>OX387244.1:13794231-15044231 GCA_947561735.1 Cenchrus americanus
GGCCAGTAGAAAGCTCGCGGAAGGCCTTGCTGACCAATGTGCGGGAAGACGCGTGGTTGCCGCAGACGCCTTTGTGGTTCTCCTCCAAAATGTCCTTGCCTTCTTCTCGGGGAATGCACTTCATGAGTACTCCAGAAGTGGCGCCCCGCCTGTAGAGCTTGTCTCCGACTAGTACATAGGACTTGGCTTGGCGAACAAGTTGCTCGACCAAGTTCTTGTCTGAAGGAACCTTCTGCTCACGGATGTAGTCGATGAAGGGTTGTCGCCAGTCCACGTCAATCATCATGACCTCCTAGCCACGCTGAGAAGGCGCTGGGTCAGTGGTCATGGGCGCCGGCTTCGGGATGGATGGCGAGTGAAGCTCGTGGACAAAGACTCCTGCAGGTACTTGTGCGCGAGTAGAACCAAGCTTCGACGAGACGTCCGCTGCAACATTGTTGTCATGGACGACGTGATGGAACTCGAGACCGTAGAACTTGTTCTCGAGCTTGCGGACTTCTAGGCAGTAGGCATCCATGTTCTCCCTATTGCGATCCCAAGACTTGTTAACTTGGTTGATGACCACTGCGGAGTCGCCATAGACTAGTAGTCGCTTGATGCCTAATGAGATTGCGAGGCGGAGTCCATGTAGTAGAGCTTCGTACTTGACTTCGTTGTTTGAGACCTTCCAGAAGATCTGCAGGACGTACTTGAGTTGTTCGCCCTTTGGAGAGATCAAGAGTACCCCTGCACCTGCGCCCTCGAGCTTGAGTGAACCGTCGAAGTACATCACCCAATGCTCTGGTCGCTCGGTTGGAGTTGGTAGCTGATTCTCCCGTCATTCTGCCATGAAGTCGACTAGTGCTTGAGACTTGATGGTTGTGCGTGGCTTGAAGTCGATGTTGAGGGTGCCGAGTTCGACAGCCCACTTGGAGATTCTTCAAGTAGCATCTTGATTCTGTGAAATGTCGCCGAGCGGGTAGTCGGTGACCACGGTGATCGAATACTCCTGGAAGTAGTGTCGTAGCTTCCGCGAGGTGATGAGCACTGCGTAGAGTAGCTTCTGCACTGGCTGGTAGTGTGCTTTTGACTCTGACAGGACCTTGCTGACGAAGTTGACTGGTCGCTGGACTGGATAGGCGTGGTCGTCTTCCTGCCGCTTAACAATGATGGTAGTACTGACCACATGAGTAGTCGCAGTGAGGTAGAGCAATAGCTGCTCCTGTTTTCGAGGAGCCGTGAGGACTGGTGGCTTGGACAGGAAGTCTTTAAGCTGAGCCAAGGCTTGATCCACCTCTGGGGTCCACACGAACTTCTCTTGGTGTTTGAGTAGCTTGAAGAAAGGTAGCCCCCGTCCCCCAAGTCTCGAGATGAATCTGTTCAAGGCCGCCATGCACCCGGTGAGCTTCCGCACATCTTTGATGCAGGTGGGAGCTTTCATGTTGGTGATGGCGAAGATCTTCTCAGGATTGGCTTCGATGTCGCGATGGCTAATGATGAAGCCGAGTAGTTTCCCTAAGGGTACGCCGAAGACGCACTTGTTGGGGTTGAGCTTCCACTGGTACTCCCGCAAGGATGCGAAAGTCTCTTCAAGATCGGCGATGAGCGTGTCGGGGTTCTGGGTCTTGACAACCACGTCATCCTCGTAGGCTTCGACGTTCTTGTTGAGCTGCTTTTTGAAGCAGGCCTAGATAGCTTGCTGGTAGGTGGCGCCAACGTTCTTCAACCCGAACAACATCATTGTGTAGTAGTAGGCGCCGAACGGGGTGATGAACGCTGTCTTCTCCTGGTCTTCTTCCTTGATGGCGATCTAGTGGTATCCAGAGTAGCAGTCGAAGAAACAGAGCAGGTCATAGCCCGCCATGGAGTCGATGACTTGATCAATCCGCGACAATCCAAAGGGGTCCTTGGGCCAGTGTTTGTTGAGATCGGTGTAGTCGACGCACATCCTCCACTCGTTCGTGTTCTTCTTGCAGATGAGGACAGGGTTGGCGAACCACTCAGGATGGAAGACTTCTATGATGAAGCCGGCGGTGAGTAGTTTGGTGAGTTCCTTCTTGATGGCATCCCGTTGGTCGTCGGCAAAACAGCGGAGGTGTTGTCGTTTGGGGGTAGCTTTAAGGTCGACGTTGAGTGAGTGCTCGATCAGCCTCCTGGGCACCCCTGGCATGTCCGCGGGTTTCCATGTGAAGATGTCTCAGTTAACCCGGATGTGACGCCCCAGGTTTTCGGCCGGGAAATTAACCCTATTGATCCGGTCAACAGTGTGGTCAAACGACAGTCCACCTGGGCCATCACCTCGAAAACATCACCGACAAACCCTAATGACCCCTTTTGGTCAACCATAGTCAACCTTGGTCAAAACCCCACTCAAAAACCCCTTGACTCCTTTTGACCCACCAGTGTCAACTGGTACTTTTGTCTCGTTCTCCAAAATTCACCTAAACAATTCAAATTCTCCTAATACAAAAGTTGTGTATTTTGTCGAGGGACACAATTTTCATGTTGGGTGGCATTGCTGGTTTGAAGTGCAAATTGGTGAAAAATGCAGGTCAACGCCTGTAGGCACTATTCACTGGAGCCGAGAATTTCTGCATCTTGGCATCCACTTTGTGCACAAATGGTTGAGAAAAAGGCCATATGCCTTTTACGAAAGTTGTAGAGGAATGGGAGATCTACAACTTTGTTGTTGATCACTCGGACCACTTCTGTTCAAAAATATGGAGTTTTGTGCGGTGGAAAGGGGTTAATTAAAATTGGGCCGACGCTCCCGGCACTAGAGCGCGTGCCGACGCATGCAACGTCGCGGCGCGGGTGCCATGCGGTCGCCCCCGCCCGCCGCCATACCGCACGCCAAGGCCGGCCAGCACCCATCGGTCCGCGCGCCGCGGGACCACCCCGGCGAACCGCCATCCGTGCCCACTCCGCTCGCACCACGCGCCTCACGCGCACGGGCCGCCGGCCGCACCGACCGCGCCGCCCAACCTATGGCGTCGGCGCCGTACTCCGCCTCGCCGTGCTGCCCCTCGGTGCCCATGCCTTGACCCTTGGCTGACGTGCGTGTTGGTCATGAACCCCTCCCCAAGGCACGAACGATTATAAATGGAGCCAAGCCTGCCGCCGCGCGCGACGCCACGGGCTCAGAGCCGCCGCCGTCCGCCATAGAAGCCACCGCGGTGAACTCTACCTCCGGCCGCCTTTCACCGCAAACGCGTGCTGCTCCTAACTCCACTAGGGTCCCTAGTAGCACCTCCTTTCACTTGTTGCTCAGCCGAGCCCTTTTCCTCGCCGGACTTTGAGCAACCGCGGCCGCGCCGCCCCTGCTTCGCCGTCGATGCCTTCGGTCCCACCAAGCACACGAATCGGTCGCTGGTAAGCTGAATCGCCCGTGGGTGTCATTTGTTTGCCAGTCCGGAGCCTACCTCGCCGGCGGTGAGTCTCCCTCCGCCGTCGAGGGTACCCCTGTGGGGATTTGTAGACTCGAGGACCTAGCGGCTAAAAGAAAGGGTAGAACTGTGAGGTTCCAAAAAGTCCAGGGGGTTTTCAGCAAATTGATTCTTATCCTTTTGTGTATTCCAGCTGAAACTTGTAAAATGCCTATAAAATCGTAGAAAAATATAAAAATAGCAAACTCAATTTTGTTGTGCTCAGTGTAACAAGACCTACAACTTTCTCCAAATATGTATATACTTTTGAGCTACAGTTTTTGCTTGAAAAATAGAAATGTAAAATACCTAGATCTGTGATTCTGTAAAATCTACAACTGATCTTGAGCTGAGTTTTGGATATGTTGTGAGTACTAGTATTTGTAGATCCTGTGCCAAAAATTGCACAAAGTTTCTAAAGAAATCTTTTTATAACAATCATTTGGTGAAATTGATAAATCTGCCTAGATGTTTTTGTTGCTTAAAATATAATTATTCTTGAGCCCAACTTCTGGCTATCATCTTATAATGTTGAAATGCACCTCTGGTGAATTTATCATGATTTTATCCCTGTTAGAAATAATTATTCCTGATTTATGCTTGTTTTCAATCATAATTTTGCAAATCAAGATCCGCAAAAGCTATAGTTGTGTTTGTTGGTTCTTTAAGCTTGTTTTGGACCAGAGCATGTGTAGGAGAGAGTTTGGGTTCACTACTGTTCTGTTTATTTTTGTATGCATAAACGTCTTATGTGCTAGAAAGAAATGCCTTGGTTTAGGTGCATTTAAATTCCATTGGTGCAAATCAATTGCTTGTTGTCCAGAGGTGTGCCTCTTGGTCATTAGAGCCAGTGGGTACTGTTGGGCAAGTTTTGAATGTGTTTGGTTGATTAAAAGGATGCAAACTAGATTAATCTAGTGAAGGAAAAATAGGGAAAAATACATCCTTTGTGCATAAGTTAAGGAAATGAGCTAGGAAAGCAAAATGGTGGTACCAAAAGTAAATTCCTTGCTGTTTGGGTGTAAATTTTATATTCTTTTATAGTTGTGCACACATTCACCATCATGAGAGTGTCATATAGTCTTTTTGTGTTTACTTTAAATGAGTAATGTTTAAATGCTTCTTTAAAAGTAAATATGACCAACCCTATACAACTTGTAGCTATTGCTATTGTTTATTATGTGAATTACATTATTATTTATATATATATGTACACAGTCACTATTAAAAAGTCTAGATAATAAAGCATTGCATATTGTCCCTTTATAGGAAGAGTATGCTGAATGTATTTATTATCTAGATGAATGTGTTCAATCATGCACCTCTTGGTTGCCACAAGTTGTTTTGGGATTAATTAAATCAATTGGTCACTCAAGTCTTGCATTTGCATTCTCCGTGTAGAAGTTCCCGACGGTAGTTACACGCTCGTGTCAGAGGACGTGAACGAGGGAGCTGGAGGAGACGTGCACTACGTCACCGTAGAGCAAGACCCGGGCCAAAGTCCGGAAGATTGATTAACTGCTTGTGCTAATGAAGGCAAGCCCCAGTTTTATCATTCACCCATGTGTATTTAAATTTATGCAACTACCTTTGTTATTCTATGTGCATTTACGTTCAGGAATTGAATGAAACCCTAGTTGCATGATCCCTATGTGCCTTTGTTCTTTTACGAGTGTGCTAGGTCGTTAGATGCTATGATCTAAGGACCCGGTAAAAGTCGAGTGATGTCCGTCACTCGCGAGAATAGGATTTCCTTTTGGAAACATCCCTTTTATAACTGGACTGCTCATGTGGTAAGAGCATGGGATTTGGGCTCCGGTCCAGTGGCTTCGTGGGCTAAGCTTTTGAACGTACTAAGCACTTGTCGGGAATGGGACCGGTAAGCCTAGTACCTTAATGAGACGGTACGGGATTTTACTACTACTACTCTCGATTCGTCTCCCCCGCCCGCTTGCAACCCAAGGAGGGTACATGTGTGAGGCTGGGTGTACTAGGTGGGGCACGCCAGATAGCCTTGTACCCTGGACTGTAGGCTATCATCCCAACCCGAGGATTTTTGGGAACCGTTTGGTCGGTGTCAGTTCTGTGGGGCACCACTCCATGTGTTTAGGTTTACCTTGCAAGGGTTATGAATCAATCGATTGTTGGCCTCTCACCGTTATCCGAGATTGCTTAATCAGCTGGCCAAGATATCCCTTAATGATGGAACTATGTGAAATCTTCTGCGTGAAATAATTGTATTGTACAATTCTTGATTGTATTAGTTGCTCATCATAGTAATGATAATCTCACTAGAATTTGAGCTAAAATATTGAAAGTAAGGATCCATGATCCAAGTTGCTTTTTTTGGCAAAGCAAACCCACCAGCCAAAAGCCCTACATGACTAGAGGTAACTTTTGTCGGGTAAGTCTTGCTGAGTATTAGTATACTCAGTCTTGCCATAATTGTTGCTTTCAGGTGAAGTTGTTTGGCCTGGGGAGATTCCACCCGACTGGGAGCTGGAATGGGCGGATGATGACGCCGAGTAATGGCATCATGGATGGCCTCCAGTGATGTCATATCGTATCGCTATTAGTACTTCCACTGTTTTAATAAAACTCTGAACCTTTTACTTCATTTCAAAGAACTATGTTTGTAATAATGGACCCTACGGGGAATTTGGTATTAATTTGTAAGGCACTCTGGACTCTCCTTCGAGGGAGTTTAATGCATATGTTCGATCCTCTCTGTGTTTCCAAGTGATTTACTGGGTGTAAACGCGGCAACACTCAACGAGATGATTCTTTATTATCGCTTAATGACCAAATGGAGTGGTTTAGGCGATAGTACGGAATTATCTCAGGTGGGGTTTTCACACCAGAGGAAGCTGACGAGCGCGTCTTCCTATTTCGGGTCAAGACCCACCCCAATCATGGTAGTCTTGCCGCTGTCGCCTGTCCCAAGGTCGATGGCCTTGACTTGCACTTCCTTGGATGGTTGAGGCTTGTTGGCTGTGTCAGTATTTTCTGGGATCTCGAGTTCAGATGGGGCAAGCTCCTTCGATGTAGCGTAGATCTCCATCATCGTGTTGGGTACTTGATTAGTGGCTACGAGATTACAGCTTCTGTGTCGCAGTCGAAAGATATCTTCAAGTCCCCTTGCAATGAGATTACTCCGACAGGGCTTGACATTTTGAGTACCAAGTAGGTGTAGTGAGGTACCGCCATGAACTTGGCGATAGCCGGTCTGCCGAGGATGGCATGGTAGGAAGTCTCGAAGTCCGCAACCTCGAACTTGATGTACTCGGTGCGGTAGTTCTCCCTAGTCTCCCCGAAGGTAACTGGCAGGACCACTGAGCCTAGTGGAATAGCCGCATTACCAGGGACGATGCCGTAGAAAGGTGATGTGCTCTTGGTGAGCATGTGGGTGATGTCGAGCTTCATCTTCTTCAAGGTCTTGGTGAAAAGGACGTTGAGCCCACTTCCACTGTCGATGAGCACCTTGTTGAGTCTGGAGCCTGCGACTACTGGTTTCAGGACGAGTGGGAAACGCCCGGGCTCGGAGAACCTTGTCCATTGATCCGTGCGGGAGAAGGTGATGGGTACCTCCGACCACCTGAGAGTTGTTGGGACCGCTGGTTCAATGCTCAAGACTTCTCGTCGGGTGGCCTTTTGAGACCATCTATTGGGTAGTCCGCCGAACAGGTTGTTGGAAGTTGTCATTGCCCTCATCGGCTTTCTTCTTGCCCTTCTTGTCGTGAGGAGGCCGTGGGTCTGGGGTGTCTTTGAGTGCTCGCCGGAGTTGGTAGCACTGCTCGGTGGTGTGGTTGCCCTCCAGATGCCACAGACACTTCTCTTTCAGCAAGTCTTTGAAGCCACCATAGGTCTTTTTCGAGTTGTCTTTCGCAGGGTGCTGGATAGTCGTGACTGCGTTGTCTGGCTTGCGTTTGCAATTAGGACTCGAGTAGTTGTTGTTGTGACCCCTTGATCCCTGTTGTTATTGTTGTTGTTGTTGTTGTTGTCGTTGTTGTTGTTGTTGTTGTTGTTGTTGTCGTTGTCGCCCGTGTTGTGATTGCTCTTGCCGTGAATGGAGTCGTACTTGGCGTTCGCCTAGTCTTCTTCATCGGCCCATGAGGTAATCATGTCCTTGAGCTTAGTGATAGAACTCGGGCGGCAGCGACCAAAATCTTTGAAAGTGCAGCAGTGGTAGAGACCGTCTTGGAAGAGGTCGATGACCTCCTTGTCGGTGACGTCAACTACCGTAGCGCGCTTGTCGAAAAAGCGTCGCATGTACTGGCGTAGCGTCTCGCCTTGTTCTTGCTTGACCATTGCCAGGTCCATGCGAGTACCCAAGCGTCCCATGGCACCCGCAAAGTTGCTGGTGAACTGAGCCTTGAGCTGGTCCCACTTGTCAATTGAGTTCTTGTCGAGTGACTCAAGCCAAGTAAGTGGTGCTTGGTCCAGGCAAAAAGGGAAGTAGAGGCACTTCGTGTCGTTGTTGCCACCAGCTTTTTCAATGCATAGGACATATCACCTAAGCCATTGAACTGGGTCTTGCTTCGCGTCATACTTGGTGATCCCCAGAGGTTTGAATTTCTCTGGGAGAAGCAGGTCGTGAAGTCGAGCGGAGAAGGTGGGGAAACCGTCGATGTCGCTTGCCTCAGAGGCCTTCCTACGACGTATTTCTTCAATTCTGCGGTGGGCATCATAGCCGTCGTGTGAGATGCCGGTGACATGGTTGTTTGCGTGGCCTCGGCCCCCGCGACCGCCACCGCCACCAGCTCTCCTGCCAGCACCATGTGATGAGCTCCCACCGCTTCTGCCTCCGCCGCTGCCGTCGCCGTGACTAGCACCACCACGGCTTCCGCCAGCGCCGCCCACACTGTTGTCGCCTTGAGAAGGTCCTCCAGCTGATGCCCTGGAACGGTTGGGGTTCTGTGGTTGTTCTCTGTTGACGGTGAATTTCTGTCAACCTAGCCATGAGCTTACCTTTAATGTTGACATTGATTTATTATTCTAACCACTGGAACTAACCCCTCGTATATAACAAGTTCACCCTTGCATGTCGATTTTGGAGTTTATTGTTACGTAGGAAATCTACGCTAAAGAGGAGACTTTCAGGATAAGTTCATCAAGCACTTCAGAATAAGATCATGAAGCCCGACAAGAGTCGAGACATGCGATGAACATGACTCCAAATGACCCGAACACCGAAGCGTTAACATGCAAATCTTCAAGGACTCAACCAGAAAACGGTGAAGCTTGGATAGAAAGATTCAAGCCTTAACCATGAAAGAAACAACATCAAAGGCCCACATGCAAGTGCACACAAGTAGGGAATCGCGCGAGAAGCAACCGGGGAGGAAAACAAGGCCGAACCGGGCCTGGGCCGACCGGCCTAGCCCATTCTGGGCCCGGTTTGACGCCCCCTTTGATCTAGTTGCCTCTCGTGCTATTTATAGCCCCCTGGCCAGGAGCCACGTGAAAATTGATTTGTCATCCACCGCCACAAGACCGAGAACAAGAAGCAGATTGGATCGCGAAGGGAGCACTCGTGGCCTTCATCTACTTCGGGGGATTCTACACCATGATCGGCGCTACAATGAGTAACATTATGGGGTAAAGTCCTTGTTTGTCGTAGGGGTTAAAGGGGGATCTTGAGTTGTAATCACCGAACCTATGTTTTGAATCTTTTGCTATCATATTCATGTTCTTGTTGATGGTGTGTTGACGGTTAATAGTTGTATCAAAGTTCGTTTGTGACTTGCAAGCGGACAAGTCTCCCGTCGTAGTCAAGGGACCCTTCTTCCCTCGAGTGGTGAACCCAAGGTATCGAATCCGTGGAACAATGTGCAACGCAAGGATTCAATCTAGTAAGCAAGGTAAGCTATCTTATGATGAACTAAGTTGCATCTAATCTAAGAACTCATAAAGAAAACACATCTAATCTAATCTAATCTACTAAAGAGGTAGCAAGAGAAAGCAAGAGATAACCAATCTAGAGAATCTAGATCATGCTTATGTTGTAGCTCCAAACAAGATAGATGAAGATAGCAAAGCGAATCTCATTAAAAGCATCTTTAAATCGTGGCCTTCCCATCCGACTCCGAAAACATCCGCCTTTCGAGACCCCCGTTCGTCACAACGTATCCCTATTCATGCGGGGAGCTTAGGGCGAGTTCGATAGAACAAGTTGAAATCACTTGGCCGGTCCGTATGCACCTCTAGCCACCGCGGCTACAAGAGCACCCTAAGTAATCTAGCTATAGACTAGATCGTAGAAGAAGCAAAACCAAGAAGAAAACAAAATCATCGAGAAGGCACTTAATCGCTAGAAATCGGATTCACTTACAAACTTCACCATGAATGATTACATGAACAAGATCACCACCGGGCCCTCCCTCGATCTTGATCCTCGCTCGGAGCTCCGACGTGGTCTTCCATGCAAGGTTCCCACGTCGGCCGGGGAAACCCTAGACAACTAGCACGACCCTCATCTTCAAGTTGGTGTCCCTCAAGCTTCTCTCGCTCCTCGGCGGCGGAATACGACATCTTCTCTCGCGTGGCTCTCGGTCGGGGGGACTATAAATAGCCCGATTGGCGGCTAGGGCAAAGGGCGACGAATTTGGGCCCTAAATGGGCTCGGGCCGACCGGACCGGGCCGGCCGGCCCGGGCCCATTTAGGCCCGGCCCGCGGGCTCCTTTGCCCGAGGTCGGTTCCCTTGCTTCCCGGATGCTTCCCCCTTCGCATGTAAGTCCATGTCGTCGGTTTCTCTCCGAATTGGACTCAACTCCTTGTCTTGCAAGATTCAAGCACTTTTCTCGGTCGTGTCCCCGGAGTCCGTCGTCTTCTCGGATCAAGTCCCCCGGCTTCTTGGAGTTAATTTTGCTTCATTGCATGACTTGTTCGGGGCTTCAAGATCTTGTCATGAGGTGCTTGATGAACTTATCCCGAAAGTCTTGCATTCAACACTAAATCCCCGCATAAACATTAAACTCCAAAACCGACATGCACACGTGAACTTGTTATACCACTGGGGTTAGTACCAATGAATAAGATACAAAAGTTATGCCAACATCGAAGGTAAACTCATGGCTAGGTTGACGGATTTTCACCGTCAACATGGTGCTTTAATCATATTGGTCGGCCGGCTTGCTTTGGGGATGCATCGCTCGTAGCTTCAATACCGTGTTCCTTTTGTTCTTTATGTGATTACCGTCATGTAGTGACAGTGCGCGGGAGGGAAAACATAATGAACTTGGTTCACACCTTTGATCATGCATGCCTAGAACACATCAACGTCTTGTGCACTTGGTGTTCGATCACGGATTACCCTCGTGTAGTGACTAGTATGCGAGAGGGAAAGGGTTGGACTCCGTGCATTTTTACCTTTGATAGATTAGATCGGGTTGTTCTTGCTAGG
Source organism: Cenchrus americanus (assembly GCA_947561735.1). Taxonomy (NCBI): domain Eukaryota; kingdom Viridiplantae; phylum Streptophyta; class Magnoliopsida; order Poales; family Poaceae; genus Cenchrus; species Cenchrus americanus. Next base: position 13,805,039 of record OX387244.1, read on the forward strand.
TGGTTACATATTCAAGTGATCCTAGATCCCTTGGACAAGCATTCTACATTCTTGAGATCTCCTTTACATCACTCTCTACTTGGTCTTCTTTAACCTAGATTAAATTAGATTAAGTTCCTTACTTACACATATTTGATAAAGAGCTTTAAATCAACAACATTAGTGCTTAGTTGAGCATAGCAATCCACTTGTTCCACGGATTGATTAATCTTGGGGGAATACTCTTAAAAGCTACAACCCACCCGTGCGCTTGCGGATCATAACTTGACGCGTTATTTAACTGCCAAAAAGCTTTTCTGGCGCCATTGCCGGGGAACATGCTAGTTTGCTACATTTAACTTTGTATTAATTTTGTTGATTACTAACACCTAACCTTTTGTCTAGAAATCCTTGTTTTTCTTTGTTTTGTTTTTGTTGTCTAGATGGCTTTTGTCAATCACCCCATGGAGGAAGAAGAAAGACCACTATGGTACTATGCTAGCCCGCAATTGGAAGATATTAAAGTCCAAAAATCAGATTTGATACTCGAGGCTACCGAGTACAAGATCAAGCCTCAAATGATTGAGATGGTGGCAGCCAACCTGTTTAGAGGGGTGAAGACGGACAATCCATATAGGCACTTCGAGCGTTTCATGATGCTATGCAACACGGTGCAACAAGAAGGAGCTCCCGTCGATTGGTACAAATGGAATCTTTTTCCATACTCACTTGCGAATAAAGCCAAACGATCACACTCACTAGCATCCTTCGAGGTGGAAGGAAATTGGAATCGATTGGTGAAGAAATTTTGTGAAAAATTCTTTCCAATAAGTAGGGTTCAAAATGTGAGGAAGCAAGTGATAAATTTTGCGCAAGGAGAAGAAGAAGGAATAGATCAAGCCCGGGAAAGATTCAATGGATCAATCAAACAAGGACCAAGGCTGGGGTTCTCCGGTGATGTATTCTTTCATAACTTTTATTTTTCCCTAACCCCCGAATGCATGCGGTATGTTCAAATGTGTGCAGGCGGAAATATCATGGAGAAAACACTCACGGATGCCACCCAATTACTACAAAGAATAAGCGAGGGGGTGGCCATGCAAAGAGATTGGGAAGAACATATTTCGGGAAGCGTTGAGCAAGAAACTTGTGTGGAGGTACTTGCTGGAATTTCAAGAAAAGAAGCCCCGAAAGTGAAGAAAGAAGAAGCAAGGCAAGAAAAGATTGAAGGGGCAACCCACAATGAAGGAGGACCAATCCAAGGCATCAAAATTCGCAAGCTCGAAGAGTTACAAGGAAGAAGTTTGGCGAATGCAAAACCGTTAAAGGAGTTCGAACAAATGGATTGGATCCCAATTAACTTCGAAGAAATATTCAACAAGAGGAGACCATACCGAACCAAAAAGAGTCGGTGAGAGCTATAGAATTCAACTTTCCAAAGGAGAGGCACTCGGGGTATGAGTTGGACAAAGAATCAGCCGGAGAGATTATCCAAAGGCTTTTCAATGAGGAAGAAGAGGTAGATCCGGATCACATTGCCGAAGTAAAGAGGATCATGGGAGTGAAGCCGGAGGCCTCGCCATATGCATACCTAGCCGAGGTGTACGCGATAGGAGCCGACCATGTCGAAGGTACCTCTCTTCCGACACCTCACATAAGTTGCAACATTAATGGAAAGAAAATTTGTAAAGCCTTATGTGACATAGAAGCTCAAGTTAGTGTCATGACTTCCAAGATTTATTATGATCTTTTTAGTAAAACTTTAAATCTTGCTCCAACACAAATAAAATTAATCATGGGAGATGGTAGAACAACAAGACCTTTGGGCGTGCTTAGAGATTTAGATGTGGCTATCTCAGGTACCAACCGACTTTTTCATAATCGATGCTTGCCATAATGAAAATGATGATATAATTCTTGGTAGGCCTTTTCTTAAGTTGGTCAACGCCGTTCTTGATGCCGAAAAGGGTAGAGTTACTATTGATCTAGATGGAACTAAATCCACATATGATTTCGTACCTGCTTCTCATATTGCTTTACCTCTACCTCTTGATAACGAAGAGGTAGAGGATCTTTGTTTTGTTGATACTTTCAAAGACCCTCTCCAAAGAGCAATGGAGAATGATGCTATGTATGATGATCAAGACAAAGAACTAGCGGAATCAATCAAGGGGCTGAAGGCACAAGATGAAAGCTTGGATGAAGAAAATTATGAAGATATTGGAGATTAGAAACAATAAGAACCCGAAATGCCCGATATTGAGTTAAAGCCACTTCCCAAGGGATTAAATTATGAATTTTTAGGAGCTGATAAGACGCACCCGGTCATCGTGAGTGATGAATTAAGTCCGGGGGAGATGGATAAGTTGCTGAATTTATTGAGGAAACTCAAGAAGGTGATCGGGTACTCGATAAGTGACTTGAAGGGTATTAGTCCAGCCTTTTGCACCCACCGCATACCACTTGAAGAACAATGCAAGACCGTTGTTGAGCCTCAAAGAAGATTGAGTCATACCATCCGCGAGGTGGTGAAGAAGGAGGTGATCAAATTTTTGGATGTTGGAATAATATACCCCGTGCCACATAGTGAATGGGTGAGCCCAGTGCATTGTGTACCAAAGAAAGGAGGAATAACGGTTGTAAATAATGAGAAGGATGTGTTGATACCACAACGGATCATGACCGGATGGAGAATGTGCATCGACTATAGGAAGTTGAACAAGACAACAAAGAAGGATCACTTTCTGCTACCCTTTATCGACGAGATGCTTGAAAGGTTAGCTAAACATTCTTACTTTTGTTTCATTGATGGATACTCGGGGTTCATGCAAGTTCCCATTCATCCAGATGATCAACAAAAGACAACCTTCACATGTCCGTATGGAACTTTCGCATATAGAAGAATGCCATTTGGTTTATGCAATGCACCGACTACTTTTCAAAGATGCATGATGGCTATATTCTCGGATTTTATTGAAGAAATTATGGAGGTATTCATGGACGACTTCTCGGTGCATGGTACGTGTTTTGAAAGTTGCTTGAAAAATTTGGAAAAAGTTCTTGAAAGGTGTGGAGAAATTGACCTAGTGCTTAATTGGGAGAAGTTTCACTTTATGGTGAAACAAGGGATAGTCTTGGGACATGTAATCTCCGAGAGAGGAATAGAGGTGGACAAAGCTAAGATTGAAACGGTCGAAAAGCTGCCGCCTCCGACAAATATCAAATCGTTAAGAAGCTTTCTTGGGCATGCCGGATTTTATAGAAGATTTATAAAGGATTTCTCAAAGATCACCAAGCCATTGACACGACTTCTCTAAAAAGATGTGGAATACGATTTTGATGAAGAATGCTTGCATGCTTTCCGGACGTTGAAGCAATCTCTCATAAGTGCACCAATTATGCAACCTCCCGATTGGGATCTACCATTTGAGATAATGTGCGACGCAAGTGATTATGCCGTTGGAGCCGTTCGTCGACAAAGGAAGGAAGGGAAGGTACACGCAATTTATTATGCAAGTAAAACTTTAAATGATGCTCAAGTGAATTATGCAACTACGGAGAAGGAATTGCTTGCCATAGTGTTCGCGTTTGAAAAATTCAGATCTTATATTGTGAACTCAAAGGTGATCGTGTACACTGACCACGCTGCAATTAAGTACCTTTTGTCCAAGAAAGATGCCAAACCACGTTTGATTAGATGGATTCTATTATTACAAGAGTTTGGTATGGAAATTAGAGACAAGAAAGGGTCGGACAATGTTGTAGCCGACCACCTATCAAGGATGCATCATGGAGATGATGGGATGGAGCTAATTGAAGATAGAATGAGAGATGACCATCTATATCGAGTACTTGATAGAGGAGGATGAATGCATGATATCATAAGATGCCTACGGAAGATGTCATTAGATCACTTGGACAAAAATGCTAAAAGAAAGGTAATTTCCGAGAGCAAAAAATTTTATTAGGATGCACCATACCTATATAGATGTGGAGATGATTGTCACACCCGATTTTCCGAAGAAAACCAAGTGATAACTATATGTATGTCAGGATCTAGTTTCATACATATAGCGACATCATAGTGAATAACAGAAACAATATCACATAAAGAAAGAGAGATTATCAGAGATGTACAGCGGAATCCTAGGGAAGCAAAGACTCCAAACTTCACAGGCAATCGATTGGGGGTTGCGTACACCTAGCACCATCTTCTGGACTTCCTACACCTTCTTCTTCTTTTTCTGAGCAGCGGTTAGCAAGGATGAGTACACTTATGGTTGGTACTCAGCAAGGCCACGAAAATTAACCAGAAAGAAAATTAAAGTCCATCTTTAAGTATATTAATCATGTGAGGATCCAGGCCACTCTTGACTGTGAGCACGACTGTTATAACAGTTTTACACTCTGCAGAGGTTGTACACTTTCACCACAAGTCGCGTAAAAGTTCCAAAGAACTTTGAACCCAACCATGTTGTGCAATAGTAGGCACAATACCACACTTCTGAGGTGTGGTTGCATAGGGACGCTATGAGGCCTTTACAAAGAGTCCTCCTATGTGTATTAGTCCATAGTAGCACGTCCTAGAGGCTATCTTTCGTACCCTCCTTCTACCCTCAGACCAGGTGAGCTGTTGACGGTCGATTTTGGTACACCTAGCTATAAGTTTACCGTCAACATTTGCACATATTTTATATTCTAACCAATGGTACTAACCCCCCGGAGGTATCAAGTTCACTCTCGCATGTCGATTTTGGAGTTTGTTGTTTATGTAGGAAACTAGAGCTTAAAGGGAGACTTTCGGGATAAGTTCATCAAGCACTTCAAGAGACGATCATGAAGCCCGACACAAGTCAAGACACATCATGAACATGACTCCAAAGGGTCCAGGGACCGAAGCATGAAGCCGTGAAACTCCAGGGACATGGACAGAAGATGTTGAAGCTTACGCGACAAGGAGCTTTGTCCAAACTGTGGAGAAGACGACGTCAAGGGCCGACATGCATATGGGAGCAAGTCAACAACTGACCGAGAAGCATCGGAGAGCGAGACGGGGCCAAACCGGGCCAAAATGGGCCTGGGCCGGTCGGCCCAGCCCGGCGGCCCAGCCTGATCCGAGCCCAGTTCGCGCCCCCCTTTTGCCTTAGGTGCTTGTCTATTTATTGCCTCTGCCTCCGCCGGCCGCCACATCCATCCATTCATCAGAGAGCCGCCGAGACAAAGGAGAAGCACCGGGAGGAAGCCGACGGCCGCCGCGAGTCCTCGAGTTGCCTAGGAGATGGCTTAGGCCATGCCCTAGCCGCCATGGTTGGCCCTATGTGGTGAAGCCATGGTGGAGTTCCGGAGCCACAACTTGAATTCGTCAAGTCGTTTGTACCTTCAACATTCGGTGATGTAACTATATCTTGTCATACTTTGATCTACTACGAGTTATACTTATTCATATGTGTAGCTACCATATGCCTTTAGTAGGACTAGATAGAATCATGATGATTAGTCTTGTCTTGCGGAAACACCGTAGTAGTGCACGGACCGAGGTTTATCGCTCGGTGATGATTATCCTCGCATAGTGACAGTACGAGAGGGAAGAAAGCGGCGAGTGAACGTGCATCGGACCACTCCATATCGGGTTACTCCATATCGAGTGTAATCCTTATCATAGTATAGGTTTATATTGGTTTATCACCTTGGCCGGAACGGCAACAAGAAGACAATAGGCTAGGTTTACCTTTGGTTTGCTTACCTTTATGGCTAGGTGGATGTGATCCATACGTCCCTTCGTGTTTGTATGTTACCTTTATGCAATCAATACTTCACATAGGGTTAGACCGGTAGGTTAGATAGAGAACCTTAGTGGTTTGCTTCCGATCCTTGGATTGACAAATCTAGGGAGGACCCTCCTTGGTGAAAAAGACACCAAGTCACCCGTAGGCTTGCAGTGAACTTGAGAATGTTTTACACCATCAACATGAGCCTAGAAGAGCACTTCCGTTCCAATACCTATCCAGAGTAGAAGAGTCATAAAAGCATTCCTCCGTACCTTAAGCTACTAAGGCTAATAGCCACACAAGACTTTCCTAATTAATTGGCCAAGACAGAGCCATATGTCTTGTGGTTGTACTGTTTTCCTGGGTGGTTCTCCATATTCCAATTAATTCATAGTATTCTTGTTTAAAAGCATAGGTAGAAGGATAGTTAGGGTCACTTGCCTTTCTCAATAAAAAGCTACTCTTGCTCTTCTGCTCTTGCTCTTTTGATACTCTTGATCTTTAGGACTTTCGATCAGCAGCTCGATCTTTTACTTGAAGCAAACATCAAGCACAACATGCAGAGCAGACAAACAAGAACAACTAAGAACAATACACCAAGCATGAAAAATTTTAAAAGAGGACAAGGTTTGGCTCTAGGACCGCGAACACAAAAGGCTCGGAACTATCGGAAGATTTGGATTATATCACACAAGGCTATGTGCTTGTTAAATTTTAATTCAAAAGATGTGCATAGGTTATTTCAGAGAAATACCCTATTTAATAATTAAGCAAGTTATATTTATATAAAAGGAACGGTGTATAACTTATTCCAATTTTATTTATAAATATTCAAGTATTATTTATGCAAATTAAACATTTTAATTTAAAAGAAGCATGTAAAGCATCTAAACGTATATCTTTACATTTCAAATTGTACTAAGCAAATTATAATTCAAGAACACATTTATGTTCATATTAATCAATTTAATTTTTAATTAAGAAAGCTCGGGATAGGCCTATGTTGCTTTTATTAGAAAGCAAATTGCATAATCATTAAGCAACTTAGGTTTGATTATAATAACCAAGGTATATCTCTAATTAACTTTTAATTGAAGAAATATTTCATAAGTACTAATCATATTAAGTTTCCTATGAAAACATGTGTTGAACTCTAATCAAATTTTAATTAGAAAAGCATATGTATAAGGATTTAATCATAGTTAATATTTAAATAAATTATAAAATAAAGAACATATTCAACATTGTCTCTAATGCGTACTTTGAGTTGTTATGAACCTAACGCAACTGGAAACACTTGAAACGGAGCTAAAACGTGAAAACTAGGGACTAAACAGGGTTTAGGGCTAAACTGTGAAGAAACTAGGGCTCCAGGGGCTTAACTGCAAGAAACCAGGGGCCTAAACATAATTACACATACAAACTCAAGGTTTATAGTGTAAAAGAACAAAGGTGGACTTCGGGTGGAAAACTAGAGCAGCTTAGGGCTTAAACGCGAAAACCTGGACCTGATTGTAAGGAATCTTATAAGGTGGAAGGGTACATTTGTTATATTAGAAAGTGCAGGGACTTTTTCAGAAAGTGGTGGCGGCCAGCTGGGTGTTGACCGGTATGTGCATGTTGACCAGAGAGCTTGACTCGATCCAGGCCGATGATCACCGCGTGGACGGCTGCGGGCGGCGTTAGCAAGCGGGCAGTGGCGGCTCGCTGGAGACAGGCGGCGCGCAGCGGCGCCGGGCGGCGGAACTCACCGGAATTGCTTGATCTCGAGCATCCGAGTGCCAAATGCGATGAGATTAAGATGAAACCGAAGATTAGAAAGAGAGGAACTCACCTAGGAGCTTGGAACCGAGGAAGAGGCGCCGACGAAGGAGATCGGGGCGGCGCGGTTGACTGCGACGGCAAGCTCCGGGGCGGCGGCGCTACGGGGTGAGGAAAGGGCAAGGAGGTGGTGCGGGAGGAGCAGGGGCTCAGGGGGACCTTTTATAGGTGGATAGGGGAGGGGAGGGGGCGCTTAAGGCGGTGGGGAAGGCGAGCTCGGTGGAGGCGCCATTGATGTCGGTGGGAGCTTCGGTGGGCAGCAGTTTCGGGAGGGGAAAGGGCGAGGCGGCGTGTGGAGTGAGTGCGCACTGGTGCGTATTGAATTCCGCGCTCGAGGTGGGGAGAGGGAAGGGCGAGAGAGGTCGGGGAGGCGGCGGTGCATGGCGCGGCCATGGGGAATGTCGGCCGGCTGGAGGTACGGGAAGCGCATGACAGGCGGGCCCCACCTGTCGGCGAGCGCAAGAGAGAGGGAGAGGTGGAGTGGGCCGGCTGGGAAGCAAAACAGGCTGGGCGAGCGATCTGGGCCAGCGGCCTGCTGTACTTCGGGCTGAAAGAAAAGAGGGGCGGACTCGGCCTGGGAAAGGGAGGTAAGGAGATGGGCCGGTGGAAGGGCATTGGGCCAAGCTGGGCCACGGGATGGAGAGGGAAGAAGCTGGGCTGAAAGAAAAGAGAGTAGGCCGACTTTATGGGAAAGAGAGGTAGGGGGGAGAGATAAGGAAAGGAGACTGAGGGTGGTTTTCAGACTTTTTGAACTTTTGATCTTTTGAACTATTTGAAACTACACACAAACAAGAACAAATCCAACCAAAATGAATGCAACACTCACACACATTTATTTAATTTAATTTATAAAAACAATCAATTGTTTTTTCTTCTATACTAAATTTCTTGTAAAGAGAATAATTGTTGGGAAAATTTTAAAATTATGAGAGATCGTTGTTTAATTATTTTTCCTATTAACATCCTGAAATTTTCAAATTTCAGGGTGTCACAATGATGGAGTGCTAAGAAGATGTGTGCTGCGGGAAGAAAGAGAAGAAATTCTAAGAAAATGACACTCGTCGGAATATGGAGGACACTATGGACATTTTAGAACACAAGCAAAGGTATGGGCAAGCGGATTCTATTGGCCTGAGATGCACGAGGATGCTAAAAGGTTTGTTGCAACTTGCCCGGAGTGCCAAAGGAGTGGAAATATATCACAAAGGAATGCAATGCCGCGGAATTACAATTTGCAAGTTGATCTATTTGATGTTTAGGGCATCGACTTTATGGGACCATTCGTGAACTCGAATGGATATGAACACATCTTGGTCGTAGTTGATTATGTATCAAAATGGGTTGAAGCAATTCCATGTCGGAAAGCATCTACGGAAGAGGCTATTCAAATGATCAAGACGGTGATATTCCCTCGATACGGCGTTCCTAGAATTTTAATAACTGATGGTGGATCACACTTTATTGGCAAGGATTTTAAAAGATGTTTGGCAAAGTTGGGAATCGAGCATAGGGTGTCTAAGGCCTATCATCCACAAACAAATGGCCAAGCGGAAACATCGAACAAGCAACTCAAAGGAATCCTCATGAAGACGGTGACAAGGAGGAAAAGATTGGTCAAAGAAGCTAGACGGAGCTTTGTGGGCATACCGGACCACACATAAAACACCAATAAGTATGACCCCTTATCAATTTGTTTACGGAAAAACATGTCATTTACCGGTAGAACTAGAGCACAAGGCTTATTGGGCAATAAAGGAGATGAATCTTGATATTGATGTGGCATGAATAAAGCGGAGGATTCAAATAAGTGAACTTGAAGAGCTAAGATTGAAGACATATCACAACGCTAGCATCTATAAAGAAAGAATGAAGAGATGGTATGACAAAAGATTGCATAAGAAGGAATTCAATGAAGGAGACAAGGTCCTACTATACAATTCTCGATACAAGGTATTCGACAAAGGAAAACTACAAAGCAAATGGGATGGACCGTACGTCGTACATTCAGTGTCACCATCAGGAGCGGTAACAATCATGGACGCCAAAGGAGATCAATATGTTGTGAATGGACAACGACTCAAGGTATTCCTGGAGCCTGACGTTATGCCTATTAAATACATTGACGTCTACACCTTGGATGGTGAACCGGACCATCAAGACTAAGCGACGGAAACAAGGTAAGTTGTAAATAGCCTTCTACTTTATTTAATTTTCAGCATGTGTGTTAGTGTTAAAGATCACCATGAATAAAGTTTCCCACCTTGATCAACCTTTGGTAAAAATATTAAGTTGATGTCATGATAATATATGATGAAAAGTTGCCACTTTGCTCAACTTTTGTACTTTTGTACTTGTTTCATGTATCCGAAATTAATTAAATACTAGCTTAATCTTTGTGGAGGTTATGATAAAAGTTAAGACCCATAGTGTTATTTTCATGCTCTCAATTTCGGATGAGTTAAATATGATTTGTTCCTAAAAATATATATGCTAACCTTGTCAATTAATGCTACTTGCATTTTGCTCTACCTATCCAAAGTCATATATATATGTTGAGTGCAAAAACCTTAGTGTACAAGAATCATTTTTCGGTGAGTTATTTCAGGCCTTGATTTCTCTGGCCCGAGACTAAGAAGCTGGTCATTCCGTTTTTGTGTATCTCTCTTTTTGCTAGCCTTTCTATCTGTGCATTGTGTATCCCCACATCGGAGATTTCACAAACCTCGCCGGATATCCACCCTTAAAACCAAAAATATCATCTCTTGTGTTTACCTCCTTGACCACAACCTATCATTGAGTATGGATCGTCAATTCAAGGAATATTGCAAGATGATTCCAAGGTTGAAGATTTCAAGCATCTCTTCAAAGGAAAAATATTTCTAGTACCTACGTTATCTCTATCACCTCTTTGCCTGAGGATGAGCAAACATCTAAGCATGGGGGAGGAGGTAGGTACAATGCAATTTAGAGTTCAAGGGGAGCAAATAAAAAAATAATAATGAAGAAAAAGAAAAAAAGAAAGAAATGAGTATAAAGAAAAACAAAGAGAGATAAATAAAAATATGTATGAGAAAAGAAAAACAATTAAAGTGAACTCCCTAGTGCTCTAAAGTGTATTAGGAATCTCAAAAGTTTCAAGATTTAATATCCAAACTCATTTTTCCAACCATGTGCAATCCGATAATGAGGACTTCCTTTGTGCCTCGGGATCACTCTTTGCCATTTGCACATGTCGACCTATCTCAAAGTGTGTGTAGTTTTTCTCTCCCCCTCCTTGACATAACATTATTTTCCAATGACCTTTGACGAGTCTCGGTAAGACCATTAGAAGCTTATCTTGTTTTGACAACATCTCATTTATAATATCTTGGTAGGAGTAAACTTTTCCCATGTAGCTCCACATAAAGCCTTCCACTATAAATATTGAGAGGGGAAAGGAGTAGAATGAATAGGCTTTGAGAGACAAGATGAGATGAGAGTACAAGAGCAAGATGCAAGGAAGTTTGTTTTTGAACTTGGTTTAGCTATTTTTCTTCATCTCGCTCTTAATTTTAAAATTTCTAAGATTCACTTGAAATTTGGGACCATGAGGTAATCACTTGTGGGAAGTGCTTAAATACATTATGGAACTTTAATGATTAAATCCTTGAGAGCATTATGTTTTCTCGTGTGTGATCAAGTGCAGGGTATAAAGCAATGAAAGGCAACGCTGATATTCATTAAAGGCTTACTCGAGGACTAGCAAGGTTTAAGCATGGGGGAGTTGTTGACGGTGAATTTCCGTCAACCTAGCATGAGTTTACCTTTAATGTTGGCATTGATTTATTATTCTAACCACCAGAACTAACCCCCCGTATATAACAAGTTCACTCTTGCATGTCAGTTTTGGAGTTTATTGTTTACGTGGGAAATCTACGTTAAAGGGGGGACTTTCGGGATAAGTTCGTCAAGCACTTCAGAAGAAGATCATGAAGCCCGACAAGAGTCAAGACATGCAATGAACATGACTCCAAATAACCTGAGGACCGAAGCGTCAACATGCAAATCTTTAGGGACTCAACCAGAAAACGGCGAAGCTTGTATATCAAGATTCAAGCCTTAACCGTGAAGGAAACGACGTCAAAGGCCCACATGCAAGTGCACACAAGTAGGAAATCGCGCGAGAAGTAACTGGGGAGGAAACCAGGGCCGAACCGAGCCGAAACGGGCCTAGACCGGCCAGCCGGCCCAGCCCATTCCGGGCCCGGTTCGACGCCCCTTTTGACCTAGTTGCCTCTCGTGCTATTTATAGCCCCCTGGCCGAGAGCCACGTGAAAATTGATTCGTCATCCACCGCCACAAGACTGAGAACAAGAAGTAGATTAGATTGCGAAGGGAGCACTCGTGGTCTTCATCTACTTCGGGGATTCTACACCATGATTAGTGCTACAATGAGTAACATTATGGGGTAAAGCCCTTGTTTGTCCTAGGGGTTAAAGGGGGGCCTTGAGTTGTAATCACCGAACCTATGTTTTGAATATTTTGCTATCATATTCATGTTCATGTTGATGGTGCTTTAATCATATTGGTCGGCCGGCTTGATTTGGGGATGCATCGCTCGTAGCTTCGCTATGGTGTTCCTTTTGTTCTTTATGCGATTACCGTCGTGTAGTGACAGTGCGCGGGAGGGAAAACATAATAAACTTGGTTCACACCTTTGATCATGCATGCCTAGAACACATCAACGTCTTGTGCACTTGGTGTTCGATCACGGATTACCCTCGTGTAGTGACTAGTATGCGAGAGGGAAAGGGTTGGACTCCATGCACTTTTACCTTTGATAGATTAGATCGCGTTGTTCATGCTAGGTGGTTACATCTTCATGTGATCCTAGATCCCTTGGACAAGCGTTCTACGTTCTTGAGATCTCCTTTCCATCACTCTCTACTTTGTCTTATTTAACCTAGATTAAATTAGATTAAGTTCCTTACTTACACATATTTGATAAAGAGCTTTAAATCAACAACATTAGTGCTTAGTTGAGCATAGCAACCCACTTGTTCCACGGATTGATTAACCTTGGGCGAATAGTCTAAGGGAAAAGCTACAACCGACCCGTGCACTTGTGGATCGTAACTTGACGCGTTATTTAACCATCAACATTCTCCTCGGGAGCGGTTGTGTCCACCATCTGCTGGACTGCGACTAGTAGCTTCATGATGCCTGGGCTCATGAGTTCTGAGAGGGGGTACTTGAGTGACCCTGTTGTCCACCCTCATGAAGTAGGCGTTTTCAGCTAGCTTGGCGATGACTTCACCCGCGCGTATCCCCTGAGCCTGAGGCGCTATCGTAGTGATAGACATGAGGCACTGTTCGGGGGTAGTGTGCACCCGGTTGGCGACTTGGTCGAGAGTCTCAGTGAGATTTCGAATTGGGAGGGTATCGCGGAGACGTCTGCACCGTTCGTTTCGCTTCCTGTTGTGTTCACATCGGGTGTTCTTGTCGTTGTTGGTTTCATCAGCGGGCGCGTTGGCAGACAGCTCGTCTTTTGAGATGTTGTCAAGGTACCGGTTGGGTCAGGTCCTTGAGGGACCTGGTGTCTCGCCAGCAGCCATGAAGACTTGGCGGTCAGGGGTACCAAGACTGGAGTCAGTAGTCGCCACTTCGGTCGATGTGTGTTCCTCGGTTGGAGCTAGAGGTGTTCCCTCCTTGAAGGGAAGCGAGTCGAGGTAGGCGACGTAGCGCGAGTTGCCGTCTGTCAAGTCTGCGGGCTTGCGATCTGGCCAGTAGACGAATCTTCCGGCGACCGTGGATGTTATAACCAAGCCAGTGGCTGGGCCTGACAGTGGTTCCTCGGTCGTGATGTCCTTGGATTCGGGCTCGACAGGGTCCGACCCGAAGTCGAACTCATAAGAGGAGTCCGAGTGTAGCCGGAGACGGGGTTGGAGTCCGAAGTGTGGTCAGGGACGAACTCCTTGCCAGCTTAGCGTGCGGCGAGAGCTTCCGCATGGGCCCTGCTAGTATTGTAGAGGCCATATGGGAAGTGCTCATGGAGCGAGGCGTCTTCACACGATGGCTTAGTAGCTGGCTCGCATGCAATGGCCCAAGGGGACATCGAGTTCGAGTTGTAGGCGGATCCGAGCTCGAAGTCGGCGTGTTGGTTGTAGAGCAAAATTTCACCGAATTTTCCGGCGAGGGTGCCCATGATCACTTCAGGAAGTGACACGAGCCCGGTCTTCGGGTTGGGTGTCATGGTGAGGTGGCATTGGAAGGAGCCAACGTCATCAGCTGTGCAGACCCAGGACCCGAAGACGAAGGTGTCTCCGCGGTTGAAGGCGACAGTTGGCTTGATGAAGATTGAAGTCGTCGAGTTCGCCATAAGATCTTCGGCGAGAGCCCCTACCTAGTGCGCCAGCTATCGATGTTTTAGACCGTCAACCTACCAAGGGGAGTACCCAAGGTAGATGAATGTGGCCTCACCGAGATCGGTAACTTGAAGGAAGAGACACGTGGCACACAATTTAGACAGGTTCAGGCCGCAATGTGCGTAATACCCTACGTCCTGTATGCTGCGTAGATCTAGATTGATAGGGTGTGATTACAAGATGATGCGTATGAGAGAGAGGGGGGTCCCTGCCTCGCCTTATATAGTCCGGGAGGCAGGGTTACAAGTCGGTTTGGGGAGAGAGTACTAGTCGTGTACATCTAGGAGTTTTCTACATGGATCCGGACATGCATAGCTTCCTATCCGAGTACTCCTCCACCGTAGTCCTTGCGCTCCACGCCATCAGGTGCCGTGTAGCACAAGTCAAGTAGTCCCAGGGGCCCACCGAATAGTCGGTCTTGGTACCCACCGGAGTAGTGGGCCCATGGATGTCCATACGACAGCTACCTCCTCCTTCACCTGAGAGCAGGAATCCCACAAGTTCAATAAGAAATAAACTGAATCAGAGACGAGGGACGAATCTGATTGGTGTGTGATGTTATTGTGAACCATCCATGCTCTCCATAACACCAGCTTCAAAAGGTCTCGTTGATTTGGGGTGTGTCGGTGCGGAATATGGTCCCGACACTAACCAGTAGATAACGCCTAGGTCTATCCCTCGATGGTCGATGCTAAGCAACAAATGACACAAGGATTTATCCTGGTTCCGGCCGAGGGGGCCGTACGTCCAGCAGTGTTGTGCTCGTGGCACTATATTGCTCAGCACCGGGGGTGCTTGTAGTGGGGCAAGTACAAGCAAGGCGGGAGAGGAAGCGTGGCTCCCAGGTCCCTGGTGAGTGGCTGGAGATGTTGTGGGAGAATAAGAGAGTGAGTGCACGGTGTCTTTGTGTTCCTCCGGATTCGTCCCCCGCGGGCCGGGGGCTCGCTTCCCCTTTTATAGGCCAAGGGGGCGGCGAGTTACATGCACGCCGCGCTACCTAGCTACGTGTAGGAGCACGTCGTGCTACGGTGTAGAGCGGGCGATCGTCCGGATGATCCACGCTGCGATCCGGCCATGATGGCCTACTTCGTACCCGAACAGTGGCGGTTCGAGGGTAGGAGGCGGCAGATGGTGATGGCGTTCTCTGATAGGCTTCGAGGGAGGTGCTGATGATGACCGGTACGGGGTACAGGAGCGGGCAGAACGGCGTTCCTTCCCAATGAGCTCTGCGGTGGCGGAGTGGTTCTTTGCGGTGCTTGGGCGTGTGCTGTGGAGTCGGGCGTGCGCCCGCACGCGTGGGTACGGCGGCCGCGCGCGTTACGGTGGCCGGGATGGCCACCCACCGCCTAGCGCCCCTCACCCTAACCCGCAAGGTCACGGGGAAAGTGGAATCGAGGGTGCGCCCGGCCCCCTTTCGAGGGTCGGGCGCGTTAGCCGTACGGCGGCGTGCGCACGGTGTCACGGGACCGACACCGGCCGTACCGCACGGTCCATCCCACGGTGGCGGGGATGGGCTCCTTCCCCGGGGGAGTTGGTGCGGCGGCACCGGGGCGTGAGCCCCGGCGCATGATGGCGCCGTCCCGCGGTGTCGGGGCGTTAAATGCCCAAGTACGGGGCCGGCGCACGCGTGCGGGGCGCCCGTGAGCGTGGCGGGCCCCGGCCGAGGGCGGAGCGGACCCTCGAGCGAGACGGGACTCGCTCGAGGGGGGAGCGCGCCCTCGAGCGGGGCGGGACCGCTCGAGGGAAGGGTCGCCCCTCGAGCGGGGGCGGAACTTCGTTCGAGGAGGGAGTTGCCCCTCGAACGGGGCGGAGCCCTTTCGAGGAGGAGCATGCCCTCGGGCGAGGGCGGAGCCCGCTCGAGGGGTCTTCCTAGGCGGGCTGCCTCGGTGGGCCTCCGAAGTCCTGCCGCATGGGCCGTATCCTGCATGGTTAGTCTCCTGCATGGTTAGGCTTAACTTATATTGATGCAGGAATTTAAGTAGGGGTTCCCCCATTGTTTGAGGGGACCCCTAGGGCGGTCCCCGACAGTAGCCCCCGAGCATCTGCGGGTTTGCCATTTGAGGCTCCCGCAGATGCGGAACCTGCGATAGGACGTTCTTCCCTCCTTGTTTGCGAACGCTATCCGTGGGGCCGCGCTAGCGGACCCGCGGGTCTAGCCCCCGAAGCCCCGCGGGGGGTGTGGGCTCTCCTGCAGGGGGTTAACCGCGAGCAATTCGGTCGAAAGGCGTGGCACATATGCCAACCGGCATCGGCGGTATTTCAGCCGGCATCGGGGGTGCACGCTCCCCTGTCACTGTCTCCGGCGGGTGCAATTCCAAGGAGGTGTAGCCGTGCGTCAAGCCCCCGAGCCTTGGCCTGTTCGAGGCGATCGGGTCGAGCCTGACGACTTGTTTTTTGTCGCGCCCTCGCCGTCCCTCCGCGGGTCGGGAGGTGAGGTTTCCACGACTCCCATCGAGCGGGTCGCGAATCGCGGATTCCTCTTCGAGCTGCTAGCGGGTGGTTCAAGTGGACGTCCATGCCCCGTTCGATAAGGGTAGGCCGCGCGGTCCGGAGACACGTCCATGGAAGCGCTTGCGTGGGTTTGCTAGGTGGGGCTCGGTCCCGTTCGCTAGGGACCGAGGGCGCGGAAGCTCTCCCTCGGTGGGATCCCCCCGGCTAGCCGCCCTCGGCGGCTCTCGAACACGACATGTGGGGCACCCTCGAGCCGACGGGCTCGAGGAACGGCTCGAATGCGCGTGCCCTCGTCGTCCCTAACTGCGAGATGCGGGGCGCTCGTTCGAACCCGTCGAGGGTCGGGCTTCGAACCCACCGATCGGTAAGGCCGTGCGGGGGCCGTGCATGGACGGCCCCGTCTTTTCACGTTTGCGGCCGTCGAGGGGTCCGGGCGTACCGGTCCTCGAGGTGCTTGTTGGCGGCGTGGCGCGGTATGAGTGCTTTCGGTGTCGCTCTATTTCAAGCGTGACCAGGCGATCCTCTCACGCGCGTGCCCGCTTTAGGGGGTTGACGTCGTCTCGAGTTGGGGGTCATGCCGCTCGAGGGTCCCACGTGGCATGGGTGCCCGCGGTGGCTGCTCTACATCGAGCGAGGTCCCGGCGACCTTCTCACGCCGATATCCCGTCGAGGGTCGCCCGTTTCGAGTTGGGGGTCATGCCGCTCGAGGGTCCCACGTGGCATGGGTGCCGCGGTGGCCTCGCTCTACGTCGAGCGGTCCCGGGCGACCTTCTCACGGCGATATCCCATCGAGGGTCACCCCTGTTTCGAGTTGGGGGTCATGCCGCTCGAGGGTCCCACGTGGCATGGGTGCCCGCGGTGGCCTGCTCTACATCGAGCAGGTCCCGGGCGACCTTCTCACGCTGATATCCCATCGAGGGTCACCCTTGTCTCGAGCCGAGGATTCGCCTCGCTCGAGGGCTCTCCTTGCTTGGCAAGGGGCCCGGGCATTTAATTGCCTTGCGGTCGTGGCCGCAGTTTTGCAGCGCTGGCGCGCTTTTTTAGGCGGCGCGGCCGCGCGCGCGCGCGTAGTGGGCGGCGGCTAGCCGGCGGATGTGACGGTTTCACCTCGGTTCTTGTCGCCGGTCTCGCCGTAATGATGTCCCGCCCGCGGTGTTAGAGCTGCTGCAGTCGTGGTGGGGCCCGCCCGTCGACGCGATGGAAAGATTCCTGCGATTCTTGTTGGCGGGGCGTGCGCTCGGAGAACTCGCCCGTTGTCTATAAACCGCGGGGAGGAGTAGGCGGCGGTTTTTTACCTTGGCTCCTCACCGTTTTAGTCCTCCGCCTCTTCGCCTTCGCCTCACCCTTGCCGTCGCGCGGGCTCGCTTGCTTAGAGCTTTCTCCTCGTTTCCTTGTCCTCCGCCCTTGCACTCGTTCGCCCCCCCTCATGGCGCCGCCTCAGCTTCCGATTAGGGTCCTGGAGCCGTACGCATGGGAGAGGTCGACCGTGACCCGGCTCGCCCGGGCGAGCGGTCGCCGCCGGCCGGCTCTCGGCCAACGAAGAAGGGCGCCGGCGGAGTGGATCGTGCCGCCATCGTCGCACCTTGAGCCCAATCCGCCGGGAGGGTTACGTGGTGAGCTTCCTCCGCTACCACGAGCGCGGCTTCAACGCGCCGGCGAGCACGTTCATGCGGGCGTTGTGCTACCACTACGGGGGTGGAGCCGCACAACTTCGCCCCCAACGCTATCTCGCGGGCGGCCACATTCGTGGGCGTCCGCGAAGGGTACCCGGGGATCCCGATCAATTGGGAGCTGCGGGTACACCTCTTCCGCGGAGCCGATCACGCGGCCCACGTCGGAGCGAGGGACCCGCGCGCGGTGCGCGCCGGCGGGATGTCGCTTGCCCCGCGAGGGCGGCTCAAGAACTTCTACATCCCCCGCACCATGACGACGAACAACGCCGGGCTGGGAGCGGGGATGGTTTTATCTGCGCAACGCCGAGCCCGGCCTCCCTCCCTACACCGGGCGGGTGTTCAAGGAGAGGCCGGACTGGCCGGGGCTACGGGTTGCCCACGGCCAACCATCGGGCGCGCCAGGGGTCCGTCCTCGCTGCCTTGCAGCGGCTGGCGAGGGAAGGGCTCAACGCGATGGGCGTCCTTGCCTTCCTTCATCACCGGCGAATCGTGCCGGCGATGGAGAGGCCGCTCCGCATCTTCGAGATGACGGAGGGCGGCCAACCCCGTCGACTGGCGAGGTCGCGGATGCTCCCGACGCCGCCGGGAGCGGCCGTACGCGCTCACCCGGGCGCGGAGCACCGTCGACACCAGGACGCCGCTACCTGCGGGTCGGACCCCGTGGGACATCGAGATGCTCCCCACCGGCCCGTTGGTGAGTGGGGTTTTTTGATTCTGTTTTAGTCCTTGTTCTTGATTCCGTTTCCTGATGTGCCGCCGTTGCTCTCGTGCGCAGCTGGTGCAGTTCAATGCCGCCAAGTCCGTTCCACCCCACCCCCCCGACTCCCGTGCGCTCGGCCGGCGGCGCGGCGGGAGCAACGAGGAGCGGGCGGCGCGCGGAGGGAGCACGCAAGGCGGCGCCAAGCGCGTCGCGACGCACGGTCCGCCGAGTACCGGCGGCGGGAGGAGCTGGGGCTCTCCTCCCCCGACATCGAGGAGCCCTCGTCCTCGGATCAGGACGAGGAGGAAGAGTCTGAGGGGGAGGGCCCCTCGAACGGTGGCGCCCGCGCCCCGTCGCCGGATCTCGCGCCGCGTCGGGGGCGGCTTCGTCCGGGGCGGGCGCGTCGGCGTCCGCCGCCGGCCGTCGTCGTCGGGCGGCGCGCGCGCGCGGGGCGCGCGCGCGCGCGCGCGCGCGCGCGCGTCGAGCGTGCCCGCACGCGGCGGGAGCGCCGTCCGCGCGAGCGGCGTCGTCGTCGAGGGGCGCGTTGGGAGGCGTGCCCGCGCGTGGGACGAGCGTGCCCCCGCGTGCGTGGCGCCGGTCGGGGGGGTGCGGCGTCGGGCGCGCCCGCGCACGGGGCGGGCGTGCCCGCGCGTGCGGCGGCGCCATCGGGGGCGGCTTGCGTCGGGCGTGACCGCTACGCCGGCCCCGTCCGAGGCCTCGAGGAAAAGGAAGCGGGCCTTTTCCTCCGCGAGGTATGTAGCCTTGCCTTCCTTCGTGTGGCTTTGGTGTGCGGTGGTTAGATGTTCTAACTCTCCGTTCGTGATTGCGCGGGCGGTGCCGACCGTTCCTCCTCTTGCACCGGCCAAGGTGCTTCGAGGACGGACGCGCCGATCCCCACCCGGCGGCGCTCGTCGAGGGGGTCGCGCCGAGGGGAACGAGCGCGGCGGCGGGCACGAGCTCGCAAGGCCGGCCGAGGCCTCGGGGGCCGGCCGGCGGATCAACCCGCCGCGGCGCGGCCCGGAGGTTCTTCGGGGGGCGGCCGGCGCCGGTCGCCACGGAGGCGCGAGGGCGCGGCGGTGGCTACGGTGGAGGTGCCGCCGCGGTGGCGGCCACCGCGGAGGAGGGCGGAGCGGGCGCGGCCTGCGGGAGCGCCGCGGATGTGACGGCGCGGATGGTGGTGGCGGCCACGGCGCCACGACGGGCGCCCGTGGTCGCGGAGGCGCGCGGTGGAGGCGCCGGCGGAGGCGGTGCGGGCGGCTCCGCCCGCCGGCGGTCCCCGGGCGGAGGTGGTGGAGCTCTCGGATGACTCCCCCGCCGCCCGGGTGGAACCGGTGGGCCGGCCGGCCGCGAACTCCCTCGAGCCCCGGGAGGGGGCCCTCGTGAGGCGGCACGAGGGTCGCATGACGGCGGGGGGCCGAGGGCACGATGCCGAGGCCTCGTCCTCCCGCGCCGGTCGCCCCGCCCGTGGGGGGGGGGGCCGTGGAGGATCCCCCGGCGTTCGGCCGACGCCCGAGAGGGAGCGGGAGCTGCGGGGCGAGCTCTGGGCCACGGCGCCACGCTCAACCGCGCGTTGAACGAAGCGGCGCGGGTTCACGGCGGCCGGCACGGATCGTCTTCCGGGTGAGCCACGGTTGCTCGTCTCCCTTTCTTATTTCGTTTTCGCGTGTTGTATTCAAGTCCTGACACTTGCGAGATTCGATGTGTGGATGCCAGGAGCTCGAGCGCCGCGCTCGTGACAAGTACAGCGCGTTCGACCGGGGTGAACGCCGAGGCCCGCCAGCTCCGGGAGCGATGCAGCGCTTACGACGCGCTTGCAGATGCCCTCAGAACGCGGACGGTGGGCCCGGTGTGCGGGCGATGGCGTGGTGCGACGTGCTTCCCGAGAGCTCGGGCGGGGACGCGGCGCGTGACCCGAGCCTCGGGCGGATCCGCGCGGCCCTCGTCGATCGTGACGAGGCGCGCGTGGAACGCGCGCGAGGACACGGAGAAGACGCGGACGTTGGCCGCCACCGGGAGGCGGAGGTGGCCACCGCTCGCGCCGAGGGCCGGGAGCTCCGTACGTCGCTCGAGGGAGCGCGGCGCGCGGCCGCCGGGGGCGAGGAGCGGGCGCGCGGGCCGGGAGCGAGCGCGCCAAGGAGGCCGATGACACGAAGGCCGCCCTCGACGCCAAGGCGCGGCTCTCGTCGCCGGCGAGGGGCGGCTCCGGCGAGGAGCGCGTCGCCCGCCAAGGGGCCGAGGGGCGGCTTCGGCGGGGAGCGAGTGCCCTTGGCGACGCCGGACGCCGCGCCCGGAGCGGGGAGCGCGTTGCTCGCGAGGGCGGCGGAGAAGTCGGCCGGAGGAGCGGAACGCCGCATTCTCCGAGGTTGAGGATGAGGCGTTGGCGCTCAGCATCAGCAATGCCGCCCAAGAGATGGCCCTCGTCGAGCAAGGCGAGACCGTCCGGGGCCTCGAGGCGGCGCTTGAGTCCGTGCGCCGCGACCTCGATCTGGGGAGGAGACAAATCGAAGGTAAGCTATTGTCTGACCCCGCTCGTTAGTTTTTGCTTTAGAGGGTTCGTTTCCCCTTTTCTGATTTCTTGTCGTCTTGTCGCTTCCAGGCTTGCGCACTGCCCTGGGACACGCTGCTGGGCGGGCCGAGGCCCTGCAGGCCTC
This sequence comes from Cenchrus americanus, assembly GCA_947561735.1. Taxonomy (NCBI): domain Eukaryota; kingdom Viridiplantae; phylum Streptophyta; class Magnoliopsida; order Poales; family Poaceae; genus Cenchrus; species Cenchrus americanus. The sequence goes on from OX387244.1 coordinate 13,826,486, forward strand.
CTACGACTCCTCTGAGCAGGAGCTGCAGGAGCTGCGGGACGCGGCCCTCGAGACCTGTCGCGTCGTCGAGGAAGGCGATGCCCAGGCCGCGGCTCGGCGGCCGGCCGCCTACGCGCCCTCGGCGGCCACGTCACGGAGCGGATGCGCCGGGCGTTGCACCTGGGCGTGCAGAAGGCTCTCGGAGTGGTGCGATCCCACTACGAGGTCAACCTCGAGGCGGTGGCGGAAGGCTACATCGTGCCCGTGGGCGTCGAGGACGAGGTGGCCATGGAGCGCGCGGACGCGCTTGTTGCTGACGCCGCCGGGACGCTCGCCGAGGCCTTCGAAGAATTCCTCTTCCCGGACGCCGCCGACGCTGCCGCTCCTCCCCCCTCGAAAGCACCCGGGCACTAGGCCCGTTTTTTATGTGTATCAGAACTCTGGCCTCGTGGCCTCTTGTGAATGAACAAGTAGTTTTGTGAATCATAGACGGTTTGTAAATGAAATCGCTTGCTTATTGCGCTTTTTTGCTTCTTCTTCTTCCCGAGTAGATTCTAGTTAGGGGGAGTCCGCCTTTCGCGAGGGCCCGCCGGGTTGGAGAGCGAGAGAGACGGGCCATAGCCACGCGGCGTAGGCTGTCTCTGGCTCGTGCGCTCCTTCCACTGTGCCGCCTACGCCCTTTTCAAATCATGGCTCGAGGTTGAAGTAGGAAACAAACTTAGCGCGTGTTATTACGTTTTTTTGCGCGAAAAAATGGGACCATTTGGGGGGGGGTGCCCCCCCGCAGTAGCCCCCGAGGGTAACTTGGGTTTCAGGGGAAAGCCGAGTTGCCCTTTTATTATGCTTGGAGTATTTACATAGGTGACACCAACTGGGGCGTTGGCCGTGTGTTTGTACAACAGAAAATACTTGGAAATCCTAGCTAAGGGTAGAAGCGACGTAGCTGTTGGATGTTCCAAGCGTTGGTGAGTTCCTCGCCGTCCTCGTTGGCCAGCTTGTACGTGCCTGGTTTGAGCACCTTCACCACGACGTAGGGTCCCTCCCATGGGGGCGATAGCTTGTGGCGCCCTCGATTGTCTTGGCGTAGCCTTAGGACCAAGTCCCCCTCGCTGAAATCCCTGCGACGTATCTTGCGTGCTTGGTAGCGCCGTAGGGACTGTTGATATCTTGCGGAGTGCATCAACGCCACGAGGCGTACTTCGTCCACCGGTCCCGGCGAGTCCTCGCGGGTTCGCCGGTTAGCATCCTCGTTGTAGCCTCGAACCTTGGGCGACCCGTATTCCGGATCCGTGGGGAGGACGGCCTCCGCGCCATGGACTAGGAAAAACGGGGTGAACCCGGTGGCTCGCTTGGGGTGGTCCTTAGGCTCCACACGACCGCCGGTAGTTCTTGGAGCCATTTCCGGCCGTATTTGTTGAGCCGGTCGAAAAGTTACGGGCTTGAGGCCTCGTAGGATCATGCCGTTGGCGCGTTCTACTTGGCCGTTGGTCCGTGGGTGTGCCACGGCCGCCCAATCCACGCGGATGTGGAACTTGTCACGAACTCCAAGAACTTCGGCCCGTGAACTGGGACCCGTTGTACGTGATGATGGAGTTTGGCACTCCAAAGCGGTAGATGATGTCGGTGAAGAACGTGACCGCCTTTGCTCGGCCCTCAAATTCGTAATGGGGCGCACCTCCACCCACTTGGAGAACTTGTCGATTGCGACGAGCGGGTGGGTGAAGCCCCCGGCGCCTTCCGCGGGGGCCCGACGATGTCCAACCCCCACACGGCGAACGGCCATGTTACGGGGATTGTTTGCGGAGCGTGAGCCGGCAAGCCGTTCTTGCGGGCGTAGAACGGCACCCTTCGCAAGTGCGCACGATTTCGTGGGCGTCCGCGACCGCGGTAGGCCAATAGAAGCCTTGACGGAAAGCGTTGCCGACGAGGGTGCGCGGCGCGGCGTGGTGGCCACGGATCCCCGCGTGGATGTCCCGTAGGAGCTCGCGCCCCCTCGGGAATGGGTATACACCGCTGGAGGATGCCCGACGCGGCGCGCTTGTATAACTCGCCGTCGACGAGGGTGAATGACTTGGCCATCCTGGCGATGCGCCCGGGCGCGGCCCGTCGCGGGGAGCTCCCCTCGAGCAATCCGGGCAATGTACTTCTCCCGCCAGTCCGCCTGGGCGGGAGCTGGCTCGATGTCCATCGCGACCGCCTCGTGGGTGCCGTACCCCTCGAGAAGGGAGAGCACGTACGCCTCGTTCGAGGGGTCCTCTTCCATGGGTTCCGCACCCGCTGGATTCGAGGGAGCCCCCGAGGGTCCGCCGTCGCTCGAGGGGTAGGGCTCGAAGGTGACCGATGGTCGCGCGATGTCGCGCGCGCGCCGGCGGGGAACGGTGATCCGCCGGACGCGATCTTGGCAAGTTCATCCGCCTCCTCGTTGTACCGGCGGGGGTACATGATTGAGCTCGATGCCGTAGAATTTGTCTTCGAGGGCCCGCACGGCCTTGCGGTAGGCCTCCATCTTGTCGTCGTGGCGGCTCGCGTTCTTCATGACTTGGTCGATCACGAGCCGCGAATCCCCTCGCACGTCGAGGCGCTTGATGCCCAACTCAATAGCGATCTTGAGGCCGCGAGAGGAGGGCCTCGTATTCCGCCATATTGTTAGACGCGGGGAAGTGGAGACGCCCCGCGTAGCGCATGTGCTCCCCCGAGGGGTGACACGAAGAGCGAGGCCCGCGCCGTTCCCGTCTTCGTCACCGAGCCGTCGAAGAACGCAGTCCGGCACTGCGCTGGAATTTGAGGGGGCGGCGGTCGTGTGTCCGTCCACTCGGCGACGAAGTCGGCTAAAATTTGCGATTTGATGGCCTTGCGCGGAGCATAGGCGAGCGTTTCGCTCATCAACTCCACGGACCACTTGGCAGTGCCCCCGCCGCGTCGGGGTTGCGAATGATCTCTCCTAGCGGGGAGGAAGAGACCACCGTAATCGGGTGGGCCTCGAAGTAGTGGCGGAGCTTGCGCCGCGCGAGGACTACCGCATACAACGACACGGACACGGGGGTAGCGCGTCTTCGTGTCCGATAGGACTTCGCCGATGTAGTAGACCGGCCTCTCGCACGGGCGGGGGCATGCCCTTCCTCCGTGCGCTCCACGACGATCACGGCGCCGACCACCTGGGTGGTTGCGGCCACGTAGAGTTGGAGGGGTTCGCCGTCTCGTGGCGGCGTAAGGATTGGGGCGTGCGTCGGAGATGCCTTCGCCTTGTCGAGCGCTTCCCGGGCCTCGGCGGTCCAAGAGAAGCGCTCGTGCTTCTTGAGCGGCGGTAGAGGGGCAGGCCCTTCTCACCGAGCCTCGAGACGAAGCGGCTTAAGGCGGCGAGGCACCCCAACACTTTCTGCACTCCTTTGAGGTCCCGAATTGGACCCATTCGCTCGAGGGCCGCGACCTTTTCGGGGGTTGGCCTCGATTCCCCGCCGGGAGACAATGTACCCTAGGAGCATGCCCCGCGGCACTCCAAAGACACATTTCTCGGGGTTGAGCTTGACCCCCGTTGGCCCGCGAGCGGTGACCGAACGCGATGCCAAGATCGCCCACCGGGTCGTTCGCCTTCTCGGTTTTGACGACGATGTCGTCTACGTAGGCCTCGACCGTCCGCCCGATATGGTCCCCCAAAAACGTGCCGCATGCGCCGCCGATATGTTGCGCCCGCGTTTCTGAGGCCAAAAGGCATCGTGACGTAACGAACGTCCCGAACGGTGTGATGAACGAAGTCGCGAGCTGGTCGGACTCCTTCATTTTTATTTGATGATATCCCGAATAGGCATCAAGGAAACGAGTAGTTCACACCGGCGGTGGAATCAATGATCCGATCTATGCGCGGCAAAGGAAAAGGAACTTTTGGACATGCTTTATTGAGACCGGTGTAGTCAATACACATCCTCCACTTCCCATTTTTCTTTTTTACAAGCACAGATTAGCTAACCATGTCGGGTGGAACACTTCCTTGATGAATCCGGCCTCGAGGAGCTTCCGCGGCTCCATTCCGATCGCCCGTCGCCGTTCCTCGTCGAAGCGGCGCAGCCGCTGCTGAACAGCCGCGAGCATTAGGCGAGATATCAAGGGAGTGCTCGGCGACCTCCCTCGGAATGCCTGGCATGTCCGAGGGGCTCCACGCGAAAACGTCGGCGTTGGCGCGGAGGAAGTCGACGAGCACTGCTTCCTATTTAGGATCGAGGGTCGAGCTGACCCTCAAAGCCTTGCCCTCGGGGGCCGACGGGTCGAGGGGGACCCCTTTGGTTTGCTCGGCGGCCTCGAACGTGCCGACGTGCTTGGTGGCGGAGCTGAGGTCGCCGTTGACCATCTTCTCCAGTGTGTTCACCAGCGCTTCGTCCAGCGCTAGTGCTTCCGCATGCTCCACGCACTCGACATCGCAGTCGAATGCATGCTCGATCGACGACCCGACGGTGATGACGCCGTTTGGACCCGCATCTTCATCTTCAGGTACGTGTAGTTGGGGACCGCCATGAACTTGGCATAGCATGGTCGCCCGAGGATGGCGTGGTAGGCCCCTTTGAATCCCACCACTTCGAATGTGAGGGTTTCCTTGCGGAAATTCTTGGGGGTCCCAAACCAGACGGGCAGATCGATCTGCCCGAGGGGTTGAACCCGGCTTTCTGTGCGCGATGCCGTGAAACGGCTTCGTGCCGGGCCGCACTGGTCCACCCCAATCCCCATCGGGCGCAACGTATGCGCGAAGAGGATATTGAGGCTACGCCTCCGTCCATAAGGACCTTCGAAAATCGGGCGTTCCCAATGATGGGATCGACCACCGTGGGGTACCGGCCGGGTTCGGGATGCGGTTTGGATGATCGTCCCCGGCTAAAGGTGATGGCATCCTTCGACCCGCTGAGAAAGGCCGGGGGCGCCCTCTCTCGCGGCGAGGACTTCGTGCCGCTCCTTCTTGCGCCGCCGGGTTGACATGTCGACGAGGGTCCCCCAAAAATGAGGAACACATTTTCAACGAACAGGAAGCCACCGCGTCGCCGTCGCCCCCATCCTTCTTGGCCTCTCGCCTCCTTCGTGGCGGCACGGCCATAGAATTTCTTGAGCATGTCGCCTTGCTCAAGAGTGTGATTCACGGGGGTCTTGTGGTAGGGGCATGGCTTCTTCATCATGTCATCGAACACCCCCGGGCCTCAAGGAGCCGGTCGAGGGCCCCGTCGGGCCGGGTCACCGCCGAGGGCCTCGGCGTTGCCGCCGTTACGCCCTTGCTCGCGCGCCTCGCGGCGCGGCTTCTTCCCCCTTCTTGCCCCGCTTGTCGTTGCGGCGCGGCTCCTTGGACCCGCCGCCCTCCGCGGCGTGTCCTCGGAGCGCTTGCCCTTCTTGCCGTCGAAGATTGCCCCCACGGCCTCCTCTCCCGAGGCGAAGCCGGTGGCAATGTCGAACGGCTCGTTCGAGTCCGCGGGCGGGCGCGCGTCCTAGCTCGCGCACAAGGTCCCGCACGTGGTGCCTTCGAGGAACGCATGCACGATCTCGGATTGCGCCACGCTGGGGAGCTCTGTGCAGCGCTTGGAGAAGCGCCGTATGAAGTCCCGCAGCGACTCGCCTGGCTTCTGGGTGCAGGAGCGCAGATCCCAGGAGTTCCCGGGGCGCACGTATGTGCCCTGGAAGTTGCCCACGAAGGTGTGGACTAGGTCGTCCCAATTGTGGATCTGGCTGGCGGGCAAGTGCTCGAGCCATGTCCGGGCCGCGTCGCCCAGATGCAGGGGCAAGTTGCGGATGATCACTTCGTCGTTGGTGGCCCCGCCCAGCTGACAGGCTAGGCGGTAATCGTTGAGCCAAACACGAGGGTCCGTCTCCCCGTTGTATTTGATGATCGTCGAGGGTTGACGGAAGCGGCGGGGGAACGCCGCCGTGCGGATCTCCCCGCCGAACACGCGGGTGCCGGGGGCTCGGCGTTGGGGAGCGATCCTCACCGCCGTCGTAGCGTCCACCCCTTCGAGGGTGGTAGCCCCCGGCCGCTCGTGCGTCCGCCTTGCCGGTGCGCCCGGCGTTGATGACGTTGCGCGGCGTCACCATCCGGCGCCTGCGTGTGTCGAGGAGGCGTTCCTTGGCGGCGTGCGTCCCCTCGGTCGGCGGGCCGACCCGCATGCACCGAGGGTTCGCCCCCCGGTGCCGGATCATCACCCCGCGCGTCCCCCCCGTTGGCGGATGCGTGAGGCCGAGCTTTCGGCTTGCCGGACGGCCGCTTGCTCAAGGAGGGTCCGCACCTCGCGGTGCATTTCTCGAGCCTCGGGGGTCGAGGGTGCCGGCATGGCGCGCAAGAGTGTCGCGGCGGCGATGAGCTTTTGGCTCGCTCGCGGTGGAGTATCCGCGTTGTCGACGTTGGGGACGGGGGTTGAGGCGGTCGCGGACTTGACGCGCCTAACTCCCGTGCGCGTTCGCCGCGCGCGGAGGCCTCCCCCCGCCATCGAGGCGCGGAGTAGCCGCACGGTCCGTACTCCTCCTGCCGGCTTGGCCTCGAGCTCACGAGCTTGGGCCGCCGCGCGTCGACGTCGGCCCCGGCGGGAGCGCTTGGTCCCGCGGCCGGGCGCGTGGCAACCCCCGGGGGTGGCGTGACTTCCCCATCTCCCGGCGCCCGCCGCACCCGCGGCGTTGGCCGGGGTCGTTGGTGATGACGGCGCGGCATTCCCGCGTGGGGTCGTAGCTCCCGATCGTTGGAGTCGTCGGAGCGGCCCGAACCGGTAGTCCGTGGCGTCGAGGAAACGCCCGAACGCGGCCGGGTCCCGGCACACCGAGAGAAGTCCCACTCCGCGTACCCATGGCGGGCGGCGGGTGGCATCGTGTCGACGGAGCCCGGGGACGACTCGTCCGTCGGCCGGGCGTGCGGGGGTTCCCGGCGACGAAGACGTGCCGACCGGCGGAACCCCGCGCATTGTCGTGTTGACGTTGGCGTTGTAGGCCGTAGTTGCGCCACGCAACCCGATGGGGACGCGTGGTCCGAGACCGCACGCGGTCCCGCCGGGGGGCGGTGGCGGTCGTCGTGACGGTGGACGCACCGCGTTGGGCGGCGGTGCGCTCGGCTGCCGCCGCTCGGACCGCGCCCCGACGCGAGCGCGGCCCGGAGTGACGACGGCGTCGCGGTGTCGACGGTCCCGCGCATCCGTGCTCCGCGTGCCTCGCGCCGGTGTCGTGCGTGCGGCGGTGGCCGGAGCGGACACGGCCTCCCCGTCGCGCGCGTAGCTCCTCACGGTTGGTGAGGCGCATGAGATAGCCATTCCCCGTGGCCTGGAAGTTCAAGTCCCCGAAGCGGATCTCGAACCCGGCCGGAAGGGGGTCTGGGCTACCCATGTTGTAGCGGGTGCTACGGTACTCGGTACGAATCACCATGGAGGGAGTTAGCGAAACGACCTTAGGCGCTCGTTTGCCCCACGGTGGGCGCCAACTGTCGGTGCGGAATATGGTCCCGACACTAACCAGTAGATAACGCCTAAGTCTATCCCTCAATGGTCGATGCTAAGCAACAAATGACACAAGGATTTATCCCGGTTCCCGCCGAGGGGGCCGTACGTCCCGGCAGTGTTGTGCTCGTGGCACTATATTGCTCGGCACCGGGGTGCTTGTAGTGGGGCAAGTACAAGCAAGGCGGGAGAGGAAGCGTGGCTCCCGGGTCCCCGGTGAGTGGCCGGAGATGTTGTGGGAGAATAAGAGAGTGAGTGCACGGTGTCTTGTGTTCCTCCGGATTCGTCCCCCGCGGGCGGGGGCTCGCTTCCCCTTTTATAGGCCAAGGGGGCGGCGAGTTACATGCACGCCGCGCTACCTAGCTACGTGTAGGAGCACGTCGTGCTACGGTGTAGAGCGGGCGATCGTCCGGATGATCCACGCCGCGATCCGGCCATGATGGCCTACTTCGTGCCCGAACGGTGGCGGTTCGAGGGTAGGAGGCGGCGGATGGTGATGGCGTTCTCTCGATAGGCTTCGAGGGAGGTGCGATGATGACCCAGTACGGGGTACAGGAGCGGGCAGAACGGCGTTCCTTCCCAATGAGCTCGCGGTGGCGGAGTGGTTGCTGCAGCGGTGCTTGGGCGTGCGCTCGTGGAGTCGGGCGTGCGCCCGCACGCGTGGGTACGGCGGCCGCGCGCGTTACGGTGGCCGGGATGGCCACCCACCGGCCTAGCGCCCCTCACCCAACCCGCAAGGTCACGGGAAAGTGGAATCGAGGGTGCGCCCGGCCCCCTTTCGAGGGTCGGGCGCGTTAGCCGCAGCGGCGGCGTGCGCACGGTGTCACGGGACGACACCGGCCGTACCGCACGGTCCATCCCACGGTGGCGGGGATGGGCTCCTTCCCCGGGGAGTTGGTGCGGCGGCACGGGGCGTGAGCCCCGGCGCATGATGGCGCCGTCCCGCGGTGTCGGGCGTTAAATGCCCAAGTACGGGGCCGGCGCACGCGTGCGGGGCGCCCGTGAGCGTGGCGGGCCCCGGCCGAGGGCGGAGCGGACCCTCGAGCGAGACGGGACTCGCTCGAGGGGGGGAGCGCGCCCTCGAGCGGGGCGGGACCGCTCGAGGGAAGGGTCGCCCCTCGAGCGGGGGCGGAACTCGTTCGAGGAGGGAGTTGCCCCTCGAACGGGGCGGAGCCCTTTCGAGGAGGAGCATGCCCTCGGGCGAGGCGGAGCCTGCTCGAGGGGTCTTCCTAGGCGGGCCGCCCTCGGTGGGCCTCCGAAGTCCTGCCGCATGGGCCGTATCCTGCATGGTTAGTCTCCTGCATGGTTAGGCTTAACTTATATTGATGCAGGAATTTAAGTAGGGGTTCCCCCATTGTTTGAGGGGACCCCTAGGGCGGTCCCCGACGGGTGCATCTATCAAGCAAAATCAGCAACCAATCAGGCCATGTGTACTTAAACCAATCTTCTTCAGGCAGAGTCCAGTGCACACGCATAGCTTGTCTTAGGTTAAAAGCCTGTGGGCATTCCACTGTAGCATGAAAACTCGTTTCTGTGGATAACCCACATAAAAGGCATGTGTCCATCTGCTCTATGTTTCTGTTGAATTTATTACGTCGAGTTGGTAGCGCGTTCCTCGCTAGCTTCCAGGTGAAGACATTAACCTTGGGCGGTACAGATCCCTTCCAAACATTTTTCCACAGATTACGTTCACCGTCTGGCGCAACAATAGAGGCAGAGCACTCATTCTTATCACGGTGCTGTAGTCCCAAGTTATAAGCACTCCTAATAGTGAACATCCCTGCTTTTTCAAGTGACCATGCCAAAAAATCCTCTGTCCGTCTCCTTGGTAGCTTGATCTTTGCAATGATCTCGGCGCCCCCCTGGTTGAAAATTTCAGTTAGCTTTCCATAGTCCCAATCATGGCCTTGATTGTCAAATAATTTAGAGACCCATTTCAATCTACATCTCCCCTTCCTCGAGGTGACTCTGAATGAATGTGCTCTGGGAATCCAAGGGTCACGCCAAATTCTTATCTGTGATCCACAACCAACTCTCCATATAATTCCCTTTTTAAGTAATTCCAACCCATGTAAAAGAGATTGCCAAGTATAAGATGAGTTAGCACAAAAAACAGTATCTATAAGGCATCCACGAGGATAGTACTTGGTCTTTAGTAGTCTGGCACAGAGGCTGTCCGGGAATTGAATTAATCTCCATGCTTGTCGAGCCAAAAGGGCCCGATTAAAAATTCTGAGATCTTTAAATCCCAAACCCCCTCCACATTTCTTACGGGTGAGTTGCTTCCATGCCACCCACGCAGTCTTGCGCTTCCCATTCTCCACTCCCCACCAGAATTCTCTGATGATTCTTGTCAATTCATCGCAAATGCCTAACGGGATCTTGAAAACACTCATGGTGTAGGTAGGCATTGCTTGCGCAACAGCTTTGATCAGAACCTCCTTGGCTGCGGCTGACATGTTTTTTTCTGTATAGTCCATAAGTCTTTTACCTAGTCTCCTTAAGTGACTGAAACCGGGCTCCCTTAATTCTGCCAGAGGGCATAGGTAATCCCAGGTACTTGGGTTCAAAAGAAGTCCTTTCTACACCATGTATTTCTCTCACTTGTTCCTGGCATCCTGGATCACCCTTTTCATTAAACATTATGGAACATTTACCTGGATTTAGCAGCTGTCCTGTACCTCTCTCATAGGTATTTATGACATCCTTGATGACACTTGCTTGAGCTGCATTAGCTTTGAAGAAAAGTAAGGTGACATCAGCAAACATGAGATGCGAAACGCCTGGGGCACCTCTGCAGATTCGGAGTTCCTGCAGGGCATGTGTCTCCACCTTCTTGCTAATTATTTTAGATAGGCCATCAGCTATGAAGAGGAAAAGATATGGCGAAAGCGGATCACCTTGGCGCAGGCCTCTGGATGGGGAAAAGGTGCTGAAACAACACCGTTGAAGTGAACCAAATAGCGCACTGAAGTCACGCAAGACATGATCCACTGCACCCATGTACTCTGAAAGCCCAGCTTCAAAAGAACCTTGTTCAAAAAATCCCAATCCACTCGATCATACGCCTTTGATAGATCCAACTTATAGGCACAAAATTCCCCCCTTGCATCTGAATTTCCTTTAACAACATGTATATATTCAAAAGCTATTAGTGCATTATCAGTAATCATTCTACCAGGAATAAAAGCACTCTGCCTTGTCGAGATAATGTCCTGGAGGAGTAGTCATAGGCGATTAACAACGCATTTCGAGACCACCTTGTATATCACATTGCATAGACTTATTGGTCAAAAATCCTTTAAGGTTTCTGGATGCTTGACTTTGGGAATAAGCACTATACAAGTATCATTAACTCCCTCTGGCATGATCCCAGTGACAAAAAAATCTTGAACTGCCTTAATAACATCTTCCTTTAGAAGAAGCCAATTCCTTTGGAAGAAACATGCTGGTAGCCCATCTAAGCCAGGCGCGTTTAAGGGGCCAATCTAGAATAGAGCGTCAGCAATTTCTTCTGGAGAAAAAGACTTGCACAATTCAACATTCAGCTCATCTGTAATGTTTTTCTCAAACAAATCCACAATTCCATCTGGGTCAATGGAGTTAGTAAAAATTGACTTGAAATAAGTTTCTGCCATACCTTGCATTTCTACTTCATCCGATCACCAGCTTCCATCTTCTTTCTTCAGACTCCTGATTTTATTCTTTTTAGCTCTCCACATGGCCTTACGGTGGAAGTATTTAGTATTCCTATCCCCTTCACGCAGCCATGTGATGCGAGACCTTTGGAGCCACATCATCTCCTCCTTGTACAAAATCTCATCTAGCTCCCTCTTGGCTGCAAGGATCTTGTCTCTATTATGGATTGGATCATCCCACTCCAATCTTTCCATCTCTTTTTTCAATTATGTTATGCGCCTGGTGATGTTCCCAAAGTTTTGGTTACTCCATACCTTCAGATCATTGGTGACCGTCTCGAGTGATTTTGAAAGGGCTCCCAGGTCACTACCAGGATTTTTACGTAGCCACGATTTCTCAATTACAGTTTGCAGCTCAGCTTCTCGCTCCCACATAATTTCATACCTAAATGCCTTCTTTTGCTGTTGTACCCTGCCAGACCGGTCCAAATTGAGTAGGAGAGCTTTGTGATCTAAGTTAGTAGATAGCAAATGAGATATATTAGCATGTGGGAAAAGGAAAGACCAATCAGTATTTTCCACTCCCCTGTCAAGGTGAACACGAATATTCCTCCGACCACCTTGATTATTATTATAAATCCAAGGCAAACCTGTAAAACCCTAATCATGTAGGTCACAATGACTAAGCACCTCTCTAAAATCCATCATTTGGCGTTCAGGTCTAGGCGTTTCCAAAAAGTGCTCATATTGCCACATTGTTTCGTTAAAATCGCCGATGAGCATCCATGGCCCCATCCAAATCCCACACAAATCCCTTAAAAGGTCCCACATTTCTTTTCTTTTTTCAACTCGAGGCTCGCCATAAACAATAGTGGCCCTCCAAGGGGCTGCATTCGGATCCTCTTTTATTGTGACATCGATGTAACGATCTCCATGCGAGAGCAGGGTTACATCTATGGACTCATCCCGAAAAAGAGCTAAACCACCACTAAGACCGACACTATCAATTGTAAGACAATGACGAAGACCAAGACTCCAACTAAGATTACGGACACGACTACCTAACATTCTATTATCTGAAATAAAAACCAGCTAGGGGACGTATGACTTCATAAAGCTGCAGAGTTCACGAACTGTCCGGGAATTCCCTAATCCCTGGCAGTTCCATGCCAATGCATTCATTGCTCCTGACGGGGCTCAGCATGAGCACCCGTTAGGTCTTCAGGCCGGTTCTGGGCCCGCTGGCTTGTAGCATGCGTTCTCTCTTCATCATTCCTGCGTGTCGTGTCCTCCTGCATAGCTTCTGGACTTCCACTTGTTGAAGTATCCATTGGTGTTGAAGCCTTTTCCCGTACTCCTCCAAGATGTGATCCACAATCATCTCATTAATGGTATTCTTCCTCGGTTTCTTGTGTTTGTTAAAATCATCAGTCCGGCTAGGCCCCTTCAACCCCATTTTTCTGTCAGCTATCCCTTTAGACAGGGATGACATTGGGACTTGAAGGCGGTCATGGATGATGCGGAATCAGACTGACCACTCGAATCAGCATAGGAATCTAGGCTTGAAACCTTGTCCTTCATGTCTACCGATTTAATATTTAGGTCCAGTCTACCCTCATTTACAGAGACTCTTTGCATATCATTAGAGAGTGCATTGCTCACCTCCTTTCGCAATTTCTTTGGTGTAGCTTCAGGGGGGTATGTAGGCTGCTGTCTAGGCATAGAGGTACCTTCCTGCACCTTGCGCTTTGCCCTGTTCTCAGATGAGGCACTTGTCGTACCTTTCACTTTACTCAGCTACGCTCCACTGAAGTTCAGAGAACGGTTGACCTGTGTTAGTGCTACTAGGATGATAGTCTTCTCTCATCTCCTTTCTTCAGCGGAGATTTCCGAAGCCAATCTCCAAACTTCTTTTTCTTGGGTTCAACATGTTCTTCCTCATCATCATCCGACTCATCAATTTCATCCGGGCATTCCCTTTCTAAATGGCCCATTCTGCTACAATTGAAACAGAAGCAAGGTGCATTTTCATATCTTACCTCAAAGCTCATCGCCCCCTTGTTTTTTATCTTAATCTCCACTATTGGCTTCAGAGGGTCCTCCAGGCGAAAGGCAACCTTTGCTCTCACAAAATCCCGCAATGGACCTCCAACTTCCAGTACCTCGTTGCTCACCTTTTTGGCCAGGGCCATCGTGAAGGCCGAGCTCATCAAGGTGATCGGCACATCATAGAATCTCACCCACATATTAATAGAGTTGATCTCAATCTCTGACGGCCTACTAAACCATCATAAGGCACCATGATCAGCGCATCCCCCTTATGCCGCCATGGGCCGCCATTAAGAGCATACTGGTAATGGTGCTCGGTGTCGAACTCTAGGATGAATTTGTTTTCATCCAGCTTTATCACCATGATTGGCCTCTCCAGCCGCCATGTCGCCCCCATCTCATCAAACAAACCCTTAGGGTTTAGGATCCTCGAGTAATATCGTGCCATAGCAAACCAGACTGGAGCTTGCGCTCCTTCCTCCACAGTAGGATCGATATCAAATTCCTCTACAGACTCCAGATCCTCCTCCGGTTGAACCGCCAAAACCATCTGCTTCCCTGCCTCAGATTCGGCTCTGATCTGATCAGAATCTCGATCCATGAAGCCAGCAGCTTCCCTGCCGGCATCCTTCCCACTCGCCGGCTTGCTAGTCGCCATCTTTTTCCCTGCTTCGTTCCTCACCAACGTTTGGGAAACCCCAACTGCACCCTCGCTTCGTGGACAGCTTCGAGTGGGAAGATCCCTCACCGGATTCCCCTTGATCACCCCCACTGTTTCACGTAGCAAGACGACAACGATGAGCAAAACCCTAGCAAGATGAGGAAACGTAGAGACCAAGGAACGAACAAACCAATCTGTTATCAGAGCGACGACGACAGCCGAGTCCAAGGAGGAAACCCTGGATATCTTCTCATCATGAAACAAGAGTCCTGACTTTCCTTCCCGAAGAAGTTGGAGTCTCTCACGAGGGCACCTTGGTGGCGGCCACGCAGAGTAGTAAACGGATGACAGTGGAGAGAAGACATTCTCCACCGGACGTAAGTAGATGAGGCAGACCCGTGGCCTGGGACGGCCGTCGTTGCTCAGAGATCGGAAGAGATCAAGGAGCGCCGCCGAAGTCCAAGATGCCGAAGACTCGCCCTAGAATCGCGATGAACGCCCTCTCCGCTTTTTCTGAAAAATACTTCCCTTGGCCCACGCTCTTTGTAGCTTTTCTCCAGAGATGTTTTGCTCCCCTTCCCTTCTAGAGACGGCGAGTCGGCGACATCAAGAGCAACGGGCAGCGTGTGCCAATCACCATGGCTGATGGACGCCCACTCCTCCTCCACGGCTTTGCTATTCTGCACTCTTGTTCCCGTATCTGTATCCCTAACACTATAATTAGTTACATCCCTTCTCCGCGTGCGGTCTCCTGGTCTGCCTCTACCGAGGACGTGGTTGAGGCACTGAGGAGAAAGTGTGGGGGATGTGATAACGACGAGGAGCATAGGCGGCGGTGACCACTTCAGAGGCTGGATTGGATAGGGCTTATGAGACTACCTTTGTTTTCAAGCGGCAAAAAATCTGTTTCTCCAACGACACCTCGCCATCTACCGCTGTCGCCTAGGTCAAGGGATCTTTTCTATGCAGTCGTGTTGATCACTTGAGTTGTACTCCCTCTCTGCCCCAATATACAAGGACCCCGAGGGTTTAAATTTTGTACCAAAATGTACGGATTCGGAAGGATAGGACAAAACTAAACGGGTCGGTGAGTTGATGGGTAGTGTAAAATGAGGGGTATCCTCCTAGTGTTGTTTCTTGAGTTTAAACCCTTCATGTCCTTATATTGTGGGACGGAGGGAGTATTTCAAGTTTAACTGAAAGCAAAGAGGCAAAGCTGAGCTTGAATATGAAGTGTTCATCTTCAGTGTTTGTGGCTATTTGGGTCATCCTCCTTACATAGAATCTTTAGATGGCAACCAGAGCGAACATCTAATGAGGACTGAACCTTTTCCCGAGTGGGTGTACCTAAGAACCGTTGGAGGCCAACAACCTTATTTCACCTCGCCTAGGCTAGATGCATATTAGTATCAAAGCTGGGGTCCTTGTTTAAGGGGGTAAGAATGATGAGGACATCTTCCTTCACTATTACTCGCTGACAAAGATGCAACAAAGATGCTAGAATGGAAGTTGTAGTCGGCCAACGACCATGTGAGCCTCTGAAAAATCCCACCTGACCCATGTGAGCATATGAAAATCCTACCTTGCTTACCTTCGGAGGAGGAAGCCATCAGTGGTGGTTATAGTCGGCGGCGACTGTGTGAGCCTCTTAAAATCCCACCTTTTTTACTTCAGAGAAGGAAGCCACCCTTCTCCTGTCGGACTAGTCTTTTAGGAAGATTGGGTCTCTCCGAGTGGGTGCACCTAAAAACTGTTGGGGTTGAGCACCTTTAATTTGTTGGGCTTCAAGCAACCCCTCGCCCGGACCGGATGCATCAACTTCACTGTTTTATTGATCAGTTAAGGGTACTTTCTTTGTCAAAGTTGTCCATGGGTCATGACCAACATATTATCTTTGACGGACTAGTCTTTTAGGAAGATCAAACCTTCCCGAGTGGATGTGCTTAAAAATTGTTGGGAGCTGAGCAACTTTAATTAGTTGGGTTTCGGCTTCACTACTTTATCGGTCAGTTATGGGTACTTTCCATGTCGACGTTGTCCATGGGTTATGGTCGCGAGATCATCTTTGAGGACTTGTTGTCACACGCACAAGTGCACAACCAGTCTCGATCAGGATATTGTGATAGTAGAGTCTCAAGACAGAAGAATGCCTACCAGTGGTTTTTGGTGTGTCTGAGCATTAGGTACTTGTGTCTTTATGCGATGATACGAGGTATTCTGTGTCCTTAATTTTTCTCAGCAACTAACAGCTGTTCGTTTGGCTGGTGGCTGATGGTAGTCTTTGATTTGTTACGAGAGAAAATCTTCTTTGCTGGTTGCGGGTGGGCTTGGTTTGTTACGAGAGAAAAGTCATGGCCCTTACGGTGGTACGTAAGCCGAACGAACAGGTGTAAAGCTTGGCATCGGCACATACTAAGAGTACCTTCCTCACCATCATCTCATGCTCGCTCAATCGTCGCTCTGTTTTGTTTGTCTTATCAGCCACCAGATAAGTAATGTTGTTCTCAAAGCTCAAACAAGTACATGCACTTCCGATGCACAAATCAGCTGGTGGAGTAGTTTTTAATATATGGATGTGTCCTTTTAGCTGAGATGTTGCTATCCCCGGCGCCCATGGTTACGTTGGTGTACAATCATGCATAGTATGCCGCGTTGAGTTCTTTTACAAGTTGCGAATTGCAACCAATGCAGCAACTCGCAAGATTTTTAAAAGCCCAGGGGAGAGGGGACTTCAAAAGAAGCTATCAAGGATGGGGGAAAATGGTACACGTCATCATCAGCATTCTCCTTCGAAATTTTGGGTGTTTCTATACTCCCCTCGGTTTTCAAGCGGCAGAGTTTGGAACTTTGAAGGAGCTCCCCGCACACATCAGCAATACTACTATCTAGCATGTGTTGGCCTCTAGTGCTATTCACGAGTAAATTAAGCTGTCACTCTGTCAGCATTTAACTAGCTACCTGTTGGAACTTCGAAACAGCACTACGCGTAAATCGGCACAAGCAAGCGCGAACAGTGGGCTGTTACTGAAAACTGGGGCAGGCGGACGGTTCAAAAATGAAAACTGTGTGCGACGGTGCGAGCAGTGGGTTTCCTGCTGGGTTTTGGAGCGATCAGCCGAGCACAGCTGCACAAGAAGTACTAGACGAAATGCTAGCGTCGACTAGCACCAGGCAGCTAAATCCAACCGTAGACACTTAAAATCAACGGCGTGTGAAGTCTGCCTGACCCAGATAGCAAAACACAGCTGGTGCATGTGTGACTTGGAACTCGTTTGCATTTAGGGTGGTAATGGACCTTCATTTTGTATTAAGAAATTTAAGAATCGGGTCCTATAATGATCGAGTTGTAATTCTATTCAATTTTGAACTAAACTTACTCCCTCCGTCCCAAAAAGAATGACGTTTTAGGATTTAAAATTTGTCCCCAAAAGAATAACGTTTTACTTAATTTGGCATGTATGCATGTGCATGTAGGCATGCAACAATCAATTAGCACCTAATATGGCAAATAAATAGGGGCAATCGACGTTATTTGACCTCCTTAATAATCTGTCATAAAATTCATAAAATGACATTCTTTTTTGGGACAGAGGGAGTAGTTGGATTGTGAAGGATGCATTAGGGCCATGGCCCATTATCACCCCTATTTGCATTATTGTGTATACTCTTGTCGTGCAAGGCATTTGATGTTTTGGCATTTTTCACATAACACATAATTACAAAATATCACGTCAGAATAGGTAAAGAGTAGCCATTCAAAGTTTTCGAAATGACATTCAAACACTCAAACACCTCGGATGGGTCACAAACTAGATTTTGAAAGATGATTGGATTGGCTCGAAACCACTCAAAGAGCAATTTTCTAACTTATATAACTACTATCCTTGTGCTATAGTGGCAAATGTTATGAACCAAACGCCATGGAATATCTCCTTTAGAAGAGCTTTAGTTGGGAATAAATTGACTGCTTGGCATAACCTTGTAACTAAAACAGCTTCCTACCACATCTCTGATGGGAGGGATACTTTTACCTGGGGCTTAAGTTTATCTCATAAATCGGGGTACTCCTTTTATGAATAATTTATTTTGAAGCTAAAGATCCCTCTTAAAATAAATATTTTCATTTGGTACATCCAATGAGGTATTATTTTAACAAAGGATGATCTAACTAAGAGGAACCAGTCAAATGTTGCTTTTGTGACTAGAATGAAACAATCAGGCACCTTTTTCTTGATTGTCAACATGCAAAGGCAATATGGAGAGTTGTTAACATAGCTACAAGATTAACTCGACCTAGATCAATAGATCATATGCAGAATTGGTTAACATGTAGATAATAAAAAATGATCTATGTGAGGGTTGCTGCTCTTATGTGGGCGATTTGGTGTACTCGCAATGGTAATATTTTTGAAAAAAAACAATTCACCTCTTTTATGCAGGCTGTATTTAAGGGAGTTTATTGTCTTGCAGCGTGAAGATACTAAGGAATCAATACGTGCGACAAGTAAAACGCTGGAAATCATTGCTTTGGAAATCTTCGCCAAGAACGATTGAAGAAATAATAGTAGACTTTGCATATGATTTTCTTTAAATTTGGTGAACTTTTATTTAGCAAAATTTTGAAACTCAATTCATTGCGGAATCAATTCCATTAAAAAAAAAAGACACCTCGGATCCAAATATCCCGAAGTCCCCCCACCGACGTGTGGCCCATATCTGTCATCGACTCCAACAGTCTATCCCATCCAGATTCCGTCCGGAGGCTCCGAGCCTGTGGGTGGATACAGGAGGATCACACGATTCACGAGCCTTTCCTCCGGAGTTGGCACCGGAACACGACTGTGCCAACAAGCGTCAGTGGAGGGAGCACGTCGCTTTCTAACGCCGCTGCCGGTGCCGGGTCCCGCACACGCCTACAAAATATGCACCCCCCGTGGCCCGTGCCACACGGCTTCCACACCTCCGGCGCAGAGCCAGTACCAGCGATCGCATCACACCGCACCCAGCACGCCTACGCCTTCGCAGCATCGCAGATCAGATCCCTGCGGCGGCCATGGCCGGGAACTTCGAGCTCCAGGGCCGGCACGGCAAGTCCCGCGTCCGCGTCTCCCGCGTCTGGCGCCGCCCCGCCGCGGCGGGGGGCGACATCATCGTCGAGTGGAACGTCGCCGTCAGCCTCGTCTCCGACTGCCTCCCCTCCTACACCTCCAGTGACAACTCCGCCATCGTCGCCACCGATTCCATCAAGAACACCGTGCGTTCCTCCCCCACTCGATCTTTACTTCCTTTCTCTCTCGCGCCGCCGCCGATTCCGCCGCTCTGTCGGCTCGTTTGCTGATGATTTCATTCGGGCCAGGTGTATGTCAAGGCGAAGGAGTGCACGGAAGTGGTGTCCATGGAGGAATTCGCCGTGATTCTTGGAAGGCATTTCACCTCCTTGTACCCTCAGGTACATAATTTCGAAGCTGTTTGAACACTTTTGTGTCCGGATTTGCTGCTGAAGGGGACATGATGGGATCTGTATGAGTCTTTTAATTTCGTGCTGTCGTGTTCGGGTAGGTCTCAGAGGCTACGGTGACCATCGTGGAGCGCCCCTGGGAGCGTGTGGTTGTCGACGGAAAGCCTCATTCTCACGGTGAGCAAGATTCTCGGGGCTTATCCCAACTGTTTGATTGATGACCATATCAATGAGGAAGAGCCGTGAACGTTTGGATAATGTATAGCATGGTGTTTTTCCAATAGTAGTAGGATACTTAGGACCTGCCCAACTTGCAGTTTTGGCCACAAAGTCAATTTCAAGCAATTGCTGTAGAACACGATCGATCGTGACAGGACAAGCAAATATGGGCAACCTTCTAGGAATCTTCCTTGGCTCCCCATCCTCGCACCCCTTGTTAAAATCTTCAATTGTAATTTGGCATCTTTGAGTGTGAGTCACTGGTCACTTTTGTCTTCTGTAACACTGCTGGTTCCAAGGACCAGCCTAGTAATGGCCCCATACTCAAGTGAGATGAATTGCGGCAGTGGGGTCACCGGGCAATAGGCAATTTAGGCTGAAAATGCAGTGTATCTCTTTTTCCATAAGTCCCATCTATCAATTGCTCTCATTATCAACAACTTTGGGACTTTTTCTGATTGTGATGCCCTGTCTTAATCCATGAAAATGTTGGACTCTCAAAGGAGCAGAACTCTTAACACACTGGCTCACATTCATATGGTGCTCTAGTTTTTTCTAGTAGAGATCTGAAAGAACAAATGTTGAATGGGTGCTAATCACACACATAAATTGCAAAGTTTGTTCCATCACCAATTCTTTTAGACAATTTCTTTGTTAATAATGCTGATCATTAATACTAACTACGAAAGCATTTGAAGTAATTTTCATTTTCCAAATGTGTTCCAAATTAGGTAAAACTGACCTGTTACTACTGGCCTGTGGTGTGTGGTCCATACCAGGAATCCAGGATCCCACCTATACCTGGATTGTGGATTCTTCCTGAGCTGTGTCCATTAGTATCTGTAGTTCTGTACAAGGGGGTAAAGTCGTGATGCAGACTTTTCTGTTTCATCTACTCCAAGAATCAATTTATTTTACTATAGACCTGAATGACACTTATTATCCTAGCTGACATCTCACATATATTCAACTTTCAAATGCCAAATTTCATATATGGTTTGAGAGAACACTGATGCATGAATCTTTCCAGAGTTGCCTGATAATGCTATATTATGCACAACTATTTATAGGGTTCAAAGTTGGTGTTGAGAAACACAGCACAGAAGTCATTGTAAAAAAATCTGGAAGCCTGCTTATAAATTCTGGAATCCAAGGGTACTCTCTGCTAAAGACAACTCAGGTAACACTTCAAATTATCCTTTTGTGTTACTAGGGCCATCATTCACATATAAATCTACACCATATGTATCTTCAGCTCTTCTTTTCTGGTTGAGCTTGACTAGTTCTGTATAAGCCAGTGTGGTACTGCATCCTAGCCTGCATAAGTTATGAATTTGTTTTGAACTTGTGATATAGATTTGATAACATACGGTGTTCCCATAGGTGCTAGGTGCTAGTCAAGCAGGGTGTGGAGACCGGCACCTAGCACCTAATCGGCATTAGGTGGGCCTAGGGGAGAATAAATTTGTTAGGAACACACTTATTTACACAGGAACAAAATGCTAAGTCTTACCTGATAACATTTTGTTCAAATTCTGCTGTTCCTTTTGGCTTTTGTTGGTTGAGTTGTTAAAGAGTCCTTCAGAAGATGGAGATTGTAAGCTATGTGTTGATTGCATGGATTTAATACATTTCTCATGGGCTGACACTTCAATAGCCTAAGTTTCAGTAGATAAAAGTCTAGATGAACTATAGTTTTTCTTCGGTATCCAGAAATATGTTGCAATATATGGTAAAATTGGCTATCTTTTCAGTCTGGTTTTGAAGGGTTTGTGACGGATCGCTATAGACTTCTTCCTGATACAAGGGAAAGGATAGTAGCAACAGAAGTAACTGCTTGGTGGAGGTGACTTTCTTCCCTTGTGCCTGAGAAATTCTATTGCCAACTGTATCAAATATGAATATATATACTGTTGGTTTACTTAACCTTGATTGATAGTTGTCGATAACTCAATATTAAAAAGAAAGTCAGTTCTCGGTTCATCTTTAAATTTATAAGTTGTTGGCTCTATACACAGTTGGCAAACAATGCTCTTCCGATGTCCTGGTGAAGCAGTTATTGCAGTTCAGATTGTTGTCAATACCTTCTACTTTCAGGAATTTTCAAACCGATAGGATCTCATGATACAATTCATAACTTTCTCCTTTGCAAAATAGGAAGAATGAGGCATGGCCCATCCAGTTATATATCATGGTGTTCTCCGCTCACCTTTTATTTTCTCTGTATCCAGGTATCCTTTTGAACATGTTTCGCAGCTCCCATCAAAACCATTCTGCTTTACGCAAAGATACAAGGATGTAAAGAAAGTTCTATCAGATACGTTCTTTGGCCCCCCTGATGTTGGTGTGTATAGTCCTTCTGTACAGAATACACTATACCTCATGGCCAAAGAAGTTCTCACAAGGTATGTAACTCTAATTTGGATATCTCCTGTTTTCAGCCCCTTAAGATGTGCACACAGTTTTCTTTTGATGAGTGATACTGAATGTTCATGGGTATATTAAAGGTTCCCAGACATATCATCAGTTCAGCTTAGAATGCCAAATCTTCACTTTCTGCCTGTCAACTTGGGGAGCAAAGAAAATCCGTTGGTAAAAGTAAGACATCATTGTTTCCTCCCTGCCTATTGATTACTCTCCAGAATAGAAAGTGCTGTCTCAGCTGTAGTTCACATTTTCTTGTGCTCTGTATCTAAACCCAATTTGAGGCTAAAAAGAGGTGAAAAAATGAGATCCGGCACTGAAAATGATGCTTTAATTCAATCGAGCAAAGAACCATTTCCAATGATAATGATATATTTTTTTGTTACTAGATAGGGTTTGTTCCCTAATTAATTTATGCTGCTGCAGTCCATATAACCATTCTTAGATTCGTGTGCCCGATTAATACCTGTGCCGCCATGAGCCAAAATAGTTCAATTTATGTAATGTTGGGCATTCTTCAAAAATCTGCTTAAACTGAAATATATATATCTGTTTTTTTTTTACAGTTTGCTGATGATGTGTACTTGCCGACGGATGAACCACACGGAACTATTGAAGCAACCTTGAGCCGCCCCATGTCAAAACTGTAATTGTCTAGTGATCAGGCTGGTGCGAAACTCCTGTTTCGTTTACCCAGCATTACCCAGGCCAAAATGAAACTATGATAACCCCTATGCAAGGGGGTAATAAGTGAATAAGCTTGTGTTGCATGTTGTCAGCTGTGGACGTCCTGCTCGTGAAGTCCTTACCGTTGTAAATTTGTACATTGTTTCTTTGTATGAAATCTGCTTAGCATCTTGAAAACCTCAACTCTTTTTTTTTCTTTTCCTTTTATTAGAAGATCTTTTTTGTTTTCCTATTCATCCTAAAATTATAAGTGCTCCCTCCATTCCTAAAATTTAATAATAACCAAAATAAAAGCACTAACAAGGTGAATTTATTGTGGGTTTAACGTAAACGGTTGGTCGATTACGTGATCGTGTTTTTTTATTGAAAATGAGCTTTGGTTATCGTGTTGGGCTCGAAATGGAAACCATCCGCGATCCGGCTGCGACCTGCGCAGCCATTCTCTTCCGTCCTCTCCCCGGCCATCGCGCGTTCTTCGAGGAGAGCTGCTCCATGCGATAGCACGTGTGCACAAGGACGCAGAACATGGCCGCGTGGCGTGCAGTTTCCTCAGAGCATGCTAGTCTCAATGGAAGGGTGATGGATAATAAATACACTTTGTCACATAAGCTTGTTTGATGACATGGCATCAAATTAATGAGGTGAGAGGTGATGAGAGGGTCATGGTGATGACCCAAGGTCATCACGGTGACCAAGAACTTTGTGAGAGGTTAAATGCTTTGGATTCTACCTATGAAACCGTGCCCATGACCCCGTGCATTGAGAGTGACGGGGGTCATCATCTTCGAAAAGCCGACGTGGCAAACTTGGTACCGTGTCCATGACCCCTTCCACCGAGACCGGTTTCGCCGGCTTGCGGGCCGCAAGGAGCGCGCGGTGGTGGTGAGCCCCACTTGAATAATGCCCAAGCGCGGCGAACGAAGTTGCCGCGAGTGTGTGTATCCGCCCGCCGAAGCCGGCGACTCGCGAACGGCCCGTTCTCCTCTCTCTCCTAGTTTCTCTCTCTTCCACGTAGGATTTCGCCGGTTCGTCCCTTAGGGCGTCTCCAATCGTATGAGCTAGCACTAGCTCTAAGGCCGGTGAATTTAAACGAGAAAAGAGTACAACAACTAGCTTTGAATATTGTGCGGTGAGAGAACGATGTATTGGGAATTGAGCGAGCTTATCTCTTCTCTCCTAGTTAGTCTCTTGTCTTTTGCAATGTTTAATGATTAAAAAATTAGTTTCACTAGCTCTGAGCTAGATTGTTGGAGACGCCCTTATAATACTTGCTCTCGGGCGTCTCCAACTAGCTTAGAGCTAGTGAAACTAATTTTTTAATCATGAAACATTGCAAAAGACAAGAGACTAACTTAGGAGGAAGAGATAAGTTCGCTCAATTCCCAATACATTGTTCTCTCACCGCACAATATTCAAAGTTAGTTGTTAGACTCTTTTCTCGTTTAAATTCATCGCCCTAGAGCTGGTGCTAGCTCATGGGATCGGAGACGCCCTCGCAAGATACGCGCCTTGTGCTCACCGATAGCCCGGGCCCGCGCTCCTGCAGTCGACTAGAGTGGCTGCCACGCGGGTCCCACGAGCCTCAGGGCCCGCGTGCAGTGGCAGCTTCTGCGTTTCCTACTCAACCCCAGATTCCCAGAGCCGTGGACCACAGAGCCCGCGCGGCCGCGCGCACGTTCCCTGCCGCTCCACTAGTCCACGGCTGGACTCCACGCCAATAATCGGCGGCGGCTCCTGATAAAGTAGCCCCGAGCGTGAGTGAGCGCGGCGAGACGGCGCTGGGCGCCGGACGGGCGCTGGAGGCGTAGCTGATCTCGTCGTCGCGGCATCTAACTTAGGGTGAGTTTGGTCCGTGTTTCTGGGTCAACCAGGCTCACGAGGTGCGGGCGAGTGGCGTTTGGTTGCTTACACCATCCCTGCAAGCCGACTCTTCGGATGCAATTTTCTCTCCTCTTTGCCCGCATCCTCGTAAACGACGAAACGGCCGTTTACGTAGAGCCGAGTTCGACTCATACGCAATTGTTTCTCTCACTAATAATGTATTTGTGTATAATTAGTAAATATGAAGTGATATTAATGTATTTTGTGGATAATTAAGACATGATTAGATAAAATAAGTCCTCTAAAACTGTGTTTGTACAAAATAAAAATTATAATCATAATTTTTTAATATTTTTTATATGATGCGACTTATCTCGTATAAGCACCAAACGTCTGCTTTCTCTAGCGCAGCTGCGGATGTGCACGCAACAAAAAAACGACACTATGCATCTTGACATCCCGATTAGAGGGAGTCCGGTCGGAGGAGCCCCGCTCCGCAGAAAAAACAGAGATGGGAACCAAACACACCCTTACCTCGTTCGTTCGTCCCCGTCCGCCGTCCGCTTCACTCCCAGGAGGAAAGCTAGGCCGGCCAATTTCCTCGACGGGAATCCGCGATGCAATCTGCATCGCCACGGAGAATGAGACGACAACGGGGCAAAGACATGGCGCTGTTGCTGCAGATCCAGCGAGCAGGGGAGGCGTCCATCCTGGCGTCAACCGGGGCACATGGCGCCCACGCGACGCGCAGCCTGGCGTCCATGAATTTCTGCTGTGCAGCATGTTGGCGCCAAGTTGGCACGGTAGATGCTGGCACTGTGTGGCAGCATCCGTCTCGGCCTCTCTCGGGGCACATGAGGCAGGTGCTCCGTGCTCCTCTGCCCACACAGCTGCCCAGCTCAGCTGGGTATGTAGCTGGAGAGTTCTGGACCAACAACAACAAGGTTTGAGCAGGCGCTGCATGCACTTGTGCACCATGCGTGCGACACCTACAGCATCCTGTATGTATTCCCGTGCCAGCGAGCGTGCATCCTCACTCCATGGAGTCTACTCCTAGGCCTTGCCGCTAGTGGACAGGTCCATCCATGCGCTTGGCAAGACTCCGAGAGAGCACGAACTCAAAAGCAAGCTATGACTATGAGCTGCTGCTGCTGAATACTCATACTCGACGGCTATGGATTTCTAGACCCGAGGTATCACTATAGTTTTCTACTTTTCTTGGCTTTCCTTATCAACTTAGAGTACCGTTTTTTTTGGAATTTTGGGCCAACTAACGGATGCATGCTAGAACACAGATGGAAAACTATGCTAAATTAAAAAAAATCAAATTCAATTCAATTCTTTTAAGGCAAAAGCGCAGGCCATCGAAGCTTGGTAGGCCACTGGAGTTTTGTTCCTCTTCACTCTCCTACAACTACACCAGGGTAAGATTTGGGGTTAAGAGTTTTGAGTTCAGGTGGGGAAGTTCTTCAGATTCTACTTCCTCCTTTTCAAAGTGCAGTTCGTTTTAGCTTTTTTTAATCCAATGAACCTAGAAAAGGTAAATTGAACTATAATTTGGAATGAATTGAGTACTGTTGCTTAGAGGGAAGGTGGTAGCGATGTTTTGGTGATGGAGATGTTTTGATGATGGGTTGGGACATGGCCGATAATGGTGACAGATGAGGTATCACCGTGGAAGGTAAGAGTCTTATCGGAACGCCCTAGCTACATGGAGGATGGGGAGTTGATCCCGATGGACCATCCAAATAGGTCGACACTCACACTACAGCAGCCACCTCCTTCCCCGAGTGCCTCAAGCACTCGGGGAAGAGCCAAAGCACTCGGGGAAGCGCTTTCCCGAGTGCAACACTCGAGGAAGAGCTTCCGGGGATGCTCCTCACGGGGAAGGGCTCTTCCCCGAGTGCCAAAAATCGTACACTCGGGGAAGTCTTCCCCGAGTGCCACGTAAGACTCGGGGAAGATTTAACACCGTCGGTGCCGTCCACTTTTTTTTTTTTTTTTACCTTCCCCGAGTGTTGCACTCGGGAAGAAATTCGATTTTTTTAAAAAAAAAAAACCCTCTTCCCCGAGTGCAACACTCGGGAAGCCCCTTTTTTAAAAAAAAAAAAAAAAAATCTTCCCCGAGTGCCTTGGAGGCCGCACTCGGGGAAGCCCCTTTTTTAAAAAAAGAAAAATGCCTCTTCCCCGAGTGCCACTACCCAAACACTCGGGAAGCGGCCTCTAATTTTTTTTAAAAAAAAATTACTTCTCCGTTTAAGCAACAAAGACGTATATATGTATTTACATCACAAACCACAAATCAACAACAATATATCACAAATCACATTTATAAATCACAAGGTTCTCGTTAAGAAAATTTCGAGCAAGTGATAATATACGGTACAACACCATACAAAGCCATTAGCAACCGGATTAGACAACCATCATCGTTGCTAATTATCACACGATTCACATCACTATACACAACCAAATAATCGATTACATAGGCAATTAGAAATGTCATGCACAAGTCATCATTCTATCATAACTATGTGTTCAAAAGACAACAACTAGTTCAAAGAGGTTTTTCCCGAGTTAATAGTTCCGCAAATATACGACCAATGCTCCATATATCTATAGCCGGTGTATACCGCAACAAATAACAATAATTTTCAACACTTTGCTCCGGATACGTCACAAACTATATAAGGTCATGGGACGGGAGAGTTAAATATGCAACATTTCCTACCTATGAACAAAGAACATGCTATAGGAACAGAAATAAAACCACCTTAGATTGCAGCAATCAAAGCGAGAGATGAAAGCCACCTTATCGATGGTCCGAGTATAAAACTCGGCATAAACCATAAGAGTGAAATTTTAGTCCTAAGTTGCATGGATTTGTTTCTCTTTTCGGGAAATACTTTAACCGAACAAGTAGTCACACAAGGTGTTTATGTTCCAACTTAAACTGTGGGGAATTAATATGATTCTATGTTTTTCTCTATGATTGCTTAATCATTAGGTTCATCAAATTCAATGGGTTCGTCAAATTCAACTATTGTTTCGGCAAAATGGAGTTTTATCTGCAGCCACGTAATGAAATAAATAGGCACCATGAGCACGACTTGACAAGTCCTTAGCATAATTACGGCAAACAATTTGATGTTTCATTTTAACAGTCCATGATCCAAAGCAAGTCTAGTAGACTTAATCAGAAGCGGAGCTTAGTTAAGGAGTACTTAATTCTACCACTTAAGCGCAAAAAATTGCTAATCTCCCCTCTCATTGTCAAGCCAAGCTCTGCCACTGGATTCGATAACTATAAATCATGCAAAGCAAGCTACTAGCTGACATCTAGGTAACTAGAACAGTCCGGCGCGCGATGCGCGCCCTGTCAAAAGTGCACTCCATCGAAATACAAAACAATAACCATGTTAGTATTTTATTACAGAACAATGACCGTTTCTTTATCCTAGTCGCTAAAAACAATATTGTAAAGAACATTAGCGAGAGAGAACGAGATGGCACTTACTACATGAAAGTCTCAAAAATCAAAATTAACTTCGGATATAAATTATTAAGAGGTCGGGAAGACTCCACCGAGCGAGCAACACCATACTATCATTTGATAAACATGATTCATTTATATTTTATTGCCTCTATTCACTTATTTGAATGTTGGCACGATTGTTATAAGCGATAGAATGGCTCATCGGTTCCCAAGTAAGAACCACACCGAGCGGACCTCTAAAAATAACAAAACAAATGGATGCGTCTCATTCTAAGGCAGTCACAAGCATCTCGATAAACACCAGCTCCAAGAAAGATTCAAATCCCATGAACATAGGTTAGCAAACTCATTTCCGAAAACTTTTGTCAGCAGAGGCAGCAGCAGGAACTCTTGATCAACCAACTCCCTTTCCCCTAACATAACAGGAAATATAGAAACCAATGAGACTGCTTGGTTTACCAGCAAATAGAGTCAAAACTACAGCTAGACACGGTGGAAGCCAAATACTACATTACAAAATGAGTTCAACTCAACATAAGAAAAATCAGTTGCCACAGTGGAAGCCAAACCAATGAGATCGCTTGGTTTTACTACGGCTAGACACGGTGGAAGCCAAACCAATGAGACTCGCTTGGTTTTACTTGATGCAACAGAGAACCACCACACAGGAATCAGCACACAGGGGGAGAGGAGAGCCACACCACCCAGGGGCTATTTTTTTGGAAACCCCAAAAAATTTCTAATCCAGAACAATGCATACAGAGGCAATCACAAATATATGCGTAAACAGCCAGCATCGATTTTAAACTACTGCGAAATATCAACAAAAACCAAAATGAATCACAAAAGAGTGTAATAGTGGATGTAATCAGTCGCATGGTAGGATAGTAAAGTGCAAACCTACTTGTGTCAACAATGACAAAACAAGATATCCATATGAGATTTTCAGGCGAGAAATGCTTCCAGATATCTTTCTAGAGCCTCACCTTTCTCACCCATCTTCAGGAGTCGAGCCAGTAGGACAAGCCCTGGTCCATGGCCTTGAACATGCATGTCTTAATTTGCAATGCACCTCAATGTCCCATAGCATTCTCTCACCTTAAGTGCACTATCATCAAGCTTGGCCAGCACCGCCTCCATCAGCCCACCTCCGCGATACACATGCACTCTTTACGATCATTAGCGTTTTATGTGACCGAACATCATTCTCGCGATCGGTAAACAAAGATAATTGATCAGAAAGCCAAATTAAACTATGGAGAACTTCTCTGAAGTGGCACATGAATTTCCATCTCACCTATGTGATTTCTTTCGGGAACTCCTTCAGATGCCCACACAACAGATGCATTCATTTCACCAGACACCATCATGAATCAGGATACTCTCTTTTTTTAACTGAAAACAACAAGAGGCCATTAAATCCTACCATTAAGCAGTAGGGCAATTTTCAAAGATCACTCAATTACATCCTACCATTACAGTCGAACGAAAAAATGAATAAGATTAGAGTCGAACGGAAGAGAGAAAGGGGTAAAGATGGGTGGATGAGTGCTGCCGGCGTGCCTTTCATGAGCAGATCTGAGCGTGCTACCGGCGCTCGCTGCTATGCTTGAGCTCGAGGTCGTCGGGACCACCGAGGTCCGTGGTCGACCAGCACGCGCCGTCCTCCCTTCGAGCAGTGCCCCGCGCCAGATCTGGGTCCCACAGGAGTGGACGGCGGTGCAGAGCGAGGAGGGACTACGGCAGAGAGGGGTGATGGAGGAAGATGGAGAGGGAGAAGGGGAGATAGAGATGCGGCCGGGAGCGGTCCGCACCGTGGTCCATGGTCGCACGGCATGCGCCGCCCTCCCCTCCGAGCAGCCGCCCGCGCCGGATCCGGATCGGGGAGCGGGCCGCGCGCGCGTAGAACGAGGGAGGAGCGGCGGCGGCGCGAGCAATGGAGGAAGGCGAAGAGGGAGAAGGGGAGGGGACGGGGCGGGGGCGGGGCGCGCGCGGCGGGGGGCGGGGCGTGGAGGAGGGGCGGGGCGGGACGGGAGCGGGATGCGCCGGCGGCGAGGCGGCGGTGGCGGGATGCGGCGGCGGCGGCGGCGTTGCGGGGGGCCGAGGGAGAGGAGGGGGAGCGTGGGTGCGGGGGGCGGCGGCGTGAGTGGTGGTGCGTGGGTGGGTGGGGGGTGGGGGTTAGGATTAGGATGGGTTAGGTTTAGTAACTGGGCCGGTGGGTAACTGGGCCGGTGGGTAACTGGGCTGCAGGCTTCCCCGAGAGCCGTTCAACTAGCACTCGGGGAAGAGGTCTCTTCCCCGAGTGCCTCGTCCCTGGCACTCGGGGAAGGACCTCTTCCCCGAGTGTCACCAAAGGCCCTCGGGGAAGTATTTTTTATTTTTTTTGTTTTTTTGCCCCAATTTTTTTGTGAGGCCTTGAAACATAATTTAAAACTCCTTTCCCAAATTTGGCTTACTTTTGAATTTTTTTGTTATATTTCATTAGTTTTTTTTCTTTTTCTCGAATTTTTAGACACACTTCGAATTTGAAGTACAGGTACATGAAATCATATAATTTGGCGATTCAAAAAATGATATTCATGATATTTGGTGTATATTGAGGCCTTTTGCAACAACTCACATGAAATATCGAGCATCTTGTTGTCGAGACATTACTAACAACATACGGAAAAAGTGTTTCTAGATTACAAAAAATCGGACGAAGTCCGAAAATCACGAAACTTGTCGGGGAGTTGTGTTATCACATGTATAGGTTGTGTGCAAGACTAGAGAAGATTTCGAGCAAGTCCGCGACGTTTGATGCCTACAACTCACACATCTCCCGATGTGTTATCACATGGATCACGTGTGGAGATGTCCGGATTTCGGGCATCACACATCGCAACTTGCTCGAAATCTTCTCAACTGTTGCACACAACCTCTACATGTGATAACACGATGTCCCGACAAGTTTCGTGTTTTTCGGACTTCGTCCGGATTTTCTCGTAATTCGAAACACTTTTCCCGTATGTTGTTAGTCATGTCACGACAACAAGATGCTCGATATTTCATGTGAGTTGTTGCAAAAGGCCTCAATTTACACCAAATATCATGGATATCATTTTTTGAATCAACAAATTATATGATTTCGTGTACCTGTAGTTCAAATTTGAACTTTTCCTAAAAATTCAAGAAAAAGAAAAAACTAACGAAATATAACAAAAAACTTCAAAAGTAAGCCAAATTTGGGCAGAGGGTCTTAAATATTGTTTGAAGGCCTCACAAAAAAATTGGGGCAAAAAAAAACAAAAAAAATAAATATTTCCCCGAGTGCTAGTGACTAGGCACTCGGGGAAGAGGCGAGTGCCGGGGACAAGGCACTCGGGGAAGAGGTCACCTTCCCCGAGTGCCAGTGACTAGGCACTCGGGGAAGAGGCCCTTCCCCCGAGTGCCAGGGACAAGGCACTCGGGGAAATATATTTGTTTTTTTGTTTTTTTTGCCTCAATTTTTTTGTGAGGCCTTCAAATATTATTTAAAACTCCTTGCCCAAATTTGGCTTACTTTTGAATTTTTTTGTTATATTTCGTTAGTTTTTTCTTTTTCTTGAATTTTTAGGCACACTTCAAATTTGAACTACGGGTACGAAATCATATAATTTGGTGATTCAAAAAATGATTTTCATGATATTTGGTGTATATTGAGGCCTTATCCAACAACTCACATGAAATATCGAGCATCTTGTTGTCGTGACATTACTAACAACATACGGAAAAAGTGTTTCTAAATTACAAAAAATCCGGACGCAGTCCGAAAATCACGAAACTTGTCGGGGAGTTGTGTTATCACATGTATAGGTTGTGTGCGAGACTAGAGAAGATTTCGAGCAAGTCTGCGACGTTTGATGCCTACAACTCACACATCTCCTGGTGTGTTATCACATGGATCACATGTGGAGATGTCTGGGTTTCAAGCTTCACACATGGCAACTTGCTCGAAATCTTCTCAACTGTTGCACACAACCTCTACATGTGATAACACGGTGTCCCGACAAGTTACGTGTTTTTCGGACTTCGTCCGGATTTTCTGTAATTCATAAACACTTTTCCCGTATGTTGTTAGTCATGTCACAAAGAACAAGATCCTCGATATTTCATGTGAGTGGTTGGATAAGGCCTCAATATACACCAAATATCATGAATATCATTTTTTGAATCGCCAAATTATATGATTTCATGTACTCGTAGTTCAAATTTGAACTTTTCCTAAAAATTCAAGAAAAAGAAAAAACTAACGAAATATAACAAAAAACTTCAAATGTAAGCCAAATTTGGGCAAGGAGTCTTAAATAAAGTTTGAAGGCCTCACAAAAAAATTGGGGCAAAAAAAACAAAAAAAAAATAAATATTTCCCCGAGTGCCTGAAACTAGGCACTCGGGGAAGAGGCCCTTCCCCGAGTGCCAGGGACAAGGCACTCGGGGAAGAGGTAGCCTTCCCCGAGTGCTAGGTCTAGGCACTCGGGGAAGAGCTTCTCCAATTTTTTTTTAAACGGTTCCGTCTATTTGCGCCGTCAAATGCAACTTTTCTTTTTCGTGTGCTTGTCTTCCCCGAGTGTTGCGCTCGGGGAAGATGGCCTTCCCCGAGTGCCTTTCTTCCCCGAGTGCTTTGCCCTTTTAGGCACTCGGGGAAGGCCATCTTCCCCGAGTGCATTTCTTCCCCGAGTGCAACACTCGGGGAAGATTGTCTTCCCCGAGTGCCCGATTTTTGGCACTCGGGGAAGCACGTGGCGCTCGGGGAATTTTGCTTCTCCCGTAGTGTCAGCTTTTGCGAAGAATTTAGTGACTATTGCTTTATCGGTTCCTTTTTCTTTTTAGTAGTTAGGACGTATATTGTCAGTTCATACCTTTGCAAACTTTTAAAATCCCGGGCCTGGCGTGGTTCACCGCGAAAATTCCATATTTACGGACGTATACTTTGTATGTGCCTATCTATACTTCTTTTATGGCGAACGGTGGTTACAACATCCTTCTCCAACCTTATGTTTTTTTTTAGAAAAAAAGGTGGGTTCAGCATTTCCTAGACACCGAAATAATTAATTAACAACTTAGAAGAAAAAGATTACGCATCTCCTTTAGTTCGGCCAAAGAATAAAAAGGAAGTGGGAATGAGAACACTTGAGCATCTTAGCTTGCTTTCCTGTTGACGCCAATGGCGCACCTAACCTCTCGATCGACAGCGTTTGTTCGATCGCGCCTGTATTCAATTCTATCAACTATATAGTACCAAACCGATTCTCGAAAAAAATAGAAGCAGCGAGTAATAAAAATCAATGATGACACGGGAAAGCTGAAAAGCTTAGTGTTAGTTTTTTCTGTTGGGTACTAGGGTGGTCTCTTACGTACGTCCACCAGATAATCTTGTTCGATGAGCGATGGCGGATCCATGGCTGAAGAGGTCCCTCCTGAATCCTGATCACTGCAATGACATGCATGCATCATGATGGATGGCTGGCATGGATCGAGACATCGAGTACTAACGATGATAATATCATAGGCCTAGCTAAGTACAGCACGCGTTGCGATCAAATCTACAGCTTTTGTGTTTGCATTTGGGCACAAAAGGAACGCAGCTAAAATCATGGTATCCGGAGGCGCTGGCCGGCCTTCGGATGGTTAGATCACGATCGACGATGACCCTGAGCATGAGGAGATCGAGTTCGAATGAACTCTCCTCTGGATCCATAATTCTGTCCCCTTCATCGATCGATCCTTGCCGAAGCTTGGCACAATAATCATTCGCGAAACTGTCTGGTTACTTGTACTTTATTCTCCTTGGTAGTACGATCCTCACCTAGCTAGTTGGCTTTAGTGTGGGCGCCGGTAGTTAAACCGTAGTTACGTAGTCGAGGGGGGCTTGTGCTACGACGTAGCAGTCTAGCAGATGGAGGCTTTTTCGCTACAGATTAGCTAGCTAGGTTAGTTTAGTGTTGGTTTACATCACGCGATTCAAGTTGTGGCTTTGGGTCTTCCGATCAGCAATCGATCGGAGTAGTACACGCCAACGTTTTTGCATATGCCTTTATTCTCTTAGAAATTTGATGAACTAGGCAGGAGAGATCAAATAAGCATGTGTCTCTAGCTGCAGCACCGTACGAGAATCTCCTTACGATATGCTTTGCTTGGTGGTAATTGGTATCGAACTTAATCCGATCGACAGACCGTCAGAGTTGGACCGTATGACTCTTTGTGATACACCCTGCAGATGCTGCAGATCAGCGCTGCATCTGGGTCCCCCCGGGCAATTACAAGGTCGGATACCATCTGCGGTCTGCGTGGAGAGGAACTGATCCGCCTGTCTCACGTGTGAGCGTGCGTGCCGCTGCTCGATCAATCAGCTGACTCAGCTCAGCTCGCACAAGCACAACCCCATGGTCCTCCTGATGACCTTGGCACAGCACAGTTCTGGTACCTTGATCGCCATCAGTTTGCTGCAGTGTTCAGTTCACCGTAGCCCTACTACTACCGGATCTTTTGCATCCTGTGCTCAAGAACAGTGTCAAGAAAGACTCATGGCGCACGCTCGCACAGTGTTCTTCTTCCTGCACTCGCTCTTGCTGCATTGCAGCCGCGTTTATTTTTCCTCACCGGTGAGTGGTCACTGTTGAGGAGGGCGCGCGGACAGCAGTTGCCATCAAGAGGAACGGTCCCTCTCTATCTAACCATTCAATCAATTCCCTCTGAAAAAGATGTCGATACCTAAAAAAAGTGAGTTAGGATTATTTCAAGGCTTTGGTGCATGCTGCAATTAAAATAAACCAGCCGTGCCTTGTGAAAGGCAGGCAGTACACAAAAGTTGGGCACATGATAATCTACTAGACGTCACGTTAATTTCCTCTATTTTTTTTTCAGAAGACGGGACAGGGTGTCAAGTTCTTGGTTTGAGATCATATCGATGCTGCGTGTGGTTGCTGCGCCTTGCTCGGCAGCCATCACATTGCGTGGTCGGGCTGCCGCTGCAACCATCTAGATGATGGAGAGTTCATGATTGGCGCGCGCGTTTAATTTGTCCCTGGACAGCTCAAGAAGACGGGCAGTTTTGTTCTTGTTCGGTTAATCGGCATGGAGAGAAGTAGCAGTACCTGTAACTAGATTATTGTAAGATTTTAATTAATTTCTTAATGGAATGGTGTTTAACTGTGTAACGGTCAGAGTCACAGTCAGTGCCTATTTTGTATAGACTAATAGACCTCACTTGAGCTGAATGCCTGAATCCCACTAATGAAGACATGAGGATCTGACTTTGCCGACAAACTAGAAACAAGTACTACTGCTCTTTGCACGGACACCTGATTTTTGACTTCCTCCGACCAAAATTTCAGGGTCGTCGTGTAACTGCCGTGTGCTGCCAGTAAAGCAGAGCATTTGCGCCTGTATCATTTCGATGCGTATTCATGAAAGTTTTTCAAAAACCAACACCTTGAAAAACTAAAGGAGTTGGGAAAAGAGGGCGGACCCCAATGCAAGCATTCGTCATTGGCACCATGGGGCGTTGATCCATCACCTCACCAACTTACACAACCTTTACCATTATTAGGCTTTCTTTTTTGTTGCAGCAGAATAAGATTAGCCCCACTGATTTTCATTAGCACCAAAGTACTGTACCTCATCTTGGCTTGCTGGGGGTTCAACTGCTCCAGTGGTACTCATTTTTTTTTGGAGATTTGGTTTACTGGCTTTTACTGCTGCTCCTTAACTTCATGAGGGACTGAAACCCTGAAACCAATTGCCCCATGAACGTGAAGCAAACAAATGCAAGAATCTGAATAAATAACGTGGAAAAACAAAATATGCTTGGCTCAGCATAGCACGCAAGACAAAGGAGACTACCCGGCAGGCACACGGGGCATCGCGACGGGGACGTCCCATCTACTCCTATATAAACAGCACGCCTAAAATTTATTCAGATTCCATGTCGCATATGCTCGTTGATCACCGGATCGCAAGATCGAATTAATGAATTCACGCCGAATTCGCACAGGCAGCGGCAACTGTTCCTCCTCCAAGAGAACAAAATTCCCTGCCCATTCCCATCAGGCTCCGAATCACTGGCCCCCTCTCTCTTAATTTAATTTAATTTAATTGCGAGGCGAGAAATGATCGCATCGCTGTCAAGCAGGCAGTACTAGTGACCTCTCCATCGTTAACCCCCGCGGTCATCGCCTCCTCCCTCCCCACATGCGGGTTTTTTTTAAATAACCAACCATCAGCACACACACCGGAACAAAAACGAGACGCCAGATCAATCAACCGCACCAAATCCCCCAGCAGCGCAGCAGCCGCGGAGGGCGCACCAACAGAGCGCAGCGGCTGCTCGGGCGCGGAGACCGGAGGCGTCGGCGAGGAGGCGAGGCGCGCGTCCCCACACCGTCGCCGGCGGCGGGCGACGGCGGAGGCCACGGCCGTGGAGGGGGCGGCCGGCCGGCCGGAGCGCTCCGCCTGTGGCCAATGTCGGTGGAGAGAGAGCGAGAGGCCCGCCAGCGGTAAGGTCCCTGTCCCCGAGCGGTGGCGGTTGGTGGGAACTGTGCAGCTGATGAGCTTTCCTGTGAGGGATGGGGGCACGCTTTTCCCCGTGCGTGCGTGGTACGGTGGCTCAACTTCCGCCATGGGTTTTTGTGGCCGAATGTTTCCGATGGAGTTCCTCGTTTCGATTGTTTGCGATTGGGTTTAGTAGGTGTGTTTAGGATTACGGTTGCTGTTTGGATCGGATGGAACAGGAATAGGTTCGGTTCAAATTTGAATTGCGGGGAGCCTGCACTGACGCTGCTTGATTCACGGCTGGCTTCGATGTTGTTTTCGCAGAAATCGCCGAGAGGGTGCGGGGCTGATTGGAGCTGTGGCGTGTAGGGGAGATGCCACATGCCATAGATTCTGATATCAGAGGCTGAACTTCTGCAAGTCCGTGTTTCTGCTCTTCAAGCGTTAGCAGTTGCGTTGAGGGGTTGGGAGCCATGGAGTCACGGATGGATCATTACGAGGTTATGGAGCAGATTGGCCGGGGCGCCTTTGGTGCTGCCATTCTCGTCAACCACAAGACAGAGAAGAAGAAGTACGCACAAGTTGCTTCAATTCAGTTGCAGATTCTGTTCCCCCATGAATTGGTCTAGTTGACACCTGCTTGCTTTGCAACTGCAGATATGTGTTGAAGAAAATTCGCCTTGCAAGGCAGACAGAGCGATGCCGCAAATCTGCCCATCAAGAGGTAAGCTAAAAGAGATAATACATGTGCCTTTATATTTGTTTGTCGTCAATTCGCACTATCTTCGGTGAATTGATAGGGCAAATGTGAACTGCAGATGGCTCTTATCGCTCGCTTGCAACATCCTTACATTGTTGAGTTCAAGGAGGCATGGGTTGAGAAGGTTTGTTCTCTAGGAACACACACCGCGTTTATTTTTGGTTTGGTTGGTCTCAACTTATGTGTTTTTGATAGGGCTGCTATGTTTGCATAGTGACGGGATACTGTGAAGGTGGTGATATGTGAGTGTTGCATTCTGGTTTAAGCAGGCTTTTCTACTGGGAATTCGGCGACTCTTTTATCTCACTATGTTCCTCTTTGACAGGGCTGAACTGATGAAGAAAGCAAATGGGACATACTTCCCAGAGGAGGTTGTTATGATATTTTAGTCCCCTTTTTTTAATGCATCAAGAACATTATTCTTGAAATTTTCGCTAACTGTTGTGAATATCATACAGAAACTGCTGAAATGGTTCGCTCAATTGGCATTAGCTGTTGACTACTTGCATTCAAACTTTGTTTTACATCGAGATCTCAAGGTAAGCAACAAATACTAATGATGATATCAGTTTATCAAGCAGATTTTGATATTGTACAACTTCTTTTTTTTTTCTGGCAGTGCTCAAACATATTTCTCACCAAAGAACAAGACATTCGCCTTGGTTAGCTTCCCATGTCAATTCAAATTTTGTAATGGTGCTTTGCCATATGTATTGTGTAATGCTTTATTTCTGTGATTTTAATATCTCTGTTTTACTTGCAGGGGATTTTGGCCTGGCCAAGACTTTAAAGGCAGATGATTTAACCTCTTCGGTAATATTTTCTCTTATTTCTTTTTTTAAAATGTTACGAAATATTCCAGTCATCTTCTGTTAGTTTCTGTTCTGAAATCCCTCACAAAAATAGAACTACATATTTGACTAATCCTTGTATGTTTACTTTTATTATGTTAGTTGTGTTTCTGTTCTCAGAATATTATGTTATAGAATTATGTTTCTCAGGTTGTAGGGACACCAAATTACATGTGTCCGGAGTTGCTTGCAGACATCCCTTATGGATTCAAGTCTGATATATGGTCTCTTGGTACTGTCTTCTTACTTATATAGATATACATTTATGTATTGATGTTAGATGTCTATTTTAACTGATATATGTCTGCACAGGATGTTGCATGTATGAGATGGCTGCTCATCGACCTGCTTTCAAAGCTTTTGTGAGTTTTTATTTGGCTTATACCCCTTGCATCACTAGCATGTTTAACACTAGTTTGTATTTTGAGATGATTTGGTATTTGTCTTCCAGTGGATGCCTTCATTGTCAACCTGGGTTCAGATCATATTTCCAACAATGCTTTGTAGTTTGCCCCATCCTATGTAGAGAGCAAATGATAAATTAACTTTGAAACACATCCATTTATGATGTATAAACCAATCAACTAGAAAAATGACCATACATCAATACAGATTGATAGGACATAAGACTTGCTAGTTGATGCGGAAACCCGTAAACTGCCTACCGGAAGGAACTGACCAGAGCCTTTGAAATAAATCGGGCTATTAGCTATATGTGTTGATACTGAAAACGAAAGATCAACTAGAACACCGGTTACACTTTTCTGTGCCTGTTCTAATTGTCACAATATGTGAAGGACTTGGTTTTCAGAATTCAGATTCTAGCATTAGTAGGGAAGAGTGACTGGCCATCTTCCATGGAAAGGTTCTGCAATTAGCATTTAGCATTTATCTCAAACAATTAAATTCAATCATGCCATTTTCATTTCATTAATCACCAAAAAATCCAGACAATAGAGAAACATTGACCTCTTAAATCTTGGTTTGTTTCTGACTCTTGGTACATGTTTGTCATTATCATGGAAATAATCACTTTCGAAGACCTTCCTCTCCCTCCCTACTTCTAACCCCTCTTAATGAGAGTTCACATTTCATGAGCATGCTATCTCAAGCATTATATAAGAGGAGGGTAGGTTTACTTTTCAGGTTCATTAATATATTGGGTCAAAGATTTTCATGATCCATCCATGAAATTCATTCCTGGAGTTCTGTGAATGATATAGATCTTATGCCTCATGGACTGTCAGAATGGCTTTGGAAGATGTCAGAGTTTGAATGCTTTGCATTTAAACGAACACATATTCATGTAATTAGATAAAAGTTTTGCATGATATAAACATCAGTTCTCTGCATCTGAACATTCTCAAATCTCTGCTGTGCTTCAACTTCATATCACCCAGCTTTACTTATGATGAATTAGTTTTGGAGTTGTAGAAGTTAGGGTGAGTTTAAATTTCCTCTATATTTTTTCAGGATATGGCTGGACTGATAAGTAAGATAAATCGCTCCTCCATTGGCCCTTTGCCTACTTGCTATTCTTCACCTATGTAAGTACATGTGAACAGTTATTCACTTATTCTTCTTAACATATTTGGTAATAACAATATTTGGATATAGAAATTTTCCATGCAGTTTTGTTGTTTGAAAATGATTTCAAGGTCGTGTATAGTTATAAAGTTTTGTAAATATTATCATGAGTTTACTGGTGCATAGCTAGCTAAATGTCCCCCATTTCGCTGTTACATGCAGGAAAACACTTATCAAAAGCATGTTGAGGAAGAGTCCTGAACATCGGCCTACTGTAAGCTCTATATACACAGAGATACCTCTCCTGCAGCTGCAATACTTATTTACTATCTTTATAAGATTCTGAGTA
This sequence comes from Cenchrus americanus, assembly GCA_947561735.1. NCBI lineage: Eukaryota > Viridiplantae > Streptophyta > Magnoliopsida > Poales > Poaceae > Cenchrus > Cenchrus americanus. The sequence goes on from OX387244.1 coordinate 13,866,358, forward strand.
TTTGTCACACTTGTTAACAGGCATCCGAGATTCTAAAAAGTCCATACCTTCAACCTTATGTAAATCAATACCGCCCATTTGCTGATATATTACATCCTGGTCGATCGCCAGAGAAACCTGTCACCAGTTCACGGAGTAGTCAGAGAAGTATGTCTGGGAGTCAGTGTAGTAGCATTTCTGGCAGTGATATGGACAACATTAGTATACAATCAAGTGAAAGAAACACATCGGGACCAGCTTCAAGTTCCAGCAACACCATTGATACTGAAGGTGCTGAAAATACAGATCAGAGCCATAATGATACTGCTCATCATGAACTGGAGAGACAAGACTCATCTAAATCTGTACATAATAATCAGCATCCCAGACATGAGCATAAGCAACCAAAAATCATTAAGAAGATACTAACAACTCTAAGAGAGGAGAGCAAGTTCAGGGAAAGCAGTTCACCAGTGAGAGCTAGCCGTGTAAAGCTAAATTCACCCAGCAATAGGGAGCGCTCATCTGACGACTCAAAGCATAGTGATGTTTCCTCCAGTTCACGGTCTAGTGAAGTTGTAACGCATGAACCAGCAAGGTTAAGCTGTGAAGAACCTGTGAAACAAGGACAAGCTTCTCCCCTCTTGAAACACTTGGTAAGGACTTTCGTTCTTATGATAAATCCACTTTCCTGTGTTGCTAACTCTTTTCTGGTTCTATCTTGTAGTCCCCAATTGTTGAGCATTCTCCGGCGATTAAAAATAAATTAGATGAGAGGCCACATCCAGACCCTGCCAAACAGTTTGGGGAAGATGCTGATGCAGCTGCTGGGAAGGCTAAGAACAAAACACCACCAAGTTTTATCAGATGCACAAGTATTCCGGCTCGGAGACAAGGGGTAGCGAGTCCAAGCCGTCAACACACTGGTATTAAACGAGCTCACAATAAGATCGTGGCAGAGCATGCAAAAAGTCCCAGCCGACCTCCCCAAAGTCCAAACAATGCTTTTGTGGAACTTCCAGCTTTTCCAATGATCCCTCCAAGTCATCTGGATGGTATTCAGAGAAAACCAGCCAGTTCACGAGCAAAATCGGCTCCACCTAGGCCTGTAGCAACCACGGAAGAAAGCAGCGCTTGCTCCAGTTCTACAGTAGGTTATGCTGAGAACAGCAATCAGTGTGAACCATCTGAACCTGACTCACCGACCTACTTGCCCCCGTCCTACAAATGTTCAATCCCTGACACTACTATACAAGCGCATGGCGTAACAATTAAACCAAATTCAGAGGTCAAAATAACAAGTTTTCAGAAGAAAATGACTAGTAATGGTGATATTAGTCCAATGTCAGACATGCAGCCACCTTCTGATATTACTGAAGAAGAGTCTGTTGGCAAGGATGACATGCCCTCCAGTAAGTTGGGCCTGGACAGTGACACAGTTACTGTACAAAGTGATGAAGACAAGTTTACAGTGCAGGAACTGCTTTCATCAGTACCAGATGCTGCTTCCTTTGCTCCAACAACAAGCATGGCTCCAGATAGAGGATCTTTTCCTCTCCAGTCTTTAGAGAAATCAACAGCAACCCGTTTAATTCCTCCAGTTGAGGACGTCATACATGTCATAAGCCATAGCAGTTCCCATGTCAATGGTGAGTTGGCTCAAAAAGAAACGGGAGCACGGAGCACTGATATTGGCAAACTCCTTAACGTGGTAAGAGAAGAGAGAGATGTGAGAAGCATGCAGCCAAGCCTGATATCTTCTGGACCTGTTGATTCTGCTACACTGAAGCTGAGTGTCGTAGAAGCTAATACTACGAGTCACAAACCGGCTGGTACAGATGTGTTAAAATTGCCCACCATACCGGAAGGAAATTTTAGTGCTCCTGAGACAAACAATGGTTATAAGGACGAATCAGCTCCAGTTAAGGAAATACTAGATGTTACATCCTTCAGGCAGCGAGCTGAGGCTCTAGAAGGGCTCTTAGAGCTTTCTGCAGATTTACTGGAAAGCAGTAGGCTCGAGGAGCTTGCAATTGTCCTGAAGCCATTTGGGAAGGCCAAGGTGTCCCCTCGAGAAACGGCTATATGGTTGGCTAAAAGTTTCAAAGGCATGATGAATGACGAAGCAAGCCGCAGTTCAACATGAGTGCACATAGCCTTCACCCTTCCCTTTTCTTCTTCTTTGATTCCTTTCTGTTTGTTCCCTGAATCTTCAATGGTTTTGTTTTCTTGTTCATATCCCACTTCTTGACATCGTCTGAGTTCCCACGGTTCCATTTCTGATAGTTCTCCATTCTTTACAAAAACATGCTGTAAATAGCCCAGGCTTGTGAACAGAAAATAAGACATGCCAGAGATGATGTTATATTTACACGATCGAGGTAATGGAAAGACTATACTTTGATCAAGTATATTGCTTTGCCTATGCTCTCTTCTGCCTGAATTGCACGCAAAAAGTGTTTGCGTTTCAACATTGCTGACAGTGTAATTACTCCTAGAGCATCCTACTATAAGCATTTTGATAACAATACGTAGCTGTTTAATGAGCTGGTTTTAGCATCAAACGGGAGACTATGAGAGGCACTACTTAAACCTCTGGCTCCAAGCAGAGGTAACAGCTGCAGCTTTATTACCTTGCTGCAGTTGTTCCCGAACAGCTTTGCTATTTTTCAGGTGGCCGGTGTGGATTCTGGACCCTCTGGCTTTGTGATTTGTGAAGAACCACCCGCTATTGCATCTCTGACTGCCGCCGCTACTTACCGGATGATCAGCATAAATTGCTGAATAAGGACGGCAACTGCGCGCTGTGAGGTTCGCCCTGTTCGCTTGGCTTATCAGCCACCGGCCAGCAGTACTTTTCTCTCAGAACAAATCAGCCACCAAGAACCACCAAGAAGATCTTTTCTCTCGGAACCAACCAAGACCACCATCGCCCACCAACCAAACGAACAGGCTGGGCGACGGCAACTGCGCGCTGTGAGGCCAATTGGTCGGTTTCCTGGTGTCATCTCGCCATCACGGGGGCTTTTTACATTTTTGCCATTATAACGAATGGCTAGCACTCGAAAGCCATCGTTAGGATTGACCCTGCAGATTTGCCACTCTTAGGATTAACTCCATCCAAATGTACCATTTTCGCCTATGTGGCACGCCATGTCACCGTACGGAACGTTCCACGCTGGAACCGTGCCGCGACTTGCCGGTCTTGCCCCTGCCCGCCCGCAGCGGCCTTGACCCCGACTCGGCCCCGCCCTAATCCTCTCCCTCTCTCATTTCTCCCCCCCCGGCTCGCCGCCGCCGGTGCCATTGCCTCCCCCCCAGCTCGGTCGCCCCCAAGCTCGGTCGCAGAGGATGGAGGCTTCCAGTTGGAGTGTGTCGACAAGACAGGAACGAGGTGGTGGCTCGCGTGCGGATGCAACGGTACCGCCGATCGGTAAGGAGACCGGACTCCCTTTGATTCCATGCCCCGACTGTCATCTGGCCCGTGTGATTGAGCTACGCGCCGTGAATGAGACGCCCAACAAAGGACGTTGTTTTTTCAAGTGTCCCCGGAATGGAGTAAGTTTTGCATGATGAAAAGTGATTTTTTGCATTTGCAGATGCTGTAGCTTAGGTTTGATAGTGTGATATGTGCAGATACCCAAACTTTGTGGCTTCTACGAATTCCAGAGGGAGTATTTGGCGAAGCTGATTGAATTGAAAGTTGTTAAGATCTGTGAAGAGAAGCTCGAGGAACTGGAAGAAGGAACAAAGAAGACAGTTACTAGAAAAGATGGGGAGGACAGGAAGGACATGGAGTTGAAGATGCAGAACCTGTTGTGGAAAATGAATTTTCTCCTTGCTGCTTTTCTAATTTTGTTAGTTGCAGTTGTTGTGGCAATTGTTCTATCTAGGACCTGATGTTAGATTAGATGAGGTTGTAATGAAGTGAACTTATCTTCTGTAATGAAGTCAATGAATTGTACTTATCTTTTGAAATGAAACAATGCATTGACTGAATTATCTGGACATACACACATGAGGTACTGAAGTGAATGACACAATGAGGTTGTAATGATCTGGACATAGCACAGATAGCACATCATACAAATTATCTGGACATGCACACATTAACAAGGTTTGAGCACATGCATTGGTTCTGGCCATACAAAATACAGTAATTGGGCACACATAATAGGTTCTGGCCATACAAAATACAGTAATTGGCCACACATGAATAGGTTCTGCCCATACAAAATACAGAAGTTCTGGCCAAGTTCAAGAGCTCATGCTCTTGGGCCTTACATTACTAAAATAGTTTGGTTTTTTGCAAAAGAGAAGTCCTTCACAACAATCACTTCTTGACCTTAGTTGCCAGCTGCTTTCTCCTAGGAGTTATCTTCTTAGTAGGCACTTGCTCAAGTGGCACAGGTTCCTCTGTTGGATCACTTTCTTCACCAAATAGGTTCCTGTGGGCATAAAGAAAATAGGATTCATGACTAGTGTTACATAATACAAAAACATGTGTCAACAATGCACTTGCACAGAAGATACATTACCTTCTAGCACTTGCAGAGGCAAGACCTGATGTTACAGGGAGATGAACTAATGCTCTGGCAGCGAGTGTTTCGTCTCTTGCTGCAGCTTGTGCTACTTCTCTTGCGGCTGCTGCTTTCATTTCTGCAACTTCAGCATCCCTCTTAGCCTGTGCTGCTGCTTCCCTTGCCACAGCAGATCTAGTCCTAGGAGTTGGGACTTCAGGCATAGAAGCTTCATTGGTTGTCTTGGCCTTTTGCGGCCAACCTTAACACTAGTTTTCTTTGTTCTTTTCCTGAAAACAGACAAATGAGAGCATGTTTTTAGATCAAATTGGAAGTTCAAAGAATAATAAATATGACATTAGAAGTCACCTTTTCTTGGTGCCATTGTGTACACACTTCCAGCTGCTAGCCCTATGACCATATTCAAGGCAGTTAGGACACCTAACCTGCCTAGTTGGTTTGCCACCTGTCTCCCTTGCAGGTTTTAGCCTATTTTTCCTTTGCCTTCCTGGTTCTCTCTTCTTCGGATAGGAGGCCATAGGCGGAAGTCCTTATCCACCTCGGCCACCTGGTTCCTATCTCGTTATGTTAGGAATGATGCCATTATAAGCGAGCTTGAAACTTCCTCACTGAGTGACATTCATCCACAAATGGTGCCATGTTCTGCCTGGAAGTGGTAATGACAGCCAAGGCATGTGGACAAGGCTTACCAGTTAACTGCCACTGCCTACATGTGCATATTTTCTCAGCTAGGTACACCACATGCCTTCTCACATCTTCATCCTTATATCTTTCAGTGACCTCACCTTGGTTAGGGTGGCTCTTTGTAACTTCAAGGTGTCCTAGTCCCCTTGTGGCCGCATTCGGTTGAATGAGAATGGCGAGGTAAGATAGAACCGAGATAGGGTTGAAGCTATCGAGTCTCCTTTTGGCAAACGGGATCATAGTCTTCTCTCTAATTGCATCACACATACAATGCACGGGGAGGTCCTTTAGTTCTTTAATCCAAAAATTCCAACTTTCTCGCTAAGTTGTTGTTGATGTAGTCACATTTTATGTCATCACTGAACTTACTTCTTGCCCAAAGGAATGGATGGTGCTCTGCAAGCCATTTTTCCATACCTGGACTGGCTGCCAACACCTTGTCAAAAAAAGTATTTAAATTTGTGAGGTGAGTGAGCTCTAGCTGCAGGACACATGTTTTTTTCCATAAACATCACCACTATAGTACCTTTTCAGGTTTTCCATTAGGTGCCTAAAGCATTCTCTTTTCTCAGCTTGAGGAAAAACCTCTCTCACTGCTGACTCTAACCCTTTACATGCATCAGTGCATATGGCCAGTTTCTGCATGGGACCAATGCATTTCCTAAGTTGCTGCATAAACCAGATCCAACTTTCCTTACTCTCTGACTCAAAAAACCAAAAGCTAGAGGAAACATCCAATTGTGACCATCTAGACATGTGGCTGCAGGCATATGTCCATTCCACATCCCATTCAGAGCAGTGGAGTCTACACTGATGTAAGGCCTATAGCCATTCAAAAACCCATCTGTACTTGCTTTGAATGCACAAAAAAATCTGCTAAACCTAGTGTTTCCATCCTCATCCTTGATAGTGTGAATCTCTACAACACTCCCATGTGATCTTAATTCTACCTCAGCTTTGAACCTATACAACCAATCAAATGAATCACTCCACTTACCAAATAATTTTTCAGCTGCTCTCTTTGTCCCATTGTACACTGTCTGATAAGGGATGCCAATCCCGTATTTGTACTTTAGCTCCTCCTTGACTGCGCTTGCACCAATTGATGGCTTCCTCTTCAGCAGTGGGATTGCTCTCTCTGCCACCCAACCTATAGTTGCCATCTTGTTTACAAGCCTCTGTGAAGACGGGCACAAATGTGTGGTTTCATGAATCTGGATCTGCATACAAAACATAAAGTACACATGAGCCAAAAGGTACATCATCACAAGAAAGAAACATCAACAAAGACAACAATTGTATACCCTGACACTTCCATCGTGCTGGGTTTTAGCTCTAATGCGCCAGTTACATCATAAAGTTGCACAGTTAGCTTTAAACCTGTCTCTGTCAGATTTTTCTGTCTCATATTCAAACTCATGCACAATAGCATACTGTCTAATAGCTAGTCTGAACTCAGGCATGCTGGGGTAACAAGTTCCAACAGTCATATCTGGATTGTCTCTGTCCCATTCAAACATTGGCTCTTCATCAGCTATGTCATCAACATCAACAGCTGCTTCTTCCATGTGTGCATGCATCTCTGCTGACATTGCAGGAATGACAATCTCTTCAGGTGTTTCCTCTGCTTCCTTTCTTGCATCTGCTTCCTTGAATCCCATAGCTTCATACACTTGTTCCTCATTAGCATTCTGGTGTGGTAAACCATCATCATCATCCTCTAAAATAGTCAGACTTGTCCAATCAATCATTACTGGAGGTGAGTTAGATGGGTTAGGCTCAGTGCATGGTGCTGGGGAACTGCATGTATCACCACAACCTTCTACCTGATCAGGCACAACACTTAGTCCACTCTTTGAGCCATTGGTCACACCAGACAAACACATGGTCTTTGAACCACCACAGCTTCCATTGTCAATGTTTCCATATTTGTTCACAACATCTACTGCAATCATAGCCAACCTCTCAACCATTCTGTCCTTAATCATTTGATCGAAATGTTCATCCCTCCTAATCTTCCACTCTGACCCAGTATCTTGGTCCATAACCCAGACTGCAAGTGTCTGAGTTCGACCCCATATCATCTTTCTGGCTAAATCTTCATGAAATTTTTCTAGAGAATACTGACAATTCATATCCAACCATATATTATGCACCCCTTCCGCAATCTCCACTGTCCCATACTCATCATCAGCCACATACTTAGGAACCTTAACAACTAGCCTAAACGCGCTGCCAGGATCAATCCTGGCATAATGGTAAACAACAAACGAGTGGTTATACGGTATACACAAACCCACAAGCCTACTGTGACAACAGAGGGGGAAAAATCGAGATCTTGTGAAAGAGGAAGGAAATCCGTACCAAGGAGGGCAATCACTGTCGTCCATTGTTTCACCAGCTACATCAAACGGCCTGCAAGTAAAAATCGTGAAAGCACAATCACTTATTCGACATCAACCCACGAGATCAGGTTAAACCGAGTCAATGGAGAGGGTCGCAAGCAGAGATGAGATGCATACCTTCAATCTTGCGTCAGCTTAAACAGGCGTGTCGTGGTTGCCAACTGGGGGAGCTTCAGGCGGCGGGGCGACCGAGCTTGGGGGGCGACCGAGCTGGGGGGAGGGAGGCAATGGCGCCGGCGGCGGCGAGCTGGGGGGGGGGGGGGAGAAATGAGAGAGGGAGAGGATTAGGGCGGGCCCGAGTCGAGGTCAAGGCCGCTGCGTGCGGGCAGGGGCAAGACCGGCAAGTCGCGGCACGGTTCCAGCGTGGAACGGGTCCGTACGGTGACATGGCGTGCCGCATAGGCGAAAATGGTACATTTGAGTGGAGTCAATCCTAAGAGTGGCAAATCTGTAGGGTCAATCCTAACGATGGCTTTCGAGTGCTAGCCATTCATTATAATGGCAAAAATGTAAAAAGCCCCCATCACGGCATCACTCCATGAACTATACACAAGAAGCAGTCATCCTACAGCGAGGTCACCACCACACGTCAACCGCCGACCGCCTTCATCGGCGACCTCGTGCTCCTCATCTAGCTCATCATCTACTGCTACCGGCCCCGGAAGATCGATCCAGAGGTCGCCGCGGCGATGCTGAGCTCGCTCAGTCGCACGCTTCGACCTCAACGCCACCGCCACCTCGTCGTTCACCCCGGTGCTCTCCTGCAATTCTGCAAAGAAACCTTACCGGCTCAGATTTTTTATTTTTAATCCTTTTAATCTAATTTATTAAAAATAATCTGGGCCCAACTAAAATTGCAAAAAGTAGCCCTTTTGGTCGCACCAGGCCGCGTGGCGCGACTCCTCATTGAGTCGCGTCAGGGCATGTGGCGCGACTCAGGCGCCACCTGGCGGGTGAGTCGCGCCACATGCCCCGACGCGACTCAATGAGGAGTCGCGCCACGCGGACTGGCGCGACTCACTTAACATACAGGGGGCGGTCGGGCCCCTTTCTTTCTTCCTCCTCACTTCCCCACTTCACTCCCAAGACCTAACTCGAGCTCCCCCCCTCCCATGGCGCCGCCCCCAACCCTCCCCCTCTAGATCCACTCCCTCCCTCACCCGTTTTGAAGAGGAAAGTGTGGGAAATTGCTCGTGGAAGGTAACTCCTCCATTCTAACCAATTAGTTTTCACGAATTCCATCGTTTCGTTGGATTTGAGGTAGTTAGGTTTAGTGAAAGATTTGAGATAGATAGCATGATTGAGTACAAATCCGGTATGATTAAGTGTAGTGTATCGTTCAAGTGACCGATGTTAACCTCTTCTTATCGTCTAGTTTCTCTTGCATGGTAGGATTTCATCATTTCCATGTTGGATAGTGTAGATGCTATTGATATGTGAGATGAGGGTTGGTATAATCAATTTAATTTGTGGTTGTATGTAGATGGATCGTTTAGTACGTATATTTTCGGGTGGCATAGTTGATGACAATGGGGAGTTTAAAAGCATGAGGCAACAAGTAGCAAGATTTGATAGTCCTCCAACATTTGAAGATATTAAAACCCAAGTGAATACTTTGTTCAAGGTTGAAAATGAGGGGGAGGAATTAAAGGATTCATGGAAGGTTTGACTCTGGTGACAAAAGAAGTCACTATGTGATGATACCTATTAAATGTGGCGATGATTGGTTATTTTACAAAGAGTGTGTGAAAGAATCTCAAGTTCGTTGTGCCGAGTTAGTTGTTGATGTTCACTCTCCGGTTGATTCACCACATAATGATGAGCCCATGGAACACTTAACTCAGGAAGATATGGTACCACACAATGAGGTTCATGATAATGAGGATGATGAAGAAGGTGGTGATGATGAAGAATGTTCTTATGGTTCAGATGGGGGAGATGACTTTGATAGATGTGGGTTGAATAATAATTTTGGTGAGTATGAGGATGATGAGGAAGAAGATGGGGATGATATATCTGTGAGCTCTGAAGAACAAGAAGAACCAACTCCAGTTAGCCAACCAGCTCCTACTCCAGTTAGCCAACCAAACCCAACTCCACTTAGGCAACCAACCCAACCAACACATGTGGCTCGAGTAAATCCTATACGCCAATTTAGTTCTTTGGGTGAAGAGATTCCATTATTTGGTGAGAGGGTAGATGTGGCGTCTAGAGGGTCGGTGTACACTCTTTCTGGATTTCGAGTGCCAGAATTCACTCAAACAGAGTTGAGGTAATTGGAAGCTGTACATGTTGATGTACCTGAAGTTTCCGTTTTCCATTCGGTTCCGAGGAAGGCATATTGTGATTCAGGGTTACGTCTTAGTGAAGTTGATCCCGACAGTGGTCAATTGTTTATAACCAAGGGAATGCAATTTGATAACTTGGAAGAATTAAAGTTTTTCTTAAGGGATTACTCGGTGCGGCACCATAGGCCATATAATGTGATTCATTCATCGGCCAAAACAAGATACACGGTTGCTTGCCAACAAGATTGTGCTTGGAAGGTGTGGGCGCGTCCACTTCCTGATGATAGGAACAAATGGAGAATCACAAGAGTTGTCAAACCTCATACATGTGGGACGTCGGAAGTGGCACAAGGACATTCTCAATGCATGGCTCGTTACATTTCAAGACAGATTGCTGCCATGGTTTATGCGGATCCCGATGTTTCTATAGCTGCCATCATTGAGTCCATCAAAGCTTTCAGCAACTACACGGTGAATTATGGAAAGGCCTGGAGAGCTAAGCAGCATGCAATATCCATGTTGTGGGGTGATTGGAAGGATGCTTACGGTAGGTTGCCAAAAATCCTACAAGCAATAACACAATTCAACCCGGGTACGAAGTGGTGCACTCATACTACGGGAAAGGAGGAGCTCCACAAAGGTGTAATGAAGCCAGTAATGGAGCGGGTGTATTGGTGTTTCCCCCAATGTGTAGAGGCATTCAAGCATTGCAGACCGGTGATAAGTGTCGATGGCACATTCTTAACTGGAAAGTACAGGGGTGTTTTGTTGATCCCCACTGGTGTTGATGGTGAGGATAGATTGGTACCCCTTGCATTTGCCTTAACTGAAAGTGAGAATATTGACAGCTGGTCTTGGTTTTTGCATTTGGTCCGTCGGGACGTTGTGGGACGTCTCAGAAAGGTGTGCATAGTTTCAGACCGCCATCAAGGAATACTAAGTGCAGTTGAGGATTACATGGAAGGGTACGAACCTGTCGTGAGTCGTTGGTGCATGCGACACTTTGCAATGAACATATGGCATAGGCAAGTTAACAATAAAGTTAGAGAGCAGCTAAAACCGGTGTGTGCAGCCAAAGCCGAGAGGACGTTTAATATTAGACTAGAGAAACTAAAACAAATGATGAATCCGAAAGCAAAAGAGTGGTTCGAGGAGCAGATGGTCAATAAACATAAGTGGGCCAATGCATTTGATGAAGGTGGTTGGAGATATGGTGTGAACAATACAAATCTATCGTAAGTGCTCAACAAGGTCCTCAAAGGCATCCGTGCTATGCCAGTATCGGCTATTGTGGAGTACACTTTCTACAAGATTAATTCATATTTTGTGCATAGGTGGAAAAAAAGCAAAAGTCCACATAGATAGAGGGTTACGTGGGATGAATATTTTTGGTAAAGCCGCAAAGAAGCACTTAAACGATCAAGGTAAAAAAGCTGTGAGCATGAGGACTGAGTTGTTTGATCCCACATTGTATGTGTACTCAGTGAGGACAGCTTCCGCTTTGAATGTTGGAGGTGAGATGACGGGCGGACGCATATATAAGTGGACCTCTCAGGAGTGTCTTGCACTTGTTGTATACCTCGGTTGCTACATGTTCCATGCTATCATATGATTGCTGCATGCACTGTTAGAGGGGTGTCTTGGCTAGCACCTGCGTACACGACACAATTGTATTCTAAGGATTCAGTATTGAATACATGGGCGGCTCGTTTTGAGCCAATACTAGACGAGACACATTGGCCTGAGTACAATGGTCCTGACTACGTCCCAGATGACGAGAAGAGGAAACTGGGTGTCGGAAGGAGGAAGAAAAAGTGATTACGCAATGAGATGGACCAAACAAGTGGGTACGATAGGGATATTTACGGTGCCGGGGAGTTTGACCAAGAAAAGTCGAAGAACCGATGTAGTGTCTGCCACGAGGAGGGTCATCGGAAGGAACGACATAAACAATCTAGTGGAAGCGGGCATACGGTAGCTACTTAGGATTTCATGTCTCTATTTCTTAATTATGCAAATAACATTTTTGTCATTTCCTTTTGTATAAATAATCTGATGAAATTTTATATTTTTTCAGGCAAATGGCGGCGAGCAGAGGTAGGAGTGATGATCCCGTCCCACCACCTCTTCCGGTTCCTATGTGTCATTGTGGCATTCCAGCACAAGTGAAGCAATCAGGGGATGAGGCAACAACTGGAAGGGCGTTCTACACATGTGCAAGAAAGTGGATACTAAATGAAGATGGCGGCCCAAGTCAATACAACATGGCACCTTGCTTTTTTCACCAGTGGATTGATGGACCGGAAACCGATTATTTCCGTGGATAGAATCGGTGGTGCAACCATATCACGAGTTCAGACGGTGGGTGCCACCACCATCAAATCCACCAGAAATGACATTCCAAGAAAAACAAGAGCCGGGATGCAAGCGTGTTAGCAACCCTCCATTGTGTCATTGTGGGAGGCCAAGCAAGTTGCCACTTCCTGATCTTGACCTTCCCGATAAATTCACACCATTCTTTCGGTGCAACCAAAGAACACATGTAAGCATCATTGCTCTTCTCGACAAATTCATTGTGCTCGATATTTTGATATATAGAGGACTTTATTGAATTTGTTGTGCAGGATGGATGACCCCTATGTGATTTTCAAGAGGACATATACGGTCCGAAGTCTCATTGGACGTCAGAAGAAGACGTGCAAGCATTCGAGAGTGGGGAGAAGCCATGGCCATGTGATGAGCCTTATAGGCCTCGTTGCAAGTGTGGAATACTCACTCGAAAGGGAGTGGTTCCATCTGAGCTTGGATATGGTTGGTTTTGTGGTAACTCGTATGGAGATTATTGGGTAAAGTCACTTTCCTAACTTTTTTATCCATGTGTTGTGCCAACTTAAATGGTCGTGTTGCCTAAAAATTGACATTAATTTGGTAGGAGGGGACAACATGTGATTGGGAGAGCTTTGCAGGGAGGGAAGCACTCCGTCTACATTTGGGGCAATGTTCCGGGTATTTGAAAATCAAGGAAACAACCAAGAGGAAAAATAAATTAAGAGAAAAATATGATGTCCCAATTCCGTCGGATAAAGAGTTGTTTGGACAAATTGCAAAGGATAAACTTACTATAGAGGAGGGGTGTTCACAAACTAGTGTTGGAGAGGGCATTAGAGAGGGCCTCATTGAATTTTGGAGGCGGAATAGGATGAATTATCCACCGCCCCTAAGTGCGAGTGAGAGGAGGAGGAAGAGGTTGAGGGAGGAGGAAGAGGAGAAGGAGAGAAGAGGGACATGCATGCGTAACATGAGGGAAAAGTGGCGTCGTGATTGGAGTGAGTTTGATCCATCTCGGATATTTTCAAAGGATTCCATAGCCGAGTGGTTCCAAATGGCGGAGGCAAAGAAAAGAGGGATTAATTTGAAGTTGGCTAGAATTGAGGCAAAAATGGCACAATTGCAGGCAATGAAAGCTCTTGTGAGAGAATTGCCAAAATTTACAACACAAAAATGGTGTAGAAACAATGTAGAGGAAATTGTGGATGCAACTACCAAATTTCAGTGGGAGGCGATAAAGACACTTGCTACCAAGGCGCAAGAGGTGGAGGACAAGGCCAAGGGCAAGGGCAAGGCGCAAGAGGTGGAGGACACTGACAAGGGCAAAGCCAATGTGATTGAGGTGGAGGATGACGATTGGGGTGACGATGAACTATTGTTTGATTTTGATTCAGAGTAGTGAACTTGAGTTGTGTACCTCGTCAACTATTTTAATTATGCCATGTAATGAACTTATGTCGTGGACCTTGTGGAATGTTGGAACAATGTGGCTTAAGGACATGTTGAATCTGTGGTGTATTCTAACTATTTTTGATGTATATTGCTTAAGACAAGTCATAGTGAAACCCACTCAAACATGAACTACTGAATCTGCAAAAAAAACTTAGCCAATTTCTCGAACTACTCTTATTTGCGAAATGAACTACGGCAAAACTGTATCTGGGTGTGCACTGGCGCGACTCAAACATGAGTCGCGCCAGGAGGCTTGGCGCGACTCGTGGAGCAGTCACGCCAGTGCACACCCAGATACAGTTTTGCCCTAAGTCAAATGTCGAACAGGAGTCGCGCCATGCGTCCTGGCGCGACTGCTGCACGAGTCGCGCCAGGCGGCTTGGCGCGACTCATGTTTCAGTCGCGCCAGGACACATGGCGCGACTCGTGAAGTAGTCGCACCAGTGCACACCCAGATACAGTTTTGCCCTAAGTCAAATGTCGAACAGGAGTCACGCCATGTGCTTTGGCGCGACTATGTATTGAGTCGCGCCAAGACGCCTGGCACGACTCGTGAAGCTGTCGCGCCAGGCAAAACCTCAATTCAGTACCGCCCTAGTTCAAACTCCAGATCAGGGAGTTTGGTAAATTCGCTAAGTCTGGGACCTTTTTAGCGAGTTCAAGATTCGCTAAGTTTGTGCCGTTTTTGGAGTGAGTTGAATCACAAATATTTCGCATTATCAAGAAACACAAATTTGCACATAATTTAACACATATGAGGCATAGATCGCAAACCGACATAGTTCGATTCGATTCCCCGCCTAGATAGTTCGACAATAAGCCACAAATCTACATAGTTTGATCACAAGCCCGTCTACAAAGTCCGACCACAAGCCACATGCCTACATAGTTCGATCACAAGCCACATAGTTTGACCACAAACCAGATAGTTCGACCATAGACCACATAGTTTGACCACAAGCCTAAGGGACCGTTCAACCACTCAAACCGAGCACAAGCCTAAGGATGCGGAGTGTAGACTTTCTTCGCCTTTCGAACCCGCCTAGGTTGCGTGTCAACGACATTATGGCTGCCCACATCCGCACGCTCCCGCCTCCCACGCCACTTCGGTTGAGTTTCTTGTGTGCCAAGAGGAGCACCCACAAGTTGAAAGGACCCAATCTCAGTTGCTTCAGTGTAAGAGGGGTCTCCCGGCTCGCTGTCTACATCGGCCTCGGACTCGGTTTCCGGCTCTGGGGTACGTGGAGGGGATCTAATTACAATCCCCGGTGCACGACGACGAGATCCTCCTACAACAACCATATATGCATCATTGATGTACCCAACAATATTAAAAAAAGACAAACCCACAACTATCAAGGCCACGCACCTGAAGTTGATGCACTTTGTGCTCGTCTCGTGGATCTTTGTGCGGACTGTGAAGGTCCAGCAACATGTTTGGGTCCCGGTGCCGGTCTTGCCAAGCAATTCAACTTGAACGCCGCTTTTCTACATCCCCGTCTAATCCTCTGTAAAGCACCATAACCAAATTGAGCATTCATCCATAACTAGCACAAAAGTCCTGCAGAAAAAGGATATTACCTGCACAAAACTCCTCAACACACCGGCCTCCTCCGGAGATCCGATTTGGACAGCCAAAGCTTGCTCCGCTTCATTAGCAAATCTTCCTAGTTGTTGCCCTACATGTGGTTAATAAATTAACATTATGTCACAATACCAAGTAAAATTCCAAAATAGTGACAAGAGTATCATCACTTACAGTATAATCCTCGAATGGACCACGCTCTGGCTGCCTCCCACTTCTAGTGATTTCGTCATACTCGCGTAAAACATCTTCCGGATCTGAAGGTAGATCCTCAATATACTCTTCATCCATTGCAACCCTTAACTTTAAGCGGGTGTTTTGTTTTAGCCAATCCAAGTACTCATTGAACGGACCATCACGGTGTCGTGGCCCCCCATGCACTATGTTGTTCGCTCTCGCATTCCATGCATTGACCGCGTGGATGTGATGCTCCAGCCAATTCTTGGCACCTCTTTGCTTGCGACGGTCAGTTCTGCATTTACATAGTAATTAATCATAGTGAGTAATTTCGTAGACAACCAACAATTTGAAGGGTATGTAACAAATGAAAAGTACATACTCGTGGAGGCTGTGGCTAGTGTTGTAGTAATCTGGAGGGTAGTTTTGAAGATGCCCAAATTGCCGTTGCACTCTATGTGGCAGATGGTACTCCACAACATAGAAGCAAATTAGAGGGCAAATGTTACGCCAATAATCTTCATCAATTGTGCACATCGGGCTAAATTCTCCCTCAGCAATCTCATTCCTTATATATGGCTGCCAAGTAATCTAGATACACATAATTATTTATCTAAGCAAATGTTGTAACATATATAAGCAGTCCTTAAGAAAGAAAGTAGTAGTGGTGAAGTGTATCACTTACATGACTTGGTTGAAGGCAGTCCATGCCGTTGGTGTAGTCTGTGTAGCGCCGTCCTGGGTTCCCATGGACCCTTGAATTGTTGGTCCAAAGATACCCGACAGTGGCCAAGGGAACCTCGCCGTCATATGGCAAATCCCACAACATAGTGTCAAATCTAAATAAGAACTCAAACGGACAAATGCTTAAGAACATTAGAGATGCAAATTACGTACACCAAATGAGTAGCGCTCTGGCCGACCAATTGGAAGCCGCTCCCACATCCACAACTGGAGAAGGTAAGCACACCCGCCAAGATTAGCATTAGGACCACTTCTCCTGCATGCATCACACATCTGCCGATACAACCATGCCAGAGTCGCACTCGCCCAACTATAAGTTGCAATGCCTTCCCATTCTTGCCCGATGATTGGTATCCACATCCAAGATATGGTATTCCCGCTAGAATCCGGAAAAAGAAATCCACCCACCATATGCCACAACCACGCACGAGCATGCATCTGAATCTGGAGGGCATTAGCATGTTGTGGTGGCCGGTGACCAAAGTGCTGGACCAACCAAGACGAATTCACTCCAGTGGTTTTCCTATCTTTCACACCTTCTTGCGGTTCATCTGGACGCACTCCTAACAATGCCTCAACAATGTCCTTCCAATCTTGTGGATTTATGTGACCAGTCACAGCATACCCGTCAACACGAAGGCCAAAAAGCATGGAAACTGTCGGTGCGGAATATGGTCCCGACACTAACCAGTAGTAAGCGCAGAGGTCTCTCCCTCAATGGTCGATGCTAAGCAACTAATGACACGAGTTTATCCTGGTTCCGGCCGAGAGGCCGTACGTCCAACAGTAGTGTGCTCGAGGCACTATATTGCTCAGCACCGGGGGTGCCTGTAGTGGGGCGGCTACAAGCAAGGCGGGAGAGGAAGCGTGGCTCCCAAGTCCCTAGTGAAGTGGCTGAAGATATTGTGGGAGAATTGGAGAACAAGTGCCTGGTGTCTGGCGTTGTTCTGCCCTGTGTTGTGTCCTGACCTGTCTGTCTCGTCCCCTGCGGCGGGGGGAGTTCGTCTTCCTTTTATAGGCCAAGGAGAGAGCGAATCACATGTATGCCACGCTATTTAGCTACGTGGGGAAGTGTGGTGTGCCATGCTGTAGAGTAGGCGGCTGCCTTGATGGTCCTTGCCGCGATCCAACCATCATGGCGTATCTTGTACCCGAACAGGGGTAGCTTCGAGGGCAGCAGTGCAGCGGACGACCGTGATGTCTTCAGGCGGGCTTGAGGGAGTTGCTGGCGTCGATCCGTACGGGGCACAGTGGCAGGTAAGGCAGCGTCCCGTTCCCGCATGCGTCGCAGTGCCGGAGCTGTTGCTACAGCGCCCGGCGTGGGGTTGTACGCGCGGGGGCGGCCGCCACGCCGTTAACAGTGGCAGGGATGGCTCCCCACCGGCCTAACGCCGCAACCTAACCCTGCAAGGTCACGGGAAAGCAAATCGAGGGTGCAGCCGGCCCCCCTTTGAGGGCTCAGCGCGTTAGCCGTGCTTGGGGTAGTCGGCGCGGCGTCACGGGGCGGCACCGACCACGCCGCACGGTCCCCCACGGTGGCGGGGATGGGTTCCCTCCTAGGGAGTTGGTGCGACAGGACCGGGGTGCGAGCCCCGGGCGCATGATGGCGCCGCCCTGCTATGGTCAGAGCATTAAATGCTCGTACCCGCGTACGGGATCGGGCGTGCGCGCGCGAACGCCCTCGAGCGAGGGCGGCAGCCCCTCCGCCCGAGGGCGGCGCGGACCCTCGAGCGAGGTGGAGCCCGCTCGAGGGAAGCGTTCTCCCTCGAACGGGGCCGAGCCCGCCCGAGGGAGGCGTGTGCCCTCGAGCGAGGCGGAGCTTGCTCGAGGGGATCTTTAAGTGGGCCGCTTCGGTGGGCCGTAAGGGCCACCGTGGCGTGGGCCATGCCCTGTGTAGTTAAGCGAGGCGCGTTTGGCTTTGGCTTGTTGTGGGTTTTAAGTGGGGTTTCCCCAGTTGTTTAAGGGGACCCCTAGGGCTGTCCCCGACAGTAGCCCCCGAGCATCTGCGGGTTCGCCGTCAAGGCTCCCGCAGATGCTGGAGCCTACTGATAGGACTTTCTTCCCTCCTGGTCTTGCGAACGCTTTCCGTGGGGCCGCGTCAGCGGACCCGCGGGTCTAGCCCTCGAAGCCCTGCAGGAGCGCGAGTGCTCCTGTAGGGGTTTACCGCGAGACTTGGTCAGAGGGCGTGGCACATGTTTCAACCGGCGTCGGCAGTGTTTCAGCCGGCTTCGGTGACGCACGCGCTGCTGGCACTTCCTGCGGCCGGTGCAATCCAAGAGGTGTAGCTGTGCGTCGAGCCCCCGAGCCTGGGCCCGTTCAAGGCGATCGGGTAGAGCTCTACGACTCGTTTTTTATCGCGCCCTCGCCGTCCCTCCGCGGGACGGAGGGTGAGGTTTCCGCAACCCCCATCGAGCGGGTCGCGGATTGCGGATTCCTCGTTGAGCTGTTAGTGGGTGGTTCGAGTGGACGCCCATGCCCCGTTCGATAAGGGTAGGCTGCGTGGTCCAGAGACACGTCCATTAAAGCGCTTGCGTGGGTTTGCTAGGTGGGGCTCGGTCCCGTTCGCTAGGGACCGAGGGCGCGGAAGCTCTCCCTCGGTGGGATCCCCCGGCCAGCTGCCCTCGCTGGCTCTCGAACACGACATGTGGGGCACCCTCGAGCCGGCGGGCTCGAGGAACGGCTCGAATGTGCGTGCCCTTGTCGTCCCTGACTCTGGTGATCTGGGGCGCTTGTTCGAACCCGTCGAGGGTCAGGCTTCGAACCTCTGATCAGTAGGGCCGTGCGGGGTGGCGGCTAAGCGCTCCCAGCCTGGCATCTACGAATCCTCGAGGGGCCTGGGCGAGCCAGCCCTCGAGGCGCTGATCAGTAAGATGGTGCAGGGCGGCGGCTAGGCGGTCCCGGCCTGGCATCTGCGAATCCTCGAGGGGCCTGGGCGAGCCAGCCCTAGAGGCACTGATCAGTAAAATGGTGCGGGGCGGCGGCTAAGCGCTCCCGGCCTGGCATCTGCGAATCCTCAAGGGGCCTGGGTGAGCCAGCCCTCGAGGCGCTGATCAGTAAGATGGTGCGGGGCGGCGGCTAAGCGCTCCCGTCCTGGCATCTGCGAATCTTCGAGGGGCCTGGGCGAGCCAGCCCTCGAGGCGCTGATCAGTAAGATGGTGCGGGGCGGCGGCTAAGCGCTCCCGGCCTGGCATCTACGAATCCTCGAGGGGCCTGGGCGAGCTAGCCCTCGAGGCGCTGATCAGTAAAATGGTGCGGGGTCAGTGCCTACGGTGCCTGTTTTATCTCAAACGGGCCCCGAGGTGACCGTCTGACACCTGCATCCATTCGAGGGTTGATCTTTCCCAAGCCAGGAGCTCGTGCCGCTCGAGGGTCCTCCTTACTTGGTAAGGGGCCGGTCCATTTAATGCTACACAGTCGAGGCTGCAGTTCGCGTCACGGGTGCTCTTTTTTAGGCGCCGCGGCCGCGAGTGCGCGTAGTGGGCGGCGTGGGCAGGCGGACGTGACCACCTGCCACGGCCCTTGAAGCGTCCCCTCATCAGAGGTGACTAAATGTGACACAAATACCAGTCCTAGGAGGCTGGCAACACATTTATTACAACATGTGGATCAGTCTTTTACATTACGGCGACATAGGGGGCACGGAAGTGCCAACGCTACAAGGAACAACACAAACGCTAACGACCATACTACGATAGCAAAGGCTTCCATAGCCTCCTCAGAGTACCACACCATGGAAGCTTTACGGGGGCCACAGGTACACGAGCACGGTTGGGTGTAGGGTAGCGACCTACTCGACGTCTTCGGGAATATAATCGGGATCCTCCTCTGTAAAATAGTTAGTAAAACAAGGGTGAGCACATACGTACTCAGCAAATCCAACCCCACCCACGGAGGGGCTTATAAGCAGAATCATGCATAGAGTATAACAAGGATCAGGATAAGGTTCATTTCGCAAACTTACACATGCAGGGGTTCATTTCAAAAAGGTTTTTGCAAACACTTTCATAACCAAAGTGACTCAATTGTTTTATGAAAACCACTGTGGAACTACCGGACTTCTCGTCCGTCGTAGCCCAGGCACACAGCCACACACTTCACCCGAAAAACAACCCACGCCAGAAAAACATCCCATCCCAAACACTAGTTTTTGTGACCACACCGTGACTCGTCCAATACCGTGGACACGGCTATTCGAATAGGTTTGACACTCTGCAGAGGTTGTACATCTTTACCCACAAGTAGGGTACCGTCACATGGACACCTTAGTGCCGGCACGGATCCTATCAAAGCCATTACCCACCTTAGCTAACACTACGAGCCACCACGGAAGCACCCAAGGGGTTATACCACATAACCAGGGCGTACCGCACACAGAGCGTACCCCTACTCCTTGGTCTCCCGCTGCTCACCCGCACACCAGATGGCAAGTAGATTAACCAGTGGGGTTTATGCTAAGCCGTTGCCACATACAACGGTCGAGTGGTTGTACGATGATTTTGGTCAGGTGAGATGTCACGCAACCCGGTCCTTAACCGACAAGATGGACAACTCCCAACACGCCCAACCACACAAGTACGAGCTCACCCATACTCCTGACACCCACGTCCATCCCGTCTACTCAGTTCTTTACTCATTTTCCAAACATATCCCCTTTTGTTTTTAAAGCACTCACACGTTTTGAAAGCACTCACACATTTTGAAAGCACTCACACATTTTAAAGCAAATATTCAGGCCAAAACAAGGTTCAATCATGGCAATCAAGGGTGGCTATCCTACCATGTTTTGCAGTAAAACAATATGCAATTTATAAAACGGGTATAGGGTATATTTATAAAACTAGGACAGAAGCATGCATCAAAGGATGAGATTGAACTTGCCGTCTTCGAAGTCTTCGGGGAGTGCCGGCTCGGCGTTCGGGGCTTCGGGCTCCTGCTCGCAGTAGTCGGCTTCGATCTCCGGCTCGGGGTACCTTCCTCCGTCTACTCCGTCGGCTATAGCGCACACACAGGCAAGCAAGCAATATTAGCACACATATTTCCTGCCGAGCTCGAGGAGGGGAAATGAGCGGAGAGGGGGTATATATAAGTCCTAGGAAGGGGGTTGGTACGGCAGGGGTACTACTGGGAAGGGTGTGGTAAAATTTGGACTTAATCGGGAATAAATAGCATGCATGAAATGCTAGGTTAAGGAGGGGTTATAGGGATTAAGGACCTATTAGTAATTTCTACTAATGGCAAAAGGGGGTGATTATGCTAATATAAACTTGGTTAGGGCCAGGTTGTAAATTATTTTGGGTATAGCAGTATTTAATCTATAATTAGCTATTAACTCAGGGGCTATTTGAAAAGAATAAAGAGAGAGAGAGAATAGGGCTCGGGGTTAGAGGAAAAAGGGAGGAGCAGGGGGGGTTTTGGCAAAAACTCCATCTCCTACCTCCCCTTCGGTTTAGAACAGAGGATAGGGAGGGGGCGGCGGCCGGCCCTGGAGGGGAGGAGTGCCGGCGTCTCTAGCCGCCGCGGCGGCCGGGGGTAGGGCAAAATGGAGAGGGGGACGAGGGGAACCTATCCCCGTACTCACCTTGGGCTAGAACGGTGCGAGGGAGTGGATCGGCGGTGGACAGAGGGAGGCGGCGGTGTTAATGGCGGCGGCGCGGTGGAGCTCGGGGGAGGTTGCGCGGCGAGGCAATGGAGGAACCGTGGTGGCTTGGTGGTGCGGCGAGGAGACGGTGCTGCCCTTTTATAGGCGGCCTAAGGCGGTTCGGGGGGGGGAGATATTTTCCGGCGAGAGGCCGCCGGTGAGCTCGGGCTTCTTCTCGAAGTCCGGCCGGACTCCGCGGCGACTGGCGACGTGACGGCTCGAGCTGCGGCGGGTCAATACGTGCAGGAGAGTTAGGCCGGTCGTGGCAGCCGTCGTCGGCGGCGCGAGGGGGGGGGGGGGGCGGCGGGCGGTTGCGTCGGCACCGTTGGCGGAGGCGACGGCTCGGGTCGGCCGACGGGCGCCGGGGAAAGGTCCCGTCGCGGGCCCGTGCTCGAGCAAGGAGGGAGGGGAGGCCGGCGCGGCGGGCGTGGGCCGTGGTGGCGTGCGGAGGGGGGGGCGGCCGCCGGCCGGGTCAACGGTGCCGCAGGGCGCCGGTCGGGGGCGCTGGCCTGGCCGCGCGGGAGGAAGGAGGAAAGGAGGAAGAGAGAGAAGAAAGAAAGGGAAAGGAAAAAGGAAAAGAAAGAAAAAGGAAGAAGGAAAGGAGAAAAAGAAAGAGAAGAAAGAAAAGGAAGGAAGAGGAAAGAAAAATAGAAAAGGGGAGAAAAGAATTTGGAAAAATTTAGAAAATTAGGGGAAAATGTTAGGGAAATTAGAGGAAGGGTTTTGCGGGATTTTTCCGATTTCCGGGCGTCGGCGCGGTTTCCGGGACGGCGGTGATGGCGAGGCGGACCGGCCGTCGGGACCGCGGCGTGCGCGGGATTCCCGCACGGTGGCGTTGACGGTTAATAATTGTATCAAAGTTCGTTTGTGACTTGCAAGCGGACAAGTCTCCCGTCGTAGTCAAGGGACCCTTCTTCCCTCGAGTGGTGAACCCAAGGTATCGAATCTGTGGAACAATGTGCAACGCAAGGATTCAATCTAGTAAAGCAAGGTAAAGCTATCTAATGAAGATAAGTTGCATCTAATCTACTAACTCATAAAGAAAACGAATCTAATCTAATCTACTAAAGAGGTAACCAGAGAAAGCAAGAGATAACCAATCTAGAGAATCTAGATCATGCTTATGTTGAAGCTCCAAACAAGATAGATGAAGATAGAAAAGCGAATCTCATTAAAAGCATCTTTAAATCGTGGCCTTCCCATCCGACTCCGAAAACATCCGCCTTTCGAGACCCCGTTCGTCACAACGTATCCCTATTCATGCGGGGAGCTTAGGGCGAGTTCGATAGAACAAGTTGAAATCACTTGGCCGGTCCGGTATGCACCTCTAGCCACCGCGGCTACAAGAGCACCCTATGTAATCTAGCTATAGACTAGATCGTAGAAGAAGCAAAACCAAGAAGAAATCAAAATCATCGAGAAGGCACTTAATCGCTAGAAATCGGATTCACTTACAAACTTCACCATGAATGATTACATGAACAAGATCACCACCGGGGCCCTCCCTCGATCTTGATCCTCGCTCCGGAGCTCCGACGTGGTCTTCCATGCAAGGTTCCCACGTCGGCCAGGGAAACCCTAGACAACTAGCACGACCCTCATCTTCAAGTTGGTGTCCCTCAAGCTTCTCTGCTCCTCGGCGGCGGAATACGACTTCCTCTCCGCGTGGCTCTCGGTCAGGGGACTATAAATAGCCCGATTGGCGGCTAGGGCAAAGGGCGACGATTTTGGGCCCAAAATGGGCCTGGGCCGACCGGACTGGGCCGGCCGGCCTGGGCCCATTTTGGCCCAGCCCCGTGGGCTCCTTTGCCCGAGGTCGGTTCCCTTGCTTCCCGGATGTTTCCCCCTTCTGCATGTAGGTCCATGTCGTCGGTTTCTCTCCGAATTGGACTCAACTCCTTGTCTTGCAAGATTCAGCACTTTTCTGGTCAGGTCCCTGGAGTCTGTCGCCTTCTCGGATCAAGTCCCCGGCTTCTTGGAGTTAATTTTGCTTCATTGCATGACTTGTTCAGGGCTTCAAGGTCTTGTCATGAGGTGCTTGATGAACTTATCCCGAAAGTCTTGCATTCAACACTAAATCCCTGCATAAACATTAAACTCCAAAAACGACATGCACACGTGAACTTGTTATACCACGGGGGTTAGTACCAATGGATAAGGTATAAAACTCATGCCAACACCGAAGGTAAACTCATGGCTAGGTTGACGGATTTTCACCGTCAACGGTGGCCGACCGCGGCGTTGGGAAGGCGCGCATGGGTGCTGGCCTGGGTGCGGGCGGTGCCGGCGGGATTCACGGCACGCGCGCCGGGGTGAGAGGGAGGGACAGTGACTAGGGTTTGAAGGGGTAATTGAGCTCGACTGGACAGTTTTTGAAAATACGCATGATTTATTAGGTGATTTATTTGGAGCTAAAAACGCGGGCGTTACAGCCCTCCCGGTTCTACGCCGTGATGATGGCCTGCCTGCGGTGGCGTGGCCGCCGCGGTCGTGGTGGGACCCGCCCGTCAGCGAGAAAAAGATTCCCCTGCAGTTAATGCGCGCGGGACGCGCGCTCCGGAGAGCACGCCCGTGTCTTATAAATCTGAGGAGAGGGAAAACGGTGGTTTTTACCTTAGCGTTTCGCCGTCCTTGCCCCTTGCGCTCCTGCCTCTGTCCAGTTCGCACCACCGCGCTCTTCCGCCGTTTGGAGTTCTTCTCCTTCTTCCCGTCCTTCACTCTCGGCCCCCTTGCTTTTCCTCATGGCGCCCCTTCCGCCCCTTACGATCGTTGATCCTTGCGCACGGGAGCGCTCGTCGGTGGACGCGGCGGCCCTCGGCGACCTTGTGTCCGCCGGCCGGTGGCGGCGAACGAAGAGGGCCGACCGGCGGAATGGATCGTGCCGCCGGCAGGGGACCGCGCGCCCAACCCGCCGGACGGCTACGTGGTGAGCTTCATCCGCTTCCACGAACGCGGCTTCGCAGCGCCGGCGAGCCGCTTCATGCGGGCGCTCTGCCACCGCTACGGCGTGGAGTTGCACAACTTCGCACCGAACGCGATTTTGCAGGCAGCCACGTTCGTGGGCGTCTGCGAAGGGTATCTAGGGATCCCAGTGAATTGGGATCTCTGGGTACACCTCTTCTGCGCGGAGCTGTTCACGCAGCCGACGACGGAGCAGAGGACCCGCCGCGCGGTGCGCGCTGGCGACATGTCGCTCGCTTTGCGGGCGCAGTACAAGGACGACTACATCCCTTGTACCATGACGACCAACAACGCCGGTTGGGAGCGGGGGTGAATCTATCTTCGCAACGCCGAGCCCGGCCTCCCCTCTACACCGGTGCGGTGCTCCGGGAGAAGCCCGAGCTCCCGGAGCTACGGGGTGTCCACGGTCCGGCATCGGAGGCGGCTAGACTCGCTCCCCGCCGCGGCCCGAGGAACCCGGCGGCGCGCGGGGCCGACCGCGGCGACCGTCCTCGCCTTCCTCCACCATCGGCGCGTCGTGCCCACGATGGAGAGGCCGCTCTGCGTCTTCGAGATGACCGAGGCAGACCCCGTCACGCTGGCGAGGTCGCGGATGCTTCCGAGCCCCCTCCAGCGGGAGTACGCGCTCACACGGGCACGGAGCGCCGTCGACACCCGGTTGCTGCGCAGCGACTTGTTTCCGTGGGAACTCGAGATGCTCCCCACCGGTCCAGTGGTGAGTAGAATTCCTGATTTCGCCCTTGGCCTCGCCGATACTTCAGGTTGCTGACGTGCTTCGGTGTTTTGCTTGCAGCTGGTGAGCCTGAGCGCCGCGAAGTTCGTTCCGCCCACTCCTGACTCTCGCGCGGTCGGTCGAGCGTCGCAGCAATGGGAGCGGGAGCGGGCGGCGCGCAAGAAGGAGCGCGCAAGGCGGCACGCGCGAGCGCCGCGAGCGGCGGAGCGAGGAGTGCCGGGCCGCGCGAGCACCGGGGGCTCTCTTCTCCGGGGACCGAGGAGTACTCGTCCTCGAGAGGGGGATGAGGAGGAAGAGACCGGGGGCGGGCCCCACCGATAGGTGGGAGCGTGCGCCCCCGTCGCCGGAGCCGGCTCCCGGCGGCAAGAGCGACATCACCGGGGCGGGTGCGGAGGCACCCGCCGCCGTGCAATCGACGACGGAGCGGCGCGAGGGCCGCGGAGGCGCCGGCGCGCGCGCGGCGAGCACGCCGCGCGCGGGGCGGGGCCCGCGCGCGCGGCGGAGAGGGCAGGAGGCGTGGCGGCGGCCGCGCCGGCGTCATCCACCGAGGCCTCGAGGAAGAGGAAGCACGCATTCTCCTCTTCGAGGTAAGGGGTTTGCTCCTTTGCGGGGTTGCGTTTTTGACAACCAAGGATCCTGATTAGTTGTTTGTGTTTACGCAGGGTGGTGCCAACCGTGCCTCCCCTCGCGCCGGCCAAGGTGTTGAGGGCAGACGCGTCCGTTCCCACCCGGCGGCGCTCGTCAAGGGCGCCGCGGGCGGGGGTGAGTGCGGCGGCCGCGGCGGGCGAGAGCTCGCGGGGCGCGGCCGAGGCCCCGAGGCCACGGCCGGCGGATCAACCCGCCGTGCCGCAACCGTCGGCCGTCGAGGAGCGGCGGGCGCCGGCCGTGGCGGAGGCGCAGCCCGCGGCGGCGGCCGTGGTGGAGGCGCGGCCGCGGCGCCGGTTGTGGTGGAGGCGCGGTCCGCGGCGCCGGTCGCGGTGGGAGGCGGAGCCGGCGGCGGCGGCCGAGGAGGGCGGTCGGGCGCCCGTGGTCGTGGGGGCGCGGCCGGAAGCGGTGGCCGCGGCGCCGCGGCGGGAGCCCGTGGCTACGGAGGCGCGAGCGGAGGCGTCGACGGAGGCGACGCGGCCGGCACCGCCGGCGGCTCCCGGCGGTGGTGGTGGAGATCCGGACGACGACTCCCCGCCGCCGGGTGGGACCAGTGGGTGAGTTTCCCCACGCTTTCCCCAGAGTCCCAGGAGGGGGCCCTCGTGAGGCGGAGTGAGGGCCACATGGTGGCAGGAGGCCGAGGGCACGGTGCCGAGGCCTCGTCTTCCCGCGCCGGCCACTCCGCCCCGGTAGAGGGGTTCGCTGGCGACCCGCCCGCGTTCGCCGACGCTCAGGGAGAGCAGGAGCTATGGGGGGAGCTCCGCAACCACGGCGCCACGCTCGACCGAGCGTTGAACGAGGCGCTGAGGGTCCATGGCGGCCCTGCGTGGCGCGTCTTCCAGGTGGGGCATCGTTGCTTGCTTCTTTCTTTTCCTCGTTTCTGTGCGCGATCCTTGCATCATGATGCTTACAGGTTCTGACTTATTGGTGACAGGAGCTCGAGCTCCGCGCCCGCGACAAGTACGCCGCCTTTGACCAGGTGAGCGCCGAGCTCCGCCAGCTCCGGGAGCGGTGCGACGCCTTCGACGCGCTCGCCGACGCCCGAGGACCCCGGACGGCCGGGCCGTCGTACGGGCCATGGCCCTGCATGATCAACTCCATGACAGCGCAAGGCAAGACCCGGCGCACCCCTCCACCCTCGAGCGGGTCTGCACAACCCTCATCGATCGGGATGAGGCGCTGCGGCAGCGCGGGCGGACTCGGAGAAGATGCGCACCCCCGGCGGCCAACCGGGAGGCGGAGGTGGCCGTCGTCCACAATGACAACCGGGGGCTCCGCTCGTCGCTTCAGGGGGTGCAGGTTCGGCAGAGCCAGGCTGAGGAGCGGGCGCGCGCGCTCGAGCGAGAGGGCCAAGGAGGCCGACGACCTGAAGGCCTCCCTCGACGCCAAGGTCGCGGCGCTCGCCGCCACTGAGGACCAGCCTTCGCGGGAGCGTCGCCCGCTAGGAGGCCGAGGGGCGGCTCCCGGCGAGAGCGAGCCGCCCTTGCCGACGCCCGGTCGGCGCTGGAGCAGGAGCGCGTCGCTTGCGAGGCGGCGCAGAAGTCGTTGGAGGACCGGAATACCGAGTTCTCGAAGCTCGAGGGCGAGCTGATGGTGCTCGGTATCAATAGCGCGAGCCAGGAGCTGGCCCTCCAGGAGCAAGGCGAGACCATCAGGGGACTTGAGCAGGCGGTCAAGGCCGGGCGCCGTGCCCTCGAGGTGGAGAAGAAGCAAGTCGAAGGTAAGTCGCTGTTTGACTCCTGTTTTGCTGATTTTCTCTTAGGGGTTTCGCACCCTTTTCTGACTTCTCTCTTGCCGGCCAAATTCAGGCTTGCGCACCGCGCTGGGGCACGCGGCTGAGCGGGCCGAGGCGCTGCAGACCTCCTACAACTCCTCCGAGCAGAGCCGCCGGAGTTGCGCACCGCGGCCTTCGAGACCCGCCGGCCGTGGAGGAGGGCGAGGTGCGGCCGGGAGCTCGGCCGGCCGGCCGCCCGCGCGCTCTTGGCAGCCACGTCACCGGGCGCGTGCGTCGGGCGCTGCATCTCGGCGTCCAGAAGGCCCTCGGGGTGGTGCGATCTCACTACGAGGTCAACTTCGAGGCACTGGCGGAGGGCTACATCGTCCCCGAGGGTGTCGAGGACAAGGTGGCGATGGAGCGTGTGGACGCGCTAGCCGCCAACGCCGCCGGGACGCTCGCCGAGGCCTTCGAGGAGTTCCTCTTCCCATACGCCGCTGATGCCGCTGCTCCTCCAGCCTGAAGACAGCCGGGCGCTCGGCCCTTTTTGTTCATGTATTAGTACGCTGGCCGTGTGGACTTGTAAATAAACAAGTTACTTTGCTATGAACATTTGACGAAGTGAAATGATATCCTTTGCTTTGTCACGCTTTTTTGTTTCTCCTTCTTCCTGAGTAGATTCTAGTTAGGGGAGTTCGATTTTCGCGGGTGGCCTGCTGGGTTGGAGGCAAGAGAGAAGGGCCGTATCCTCGCGGAGGCGTAGGCTATCTCTGGCTTGCGCGCTCCTTCCGCTAAGCTGTCTGCGCCCTGTTCGAATATTTGCTCGGGGACGAAGTAGAGACATAAAAGCGCGCATGAGTTGTTTCATTTTTGTGCGAAAAATGGGACCATTTTTGGGGGGGATGCCCCCCGTAGTAGCCCCCGAGGGTAACTTGGGTTTCAGGGGAAAGCCGAGTTGCCCTTTTTATTAAACTGATGATATTTACACGGTTGTCACCAACTGGGGTGCTGGTTACGTGATTTTACAACAAAATACTTGGAAATCCTAGCTAGGGATAGAAGCGACGTAGCTGTTGGATGTTCCAAGCGTTGGTGAGTTCTTCGCCGTCCTCGTTGGCCAGCTTGTATGTGCCTGGCTTGAGCACTTTCACCACGACGTAGGGTCCCTCCCACGGAGGTGATAGCTTGTGGCGTCCTCGGTTGTCTTGGCGTAGCCTTAGGACCAGATCCCCTTCGCTGAAGTCTCGTCGGCGTATTTTCCGTGCCTGGTAGCGCCTGAGGGACTGTTGATACCTTGCGGAGTGCATCAAGGCCACGAGGCGTGCTTCGTCCAGCTGGTCCAGTGAGTCCTCGCGGGCTCGCTGCTTTGCGTCCTCGTCGTAGCCTCGAACCCTGGGTGACCCGTACTCTAAGTCCGTGGGGAGGACGGCCTCTGCGCCATGGACTAGAAAAAACGGGTGAACCCGGTGGCTCGCTTGGGGTGGTCCTTAGGCTCCACATGACCGCCGGTAACTCCCGGAGCCATTTCCGACCGGACTTATTTAGCCGGTCGAAAATTCGGGCTTAAGGCCTTGTAGGATCATGCCGTTGGCACGCTCTACTTGGTCGTTGGTCCGTGGATGTGCCACGGCCGCCCAATCCACACGGATGTGGAACTTGTCGCGAGAACTCCGAGAATTTCCCCGCCCGTGAACTGGGACCCGTTGTCGGTGATGACGGAGTTTGGCACTCCGAAGCGATAAATGATATCGGTGAAGAACGTCACCGCTTGCTCTGCCCTGAGATTCGTAATGCGGCGCACTTCTACCCACTTGGTAAACTTGTCGATCGCAACCAGCAGGTGGGTGAAGCCCCCGGGCGCCTTCCGCAGGGGTCCGACGATGTCCAGCCCCCACACGACAAACGACCATGTTATGGGGATGGTCTGCAGGACATGAGCGGGTAGGTTGGACTTGCGGGCGTAGAACTGGCACCCTTCGCAGGTGCGCACGATCTCGCTGGCATCCGCGACCGCTGTAGGCCAGTAAAAGCCTTGGCGGAAAGCGTTGCCAACGAGGGTGCGGGGCGCGGCGTGATGGCCACAGATCCCCGCGTGGATGTCTCGCAGGAGCTCGCGCCCCTCGGGGATGGGGATGCACCGCTGCAGGATGCCGGAGGCGGCGCGCTTGTACAGCTCGCCGTCGACGAGGGCAAAGGACTTGGCCATCCTGGCGATGCGCCTGGCCTCGGCCCGGTCCGAGGGGAGTTGCCCTCGAGCCATCCAGGCGACATACTTGCGCGCCAGTCTGCCTTGACGGGGGCTGGCTCGACATCCATCATGTCAGCCTCGTAGGCGCCATACCCCTCGAGGAGGGAGAGCATGTACGCCTCGTTCGAGGGGTCCTCGTCCATGGGCTCCGCGCCTGCTGGATTCGAGGGAGTCCTCGAGGGTTCCGCGTGGCTCGAGGGGTGAGGCTCGAAGACGACGGAGGGCTGGGCGATATCACGAGCAAAAACGTTCGGGGGGGGGCGGTGATCCGCCCAGACGCGATCTTGGCCAGCTCGTCCGCTTCCTCGTTGTACCGGCGGGGCACGTGAGCTCGATGCCGTAGAACTTGTCCTCAAGGGCTCCTCGCCTTGCGATACGCTTCCATCTTGTCGTCGTGGCGCTTGCATTCTTCATGGCTTGGTCAATCACGAGCTGCGAATCCCCCCGCACGTCGAGGCGCTTGACGCCTATCTCGATGGCGATCTTGAGGCCGCAGAGGAGGGCCTCGTACTCCCCATGTTGTTTGACGCGGGGAAGTGGAGGCGCACCGTGTACCGCATGTGCTCCCCGAGGGGTGACACGAAGAGCAGGCCCGCGCCTGCCCCCGTTTTCATCACCGAGCCGTCAAAATACAGAGTCCAGCATTCTGCTTGGATCTGCGGCGGCGGCAGCTTCGTATCCGTCCACTCAGCGACGAAATCCGCCAGGATCTGGGATTTGATGGCCTTGCGCGGGGCGTAGGCGAGCATCTCGCCCATCAGCTCCACAGACCACTTGGCGATCCTGCCCGCCGCGTCAGGATTGCGGATGATTTCCCCTAGCGGGAAGGAGGAGACCACCGTGACGGGGTGGGCCTCGAAGTAGTGGCGGAGCTTGCGCTGCGCAAGGACCACCGCATACAGCAGCTTTTGGACTTGAGGGTAGCGCGTCTTGGTGTCGGACAAGACTTCGCTGATGTAATAGACCGGCCGCCGGACCGGCAGGCGTGTCCTTCCTCCGTGCGCTCCACCACGATTACGCGCCGACCACCCGGGTGGTCGCGGCCACGTAGAGTTGCGCGTGGGTTCGCCGTCCTGCGGTGGCGTGAGGATTGGGGCGCGAGTCAAGGATGCCTTCAGCTTGTCGAGCGCGTCCTGGGCCTCGGCGGTCCAGGAGAAGCACTCGTGCTTCTTGAGGAGGCGATAGAGGGGCAGGCCCTTCTCACCGAGCCGTGAGATGAAGCGGCTCAAGGCGGCAAGGCACCCCAGCACCTTTTGCACCCCTTTGAGGTCCCGGATTGGGCCCATTCGCTCGAGGGCCGCAACCTTCTCGGGGTTAGCCTCGATGCCCCGTTGGGAGACGATGTATCCTAGGAGCATGCCTCGCGGCACTCCAAAGACACATTTTTCGGGGTTTAGTTTGACCCCGTTGGCCCGTAGGCAGCCGAACGCGATGCTGAGATCGCCAACCAGGTCGTCCGCCTTCCTGGTCTTTACGACGATGTCGTCTACGTACGCCTCAACCGTTCGCCCGATGTGATCTCCGAAAACGTGTTGCATGCAGCGTTGATATGTTGCACCCGCGTTTCGGAGGCCGAACGGCATCGTGACGTAACAGAACATCCCGAACGGCGTGATGAACGAAGTCGCGAGCTGGTCGGACTCCTTCATCTTTATCTGGTGATACCCGGAGTAGGCATCAAGGAAGCAAAGCAGCTCACACCCAGCCGTTGAATCAACAATTTGATCAATGCGTGGCAAAGGAAAAGGAACTTTAGGACATGCTTTATTAAGACTAGTGTAGTCTATACACATCCGCCACTTCCCGTTCTTTTTCTTCACAAGTACAGGGTTTGCTAGCCACGTAGGGTGGAACACTTCCTTGATGAACCCGACCTCGAGGAGCTTCCGCAGCTCCGCTCCGATCGCCCGCCGCCGCTCTTCGTTGAAACGACGGAGCCGCTGTTGCACGGCGCGGGCATGAGGCAGGATGTCAAGGGAGTGCTCGGCGACCTCCCTCGGGATGCCTGGCATATCCGAGCGGCACCACGCGAAGATGTCGGCGTTGGCGCGGAGGAAGTCGACGAGCACCACTTCCTATTTTGGGTCGAGGGTGGAGCTGACCCTCAACGCCTTGCCCTCGGGGGCAGCAGGGTCGAGGGGTACCTCCTTGGTCTGCTCCGCGGCCTCGAAATTGCCAGCGTGCTTGGCGGTGGAGTCGAGGTCCTCGTTGACCATCTTCTCCAAGGTGGTCACCAGCGCTTCATCCAGCGCCAGCGCTTCCGCGTGCTCCACGCACTCGACGTCGCAGTCGAACGCGTGCTCGATGGACGAGCCCACGGTGATGACGCCGTTTGGTCCCGGCATCTTCATCTTGAGGTAGGTATAGTTGGGGACCGCCATGAACTTGGCGTACAGGGCCGCCCAAGTATGGCGTGATAGGCGCCCCGGAACCCCACCACCTCGAAGGTGAGCGTTTCCTTGCGGAAATTCTTTGAAGTGCCGAACCAGACCGGCAGGTCGATCTGCCTGAGGGGCTGGACGCGCTTGCCGGGCGCGACGCCATGGAATGGCGTCGTGCTGGGCCGCACTCGGTCCGTGCCCCGATCCCCCAACAAGCGCGGCGTATGCACGTAGAGGATGTTGAGGCCGCCGCCCCCCGTCCATCGGGACTTTTGAGAACCGCGCGTTCCCAATGATTGGGTCGACCACCGGTGGGTACCGGCCCGGTTGGGGATGCGGTTCGGATGGTCTTCACGGCCGAAGGTGATGGCGTCCTCCGACCGGTCCGAAGAAGGAGGGGGGCGCCCTCTCCGTGGCGAGGACCTCGTGCCGCTCCCGCTTGCGCCGGCGGGTTGACATGTCGACGGTGGGTCCCCCCGAAGATGAGGAACACGTTCTCCACGGCGGGGGAAGCCGCCGCCGTCGCCATCTCCTCCGTCCTTCTTGGCCTCCGCGTCCTTTGCGGCGGCGCGACCGTAGAACTTCTTGAGCATGTCGCATTGCTCAAGGGTGTGGTTTACGGGGGTCTTGTGGTATGGACATGGCTTCGTCGGCATGTCGTCAAACACCCCCGACCTCGAGGGGCGGTCGAGGGCCCCGTCGAGCCGGGTCAACGAAGGGGCCTCGGCATCATCGCCGTTGCGCCCCGCTCGCGCACCTCGCGGCGCGGCTTCTTCCCTTTCTTGCCCCGCTTGTCCTTCCGGTGGGGCTCCCTAGACTTGCTGCCCTCCGCGGGCGCGTCGTCCGAGCGCTTGCCCTTCTTGCCGTCAAAGATCGCCCCCACAGCCTCTTCTCCTGAGGCGAAGCTGGTGGCGATGTCGAACAGCTCGTTGGAGTCCGCGGACGGGCTGCATCCCATCTCCCGCACGAGATCCCGGCACGTGGTGCCCTCGAGGAAGGCGTGCACAATTTCATATTGTGCCACGCTTGGGAGCTCTGTACAGCGCTTGGA
Source organism: Cenchrus americanus (assembly GCA_947561735.1). Taxonomy (NCBI): domain Eukaryota; kingdom Viridiplantae; phylum Streptophyta; class Magnoliopsida; order Poales; family Poaceae; genus Cenchrus; species Cenchrus americanus. The sequence goes on from OX387244.1 coordinate 13,899,912, forward strand.
GAAGCGCCGTATGAAGTCCCGGAGCGACTCGCCTGGCTTCTGGGTGCAGGAGCGCAGATCCCAGGATTCCCATGGCGCACGTATGTGCTCTGGAAGTTGCCCACGAACGTGCGGACCAGATCGTCCCAGTTGTGGATCTGGCTGGCGGGCAGGTGCTCGAGCCACGTCCGGGCTGAATCGCCAAGGTGCAGGGGCAGGTTGCGGATGATGACCTCGTCGCTGGTGGCCCCGCCTAGCTGGCAAGCCAGGCGGTAATCGTTGAGCCACACGCGGGGATCCGTCTCCCCGTTGTACTTGACGATGGTCGTGGGCTGGCGGAAGCGTTGGGGGAAGGCCGCCGCGCGGATCTCCCGCCGAACACGCGGGTCCCCGGGGGCTCCCGGCGTCGGGAGAGCGGTCCTCATCGCCGTCGTAGCGCCCACCTCGTCGAGGGTGGTAGCTCGCCGCCATTCGCGCGTCCGCCTTGCTTGTACGCCGAGCGTTGATGACGTTGCGGGCGTCGCCGTCCCGCCCCCGCGTGTGTCGAGGAGCCGTTCCTTGGCCGGCGTGCGTCCCGGTTAGCGAGTCGTCCCGCCGCTTCACCCGCATGGACCGAGGGTTCGCCCCCCCGCGCGGCTCCGTCGCCCTCGCGCGTCCCCCCGTTGGCGAATGCGTGACGCCGAGCTCTCGCCCGCCGGACGACCGCCTGCTCGATGAGGGCTTGCACCTCGCGGTGCAGGTTCCGCGCCTCAGAGGTCGAGGGGGCCGGCATGGCCCGCAACAGCGTTGCGGCGGCGATGAGCTTCTGGCTCGCTCAAGGGGGCGTGTCCGGGTTGTCGACGTTGAAGTCGGCGTTGATGCGGTCGCGGGCCTGTTTGCCCAGCCTCCCCGCGCGCGTTCGCCGCGCGCGAGGCTTTCCCAGCCATTGAGGCGCGGAGCAACCACACCATTCGATACTCCTTTGCCGCCTTAGCCTCGAGCTCACGAGCTTGGGCCAACCGCGCGTCAACGTCGGCCCCGGCCGGGGTGCTCGGCCCCCGCGGCCCGGCGCGGTGCGATGCACCGGGGCGGGCGTGACCTCCCCGTCTCCGGCGCCCACCGCGCCGGTGGCGTTTGCCGGGTCGTTGGCGATGACGACGCAGCATTCCCGCGCGGGGTCGTAGCTTCCGCGTCTGGGAGTCGTCGGAGCGGCCGAACCGCAGTCCGTGGCGTCAAGAAAACGCCCCCGAACATGACCGGGTCCGCACGCCGGAGAAGTCCCATTCCGCGTACCCATGGAGGCTGGCGGGTGGCAACGCGTCAAGGGAGCCCAGGGACGACTCGTCACCCGCGGAGGCGTCGGGGTCCCTGGCGACGAAGACGTGACGGCCAGGGGGAACCCTGCGTATTGTGGTGTTGACGTTGGCGTTGTAAGCCGTCGTGGCACCGCGTAGACCGATGGGGAAGCGCGGTCCGAGACCGTGCGCCGCCCCCACCGGGCGGTGGTCGCCGTGGCCGACGGGCGTGCCGCGTTGGGAGGCGCGCGCGTTCAACTTGCCGTCGCTCGGTCCGCGCCCGGCGCGAACGCCGGCCGAGCGACGGCGGTGTCGTGGCGTTGACGGCCCGCGGCATCCGTGCCGGCGGGCATCCGTGTTGTGGCGCGGCGCGCGCGGGGAACCACGGCGGACCCGGCCCGGCGCCGCGCACGGAGCTCCTCACGGTTGGTGAGGCGCATCGGTAGCCGTTCCCCCGTGGCCCGAAAGTTCAGGCCCCCGAACCGGATTTCAAAACCGGCCGGGAGGGGGTCCGAGCTGCCCATGGAGTAACGCGTACCGCGGTACTCAGTGCGGATCACCATGGAGGGAGTTGACGGTGGATTGACCTTAGGCGCTCGATTGCCCCACGGTGGGCGCCAACTGTCGGTGCGGAATATGGTCCCGACACTAACCAGTAGTAAGCGCCGAGGTCTCTCCCTCAATGGTCGATGCTAAGCAACTAATAACACGAGTTTATCCTGGTTCCGGCCGAGAGGCCGTACGTCCAGCAGTAGTGTGCTCGAGGCACTATATTGCTCAGCACCGGGGGTGCCTGTAGTGGGGCGGATACAAGCAAGGCGGGAGAGGAAGCATGGCTCCCAAGTCCCTAGTGAAGTGGCTGAAGATATTGTGGGAGAATTGGAGAACACGTGCCTAGTGTCTGGCGTTGTTCTGCCCTGTGTTGTGTCCTGACCTGTCTGTCTCGTCCCCTGCGGCGGGGGAGTTCGTCTTCCTTTTATTGGCCAAGGAGAGAGCGAATCACATGTATGCCGCGCTATTTAGCTACGTGGGGAAGTGTGGTGTGCCATGCTGTAGAGTAGGCGGCTGCCTTGATGGTCCTTGTCGCGATCCAGCCATCATGGCGTATCTTGTACACGAACAGGGGTAGCTTCGAGGGCAGGAGTGCAGCGGACGACCGTGATGTCTTCAGGCGGGCTCGAGGGAGTTGCTGGCGTCGATCCGTACGGGGCACAGTGGAAGGTAAGGCAGCGTCCCGTTCCCACATGCGTCGCGGTGTCGGCGCGCGCCGCGCGCTACGCGCCGGCGTGGGGTTGTAAGCGCGGGGGCGGCCGCCACGCCGTTAACAAAGGGCGGGGATGGCTCCCCACCGGCCTAACGCCGCAACCCAACCCCCGCAAGGTCACGGGAAAGCAAATCGAGGGTGCGGGCCGGCCCCCTTCGAGGGCTCCGCGCGTTAGCCGTACCGGGGTAGGCGGCGCGGAGTCACGGGCCGGCACCGGCCACGCCGCACGCTCCCCCACGGTGGCGGGGATGGGTTCCCTCCTAGGGAGTTGGTGCGACAGACCGGGTGCGAGCCCCGGGCGCATGATGGCGCCGCCCCCGCTATGGTCGAGCATTAAATGCCCGTACCCGCGTACGGGACGGGCGTGCGCGCGCGGAACGCCCTCGAGCGAGGCGGAGCCTGCTCGAGGGCGGCGCGGACCCTCGAGCGAGGCGGAGCCCGCTCGAGGGAAGCGTTCTCCCTCGAACGGGGTCGAGTCCGCCCGAGGGAGGCGTGTGCCCTCGAGCGAGGCGGAGCTTGCTCGAGGGGATCTTTAAGTGGGCCGCTTCGGTGGGCCGTCAGGGCCACCGTGGCGTGGGCCATGCCCTGTGTAGTTAAGCGAGGCGCGTTTGGCTTTGGCTTGTTGTGGGTTTTAAGTGGGGATTCCCCAATTGTTTAAGGGGACCCCTAGGGCTGTCCCCGACAAAAACATCCTCCAATGTGATAGTCATCTCACCACAGGGAAGGTGGAAGCTATGTGTCTCGGGCCTCCACCGGTCCACTAGCGCTGTCAAAGCAGCATTGTCCATCTTCGGGAGCCTAGTCTTGATCAATGTGGCAAGAGGGAGGAAACCCGATCAGCGAATGAAAGGTGTGTACCTATCATCCCATTGTAGAGGAGTGTGAGTGCGGGGTCGCAAAGGCTTCAAAACCTAAAAAAACATCACATTCACAACAAATGATTAGTACATTACAATCCAATTTCAATCCATCCATCAGCAAATTAACAAGTGCTTCTAATCCTACCTCCAAACGCTCTTCAAGCTTCCTCCCACGGTGATTGTCATCATAGTACTTCTCAAGGAGTGGATACCTTTGGTGGTACTGCTCTTGTTGTGCCATGATCCTAAATGAAGAAAATAATATTTATAACCCACCTAAAAATTGCATGCATATGTGAAGTAAAATTAAAATTCATAAGAAAAGATAGCGAAGAAAATAAGCACCAAGATATATACTACTATCTCCAACATGCATACAACTTGTGAAGAAAATATTACAATCTCCAACATACATACACATAGTGAAACAATTACTAGTGAAAAAAACTACTAAGTCATGACTAAAACTAGTACCATCACTTGCATTTCAAACATCAATCAAAGGTAAGTAAGTATTGATTTATTCAATTGCAATTCAAATTTCAATCAAAATACAATAGACTAGTGAAAGGTAAGTAAATAAATACTAGTGAAAAATAAATACTACTACTCAAAGGTAAGTAAAGAAATACTAGTGAAAATACTACTCAAAGCTAGTACTACTACTCAAACCTACTACATAAGCCTACATTGCATTTGCATTTGTTCATAGTGCTCAACATTACTTCAACATCTACACCACCAAAATCCATCGAAACTGAAATATACATTGCAAACTACACGATAGATCAGTGTTACAATCAACCAATGCATCGATACAAGCCAACTAATAGTGACCGATTCGTACTCAATCCTCCATTGGAGCCACATAGTCAACAAACCCTAGCAATGGCTAAACCCTAGAAAAACAACTAAATCAACAAAAACTACTCGGTCTAAGTGGAGGAGGTACCTTCAATGAGTGATTTCCCACCCAAATCCACTCGAATCCGGTGGAGGAGGAGGCGGACCTAGAGGGGGAGGCGGCGGGGCGACGCCATGGACACCGGCTCGGTTGGGAGGAAAAGAAAGAAGGGGCCCGACGGCCCCGGGTATATAAGTGAGTCGCGCCTTCACCCGCCACCTCAGCCGTTGTCGGCCCGCGCCCGGCCGACGTGGCGCCTGAGTCGCGCTAGGGCATGTGGCGCGACTCACGAGGAGTCGCGCCACACGGCTCCGCGCGGCCAAAAGGGCTACCTTTTGCAATTTTAGTTGGGCCCGGGTTATTTTTAATAAATTAAATTAAAAAGGATTAAAAAATAAAAAAATTCACCGGCTCACCGCGGTGCTGGAAGTCTCGAACACCAACCGGCGTGTTTCGTTCTACTACGACCGGCTCCAAGCGGCGGGGCTGTAGTACTAGTACCAGGGCGAGCGCTTCGGCCGCGTCGCGCCGCGCCGCGCTGCCGGTGTCGTTCCAGGGCAGGAGGCGCACGGACGCGGGTGCTGGAGTCTTGTCAGGCGCTGAAGCTGTTTTTTTGACATTGGCCTCTCTGCCATTGAGTCACCGCCGCGTGGGTCCCACGGAGATAGGGCCCACATGGCAGCGACCCAATAGCAGGGAGTGAACGGTAGATGATCTGGTTTGGTTTTGGGCCCATTGTACTGTCATCGACTCCTGTTTTTTGGGCCGAGATGGATTTAACCCAGCGTTGTGCTCATAGAGAGAGAGAGAGCACCCCCGTGTGTGCCACGGCACGATCGGCCAAGTTGAAAGAAATTAAAGAGGCCATTGTCGCACAAGAGCTGACTGATAGGAATTTGATTTTTTTTTTGAGATTGAATTTGATATTTTCAGTGATTCAGTGACGCTGTGGAAGGCACAAGCTGAGCCTAAGGTGATCTTTTTCGCATGGACGGCGATCCCTGAGATACTTACTACAACTACAAATAACCAGGAAAAAAAGGATGGCAACACAACTCAACATGCCCTTTATGCCAATCTGGCCCGGAAATGTAGAACACTTGTTGATAGACAGCACCTTCTCTAAACAGGTCGTACAGCTTGTTTGGAATTGGTCAGGGGAGTGCAGATACAAGATGCGCACGAGCAAGGCGTTACGCCATGTTTAATTCAGAACGAGGTTTTTTACGGTACACAATATGATCCAGCAGTCGTATTATCAATTTCTTTTGTTGTTTCTCTATAGGTAAAATGGTAATTTGATATATATATATATATGTGCTATTTGGAAAAAATCACCCGCTGCCCCCTTATACTATCTAAAACAACATTTCATATATTTCATTTCCTATATTACAACAATACCATTTTACATTTTCGATGATACACTTATACTACCCATACGACCTTTGAACAGGGCCGGCTCTGCAATTCGAAGGGCCCTTGGACAAGTAAGGAGAAAGACCCTATTGAAGTAGCATAATATATAGGGCATGTTTGGCAGGCTCTAGAGCCGAACTCCATGCCAGAGTCGGGTGGAGCTAGCCAAACATCTCGGTCGATTTCCCCACCAGTTCTACCTTCCCACGGGTGTGTCGGCGATACTATGCCACCGTGCCGGCCGTCGCAACCGATGCCAGCGGGGCCACCGCATCCAAGAAGGGGATCGAGGCGCTGTAGATCCAAGGAGGTCAGCCGCCGCCTCCTCAACTTTGTAAGTCTCTCGCGCCACGGATGCCAAAGCCAAGCCCACTCGGATGAGGTCGCCCCAGATGCCGAGGCGAGGGCAAGGCGGCGTGAGCTGCACTGTCGGCGACGGGAGGAGCTCAGGCCCATGGGCATGAAACAGGCAGGCGAGGACGTCATGAAGGGAAGAAGAGAAAATTGTGCCAAACATGTGGGTCGTGGGACCCACAGTTCAGGATGGTACTGGTAGCCAAACACCCCAATTTAAGTATGGAGTTTTGGAGTGGAGTCAGCTCAACTGAAGTTAAAGCCATCTCAAACACACCCAATACGAGTAAAAAATAACTTTGCAGCTCGGTTATGCAGTCTGAAACGTTGGCTGGAAGTCTAGAATCTGGAAGCCGGAACGATTGTGGTCTTGGACTTGTTGTTAATTACTAAAGCCTATAGTACTAATTACATATAGGGTCTTGGGCCCCATAGCTTAATGGGCACGGCCGTCGCCCTGCCTGCCCACCCCCAAGAGTCGGCCCTGTCTTTGAATACTACTGTACGACAGCTAAAAAATCCAGTCGTATAAAATTAATCTCAACCGTCAGATCCTTACACATAGGTCTTTTTCTATTACATACGAGTTCTTTTTCAACCGGTCGTATAAGTCGTATTCTGTACCGTAAAAAACCTCATTCAAAACACTGGTAGAATCACAAGGGCCCAACGACAAAAGGGCTGCTGGAATATTTGGATGGAGCGGAACAGGCGAATCTTTGACAACAAGCAAGCACAGACAGCTACCGGGTGGCCATCTTGGCAAAGGAGCAGAAAAGACTGCAAGAAGAACATAGTGAAAATAACGCTGCTGGAGAAGTTGAAATCTAACGTCTGCAGTGCCTCCCCTCTAAACATTTGGGTTTGTGTGTTTTCTTAAGTATTCCCAACCTGTTCAAATGGCCAGAGTGTTGGAATGTTTCAAGACCAGACATTTTAGCAGTAAATAAAATCTTTTAGAACTTTTGCATAGCTAGAATCTTTTCATGCATGTCTCAGTTCAAGCACATATTAACAAACAATTCCACCAGAGGTCACGCCTAACTTTTGTGTGTTATATTACACCTAAATAATCACCATTTTATTTTTGAAATAACGCTATTTTGTATCAAATTACCAGAAGACCCTCCTTAAGTGCCAATTCTCTAGCCATCTTAATTGCATCCACACTTTTCACCTGCCATTTGCCACATTTAGTTGCCATCACATGTTTAAAAACTATTTCATGGTTACATAAAATTATGCCTCCAAATTAATTAATCATTACCTCAAGAACCTTTTCCATTATATCCATATCCAAAATATCGGGCTTAAAGCCCACTCCATTTCCAGTGATGAGGTGAGGTCCTGCAATCAGGTTCAGTGAACATTATTAGTAGGAAGGAATTATATACCAATGTAAGTGGCATACTGAACTGAAATCTTGCTTACCTGGTTTGCCACCGTTCAGAACATTGGCTTCAGCAGGTACGACACCATAGATCTGCATACATAAATTTGCAAATGAAATTTACCACACTATTGCAGTTATTATAATTTCAGAAACACAGTGTGAACATCTACAATGCAGAATTTTCTTTCTGGTCTATGACACTACCTTTGCATCAGGGTTCTTGTCTTTAAGGTACTTTCCCACTCCTGTGACAGTGCCACCACTTCCAATTCCCATGACAAAAATATCAACCTGTCCAAGTGTGTCCTCCCAGATCTCTGGACCAGATGTCTCGTAATGCACCTACAAATTTAGTTCAATATTGTAACTCTTTATAAACAAGAGCAACTGATTTACTTTCAATAAGGGGCAGAGCTAGCACGGGGCATAGGTATGCACATGCACGCGGTAAGGAATCAGATGCTCATTAGTCTAAGAGGGGGAGGGAGTGAGTCAGGCAATCTAAAAACTTAACCTATGACTTCACTATTTTTATACAAAGATAAACTAGAACATACTATCTAGATGTGCAACTAGGGTTGTTCTAGTGTGAAACTCCCATCCCAAAACAAGGTTTGCAACCTATAGCCAATCCTAACAAGATACTACTCTAGGAAAGTAAAGGCATGGAAAGATTGCAATAGAGTAAATGCGGAAACGAAAAGGGATGAAAGGAAACAAACTCTTGACACGCGATTTATCATGTGGTATCGGTAGGCACTAAGGCACCCCTAGTCCACGTTGTTGAAGCACTCACACAAGAGTGTTGCTTCTCAGTCACCAAGTATCTCCCAAGAGCACCACTTAGACTCGCCACAAAGGCTAGCCAATTAGGCACTTGTCAAGCTCCCTTGGTCACCTTGATACCGCCTCCACTAAGGAGCTTCTCCACCAAGGAAGGTGGTCTCCACGTTCCCCGTACAAAGTGTCATCGCCGCTCCACACCAAGTCGGAGGGTCGATGACGATTGCCGGTGAGCCACTTAGGCCCCAAGGCTTCCGGCGAACCTTGTACAATTTGATTCACTCAAGAATCACCTCACAAGGTTGGCAGAACCTTGCACTCACTCAGCTCTAAGCTAAGCCTAGCACTAAGCACATACACTAAGTATATGCAAGTCTAAGGATGGGCAATTAAGCACTTGGATGGACTGGATATGATCTTTTAGGTGTCTTGCACTCTCCTGCACTTCCACACAATCCAGCCACCTCAAATGGGTGAGTGGAGTGGGTATAAATAGCCCAAGACACTCAAAGAGACGTTGGCTAACGGTCACTGAAAAAGGTAGCGTCGGATGAACCGATGCTATGCTTTTTTAGGCGTCAGTTCATCTGGTGCCCTCCACGTCACTTAGCCGTTGAAGATCTGCTGACACAATTGCTTCAACGCTATACACCGATGGTGCGTCGGATCATCCGGTGCTGAAGGACCTCTCGCCAAAACGTCTCTGTCTGTTTCTTCGTGACCGTCGGATGGACCGACGCTTCCTTTGATCATGGCGTCGGTTCATCCGGTGCTGAAAGTTTCGTATTGGCGCGTCTCTGTCTAGATTCAAACGAAGCGTCAGATAGACCAACGGTGTCCTCACTCAGACCGTCGGATCATCCGGTGCTACTATCTTCGCTGCTCTTCCTATGAAATTTATCCGGCGCATCTAGAAACTTGACTGTCGGATCATCCGACGGTGTCATCTTCATTTTACCTCATGCGCAGTGTACCAACTACACCAACGCTATGCACCGATGGTGCCATCGGTTCATCCGACTGTGTCTTTCCTTCTCCTTTTCTTCGCGTCTTCAACTTGGATCTTTGCTTCAACTTAACATACTTAATATGCCATCACTTATAGCCTCATTTTTGCTATAAGTAACCTAACATGTCTATGGTATGTTAACTTGTGGTATGACATGTTAGCTTGGGCATGGTATGTTAACATGTGATAACATCCATGGGATCTAGGAATGCCTACAAAGACATGCTAGACAATTTGGTTAGTCCCATTGCTTGTGTTAGCATGAATCATCAAAATCAACTCGAAGAAATGGCAAATAGGGCCATGTGCGCTACACACACCCAATAAGTTTTACAAAAGAAGATCTGTTGTGTAATATATGGCATGTTATTTTGTTAGATTATGTCGATTTGGGCTTGAATCATCCAAATATCCGGCAGCTGATTTGCAATTTACTCATTATTTGTAGACTTTTATTGCTATGAGGTAATTGTTTAGTTGTTTCCAATGGTGGAATAGAAAACGGCTTCCCAAAAGGCGGGGTGCATAGGTCCTGTCAACTCCTCCCCTCTGTTCCATCACCAGTTGTGATAAATATCTAGCGAAATAAAAATCGGCGAAATTTTACTCAGACAATAGTACTCCCTCCGTTCCGTAAAAACGGACGTCCTCGGGGCTCCGGGTGATTCTGGAAAAACTGACGTTCTAACGTTCAATCGATGCACCGACACAATTCTGGACCCATTTGCCCTCGCGCCGTTCCGCTCCCCTCACGCACGCTCGTTCCGCTGCCGCATTTATCGCCACGGCGCCAACACCGCATTCATCGTCCCGCGCCCCCCATGTTCCCAAAAAAGCTCGACGCCCTCTCCCACATCGTCTACTGCAAAACCCACCGGAGCTCGCCGCTGCCGCAAAACCTACTACAGATTCGCCGCAGTCTCCCTGTTCGCCATGGATAGCATGTTCGATGAGGAGATCGCGGGATCAGAGGATGTGTTCTCAGGCTCGGAGGATGTCCTCATCGTGGACACGGCAGCCATCACGGACAAGGCGTCGCTCGGCCACAGTGCTGCACACCCGCCGTTCCCCGCGCGGATTCGCCCGACGCCGGCCACGGAGCTCGGCGCCGCCCAGCCGCCGCCGCCGACGAACGCCACCTGCGCTAGCGAGTCGAGGACACGGCTGATACCGGTGACGCCGTGATCCGCGCTTCGGGCACCGCGGCGTCGTGGAGCATGGACGGGGCATCGCTCGGACATGGTGCTCAGCGCCGCCCAGCCGTCACCGCCGACGAACGCCACCTGCGCCAGCGAGTTGAGGATGCGCCCGACGCTGGTGATGTCGTGATCTGCGCTCTGTGCACCATGGCGGCGTGGAGCATGGACAGAAGCGAAATGGTTCTTGCCGAGCCACATCGAGAGCTTCATGTTCATTCACATCCAAGGCATCGAAGTAAAAAGCTAGCAAGGAAGAAGGCAAGCAAAGGCACCATTATGTCCATTTGCTTAGCAATGTTTAGATCGAAGCCATTCTCATCATCTTTTCTAACCGAACGTTGAGATCAAAGGTAGCCAACATTACGTTGTGATCTAACCGAATCGTGGACTAACAAGTGCAAAGAAAGAAGCAAACAATAGAAGGAGAAAGCAAGGAACAAAAGCCAGGGAGAAGCACCCAAAAACGTTTTGCCAGTTGAGAAAGAAAAGAAAAAATGTGCCACGCACGCCCAAAATTCTCATGCAAATCAAAAAATTTGCAACCACTAGGAGTCGAAGCTGCGAGCGTGGGTATACCGCTGCGTTGCACAAGCCATCTGGGCTATGGTACCTCAGGTGAATTGCACCTGTAGCTGTATTTAATAGGGGTAGACAGGGGAAAATACACTATATTAACTCCACCTTGGTTACTGTAATCATGTCCTAAACATCTGTTTTTTCAGAACGAAGGGAGTATGACTGCAAAAAAGGGAAATGGAGGGAAACTACCTTGACATTAGCAGGATTCTCAAACTGTTGAAGAATGTATGCATTAGGATGTTTCTCATAAAGCTTAGCTGCTTTCATCACTGTTCCACTCATCCCTTTTGTTGGATCAGTAAGGACCAGCTTTGCTCCAAAGGCTCTCATCGCCACCCTTCTCTCAAGACTAGTGTAAGATGGCATCGTGAGAATGAGTTCATATCCTTTCAGGCTCGTAGCACTCGTGACACTCTATTTGCATGCCCTAAAAGCGAATATTCTGTCCAGTCATCAAGATTCTCCAGTACAGTACGAGTTTTCCCGCACTCGTCATCCCCTATACATCATACTCCATACCAACAAACACCCCCGTAGGACCCACTTATTAAATTTTTTTACAACACCCCCCTTTCCCCGGTCCCACCCCCTCTCTCCTTTCCTCTTCCCCTCCAACCTCTTGCTTCCCCTCGGAGCCGTCGCCCACCCACCGCCCTCCACCACCGCGCGACGAGCCCGCCGGCCGACGCCGGCCCGGCGAGGAGCGGCACCCGCATCCGGCCGGCCCGCATCTCCTCCCTCCCCGGCCGCCTCCTCCCCGCTCCTCTCTTCTCCGCGCGCGCCGGCGAGGGGCTCGGGAGCGCGACGGCCCCCGCTCCTCCGGCAGCAGGGGCTCAGGAGCGCGGTAACGGCCTCCTCGTCTTCCTCGGCCTGCGGATCTCGCCGGCAAAGCTCCTGCAACTCGCGCGGGGGCGAGGGGAGGCGCAGCGCGGCCCGGTGGAGATCCGCACACAAGAAACCCCGCGTGGGGGCGACTTGCTCACCGACCTCGTCCTCTGCGGGATCTGTGCACGGAGGAGCTCCCGGTGGCGAGGAAGCGGAGAATCGAGGGCTCCCTCCGCCGCATCCATGGCCGGCGGCGCGGGCCATGGGCGAGCGCGACGGGACGGCCAAGTTCGGGTGAAGAGTAGCGGCGACCGGCCCTCATCTGTCTTCTCTCTCTGCTGGCGCTTCTCTCCTTCAACGTCGTCGCCGTCGTCTCTCCTCCTCTGCGACTGCGATGGCGCGGAGCACCAACGACCGCACGTGAGGTGGGGCCAAAGGGAGGGCGTAGCACACATCCCGTACTACGCTCCATTTGGGGTACCCGGCCACCCGGGCTTGGAACGGGACATAGCGTGGGTACTGTAGTACCCCGGTGCGGGCTCTTAGTGCTCTATTGCGTACTGGAGCATGCCGTGCCACACCGGGTGCAGTACCCAGTGCTACCGGTCTCAAGGCAGCCATGAACGCCAAACCAATGCCCATGTTCCCAGACGCAGGCTCGATAAGCGTGGTCTATTTAAGAAGTGATATATGGTTAATCAAAAATAAAGGCGCGTCCCTAAAAAAACAAAGTTGCGGATTACCAATTATACAAATTCTGAAAGCATATGCCATCGTATTCTTAATGTCATAAACTGTAAAAAAAAGTTCTAAGAACTTTTCATGTTCATCCTACATAAACGCCCTTTTAATGTAAAACCAAACTGTTCCCTAAGAGCATCTCCAAGAGTTTGCCAAATTTTACTTGGCAAAACTTGTGTCCTGTCAACTTCGAGCATCTCCAAGAGTTTGCCAAAATTTACTTGGCAAATCCTGTGTTTTGCCAACTTCTAAAAAGCTATGCAAAGTAAAAAAGAATTCATCTCCAACAGTTTGGCATAATTCACTTGCCAAATCCAGATCTAACTTACATCAGAATCCCGAGAGAAACAAAATTATATATGTGCCCTTCCACCTCTTGAAAAACTTACATCGGAATCCTTCTCTATTCTTTATTTCTTTTTCACCCTCCCACCTAGAGGGAAACAACGATGGCAACCACGATCCGCGCGCGCATATATACGCGTGGGGATGTGAGTTTTGCCAAGTTTCTATTTTTGCCAAGTTGGTTTGCCAAACTCGTTGGAGGCCAATTTTTCTTGTTTTGCCAAAATTATATGGATGCCAAGTTGGTTTGCCAAACCGTTGGAGTTGCTCTAAGAGCATCTCCAAGAGTTTGCCAAAATTTACTTGGCAAATCCCGTGTTTTGCCAACTTCTAAAAAGCTATGCAAAGTACAAAAGAATTCATCTCCAACGGTTTGGCATAATTCACTTGCCAAATCCGTATCTAACTTACATCGGAATCCTGAGAGAAACAAAATTATGTATGTGCCCTTCCACCTCTTGAAAAACTTACATCAGGAATCCTTATTTATTCTTTATTTCTTTTTCACCCTCCCACCTAGAGGGAAACAACGATGGCAACCAAGATCCGCGCGCATATATGCGCGTGGGGAGGTGAGTTTTGCCAAGTTTCTATTTTTGCCAAGTTGGTTTGTCAAACTGTTGGAGGCCAATTTTTCTTGTTTTGCCAAAATTATATGGATGCCAAGTTGGTTTGCCAAACTGTTGGAGTTGCTCTAAAAAGATATGCCAAGTAAAAAAAGAGTACATCTCCAACAGTTTGGCATAATTCACTTACCAAATTCAGATCTAATTTACATCACGAACCTTGAGAGAAATAAAATTTTGTTTGTGCCCTTCCACCTCTTGAAAACTTACATCAGGAATCTTTTTCTATTCTTTATTTTTTTCACCCTCCCACCTAAAGGGAAACGCCGATGACAACCACGATCCGCGCGCACATATATACGCGCGGGGAGGTGAGTTTTGCCAAATTTCTATTTTTGCTAAGTTGGTTTGACAAACTGTTGGAGGTCAATTTTTTTGTTTTCCAAAATTAGATGGATGCCAGGTTGATTTGACAAACTGTTGGAGTTGCTTAGCTTTGGGAGACAATAAATTTAGAAGCACCTTTTACTTGTACCGTTCAATATCTAAGGTAGGAGAATGCTTACCTTGCCTGGGGTGATCAATCCCTTCTTTTCAGCATCCTCCAACATCGATATTGCTGCCCTGCAATGTATTGGACCCAACAAGAGAGGCCATATTAGTAGTCATGAATTCGTAAAACAAAAGAAAATGTCTCTCTAACAAAATACTCCTGCCCCCCCCCCCCCCCCCCCCCCTGTTGCAATGAAGTTTAGGTGGGCGATCTCCGCCCACTGCCCACTGTTGAAGCCTTAAAAAAAATCTAGGAGGTGGTTAAAACAAAAATAAGAAGATTGTCACCTGGGCTGCGCTTTCCTTGATCTTGACCCGGGATGGATGGCCGAATCTGCGGTGGCCTGCCGGTGCTGGGTGGAGAACAAGGACGATCTAGCCACGGAGACGGGAACAACCGCTCTACGGGGGAGGAGAGACCACGGCCGCATCATCCTCTTCGTGCTCTAACCTGGTGAGAGATTTAGTTACCACTTACCCTACTGAGGCGAGGAGTGGCCAACGGAGGGTGCTGTCGTATTTGTAGCAGTGAGCAAGCCTGCCAGCACAGAGGAGAGTTATTTGGAATGTGATGACCAATTTTTTAGTAGGAGAATTAAGACACAACAATTATTTTTCTCATTGATTAGAAATAAATGAGAGTAAGATGATGTGGGGACGGCCGAAGCTATCGCACACAAACAATGAAGGAAAACTAAAGCTCAAGGACCAAAACTAAAACACAGAACAAAGGACAGCCAAAAGCTCTTTACTCAACCCAAACAATGAAGGAAAACTAAAGCTCAAGGACCAAAACTAAAACACAGAACAAAGGACAGCCAAAAGCTCTTTACTCAACAGTTGATTTCTCAAAAGTCGATCCCCTTTACAAGTGCCGTCCGTCTCCTTTTATAGGGAGGCGAACGGACTTTTTACATTCCGATAACACTCTTGTGTAAAACGGATCAGAACAGAATGTGCTAGGCTATTTCCGGGAAATCTCCAATCAAGTCTCCACGTAATCGGCACTTCATGATGTCATGCCGCAAATCGCGGCGCCTTTCTTACTCTCATCACGTGCGCCTGTCGGGAGGAAACCTTCATTCTTTTGGAGATTCTCCTTTCGCCTGGCACCTTTCGTCACCTGAAACAAGGAATCCACATTCAAACTTGAAGCCGTTAGGGGTTAGGGGCGACGAAACCCCCCGAGCGAATCCCAGGTCAAGATTGCCTGGGTGAATAAGATTCGCTACTGGGATTTCGTCGTGGAAAAAATCAATCAGCCTAGCCAAGACCCCAACACCTGGGATTGTTCTGAGCTTATTTTGCAACTCCGCTGGCGACGAAGGGTACTAGTCGAAAGACGAGTTATGAAAGTTGGAAAAGGAATCAATGGCTCCTGGGGTTTCGCTACTGGGCCTTTCGCAAAGAGACTTGGGCAGTTAAAGACACTCTTTTTATTTTTGGTATACGATAGGCTTGATTCCGAATCCCCAACATAGGACAGAGGAGTGCTTTGAATGTTTTAGAATATGGGGTAATTAATGTTGCAAGCTGTAGGTTAACTATTCATAATAATACAATTAATTAGTAGAATTAATTTGGGCATTATAATTTTTTAGCAGTGGCCAATGGGCTGTCTACTCTGCCTAACATTGGTCCTGTCAAAGTTATGAAGAACCAGAGGATCTCCTGGGAAAGCCATGAGACTAATGTTTTTGCCAAGTCGCTTTCCTCATTTCAGTCAAGGCTCAGTTCTTGCCAAGACAAGACTACTGGTAGCCGGATATGGCGTTTCATTTATTATGTTTTTGGAAAGAACCTTTGAACGTTCTGAACACTTTCTCCAATTTTTCAAACCAAGTCAAAACTCGCATCTGGCAGATACATAGCTGTCTATGTTACTACTTGTGTTGATCTAGGGATGTAAGTGGGCGCAGGCCGCCTGCAATCCTGCGAGGCCCGCCTACGCTGCATTTTTAACGCGGGTCAAAACGGACGCGCCTGCGAGGCCTGTTGGGCTGGTGCAGGCAAGCCCGCCAGGCCTGCAATTGACCTGCAGAGCCCGCAAAACGACGCTGCACCACGCGACTCGCCACACTCCGCCGCCGCCACCTCTCTCGCTCCGCTGTGGTTGCCGCTGGTGAGATGGTGCCCGCTCGCCCTTCGCCGTCGCATGCGGGCGCGACCAGTCCCCGGCCACGGAACTAGGAGATCTGGGGCGTTGCGTCCCCCCAGTTCGTGAATGCCTCTCGACGAGCTCGAAGCACCTCTAGCCATGGCCAAACAGGCCGATTTCCTCTCCCTGTCTCCCAGGGCCGCATTGGGCGTCCGCGGCGGGCGTGCGCCAATGGTGGAACTTGAACCGCAGGATGAAAGAACAATTCGCTGACCACCAAATTTGATTCACGGGATAGCATAGCAGCTCGATTTGCTAGCAACAACAGTGGTCTCCATTCGTTCTTCTCGCAGGTTCGGCAGGTGCCTGCAAGCCTGCTTTCTTTCCTGCTGTGAAGCCCGGCAGGATAATGCAGGTATTGCACAAACGCCGACAGGCTCCTGCAGAGCAAGCAATTTCTACAGACAGGTGAAGTGGGTGCCTCTGCGGGCGCCTGCAGGCACACCTGCCTGCATCCTTACTTTGATCATTTCTAACCTGGATTGTTTGGCAAGAAAATTGCCATTGCCTCAACTTCTTTTCGTGTGTCATTGTCAATTTATTGCAGCGTGTTGACGTGTCATCCTGAGTGGTCACATATGGCTACTTTGCTATCTAAAAATATCATCTGACTGTCATCTGTTTTCATCCGACCTGGTGTCTTCTTGATTAATGTGCAACTTTCTACTACTTACTCCCTCAGCCCCAAAAGAGTGTCGCCGTGGATTTTTGTGCCACAAGTACTTTGATTGGATTTGTAAAAAATACGTGCAACATTGGTATCTCGAAATAAACTTTATAAAAAACTAGATTCAAATATCTATCTAACAATACTCCCTCCGGTTCCTTATTTGAAGTCGTTTTGGACAAGGTTTGAGTCAAACATTGGGAATATAAATCATGAATAACTTTCAAGTTGTTGAGTTTGAAAATGTGAAAATCATAAAAATAGATTTGTCTTGAAAATTACTTTCATACGAATATACATATATAACTTTCCAATAAATATTTTTATAGAAAAAAGAACGACTTCTAATACGGAACCAGAGGGAGTATTAATCTTGTACCATAAATGTTAATATATAACATAGGTCTATACAATGGACATATAATATGATATGCTTTAGTACAGTTTTTTACAGCTATGAAGAAAACATAGATCTAAAGCTACAAAAAAAATAAATACTAAAGCATATCATATTATATATTCACTGTGTAGATTTACTCATTTGGAGTCTAACACAATTGGATTTTCCATTTTATAATTTTTCTGTGATTTACTATGATTTTTCAAAAGAGAAAATGCTTTAGGGGGTAATTTGATTAGTTTTAGAAGTTTGGGGGGGTGACATATACCATTTTATAGGTTGAGGGTTATGTAATCCACCCCCTATAGGTTGGGGTGTCGTAGACTTACCCTCAGGGAAAATTTATGTTCTGGGCCCATCCTTTGATTTATTGCCTTGAATTAGAATGTAGGTAGACTAAAGCTTGGCAAAAAAAAAAAACTCCTCAAGCCTTATATATAATGTACCATCGGGTGAAAATAATGGCCAAATTGTCTTTAGCACACTGAGAAATGATGTTTTCGTTATTGATTATGACCATCAAGAGTTTTATCCTATTGCTTGCATAGTTTGTTCAATGTTTTAGTATTTAAATTTGTCGTTCATACTACGCAAAGAATAAAAAAAATCTATTTAAAAAGGTGTATCGATAGAAAATGAACCAAGTATGTTTGTGCAAACTTTAGTCTATCTTGACACTGAACGGCCATAGAGATAATGTTTCTTAGTTGAGGAAACAAGGAAAACACATCCATACTATTGTTATCAGACAAACTTATTGTTTACTACTTCAAATTATTTCAAATATAATTCAGTGATGCAAATAGCCTGCTATAGCTTCAATATAGCTTTTTGAGATAGGTAACTTTGCAAATATTGCTGTTGATGCTGCTAACTTTGCTGTAAGGTTAATAGCCCTATAATATAATGTTTTGAAGATGTTTTGGATCGGCAAACATTGTAAATATATAATATAGTTTCTATATCTCATGGACTTTAAGCCCATCAAGATGTTCATTTGTGAGAGCATAACTTAATCTTTTGGATCGGCACACATTGAAATATATTATATTTGCTTCCAATTTCAGATGTTTTAATTATATTTGGCGGGCAATCAGGCGCAACAAGCCGCATCATCTTCTAGTATTGCACCAAAAATACCCTCGCTTTGTGGTAATTTCTACCGAATCAACGGACGGATGTTTCGCTTTTTTATGGTAATCTCTAGGATTTTTCTCTGATTAACGTGGAGGCACCGAAAGGAGCCTCCGGTAATTAGTAAAACTAGGTGATACCCCGCGCGTTGCTGCGAGAATTTTTTAAACAAAATTTTAAGGTGAAATGTGAAAGTAGTGACACCAAAGATGTTACATGGCAATATTCGCTTGTAAACTCATTATATAGGAAAGCATTTTATTTTGCTGAGAGTGAATCATTCTAAAATCATCAAGAAGAATTTTGTGGTGTGATATACATGAGCCACAGAAAATCGATTGAAGACATAAATATGTGATTTGGTGGATGATGACATGGCGTATAGTGGATGGTGACATGACATAGTGGATGATGACGCGTGAACGCTTGCATGTTGAGAGAAATCTAACCATGACTTGTAGTGGGTCTCACCTATATAAGTTTTATAGATATAAGATAAGATAGCAGTTTGCGATGATGATAACAACAGTAGATAGAAAACGGAGAGATGGCTAAGATGGTTCACACCCAGCTAGACTAAAAGAAACACAAGGAGAAACCAGCAGGATGCTCTACATATGCATGTACTAATGATATCTGTGACTGAAGCATCCGTTGTTGATCGAAGCGGTGTGTTCGCCTGTTCGGTCGACATGCATGCCAAACGAGATACTGGTCCAGGTTGCATGGCCTGGCACCGGGAACCATACTCAGACTCATGTCTTCATAGCATCGCTCGAACAGCGGGCGTTCCACCCTCCTGCATCCCCTCCTGCTCTTGCTGATTCGGTACGTGCTGAACTGCCGAGCTTGCTGGATACCGCAGCCCAGGCATACGTCGGGAGCGATCGAGGGGAACGTGTCCGTGGAGAGGAGCACGGATCGGATTGGGTGATTGGTTCACGCCGAGGAATTGCGTGCCGGCCGAGGCTTGTGACGGGGAGCAGCCTCCTCCCGGCCGGCGACGTCCATGCACCTCCAGCACCTCGATGCAGCTGGCGACGCCGTTCACCATGAACACCTCTTTCACCACGTCCTCTACTACTGTCCAGAACCGCACCATCAGCATCTTCGTTGTCCTAGCGGGGCCGCCGCTGACGAGGAACGAGAAGATGCGCGTGTAGCCAAGGGCGTCTGGATGTTCGGCCACCAAGCGGCGCTTGTTGACAACTTACACCAGCCGAGGCAGCGACGTTCCCAGCTCCACCCACCAGGTACACAGACCCCTCCGGCGAGCTGACGTAAAAGTGGCCGCCGACGGACAGGAGGCCGCCGTAGCCAGGTTGAGGAAGCGGCGGGACGGCCTCGTCTCCGGGTGTAGGTGGAGCAGGGTCCAGTTACGTTGCGCGGCCGGAAAACAGGAAGACCGTAAACCACATTTTGATTTTCTAATTACGTGCGTAGCGTAGTAGTCCATGGACGAAGATGGCAAGATTGCGGTCAGATGGGAAAGGAGGAACGGAGAACGCTGAGGAATCGGAAGAAGATGAGAAGAGAGAGAGCAGTGCGAAAGCACAGAATTTCCCCGGGTCCTTTTCGCGATCAAGTGATCGACTCCAGGTCCGCGAAATTTCGACCGAAACACGGCCTGAAGACGAACTTTCGCCGAAGTTTACATCTCTGGCTGCCTTCCGTAGTTCCTTAGCCCCGAGATCTTTCCACAACGAAACGTAAGCAGCAGCTACAAGTTCGCCGCGCAAACGTAAACAAAACCAACGAGTCGCACCAACGGAAAAGCCAGACGCGTCAGCAACTCTGAAAAATCGAGACGCGCTTTCGAGTCTCTTTGTTTCACTTCACCGTGTCTGCCGTCTCAATCCCGCGTATAAATATCACCCGACAGATTGTGTATCCATCACCAAGTACGTACAGTACTCCGTAGCCATCAATCGCAGTCTCGAGCAAATTCTCTGCAGCACTGCACGCACTCGCGTTTTTGCGACCGAAATGGCGGCCTACGAGAAGCAGCAGCCACCGCCACCGCCGCCGCAGCCTCACCTGAACGCCGGGTACTACGGCCCGGCGATCCCTCCGCCGCAACCGGCGTACTACCCGCCACCACGCCGTGGTGGCCTGGTCTGCTCCCTCTTCAAGGTCTTGGCCCTGGTCGTGATCCTGCTGGGCGCGGCCAGCCTTGTCCTCTGGCTCATCTTCCGCCCGGCCGCCCCCAAGGCGTACGCCGACTCCGCCGCGCTCTCCCGCTTCGACCTTGGCGCCGGCGGCAGCGGCGGCGTCCTCCTCCAGTACAACCTCACGGTGGCCATCCGCCTGCGGAACCCCAACCGGTTCGATATCCGCTACGACTACGCCGAGGCGCAGGCGCTCTACGACGGCGACCGGTTCGGGTTCGACCCGCTGCAGCCGTTCTACCTGAGCAGCAAGAGCGACGCCCGGATCACCGCCACGTTCGCCGGGTCGGCGGTGATGGACGACGACGACGCGCGGCGGACGTACCGGAGGGAGAACGGACAGGGGTTCTACTACATCAAGGTGAGGGTGCACTCGGATCTCAGCTTCAAGGTCAGGGTCTTCCGCCGCCTGCGCGGTTACAGGAGCAGGATCAGCTGCGTGCTGCGGCTGCCGGCGCCCCCCGCCGGAGGCAACGCGAACGCCACCGCGATGACGACGCTGGGGACGAGGTGCGACGTCGACTTCTGATGATCCTTGCCGATTGTCCGAAGGGTGTCTTTTGGTAGCTTGTCTTTTGTTGGCCGGCCGGTGATTCTTGTGCTGTTGACAATGTCTATATGCTTGACCGGTAGTAGTAGCTTGAAAGTTTCATTTGACTCGCGTGTTCAATTCTTTTGTTTCTTATGGACAATAAATTTGAATTTCGCAACCGCTCGTAACACTCACTTCTATAATTACACTACGTAAACCTTATCCTTATGAGCACTCCGAATGACTGAGCACCGGCCGATCTAGAGATTCTCGAAGTCACCACTAATGTCTCGTCATCGACGAGAATATCGCTTACCACTTAATGCAACGTCAGAAAATCTCAGAATAAATCTAGAAAAAAATGCGAACACCAGAATTTGAATCCTAGTGTGTAGCGTCTCACTAGACCGTAGTCCAATTGTAGGACAACCCCATCACAACCCCATTCGCTTTCCTACACTCTTGCTCATCGCCCTCGGCATCCTGGCGCTCTGGTCCTCTGCCTCGTCTACCAACCCAGCAGGCACCCGGCCTACGTCGACTTCGCATCCTTGTGACAAGTGACAACCATAATAGATGAACTCAGATAATGGACTGCCAAATTGTAATGCAATATGATTTGATTACTCATCACATCGAGCCATTTACAGATTAACTCTGCTCAGTGCTCCAGCATAATAGGCATTTGTGTCCCTCAACTATGAGCTGAAGCTCAATTTAGTCCCAAGCTAACAAAATGGTCATTTCAGTGCTCAAACTTTTACTTTAGGCTCATTCTCATCCCTCATCCTACATGGCATGCCATGCTGTTCAACCACGTTAGCTGCAACATGCCACGCTGTTTCTCTCCCTCCCGCATGGACCGGCAACCATTCCAAGTAGCAGATTGAGCTACTATTGAAACTAGTCACGCAGCAACATCAAAATAGTCTTGGACACCAATACTCCAGCGCCACAAAACACAGGAAGATGGCGTCATGGCGCCTTCTCTTGATCATTCCTCTCCCTGCTACCTGTCTTCAAATTCCCAACCATGAGCAATGAGTCTGCTTCTCCTTACTTTATCTAAATCAAAGCAATATTTTTTTATTCTTCAAACCATTATGCCAAGCATCAAATCAGGCCCAACACATTATGCTTCTCGCTGCTGCTTGGAACTGTGGTGGCTCGAAATAGCACAAACGCACGAAACTTCCTCACCCTCTCCAAATCCAATATCAGCCACAGTTGGCGGCATGGGCATGCACGCTGGCGACAATGGTGGTGTTGGAGCTGACTTGGCGCGACAACATAGTGTGCCATGTGCCCATCTAGGAAGAGGGACAAGATTGAACCCAAAAGAAAAGTTTGAGGACTGAAACGGCTACTTCAGTAGTTCAGGGACGAAATTGAGCTTTGGACCATAGTTGAGGGATGAAGATGCATATTTTGCTTTTTAATAATGAATGAAAATCCAGCTTCAGACATCCACAAGAGGAAATATTACAAAAAGTAATCACTGCTACAACATGGGCACATGTAAGAGACGTGTATTAACAAAAAATGAAAATGGTCCCTCCAAATTAAATTCCTTATCGCTTGATTCGTAAAGTCAATTATGGATGATCCATCTCCACACCAAGTAGTGCAAGAGTACTATCGGAGTTTGAAAAAAATAGGAACAATGAGAGTTACTTCTATCATATTTCATCAGCGCACTAATTAAAGTCACTAGAATAGTCAGCGCGCGTTGCGCGGCCTACGGTGCATATAAGTAAATGACAGAGACCGAATGAAAAAAGAATCCACAGGTATCGTACAAAAACACATCAAAAGATTACAAGTAAGTAATGACAACATATAAGGCACCCAAGATCCACAAATCATAAAAGCACATGAGTACCATACAATTTTAGGCATCACCAAAGGTGTTTGTCTACCATTTAATACAAATATTATCACATCCATGCATCACATCACCAAAGGTGTTCGAAATAATATTACAACACATCCATCCACCTTGACCATCAACATTACAACATAACCACTGTCATCCACCATATCCATGGTTTTAGGCGTTCGCTCAGCAATTAAAGTTAAAAATTACAGCACATTTCGTCGCCAAGAGAGCCACAGTCAGTATCTATAGCTACCAAGCAATGCAGTTGGTAGCTACCGATACTACGTGTAACGGGTTTTGAATGAAACAGATTACAAAAATGCTACACAGATTGCAAGGACAACCCGGAGCGGCAAAAGAAGCACGAGCTTCACTGCTCATGCACCGATGCTTGGGCTGCAAAAGGTCATTAATTAGTCTTCAAGGTTGCACAACACGAGCAATCAAGTAACTATGACTTGCTAATAATAAATGCATTTGAAGAAAAGAACAAGGGCATAGCTAGACATTATATTGGATGAAAAGCAAAGATCACAGTATGCTACAAATCAGCCGGTCCTACTACCTATGTGTATGTCAAACAAATCCAGAAAATAACTGAGTGGTCATATTGTCAAAAAGAAACAAATGAGTGGTACTGGTGGTTCCTATGTATATCATGTAGTTATCATTGCATAACAACGACTGTTCACAAAAAATTATATCCATCTCACAATACTAAATATGTAACCATGAGTGGTCTGTTTTCAACTTTCATGTTGTAAGGAACTATAGCGCTAGGCTGCTAGCTTAGATAACAAAGTAACCAGGACTTTGATTAGACCGAAAAATAACTGGTAGCTCAAATAACAAAGTCATGCTCTTGTGCAGTAAGCCACTGCAAAAGAATACCAAATTATAAATCTTAGATTCGAAATGTTCACAGACTTGGCAAGTTGTATAATAACAAAAGATGCAAAATTGTTCACAATCCAGGTATTGAGGTTCATGAGAGAATTGTCAGTTTGATATGACAAACAGACATGCGCAGCAGCTTGCAACTAAAATGATCAATTTTTTCTTAAGACTTATTAACACCGAGCATGGAAATATGGTGCCTCTATGATAAGGAAATAAACACTTAGACGAACCACAACATAATTGCTCTGAATCTAAGTTGGAAGATTAACACAGGAGAGGTCTCTTGCTTTTATAGAGGAAATCGGGTGTAGGCACACATTTTATTGGAGCAGTTGGGAAGAACACTAGCCAGTTTTTGCAATTGTTAGAAAACTGAGATTGCTCAACCATGTTTCCATATATCTCATTATATCTTGAGGACTACCCTATACAAAAACTCAAACATGATTATAAAATAATCTGAACATGAGGTGCACATGATTGACCTAGATCACGCGTTCAGAAAATAAATGAGTGGCCATATTCTCAAAAAGGTGGTTCCTATGTATATCATGGTGTTATCATCGCATAACAACGACTGTTCACAAAAAAATTATATCCATCTCACAATACTAAATATGTAACCATGAGTGGTCTGTTTTGAACTGTCATATTGTAAGGAACTATAGCGTTAGGCTGCTAGCTCAGACAATAGCTCAGACAACAAAGTAACCAGGACTTTATTAGGCCGAAAAACTACTGGTAGCTTAAATAACAAGGCATGTTCTTAATCATTCACAAAACTGATCACCATGCAAAAAACAACAAACTGCAGTGCTCTTAAGAAATCACAAAGGCAAACAAATTTAGAGATTTAAGTAGTCGAATTTAGAAGGAGTACCTGAGCTGATCAGTCGCGTTGTCATCCTTACCGCTGCCAACATCACTATCTTCAACTTCTGCATCAAGGATCAGCTTCTTGGATACTTTTTTACTAGGAGATGGACGAGACCTACAACTCTAGATGTTAGTTTTGTTGCGAATCAGCGAGGCAAATGGCAAAGAGGAGCTGGGTGTAACCTTTTTTTGGAGGCACATTTCTTGGAAGAAACATCTTTGCCATGTGCAGAAACTACCAAGATAGTAGTAGGGAAACCAAGCTGAACAGGAGAAAGGAGAAAGGTACCTCTTCATCAGCCCTTTTCTTCACACTCTGTGGGGAGTCTGGTACCTCGAGGACAGGTAGGGCTGCCCTGGCTAGTGTACCAGCTGAGATCTGGCTTGCCCTAGAAGCAACACGCAGCGGGGACAAAGCCAAGGCATGACTCTGCACGCTGGTGCTTGGACCCGGCGATAGCATGACCGAAGATGCTTGCGATCCTCCTGGTGTTGCTGGAAGTACAACACCCGCTTCAGTGACTTCTCCCAGAACAGCGTTAACTTGGAAGGTACTAATGCCTGAGTCAGTTGTGCTATTCGTGAAGCTAACATTCTAGTTGAAGGTCCTCTCAAGGAGCTTTGTCAGCTTGTCCGGGATAAAATCAATTGGGTTCTCAGCAACAAGGGTGTTAGCTGACTTTCTTGTAAGACGCTGAGCCTGTCTTCCAAATAGGATGAAATCAGCATCACCCGTCTCATCTCTGGCAAGTATGCACAGCTTGAACCTGCATATAGAACGATGGTTAGAGTAGATAAAAAAGGTAAATTGTGTAGTAGAGCTAGTAAAAATAGTCATGGACTGACCTTTGCTGTGGCGCTCCAACGGTGTTGCATTTAGTATTGTAGCACTTGTACAAATCGCCGTAGCGTTTTGCTGTTCTCTTACATTTATTGCAGGCATTGTACCACCATGAACTGTCAATCTTCTTTATTGCCACTGTCACCAGGAACTCAGTTTTCTACACAAGGGAAGTATAAGTGATTCAGTATCACAATCAGGATCATACTTCTGCCATTGTTCAAAACAAACTGTTGCCAAAACAAATTCATGATCAAACCGCTTTAATTCATAAACATGCATGTTGTATTAACAACCGAACCAAAGATTGAGTTACACACACACACACACACACACACACACACACACACACACACACACACACACACACACACACACACACACACACACACACACACACACACACACACACACACACACACACACACACACACACACACACACACAAGGATATGTACAGTTTGCCTTTTTCTTTAAGGTGACATTCACAAATACATTTGTATTCATATAATAACCTCACAGTTTAAATGAAACCTACCACATAATCCTACTTCAGTCACTTATTAAACTTTCTAAAGAGAAACAATCCAGTGCTTGGTAAAATTGTAACAGCTCTAGAAACCATTATTTTGCAAGAAGATGAAACCATATTACCCAAGCAGATGAAGTCAGTTTTTAATTGTTTCTTGGAAGGTATAACCACAATACACAAGGCAGATTGTTGGATTACATGAGAAATGTACAGATAACTTATGCAGAAGTATAGGGCCTTCTTAATTAGGTCGACAACCTAAAGAACTATGGCTGTTGAATTGAACTGTCATGCATACATTGCCAAGTAGTTGCCAGTTTTCCTTCTCCCTATTCAAAATAAGTATCAAGATCAATTTATCTTGTACTTTTAGTTTGCAAGCACAGAAGATGGCTGGGCAATATGAGCTGATCCACAGCAAGCCTTTCTAGAACACATCATGCCACTCATTTACCATGCTCTAGTTTATGATTGGGCGCATGAGATCTGGTATGAAACGCTTCTGAAATTTCTACCTATTTACTGTAGCCGGCTAAGTAAGTTGGTGTATAAAGGTGATCATATTAGCTGCTATATTTATCTGCAGAACGAAACGTCCGCCTAAGAAGTATACTTAAACCATGACAAGATACCTGACATACTGTATTTCTTGAGTATATATACAAAAAAGATATGTACAATTTTCATTGTAGTTTAACTGAAATTACTAAAGCAAGATTGCAGCTCCATTCCTCTCTGAAAATAAATCTCCACCCTTGTAAAGAAAGTGGTTCACCATTAAGAACGACGTCACTACGATGCTTCTAAATGGCTCAGCAGCCCACAATGAGTATTTCTCTGAAAAAAAAATTCGTACTGAAGTCTCATAGGGCTATAGCGTGTTATAGTGAGTACCTAGCAGTACTAAGGCTCAGCAGCCAACAATGCATATTTCTTTGAAAATTTTCGGATTGATGTCTCATAGGCCTATGGCGTGTTATATTGAGTACCTAGCAGCACTAAAAAGAAATTCATGCTTATCAAGCATTTTTAAGGAAATTCCATCTTGGAGCATGCCTAACACCTTCGCCTAGCATATAAAACATTGACCAGAAAAAGGATGCATCGCAAGGCACATTGACTAAGCCCTAACTTATGTAAGATATTTGACACACAGAACCGCTCTATGGTTTAAAACTCCCACACCTGACGGGTCACATGTATAACTGGTGGGCACATCCTTAACAAAAATTTTCAGTACTCAACAGTCAACACAGATAGGCTAGCAACACAATACATTCTGTACAAAGCAAAAAAGGTATTAACAGCAACATAACATGGTATTCAAATGGATTAAGTTCTAAGAACTCAGTGATCTTCTTCACCTCAGCAGCTTCCTTTTGTGTGGAATCACCAGCAAGCTCAGTCCAGATAATTGGTTTGTGTATTTCTTTTGCCCTATGCATGAAACAGGAGGATGATATAAGGCAAATGAAAAACAAATTTAAAGTATATATGGATCGCAGAGAAAGAAAGAACATGTTACCTAGCTATAAGGCTCTTTGCTTCAGGGACCTCAGGGTTTTTGTACCACTTGCATTGTGGACCGCCAGACAATGACATACCCGAGAAGCTTTTGACAAGCATACCAACAAAGATAACAACCTGCGGAGAGTCTTGTCCAGCCTTGTGAATCTCCTCTGCTGGGAACGTAGTAGCCCGTTCTGACCAAAGGTTCACAGTATTGCTGCAACAAGTGGGGCAAACATTAGTGTGCAAAACATTGCAGAAATAGAGCATGAAATAGAACAAGTTGGCTAAAGGCTGCAGCATGTAACAGGATAGGAGCAGCTAACCCTGGTAGATGGATAGTGACATTCCTTTTAATAGTTCCATCCTGCCTCATGCTTGTCTGTGCTTTTTCAACAGCTGAGATTGCGGTGATTACCCCCATAACATCTATTTTAAGAAAGACCAGTGCATGAGACACTATTATCACATACTTCAGGAAACACAATGTATAAGATGCTGTTTGAAACAACATTAAGTGTATGTTGCAAACATAAAAAATGTTCTTTACCTGAGAATTGGCCCCTGCCGTCGATACGCGCATGCAGCTCATCTATGAAAGCAAGGGAGTAGGCGTACAACGGGAAAGCAGGAGGAATGACCACCACTTCTTCTATCTTTGTCCACTTTGTAAACACAAGCATCAGATCATTAGGAACCGGCTTGTAGTTGTTGCCGGAGTTCCTGGCTCGAAAGTAGGAGAACTTGTACACATTCCCTTCCTTTATGCACTCTTGGAATCTATCAGCAAACGGAGGATATACTTGGGCATGTATGGCGCTCCCCTGTCCAAAATAGTAAACAAAGAACGATGTGAGGCACATTTCTTAATTTCAAAGACTGAAACAACAAAAAAATGTACTAACTATGGAGCAAAATAAGGCTGCCACCTGCCAATACTGAAACAGCACTATGGAGCAAGGGAACATGGTCAAGTACAATGCTAAAAAGACATTGCTCACCTCTTCATCAAGAAGAACCATATCACAATGCATCAGCTTTGTTTCGTTGCTAGGATCACAAAAGTCCCAGAACCGAGAGACGCGCACAGAGATGCGAGCGTTGCAGGGCCCGGGCATGATGTTTGTCAGGAGCATGTCCGCCATCTGCAAACACATCAAATCAGGTTATGCCAATACGAACAAAGGTATCAATCCTCATTAGACTACACTTAACCAGCAGAAAAGAAACCAGAGAGGCAGGGGAGGACACCTAAAATCATAATAGGCAGCAAACACTGGATGAGACCAAAACACACAACAAAAAGGGTCACAAAAGGTGTAGGCAATAATAATTTCAAAAAGCATGCACCTCAAAATTAGATCATATCAGGAGTCATAAGTTATGTACAGATCATAGACCACAAAATGTATGTACAACCAAAAGGAGATGCCACAGGGAGGTCTAAGCTAATGCCGCATCAGCGGCATCAAGAACCTCCCAATACACCACGTTCCGAGTCTGCGTTCCACACGAACCATCGTCATTTTCAATCAAGATCCTAAGTCCACTCCTAGATGTAGCTCTTGAAATCACAACATAGAGCTGACCATGCGTAAACACAGGTTTCTTTAGGTAAAGGCCAACCCTTGATAGGGTCTGACCCTGGCTCTTGTTTATCGTCATTGCGTAACACACTCGAATAGGAAACTGTCTCCTCTGTAATGTGAAAGGCCACTTAACATCTGTTTTGTTCAGAGCGGTTCTAGGTACGAAGACAGTTTCACCAACATGTGTTCCTGTTAGGAGAACACACTTAAGGAGACGTTGTCCAGGGTCAGCAACAAGCAGCCTAGTTCCATTGCAAAGGCGCATTGTTTGGTTCGGATTTCGTAAAAGCATCACTACGGTGCCCTTCTTGAGAAAAAGTTTATGAGCGGGAAATTGTTGACTTCAATCGAGTTTAAAAATTCAGTGGGGTAGATTAAATCAAAATCTGGAATATGTTCAGATGAGTTTATTATGGTGTCACAACTTGTGTACTGTACGCTATCACCGGGGAGCAGTGACACAATGTACGTATTTATCTCGTCAACTGTCTAATTGTTCGGACAAACAATGGCTCGTGAGGCTAAGTACGTACAATCATGATAGTTGGACAACAAGTGTGGGTACACTTCAGACACAAGTGCATGAACTTTTTCACCCTCAGTGTGGATTAGTAGATCGTCAAGAATGGTGAGGCCTCACGTTCATCTCCTCTTTTCTCGATAGGGGCAGTGCCATCACCAACAGACAAGACCCATTTACTAAAATTTTCGAGCTCTTCTCGTTGGTTCCCTTCAAGGGTAGGGTTTCGAAGTCGCATGTTCGTGTGCAGTTTCAAAAGAGTCACATGCTGCCATAGGTGTGAATTCGTAATTGACGCGCCAACTACGGCGAACCGCGATTCCTTGCGCACTACCGGGAGGATCTGACGGAAGTCACCACCAAGAACAACATGTTTTCCTCCAAATGGTAACAACACATTGGTAGGTTTATTATTAGAAAGAATATCTCTCATAGTTCTATCTAGCGCCTCGAAACAGCGACAACGGGTCATTGGTGCTTTGTCCCATATAATCAGCAACGTTGCATGTATAAGCTCAGCAAGCATAGTGCCTCTCTTGACATTACAACTGGAAAATTCGGTTATGTTGAAGGGTATCTTAAATCTAGAGTGTGCAGTTCGCCCTTTAGGTAGCAGCAAGGATGCTACACCTGATGATGCAACCGCAAGGACTATTTTTTTCAGAACGCAGCCTCGCTACTATAGCATTCCAGAGAAAGGTTTTCCCAGTCCCACCATGTCCACATACAAAGAAAAAACCAGGAGAGTTGGCAAGAGCACATCCAGTAATCATATCGAACACATTTCTTTGGTCAAAGTTTAGTTGTGAGGTCAAGGTCGAAGCGTGCATGGATAACATCAAGGGTTCAAGATCTAGTTCGTCATTAATAAGTCTGTTATCAGTCACACAATAGTCTCGTGATGTCAGCTTTGGCAAGCTGTAATTGTATATGTCCCCCCCGCTATCGCAAAACAGGTGTGTTAGTTTCTGTATAAGTAGGTTCATCTGCTGTTCATTTGGAACGACATATGATGGGTTTCGAAGCAAATTCAATATTCCCCTGCATATATTATCAATAAGGTAAAGCCAGTACTTATCAAACAGACCACACACATTACTGACTGAACAATGAAGCACAACGATAACAAATAGGTGCCTAAGCTGGTGCGAGGATGCAGACACTATGGCCTCATCGAATAATAGGTTCCACTCATTATCACTTTCAAGCAGTCCTCTTGCCTCACACACCTCTCGATAAGTGTTGTAAACTCTACCATTGAAAGTCTGTATATCAGCATAGTTTGTTGCACCTTTAACAATCATCAAAAGCATACACAAGTAGTAGAGTTCACCAATAGTTGGATGGACGTAATATATACGACCAATCTTATCGCGAGATGCTCTCTTACGCCACAAGCGATCGGAAGCAACCCAAATCCATTTTTTGGGAAATCACGATAGGTTGGTTCCCTAGCAGCCTCATGTTTTGTGTTCGCATCGAACCACGTAGTTAGCATCGTGTTTTTCGCCGCTGGACTCTCAAGCAGCGCACGTAGATCAGCCTCGGGCTCATATCGTATGTGATTCATCCCTGGAAGATGAACACATAAGCGCTCTACCGCAGGTAATCTAAAGTGAATATCGTATTCAAAGGCACACCATAGAGCCTCGCAGGCAGATAGGTACCTAGCATCAATGTACTCTTGAATTTCATCACGCGGAGCTAGTTCAGGACTAAGAGAGGCATTCGATGTCTTTGCAGTAACGTCAAAATAAATCTTTTCCCTATCACTTCCCTTAGTGATGTACTTAAACAAGTATTTAATCATATTGGACTTGTTACACCACTCGACATTGATATGTGCATTGTATTTCTTTAGAAGATTCATGTTGTAAGGAACAACGTTTCTGTTGTCTAGCTTGATGCCATTTTTAATGATGTACCTACCATCGTCCCTACGCTTATAGATAGTAAAGCCAAAGTCATCTACGATTGTTTCATCTTGGAATTGTTTAGGAAAATTCTTCGAACACTTATTGTCTTTCATGCCCTCCTTTTGTCAGTGCCGCATGGACCGTGTACCATGAACTCGTCAACAAGCGCATATCCTAATGGGTCAGTATTTACATTAGGAATCTCTGCACAGATGAAGTCATCAACAGCGGTGGCGCTGAATGCGGAATTCGAGCTGGCTAACCACACAAGGCAGTGGATATGGGGTAGGCCACGTTTCTGGAATTCCACGGTGTACAAAACTGCGTAACTAGATTAAACACACAAATAACCAAGGTAGGTCAGCAATATAAATTGTTACTCTAGGACCTACCTGCTTGCACCGACCCAAAGGTTTTACCCTCCCTGATATTGTCTATGAACTCATCAACTTTCATATTGAACACACGCACAACTAAATCAGAATATCGCAGAGCATCAACAATCTCTCTCCACTTTGTGTTGCATGTAAAAGTCACGAACAAATCAGGAGGGCCAAAGACTCTGCATATGGCCATCACATCTTGATAGTTCATTACATGGTATCTCCTACCTCCAGTAAAACTGGCAGGGACAACAACCCTACCACCAACTGAATCTGCATTAGTAAAGCCCTTATCTATCGCGTCAGCTATTCCCTAGACAGATTTGGAATGTAGTTCTTGTTGACGTAAAATCAGCACCTCACGCCAAGCACACAAAGAAGCCGAACAAAGCCGACTTAACACACATGCCGAATCCGAAGCGTGCCGCTCAATTTTCCCCGAAACCGACAAAGGATGAAAGCGATTAGATAAAACCTTGAACTTGCACGGTGGTACCGCACAGTTCCATATTTACGGCTATAAAGCCAATGAAAATGACATATAGCTACAACAAGCTATCCGTCGCAACATGAATATCAATCGGGAGCTTTAAAACATGTAAATAGGATATAGCCGAATGTGTGACATAAGCATGATGAAAGATCGGTCTTTGTTTAAACAATATTGCGTGCACGTGGTCATGACCAATTTTCGAGGATAAATTACAATAAAATAAATAAAGGTGAAGCATGATTATAAATTTGCAGTAAACATGCATGCATAGGCCAAAAGCACTAGTCTACCGCATGTCTAGGTACTTTCAAACCCGTCGAGCGTGACACCAAACAAGTTAATCCACCGCATGATACGACTTGTTTGAAACCACACCACCAACCAAGAGTAGATCAATCCACCGCATGATACAATCTAAACATGAAAGGCTAAAAGCATACATTATTTAAAAAAACTTATGAACACGTTTCACTCGTGAAAGAATTGCCGAATACAGCTGTACAGCCGATTCGGGTTCCGTGGAGAAGGAACAAACTATGCTAGATTACACGCTTGAACCTACAACACGTGGCAATCTAGATTGATTCGAGTTCGGCTATTAAAGAGCACGTGATCCATGCGCCATATTGAAATAAAGATTTGAACATACATCATATGGATCGTAAACAAAATGAAGCCGAATCTAGTCAATCTAAATTGGGCAATGAGAGTGTTACATGAATTAAACATAAAGCAAAATTCGAAGCAACACATGGTAACTTAATGAATCTATTAGATCTTGCCAAATCTAATAGAGCCGATAACTAGCTCCAAGCTAGATCTTAGCCTACCGCATGGCTCATGATCTAACGAGAAAGCCCTCTTGAACCAAGCTTAAATCCACCGCATGATACTAAGCATGGTATAAAGACTACTTGCATCACGTGCTAAATCCACCGCATGATACTAGACATGATACAAGGTTGCGGTACTTACGGAGGTCGACGGATCGATGGCTCCTCTCGAAGAACTCGACGACTCGACTAAAGGACTCGAAGGTTGGCACGGGGCCGGTTTCTTGTTGAATTGTTCGATCCCTATTACAAACACTAAGGGTTTATATTTATACCCTTGTCCCAACACGACTCCTAGTCGACCACGAGTACAACATTTATTGCGTAAATTAATGCCCCGCGCAATGTCCGTCTTGCACCCGTCATCAATTCGACCCTTCCTTAAACATCGGGCCACGTCATCACGTACTCCCGAATGCTTCCTTTTCCAAGCGTAAAACAACCCTTCGCCGAATGATGGTGTGCTACCGACCGCAGTACCTTTACCGAATGCTTTGAGGAAAATTTCCCGCCGAATGGTGTTCCTTTACCAAACTCGGCCCACAAGTGAGTCTCTTTCCCGTACCAATTTTTGGTGTTAACATGTGACCCTTCAATTACGGGATAAAAAGTGATTTTATTCCGAATTGACCATAAATGTTCCACGTCTCCCGGCCGAATCCGTTCAACACCCGTTCTTTCCTCCCCGCAAACCGTTGGAGTCTCCGCTCGCATCCAAACCCTAGTTCATCAATCCTTCGAGCTCAAATCTTCAAATGGCGGACCAAGACCAGGTTCTTTAGGTAAATCTCATTCTCCTAAGGCTTATTCGGTATTGCCTTTTTCGAATTCCATCTTAGATTTTTTTCTTTTTCCTTTTCTTGTTCTTGATAGGCTCTAGCCGCCGAAATTTTGATTCCCGTCGAGGACCAATCACCATCCTATTTCCTCGGGCCCGTGGGAACCTCCGACCCTTTTGAGTTCATTAAAGCCGAATCTCGCAGGATCCCTTTCAAAGCAACTTTGTCGAAACCCCATGAATGGCAAGTTTCTTTCAAAAACTAGCCCCCGCCCCCAATCGTAGGTTGGAGAAACTAGTACAAGAGGATGCTTGATGATGACAAGGCTAAAACAAGCAATTGGGACGACCTTCGCATTGCCCATTGTTTGGAATTATCCTTGGTCGAAACACCGAAAAATGAGAATCTTCGATTGCGGCTTTGTCATTTTTGGTCGAATAGTGCCAATGCTTTTCTTTTTGGCCATGGGCTAATGTCTCCCACTTTGGCCGGTGTATATATGATAACCGGCCTTGATGTCACAGGATCCGTGTACCCACACAAGTACAAAGGCTCCTCCAGGCAAACAGGAGTAAAAACAGGGGTTGGATATAAAAGATATATCCAAAAATATATGTCTGATGGCCCTTTGTCTGAAGTTGAGCATGTGGCCTTTCGAACATGTGGCTATGCGTATTCATCTTCCGTGGCAAAGCCAATGAGCCAACCCTGAACCACATTGTAATGGATGAGGACTTGGTCGTTGGTAATCTTATTCCTCTTGGAAAATACCTCCTAGGAAGTGTATACCATATGCTTCACTGCGACCACCTACTTAATGCATACCACCAAAAGATCTCCCGTGTTAATGGCCCTTGGTGGTTTGTTCGGATGTGGCCGCAGCTATACATGCACCGCATCGTTGGTATTGACCTTATCAACCCAAGCACTTTCCTTCAACCAACTACAAGGGGAAATCCGTATCACCAAAGGTTGCCGTACTTATGGAGAAGCCGCCTCAACCGTATCCATCAGCCAAAACATTAGCCAACTTTTTGAGCTCTTCTTCAAAGGTTTTGCCAATCCCCTTTGGCTTCCATACCTGAACAATGATAACTTGACTCTCCCTTGTGAGTTCAGTTTTGAGGCTGGATGTAATGATGTAAAATCTATAGCAATTTTCAACATCTTCAT
Source organism: Cenchrus americanus (assembly GCA_947561735.1). Taxonomy (NCBI): domain Eukaryota; kingdom Viridiplantae; phylum Streptophyta; class Magnoliopsida; order Poales; family Poaceae; genus Cenchrus; species Cenchrus americanus. Next base: position 13,935,240 of record OX387244.1, read on the forward strand.
TCATCCATGCATCCCGCCACAGAATTCGGTGGAGGAAGGCAAAATCAAAGCACCTTTGAATACTACCACCAAATATGATGGCCGTACAACTAGGATGCGGCTAAGTGCCTCCAAGGCTATTCCTTCATGAATTCCTCAAGCCCGCAGAGGATATCAAGGAATCCCCGCAAGCAAAAAGGGTCTTTGAGTATCGGTGCGGCTCAACCGTTTATGCACCTAGCCCTTTTGTGCCAATAACAATAGCTCATCCCTCCTTTACTTCTTGGTGGCAAGAATTCCATGATCACACCTTCAATGTGCCAAGACATTCTCTTTGTCTTGAGCTAATGCCCGATTTCCGCCCAATTTCGGAGGTAACACATCTATTTTTCCCTTCCTTTTTCAACCATGTTTATTTTTGCTGATCGGGATCTTGCTATTCTCTGCGCAGTATACGCACTCGCCCCTCTTGTCGGACAATCTCCTACAACATTGCAGGCCCAATTTCTCGCATTGGGATTTCATTCTCCCACCTTGGGTCAACCGATGTCCAGATACGCCACATCGTACTCAACTCTCATCGCGTTCGGCCTCTCCGATAAAAGGAAAGCTCCATCCCCGGTTGCTCCTCTAGCTTCCAAGAAGAAAAGGACATCTAAAAGAGTTCTTATTGAGGTTAACATCTTTTCCTTCCCGAACATAAAATCACCCTTTCATCCCGATCATTTTTATCTTGTGTAATTTCGGACCGCATTTCAACAACCAATAACCATTACGTAATCCGCCAATGCCCCATCTACCGGTAAGATTTTCATCATCTTATTATATCTTTTTTTAACCATTTTCTTCATTGGCATTTACCCTCTACTTATTATTTGCGAGAGGAAACATTGGTGAGCCAAACTCGTGGGGAGTCCTTCTCCTCAATATGCTTCAAATCCAAACTTCACCAAGGATCCATCCATCCTCTCCTCAAGCGGAAGCTCCATCCTCACCAAGGATCCAACCATCCTCTTCTCAAGCGTAAACTCCACTTTACCAAGGATGGATCCATCTTCTCCTCAACCCGTAGCTTCGTACTTACCAATAACTCCATCGGCTTCTCCTCGGCTAGAAGCTTCGGCCTTTACCAGGACCCCTCAAGCTTCTCCTCGACCGAACATCCAAGAACCCCTCCTTGAGCCCGAAAAACTTCCTTCTCCAACTCGGGAGGTTAGAAACGAGGTAAGCATGAATATTTATCTCTTTTATTTCCATCCAACAAATCATCCTTAATTTGGCAAGCTTTTCTTTTCGGATCAAGCCGCATCACCACCCGAACTTTTCGTTACTATGGATGACTTAACTACCGAAAAAGGAGATGAAGCATCCTCCGCCAAGCTCTATCGGAGGAAAATCAAGCAAAGCTAAAAGAAATCCTCTCTTTGCTGCAAAGGGATATCCAAGATCAAGTCGTGGACGTCGATCTCCTAGAAGAAGTGCTCGAATCCATCAACCAAGAGCTTCCCGACGATATCAAAGCCTCTTTAGAGCCTATCTCACAATTGGATAATCACTTCGCAGCATTGAGGCGTGCTCCGAAGAATCAATCCTCCCGACCAGCCCCGGAACAAAAGAGAGCCAAAGCCCGAGCAAGTCGTGAAAGATTCGCAGGCTCGCATCCAAAACAATAAGGAATTGCTAGCCGAACTGGCTACCGCACTTGAGTTGAAAATCATCGAAAAGCCGCACTAGAAGCCGAACCGAAGAACTTGACAAATGACATCGAGGCCGACAAGAAAAAGATAGCCGAACTTCCCCGAATCAACAGAGAAAATCCAAAAGGAAGCTACAACGGCTACCGATTGAATCAAAATAGCTTAAGACAAAGCTCTCTGCTCCGTCGAACACCCGTGAAGCCGATCAAAAATTATTGGAGGATATCAAAAAGATGATATCGTATGCCTCTAATGTAATTTCAAAATACTTGGGTGTATGATTGTATCAAACAATCCGTAGCCGAATACTTCATCGCCTTTGCATTTTGCTCACCATTAGTTTTCACTTTCCAATATTTGTTTACCTTATTTTAATGAGCAATTTCTCGGACGACCCATTCGGCAACTCTAGCCAATCGCATTAGACCCGAATAGCAACCCGACCGTAACTCAGCCCAAATTTCAACCGCCAAACCGATTACGACCCAGCTTGAATCCCAAACGACCCGACGACGGTTCGGTTAAGGGAGTCTCTCCACCTCCCAAATTTCTCGGGATATGCACCACGATCTCCGACCACGATCTCTTTGCCGATCCCATAAATAAGAACCTCGTGTGCCCCTAGCCTTTCACCAAATCCTCTCGCTTTCAAGCCTTTGCCAATCTAATATTGTCCTATCTAGTACTAGTACTCCCAAAAAGCTCCATGGCAGGGCCAGCGGCAACGGGCGTCGGGCCGGCCGATGAGGCCGAAGGGAGCCGCACCGGCGCTCGCCGGAGGTGATGATCGTCGATTTCTTCACGCCTTTTTATAGATCTCCTTTTGTTTCGACGACCCTCTTTGTGTTTCCGGGCTCATTCGGTGGAACTCCGCTCCCCGCACCGGCCACAACCCCCGCCATAGTGGGCGATTCCTCGGGATCGTCCGGCCATTCTCACTCCCCCGCGCCCTCGCGCTATGATGATCGCGACGCCCGCAGTTCAAAGCGGAGCGCGATGAAACCCGACGCGAGTTGGAGGTCTTCTCCAAAAAGGCCGAATCGCCGAGCTCGAGTGGGAGCACCGGCCGCAAGCGCTTGTCCGGAGGCCATCGACGGTGAATCTTGTGGTCCGTTCAATCCCAACTCAACTTTGAACTAACCGCCACCGCTTTGTGATTGCTGCGGACCGCGACGCCGAGCTTAATTGGTCGAAGACGCCGGTGAAGAAGGCGGCGGACAAGGTGAACGCTCCCGACACACCGGAAGCTCGCCTTGGCGCGGTGGAAGACCGCGTCGACGAGGTGGCCCTCCACGGCGTCCGTCCGGGCACCACCCCGGGCCCGGCTTCCATGGCGACGCACACCGGCGTCGACTACTCCATGCGGCCGCGCGGCTTCCACGCGTGGCGCGCCCGAGGACGTCGACGACATCGAGGTCATCCCGGGAGCGCCTCGACGGCCATGGCGACGCCATTGCCGATTCCATTCATCCCCGCTCCGTGCCGAATAGGCTTTTTGATTAGTTTGTACTAGGGTGTTGGAATTTCGGCAATAAATATGAGATTTTATCTTCCGTATTTGTATTGTGATAATTTCCTTTAATTTGTGTATGCGAACCTTCACCATTTTGAATGCATTCGGGAACTCTTACTCTAGCCGAATACGCCCAAACTCTTGTCCCTTGGCGTAGAATCTGCGAGAAAATCCTTATTTGGGAGCCATGAACACCGTTCAATGAAAAACCCTTCGCATTCGGAGAGAAAACCTTGCCATTTGGTATTCCCATTAATGTACGCTAGCCGTCATCACTCCCAATGTGCTCTCACGGCTAATAAAATAGCCCCCTTTGTGCGCCGCAAATCCACTCGCACACACTTCCATCATTTCACGTCTTCCCACCCTCGCTTATCCGGAGGAAAAACCCCCAAGGCCATGGCGGACAAGGGGAAACAACCGCCGAGGATAACAACATCCCGGCAAAGAAGCGAACCATTCGAGAGTAATCTTTTCTTCTCAATCCTTTCTCTTCTTCTCGATTGCAATCTCATGATTCATCTTCCTTTGTTTTCAGCCTCGACTTGCTCCCAGAGGAAATCTTTGGAACTGAAGAGGTTCCTGAGTACATCCTCTCGGATTCCTCTGCCGAAGAAGAAGACGTCACGCCGAAACGAAGACCAACCACCAACCGCGCCGTCGCATCCAAAGATCTAGAACACAACTCCGCGGGACATCACCGCCCATTGCGAAGCCGAACGCGAACGCCGCATGAGCTTGGAGGCGTTGGTAGGTGGTAAGATCCTCATCATTATTTGATTCTCATGTTTAAGTTTCGCATCCCACATTCGACAAGAATCTATTCCCTTCCTTCGTATGTTTTTGACAGGTACAACAACTTGAAGGCTTCCCCGGGATAGCCCGATGGAAGCCGCAAGTCATGGCAATCCCCGAAGCTTCTACGTTGTCGTCACGGTGGTCCCGGGAATAGCCGAAGAGGGAAGAGCCGAAGAGGAAAACGCGGAATCAAAGAAATGAAGCATACTTTCGCTTCTTCCTCCAGGCCTTCGCTTCCCACGGGCTTCCTCTTGTAATCTTAGGTGGTCAAGGGTTACCAAATAAAGAACCTGCAAGAAATGTTTGTAATGTAGAACATTTTTTGTGCTAAGGGCAATACACTTTAGTATTGGCCATCTCCTTTGTTAGGACTTTTGCTCTGAAGGCGGCTTCTTTCCCGAACGCCGGCTGTTTCTATATTTCTGATGCTTGTAATCCTGATGCTTGTAATCAACGATCAACTTCAATACTAGGATAATATTTCTTCAAGTATCTCCCGTTTATAGCAGCAGTAAACTCTTCTCCTAGTAAAGTTTTCAAGATATATGCATTTCCAGGCGTACATCTAACTACCCGAAAAGGACCTTCCCAATTCGGGGACCATTTGCCGAATGTACTATACTTAGTCCCAATCAGCAGTAACGCTTTCCAAACTAAATCTCTTTCTCGCAAATTGCTTGACCTTTACTTTCTTGTTGTAGTACTTAGCAACTCGCATCTTATTTTTCTCAATATTTTCCAAGGCTCTAAGACGAATCATATGCAAATCCTCTAACTCGTCCATCATTAAGCCATTGTAATCTTTGGAACTTAAATCCTTTTGCAAAACCACTCTCCTTGAATCTCGATTGCATTTCCCATGGCAAAACAAAGATGATGCCCGTAAACCAACTCATAAGGAGACGTTTTTGTAGCTCCATGAGAGGCCATTCGAGAAGCCCACAAGGCCTCATTGAGTACCGAATACCACCTTTTTGGCTTCGATCAATCTTCTTTTGTATAATCTTGATCATAATCTTGTTAGAAGCCTCTCGCCCGACCATTAACTTGGGCATAATGAGGAGAAGAATTTAACAATTTGATCCCCATGCTTTCAGCAATTTCTCTCGAAGTTTGAAGATGTAAACCGAGTTCCTTGATCAGCCTGTAATTGTTTGAGGAATTCCAAATCAGTAAATGATGTGCTCCTTGACAAACTCAACCATGTTTTCTCGATGTCACTTTCTTCAATGGAATTGCCTCAACCCATTTGGTGAAATAATCTGTTTCCAAAAGCACAAACTTATGCCCCTTGCTAGATGGAGGTTTATTTGGCCAATCAAATCTATACCCCATCCTCTGAATGGCCATGGCTTGATAATAGGATTCAAAGCTGATGCTGGAACTCTTTGAATATTTCCAAACTTCTGACAATCTTGACACCCTTTGTAATACTCAAAGCAATCTTCCAAAGATCGTCGGCCAATAACATCCAACAGTGCTCGATAACCCACTTCATCCGAGTAAGCCGATTGATGTGCTCCACACAGCCCATCGTGCATTTCACTCATCATTTTCTTTGCTTCTTCTTGACCCATGCATTGTAGCAATACCCCATCCAATGATTTGTAATACAAACATCCATCAAGAAGAACAAATTTTATAGCTTTATACCCGAGTTTCCTAGAGACTTTTCGGGAAGGATTTTCCGGATAATCAATAATTTCTTTTCTCCAATCATCTTCTCGCTAGATCACTCCCGAAAGCACAAATATCATTGACAAATACTTCTTGATTCTCTCTATAACCTCGAAGCACTTTGAGCCACTTTTTTGCCTCTTCATTGTGTTCCCTAGGAATATGTTGCGGAATCACCAAATCGAAAACTTTTTAAGATTTCCTTGCACTCCTCGTAGTATTTCCTCGGATATCATTTCTACATTCATATTGGCCATTCAATTGTTTTATAACCAGCTCTGAATCTTCATAAATTTCAACCGAAATGCCTCTTTGCTTCTTTCAAATACTAAAGCCCCCTAAGTAACGCTTCATATTCGACTTGATTATTCGTGACGGTAGGTTGAATAGGAATAGCAAACTCAAACATTTCTCCCCCGGGTGAAATTAATAAAATTCCTACTCCACCACCTTTACCACATGACGATCCATCAAAGAACAAAGCCCAAGGAGTAATCTCAAGAAAACTAATTGATGGATCACGATGTTCGGGAATAAAATCAGCAATAATTTGTCCCTTAAGAGCTTTTGCCGATTCAAACTTCAACTCAAACTCGACAAAACTAAAATCCACTTGCCAATCCTTCCATTCAAAATTGGCATAGATAACATGTGTTTAATTACATCAAATTTTGAATATACAACGCATTCGACATTCAACAAATAATGCCGAAACTTTGTACATGAGTAATAAACACACGAGCAAAGCTTCTCCGCAGCTAAATATCTTGTTTTGGGATCAAGCAATTTTCGGCTAAGGTACGCAACCACCCTTTCCTTTCCCTCAAATTCTTGTATGTGGGCCGATCCAATGATTTGGGTATCGGCCGCCACGTACAACTTGAAAGGCTTGTCCAATTGAGGAGGTACCAACACCGTGGTTCCTTCATGTACTCCTTGATTTCATCGAAAGCCTTTTGTTGTTCGTCACCCCATACAAACTTTTGATCCTTCCGGATCCTCAACAATGGAGAGAAAGGTAACACCTTTTGTGACAAATTTGAAATAAATCTTCTCACAAAGTTGATCTTGCGGAAGCAGTGATCGCAATTCCTTGAGATTGGTTGGAGGAATAACTTCATCAATAGCTTTCTTGCTTTTCTTGCCAACTTCTATTCCTCCCTCATGCACTAAAAATCCCAAGAATTCTCCAGCTAAAACCCCAAAAGCACACTTGTTCGGGTTCATCTTAAGCCCATGTTTTCGGGTGCACTCTAGAGTTTTCTTCACATCATCCAAGTGTGATGCATGATCCAAAGACTTGATCACGATGTCATCAATGTATATCTCCACAATTTTGCCGATCAACTCGTGAAAAATATAATTCATGGCTCTTTGATAAGTTGCACCAGCATTTTTCAACCCAAATGTCATGACAATCCACTAAAAAGGCCTATATGTCCAGGGCATCCGAAGGTCTGTCTTTGATATATCTTCTATTGCCATAAAAATTTGATTGTACCGCATTGCCATCCATAAAACTAATAACCTTATGTCCAGCAGCGGCATCAACCAACAACTCGCAATAGGCATTGGATACCCATCCATGGGTGTAGCTCTGTTCGCATCTCTAAAGTCTATGCAAACCCTCATCTTCCCATTTTTCTTGTAAACGGGGACAATATTAGAGATCCACTCGCATATCTACATGGCCGAATAAAATTTGCTTCTATTAATCTCTCAACTTCCTTTTTCACATCGCCCAATACTTCATCTTTGTAGATCTTTCGGGGAGGTTGCTTGTAAGGCTTAAAACCAAACTTAATTGGCAACCGATGCTCAACAATAGAATGATCTAAACCGGGCATCTCCGAATAATCCCAAGCGAAGCAATCTTTGTACTCTTTCGGTAGCTTGATCAACTCTTTTCCGAAACTTGAATCCAAGTTAGCACCGATAAATGTCGGCCTTGGCTTGTCACCATCCCCAATGTCTATTTCTTCTAATTTGTCGGCCGACATAAATCCACGTCCTAACTTTCCATCGGTTCCATCAATGGGATTCTCCATTAAAAATTGATATAAGAGCCGATCGCTTGAATCGATTGTTGATCACCGCCGACCGGTTCAACAGACCTTCACCCCGGTCCTTGCCCGAGAAGCAATCTATACCTTGATACTCCCAGAAGGCTGGTTCCACGTTATCCACGCTTACTGAATCATCTGCTTGGACCACTTCTATATCACCATCCACCCATTGAACAAGTTGTTGATGCATGGTAGATGGGATGCAGCCATTTGCATGGATCCAGTCCTGTCCAAGCAGTAAGCTATATGCCCCTTTGCCTTAAATGACAAAGAAGGTCGTGAGCAAGGTCTTAGACCCGATCATCAGATCCACATGTACACAGACCTTAGTGTCTGAAGGATTCCCGAAAGAAAATCATTCGTAACTATACTTGTTGGCGTCAAATCCCCGTGGCCCATGCCAAGCTTCCCGAATGTAGTGTACGACATTACATTGACCGTAGCTCCACCATTGACGAACATCTTGGTCAATGGCTTCCCATTGACATATGCTCTCAAGTACGGCGGTCTCATATGCCGATTTTTGGTCGGCTTGTCAAAGGTAGCTTGCTTGGACAACACTAGCCGTGCCATCAACCCAAATTGCTCGGCCTCATCGATGCTCGGCGACATCTCTTCGCACAACCCGATTAACGGAGCCATGAATTCATTCGGCAAGAAGTATACCATGCATGTAGGAGCCGAACGACCGGATACATCGGGCTTATCTTTTGGGCGCCACACATGTTTCCTCTTGATCCCCGCCCTCGCTTCAACTCCCCGATTTCTCAAGCGTTGAACTCTTTGGCTCCTCCTCAAGCTAGGTGGGCACCACCGTCCTTTCTCGCCGACATATTCACGCTCTTCATCTTCATGACCAACCCACCCGTGATCGCATATCTTTTCCTTGCTTGATCATTAACTTCATTTATTTTTATGCGCCGACCGTCACTAGGGTGTATCCTTCCAGCTTCTTTCATAAACGGATCGGCGATCGATAGTATCTTGCCTATATTCGAGATATTTGTCACTGCATTCAGGATAATTGTTCAGCGTGGGGAGCTTTAAACCTTCATTCCAGCAGTGCCTGAAGAACGCACATCCCCAATGCGCACGCTCTTGTTCTCGCGCATGCTCTTCTCGTTTTTTCCTGTGCACTTCTCCTTCATATATTCGCTTCTCCTCCTCATGCTTTTGTTTCTGGTAGCGCTCCATTTCTTGCTGACGCTGCCACTTATTAAGGAGAATACACGAAGTCACCCTGGGTTAAGAAGATTCCCCCACTTCAATTTGACTTTTCGGATGCGAGGCACTTCCTTGTGCACTTGTTCAACTATTACTTGTTGAGTAGGGTCAACCGACCCATCCCCGCTTTAGCCCTCGCCGAAGTCAAGACCTTCACTTTTCCTTTTTCCTCGACCGTCACCATGTTGATCGAAAATCCAATCATGTTCCGAGGGAAAGGATTGCCATCCAACTTCATCTTATTGTCAAATTTCGTATGACCTTCTTGGATAGCCTTTTGAATTCTCATCCCGAAAACCCCGCACTCATTGATGGAGTGAGAATTCTCGTCATGAAATCCACAATATCTTTTTTTCTTTCACTCCATCAGGCCGAAGCATAGAATGCCCTTCTGGCAACTTGATTCGGCCTTCCTTCACAAGGAACTCAAAGAGCTTATCAGCCTTGGTCACATCAAAATCATTGGTGCCCTTGGCTTGCTTGACCCACCTTTGATTCACTGTTATTGGCTCTTTGCCCCACACTATTTCAGCTGCAGCTATTTCCTCTCCATCATCAAATTCCTCTCCCTGATCTGCTCTTTCGAGGAATTGGTTGTAGATATCAGCTAGATCACTGTGTTTGGCGAACCTGGAGTCTTTCTTGAAACCATAAGCTTGGTTGCTCATTAATGATAGCCCGTGCGACAATTGGCCAAGATTTTCGAACTCCATGCCGAATAGCTTTTCCCGAATAGCCGGCAACATACCCTTGCTACAGCCATACCAGCCCAATTGATCATCGGTAAGGTTCAAAGAGAAGCACATGCTTTTGGTCTCTCTCGAACCTCCCGAGGAACTCCATGGGTGTTTCATTGTTCCTCTATCTTAGGGTAGTTAGATCAACTAGCTTCTTCTCATTGCCGCCAATGAAATAATGAGCATGAAACTTCTCGCTCCAAATCCTTCCAAGAGCAGATTGAATGAGCAGCAAAGAGGTGAACCATGTAAAGGCCGGCTCGTCAATGATAGGGGAAAATATCTGATCCCGAATGCTTCATGACCCGAAGCTTCCCCAAGCCGCATTAAGTATCGAGCTATGTGCTCCACAGTGCTAGTATCATCTTGCCCGTAAAACTTCGTGAAATCCGCAAGAGCTTTCACCCCGTGCGGCAAGGCCACCCTATTATACCATTCGGGAAAGGAGGTGTATACACATGCCCTTGGTTTTTAGGTTTTAGACCGAATTTATTTTGAAGAACATCGGTCATCCTCTCGCATCGGGAGATCAATATTGATGTCTTGATTACCCGTTCCTCCAATAGGCATCCCCGTAGCACCACCATATCCGAGGATTCCGGAGAGCATCAATAGCACCGTAATCCATGAATTCCGAATACTCGGTACCATACATGTTCTTCTCGCAACCCGTTGTTTGCGGGTCTATCCCGTAAGTAGAATCGGTTGAACTCCAGGAGTGCCAAACGCCATTTCTCCATATGTACGTGGATTAGGTATCGCTTGACGAGGATTTGGCCGGACCGGCTGCCTATCCACGTGTTGAGTTGGCCGACCACTTATGCTCGTGGAGGCGGTTGAACACTTGTATCTTGATGAAATGGTTGGCCAAGGACGTAGTACTTGATTCTCCTTCAAAATGCTTGTTCACTCCTGGGCCAAAGATGCCAACCATCATCTGTTGAAAGATATTCAGAAATGCAGTATTGTGCCCGGCCATTATATCTTCCAAAGTTCTTTGTACCATGCGAAAAACCTCCTGTTTCTCTTCAGCAGATGTGGTATCGAGTTCTCCCGGTAGTAGAACTCTTGGCATGTCGGACTTAATACATGGCACACCACTTCGTTTTTAGAAAATGACATGAGACACTTCGCCGGAATTGATCAACAAACTTCCTTTAGTTGCAATTGCTGTTCTGCAGACAGCTCCTCTATGGTGACATCCATGACATCATGAATATCAGGCATCTTGATCAGCTAGATGGTCCCACCGGGCATGCCAAAAAATGTGTTGATGTAAAATCAGCACCTCACGCCAAGCACACATCAAGCCGAACAAAGTTGGCTTAACACAAAGGCCGAATCCGAAGCGTGCCGCCAATTTTCCCCGAAACCGACAAAGGATGAAAGCAGTTAGATAAAACCCGGAACTTGTAGGGTGGTACCGCACGGTTCCGTATTTACGGCTATAAAGCCAATGAAAATGACATATAGCTAACATGAATATCAATCGGGAGCTTTAAAACATGTAAACGGGATATAGCCGAATGCGTGACATAAGCATGATGAAAGATCGGTCTTTGTTTAAACAATATTGCGTGCACGTGGTCATGACCGATTTTCGAGGATAAATTACAATAAAATAAATAAAGGTGAAGCATAATTATAAATTTGCAGTAAACATGCATGCATAGGCCAAAAGCACTAGTCTACCGCATGTCTAGGTACTTTCAAACCCGTCGAGCGTGACACCAAACAAGTCAATCCACCGCATGATACGACTTGTTTGAAACCACACCACCAACCAAGAATAGATCAATCCACCGCATGATGCAATCTAAACATGAAAGGCTAAAAGCATACATTATTTAAAACAAACTTATGAACACGTTTCACTCGTGAAAGAATTGCCGAATACAACAAAGTATGTACCGATTTGAGTTCCGTGGAGAAGGAACAAACTATGCTAGATTACACGCTTGAACCCGCAACACGTGACAATCTAGATTGATTCGAGTTTGGCTATTAAAGAGCACGTGATCCATGCGCCATATTGAAATAAAGATTTGAACATACATCATATGGATCGTAAACAAAATGAAGCCGAATCTAGTCAATCTAAATTGGGCAATGAGAGTGTTATATGAATTAAACATAAAGCAAAATTCGAAGCAACACATGGTAACTTAATGAATCTATTAGATCTTGCCAAATCTAATAGAGCCGATAACTAGCTCCAAGCTAGATCTTAGCCTACCGCATGGCTCATGATCTAACGAGAAAGCCCTCTTGAACCAAGCTTAAATCCACAAAGCATGATACTAAGCATGGTATCAAGACTACTTGCATCACATGCTAAATCCACCGCATGATACTAGACATGATACAAGGTTGCCGGTACTTACGAGAGGTTGACGGATCGATGGCTCCTCTCGAAGAACTCCGACTCGACTAAAGGACTCGAAGGTTGGCACAGGGCCGGTTTGTTGTTGAATTGTTCGATCCCTATTACAAACACTAAGGGTTTATATTTATACCCTTGTCCCAACACGACTCCTAGTCGACCACGAGTACAACATTTATTGCCTAAATTAATGCCCCGTGGCAATGTCCGTCTTGCACCCGTTATCAATTCGACCCTTCCTTAAACATCGGACCACATCATCACGTACTCCCGAATGCTTCCTTTTCCAAGCGTAAAACAACCCTTCGCCGAATGATGGCGTGCTACCGACCGCAGTACCTTTACCGAATGCTTTGAGGAAAGTTTCCTACCGAATGGTGTTCCTTTACCAAACTCGGCCCACAAGTCGGTCTCTTTCCCGTACCAATTTTTGGTGTTAACATATGCCCCTTCAATTATGGGATAAAAAGTGATTTTATTCCTGAATTGACCATAAATGCTCAATGTCTCCAGGCCGAATCCGTTCAACACCCGTTCTTTCCTCCCCGCAAACCGTTGGAGTCTTCGCTCGCATCCAAACCCTAGTTCATCAATCCTTCGAGCTCAAATCTTCAAATGGTGGACCTAGACCGGTTCTTCGGGTAAATCTCATCCTCCTAAGGCTTATTCGGTATTACCTTTTTCGAATTCCATCTTAGATTTTTCCTTTTGCCTTTTCTTGTTCTTGATAGGCTCTAGCCGCCGAAATTTTGATTCCCGTCGAGGACCAATCACCATCCTATTTCCTCGGTGTCGGTGTTTTAGACCGGCAACCTACTAAGGGGAGTACCCGAAGTAGATGAATGTGGCCTCGCCAAGATCGGTAACTCGAAGGAAGAGACATGTGGCACACAATTTAGACAGGTTCGGGCCGCGAGGTGCGTAATACCCTACGTCCTATATGCTGCGTAGCTCTGGATTGATTGGGTACGATTACAAGATGATGCAATTGTACGCCGTGAGATGAGATGATGAGAGAAGGGTCCCTGCCTCGCCTTATATAGTCCGGGAGGCGAGTTACAAGTCGGAATAGGGAGAGAGTACTAGTCGAGTACGTCTAGGAGTCTTCCATACGGTGCGGGACATGGACGCCTTCCTAACCGAGTACTTCTCCTCTCGTAGTCCTTGTGCTTCACGCCATCGGGTGCCGTGCGGCGCAAGCCGGTAGTCCCGGGGGCCCACCGAGTAGTTGGTCCCGGTACCCACCGAGGTAGTGGGCCCCGGGAGGTCCATACGACAAGCCCTCGAGTACTTTGTAGTCGAGAAGGATAGCTTCAAGTAGTCTTGACGAGTAGTCCTCAAGCGTCCCCGAGTACTACAAGTCAAAAGTCCTCAAGAGTAGTCGAAGCATCCCGAGGCCGGAATGTACTCCACCGATGTTTGAGCAATCTCGAAGTCTTCTCGAGCAGCTCTCAAGCGTCCTCGAGTGCCGCCCTCGAAGGTCTTCAACAATGCCCGTGTTGTCTTGAAGCCGAAGCTGATATGGAAGTGCGATTGCAAAATCACACTCCATATGGAGTAGCCCCCGAGCCTAAGGTTGAGTTGTAGACTCTGGCTGAGGGTCCATCTGAAGTTATGGCAAGAATATCCCGAAAAATCCGCAGAAAAAAACCGAAGGACACGTGGCACGGAGCCCCCGAGCCTTGAGTCGAGTACTTCCTCTCGAATTGAAGGGTCATCTTGTAGAATGTGTCCCGAGACGCTCCCGAGTCTTGACGCTTCCCGTGTAGTCGAGTAGAAGTAGCCGAGCCCCCGAGGTGAGGCGCGTCGACTAGCGAGAATACGAAGAGTCACGCGCGAGCCGCCGAGTCGCTCGAGCGCAAACTTATCCATCCGCCGTTGGGGGGCCGCGTTGACTTATAAATAGAAGCCAAAGCCCTTAGGGTTTTTCACCCCACGCAGCTGTAGCCATTCAAACACATCTTGGCCACAAAATCACCACCAGTGCGCGCCGCCTCCGCTGAGAGAAGTGTAGATCCGAGCGCGCCGCCGAGAGAACCACCGCAGTAGCCCCCGAGCGAATGCACGTGAAGACCCCGTGCACTTGGAGGATGAAGCCATCTCCATCCAAGACCGCGAAGGCCGCCGGTGGGAAGAAGAGGAGTCGCGATGAAGCCGCCGGATGCCGCCGCGGGGGCAGCACCGCCGATGTCTCCACCGTGGCCGGATCCAAACCGCGAATGGAAGAAGTCGAAGGCGAAGACCGAAGACCTGCTAGCCCTCCTCAACAGCGGATTCATCCGGGAAAAGGAGGTGGACATGTGGAGAGCCGCCGCCGGGGATCCATACCCGATGGAGAAGAGTGAAGACGAGATCCCGATGTTCCCGCGATTCGCGGAACGCGGTCTCTCTCTCTCCCGGCGAGCAGCTTCTTCAAGGGGCTCATGGGGTACTACGGCATCGAGTACCTCAACCTCAACCCCAATGGTATTTTCCATACCGCCGTCTTCGTTCATTTCTATGAAGCTTTTCTGGGGATCAAGCCCCATTGGATCTTGTTCCGGAAGTTCTTCCGGGTGAAGCCACAACCAAGCGCCAGCAATCCGCGGGTAGTTGGAGGAGCAGGAATCCAGATGCGGGAGGACGCCGCTGAGCAGTACCTCTCGTACAAGCTCATCGACTCCAATCAAGACTGGAAAGCCAAGTGGTTCTACATCACGAACCACCATCCGGGGTTGCCAAAGCCGAGTAGGAAGCAGCCCAAGCATCACCCGTGGTGGAACACGGAGCCGACGATGCAGGAGGGGATCCAGCTCCCCGAGTTGTTGGCGCGGATCAAGGCGCTGAGGGAAGCCGGGCTGAGGGCCGAGCACGTGGCCTTCAGCTTCATGAAGCGTAGGGTGCAGCCACTGATGGCTCGCGACACCCTTGGATTCGAGTACACCGGCGACGACGACACGTCGCGGATGCCTGGAGACGAAGTCGACGACGACGACATTGTCGACAGGCTGGCGCGGATCTTCAAGGACATGCCACCGTACACGGCGTGCCCCATCTCGGAGTACTCCGCCACGCGCCCGCCGAAGGAGGTAAGTAGCCGTACCCCCGTGTCGAGTACCCATTCCGTGTGAGTAGTCGCGCTGATGAGTTGTGTCTTGCGGGATGACTCGGGAGGTCGGCGAAGGAGATGACACCGTTGTCGTGGAGGATACGTCCGACGAGGACGACAAGGAGGAGACGGCGGCAGACCGCTTCCGGGTGCGGTCGAGGTTCGGCCGTCCCGGCTTGCCTCACGTTCCCCTCGTGCGGGGATCCACCGACTAGCCTAGAGGCTAGCCCGGCCGCGCCGCCGTGGAAGAAGCGCAATGCGTCCCGCAAGCGTGTGTCGAAGAAGTTGAAGGTCACCGAGACCACGTCCCCGTGGGGTAAGCCATCTTGAGTAGTGTAGTCGAGTACTCGTGACTCGAGTCCGCTTGTTGATGAAGAAGTTTCCTTGCTTGCAGGAGTTGCCGCCTACGGAGCCCGTCGAGCAGGCGACGAAGGCGAGTGGGACACGGTGGGGGAAGCCCCTCGGGAGTCGTAGCCCGGCCCCCCCACCGTCGAAGAGCTCTTGGCGCAGATTGAGCGCCAGCCCCCTGCTCCTCAGGGGAGCACGGAGCCTGCTGCTGCTGCTGAAAAAGAAGTGGTGGCCGGAGAGGTGCAGGAGAGTGCTGCACCCGCGGCTGTCACTACAGAAGAGGAGGCGCAAGAGGAGGCGCCCGCCGAGGCTGGACTGGTGGACATCGCCAGCATCCTCGGTGCCCCGACCGTGACGGTAGTCCGGTCAAGCTTGTAAGTGTTTCATCTCCCCGAGTAGTACTTGATGTGGTAGTCATGCTTGAATGACATCGGCATGTGTACTCTGCAGGAAGTCGACAGACCTATCCTGGGAGGGGGATGAACCCGCCGCAGCGGTGGCGGAGGAAGAATCCGCGCCACCCGCTGAGGAGTCTGCTCCCGCCCCTCAGGCGGAGCCCGAAGTGCGGCCGCCGAGGCTTCGTTGCCCCGAAGCCGCCGTAGTCGAAGGTGAGTACTCTGCTGAGGCTGTAGTATCCCCGAAGAGTAGTCGTAGTCGTCAAATAATGCTGATGCACTTGTCTTCTCGTTGACAGGCGCTGAGGCCGAAGGGAGCGAAATCCCCGCGGCGTTGCCCATGGAGAGGTTAACACCGGGAACTCGGGGAGGCTACCGGAGGATCCCCCGAGCTGATGGAGGTGGCCGCCGGAGGAGCAGCCGCGACGACCGAGGGAGAAGAGACCACCACACAGCCAGAACCCGCTCTGGATGTGGTCGTTTGCTCCCCGGAGATCCAAGACGCGGAGCCCATCCGATCTGCACCGATGACCGAAGCCGCCACAAGTAGTCATGGCGGGGTAGAGTTGCTGGCGGACGACTTGGTCGACCCGGCAACGGTGGCTCGGCATCTGGAGGCGGTCCGCCAAGCCGAGCAGTGGATGAAGGTGAGTAGTCGTAACTCCCGAGTAGTCAATCCATTAGCGTTGAGTACCCATTTGATGTGTATTGCCCGTGCGGGACGTCGTGGAGAGGTCCCGCGAGAAGTCCAACATGCTTCAAGGCTTCGGCGATGCAGTGCTTCAGGCGGAGGCGCTGGAGGACCAACTCGCGAAGTCCCGGAAGCACACGGCGGCTATGCAGTCCAAGCTTGATACCACCTTCGCCAAGTACCACAACGACATCCAGGAGATGCAGGCGAAGAGCGACGACTTTGTGCGGAAAAACAAGTCGCTCCGCAACAAGAACAAAGGTACACCACTTGTCTTGTTGAGTACTTATTGGAGGTCGAGGGGTAGTCTAACCCGCTTGTCCTTGTTGTTTGCAGAGCTTGAAACCTGAGTAGAGCAATTAAAGACTTCAGAGACGGATCTGAAGAATCTCTTCTACCGGGAGCAGGAGGCCCGCCAGGTACTCGAGTTAGATTATAAGGAGCTTGCCTACGAGTGCGACAAGCACATGGAGCTTCGTATTGCCTCCGATCGTGACCTCGTCAACTGCTACAAATCGTTGCAGAAGCTGAACGAGGACTGCGAGAGGCTGCGGGCCCAGCTGAAGGAGCTTGAAGAAGCCGCGCTCCCCATCGCGAGGCTGCTGGTGCCTCACCCTGGCGGCCCCAAGATAGCACCGCTGGTGGATCGACTGAAGGAAGCCCCCAGCCCGGCCGGCGGCCTACGTGGAAGCATCCGGCGAAGTCGATCCCGAACCAGGCCGGCCTTCATGAAGTCCCGCTTCCCGAAAGCGCCCATGGGTGTAGTCGGCGGCGGGCTAGCCGCCAACCGTACCGACGAGCAAGCATGCGGAGCCGGCCGGAGCGGATGGCGCCCATTGCGGAGCAAGGTCGCCGACAAGCTTAATCTCCGCTAGTCCCGTAATAGTTAGCTCGTAGCAATAGATGTACAAAAACAATTTTAATGAAATTTTTTAAGTGTTAATGAAGAAAAGTTCGATCAATGAGTACTCGTAGTCGCGATCTCGCAGTGCGGAGTCCCATCGAGGAGTTGTCGCCGTAGTCGTACTCGGTAGTAGTCCCGTTGAGGGAAGTAGACAAGAAAGAAGTTGATGAAATGATCAAACTTTATTACCGAAGAAGTACACCCGGATGGCCGGGGCCGTAGTTACGCAGTAGTCGCCGGGACCGTGAGGTCGCCTACGGCTAAGTGGTGCTAGGGCGAGTAGCCGCTTACGGCGAGAGAGATCCGTAGGTAGCCGTGTAGGCCGGATCTAGAAGTACATGGTCTCTCGCAGACCGCCGCTAGAGTCCTTTATCGCTCGTCGCGGCCTCGGATCCGTAGGTAGCCGCATGGGCCGGATTCTCGGAGAAGAGTAGTCCGAGACTAGTGCCCGGACCCGGAGGCCGCTTACGCCTAAAGAGTAGTCCGGGACCGGAGCCGGGACCGGAGGCCGCTTACGGCGGAGGGGTCTTGATGTAGTCGAGTAGACTTAAGCCCCCAAGGTAGTCGTGTAGACTTAGGCGTAGAATCGACGTAGCCGGTCGACGTTCCACGAGTTGTTGACGTCTTCGCCTTCAAGTGTCCGGGAGGCGGTAGGAGCCCGGCCCGGTCACCTTTGCCACAGTGAAGGGACCTTCCCAGGGGGAGCTGAGCTTGTGCAGTCCTTCTATGTTCTGAATACGACGGAGGACGAGATCGCCAACGTTGAAGGAGCGTTCCTTGACGTTGCGGTCGTGGTAGCGTCGGATACCCTCCAGGTATCTTGCTGATTGGACGAGGGCAGCGCAGCGAGCTTCTTCGAGTCCATCGATGTCAACTCGTCTGCAGTCTTCGCAGACGCCCTCGTCGTAGTGCTCCACTGCTGCTGAGTTCCATATGACATCAGCAGGGGAGGATTGCTTCGGAGCCGTAGACCGGAAGTAAGGGGATTGCCCCATTGGCTTGGAAGGTTGAGTACGTAGCCCCCGCAGTGCATTGGGTAGTTCCTTGATCCACCGGCCTCCTTTGGAGTTAGCAAGATCGTGTAGCCGCTTTTTGAGAGCGTCGAGCACCATCCCGTTGGCGCGCTCGACTTGTCCGTTGGCCCGAGGATGGGCAACCGAGACATAGCGGACGTCGATCCCGCTATTCTCGCGCACTCCCCGCAACCGGTGGTTGTTGAAGTTGGAGCCCGTGTCCGTGATGATGCGGTGGGGTAGTCCGTAGCGATGCACGAGTTCATCCAGAAGTCGAGTACTCGTCGCCCTTGGGGCATGTAACCGGCTTGACCTCGATCCACTTGGTGAACTTGTCGATGGCCACCAATACTCGTTGAATCCACCCGGTGCAGAGGGCAATGGCCCAATCATGTCGAGCCCCCGCAGGGCAAAGGGCCGGGTTGGCGGTATGGTGACTAGCTTGTAGGCTGGGACGTGTTGCTGCTTGGCGAAGTATTGACATCCTTGGCACTTTCGACGAGTTCTTCTCGCGTCGCCCGTGGCCGTGGGCCAATAGAAAGCTCGCCGGAAGGCCTTGTTGACCAGCGTACGAGAAGACGCATGGTTGCCGCGGATGCCCTTGTGGATCTCCTCCAAGATGTCCTTGCCTTCTTGCCTGGGGACGCACTTCATGAGTACTCCAGAAGATGCGCCCCGCTTGTAAAGCTTGTCTCCGACGAGGACGTAGGACTTGGCGCGGCGGATGAGCTGCTCGGCCAAGGTCTTGTCCGAGGGAACCTTCTCGCTCGATGAGGTAGTTGATGAAGGGTTGCCTCCGGTCCACGTCGATCATCATGACCTCCTCGGCCACCGGCGGATGCGCCGGGACGCGTGGTCGGTGGCGCCGGCTCGGGGATGGATGGCGCGTGAAGCTCGTGGAAGAAGACACCCGCCGGTACTTGAGCGCGAGTAGAACCAAGCTTTGACAAGACGTCCGCCGCAACGTTGTTGTCGCGGACGATGTGGTGGAACTCGAGACCATAGAACTTGTTCTCGAGCTTGCGGACTTCTAGGCGCAGGCGTCCATGTTCTCCTTGTTGCGGTCCCGGGATTTGTTGACTTGGTTGATGACCACCGCGGAGTCGCCGTAGACTAGTAGCCGCTTGATGCCCGGTGAAGCGCGCGAGGCGGAGCCCGTGTAGGAGAGCTTCATATTCGGCTTCATTGTTTGAGACCTTCCGGAAGATCCGCAGAACGTACTTGAGTTGTTCGCCCGTTGGAGAGATCGGAGTACCCCGCACCCGCGCCCTCGAGGTTGAGTCGTCGAAGTACATCACCCAATGCTCTGGTTGCACGGTTGGAGTAGGTAGCTGATTCTCCCGCCACTCCGCCATGAAGTCGACTAGCGCCTGCGACTTGATGGCTGTGCGTGGCTTGAAGTCGATGGTGAGGGCACCGAGTTTGACTGCCCACTTGGAGATTCTTCCAGTAGCATCTTGGTTCCGCAGGATGTCGCCGAGCGGGTAGTCGGTGACGACGGAGATCGAGTACTCCTGGAAGTAGTGTCGTAGCTTCCGCGAGGTGATGAGTACCGCATACGAAGCTTCTCGCACAGCCGATAGCGTGCCTTGGACTCTGACAGACCTCGCTCACGAAGTAGACTGGGCGCTGGACTGGGTAGGCGTGGCCGTCTTCCCCGCCGCTCGACGACGATGGTAGTACTGACCATGTGTGTAGTCGCAGCCGAGGTAGAGCAAAAGGCTGCTCGCCTTTGCGAGGAGCCGTGAGGACTGGTGGCTTCGATAGGAAGTCCTTGAGCTGAGCAAGGGCTTGGTCCACCTCTGGAGTCCACACGAACTTCTCTTGGTGCTTGAGTAGTTTGAAGAAGGGGAGTCCCCGTTCTCTAAGCTTCGAGATGAATCTGCACAAGGCCGCCATGCACCCGGTCGGCCTTATGGACATCTTTGATGCACGTGGGAGCTTTCATGCTGGTGATGGCGGAGATCTTCTCGGGATTGGTTTCGATGCCGCGCTGGCTGATGATGAAGCCGAGTAGTTTGCCCGAAGGTACGCCGAAGACACACTTGTTCGGGTTGAGCTTCCAGCGGTACTCGCGCAGAGATGCGAAAGTCTCTTCAAGGTCGTCGATGAGGGTACTGGAGTTTCTGGTCTTGACGACCACGTCATCCACGTAGGCTTCGACGTTCTTGTTGAGTTGCCTCTTGAAGCAGGCCTGGATAGCTCGCTGGTAGGTGGCGCCGGCGTTCTTCAACCCGAAGGACATGGTCGTGTAGCAAAGACGCGCCAAACGGGGTGATGAACGCGGTCTTCTCCTCGGTCTCCTTCCTTGATCGCGATCCGGTGGTACCCGAGTAGCGCTCGAGGAAACAGAGCAGTCGCGCCCCTCGCCGTGGAGTCGATGACTTGATCAATCCGCGGCAACCCGAAGGGGTCCTTGGGCAAAGTGCTTGTTGAGGTCGGTGTAGTCGACGCACATCCTCCACTCGTTCGAGTTCTTCTTGCGGACAAGGACGTGGTTGGCGAGCCAATCGGATGGAAGACTTCTCTCGATGAAGCCAGCCGCGAGTAGTTTGGCCAGCTCCTTCTTGATGGCATCCCGTCCGTCGTCGGCGAAACGGCGGAGGTGTTGTCGCTTGGGGGTGGCCTTAGGATCGACATTGAGGCAAAGGCTCGATCAACTCCCCGGGCACTCCCCGGCATGTCCGCCGGCTTCCACGCAAAGATGTCGCGGTTAGCCCGAGGAAGCCGATGAGCGCGTCTTCCTATTTGGGGTCAAGGCCGGCCCCGATGGTGGTGGTCTTGTCCGCCGTCGCCCGTACCGAGGTCGATCGTCTTGACTAGAACCTCCTCGCCGGCCGAGGCTTGTTGCCTTTGTCGACTTCTCGGGGATGTCGAGTTCACTTGTTGCAAGCTTCTTCGACGCGGCGTAGACCTCCATCATCACGTTGGGTACTTGATTTGTAGAGGCGACCTCCACGGCTTTGGTGTCGCATCGTGCGAGATCTTCAAGTCCCCTTGGAGAGAGAGTACACCCGCCGGACTCGGCATCTTGAGTACCAAGTAGGTGTAGTGGGGCACCGCCATGAACTTGGCGATGGCCGTTCCGCCGAGGATGGCGTGGTAGGATGTCTCGAAGTCCGCGACCTCGAACTTTGATGTACTCGGTACGATAGTTGTCCCGAGATTCCCCGAAGGTAATCGGCATGACCACCGAGCCCGGGATAGCCACGTTACCGGGGACGATGCCGTAGAAAGGCGTGTTGCTCTTGGTGAGCATGTGGGTGATGTCGAGCTTCATCTTCTTCAAGGTCTTGGTGAAAAGGACGTTGAGCCCGCTTCCACCGTTGATGAGGACCTTGTTGAGCTTGGAGCCCGCGACCACCGGCTTCAGGACGAGAGGGAACCGCCCGGTTCGGAGAAGCCGGTCCATTGATCCGCGCGAGAGAAGGTAATGGGTACCTCCGACCACCTGAGAGGGGTCGGGACCGCCGGTTCAATGCTCATGACTTCTCGACGGGTAGCCTTTTGTTCCCGCCCGCCGGGTAGTCCGCCGAAGAGGACGTTGACAATCTTGTCGGGTTCCTCGGAACTCGCCGTTGTCTCCGTCGTTCTTTTTCTTGCCTTTCTTGTCGTGAGGGTGCGGTGGCCCCGGAGTACTCTTGAGTGCTCGCCCGAGTTGGTAGCACCGGCCGGCAGTGTGGTTGTCGTCCGGATGCCACGGGCACTTCTCCTTCACAGAGTCTTTGAAGCCGCCGGAGTTCTTCTTCGAGTTCTCCTTCGCAGGGCACTGGATAGCCGCGACAATGTTGTCTGGCTTGCGCTTGCGGTTGGGACCCGAGTAGTTGTTGTTGTTGCTGCGACCGCCTTGGTTCCCGTTGTTGCCGCTGCCGCCGCCCGTGTTCTGCTTGTTCTTGCCACGGATGGCATCGTACTTGGCGTTGGCCTTGTCTTCTTCATCCGCCCAGGACGTGATCATGTCCTTGAGGTGGGGGATGGACTTGGGGCGGCGACGACCGAAGTCTTCAAAGGTGCGGTGGTGGTAGAGGCCGTCTTGGAAGAGGTCGATGACCTCCTTGTCGGTGACGTCGACTACGGTAGCGCGCTTGTCGAAGAAGCGGCGCATGTACTTGCGGAGGGTCTCGCCTTGTTCCTGCTTGACCATGGCCAGGTCCATGCGAGTACCCGATCGGCCCATGGTGCCCGCGAAGTTGCCGGGTGAACCGTTCCTTCCTGCCGGTCCCACTTGTCGATCGAGTGCTTGTCCGGCGACTCGAGCCATGTGAGTGGAGCTTGGTCCAGGCAGAAGGGGAAGTAGAGGCACTTGGTGTCGTTGTTGTCGCCGGCGTTCTCGATGGAGAGGGCGTAGCATCCGAGCCACCGGATGGGGTCCTCGCTTCACGTCGTACTTGGTGATCCCCAAAGGCTTGAACTTTTCGGGGAGGAGCAAGTTGCGAAGTCGCGCCGAGAAGGCGGGGAAGCCGTCGTTGTCGCTCGCAAGGGCCGACTTCTTCCGCCGCGGCCTCCTCAATCTTCTCGGCGGGCGTCGTAGGCGCCCTGTGAGGCACCGGAGGCGTGGCTGTTCGCGTGGTCACGACCGCCGCGATTGCCGCCGCCGCGGCCCTCCCGTTGGCTCCGTGGTTGGAGCTTCCGCCGCCCGCCGGCCGCCGCCGTCGGGGATCACGACCACCGCCGTCGGGAGCACGATGAGGGACGACCTCACGGTTGATGTTGCCACCCCGTGAGGGTCCGCCGGCGTTCGCGCGAGTATGGTTGGGCCGAGCCGGCAGCTCGGCTCGAGTGCGGTTGCGTCCGAGGTCGGCCGCCGCGACTTGTGGCTTCGTTGTCGCGGTTCCTCGGCGGGAGGAGGCCGGTTGACCCCGTTGTCGACCCGAATGAAGTAGGTGTCTTCGCCGAGCTTTGCGATGACTTCTCCGCGCGTATTCCCCGAGCCTCGGCGTGCGATCGCCGTGATCGACATGAGGCACTACTCGGGGGTAGTGTGTACTCGCTCTCGACCGCCTCGAGAGCTTCCGCAAGGTTGCGGATGGGGGAGGTTGTCCCCCGAGACGCCGGCGCCGTTCGTTGCGCTTCCCGTTACGCTCACGTCGAGCGTCCCCGTTGGCGGCGGTCTCGTTCGTGTCACACCCGATTTTACGGGAAAACCGAATGCATCTCACGTGTGCGCCGGATCATTTTACACACACACATGATAGACAAAATGAGTGTAATACCATTGCAAGAACAAATCGTTCAAGAGTTAAACCAAAGACGATATTCATTATTACATCCGCAGAGGTGGACTCGAAGGTCCAAACACAACGATAACTAAACGACGAGCAGCTCCATCTTTGACTTCCACAGCATGATGACTCGGGGGATCCGCATGCCCTAGAACTCCTCGTAGTCACTCCAAAGTACTCGTCCTCGCCTCCGACGTTCTCCTCTCGAACAACGGTAAGCAAGGGTGAGCACACTTATGGTTGGTGCTCGGCAAGTGGGGGAAATAATGCAAGGCTATCAAGGATAGGCTATGGTTCACGCGGTAAGCATTTTATAAGTTGGACAAGTTTTATTAGCAAGCACCTAATTACTAGGTGTAAGTGTATACCAACCCACTTATCCTTAAAAGAAACCTCAAACCAAACCCACAAACCCACGATTTGCATTTATCTTCAAGTTTGTTAATCATGTGAGGGTCCAAGTCGCTCATGACCGTGAGAACGGCCGATCGATCGCTTTACACTCGCAGGTTGTACACTTTACCCACGAGCTCGTGTTCCCCATCTTGCCCGGTTAGCTAGACCTTTAAACACTTCCGAGGTGAGTGGCTAGGGGTCCACTACGAAGCCTTTACAAAGGAAAGAAGAGAAACCAACGCCCGCAACAAGCATTACTGCCTCGGGGCGGACCATAACCCTCCCTAGTGGTCGCACCTTAGCCAAGGTCGCTACCCCAAAAGAACCGGCTATACCCCCGCAACCCCGAGCCCCCCGTGCCCCTCTCGGAAATGAGCTCTCGCCTAACCCACTCTCCTAATTATTCGGCTAAGCCGAGCCATGTGGACCGTGGTTGTACCGTTGTCTTGGGTGGTTCTCCATGTTCCGTTTATATTTCAAGTTATCTTGTCTTAAGCATAAACATATTACATAACAAAGACCGAGATATATATATATATATTTGTAAAACAAAGCATAACCATACCCATGTAAAGCAAACTAAGCATTTATCTACCCGAAGCATTTGTTAAACAGGGTTGATCAAGGTAATGAGGTAAAATATCTAGTCAAGTTCTTTACTAGGTGTTTGCCCATCAAGTTTATGCATAGCAACAGGAATAGTAAACTTTGTTTAGCATGCAGTGACAGGTTCAAAAAGATAATGCAAAGGGGGAAACCACTTGCCTTCCTCTACAAACTGGGTAAAATCTTCCTCGAACACAGGCTCTTCCTGATCGACTCCCATGGGGAGCTCAAACGAAACAGGCACGATATCTACGAGTCAAACATGAACAACAAACAATAAATAAACAGTACACCAAACAGTAACAAAACTGGTAAATTTGCTGTTTAAATGATTCTACTCGTTGAGACGATCATTTCGGTATATAGAACGCTAAAGACGGAGTTAAAACGAGAAAGATATGATTGAAACAAGTTACGGGACCTATCTCGCAAGAAAAGTAAGTTTACGTGGCCTTTTATAAATAAAATCAGGGCTAAAACATAATTATATATAAGAACAGAGGGGTTTATATGCTAAAAGAATTGAAAAGGACCTCTGATAAAAGAATCTAGGTTAGACAGGGGCTAAAACATAAAAACTAGGACCTGTTTGTGAAGATTCTTAAAGGTGGAAGGACCGGCATGTGAATCCGTAAAAACTCAGGGGCTCTTTAAGCTAAACGGCTCGGGCCGAGCCATGGATCTCTCGATCCAACGGCCGAGGAAGCCGTGGACCGAGCCATGGTCGCGGTCCACAGGTCTACGGTGGACCGGCCTCATAAACTGAAGGGGTATGCGATCTCGTCTATACATCGCAGACGGACGGCCGAGAACGCGTGCAAGCGGGGGTGGTGGCGGACTCGCCGGGAGAGCGGCGGCGCGCGACAGGGGTCTCGCCGGTGTTGGCCCCGGACAGCGTTCTCGGCCACCATTCCGACCACGAGCCGGTGCAAAACGATGCGGGGCGCTTGCGCACGTGACAGGGGGGGGTCTATGGGGGCAATTGTGCCTCGCCGGGTGGCCGCACCGAAGGGGGCAGAGAGCGGCCGCTCCGCGAGCTTGTGGGTGCGCCGCCGTGCACGAAAGGAAGGGAAAACGGGCGGGGAATATTGCTCACGCTCAAAGGAGTAGCGAGCGAGCTCGAAGGTGAAGAAGATGCAACGGCGGTGGAGCTTGGCAACGGCGGCGGGTCGGCGGCGCTCCGGTGTGGTCGAGGCGCGGCTCCCACGAGCTCGGGGACGAGGACCCGCAAAGAAACCGGGCTTGATGAGCCTCTCGGTGAACCCAAAGAGCAAAAGAGGGGCGGCGGAGGTTGTCCTTCACCGGCGGCGACGATTGCACGGCGGCGACGGCGGGAACCCGAGGGCCGGCGCGCCGGTGAATTGGTGCTCGACCAAGCGAGTGGGTGCGCCGGGGAAGGCAAAGGGAGGCGCAGGCGTTCGAGCATGGGCTTAAATAGTAGCACGAGAGAGGAGGGCGAGGGAAGGCGAGGGGGCTCTGAGCGGCGGCGCTTGCCATTGATGGCCGCGGCCATCACGGCTCAGCGCAAAGGAAAGGGAAATGGCCCCACTTGATCGAGGGTGGTTAATTGCCTTAATTGGCAAGCTTGATGAAGAGGGAAAGGAAGGGAAAAAGGCAGGGCGTGGCGGGATTCTCGGCGCCGCGGCGGCCGCCGGCGAGGCAGAGGAGAAGAAGAAAGGAAGGGGGGAGAAGGAGAGACCGACGGTGGGGTCGCGGTGTCGGGCCGAGAGCAAAGAAAAAGAAAAAGAAAACGAGAGAGCGTGGGCCGGCGCAGGGAGAAGGATGGCGGGCCGCCGGGTCGTTTGGGTCGAAAGGTGAGAAGGTAAGGTTTCTTTTTTTCTTTTCTTTTTCAAACTCCTTTTAAAACAACTTTTCTTTTCAAAATCAAATCAAACTCTTTCAAACTTTTTTCTCAAAAATTTTATAAACTTTTTAGAAACTACACAAGCAACCAAAAACCATGCAAGCCAACCGATGATGCACAAACACTTGTTGTCTCTATGTTTATTAAATTATGTTTAGTATTTTAGAGCTCAATTTAAATGGCAATTTAAATTCTTCTAATCCTTAAGACTAATTTAAGTTGCTAGGTGATTTTAGTGATGGAATTTTAGGGTGTCACAAATCCTACCCCTTAAAGAGAATCTTGTCCCAAGATTCGAAGACTTAGAGAACAAATCGAGGAAAGTCTTCCTTAAGTTCATACTCTCTTTCCCAAGTTGCTTCTTCCTCAGTATGATGACTCCACTGTACTTTACACATCCTGATGATCTTACTCCTGGTAACCCTTTCCGATGTATCCAAGATCTTAACAGGGTATTCCTTGTATGTCAAGTCATTCTCCATTTGAATATTCTCTAACTGTACCGGTTCTATCTTAACCTCACTTGTACATTTCTTCAGCTGTGATACATGGAACACATCATGGACTCCCGACAACTGTGCTGGCAAGTCCAACTGGTATGCTACTTCTCCTTTCCGTTCCACAATCTTGAAAGGTCCGATGAATCGAGGTGATAACTTCCCCTTGACATGAAACCTTCGTAAACCCCGAATAGGCGACACTCGAGGTATGCATAATCACCGACTTCCAAAATCACCTCTCTTCTCCGAGGATCAAGCATAACTCTTTTGACGTGATCGTGCCGCTTTAAGATTCTCTCTTATGATTTCAACTTGCTTTTCCGCTTTCCGTATGCTATCTCGGTCCAAAGAGTTGTCTCTCACCGCTCCGGTTCCAAAACAACGGTGTTCTACACTTCCTTCCATACGAGCCTCAAAAGGTGCCATTTTAATGCCGGATCGATAACCGTTGTTATAAGCAAACTCGCATAAGGCAAACTCTTATCCCAACTGCCATCGTTCTTCAACGCACAAGCTCTCAACATATCCTCAAGAATCCGATTTGTTCTCTCCGTCCGCCCATTTGTCCGAGGATGGTATGCTCGAACCGAAATTTAACTTTGTATCCATCGATTCATGCAAACTTTCGCCAAAACCGTGAAGTAAACCGTGTGCCTCGATCCGACACTATCTTCTTTGGTACCCCGTGCAAACACACTATCCTTGAATTATACAACTCAGCTAGCTTCACTCCTGTATAAGTCGTCTTTACTGGGATAAAGTGTGCTACCTTGGTTAATCTATCCACAATAACCCATATAGAGTCATACCCATCACGAGTACGAGGTAAGCCCACTATGAAATCCATACCAATTTCTTCCCATTTCCACTCAGGTACCTTTAGAGGTTGAAGCAATCCTGCTGGCCTTTGATACTCAGCCTTCACTCTTTGACACACATCACACAAAGCTACATGAGTCGCTACATCTTTTTTCATTCCATACCACCGCATCTCTGTTTCAAGTCCCGATACATCTTGGTACTCCCGTGGTGTATAGAGTAAGCCGAATCATGTGCTTCCTTCAAGATAGCTTCTCGTAACTCCTTAATCTCAAGTACACAGATTCTGTTCTTAAACCATACTGTTCCTTGCTCATCTTCTTTGAATTCCGGAACTTTGCCCAACTTAATCAACTTCCTGTACTCTGCAATCTTGTCATCAGTCAACTGTCCTTTCCTAATATCCTGCTCAAGCGTTGACTCGATTTCTAATGTCAAGGTCTCACCTGAAGCGACTATTCCCAAGTTGAGCTGTGCCATCTCCCAACATAGCTCCTGTGGTAGCAGGTGTCCTATCAGCATGTTAGTCTGTCCCTTCCGACTCAAAGCATCTGCTACAACATTTACCTTTCCTAGATGATACTGAATATCCAAATCATAATCTTTGATTAACTCCAACCACCTTCTTTGCCTTAGATTCAAATCCTTCTGGGTAAAGATATACTTCAGACTCTTGTGGTCAGTGAAGATCCGACACTTGTTTCCAATCATGTAGTGTCTCCAAATCTTCAATGCGTGAACAACCGCGGCTAGCTCAAGATCATGAGTAGGGTAGTTCTCGCTCATGTTTCCTCAACTTGTCTTGAAGCATAAGCTACTACCTTTCCTTCTTGCATCAACACACAACCCAATCCTTGCCGAGAGGCATCACAATACACATCGAATCCTTTGTGTATGTCCGGCATGATCAACACAAAGTGTGCGTGGTCAACCTCTTCTTTAATTCTTCAAAACTAGCCCGACACTTCTCATCTCACTTAAATTCCTTTCCTTTCTCGAGCATAGTGGTAAGTGGCTTCACGATCTTAGAAAACCCTTCAATGAACCTCCGATAGTATCCCGCAAGTCCAAGGAAGCTTCGATCTCCGTACATTCTTAGGTGGACTCCGTTCAATACATCCCGAACCTTGCCGGGATCCACCGCAATCCTTCCGTCCGTGATAATGTGTCCGAGAAAAGAGACCTCCTTCAACCGTAAACCACACTTGCCGAACTTGGCATACGGTACCGATGTTCCCGAAGCTTCGGAACACAAGTCTTAGATGTTCTTCATGTTCTTCCTCACTTCGAGAGAATACCAATATGTCATCAATGAATACCACAACAAACTTATCAATATACTCCATGAATACCTTGTTCATCAAATACATGAAGTATCTTTGGTGCATTGGTCAATCCAAAGGACATCACGGTGAACTCATACAACCCGTATCTAGATGTGAATGCCTGTCTTTGGTATATCCTCCACTCGGATTTTTAACTCGGTGATAACTCGACCTAAGATCTATCTTAGAGAATGCCTTAGCTCCTCTCATCTGATCAAATAAATCCTCAATCGAGGTAAAGGGTATTTGTTCTTGATAATAACCTCATTAAGTGATCGATAGTCTATACACAACCTCCTAGATCCATCCTTTTTATCAACGAAGAGTGTGGGGGCTCCCCATGGTGATGAACTAGGACGGATAAACCCTTTACTAAGTAGTTCTTCAATTTGTTTCTTTAATTCAGCTAAATCTTTTACATCCATTCTGTAGGGTCTTTTAGATATGGGAGCAGTACCAGGTATAAGTTCAATACTAAATTCAATGTCACGGTCAGGTGGCATACCTGGAAAATCCTTTGGAAACACATCAGGGAATTCATTCACTACCCTTATATCCTCCAAGGCCTTGCCTTCTACAGAGTTCACAACTCCACTGCGGAATGAGGGTGTACTCACATATTCTATTCTCTCTCCCTGAGGACTGGTTAACAACACTAACTTCTTTCGGCACTGGATAACTCCATCATGCTTTTGTAACCAATCCATCCCAAGAATGACATCTATTCCTCATGATTTTAGAACTACCGGATTAGCAAGAAAGTCTACTCCCATGATATTAATCTTTACTTGTGGGCATATACTACCGCTTTTCATTTCTCCTCCCGGGAGCTAACTATCGTGGGTTCTTCATTGAGCTCATAGATAAGTTATATTTTGTCACAAATTGATCGCTTATGAATGAATGTGATGCTCCCGAATCAAATAATATTGTAGCGGGTACAGAGTTGACGAAAAAACGTACCCAATACCACGCCGCCGTCATTCCGAGCTTGCTCCACCGATACGTGATTAACCCGGCCATGCACATGATTCCCGCCGGCCTCTCTTGATAGGTGTCCGTGGAGTACGAGCCCGTGAAGATGACCGCCCGCCCCGTTTCCACCGTCTCTCTGCGGAGTTTGCATCACCCTCTTGGGACAATTGTTTGCATAATGCCCCGGCTCTCCACACTTGAAACATCCACCGGGCCGAACAGGGTTGGTGTTTCCGACGGCGCCCCGCAGCTATTGTTAGGACGACTCAGCTGAGGGGTAGGAGCTCTGGGTGTCTGAGGATTGAAGCGTTGTGGCTGAAACGAGCGCCGCAGCTCGCATGTTATGTGGGTACCTCCCACCATGACCACCGGGACGATATGGAGTCGGGCTCGCCGAGAATTGAAACGAGGACGGGTGTTGCTTCGCTAGATCGTCCAAGTGACCGAAACTTGCGTTTCTGTTCACCCATCTCCTTTCTCTTGCTTTCCAGCCCAATAGCCTTGTTCACCAATGTCTGAAAGTCTGGGAAGATATGACTCTGCAGTTGATAGTTTAAAGGCCCAATCAAGCCATCCAGAAACCTTTCCTGCCTCTTTGGGTCAGTGTTTACTTCATCTGGTGCATAACGTGACAGGTGAGTGAACTTATCCAGATATTCAGTCACTGACATATTGCCCTGCCTCAGTGACAAGAACTCCCTCTGCTTAAGCTTAATTACCCCTGAAGGGATGTGGTAAGTACGGAAGTTGTCACGGAACTCCCCGCCAAGTGATGTACCGCCCGTTGGGATGAGCGCTTGAGTACGCATCCCACCGACCGTAGCCTGCCCCACAAGTCTTCCAAAGAAGCATACGGGACCATCTCCCTATCGGTGCATTGCACAATCTCCAACTTCTTGGTGATGGTTTTCGGCCATTCGTCGGCATCCGGTGGATCAAATGAGTGAGAAAACGTAGGAGGATGGTGACTCATGAACTCCTTGTGCTCGTCCCCGGGTGGCGGAGGTGGCGGAGGAATCGGCCGTGGTGGCCGGTTCTCGTTGAGCTTGCATTTGCTGCACAGGTGTTGGTAAGGTTTTGAATCGGTTGCATCCGCGCCGCAAGAAACTCGCCGCATGTTTGGATCCATTGCTTGATTGATCGGTGGGGGGTGGTCTCGGATTCTCGCCGATTCGCGATATGAGCACGGATCACGGCGGCACATCTTGACCTCCTCCCGGACCTGGTGTTTACCATCCGGCCGTTAGAAAAATCATATTTCGGATAGTTGTACTTGAATCAATGCA
The DNA here is from genome assembly GCA_947561735.1 of Cenchrus americanus. NCBI lineage: Eukaryota > Viridiplantae > Streptophyta > Magnoliopsida > Poales > Poaceae > Cenchrus > Cenchrus americanus. The sequence goes on from OX387244.1 coordinate 13,966,746, forward strand.
TAAGAAGATAACTCAAAATGAAATAGCAGCATGTTCTTCAGCTAGGACAGATTCTCGTTGACCTCAAAGAATTATGTATAACTTTGTGTAATTATCCAATGACCACGACTTTTTATCCGATTATGACGAATGAAATTATGGAACTATCCCAACAGGAATCACCTCATTTGGACATCTATAACTCGAGATAAAATTCAAACAGTGCAGCTGTATCAGCAGGAATTTACAGATTCTGACATGTTCATTACTTTGTGCATAACTCCCAGAATATATATTGTATATCATTGAATTGTTGATAGAAAATCATCCTCTAAATTTTTGAACTAACCCAACTGGTTTCATGTCATTTGGAGTTCTGTAGCTTGAGTTATAAACAAAACATTACTGGTATGTCATATGACTGCGAAAACAGATTTGATCCATTCAAACTTGCATAGAAGATTAAGCAATGACAACCGATAAAACCCAAACTATCCTTTAATTAACTCAACAAATTCTGATTGCATAGTGGCCATCACTCCACCATACAATTCACAATCAAACAAAGATCCAACTCAATCATGTTTGCAACCAGCATTCATTATTACAAGCGATACGTTCACGCAGGAACGATCTAGCGAAATAGTAAATGGTAAGGGTGAGTATCCTAGGATCCTAGCCAAGATGAGTAGTAGCTTCAGCGGAGCCATAACGGAGTCTCTTGCGCGGAGGGGAGGTTGTGGTATGGTATGGCACAACTTCCCCGAGGGAGTCGCTGTCCCGCCACCGTGCTTCCGGACGTGCAATCTTCACCCGAGCGACCGCAACTCCTCATGATACTCCGTCCATATCGGTAGTTGCTCCCTCCGGATCCGTGTTCAAGGCAACAGTCACACGTGCCGGGATGTCGATGCGATCATCACCTCCCCCGCCGGCACCACAGTCTCCTCTGTGCCACTCGCACGACGAGGCACATGGCAATACTCCGAGTTGAACAGCCGTGCCCGCTTCGCATTGCAAATTGACCAGAGTGCCCTCCTCGCTGCATCGTTCACCGCAGCATCATCTGTGGAGAAATGGGCCGTGCTGTGGTGAGATGAGCGGTACCTCCAGCCATCTGTATCATTCGGGGGCATTCTTATGTAGACTCTGCCGGTGTAGTAGTCTCTCATCCCCGGCTCGGCCGAAGTGCTTTGTCACGTAAAGGGGCTTCATGGTATAACCCGGTGTTCCGCGAACTTCCCCTCGAAGAATGCAAAACCGTCCGTTCTCATCTTTAGTGGAATGTTTGTGATATTCTCGCTCTCGTGATAGCGAGGGTCTTCATCCTCATTGTCCTCTCGGGTTTCCATTAGCATTGTTACCTCCTTCATCATCTCCACCGTCATCACTAGAATCGTCCGGGTCACCACCTTCACCATCGAGCACCGGATCAACATGTGCGAGGGGGTGCTTCCTTATTTGCCATAGGCGCCGGTGGAATCACAATGTCCCCATCGGCGTCTCCCTCCGACAGACGGTGCCATCGTACGGCTATGGCCGTTCCAATGGCTCCTCCTCCTCCATCTCAACCTCCTCAGGATCTTCCTCTTCTGGTTCCGGCTGGACCTCCTCTGGGTTTTCCTCCATCTCAGCCTCTGGCTGGAACTCCTCTAGTTCCTCCTCAACATCCTCTAGACGACGGCGAGGAGCCACCTATCCAGTGGGAAAGCACCCACCAGTGCTCTTGCGGGCAGTCATGTAGGTTCTAGCCATCTGTCAAAGCAAAACTGATCTCAGAGTACAGAATAAATCAAAATGACAGAGTTTAAATGATAAACAAGATTAAATTAGATTTTTAATGCGTAAATAAGATGATTTGAATCATGATAGGGTTCTATAGAATATAAATCCTTAATTTCGTCCATTTCTAACTAAGGCTGCGACCTACAGTCATCACGGCTCTGGTACCACTTTGTCACACCCGATTTTACAGGGAAAACCGAATGCATCTCACGTGTGCGCCAGGATCATTTTACACACACATGATAGACAAAACGAGTGTAATACCATTGCAGTAACAAATCGTTCAAGAGTTAAACCAGTACGATATTCATTATTACATCCAGAGAGGTGGACTCGAAGGTCCAAACACAACGATAACTAAACGACGAGCAGCTCCATCTTTGACTTCCACAGGCATGATGACTGGGGGATCCGCATGCCCTAGAACTCCTCGTAGTCACTCCAGTACTCGTCCTCGCCTCCGACGTTCTCCTCTGAACAGCGGTAAGCAAGGGTGAGCACACTTATGGTTGGTGCTCAGCAAGTGGGGGAAATAATGCAAGGTTATCAAGGATAGGCTATGGTTCACGCGTAAGCATTTTATAAGTTGGACAAGTTTTATTAGCAAGCACCTAATTACTAGGTGTAAGTGTATACCAACCCACTTATCCTTAAAAGAAACCTCAAACCAAACCCACAAACCCACGATTTGCATTTGTCTTCAAGTTTGTTAATCATGTGAGGGTCCAAGTCGCTCATGACCGTGAGCACGGCCGATCGATCGCCTTTACACTCGCAGGTTGTACACTTTACCCACGGTTCGTGTTCCCCATCTTGCCCGGGTTAGCTACACCTTTATACACTTCCGAGGTGAGTGGCTAGGGGTCCACTACGAAGCCGAGCCATGTGGACTGTGGTTGTACTGTTGTATTGGGTGGTTCTCCATGTTCCGTTTATATTTCAAATTATCTTGTCTTAAGCATAAACGTATTACATAACAGAACTGAGATATATATTGTAAAACAAAGCATAACCATACCCATGTAAAGCAAACTAAGCATTTATCTACCCCAAGCATTGGTTAAACAGGGTTGATCAAGGTAATGAGGTAAAATATCTAGTCAAGTCCTTAACTAGGTGTTTGCCCATCAAGTTTATGCATAGCAACAGGAATAGTAAACTTTGTTTAGCATGCAGTGACATAGGTTCAAAAAGATAATGCAGGGGGGGAAGCCACTTGCCTTCCTCTACAAACTAGGTAAAATCTTCCTCGAACACAGGCTCTTCCTGATTGCCTCCGATGGGGAGCTCAGACGAAACATGCACGATATCTACGAGTCAAACATGAACAACAAACAATAAATAAACAGTACACCAAACAGTAACAAAACTGGTAAATTTGCTGTTTAAATGATTCTACTCGTCGAGACGATCATTTCGGTATATAGAACGCTAAAAACAGAGTTAAAACGAGAAAGATATGATTAAAACAAGTTATAGGGACCTATACGCAAGAAAACTAAGTTTACGGGGCCTTTTATAAATAAAACCAGGGGCTAAAACATAATTATATAAAAACAGAGGGGTTTATATGCTAAAAGAATTGAAAAGGATCTCCGATAAAAGAATCTAGGTTAGACAGGGGCTAAAACATAAAAACCAGGACTCGGTTTGTGAAGATTCTTAAAGGTGGAAAGACCGACATGTGAATCCGTAAAAACTTAGGGGCTCTTTAAGCTAAACGGCTCGGCCGAGCCATGGATCGCTCGATCCAACAGGCGAGGAAGCCGTGGACCGAGCCATGGTCGCGGTCCACAGGTCTACGGTGGACCGGCCTCATAAACTGAAGGGGTATGCGATCTCGTCTATACATCGCAGATCGGACGGCCGAGAACGCGTGCAAGCGGGGGTGGCGGCGGACTCGCCGGAGAGCGGCGGCACGCGACAGGGGCACGCCGGCGTTGGCCCCGGACGGCGTTCCCGGCCACCATTCCGACCACAAGCCGGTGCAAAACGATGCGGGGGCGATTGCGCACGTGACAGGGGGGGTCTATGGGGGCAATTGTGCCTCGCGGCGGCGGCCGCACCGAAGGGGGCGGAGCGGCCGCTCCGGCGAGCTTGTGGGTGCGCTCGTTGTGCACGAAAGGAAGGGAAAACGGGCGGGGAACATTGCTCACGGTTCAAAGGAGTAGCGGGCGAGCTCGAAGGTGAAGAAGATGCGACGGCGGCGGAGCTTGGCAACGGCGGCGGATCGGGCGGCGCTCCGGTGTGGTCGAGGCGCGGCTCCCACGGGCTCTGGGGACGAGGACCTGCAGCAAACCGGGCTTGATGAGCCTCTGGTGAACCCAAAGAGAAGAAAAGAGGGGCGGCGGAGGTTGTCCTTCACTGGCGGCGACGATTGCACGGCGGCGACGGCGGGAACCCGAGGCGGCGGCGCTGGTGAATTGGTGCTCAAGCAAGCGAGTGGGTGCGCTGGGAAGGCAAAGGGAGGCACGGGTGTTCGAGCACGGGCTTAAATAGCAGCACAGAGAGGAGGGCGAGGGAAGGCGAGGGGGCTCCGAGCGGCGGCGCTTGCCATTGATGGCCGCGGCCATCACGGCTCGGTGCAAAGGAAAGGGAAACTGCCCCACTTGATCGAGGGTGGTTAATTGCCTTAATTGGCAAGCTTGATGAGGAGGGAAAGGAAGGGAAGAGGCGGGGCGCGGCGGGATTCGCGCGCGCGCGGCGGCGGCCGGCGAGGCGGAGGAGAAGAAGAAAGGAAGGGGGAGAAGGAGAGACCGACGGGTGGGGTCGCGGTGTCGGCGAGAGCAAAGAAAAAGAAAAAGAGAGAGAGAGCGTGGGCCGGCGCGGGGAGAAGGATGGCGGGGCGTGCCGGGGTCCGTTTGGGCCGAACGGTGAGAAGGTAAGGTTTCTTTTTTTCTTTTCTTTTTCAAACTCCTTTTAAAACAACTTTTCTTCTCAAAATCAAATCAAACTCTTTCAAACTTTTTCTCAAAAATTTTATAAACTTTTTAGAAACTACACAAGCAACCAAAAACCATGCAAGCCAACCGATGATGCACAAACATTTGTTGTCTCTATGTTTATTAAATTATGTTTAGTATTTTAGAGCTCAATTTAAATGGCAATTTAAATTCTTTTAATCCTTAAGACTAATTTAAGTTGCTAGGTGATTTTAGTGATGGAATTTTTGGGTGTCACGGTCACGGGTGCATCGGCAGACGCTCGTCCGCAGATTTGTCCTCAAGGTACTTGTCCGTAGCCGTCCCCGATGAGCCGGGGGTGTCGCCGGCAGCCATGAAGACTTGGCGATCAGGGTTGCCAAGGCTGGACTCAGAGCTCGCCACCTCAGTTGGAGTGTATGAGTCGGCCGGGCAAGTGGTGTTCCCTCCTGGAACGGGAGCGAGTCGAGGTAGGCGACGTAGCGTGAGTCTCCGCTTATCAGGTCCGCGGGCTTGCGGTCCGGCCGCAGACGAATCTTCCGGCGGGCGTGGACGTTATAACCAGCCCAGAGGCCGGGCCTGATAAGGGGTGCTCAGTTGTGTTGTCCTCGGACTCGGGATCCTCTGGGTCCGACCTGAAGTCGAACTCGTATGCGGAATCCGAGTAGAACCCGGAGAGGGGGTTGGAGTCCGAAGCGTGGCCGGGGGCGGTGTCGGAGTCCGAGTTGTACTCGGGTACGGGCTCCTTGCCGGCCCGGCGCGAAGAAGGAGCCCCCGTGCGGGCCCTGCAGGGGTTGCGGGGGCCACGCGTGGAGCGCTCGCGGGATGGGGGGACCACATGCGATGGCTGAGCAGCCGGCTCGCATGCGATAGCCCATGGAGACGTCGAGTTCGAGTTGGAAGCGGACTCGAGCTCGAAGTCGGCGTGATGGTTGAAAAGCGAAATTTCGCCGAACTTGCCGGTGAGTTCGCCAGTGACAACTTCAGGGAGCGTCACGAAGCCGGTCTCCGGTTGGGCTAGATGGTGAGGTGATGGCGGAAGGATCCCGTGCCATCGGCAGTGCGGACCCAAGCGCCGAAAACGAAGGTGTCGCCGCGGTTGAAGGCGCCGGTCGGCTTGAAGTAGACAGAGGAGCCGTCGAGTTCGCCATGTGATCTCGGGCGAGATCCCCTACCCGGCGCGCCACCGTCGGTGTTTTAGACCGGCAACCTACTAAGGGGAGTACCCGAAGTAGATGAATATGGCCTCGCCGAGATCGGTAACTCAAAGGAAGAGACACGTGGCACACAATTTAGACTGGTTCGGGCCGCGAGGTGCGTAATACCCTACGTCCAGTATGCTGCGTATCTCTGGATTGATTGGGTACGATTACAAGATGATGCAATTGTACGCCGTGAGATGAGATGATGAGAGAAGGGTCCCTGCCTCGCCTTATATAGTACGGGAGGCAGGGTTACAAGGCGGAATAGGGAGAGAGTACTAGTCGAGTACGTCTAGGAGTCTTCCATACAATGCGGGGCATGTACAGCTTCCTAACCGAGTACTTATCCTCTCCGTAGTCCTTGTGCTTCACACCATCGGGTGCCGTGCGGCGCAAGCCGGTAGTCCCGTGGGCCCACCGAGTAGTCGGTCCCGGTACCCACCGAGGTAGTTGGCCCGGGGAGGTCCATACGACACTCGGGCCCGTGCGAACCTCCGACCCTTTTGAGTTCATTGCCGAATCTCGGAGGATCCCCCGGTTGTGACAGAACCGCCCAAAATAATTCCGTATTATCGCCTATTAAGCAATAATAAAGAACTATTCCGTCGCTTCCGCCGGGGTAATGCCCGGTAAATCACATACAACGGATCGCCGATATGCGCTAAGCCCACACGAAGGCGGGACCGCAGTACAACATTACATTACATAAAAGTTCACAAGTTTATAAGTACTTAATATTACAAACCAGGTTTTTCGTACATAAAAGTAAACATGGTTCGCAGTTTAAACGGCGGAAAATAAACTACACGCATGATACACATAGGAGGCCATCCATGTATATCACTCATCATCATCGTTCTCCCATTCAACCTCCCATCCCTCCGGAATAACACCGGGCCGGATAGGATTACCCGAAATCAACAAATTAAGCAAGGCTAAGTACTAATACTCAAAGCAAGACTTACCCGACAAAAATAAAGTAAGACTTAGACATGCAAAGCTTTTTGGCTTGTGGGTTTGCTTTGCCAAAAGCGACTAAGAGTGGATCCTTATTTTCAAGTTTTACCTCATATTCTACTATGTTAACCATTCTATGTGAGCACCCGCACTAAACAAGCATGTTGTTCAAATAATATTAAACGAGTAACAATATTAACCCAAAATGTTCCATAAATACACATGGGGTAGCCGTAGTCAAGCCGACTCGGATAACGGCGAGTGACCGACGATCGATCGATTTATATCCTTGCAAGGTAAACCCAAGATACACGGAAGAAGTAGACTCCAAGAATTCAAATAAAAGGAAATGCGGAGTCTACCCCGTCAAGGCGGTTCCCAACATCCCACAGCTTTGGGATCGGACGCTACAAACTCGGTACACGGTTATCCGTAGGGTCTAACCCGACCAGCCCGACTCACACACTATACCACGGGTAGCTAGCCCGGAGACGCATCCCAAGCGGGTAGCTAGAAAGATCCCGCCCGGTTCGAAGGTACTAGGCTTACGGGTCCCATTCCCGACAAGCACTTGGTAAGTTCAATAGCTTAGGACCAAGCACCATGCTACCCGGTCGAGACCGAACCCATTGCTCTTACCACATGAGCGAGTCAATTTAACCAACTTATGATTCCGACAAGAATAACCTATATCTCGCGAGCGATGAGTCATTACTCGACATGTACCGTGTCTTTAAAGCATGGCACTAGCGTTCCTAACATACTAGAAATGAGTATAGGAGTCCTAAGGAACATGCAACCAGTGTTTCAAAACAACTCCCGAAACTTAAATGCACAAAGTAAAGCATAAATACCGAAAAGTAAAAGACATGATTTTAATTTATAAAATGGGTTAGATGAAACCGGTGCTTGCCTTCCTCGGACTCGCTACCAAGACAATCCTTGGGCTCTTCCGGATTTTGGTCCAGGTCTTGCCGCACATGTTGACGGTGTATTTTGGTGCACCTAGCATGTTCATTACACTTTGGTTTGGATTTGATTATTGAACTAACCCGCCACTAGGCACACTAATCATATAACAAGTTCATCTTTGTGCATGCATTTGGAAGTGTTGTGTTTATGTAGGAAATCATGGACATAAAGGACGGATTCGCAATAAGTTCAAAGGAGCATTCATGGAGTCTTGTTCGTGTTCATGAGCTCGCTGAAATTACTTCCAATGGTGGTGAGGACCGAAGTGCTACGAGGAACACCCCCGGGATTGAAGCGTAAAAGATCAAACTTCATGCAAAGAGAGCCTCCATCTTGATCGCGAGGATAACGGCGTCAAAATCATCCAAGTGGAGGGGGCAAAGTAGATAAGTGCACGAGGACCCACGGAGCAAAAAGGGCGACCGAACCGGGCCGAAACCGGGCTCCGGGCCGGCCGGCCCGCCGCGGATCGGCCCAGCCCCACTTCGGGCACCGGTTCGGTCCCGTCTTCCTTGCCCTCGAAGGATCTTCGACCCTAAAACCCCCGACGCGCCGCCAACACAGGGAGAGGAGTTTATTCGCACCAGAAGGCCATCCACAAGCTAGAGAGAGAGGAGGAGGATCTCCAGCTGGAGATCAACCACCTCGAAGGAAGCACCCTCTCGTGGAGAAGAAGGAAGACACCGGCGGAAGGGAAACCATGATCAACGGTGCCATGATCAGCACCTTGATGGGGTAATCTTCTCATTCGTCCATGGGTTGTAATCGATATTGAGATGTAATCGCACTTTGTCGGATTATCTATCTATCATCTTGTGTTGAATATACTTTAATGCTTAAGGCTTGCAACCGTGCCGTAGAGGGAGTACGAGCTCCAATGCTTCCTTGGATCCATTCAATACACCGTGGCCATCAAAGGTCTAGTCATGAATACCTTCGCGTAGTGACAGTACGAGAGGAGGGAAAGGGCGAAACCGTGGTCACAACCCCGATAGATTAGATTGGTTTTTCATGTCTTTAAGCGATTGCATGCTCTAGTATCGTAGACCCGTGGGCGAGTGTCTTCTCTCTTGATCGTTTATCATTCTCTCTAGTGTAGTTAAGTGTTTTCTAGTATAATAGTAGTTAGGGTTTAATAGCTAGTGTGTCGTTGTTGATCGAACGCTTGTAATCCCCTTGCTCCGCGGATTGACAAGAACCTTGGGAATCCCGTGGTGAAAAAGGTGTGGGGTCCGTACGCTTGCGGATCGTAGAGGGATACGTCTTTTATCCGTCAACAGCACACTAGCTTGATTCAATTCACCATCAACGGTCCCGTCTCCCTCCTGAGTGAGTGTGTACGTACCGTCGGGTAGATCTACACGTATACATGCATATGCATTAATTAAAGTTAATCTTGATGGTGATTGTGTGCACATCTAAGTAATTTAAGTTACTTAACTTCATCAAACAGCAAGGGGGTGTGTCTAAATTAATAAAAACATAAACAAATATGATTTCACAATTTAGCACTTTTAATTCCATTTCTTTCTTTAATTACTTAAAACAAGCCTCCCTACCATAAATCCATATTAAATCATAAACACCTCAAATGAGCCTAAACTTTTGCACACAGCAACACATGCCTAAATTAAGCTCTCAAACCAAAATTTGGCTTAAGATCATTTGTACATTAATTTATACGAAAAAGACAAATTTCAGCCTAGTAAAACACCATTAATTCATATAAAAAGATTTAATAAACTTTTTGATCTAAACTTTTTCCTACAGGTCATGTATGTCAAATATAAGCTTCTAACCAAAGCATAAGTACATATTCAAATTATTTTTCAGATTTTGAATTTAAACTCCTACACAAGATTAAATCCAAATCACCTATTAAACTATTCTCTAAAATCACATCCATCATACCAGAGGTGCTAATCAACAAGGAAAGGCCCTTGGGTGCATAGGTGGTTACAGAAAAGTTCATTAAAGGGGCTATAAAAAGCATCAAACTTAATCTAGCATAAAGCTTACAAAACTCATAACTGAAAATATACACATCACAATAATGCAAATTTTTGTCACAGATCTAGACATGCCATAAAGAGCAACATATCCAAAATTCAAGTTCATAGCATGTGTATTTTTCAAACTACACTAAAAACACTTCAAATTGAATTTGACTTTTCATTCAAAAACTACACAAAAAAATTCTATACATGTTTTCTAGAAAAGATAGGTTTCTTCACCAGGAACCCAGCAAAATTGGATTTGTATTTTTCTGATTTTTCTACGATTTTTATGATTTTTCAAAGGTTCGGGCTTGACACCCGAGATCCGAAACCGATTTCTTACGAACGTGTCCTCGGACCTCGCAATGTAGCCCCGGTCGCGGCCGGCGACGGGGAAATCCAAAATCCGGCGAGCTCATCGCCGGGATGGACCGGGGAAGTGGTAGGAAGTGACGAGGGTTCACCTAGGGTTCGATTTGAGGCGAGGCCCCGAGGTCGGGGAGGTGCTCCGGCGGACAACGGCGTGGAGGTGGCCGGTGGTCGCGTTGTCGTTACGGCGTGCGCATCGTGGTGCGCACGGCCGGTACTCGGCTCGCCCCGGGGGTGAAGTAGGAGTAGAGAGAACGAAGGAGGGCGGCGAGCTCGACGGGGATTTGACTTGGACGGCGACGAAGCGTGCCGTGTGGTTGCCCGACGGAGCTCGCTCTATGCGGCACGGCACGGGTGCGTGCGAACCGGGTTGAGGGTGGGTGAGCGAGGGCGGCGGACGTACGATACGGCATGACGGGTAGAAGGATAGGTGCATGACGGGGCTAGGAAAGCGGCCGGGTGGCCGCCTGCATGCGCCGGCCGTGCTTGGGCGCGCTCGCGCGTGGGCGCGTGGCCCCGGCCCGCGCGGCGCACGCTATCTCGGCGCGGTCTACGGAGAAAAAAAAAAATCGAGGGCGAGAGGGTCCACGAGCAGGTCCACGGTCCACGGCGAGATCGTCAAGGTGTCGGTACACCGAGATGCCCGCCGGTGCCACGTGGACGCGAAAGTCCGGCCCGCGCACGCGGGGGCGACACGTCGAGCGCGCGACGCCGTGGTCGCACCCGCATTCTATTTCAAGTACCCATCCTTGAAAATGCATAACTTCAAAAAGAGCCGCCTAACTTGAAAATCTCCAAAAATCAAAGTTGTAGAGGAGCTATAGACCTACAACTTTCCCAAAGGGCGACATATGTTTTGATCAACGGTTTGTCTGGGAACGTCGACCGAAGTTGGCAGAATTCTCGGTCCCAAGTTACTGTTCACAGCGCGTTCAACTCAAATTTTGGCCAATTTGCACTCAAAAGTGGAATGTCCGCCATTTCTGAAAAATGTGTTCCCGGAAATAACGAACAAATTTTGTATTGGCCGATTTTGAACTTCTATAGTAAATTTTGGAGAACGCGCAAGAAAACCAAATCAGCTGTTTAGGATCTTTAGGGGTTTGACTGTGATTTGAGAGTTTGACCAAGGGCTTAGGTGCAAAAGTATGCACAATCAAGCAAAACATGCTTATAGACTAATTAATCTTGATTAGCACATCTAATTGAGGTATTTATCTTTAATAAACACCTGGGGTGTTACAGTCTACCCCCCTTAAAAGAAATCTCGTCCCGAGATTTGACACAAGATTAGAGGAGACAAAGGTGGGGGAGGAGTGGTGTCGGATATGAGATGTACCCGTTGTTGTCGGTGCTCTTTTTGATGGATTCAATGTAGTCGTGAATTTGGGCATGCTCTTCCGAGCTTGGGTGCAAAGCCTCTTGCAACTTTTCTTCTCGCCCGATTTGTATTGCCCCGCGAAGGTTTCGTACACTTTTTGTAACACCCTAAAATTCCATCACTAAATTATGTAAGCAACATGGTGTTTTTGTTTTATTTTCTAAGGATTAATGAATTATCAAATAAATTTGGCCTTTAAAATACTTAAATATCATTTTAATAATTTAGAAGCAATAAGTGCTTGTGCATCATGATTTGAATGCATGGTTTTATTTTTTGTTTGTGTGAAGTTTTAAAAGCTTTTAAAAATATTTTGAAAATCTTGGATTGTTTTTTAAAAGAGTTCAATTTCAAAAGTTTGAAATGTAAGTTTGAAAAGGTTTTAAAAAAAACTACCCAAACCCTCTCTCTCCCTCTCATCTCGGCCCGGCCCCAGCAACCCTCCTCCCCCTCTCTTTCTTTTTTTTTTTTTTCCCGTCGGCCCACCTTCTCTTTGAGCCCACCAACCCCGCCGCCGGCCCACTTCCTCCTCCCCACTCTTCTCTCTCGCTGCCAGCCGGGGCCCACATGTCAGGACCGCCTCCCACCTCCAGCCGATCCCTTTCACTTCCCCTGCCCGAGTCAACCGCGCCGCCGCCGGCAACTTGCTCCACATCCCCCGCCCCTTTCCTCCTTCAAGCTGCCATCAAGGAGCACTAATGCACCAGTTTTACCCTCCCCATCAATTCTCCATTCGGTTTTCCCTAATCAAGCGCCCCCCTTGATTGCCTTGAGGCAACCGGCTGCCGCCATGGCCATTAATGGCTAATTGGCCTTTGGCCGTCGCTCTCTCCCTTCCTCCCCTTATAAAACCCGAGATGGAGCCCCTGCACCTTCTTTTCCGCACCCGTTAGAGCCCCGCACCTCTCCATCCTCGCGCGCGCCGCCGCCGCAGCTCCCTCCGCCGCCACGCCATTGGTGGCCGCGAGGAAGCTCGTCGCCGCCACCGGACCGGCCGCGCCCCCGAGCCCTCGTCTTCTTCCCGAGCACCGCCGGAGTTTCTCGTCGTCAGGCACCCTCTCCCGTTGCCGGACCGAGCTGCACAGGTCGCCGCCGCTGTCATCTTCAATCTTCGGCCGTCGTCGTCGATCTCTCTCTACGCCGCGTCTCGGACTCCGTCGTTCCCCCTCAGAGTTTCGCGGCAAGGTGAGGGTCCCTCCCATGCGCTGGTTTTCCTTTTCCCCGTGCGCACGAGCTCGCCGGCCATGTGGCTGTCGCCGCCGTCCGCCGCTGGCTGTAGCGCCGTTCACTCGTAGCCAAAGTCACCGCCTAGTGCATGTGGTTGAGTTCCCCGTGTTCCCAGCTCCATGTAGAGCTTTTCTGTGGTTGAAAACATGGCCGGATGCTCGAGTTCGAGCTCCTCCGACGAACTTCCGGCGAAGCCGCCGCCGGCGGCGCCGCAAGCCGGCCGTGCGCCCGCCGTCTATCGCGCACGTGCGTCCTCGGCCCGCATCGTGAAATCAATGGCCCCGATCGCGTAACCCTTCACCTTTGTGTAATCGGTGCACCGTGAACCCGTGGATATGGTCCACGGTGCCGGTCCACGGCGCCCGCCGATGCTCCCCTCGCGTTCGGGGCGATGCCGGCCGTCGGATCCGCGGCCGGACGGCGCGGATCGCCCCGGCCCTAGGTCATCGGGGCCGCCGCCGCCGCCCTCCCGCACGCGCGCCACGTGCGCCGTCCGATCCAGATCTAGCGGCTCGGATCCGCCCGGCCCACGGGTCAACAGACCCCATACCGGTCAACCACGGCCATTTTAAAAAAAAAACCCGCCCTTTCTAATATCACATAAATGCCCTTCCACCTTAAAGAACCATTACATATAAGTCCTGATTTTCATGTCTAGGCCCCTGATCTCTTTAGGTTTTCTGTTTAATAGCCCACCCTTGACCTTTTACTTGTTAGACCTCCTAGTTTTACACATAATTATGTTTAGGTCCCTGAAATCTTGCAGAAACCCCCCCTAAACTTCCAGATATTCACAATTTAGTCCCTGAATCTTGTTTTAGCCATATCTTTTCCGTCCTAGCTCCGTTTTAAGCGTTCTTGGTGTCCACGCGACCATCTTTTCAAGCCTCGTCGCTTCTAGAACCTTGTTTTGGCCGTATTTTGTGCGTTTTATCTTCGTTTCCACCGTTTCAAGTTGCGTTAGGCTCATATCAACTAAAAATACGTGACAGGACCAATGTTGTACATGTTCTTTGTTTTATAATTTATTTAAATGTTAAATATGATTAAATATTATTATGCATGCTTTTCTAATTAAAATCTAGCTAGAGTTCAACACGTGTTTTCATAAGAAAGTTAATATTCTTAATACTAGTTAAATATTTCTTATAATTAAAAGCTAATTAGATGTGTACCTTGGTTTTCATAATCAAACTTAATTTGAGTAATGTTTATGCAATTTGCTTCCTAAATAAAAGCAACATAGGCTTTATCTCGAGTTTTCTTAATTAAATTGTTAATTTGATTAATATGAATATAAATGTGTTTTTAAGTTATAATTTGATTAGAATAACTCGAAATATAAAGATAAACGCCTAGATGCTTTTACATGCTTCTTTTAAATTAAATGTTTAATTTGCATAAGTTAAACTGGAATATTTATAAGTAAAATTTGACTAGGCTTATACCACCTTTTAATACAAATATAACTTGCTTAATTATAAATAGGGTATTTCTCTGAAATAACCTATAGACATAACTTTATTTAATTAAAATATACCAAGCACATAGCTCGCTCTTGTTTGTGATCATCCAAATCTTCCAATAGTTCCTAGTGCTTTTGTGTTCGCGTTCCTAGAGCCAACCCTTGTCTTCTCTTTAAGCTTTTCATGCTTGGTGTATTGTTTTGTTTATTGTATGTTTTCTTGTGTGCTCGTAGTCATCGTGCCGCGTTTCAAGTGAGCGATCGGTTGGAGTGGATCAAGAGCAAGTGTTTGAAGAAGAAGAACCCCCGTGTTTAAGCAAGGAAGGCAAGTGGACTTCTCCCCCTCGCATATTCTATTTTGTCCCACACAACTTGCATGATAACTAAGTTTACATTTAAATGTTGCTATGCATAAACTTGATGGGAAATTACCTTTTTAAGGACATGACTAGAACTTTATCCCTACTACCTTGGACAAGCCTTTTAAATAAATGTTTTGGGTAGAAATGCTTAGTTGCTATAACTTGGGGTGGTTAAATGAATCTTTTGCAATAAGTTGAATGATGATCATGATAACTTTGGTGATATATTTATATGTGTGTGTTTATGGTTAATAACAAGATCATATAAGATTTAATCGGAACATGGAGAACCACCCGGAAAACGGTGCAACCACAAGATATATGGCTCTGTCTTGGCCAATTAATTAGGGAAGTCTTGTGTGGCTATTAGACTTAGTAGCTTGGGGTACGGAGGAATGCTTTTATGACTCTTCTACTGCGGACGGGTTTTGGAACGGAAGTGCTCTTCTAGGCTTACCTGGTCCGAGAGTAGAGAGAGGGTACGAAAGATAGCCTCTAGGCGTGCTACTATGGGCTAATACACATAGGAGGACTCAGAAAGGCCTCGTAGCGTCCCTATGCAACCACACCTCGGAAGTGTGGTATTGTGCCTACTTTTGCATAGCATGGTTGGGTTCAAAGTTCTTCGGAACTTTTACGCGACTTGTGGTGAAAGTGTACAACCTCTCGCAGTGTAAAACTGTTATAACGACCGTGCTCACGGTCAAGAGCGGCTGGACCCTCACATGATTAATAAACTTGAAGATGAAATTAAATTGTGGTTTCTTGTGGGTTTTTGAGAGGGGATGCTTTCCTAAATGCTTAAGTGGGTTGGTATAAACTTACATCTAGTAATTAGGTGCTTGCTAATAAAATTTTGACCAACATTAAAATGCTAACCGCAGCAAAACTCTTAGCCTATCCTTGATAGCCTTGCATCTTTCCCCCACTTGCCGAGCTCCAACTTGCTTACCCGCCGTTCGCAGGAGAACACCGGAAAAGAGTACTTCGGCGACTACGAGGAGTTCGAGGCTTGCGTGCCCCCGATCATGTGCCTGTGGAAGATGAAGATGGAGTTGCGTCTTCATAGTTATCGTTTGATCGTTGCAAAGACCTTCGAGTCTATCGTCCGAGTGTAATAAAGAGATAATGTAAAGGTTAAACTCTTGTACATTTTTATTGCTTTGTTTATTGATATTTCACTCATGAAGTCTATCATATGTGTGTAAACTTGATCCCGGCGCACATATGAGATGCATTTGGTTTTCTTCGGAAAATCGGGTGTGACACTTTTTGACAAAATGCCCGAGTCGTTTACAATTGTAGGAAAGGTGTGCACTGTGATCACACGTTGTCGTATCAACAGTGTTGCTCTACCTTTTAGCATGTGAAAGAAAATCGGTGCAGGTGATATCCCACCCATTTGAATCAATCTTTGGCAAATCTCGCTTGTGACTCTTACTCCTTCTTCCTTCCTTTCTAAGGTCCATAGGAAGTTGAGACGGTGGCATGAGTGAATCTAGGAGTTGCTGATTGGCATCTTGGTTCTGTTGATTTTGAGCTTCATGATTCATCAATAGATTGAAGAGATAGACTTGCTCCATAATAGATTCTGATATTGCTTGGGAGAGACTGTCGGATAGAATAGTTTGCGATAGCCCTTGATAACGATTATGGTTGACATTTTACACTAGTTGGCTTAAAACCAAATTTTGGCCCTCCAAAATTTTCATGGTGTTGGCAAAGATATCCACCACCTCCTGTGTTGGTGGAAGAGATGGGAACATCTCATTGGGTCAAAGATTGACCGGATCTCCTGTGGTGGATTCCATTTCACTGAAATTCCATGAGGATCCGATCAGTTTTCCGCAAGAGAACAAAAATCCAAATATAGAAACAATTAATAAGGAAACGTAGCAATAGATCGGGAGGTCAGAGAATTGAACCCGTGGATGTGATAAGGATTTCCTTAACTAAAGGATCGTCAATAAACACGTTCTGCAAGGGCTCTAAGATTTCCATAATTTCCTTTTGAGAGTAACCAGAAGTGTGGTGGTAACTCAAAGAGTCAAAAGTTAACTTAAAAGGATAGTTTAAGGATACCAAAATTGTAGAGAGCATTTAGCAACAAGTTTCCCATGAGTAGCAAAAATGGAAGATAGGAAAAAGGCACATGGAGGCCAAAAATCTCAAAACAAACTTGCTCATAGTTTATTGAATTAGTGATTTAGGGTGATATCCTTCCTGTTATTAAATGTGCAATGGTTTTATTTTATTTTATTTTTTTGAAAAGAAGCACCGATCAGGTAGGATTGCAATATTAATGCATATAAATGATTGGTGCACCATGGGATGGTGCACATGATGATGCTCAGTTGATGAGTGCATGGGAATGATGCACGTGCATATGATGATTGTGCATATGATGAATATGCATACACACATATGGTGCCGATATCATGATGCCTAAGGAGAGATGCACATGATGTGGGCATGATGTAGTGCACACATGACGATGCCCATGTTTATGAATGCGTGATGCATATGCTCATGAGATATGTTGCTCATGGTGCATAGTCAGTATGCTTTATTGCACCCATGGAGTTAGTTAAGAAAGGGGGAGCAATCAAAGAGTAGGGAACAAAATTGTGGTGAGTCATTTTCCATAACCCAAGATACCCAGCGCGCTCCTTGTGATAATCACATGGTCACAGCGGACCACATGATACCCTAGGTTCCGTCGCAAAGACCTTTAGTTAGGGAAAACATCATCAACCACAAGGAAGGTAGAGTGGAAGGATTTATATATATATATATATACCTATGCAAGTTAGTCACCCAAGATTTCCTAAATGCACAAGTTATATAATGCATAATGAAAATGTGTTGTTAAGGTACGCATATGCATTGTGATAAAATGCTCCAATTTGCATGCCACAAGATTCTTGACACTTATAAACATGAATTTATTTATTTGTTTGTGAGCAAGCTGTTGACGCGAAAAGTGCACTCAACGCCAATCACACGGCAAGCCGAACAAAGCCGGCTTCACACGCGCGCAGAGAGCAGATGACGTGCCGGTCAATTTTTCCCGAAAATTAACAAAAGATAAAGCAGTTAGATATCAAAGCTTGGAACTTGCCGGGTGGTACCGTGACAGGTTCCATATTTTCAGCTAAAAAAGCCATAAGAGATGACACATAGCTATGGGAAGCTATCTGCCAAAGAGCTACGACCATTCGGGAAACCGCAAAGGGAAAAAAGGAACACTGCCGAATGGATGACGTAAGCGTGACAGCGATCGGCCTTTGTATAAACAAGGATGCATACGCGAAGCTATGACCGATCCCCATGAAGATTAACATTAAATAAATAAATAAAGTAAAGCACGAACATGATCATGTATTAAATAAGCATGCATAGATCTAAAGCACTAGTCTACCGCATGTCTAGTTACTTTAAGATCCGTCGGGTACGATATCAAACAAATCTATCCACCGCATGATACAACTTACATGAAAAACCGTACCACTTTCCATAAATAGATCTATCCACCGCATGATACAATCTAAATACGGAAAGCTAAAAGCACACATCATTTAAAGCATGAATGACGCACGTGATCTACTCGTGTAGAAACATAACCGAATACGGCTGAACAGCCGATTCGGGGTCCATGAAGAAGGAACAAACATTACCACGAGAATAAATCTATCAGATTGATTTGGGAATCTAATCCACCGGATGACTAGCTCCAAAGCAACCCAAAAACCTGCATCTACCGCATGATACCCGGTTCTTTCAAGATTTATACGAACATAGCAAGCTTGAACCCGCAACACGTAACAACCTAGATCGATTCGGTTTCGGCTATCGGAAAGCATAAGATCCACGCGTCAAAACATGAAACTTACTCGAACAAGGACCATAAAAGAGATATAGCCGATCCAAACCCATCTAGATTAAGCAAAGATGTGTTACATGAATTAAAACATAAAGTAAAACTCAAGATAACACGGGATAACTTAATGAATCTATTGGATCTTGCCAAAATCCAATGGAGTCGATAACTAGCTTCAAGCTAGATCTTAGCCTACCGCATGGCTCATGATCTAACAAGAAACCCTCTTGAACCAAGCTTGAATCTACCGCATGACACGAAGCATGGTAACAAGACTACTTGCATCAGATCTAAATCCACCGCATGATACTAGACATGATACAAGGTTGCGGTACTCACGAGAGGTCGACGGATCGATTGGCCCTCTCGAAGAACTCGACGACACGACAAGGACTCTAGGGTTTGGCGTAAGGCCGGTGTGTATTGAGGAATGATTGTGTCTGTTACATACATTCAGGGATCGTATTTATACCCTGTTGAGTACAACTGCGAATGGATTCGTTGCCTAACTAAGCTCGATCGCCTATCCATCCATTCGTCTCCCCTGATTGAGCCACGTCACCGTCCAATCCCGCAAAATCAGCTCTACTGTTCCTTTGCCGAACCGGAGCAAATAGCCGACCGCAGATCTCTTTGCCGAAAATCTCTCGAAAATATCCTTCCTTCCACCGGACGGACTCTTTTTCGAACCGGACCCACAGTCGGACTCCTTACCAAATTTTGGTGTTAACACATGCCCCTTCAATTGTGGGATAAAAGTAATTTTGTTCCACAATTGACTCCAGCCACGAATCCTTGAATCAAATCTGTCAACACCTGTTCTTCGCAATCCGCCGGAATCTTCATCCAGATCCAACCCTAGATCCCCTCGTTCCGAGCTCGAACTTCCAATGGCAGCTCAGAACCAAGATGCTCAGGTAAATTCATCCCCCGCAAACCTTGTTCGGCATTAGGTTTTCAATTTTACCTGAGATTTTCTTTTTCCGCTTTCTTCCAGGAACCTTCTACTAAGCTTTTGATTCGCACCGAGGCCAATTCGAGGTCTTATTACCTTGGTCCTGTGGGGAATCCTGATCCTCGAGATTTCATTGCCGCTGAATCTCAGAGAATCCCCTTCAAAGCAGCTTTGTCTCCACCTCCTCAGTGGCAAGATGCGTTCAAGAACCGGCCTTTACCTCCAATTGCGGCCGGAAGACTTGGTATCGGAGGATCCTTGCGATAAGAGCGGATTGACCAACCCGGATGCCCTCTCGTATTGCCCGGTGCTTGGAGCTATCCGTGGCTGAGACCCCCAAGAACGAAGATCTTCTCGATAGCGACCGCCACTTTTGGTCAAATGACGTCAACGCCTTCCTTTTTGGCCACGGTCCGATGTCTCCCACCTTGGCCGATGTATATATGATCACCGGCCTTGACATTACAGGATCCGTTCAGCCTTGGAATTTCAAAAATTCCTCACGGCAGACAGGGGTGAAGCCAGGGAACGGATACAAGCAATACATCTTGAAACACATGAAGGACAATCCCCTGGGTGCCGTTGAATACAGAGCATTCTTGAATATGTGGCTGTGCGGATTCGTCTTCCGTGGTAAAGCCAACGAGCCTACCCCGAACCATATCTCAATGGCGTCCCCATCCGGCCGATGGAAACCGCCTTCCCCCGGGAAAATTCTTCTTGGGCGGTGTATACCATATGCTTCACCGGATCGTTACCCGGATGTATACCGGCGAAAGGATAGCATGTGTCAACGGCCCTTGGTGGTTCGTTCAAATGTGGCTGCAGCTCCCACATGCATCGATTGTCGGTGTCGATTTGAACTCCGCATTCTTCCCCTTGTCCAATCACCTCGAAGGAGAGCCTCAAGCTACCGAGAGGATGCCAAAATTACGGAGAAGCGGTTTCAACCGTTTCCGTCCAAAGAAGACATCGGCCCGGCTCTTCGAGTTATTCTTCAAAGGTTTCCCAATCCTATCCGGCTTCCTTATCTAGGCAACGACACCTTGACCTTCCCTGTTGAATTTTCCTTTGAGCCCAGCCATCAAGATGGAAGATTCTTAGAGATTCTCAACATCATAATCCGTCCATGCATACTGCCGGCCGAGTTCAATGGAGGAAGGCTGAATGTCAGCACTTATGAATACTATCAGCCTAATGTAATGGCTAGGCAAATTGGATGTGGACAGATGCCCCCAAGGCTATTTCTGCATGAATTTCTTAAGCCTAGGGAGGAAATCAAAGAAAGTATGCACGAGCGGGGGTCTTTCAATATGTGTGTAGCCTTACTATCTATACCTGTCCTTTCGTGCCCATAGTCGTAGCTCACCCCACCTTTAACTCCTGGTGGCAAGAATTCCATGATCACACCTTCAGTGAGCCTGTCCATGTGTTTTGTGCAGAGTTGATGCCTGACTTCTTGCCAACCCCAGAGGTAATATCATGAACCTTTGGATCAGACATGTCTTCTTTATTCATGATTCTGACCTTCACCTTCTTGTCCACAGAACACGATCTCGCCCCTCGAGCCGGGAAATTGCTTACAATGTTGAAGGTCCAATTTCAACGACCGGGATTCAAATCCACAACTCGCATCGCCTAATGGCAAGGTATGCTACAACGGATCCCGGCCTTTCTAGCCTTGCCGCGACGGGAGGCAAGGTCCGCATCTGATTGCCCCTCCAAGTGCTAAAAGGAGAAGAACTGTCAAGAAAGTGCTTGTTGAGGTAAACCCCTTTACCTTCTTGATTACCAGGTCACTCTGTTCTTGATGAATTATATCATTGTGCATTTTCGGACCGCAGTCCAAGCAACCTTCGTAACCGCACTCGCCAATGCCCCATCCACTGGTATGACCTCTACTGTTCTCTCTTAAGGATGAGCACTGGCATTTACCCTTTCAATTTGACATTTGCAGGAGAAGCCATGGAAGAACATCTTGTAGATGTTCCAGTGGTACAACAAGCAAGTCCATCCAGGGTTGAATTACCCATTCTAGTGGAGATCTCATCTTCATCACCTTCTGCAGAAGCAATAAATTCTCCAGAGATGAATCTCCTAATTCAACCGGAGCCACCAAGTTCCCCAGGGGTGCCATCACCTGTTGGTCAAGCAGAGATAACCAACCCAACGAGAGGCGGATCCGACTCTTCTTCGACCCAGAGACCCACGAGCCGCCGTAGCGCATCGGCACCCCCTAGCTTGGAAGTTTCGGCTCTACTTGGAGCATCTCCTCCACCTCGTGATCGCCCTCGCTCAAGAAACCAGCCGTGAGGTATCCATCCGCACTTAATTTCGGTACCTCGATGTTTAGCATTCTTAATTCGGCAATATTGTTTCTCGGGATCGGCTCCATCATCATCAAGCCTGCCATCAGAGAGCAATCCAGCTGCCGAGGTCATGGAAAGAGTATACCAGCCGCTGTCAGATGAAGTGTTGTCCAAGCTCAAAGAAATTGCTGCCTGGCTAGAAAAAGATGCTCAAGATCAGTTCAAGGATCTCTATCACTTCGAAGAGATGTTTGAATCTATCAGCCAAGAGCTTCCTGAAGACATCAGAGCTTCTCTATCATCCGTCTATGGCTTAGAAACCCTTTATGCACCCGTAAGGCACGCTTGGAGGAAATTGCGCTCCCGCCCGGCCATTGAAAAGAGGAAAACTGATGCTGAACATGCAATGAACGGGGCACAATCCCAAGCGAGAGAGCCACAAGGACGCATTGGCCAACCCGCGGCTTCTTATGATCCGAAAATCGCCGGGAAGGCGGCTCTAGAAGCGGAACCGAGAAGCTTCGTCGGCGGAGATAGAGATTGACAAAGAGAAAATAGCCGAACTTCCGGATTGATAGCAAAGACCCAAGCGGAAGCAAAATCGGCTATCACCAAGATAGAGCAATGCGATGCGGAACTTACGATCTATCCGGTACCCAAAAGGATTGCCAGGAGCTGCTGGACAATTCCCATCTGATAACATCCAATGCTCGTGGTGTGATTGCCAAACTTCTGAATGCTTGAATGTTCTTATTGATGTATAACTAAATTTGGTCATTCTTGCAATATCTTCTTGATATCTGTTTCCTTTCTTCTGCGCACTTTCAAATATAATGCTGAATGACCCACTCGGTAGTGAAACGCCAACTCCCGAACAGCACTTTGATTTTCTTTAGCCGAACCAATCGACTGCACGCGGCTCAGCCTAGAACTCCAAGCGACCCATCGGCGGGCTGGCCAAGGAAACCTTTCCACCTTCCGATTTTCTTAGGATATGTGCCACGATCCAAAGCCACGACTCGAAGCCACGATACATCCTGCCAGGCCTATAAATGTTACCATAGGTGCCCCTAGCTCTCCACCAGGCCTTCTAGCTCTCGAACATTTGCCAATCTTAGCCCTTTTGCAAACAGTGCGCACCCCAAACCACGATGGTGCGCCGCCTCAACCGCCGCCGCGCCTCCGACGAGGCCGAGGGGAGCAGCGCCAACGCGTGCCGGAGGTGACGATCGTCGATTTTTCCTCTTTGATTCTACTTTTGGTCCTCTTTTCACCTTGACGATCATTCCCTTTTCTCAGATTGATTCAGTGGAATCCGCCTCGTGCGCCGCCAATTAGCCCCTCCCGGATGACTCCTCGAGTCCGATGGCCATTCCCCCGTACCGTACGGGGAAGAAGACGCCATCCGCTTCAAGGAGGAGCCGGAGGCGTCCGGCGTGAGCCGGAGGACGTCTCCAAGAAAGCGGGCATAGCCGAGCTAGAGTGGGAGGACCAGCGCAGACAGCTGCTGGAAACCATTGATGGTACGACTCTGAGATTAGTTCTTGATTCCACCCGGCTTTTGGCGCTAATCTTTTTCTTCTTGCTTCTTGCAGCCCGCGATGCGGAGCTCAACCACCGAAGGAGCCGGTGGAGCACCGGCCGAGAAGGTGAATGCCCTCGGCAATACGCTAGTGGAGCGCCTTGCCGCGTTGGAGCGCCGCGTTGATGAGGTGGTCGTCCACGCGCGTCCGTCCGGGCACCACCTTGGGCCCGGCCGCCATGGCGACGCACACGGACGTCGACTACTCCACCAGGCCGCGCGGCTTCCGGGCGGCGCGCCGCGAGGACATCGAGGAGATCGAGCTCATCCCGGAGCGCCTTGATGGCCATGGCGACACCATTGCCGAAATCACTCATCCCCAATCCGTGTTGAACGTACTCTTCGACTAGATTGTACTAGGGATGCGTAATTATCGGCAATAGATGAAGAACTTTTGAATTCTCGCACCCGTTCGTGATGACTCTCTTTGCATTTTGCATCCGCGAATTTTGTTTTCTTTGAATGCATCCGGGAACTATCTTTAGCCGAACGCGCGAGAACAACTCGCCCCTTGGCGCAAAATCCACAGAGGATCCCCCGTTCGGTAATCCATAAACACCGTTCAAGAAAAAACCCTTCGCACTTGGTAGAAAACCCCCGCCGCTTGGTATTCCAATAGTGTGTACTCGCCGCTCATCACTCCCAATGCGCCTCTCCGGTCAATAAAATAGCCCGTGGGGGTGCTCGCAAATCCACTCGCGCACTCATCCATCATTTCTCATCTCTTCCCCCCGCCTCTAGAGGAAAAAACCCCAACGCCATGGACAAGGGTAAACAACCCCAGGAGAGCGGCTCATCAAAGAAGCGTACAATTCGAAAGTGAGTTCTTTCTTGATCTCGCTCCTCGTTCTCCCGCATGATCTTGCGCTTCATGTTTTCCTCTCGTCCTTTTCGCCTTGATTTGCTTCCCGAAGAAGTCATCGGGACCGAAGATGTGCCTGAGTACATCTCCTCCGATTCCTCCCTCGAAGCAGAGGATGCCACGCCCGAGCGAGAGGACCAACCATCGACCGCGTCGCCGCGTCCGGCATCTGGAGCACGGCCTCAGGGACATGTCCGCCCGTTGCCAAGCCGAGCGCGAGCGTCGCATGGCTCGGAGGCATTAGTAGGGGGTAAACGTTCCCCGACTCCTTCTTGACCTCGTGCTTGCACTTGGATTTCTTGCCCCTAATCTTGATTCCTCCGCTTTAGATGTCTCCTCGACGGTACAACAACCCGAAGACGGCCCGGGATAGCTTGGTGGAGGCCGCCAACCATGGTCACCCCCGCGCGTTCCAGGCCGCCGTCACGGTGGTCCCGGAGCAACCGAAGAGGGAGCACCGAAGAATTAAAGAAAAGATTGTATCATACTTTCGCTTCTTCCTCCACGCCTTCTGCTTCCGTCCTCCTCGAGGATCTGACCACCGGGGTTGTTAGATGTAATCCTGCAAGAAGCAGTTGTAATGTAGTTTTGAGCTAAGGGCAATGCATCCAGGCACTGGCCATTTTCTCTTGTTCATGGATTTTGTTCTGAAGGCGGCCTCATTCTTGAGCGCCGGCTATTTTTGTGCCAGATGTGTGTAATCATCGATCGATCTCAATGCTAGGATAATATTTCTTCAGATATCTTCCATTTATTGCAGCGGAAAATTCTTCTCCTAGCAAAGTTTTCAATATGTATGCATTACCAGGAACGCATCCGACCACACGAAAAGGCCCCTCCCGCTAGGGGACCATTTGCCGAACTCACCGTATTTAGTTCCAATCGGCAATAGCGCTTTCCAAACTAGATCGCCTTCGCAAATTGCCTTACTTTTACTTTCTTGTTATAGTACTTGGCGACCCGCGCCTTGTTTTTCTCGATGTTCTCCGGGGCCCTAAGACGGATCATATGCAAATCTTCTAGCTCATCCATCATTAGGCCACCGTAATCCTTGGAGCTCAACTCGTTTTGTAGCACCACTCTCCCGGAATCCGATTGCATCTCCCAAGGCGAGGATCGCGTGATGCCCGTAAACCAACTCGTAAGGAGAAGTCTTTGTAGCTCCATGGGGGGCCATCCGTAAGCCCACGGCGCTTCACCGAGTACCGAATGCCACCTTCTTGGCTTCGATCGATCTTCTTCTCGTATCGGCTTGATCATGATCTTATTAGAAGCCTCTCGCTTGACCATTAGCTTGGGCATAATATGGAGAAGAATTAAATAATTTGATTCCCATGCTTTCGGCAAAATCTCCGAATTCCAATGACACGAATTGTGCCCCCTGATCGGTGGTAATCGTCTGAGGGATCCCAAATCGGTAGATGATGTGTTCCTTGACGAATTCAATCATGTTTTCTGACGTCACCTTCTTTAGTGGGATCGCCTCAACCCATTTGGTGAAGTAATCTGTAGCCAAAAGCACGAACTTATGCCCCTTGCTAGACGGAGGATTGATTTGGCCAATCAAGTCTATACCCCAGCCCCTGAATGGCCATGGCTTGATGATGGGATTCAATGCTGATGCAGGGACCCTTTGAATATTCCCGAACCTTTGGCAATCCTGACATCCCTTGTAATACTCAAAGCAGTCCTCTAATATCGTCGGCCAAAAGCATCCAGCTTGTCTAATAACCCACTTCATACGATAGGCCGATTGGTGCGCTCCACATATCCCATCGTGCACCTCGCTCATCATGTTCTTGGCTTCTTCTGGACCCAGGCATCGTAGTAACACCCCATCTATCGATTTATAAAATAAATTATCATCCAGAAGAACGAACTTTATGGCCTTGTACCTTAGCTTCCTAGAGACTTTTCGGGATGGATCTTTCAAGTAATCAACGATTTCTTTCCTCCAATCATCTTCTGCAAGATCCGCCCCTAGTGTGCACACTTCGCAAAGAAACGCTTCTTGACTCTCTCTCGTAACCGCAGGCGCTCCGAGCCAACCCGTTTGCTTCCTCGTTATGTTCTCTAGGAATGTCTTGTAGAGTCACGAATGGGAAGCTCTTCAAGATTTCCCCGCACTCTTCATAGTAACTCCTCAGCGCTTCGCTTCTGCACTCGTATTGGCCGTTCAATTGCTTGATTACCAATTCTGAATCTCCATAGATCTCAACTGAAACGGCCCCAGCTTCTCTCAAATATTGAAGCCCTCGAAGTAGTGCCTCGTACTCAGCCTGGTTATTTGTGACAGTGGGTTGTATAGGAATGGCGAATTCAAACATCTCACCTCTGGGCGAAATTAGTAGGATCCCTACTCCCCCACCTTTGCCACACGATGACCCATCAAAAAATAAAGCCCAAGGGGTAATTTCAAGCAGATCAATTGACGGGTCACGATGTTCAGTTATAAAATCGGCAATGACCTGACCTTTGATGGCTTTTGCCGATTCGAACTTCAACTCGAACTCTGATAAAGCTAAAATCCATTTGCCAATCCGACCATTCAAAAGTGGCATAGATAACATATGCTTTATCACATCAAACTTGGAGTATACAGTGCATTCGGCATTCAACAAGTAGTGCCGAAACTTTGTACACGAGTAGTACACACAAAGACACAGTTTCTCTACGACCGAATACCCCGGTTTCGGGATCAAGTAGTTTTCGGCTAAGATAAGCTACTACCCGCTCCTTTCCTTCGAATTCTTGAATAAGGGCCGATCCAATGGTTTGGGTATCGGCCGCCACGTACAACTTGAAAGGCTTGTTTAGCTGAGGAGGAGCCAACACCGGCGGCTCCTTCATGTACTGCTTGATCTCATCAAAAGCCTTTTGTTGTTCGTCACCCCATGTGAATTTCTGATCTTTCTTTAGCTTCAAAGAATGGAGAGAATGGCAACACCTTCTGTGATAAATTTGAGATGAATCTTCTCACGAAGTTGATCTTGCCGAGCAGTGATTGCAATTCCTTGAGGTTGGTTGGAGGAACAACTTCATCAATGGTCTTCATGCTCTTCTTGCCAACTTCAATTCCCCCTTCGTGGACCAAAACCCCAAGAATTCTCCAGCTGATACCCCAAAAGCGCACTTGTTTGGGTTCATCTTCAAACCATGCTTCCGGGTGCACTCCAAGGTCTTCTTCACATCCTCCAAATGGGTGTCATGACTCAAGGATTTGATCACCACGTCATCAATGTAAATTTCCACAGTTTTGCCGATCAACTCATGAAAAATGTAATTCATGGCCCGTTGATAGGTTGCACCGGCATTTTTCAACCCAAATGTCATGACTATCCACTCGAATAGGCCTATATGACCAGGACATCTAAAGGCAGTCTTTGATATGTCCTCTATTGCCATGAAGATCTGATTGTATCCCGCGTTGCCATCCATGAAACTAATCACCTTGTGCCCAGCAGCGGCGTCAATCAACAAATCGGCAATAGGCATCGGGTATCCATCCATGGGAGTAGCTCTGTTCGGGTCCCCGAAGTCTATGCAAACCCTCATTTTTCCATTCTTCTTATACACAGGAACGATGTTAGAAATCCACTCCGCATATCCGCATGGCCGAACGAAGTTTGCGTCAAGTAATCTTTCGATCTCCTTCTTCACATCGGCCAATACTTCATCCTTGTAGATCTTCCGGGTGGTTGCTTATATGGTTTGAAACCGAGGCTTGATTGGCAACCGATGCTCGACGATGGAACGATCCAATCCGGCATCTCCGAGTAATCCCGTGCAAAGCAATCCTTATATTCTTTGAGAAGCTCAATTAAATTCCCCCGAAGTCCGGCCGCAAATTTGCACCGATGAACGTCGGCCTTGGTTTATCACCACTTCCAATATCAACTTCTTCCGCTTTATCGGCCCGGCATGAATCCTCGCCCTAATTTTCCATCGGTGCCATCTACGGGGTTCTCCATTAAAAATTACTATAAGAGCCGATCGCTTGAATCGGCCGTTGATCACCGCCGACAGTTCAACAGGACCTTCTCCCCGCTCTTTCCCCGAGAAACAATCAATGCCTTGGTATTCCCGCAAGGCCGGTTCCATGTTGGCCACGCTCACGGAGTCATCCGCCCCGGACGACCTCGATCTCATCGTCCACCCACCGGATAAGTCGTTGATGCATGGTGGACGGGACGCAACAGCTTAGCATGAATCCAATCCCGCCCAAGCGGCAGGTGCCGTAGGCTCCTTTGCCCTCGATGACAAAGAAGGTGGTGAGTAGCGTCTTGGACCCGATCATCAAGTCCACATGAGCACATCCCTTGGTGTCTGAGGGGTTCCCGGCGAAGTCGTTCAAGATGATGCTTGTGGGCGTCAAATCGCTCGGGCCCATTCCAAGCTTCCCGAAGGTGGTGTACGGCATTACATTGACTGCCGCTCCGCCGTCGACGAACATCTTGGTCAATGGCTTGCCATTGACGTATCCTCTCAAGTACAGCGGCCTCATGTGACGGTTCTTGGCCGGCTTGTCGAAGATGGCCTCGCTTGGCCGGCACACCGCCTTGTGCCATCATCTCTTCGGTGTGCTCGTCGTCGAAGGAAGCTTCCTCCCCGCATCACCTCGGTTAGCAGGAGCCATGAACTCGTTCGGCGAAAAGTATACCATGCATGCCGGAGCCGAACGCTTCGATCCCTCGGGTTGGTCCTTGGGGCGCCACATCCGCCTCGTCCGGATCCCGCCTCGCTTCAATTCACGGTTCCTCAAGCGCCGGGACCCGTCTCTTCCGGCTCTTGCGTAGGCCGGCGGGCACCACCGCCCCTTCTCGCCGGATGTAGTCATCCTCGTCCTCTCTTTGGTCGCCCCACCCGAGATCGCCTTGGCGCTTCTCCGGGATGATCGATGACTTCAATTTTTGGCGCCGATCCCCATTAGGGTGGATCCTTCCAAGTCTCTCGTGGACGGATCGGCGATTGGCGCCTTCCCCGCCCGTACTCAACATACCCGTCGCCGCATTCGGGACGGTTCTTCAATGTGGGCGGCTTCGCACCCTCATTCCGGCGGTGCCCGAAGAAGGCGCATCCCCGGTGTGCGCGCTCCTGCTCGCGCGTGTACTGCTCCCGGTCCCTTCGCGCGCCTCTTCTTCAGCTCTGCGCTGCTCCTCCTCGTGGCGACGCTTCTGGTAGCGCTCTTTCTCTATTTGGCGCTGCCATTTGTTGAGGAGAATGCACGACATCACCTTGGGCTTAGGCCTGGATGACTCCCCAATCTCAACGTGGCTCTTAAGAACGCGGGGGGCGTCGCCTTGTACTTGCTCCAGAGTCACCTGGCGCTCTGGGTCCACTGCTCCACCTTGCTTGGACCTGGCTGAGGTCAGGACCTTGACCTTTCCCTTCTCCTCGGCTGTTATCACATTGACAGAAAAGCCGAGCATGTTCTGAGGAAAGGGGTGGCCATCCAGCTTCATCTTGTTATCGAACTTGAGGTGTCCCTCCCGGATGGACTTCGGATCCTCATCCCGAAGACCCCGCAATCGTTGATGGAGTGTGAATCCCCGTCATGGAAGCCACGATAACGTTTCGCTTTAACTCCATCGGGCCGAAGCATAGAATGCCCCTCGGGCGCCTTGATTCGGCCTTCTTTCACTAAGAGCTCAAACAACTTATCGGCCTTCATGATGTCAAAGTCATAAGTCCCCTTGGTCTCGCTTGACCCAAAGACCGATTCATTGTCAAGGGCTCCTTGCCCCACATGATCTCTCGCTGCGGCTACATCCACTTCGTCCTCGAATCTTCGAACAAAGTCGGCTTTGTCCAGAACCGGTTGTAGATGTCGGCGACGTCGTGCGCTTGCCGAATTTGGGGTCCTTCTTGAGGCCATATGCCCGATTGCTCATCGCAGATAACTTCGCGACGACCGGCCCAGGTTCTCAAATTCCATCCCAAATAGCTTCTCGCGCACGGCCGGCAACATCCCGGCGACGGCCATATCGCCCACCGATCGTCCGGCAAGTTCAGCGAGAAGCACATGCCTTTGACTTCCCTGAACCTTCTAAGAAACTCCAGCGGTGTTTCGCTGTGCCTTTGCTTCAGGGTGGCGAGATCAATCGGCTTCTTCTCGTAGCCGCCGCCGAAATAATGAGCGTGGAATTTACGCTCCAAGTCCTTCCATCTGGCCACTGATTCAGGAGGCAGGGACGAGAACCACTGAAAAGCTGGACCTGTCGTCGTGAGGCGGGGAAGTAGCGAACCCTGAACGTCTCCTCGGCCGAGCACTCCCCAAGCTGCATGAGGTAACGAGCGATGTGCTCGACCGTGCTCGTCTCGTCCTGCCCCGAGAACTTCGTGAACTCTGTTGGCGGCTTCACCCTTGGTGGCAACAGCACATTATAGTACTATTCCCGGGAACGGCGGCCTATAGGCGGGGCCCCCGCATCTTTGGCTTGAGGCCGAACTGATTTTGCATCAATTCGGCCATCTTGCGTGCTAGGGCGTCATCTTCTTGCGCGCCCACGGCACCGGCGCGTACCCTAGGTGCGGGAAGG
The DNA here is from genome assembly GCA_947561735.1 of Cenchrus americanus. Lineage (NCBI taxonomy): Eukaryota > Viridiplantae > Streptophyta > Magnoliopsida > Poales > Poaceae > Cenchrus > Cenchrus americanus. The sequence continues at coordinate 13,997,490 of OX387244.1, forward strand.
CGTCGAACGCTCCGTAGTTTCCCACTTCATGATAACCACCGCCGTACAAATTCCTCTGGAGCCGGTTGGTCGACGGAGCAATCCTCCGGCCGAGATCAAGTGGGGCCCGGACGAGCCGAACGCTAGGTCTCCGTACGTGGGCCGGTACGGATTCGGGCCGCGTGCACGGGCCGAACCGTGCCGCTCCGTGGTGGCGGCGGACCGGGCCGACTTCCCCGAAGCTTGCAACGGGGGCCGAACCGGCGCCCCCCGCCGCCTGCGGAGGAGGTTGGAATGCCCGGCTTCGGAGCTCGAGGGGGGAGGCCGCCGTGGCCGGCTCCGTAGCGGCGGCCGAGAGCTCGATTCACCCGGCTCCACGGTGCTCTTCTGGACGGGCGCCTTCCCGAACGCTTGCTCCATGCCCGGGCCAAAAATGGCCACCATCATCTGCTGGAGCGACCCGAGGAAAGCCTTGTTGTGCTTGGTGAGCATGTAGTCCGCCGATTCTTGGAATACGCGCGCGCATTCCTCCTTTTCCTGCTGGGATGTGGCATCGCTCTCTCCCCGGGGCAGCGCACTCGGGCATGTCATTCTTCAGATACGGGACACCACTTCTATTCTTCTTAAACGACATGAGACACTTTTGCTGAAACCGGTCCACGGCGTCTTGGAGCCGCCGCCGCCTGCCGGAGAAAGCTCTTCGAGGTTGACATCCATGAGGTCTGAGATTTCAGGCATCTTGAACCAATTCGGCTGTGGTCCCACTGGGCGTGCCAAAAAGTGTGTTGACGCGAAAAGTGCACTCAACGCCAATCACACAGCAAGCCGAACAAAGCTGGCTTCACACGCGCAGAGAGCAAATGACGTGCCCGTCAATTTTTCCTGAAAATTAACAAAAGATAAGGCAGTTAGATATCAAAGCTTGGAACTTGCCGGTGGTACCGACAGGTTCCATATTTTCGGCTAAAAAGCCATAAGAGATGACACATAGCTATGGGAAGCTATCTGCCAAAGAACTACGACCATTCGGGAAACCGCAAAGGGGAAAAAGGAACACTGCCGAATGGATGACGTAAGCGTGACAGCGATCGGCCTTTGTATAAACAAGGATGCATACGCGAAGCTATGACCGATCCCCATGAAGATTAACATTAAATAAATAAATAAAGTAAAGCACGAACATGATCATGTATTAAATAAGCATGCATAGATCTAAAGCACTAGTCTACCGCATGTCTAGTTACTTTAAGACCCGTCGGGTACGGTACCAAACAAATCTATCCACCGCATGATACAACTTGCAAGAAAAACCGTACCACTTTCCATAAATAGATCTATCCACCGCATGATACAATCTAAATATGGAAAGCTAAAAGCACACATCATTTAAAGCATGAATGACGCACGTGATCTACTCGTGAAGAAACATAACCGAATACGGCCGAACATGTACCGATTCGGCTCCATGAAGAAGGAACAAACATTACCATGAGAATAAATCTATCGATTGATTTGGGAATCTAATCCACCGGATGACTAGCTCCAAAGCAACCCAAAAACCTCGCATCTACCGCATGATACCCGGTTCTTTCAAGATTTATACGAACATAGCAAGCTTGAACCCGCAACACGTAACAACCTAGATCGATTCGGTTTCGGCTATCGGAAAGCATAAGATCCACGTGTCAAAACATGAAACCTACTCGAACAAGGATCATAAAAGAGATATAGCCGATCCAAACCCATCTAGATTGGGCAAAGATGTGTTACATGAATTAAAACATAAAGTAAAACTCAAGATAACACGGGATAACTTAATGAATCTATTGGATCTTGCCAAAATCCAATAGAGCCGATAACTAGCTTCAAGCTAGATCTTAGCCTACCGCATGGCTCATGATCTAACAAGAAACCCTCTTGAACCAAGCTTGAATCTACCGCATGACACGAAGCATGGTAACAAGACTACTTGCATCAGATCTAAATCCACCGCATGATACTAGACATGATACAAGGTTGCCGGTACTCACGGAGGTCGACGGATCGATTGGCCCTCTCGAAGAACTCGACGACACGACAAGGACTCTAGGGTTTGGCGTAAGGCCGGTGTGTATTGAGGAATGATTGTGTCTGTTACATACATTCAGGGATCGTATTTATACCCTGTTGAGTACAACTGCGAATGGATTCGTTGCCTAACTAAGCTCGATCGCCTATCCATCCATTCGCCTCCCCTGATTGAGCCACGTCACCGTCTAATCCCGCAAAATCAGCTCTACTGTTCCTTTGCCGAACCGGAGCAGATAGCCGACCGCAGATCTCTTTGCCGAAAATCTCTGAAAATATCCTTCCTTCCACCAGACGGACTCTTTTTCGAACCGGACCCACGGAGTCGACTCCTTACCAAATTTTGGTGTTAACACAAGCATAGGGGAAAAATCAAGTTTGAGGCAAGGAACTTTAGAGCGAGAAAAGTAGGGATACCGGCGCCAAAAAGTTGTGGGACCAACGTTTCATGGCTATAAGGAGTTGTAGTGTTGTCTCCTATCTAGAGAAAGTGTGGGGAAACGACCACGAAAAAAGAGCACAACGAGTTTTAGTTGACTTGACAAAAGATATGATATGTTCCTTATGTAGGTAAGAAGGTGTCGATACTTCGTATTCATTTTATTGCCCTCAAAATCGATGAGCAAGGTCAAAAAGAAACATTTTCAAAGTTGGGAGATCAATAGTGATCGAACCCATGATGTCAACATCCAGGAATAGTTGAGTGCTTCGAGAGCATACCCACATGATACGGTAGTGAACACGTCAGCTAAGAAATCATACTCACGAATCCGAAAACCTCTACTCTGCCTTGGCGGTTGTGCAGCAAGCCAAGGTTCACAAACATGTTCACAACTCTTAGAGTAGGAACACGAGGAGGCTGAATTTTGATGAGCGTGTCGAATACAAAGTTTCAACCCACGTTTGTATTTTTAATTAGCCCCAAATTTTCAAGGAAATTAAAAGATCTTATCACGATTTTGCTGGAAGAAAAATCCTAGCTATCAAATGATTTCATTTGGTACCTAATGCTTGGGCCATGCTCTCATGGTGCTAATAACGCATTTGCTAAGTGAGAGCATATTCAAGCTGAGCTAGCCTCATGCATTGATCACCACACCAAATGGGAGGTAATAGCCACATGTATGGCACAAGTTCAATGGCGGTGACAGATTGTTACCGCTTGACTATATCAACTACTTCTCCGAAACTAAGGAGAGGGTTTCCGTCCATCGAAACAATGTGATATTCCCTTAGATATACATCCATAATTTTGCCAACAAAATGACAAGTAGGCATGTCTAAGGAGACTTTAAATGGAAATTTTCAGAATTTGGACAGCAACAGCTCTTAGAAATAAATTCATATCTCTCAGCCCAAGTGTCGTAAATTTTTAAATTTTGGTAAGCATGTGTAGAATTTCATAAGCCACAACTTTGGTATTCAACTCCAGGACAGATTCAACTTTTACAGGGGTCGAAAAATTAATTTCCAAAGTTCTGTCTAGCAATTTGGACTGCAGCTAGTAGCTTACTAAAAAAATTTGATATTTCTTAAACTACACATGCAAATATGCTGAAATTTTGTGACCATTGCCATCACAAAATTATGAACCAATATGGTATTCAAGGTTTGCTATATATTTCAAAGAAAGATGACTTAAAAATTTGAATTTCAGAGATCACTAATTCTGAAATTCAGCAGGACAGAGGCCTAATGTTTCAGGCATAACTCCCAAACTAAAAATCTAGTGACCTTTAGATTTCTACATGAGACAGATAGATACCTAAGAAGAATTTTTGGTATTCAAAGGTTGAATCAAAACAGATTGGAAAAGGGTCTAATAGATCCATTTTCAGAGTGTCATTGCCCAGAAATTTTCAGCAGGGCACAGCTTCACAAAAAAAATCATATCTCAAAAATTAAGAACTCTATGACCATGAGATTTTGACAGCACAAAGTAGGTTATAAATGAATCATTTTTTTGGTATAGATTCTCTGGGAAGAATCTGTTTGGAACTATAGGTAAAAATTTGAGTTTTCTACCTAACTCAGGATTTTGACAGCATTTCAGCAAGACTTAGGCTAGCCATTCCGATCCTAACTTCAGTTTTAAACATCCTAAAATCATGAGAAATTCAGGGAGCAAATTTAACTAGGTGATGAACAATTTCCCTAAAGAGCACCTAGCCGGAAATTTTCTAGATAATCCTTAGAAAGATTTGGACAGCAGCTAGTCAAATTTTCGCTTAAACACCACATCAAAGCATCAAACTAGCATGATTGGTCCTTAAGAAACAAAATTTAACTAAAGACCAAATGACACATGATTTAAGTTCATTTTCGGTTCAATAGCTTTTACATGATGCAAAAAGCGTCCTAAACTTCCTCACAAAGATTTTAAGCTTAAAAACGAAGTTAGTGCCGGTGGCGGGGCAAATATAAACGTTCTCCCTATAATAGCTAGTCGAAAACTATTCGTTTCTTAAATTACCGTGCCTAACAACCGTGGTTAGTGTACCCGCAGAAAATCACGGATATTCAAGACCTTTTGTGCCAACACTCACAAAAGCGTCCACATTCATTACCGTTCACTATAGAAACGGTATCCATGCATCAAGCCGCTGCATGGACAGCGTCCTAATTAAGACTCTCACGCGACGTGGCACCCATTGGAATAGGTCCCACTAGTCCCTCACAGGACTTTCTCCGTGGTACCACCACGTATGAAACACGTGACGAGACTCGGACGCGACGTGGCACCCATTGGAATAGGTCCCACTAGTCCCTCACAGGACTTCCCCGTGGTACCACCACGTATGAAACACGTGATGAACTAGTATGGTTGTGCAAGAAAGTAAGTTTTGACAGGGAATAAATGTCCTGGGAGTCCGACTAAATACACCATGTCTTTGGGAGTCGACTAAATACACCATAGAATACTAGCCACCCGAAAGAACCCAAAAATTCCCTCTAGAGCCTCTCGGACTAGATTAGACCTTAACGTCCTACTCTTTTAGCAAGATTATTAATCTTGGCAATTTTATTCCAAAAACAAGTTTGGTAAGGTATTTTAATTACTCGGTGCATATCATCGCTCCGGTACCAGTTTGTGACGGAACCGCCCAAAATAATTACGTATTATCGCCTATTAAGCAATAATAAAGAACTATTCCGTCGCTTCCGCCGGGTAATGCCCGTAAATCACATACAACGGGATCGCCGATATGCGCTAAGCCCACACGAAGGCGGGACCGCAGTACAACATTACATTACATAAAAGTTCACAAGTTCATAAGTACTTAATATTACAAACCAGGTTTTTCGTACATAAAAGTAAACATGGTTCAGAGTTTAAACGGCGGAAAATAAACTACATGCATGATACACATAGGAGGCCATCCATGTATATCACTCATCATCATCGTTCTCCCATTCAACCTCCCATCCCTCTGGAATAACACCAGGCCAGATAGGATTACCTGAAATCAACAAATTAAGCAAGGTTGAGTACTAAAACTCAGCAAGACATACCCGACAAAAATAAAGTAAGACTTAGACATGCAAGGCTTTTTGGCTTGTGGGTTTGTTTTGCCAAAAGCGACTAAGAGTGGATCCTTATTTTCAAGTTTTAGCTCATATTCTAGTATGTTAACCATTCTATGTGAGCACCCGCACTAAACAAGCATGTTGTTCAAACAATATTAACCCAAAATGTTCCATAAATACACATGGGGTAGCCGGTGGTTAAGCCGACTCGGATAACGGTGAGTAACCGACGATCGACCGATTTATATCCTTGCAAGGTAAACCCAAGATACACGGAAGAAGTAGACTCCAAGAATTCAAATAAAAGGAAATGCGGAGTCTACCCCCGTCCGGCGGTTCCCAACATCCCACGCGTTTGGGATCGGACGCTACAAACTGCGGTACACGGTTATCCGGAGGGTCTAACCCGACCAGCCGGACTCACACACTATACCACGGGTAGCTAGCCCGAGACGCATCCCAAGCGGGTAGCTAGAAAGATCCCGCCCCGGTTCGGAGGTACTAGGCTTACCGGTCCCATTCCCGACAAGCACTTGGTACATTCAATAGCTTAGGACCAAGCACCATGCTACTCGGTCGAGACCGAACCCATTGCTCTTACCACATGAGCGATCAATTTAATCAACTTATGATTCCAACAAGAATAACCTATATCTCGCGAGCAATGAGTCATTACTCGACTTGTACCGTGTCCTTAAAGCATGGCACTAGCGTTCCTAACATACTAGTAAAAGAGCATAGGAGTCCTAAGGATCATGCAACTAGGTTTCAAAACAACTCCTGAAACTTAAATGCACAAGTAAAGCATAACTACTGAAAAGTAAAAGACATGATTTTAATTTATAAAATGGGTTAGATGAAACCGGAGCTTGCCTTCCTCGGACTCGGTACCAACACAAGCCTTGGGCTCTTCTGGATTTTGGTCCAGGTCTTGCTGCACACTAGCTTGATTCAATTCACCATCAACGGTCCCGTCTCCCTCCTGAGTGAGTGTGTACGTACCGTCGGGTAGATCTACACGTATACATGCATATGCATTAATTAAAGTTAATCTTGATGGTGATTGTGTGCACATCTAAGTAATTTAAGTTACTTAACTTCACCAAACAGCAATGGGGTGTGTCTAAATTAATAAAAACATAAACAAACATGATTTCACAATTTAGCACTTTTAATTCCATTTCTTTCTTTAATTACTTAAAACAAGCTTCTCTACCATAAATCCATATTAAATCATAAACACCTCAAATGAGCCTAAACTTTTGCACACAGCAACACATGCCTAAATTAAGCTCTCAAACCAAAATTTGGCTTAAGATCATTTGTACATTAATTTATACGAAAAAGACAAATTTCAGCCTAGTAAAACACCATTAATTCATATAAAAAGATTTAATAAACTTTTTGATCTAAACTTTTTCCTACAGGTCATGTATGTCAAATATAAGCTTCTAACCAAAGCATAAGTACATATTCAAATTATTTTTCAGATTTTGAATTTAAACTCCTACACAAGATTAAATCCAAATCACCTATTAAACTATTCTCTAAAATCACATCCATCATACCAGAGGTGATAATCAACAAGGAAAGGCCCTTGGGTGCATAGGTGGTTACAGAAAAGTTCATTAAAGGGGCTATAAAAAGCATCAAACTTAAACTAGCATAAATATTACAAAAATCATAACTGAAAATATACACATCAAAATCATGCAAATTTTTGTCACAGATCTAGGCATGCCATAAAGAGCAACATATACAAAATTCAAGTTCATAGCATGTGTATTTGTCAAACTACACTAAAAACACTTCAAACTGAATTTGAATTTTCATTCAAAAACTACACAGAAAAACCCTATACATGTTTCCTAGAAAAGATAGGTTTCTTCACCAGGAACCCAACAAAATTGGATTTGCATTTTTCTGATTTTTCTATGATTTTTAATGAATTTTCTAAGGTTCAGCCTGGACACCCTAGATCTGAAAACTAATTTCTTACGAACAGGTCCCTAGGTTTTGCGTTCCAGCCCCTAGAAAGACCTCAGACCTCGCAATGTAGTTCTGGCCGCGGCCAGCGACGGGGAAATCCAAAATCCGGCAAGCTCGCCGCCGGGATGGACCGGGGAAGTGGTGGGAAGTGACGAGGGTTCACCTAGGGTTCGATTTGAGGCAGTCCGGAGGTCAGGAGGCGCTCCGGGCGACCGACGGCGTGGAGGTGGCTGGTGGCCACTGTTGCTGTTACGGCGTGCAGCATCGTGGTGTGCACGGCTGGTACTCGGCTCGCCCCAGGGGTGAAGTAGGAGTAGAGGGAACGAAGGAGGGCGGCGAGCTCGACGGGGATTTGACTTGGACGGCGACGACGGCGCCGTGTGGTTGCCGGTGGAGCTCTACTCTATGCGGCACGGCACGGGTGCGTGCGAACCGGGTTGAGGGTGGGTGAGCGATGGGGCGGCGGACGTACGATACGGCATGACGAGGTAGAAGGATAGGGGCATGACGGGGCTAGGAAAGCGGCCGGGTGGCCGGTACCGCATGCGTCGGTCGTGCTTGGGCGCGCTCGCGTGTGGGCGCGTGGCCCCGCCCGGCGCCGCACGCTACCTCAACGCGGTCTATGGAGAAACAAAATCGAGGGCGAGAGGGTCCACGGCGGGTCCACGGTCCACAGCGAGATCGTCAAGGTGTCAGTACGTCGGAGATGCCTGCTGGTGCCACGTGGACGCGAAAGTCCAGCCGCGCACGCAGGGGCGACGCGTCGAGCGCGCGACGCCGGTGGCTGCACCCAGATTCTATTTCAAGTACCCATCTTCGAAAATGCATAACTTCAAAAAGAGCCGCCTAACTTCAAAATCTCCAAAAATAAAAGTTGTAGAGGAGCTATATACCTACAACTTTCCCAAAGGGCGACATATATTTTGATCAACGGTTTGTCCGGGAACGTCGGCCGAAGTTGGCGAAATTCTCGGCCCCAAGTTCTTGTTCACGGCGCGTTCAACTCGATTTTTGGCCAATTTGCACTCAAAATTGGAATGTCCGCCAATTACAAAAAATGTGTTCCCGGAAATAATGAACAACTTTCGTATTGGTCGATTTTTAACTTTTATAGTGAAATTTGGAGAACGCGCAAGAAAACCAAATCAGCTCTTTAGGATCTTTAGGGGTTTGACTGTGACTTGAGAGTTTGACCAAGGGCTTAGGTGCAAAAGTATGCACAATCAAGCAAAACATGCTTATAGACTAATTAATCTTGATTAGCACATCTAATTGAGGTATTTATCTTTAATAAACACCCCGGGGTGTTACAAAGATCAAGGTCTCAACTATCCGCATGACGAATGCGAGATCTTTGGAGCGTTTCAATGAATACATACGAGCCGGATTCCTTGAGTTGCATATCGGTTTACTTAAGAGGAGGATGGAGAAGATGGAGATAGAGAAAGAAGCTCAACACCTAAAGGCTGCCAAAGCAAGATCCACATGCAAGGAGTGTGAGGAGCATGACCATGTCCGAGGTAAACCCCGATTTAATGCAAGTTCGTCCATTCAAGATTTGGTTCCTCTTTGTACACAATTGAAAGACTTCATGGACGAGCAAGCTAAGATCAACATGGACGTCGTCACTAAGTTCGAGGCTATGGAGAAAGTATTAGAGAATCTAGATGGCAAGGTGACGGAGGTCGGAAGCTCTATCTGTGAAGTATTCATCATGATGAAGATGCTAGAGTAGAGACGCAAGTGGGACAGCTTGTCGTGCGCCCGATGGGTAACAAAGAAGAATTTCCGAAACAACCCCAAGGTCCCAAGACGGCGAAGGCTACTCAAACTCATTCGAGAGAGATGGAGGATCACACTAAGGAGACCACGAAGATCACGACCGAAGGACCAGAGTTTGAGATGTCGAGCCACTACATGAAGGAAGTTGTTGCATCCGTCAAGACCAAAGGACAAAGCCAACCTGTGAAGACCAAAAATATGACTAAGCCTACAAATAAGCCCGTGCCCAAGATGGTGCAGAAGTGGGTACCCAAGATTGCAACGCCCGCAAAGAGCGTTGATCTGGAGTAATCAAGTGAAGAAGTCTAGCCATGGACTATAAACGAAGCGCTAGGCGGGAGGCAACCCGTTTCGTTAAGTCAAGAATAAGCTACCGGGAGGACAACCCGATTCAAGATTTTTCGAGTCTTTCAAATAAGTTAGTTTTCAATTTTTTCTACGAAAAATATTAGACTTAGAATGGTTGAACAATATTAGAGACTTTCTTGGTTGAATATTTTTCTTGGATCATAAACCCTTTACATGAACCCTCCTGTGTTGTTTGCTTCTTTTTCAAGAAACCACAACCAAATAAATTCAGAACTTAACTCAACCATTCATTCTATTTATGATGTTGTGGTTGACTTGTTTTAAATGCTAAAAACACACGAGTACAGCCACAACTTGTATCTAGATGTTATTTAAATTTCAGCACGTGGTAGGACTAGGGTGAACCTAGAAACTTGATTTTTGGTTGATTTAAAAATCCATATCCTTGGCTTCTATAAGATTAGAATTTTTCTAAGCCTCATTTAATTTTATTCCATTTAAAATCTCTCTCATCTAACCAAAATTAGAACCTAAACCTATGCCCCCGTGATCAAGCCGGGAAAAGTTTGCTCTCAACTAATGAAGGCAAACGATACCGGTGAGGCCAACATAAAAGTAGTTGGAAAATATTTTCGACTTACATTTGTTTTTAATGCTTTAAAAACTCCTTTAAATTTATATTTTAACTCATTAATATCTCTGATTTTATTTTTTATTTTCAAAATTAGAGGAGTGCTTAGCATTAAAACATGCTTAGAGGGAGGAAATCTAGTAACCTAACCATACATGCACCATGATGCATCACGGGATGCCCCTTCAACATCTTTTATCGAACCACATGCAAAGTACAAGCATGGGAGGGGGCAGCCAAGGCTTTGTTTTGCAGGAATATCATGGAGGCATGTGAGGCAAGGGAGTATGGAAGTGAGTCAAAGTGAAAACATCAAGTGGAAGGAGCAATAATGCAAGCGAAGGAGTGGATGAGAACGTTTGGAAGGTGCACGCGGTCACGAAGCAACAAAGCAAGCATGAGTGCACTAGAGAAGAACCAAGAGGAGGAGAGAGGTAAGTCTCCCATCCAGCTCTTTGTTCGTGTGCTCTAGTTTGTAGTCCGGAACCACCTTAGACTTAGCCATCCACCCCGCTTGTTTCGTGCAACAAAACACATCCTAATTCCACTCAAAGTCCAGACTCCAAAATAATATTTGTGTACCTTGTTACCGGTTGAAAACCCCGAATATATTTTGTGAGGGAGAGTGCTGCAATCATGGAAGAAACCTACAAGTCTTTTCACCAAGAAGAAGGGATCATCGTCGTCTAAGCCATCAGCAACAACCTCTTCGAGGAGGCGCTCGGTTTCCGAGTCTCCTCGGAGTATTGAGGAGGACATGGCACCACTGAAGAGGAACCACACTCTTCTCCTCGGTGGCATGAAGGACACACGAAACTCATTTATGAGGTTCACCAGACCTCAAGGACATATGGAGGAGCCGCCCATCCGACCTCGCCACTCGACACGATCATCTGCTTCACCTCCATATGCTCCGCGGTATTCCAAGGGGTTTGTCATCATGATGGAGGAGGAGGAGAAGAAGCTCGCTCGCCTTGAGTAGAGGCTTATAGCGAACGTCGACTTCGACGACCAAGCTCTCCACATATTGGGTTTTTATACGGGACACCGAGGTTGGGTGCAATTCTCTAACGGAGTGTCGGCAAACACCCACAAGGAATTCGCCTAGGAAATTCTCATGACAATGGCGCGTATCCTTGATGAAGGAGTGCTGAGTCTGTCATTCCATTTGGAGAGAGCCATTCGCACCAGGAGGCCATCCACAAACTAGAGAGAGAGGGAGATCTCCGGAGGGAGATCAACCACCTCGAAGGAAGCACCCACAAGTGGAGAAGAAGGAGGACACCGTCGACCGTGATCAACGGTGCTATGTCTAGCACCTTGATGGGTTAATCTCCTTATTCATCCATGGGTTGTAATCGATCTTGAGATGTAATCATACTTTGTTGGATTATCTATCTATCATCTTGTGTTGAATATACTTTATTGCTTAAGGTTAGCTACCATGCCATAAAGGGAGCGAGCTCCAATGCTTCCTTGGATCCATTCAATACATCGTGTCCATCATAGGTCTTGTCATGAATACCTTCGCGTAGTGAGTACAAGAGGAGGGAAAGGGTGAAACCGTGGTCACAACCCCCGATAGATTAGATTGGTTTTCATGTTCAAAACGATTGCATGTTCTAGTATCGTAGACTCATGGGCGAGTGTCTCCTATCTTGATTGAACAAGCGAGTTCCCTATGTATTAGGGAATAGCTCGGTTTTCAAAAGGGATCCCGGAACAAGTGGATGTGCATGGCGGCACATGGGAAGGTTTTTGGAGTATGATCGCGGGAGAAGCGTAGCAACAAAGAAATTTTATCTGGAACCCCATCATACAAGAGTTTCACTCATGGATGTGCAAAAGGATTTTGGGGAGAATAAGAGAGACAAAGATAACCAACACGGAGTTGAATTGGCTTTACTCGGCTTTGCCAGGTAGCCAATCGACCCCATTCAACTTGGTTCGGTGTGTTACCTCTCCATGTTGGCTATCTCTTTGAAACCGGGTATTACAAGGAACTCGAAGCATCTCCTACCCGGGACCTCCCTAGGATTGAATATATGAAGAAAAGCAAATACATAAGCGAAGATGAGAGAGGAGGCTTCAAAGTGGCCAAAGTGAATTTGCCTCTTACGAAAGGAAGGTTAAGACTTTTTCTTGAGGGGAAGAAAGATTGGTTAGCGGAAGGACTTCTTGTGCCGGCGAAGAAAAAAATAAAAGAGAAGGATTGTAGGAGAAGGTTTTTCCATGGCCCAAGAAGGAGGTGCGCAACAAAATTATGTGCCGCCATTTGGAGGAGCCCCGGCGCCGCCGAGTTACTACGGTGATGTACCAATGCAAGCATGGGGGAGTGGTGCAGCCATGCCCCCACCAAATTTTGCGGTACCCAATGTAGCCTTTGCGGAGCCATATGCACACCTTCCTCGACCACAACAAAATGTGGCCATCATTTGGGGATACGCTGCTTGAAACATGCAAATTATTGCAGCCATCCGAACCAATGCAAACCAAATGGGTGAAGGAAATGCAAACCTCGCTTATGAGCTTTGACGCCTTCAATTAGCACCGTCGGACAATTCATAGGAGGAGCGGTGCAATCCTATTATGAGCAAGGGTGCAACAACCAAGACTATCAATATCAACCACCGGCGGAAGATTAGAGAGAGGAGGAGCTTTAGTTATCTTTCCTTTACCCCCTTTTCTTTAATTTTCAGCTTGTTTGCGCCTATGTATGCGTAGTATTTTCAGCTTTTACTTTAATTTTTAGTTTTTACTTTAATTTTCAGCATGTGTGTTAGTTTTTATTTTCATCATGAATAATGTCACCACCTAGTTTTTACCTTTGGTAAAGTTACAAAGTTTGTGCCATGATGATATATGATTATAATTGCCGCTTTGTTTATCTTTATAATTGTTTTATGCATGATTAAGATAAATGCTCTCTTAAAATACAAATCTGAATTTATCTAAATGCTAGCTTAATCTTTAGCGGAGGTTATGATAAAAATAAAGACCCATAGTGTTTTATGTGCTCTCAAGTTTTAGATGGATTGAAGATGATTTATTTTTGTTCTTAAAAGTAATGCTAACCTTGTCATAAATACTACTTGCGTGTTGCTCTACCTATCCCAGAGACATATAAATATTTGAGTGCAAAAACTTAATATACAAGGTTTATTTTTGGGTGAGTTATTTCAGACCTTGATTTCTCTGGCCCGAGACTAAGAAGCTGGTCATTCCATTTTTGCGTATCTATCTTATTGCTAGCCTCTTATCCGTGCATTGTGTATCCCCACATCGGAGATCCCACAAACCTCACCGGATATCCATCCTTAAAACCAAATATCATCTTTTGTGTTTACCTCCTTGACCACAACCTATCGTTGAGTATGGATCATCAATTCAAGGAAGATAGCAAGACGATGCCATTATTAAAGATTTCAAGTATCTCTCCAAAGGAAAAGTATTTCCGGTACCTACCTTATCTCTATCACCTCTTTGCCCGAGGACGAGCAACGTCTAAGCATGGGGGAGGAGGTAGGTACAATGCAATTTTAGAGTTCAAGGGGAGCAAATAAAAAATTTTGATGAGAAAGAAAAAGAGAAAAAATGAGAAAAATAAAGAAAGAACAAAAACATGAGTATGAAAAAAGAGGAGAAAAGAAAAAACATGAGTATGTATGATATACAAATAAAATGAACTCCCCGGTTCTCTAAAGTGCATTAGGAATTTCATGGGTTCAAGATTAAAAGATCCAAACTCATTTTTCCAACCATATGCAATCCGATAACGAGAACTTCCTTTGTGCCTCGGGATCACTCTTTGCCATTTGCACATGTCCACCTATCTCAAGTGTGTGTATTTTTCTCTTCCCCTTCTTGATATAACATTATTTTCCAATGACCTTTTTGACGAGTCTCGGTAAGACCATGAGAAGCTTGTCTTGTTTTGACAACATCTCATTAATAATATCTTGGTAGGACTAAACTGTCCCAAAAAGCTCCACATAAAGCCTACCACATAAATATATTATGAGAGGGAAAGGAGTAGAATGAATAGGCTTGAGAGACATGATGAGATGAGCGTTCATGAGCAAGATGCAAGGTGGTTTAAATTTTTGAACTTGGTTTAGCTCTTTTTCATCTTGTTCTTTATTTCAAATTTTCTAAGGTCCATTTGAATTTTTGGGAGCATGTTAATACTTGTGGGATAAGCTTAATTAAATATCTACCCTCCGTAGGGATGAAGGCTAGTACATTATGGAACTTTAACGAACTAAACTTTTGAGAGCATTATGTTTTCTCATGTATGATCAAGTGCAAGGTTTAAACAATGAAGGGCAACGATGATATCCATCGAAGGCTTACTCGAGGACGAGCAAGGTTTAAGCATGGGGGAGCTGTTGATGGTGAAATTCCGTCAACCTAGCCATGAGTTTACCTTCGGTGTTGGCATGACTTTTGTATCTTATCCATTGGTACTAACCCCCGTGGTATAACAAGTTCACTTGTGCATGTCGATTTTGGAGTTTAGTGTTTATGCAGGGTTTTAACGTTGAAAGCAAGACTTCCGGGATAAGTTCATTAAGCACCTCATGACAAGACCTTGAAGCCCGGTACAAGTCAAGCAATGAAGTGAACACGACTCCAAGAAGCCCAAGGACCCAACCCGAGAAGATGGAAAACTCCGAGGACCTAGCCAGAAAAGTGCTGAATCTTGTGAGATAAGGAGCTTCGTCCAATTCGGAAAGAAACTGACGACAAGGGCCCACATGTAGAAGGGGGAAGGATCTAGAAGACTCGGGAAGCAACACCGGGCGAGGGAGGCCACGAACTGGGCCGAAGTGGGCCCGGGCCGGTCGGCCCGGGCCGGTCGGCCCGGCCCATTTCGAGGCCCGGTCGGCCTCCCCTTTGACCTAGATGCATCTCGGGCTATTTATAGCCCCCGACCGAGAGCCACGCATCAATCAATTCGTCATCCGCCGCCGAGGAGCGAGAGAAGCTTGAGGGACACCATCTCGGAATGAGGGTCGTGCTAGTTGTCTAGGGTCTCCCTAGCCGACGTGGGAACCTTGCATGGAAGACCACGTCGAGCTCGGACCAAGGATCAAGATCGAGGTAGGATCCCGGTGGTGATCTTGTTCATGTAATCATTCATGGTGAAGTCTTTAAGTGAATCCGATTTCTAACGATCAAGTGCCTTCTCGATGATTTTGTTTTCTTCTTGGTTTTGCTTCTTCCCCAATCTATACTTAAGATAGATTTCTTAGGGTGCTCTTGTAGTCGCGGTGGCTAGAGGTGCATACCAGACCGACCAAGTGATTTCAACTTGTTCTTATCGAACTCGCCCTAGACTACTCGCATGAATAGGAATACGTTGTGACAGAATGGGGGTTCTGAAAGGCGGGCATTTTCGGAATCAGACCGGAGGCCACGGTTTAAAGATGCTTTTAATGAGATTCGCTTTTCTATCTTCATCTATCTTGTTTGGAGCTACAACATAAGCATGATCTAGACTCTCTAGATCGGTTAGATTAGATGCAATTTGGTTCTTCATAAGATAGATTTCCTTGCTTTACTAGATTGAATCCTTGCGTTGCACATTGTTCCACGGATTCGATACCTTGGGTTCACCACTCGAGGGAAGAAGGGTCCCTTGACTACGACAGGGGATTTGTCTGCTTGCAAATCCATATGAACTTTGATACGATAATCTACCAACAACAAGCCCCTTTTTCTGGCGTTGTTGCCAGGGAACAAGCAATCAAGATCCAATCTAGTATCACTTATTTTTCGCTTTTTCTTTTGATTTTCTTTTGCATCTCTTAAATTTGATCATCCTCAAAAAGAAAAGAAATAATCGATCTAATCTAGTTTTGACTAAATCATACAATAAATAAAAACAATATATCAAACATTAATAACAAGCTTCTAGAACTGGCGGGCTCTGAGAGACGGTTCCATGGACACCAAGAACGCTTAAAACGGATATAAGACGGAGAAGATATGGCTGAAACAAGGTTCATGGGCTAGATTGTAAGAAAACTGGAGGTTCAGGGGGTTTTCTACACACAAAACAGGGACTAAAACATAATTATGTGTATAAACTAGAGGGTTTAGGTGCAAAAGTTCAAGGCCTGGACCGCGGGTGAGGTTTATTTGAAAAGTTAGGGGCCTAAGCATAAAACAACAGGAATTGAATGAAGGGATCTTTGGAGGTGGGAGGGTGTTTTGTGATATTAGAAACCAGGGGGCTGTTTTGCAAAAAGCCAGGGCGGCGGCGGGTGTTGACCGATACTTGAAGTTTTGACTCAGTGGGTGGGGCGATCTGGACCGTCAGATCCGGAACGGACGGCCTAGGAGCTCTGCGAGCGGCAGCGGCGGCGAAACAGTGGCCTGCGGCGGCGGGCTCGCCGAAGCACGGCGGATTTGAGCCTCCCGGCCACCAAACCCCACGGGGCGGGCACAAAAACGAAGAGGAGAAGGTGGGGGACCTCACCTGGGGCTCGAAAAGGAGGGGGAGACGCCAGGGAAGTGGATCGGCTGCGAGGGGCGGACGGTGGCGGCGGTGTTAGGCGGCGGCGGCACTACGGCGAGGGGAAGAGGGAGAGGAGCGGTGTGGAAGATGTCGGGGACCTCGGGCATGCTTATATAGGGCGGATGGGGGAGCGAGGAGGTCGCGGCAAGGCGGTGGGCGGAGCTCCGGCGCGGCCATTAATGGTGGCTCGGTAGAGCTCGGTGGGGCGCCGGGTGGAGCCGTTTCTCGGAGGGGAAAGGTGGAGCGACGCGAGTGGAGTGCGGCAGCGCCCTTGTTGCTTCGTAGAGGAAGAGGAGGAGGCGGGGGGCGGCGGGAATGGCCGGCGGCCGGCGCGGGCGGGGAAGAAGGGGAGGGTGGCGGGAGGAAGAAGATGACCGGCGGGTGGGGCCCGCCGGTCGAGAGAGAAAGGGAGGGGGAGGCGGAGTTGGGCCGCGCGGACGAGGGAGAGAAGGGGAGGAGGGAGGTGGGCCGCTGGGCCGAAAAGGTGGGAGGGTTGTGTTAGGTTAGGTTTGTTTTTTTCTTTTTCAACTCCCTTTTAAAAAACAAAACTTTCACCTTTTTAATTAAAACTTTTACACATAAATTTTCACAACTTTTCACAAATTATTTTAAAGACTTTAAAAACCACACAACAACAAAACTCATACATTTCAACATGATGCTCAAACATTTGTTTATTTTCTAAATTAATTAAACATTGTTTGATACTTTTAAGAGCAAGATTAATTAGTCAAAATTAAAGAACCCTTAGAAAATAAAATCCAACCATTTTCTAGCACTTTTAAAAGTAATGGAATTTTAGGGTGTGACATGGGGGGAGGGGGCCACTGTTCCAAGACGACGGCGAGGGAATCCTGGGCGCGGGCAGGTGGCGGGGCGAATCGCGTGCGGCGCCCGCGGGGAGAGAGAGACAAGAGGAATCCAAGGCGGAGGAAGGAAACCCGCGCGGCGCGGCGCCCACGGTTTCGCCATTTGCAGAACGCTCCCACGCGGCCGCACCCACCGTCACAACTGACAGCGGGCCAGCAGACCTCCGAGGGGGCCACCCGTTAGCGCCGGCGAGTCGTTCGGCGGAGGTCCGCCCCGTCCCGGCACCATCCCGCCGCGCCTCTCCCCGTGCCGTGGGCCCATCCCCTTTTGATGAGGACACGAACTACATCACACGCACATCTACACCCGCGCACCGAAGCACCACGTACATCTACACCGGCGGCACGGAAGCACCTCGGGCGCCATCTACACCACTAGGCGCACCTCCCGGCCCGGACGTCATTCCCTCCACCCGGGCCACTTACTCGGGCTCGTGCAAGGGAATTGAACTACATCATGCTATTGAAGAACGAAGGTCCGGAAGCATAGAAGATGGCCCAACGGGCGGCCGGGTTGGGGCGCCTAGGGTTGGGCGCCGCCACCCTCCTCCCCCGGCCGCACGCCCTTCCTTATCCGCCGGAGCCGCGCCCCTATTTAGATAGACTCCTCTTTAATTTTCGGACTTGAGTTTTGTTTTACATCTAGCTTTAGCTACACCGAACACGCACAAATACGTGGTGTCCTCTCGTGATTCGAACTCCACTTTCGAGTGATATTAAGATTGCTCGCCTCGGATTCTTGTTCGTTCTTCGATTGCGTACGGGAATTGATCTTCGTGATCGGCCGATCTTCCGCCGGCAAGGTTGGTAACCATCGGGAGTTGGTTCGGCGATTGCATTGGCGCTTCGAGTCTTGCTCGTCGTAGACGGATCGTGAGGGTCAACAACCACAAAATCGGATTTATCTCCACTCACCGAAAGATCGGGCACTCCCCCCTCTATCAAGTGGTATCGATTTCCGGGTTGATCGGTGAGTTTTATCGAGTGTTTTTCCTTTCCTACAGTCCACAAAAACCAAAACAAAAATTATTTCGGGTTAGATCCTTGTCCCAAGCAACCACCTTTTAGCCTTGCACATTCTTTCAATAAGTGTCTTTGTTGAATTTGTGTGCTTACTCGTTCAATTGTTGCTGGTTACTTGTGTTTCATCTTTGTTTCATCTAACCCTAGCTGTCACGCCCACCGTCACGCCGCCGCCTCTCGGTTTCCCTTCCCTGTCCCGTGGTGCGGTAGGTCAAAAAAAAGAGAAAAAAAGAAGAAAAAAAGGAAAGCAATCCAAAAAAAGGAGGAATTTAAAAAAGAGAGAGAATCCGAAAGAAAAGAGAGACCGCCGCACAGTCCAAGTGGGAAACGGGATCCTCTTCGTCTCGGTGCAAGAGTTTTGCGCCGTCACAATTTGCCACTGATTCGTCCTTGTTGAAGGTGTTTTCCGTGGAGTCTGGTTCCGTTTTTGCCATGGCATACCGTACCTCTCCTGCTATTCTCCACGGTAAAACTACCATGCCACAGCACACCCACCATATTCAGAGCTTGGCCTTACTTTTGAGAGAGAGAGAGAGTATCTTTTAATTACGGAATACCCCTGTACTTTCGGAAAAAGTGCATGTGGTGAGTTGCTATTTGAGATCCTCTCGTGTTCATATTATCGAGTTTTTGGGGCACCTTGAAAAAAAAATAAAAAATCGAAAAAAAAAAGAAAAAAAGAAAAGAGGTGCGCCCCTCCATCTTTTTCACTTCCTTTTCGGTTTCACTTGTTACCGAGCAGTGTTTGCTCGTGTTTAGCACTATTATTCGGCTTTGCATTATTGTTTGATTGTGCTAATCCTTCAAATTGAGTGCAGACCTTCCCCGAACTCCACATATTTCTACGACGAGCGATTTTGTTTCTCCGGGCAATCGCTCCTCCAATCTTTCGTGAGTTCCACCGGTTGGTTGCGGTCGCCCCCGTGTGTCCGGTAAGAACGGATAAGAATTTGATAACGACACTAGTTTGAGCGCCTTGTGAGCCGTTCCACACCTCGCTTTTGTTGTCGTTTTGTTTTTGTGTTTGCGCTAACCATGTCGGGCGACACCGACAAGAAAGAGTTGCGGGACATGCATACCGAGATTGAAGGCCTTGTCACCGACATCCGGACCATGCACGAACGAATGGACTCCACGGTTACTACGGCCAACGAGCGGTTCGACCGGCTCGACCTCGCGCGAACGGCCACCAAGACGACGCTCGACGCCATCGTGTCACGACTCGATGCATTGAACACGGTGGTAGCGATTTGGTGGCCCAAGGATGTGTGGGTGACGATGAGCGAGGAGGATGCGACCGCCGCGGCAAAGCCCGCCGTGTACCACGCCGCCCGCCGGTAACGACTCCTTCTCTAAAATCAAATTTAAAATTCCACCCTTTAATGGCAAATACGATCATGCCGCATATCTTTATTGGGAGTTAGAAGTTGAACAAAAATTTTCATGTCATGATATTGCTTGCTACCTCTCAAGTTAAGGCTGCCATTAGTGAGTTTACGATTTTACTTTAATGCGGTGGCGTGAGTATAAGAATAAAAATCCTACTTGTTGTTCCGACCACTTGGGAGCAATTAAAAACTGCTATGCGACATCGCTTTGTGCCTTCATATTATGCTCGTGATTTGCTTAACAAAATGCGGCGATTTCGACAAGGTTCTCGGTCTGTTGAGGACTATTACCGGGAGTTGCAAAAAGGTATGATTCGTTGTGGTATATTGGAGGAACCCGACACCGCAATGGCACGCTTTCGTGGTGGTTTGAACCGCGAAATTCGGGACATCCTTGATTATAAAGAATATGTTGACATGACCCAATTATTTGAGTTTGCTTGCAAAGCCGAGCGTGAAGTGCGGGGACGCCGCTCGAGGACATATTCTAACACTTTTGCGGTAGAAATTCGTCGTCCGGTTCGGCACACGCTCTTCTCCGCGCCATCCACACCTACACCACGTGAGAAGCCGGCTACGCGGCGGGAGCCACCCCGGCCACGGGCACCACTCCATCCACGGGCGCGGCATCCACCACGGGTCATACACGGATATCACGTGTTTTCGTTGCAGCAGACGTGGCCACGTGGCTCGGGACCGTCCGAACAAACGCACATTACTCATTCGTGACAATGATGAGTACTCTTCGGCTAGTGATTCGAAGAACTTGAACATACTTTGCTTGCCACCGACAATGCGGCTAAGACGGACATACATGTCAATCCGGGGACGCCGATAGGTACGAGAGTCTTGTTGTGCGGCGTGTTCTTAGTACACGAGTCGCCCGAGCCGAGAAGAATCGACGACACACTCGTTCCATACGAAGGGTGTTGTGCGGGAGCGGTCGATTCGCATCATCATCGACAACGGCGACTGCAACAATTTGGCGAGTACTATGCTTTGGTCGAGAAGTTGTCATTGCCCACTCGCAAGCATGCAAACCCATATCACATTCAATGGCTTAATGATGGTGGCAAAATTAGAGTATCACGCTCGGTGCGTGTTCCTTTTTCTATAGGTGCTTACTGCGATTATGTTGATTGTGATGTTGTTCCTATGGAAGCATGTTCTTTGTTACTTGGTAGACCTTGGCAATATGATACCGATAGCTTGCATCATGGTCGTTCGAATCATTATTCTCTCATGTTTAAGGGTCAAAAAATAATTATACATCCTATGACGCTTTGAACAAATTGTTAAAGATGATCTTGCTAGAGCCGTTAAAATGGCTAAACAACGGGAACCATCACCCTCCACTTCGATAAATCTGAAATTAAGTTGAATGCTCTCGTTTTACTTGCTACATGTGCTGATTTTGATGATATTCGAGATGCTCCTTTGCCATGCTATGCACTTGTATGCTCTAGTGTGCTTGCTTCCCTTGATGATGCACCATCCGTGGATATTCCGCCTGCGCGTTGCTAACCTTTTGCAGGAGTATGCTTGATGTCTTTCCCAAAGACTTGCCACCGGTCTCCCACCGCTTCGTGGCATTGAGCACCGAGATCGACCTCATTCCGGGTGCCCGGCTTCCAAATGCTTGGAGTGATGCACAAGAGGTAGCGTTCACCACATTGAAAGATAAGTTAACCCACGCTCCTCTCTTGCGGTTGCTCGATTTTACTAAAGTGTTTGAGCTTGAATGCGATGCTAGTGGTATTGGGCTAGGTGCTTGTTTTGTTACAAGAAGGTAAACCAGTTGCTTACTTTAGCGAGAAATTAAGTGGTGCTAGCTTGAAATACTCAACTTATGATAAGGAACTTTATGCTTTAGTGCGAACTTTGCAAACATGGCAACGACTACCTTTGGCATCGCGAGTTTATAATTCATTCGGATCATGAGGCTTTGAAACATATTCGTACCCAAACAAATCCGAACCGTCGTCATGCTAAATGGGTCAAATTTATTGAGTCCTTTCCTTACATCATAAAACACAAGAACGGGAAGGATAATGTTATCGGCCGATGCTTTGTCTCGTCGTTATACTATCTTTGTCACGAGTTAGATTTTAAAATTTTTGGCTTGCAAACTGTGAAAGATTTATATGTGGACGACGCTGATTTTAAAGATGTTTTCGCTCATTGTGTTAATGGGAAACCTTGGGGAAAATTTCACTGCGGGACGGGTTCTCGTTTCGCGCTAACAAGCTGTGTGTTCCAGCTAGTTCGGTTCGTCTGTTGTTGTTGCAGGAAGCACATGGAGGCGGTCTCATGGGGCATTTTGGCGTTTACAAGACACATGAGGTGCTGGCTGCCCACTTCTTTTGGCCCCGGATGCGCAAAGATGTTGAGCGCGTTGTTCACGTTGCACTACTTGTCAGAAAGCTAAGTCACGTTTGAGCAACCATGGTTTGTATATGCCTTTGCCTGTCCCTATCTCTCCTTGGCTTGATATTTCGATGGATTTTGTTTTGGGATTGCATCGAACTAAGAAGGGGAGGGATAGCATTTTTGTGGTTGTTGATCGTTTCTCCAAAATGTCCCATTTCATACCTTGTCATAAGACTATGGATGCTCGTCGTGTTGCTGATTTGTTCTTTAGAGAGATTATTCGTTTGCATGGTATTCCAAATACAATAGTCTCTGATCGTGATGCTAAGTTTCTCAGTCATTTTTGGAGATCACTTTGGAATAAATTGGGAACTAAATTGCTATTTAGTACAACTTGTCACCCTCGGACCGATGGGCAACCGAGGTGGTTAATAGGACTTTGTCAACCATGCTTTGGGCTGTTCTAGATAAAAATTTGAAACGTTGGGAAGATTGTTTGCCTCATGTTGAGTTTGCTTATAATCATGCAACACATTCTTCTACAAAGATGAGTCCTTTTCAGATTGTGTATGGTTACATTCCGCGGGCGCCTATTGATTTATTTTCGCTTGATGCTGAGGACGTCCCGCACATAGATCTTTGTTGCACATGTTGAACAAATGATTAATCCGCATGAACAAACTCACCAAAACATTGTCTCTTGCTAATGCTAAGTATCAAGTTGCTTTGTAGTAAAGGTAGAAAACTTGTTACTTTTGAGCCTGGTGATATGGTTTGGTTGCATTTACGAAAGGATCGCTTTCTCGCTTTGCGCCGTTCTAAATTAATGCCTCGTGCTTCGGTCCTTTTAAAGTGCGAACCAAGATTAATGAAAATGCTTATGTTCTTGACACACTGCGGAGTTTGGTGTTTCCACTAGTTTTAATGTTGCGGATTTGAAACCATACGCGGGCGAAGATGACGAGTTGCCGTCGAGGACGACTTCGGTTCAAGAAGGGGAGGATGATGAGGACACGAACTACATCACACGTACATCTACACCTGCGCACACCGAAGCACCACGTACATCTACACCAACGGCACGGAAGCACCTCGGGCGCCATCTACACCACTAGGCGCACCTCCGGCCCGGACGTCATTCCCTCCACCCGGGCCACTTACTCGGGCTCGTGCAAGGGAATTGAACTACATCGTGCTATTGAAGAACGAAGTCCGGAAGCATAGAAGATGGCCCAACGGGCGGCCGGGTTGGGGCGCCTAGGGTTGGGCGCCGCCACCCTCCTCCTGGCCGCACGCCCTTCCTTATCCGCCGAGAGCTGCGCCCCCCTATTTAGATAGACTCCTCTTTAATTTTCGGACTTGAGTTTTGTTTTACATCTAGCTTTAGCTACACCGAACACACACAAATACGTGCTGTCCTCTCGTGATTCGAACTCCACTTTCGAGTGATATTAAGATTGCTCGCCTCGGATTCTTGTTCGTTCTTCGATTGCGTACGGGAATTGATCTTCGTGATCGGGCCGACTTGCGCCGGCAAGGTTGGTAACCATCGGGAGTTGGTTCGGCGATTGCATTGGCGCTTCGAGTCTTGCTCGTCGTAGTCGGATCGTGAGGGTCAACAACCACCAAATCGGATTTATCTCCACTCACCGAAAGATCGGGCACTCCCCCTCTATCACCTTTTGACCGTCCATCCACACATGACCGCTCTCCATTCTGAGCAGCTGACAGCGGGGCATACCTCACACAACCCCACATGTCAGAGGTATTGAACCTGGAAACTGCCCCGCGCCGTGGTGGAGCCAACGGCGGTGCACGCTGCCATTCGAAGGCCTCCGGGGGCGACACGTTGGCCCGGGAATGCGGAGAGGAGAGGAGAGGAGAGGAGAGGGGTTGATCTTCTAATAATTCTGATGACCACGAACCACTAGATAGACAGAGTAAATTCCCTCTATCGGAAAATGCAACTAATCTCTTGTGTACCATTTAAAAATAGACCATCTTCTCTATGCCACCAGTTATAATTTCTCACCTACGCTATTGGGTTACTTCCTTTCGTTCGTGTTCTGTTTTCCACCGTGCGGCCTCTTGGAAACATTCTACTACAACACATTAACCCAATTTTGCATGGATAACCTCTCCCTCAGTATCGGTATGCACGTCGTTTCAGACAGTTTTGAAAAAATTAAGGAAACAGTGCAATTACTTTTTTACCCCTCGTTCTGTCTCTCCTGGCTTCGCAGTGTTCTTCCTTGCACGGACTCAAGGCGAGAGCATCTCCAAAAGGATGTGAAAAAATTGATGCTAAAACAATGTATTGGGGCCTATGCTAAAAAATTTTATTTTCCTAAAAACATATCTCCTACAATGAGAATCTTAATAACTATCTCCCAATATTCCAAAACAAAGCCACGTGGCGGATTGCGAGCGAGAAAGAGGAAATCGGAGGGATTGGGAAGATGTACGGGGTGCCAATATATGCGGCTCGGCTTTGCTGTTTTTTGGGCTCCCCAAAAAAGATTGGGAGGGTGATAGGGTCTCTGTTGGAGTCTTTTTTTTTTCTTATTTCTCCCTAAAACAATTATTAGGAATACAATTAGCACTCTTTTTGGAGTTGCTCTGATGATCATTCGCTGAACTAGGGGGCAAAAAAGGAAACATACCTCTCTTACGTACTACCAGCGACAAGTATTTCTAGTCTTTCTCATTTGAACTAGCGGCGACAAGCGAAACGATATGGAGGGAGTATTTTCTTTCTTCCTCACAACCATACCCTCGTCCTTCGTCCACCTTCAGCCACCACCACGCACGCGCGGAGCGCCTGCTGACCGTCAGCGCCTCTCGCCGGTGCGCGCTGTCGCTGTGCGCAACGTGGATGGAGGAACTCGCAGGCGCGCCCTCCCTTATTCCCACCATCCGGCCACTCTCTTTTTATATGAGGGCGAGCTCGACGGTGCGCGAGCGAGCCTCACGGCCGGCCATAAGGCCGCGCAGCACACAAGCGAACTCGATGGCTAGCCAAAGCACCGCGCGCGGGAGTTCCGCGACCGACAAGGATTGGCGCGGGTGGGGGTCGACGCGGTCGGCGGTGGCGTAGGTGGGGGTCCATTCGGCTAGCGGTGGTGTAGGAACAAAAATAAATCAATGGTGTTAGAAATAAGGAAAACCATGTCATGTCCGTGCATGAGTGTCAGGTCGAGTCATCGACGGTGCGGGTGTTCGAGCTCACATTTGTGTCCATTTGTCATGTTTGGTTCCCAATTTTTTCACCAACTACTCGTATCAATCTCCGGACATTAATAGGAGTATTAAATATAAATTAGTGACAAAACTCATTCCACGACTCCTACCTTAATTTTTGGGACAAAACTAATGAAACTAATTATGACATGATTAGATAGCATTGTGCTACAATAACCAATCTCTAATGACAGATTAATTAGAATTAATGGATTCATCTCGTGATTTCTAGTCCATTTGTGTAATTAGTTTTGTAAGTAGTCTACATTTAATAATCTTAAATAGACCGAAAGCAACTATAAAATTTTTCAACGAACTTTGGGTAGTTCGTGCTTGTGTGTCATGTCAGGTAGAGCGCGACGTGTTGGCAGGTGCGTTGCAGGGTGGGCGAGTCAGAGGTCGGTAGCGGCACTAGCGGAGGAGCAAGCGACTTGGATCAACACCGGCGACCAAGTCTTACAGAGGAATTCGTGACTCGGAGCATGTGGAGACGTCCGGGTCGCCATGAGAGCATGTTCGTGCATGTGATGCTTGACAGAGTGCGTTACTCCCTCTGTCCCAAGATAACTGCCGTTTTCGCTTCTTGAGAAACAAACGCCCTGTTCGTTTGACTTATCACCAGCCGGATAAGCGATCTTTCTCTCGAAAAAAGCTACCACCCGCAACCATAATAAATGATTTTTGTCTCGTAACAAACCAAAGACTACCATCAAGAATTAGTCAACCGAACAGAGCAAAGTTTGACTGAATATATACAAAAAATTATTAACATTTATGGTACAAAATTAATATCATTAGACACATATTTGAATCTAGTTTTTTTACAATTTTTTATAATATAAATGTTGCACATATTTTATACAAACTCGGTCAAACTTGTGGCGCAAAAAACCAACAACGACAGTCATTCTGGGACGGAGGGAGTACGTGGGTGTTGCGCCGCCGAGGGTACGTTTCCAAAAATTTTCCAAACTACCCGTCAAATCAATCTTCTGTATTATATGTGAATTAATGACAAAACCTATTCCATAACCTCTAGCTAATTTTTCGATACGGATCTAACGAGTTTAATTATACCATGATTAGACAACGTCGTGCTACAGTAAACAATCTCTAATGACGGATTAGTTAGGTTTAATGGATTCGTCTCGTGATTTCCCGTTCATTTATGTAATTAGTTTTGTAATTAGTTTATATTTAATCCTCTTAATAAGCCTCTAAAGGTACTTCAAATTTTTTGTTGGCAAACTAAACAGGCTCGGTGCTATACCTGTGTGTAAGTTGTTCAAGTTTTTTTCAGTTGAACTAGGATCGTGCCCGTGCGTTGCTACGGGCAAAACAAATTTTCACCATTTATTTCATTTTCATAAATATTTGTACATTAATCTTCATTTTCAAAAAATATTTATAACATAGACATGAAAGCATGCATTTCCTTAAAGTACAAATCATGTGAACTGAAAATGACTATATGAATAATTAAGGTACATAGCACATGATTTTTCACCACCGAAGCCTAAGAATGGATGGAAAAGTTTGTTGTCTTCTCTTGCCCATTATGCTCATTTTCATGTTGCCATGTGGACTTGAATGAATCTGTTATCTCCTGATAAGAACACTGATAAAATCACATCAAGCAAACAGGAGTATGTCAGGTGCTTGAGCTGTTCTAAATATATTACAATAAATCTCAACATGATGAGAAATAAAAAATATATTCCAGAAAATAATATAAATGAATTAAGTGTTTAATGATGAAACAAGAAACATGTCAGTCATACCAAGTGGAAATATCTTCAGCTCATTACATCGCAAT
Organism: Cenchrus americanus; assembly: GCA_947561735.1. Lineage (NCBI taxonomy): Eukaryota > Viridiplantae > Streptophyta > Magnoliopsida > Poales > Poaceae > Cenchrus > Cenchrus americanus. Next base: position 14,025,004 of record OX387244.1, read on the forward strand.
CATGTCACCATATCATTTCTGATGAAACATTCAATGCCTCCAATTTCAGTTTGTCCTGGAGAAAGAACACAATTCTATGATGTATAGACACCATGCGGAAGCATGATATCCTAACAAAATTTTCACTAACTAAAGCTACAAGGCAGATGTGAACATACCCAATCAGTAAACATGACATCCTTTTCTGTTTGCAATGTTTATCTCTGAAACACATTATGACAGAGCAAAGTAGGATGCATATAAACCCAGGCAAACACTACCTTAATGATGCAGTGTTCTCTTGCTTTTTTCAAAAGGAGTTGAGGATTATGAATAAATTTTAGAGATTAGAGTTTAGGTCGTACTAACTAACTTTATTTCTTCTGATGACATGGAGACTGTTCTTGGTTTTCCTTTCGTCTCTCTTTCGAGAGTTCTGCAATAGCCATACTGAACCATCAATACCTTGCCTAACTGCAATAGGTGAGATGCCTATATGACGAAGCTCATATAAGTTGATACTCAACCCATATTTAGAAAAAATGAGATGAAATGACATTTAGAAAATTAAACATGCAACGTTCAACTATGAAATGCATAAAAAATAAGTACAGATAAAAAACAAGTATTAGCAGGCACACCATGAATAATATGTAACATCTACCCAAAACCTCATAAGCTGTTACCTGAAAAAAAATGAAACTATCATCTCATAAACATGTACCTTGGTCAGAACAACAATAAATAAAAGGTATTAATACATGGAAAGGACTGAACTGGACAATCCTTAAAACAGAAACAACATGCATATGATTACCTTCTCCCAGAAAGTTAGATCCTTTTTGAATTTTATATAGGAAAATGAAAATTAGCGTCATAAAAAATACATATAACCTCACAACATGCACGTGGACGCGGGAATTTACCTGCATGATGATTACACTGATTTTATTAGGGAACTCCCTCGGCAAATCCCTCCGCTCCTTTCTTTTCTTTTCTGCAAGCACATCCACAACAAAAAAAAGACCACACTTCCCAGAATGCATTTTGGCAAGACCACACTGCTGCTTCCCAGAATGCATTTTGGCTTGCGGCAGAACTTTCTTGCTATTGTCTTTCTACTGATGATAGAAACTCGGCATGGTACATGAATACACATCACCTTTATGGTCCCTTTGGCAGCTCAGGCCAGAGCTAACCTGGATAGCAATGCCCACACCCTAATGACCCCGTGTATGTGCATCCCTGCCCAGATGAGGGGACAACGCTCCCCACCGTTTGGGAGTCGGACTCCAGGGGAGCGCCGCCCCCCACTAAATCATAATTCACAAATACTTCAAAAAATACCAAAAAATCAAAAAAAATAGAAAAATAGCAAAATGATAACTAAGATCTGTAACAAGTCTACAAGATCAACAAGTGGTGTAAATCACAAAGTTGCATACAATCCAGGACTTGAGCTTCTGATGATTCATATAGTTAGAAAATCCAGAAAAATAGAAAAATAGCAAATTGATAAATAAAATATGTGACATGTCTATCGGAATCACCAAGCTGCATACAATCCAGGACTTTGGCTTCAGATGATACTTATATATATAGTTGGACCATCGGAGCTACAAACACTACTTTTAAATCAACAATTGTTGCATAATCTAATTATTGTATATAAGAGATTCAGTTAGTAAAATAAGCCATTGACCTTCCCTCCAACATTCATCCAGGCCAACATTTTCACTGTTCACTGGGTGTGAAAAAAATAAAATAGACAATAGTCAGCCACCACCACCATACATATACTTAGGCAACTGATTCAACATTCCACATTAGATGATAGAGATCTCGAACAAGTGACCTCTTGTCAGCTGTCGCCATGGGACGATAATAGTTGGTACTATGTTGTGTCAGTGACACATTATCATGTTTTGTTTCATTCATATCAAGTATTACTACAGGCCATTCAAATATTGTTCATTGATACAATAAACTGTTTTCATGGACAGACATTTCACTGTTAATAATCTACTATTGATCTACATGCCATTCAAAAGCTGCCTAGCTTTTGTACTACAGAGAGCATGAAACATGTTCACTTCAGTTTAGACATATACATGTTTGGAAAAAATCATGGAATTCTCTCCGAAAACATGGTCACTTCTAAAATATGTGCTAGATAGGAACTATATATTAGAAATATTCAGAGAAATCAAGCTCACATGATATTCAGAGAATATATTTGTGACATGAATATTGGCCTGAACAATTGTATCATGGATTTTATTTTGAGATAAATTCATTGTAATCTGAGATAAATTCATTGTAACCTTCCTCACCCTAGCAAAAGGATATATAGAAGAGCTGACACCAATTCGTTGCCTGCACCTCCAGCAAATTATCAGTAGCATTAAATTAACCTACAGAGAAAGTAATCATGTAGGCAATTACAGGCAATTAGCATCACATAAATCGATCTGTAGCTAGATGAATAGATGAATCAAGATACCAACTAGACCTCTCACGACGATCATGAGTAGCACAAACCCTAGGCAATCTGAGTATGAAATGAGGAAAGGGAGAACTCACAAATCCAAGAATGTGGAGGCGCCGTGGTGGATCTGGATGGAGAGGTGAAGGGGCAGCGCCTGGACGAAGGCAGGGCGACGAAGAGACGATGCAGTCTTCTCGTGAGCGAGCGCCTAGATAGGGCGGGCCAGCAATGGTTGCGCTCCTTGCCTGGGTGGGGAGGAGCAATGACGGCTGGCGCCACCCATTGCCACGGCAAGCGCAGAGTAGAGCAGATTAATGTGCGGCGGGGGTCTCGCGTGCAGTCAGATCAAGGATCGAGTCTATAGGGGCAACGAAGGGATGAGGGTACAAAATCAAACGAAGCCGAGGAAGAGAGAGGGCAACGGCTAACCTCAAGATGCATCAGTTCATGAGGATGGGGAATCCATCGCCAAGGTGCCAGCGCCGCTCCCTCAATTTTCCACTGGCACAGACCCACAACCCAACTGCTGTCCGTGTTGCCTTGTCCTCGTAGAGTGGCGCCGCCGCCAAAGCCGAGGTGGCACCAAACAGCGGGGGATCCGAGTCCACGGATTTGGCGAGCGCGAGCGCGAGCGAGCGGATGGACCTGCCAACTTGCGAGTTGTGACGTGTGTTGTCGCTTCCTCGTCGGCAGCAGGTTCGTCGGCAGCGCGGGAGGAGAAGGAGGAGGGGCGGCAGGTGGGGGATCGGTGGATCTGGGTAAGCGGGCGGCGGTGGGGGCGTGGGTGACACTGAGGTAGGGTGGGAGCTGGGAGGCACGGGGCGCGCGGTGTCAGCAAGTGGCCCCACATGTCGTCGCTGTCTCATGTGGTTCCGCCGGCAGAACACCGAGGGGGCGGAACCACGGGCGTAGGCGTTGCCCTTACAGTCTTTTTAATGGTAGAGATAAAAACCAACATGTCAGGCTGTTCGGGCGTTTGGCGGTCGACACGGTCGGTGTCATAGTTTTTGTTTTGTTTTCTTGTGGCAAGTCAAATGCTCCTTTGGAGAGACTTGGAGACCGAGAATCAATACTTTTGTGTGAAGTGTTTTAACGACGTGGATTAGAGGAGGTTTTGTGTCTATCGATACCACGTGATAGATCGTGTGTCAAGAGTTTGCGTTCTCTCATCTCTTTTTACATTTTCGCATTTCACGTTTGCAATCTTTATTTGCCTTTACTTTCATAGAGTAGTATCTTAGGTTGCATAACTCTTTTTTTTGTGAATTACATAGTACATCGGAGACACTCACAACACATGCACACTCATCCTTGTGAACACACGCACGCAAACCCTACTCCTAGTAGCATCTTCAAAGACTCGGCTGACAAATCCTCAAGATTGACGAAGTCACCAAATACGCCTCGCTGTTGACGAGAACGTCGCCTAAAAGCACAAACGTCGTTAAACCCTGAGAAATTCTCTCCCACATGAAGTCGAAACCCAGGACATGAGGTGCTACCGGTGCTCTTATAACCACTAGGCTACAAAACCTTTCGCATGTTGCAAAACTCTTTGAGGTGACTAGATGAGAGTTTCGTATTAGAGTTAGTCTTGATTGCGCATATAGATAGTATGTTCTAGTTTATGTTTGAGCAAATAATAGACGCCATAGAATTTTAGGCTATTTGATTCCTTACAAGTCATCCGATGCAAATTCGGGAAGCTGGTGACCACGACGACGAGCACAGTCTGTTCGGTAATCGGTGAGTGATTTGATTTGTTATGAGAGAAATATACTACTGACTGGTTAGTGTCAGATGGTTGATTCTGATTTGTTGTGCGAGAAAAATATTGTCGCAAAATCAATTCCACGATCGGCCGCGCGGAGTGCGCGATCCGATCGGGGAGCCCACAGGGGGTCGCGTTTCTCACGTGTGGGCCACATTTTTTTTCTTTTTTTTCTTTATTCAATAATTTTTTCATCTGCATAAGTCATGTGTATAGTTCGACGGTACAGAAAAAGTAATGCGCACAACTCGTTGTTAGGAAAAAGTTATGTTTAACTCGCCGATAGAAAAAAAAAGTTATGCACATAACTCGTCGTTAGAAAAAATTATGCGCATACCTTGTGGTTAGAAAAAAAGTTATGTGTATAACTCGTTGCTAGTAAAAAGTTATGCACATAACTCACCGTTATGAAAAATATGCGCATAAGTCATGATTAGGGAAAATGTGTGCATAACTCGTCAGTAGGAAAACAGTTAGGAAAAATATGTACATAAGTCATGATTAGGAAAAAAATGTGTGCATAACTCATCGTTAGGAAAACAATTATGCACATAACTTGTCGTTAGCAAAAAATTATGTGCATAAATTGTCTTATAGTAAGAAAAAGTTATGTACACAAAAGTTATGAGCTTAAAATTTAGAAGTAATGTATATTACAAGTGGGTGTTTTCAGTCTTTTTATTTTGCCCTAGGATGGTGTTACCTTCCAAGACTTTGTTGTCATATTTTGAGCAGACTTTTACCCTTGATCAGACATTATGGGTTCTCTTTGAATTGCAATGTTTATGTGGATATCTGGGATTTAAATGATGTTGGATGTGTCAATATTTTCAAGCAATATGATCTCTCGTTATCGAATTCAAACGATGAGACATCATGCAACTGCTTTCCTTTGGAATTGCAGTATGAAGAAGCTTTTAGTAAGTGGCCATGATAAATACACATAAAAGAAAAAGTTGGAACGTCCTTAATTGGAACATTCGAGGAATCAACTCCGAAGACAAATGTAATGCCATCAGACAGAAGTTGGATGAGAGTAATTGTGTTGTTTACTGTATACAAGAAACCAAAAGAGAACAGTTTGAACATTCCTACATCAGGAGATTTGCTCCAAAGAAATTTGATCAATTTGCTTACTCCCCCTCTTAAGGAAATTCTGGTGGGATTCTTATTGGATGGAACAGTTCGATTTTCTCTGGGCAAATCCTTCATAACTTGAAATTTGCAGTAACTGTCAAATTCACATCAAGATTTAACAATGATACATGGATGCTTACAAGTGTATATGGACCTTGTCAAGGAACTGATAGAGATGATTTTGTTAATTGGCTAAATGATCTAGAGATACAGGAAGACTCGAATTGGATATTCATGGGAGATTTCAACTTTTACAGATCACTGTCAGATAGGAATAGACCAGGAGGCAATCTAAATGATGTGTTTATCTTCAATGAGATCATAAGCAACTTGGGACTACAGGAAATTCCACTGAAAGGAAGAAAATACACATGGAGCAATATGCAAGATGATCCTCTATTAGAGCAGATTAACTGGTGTTTCACTTCTACAAACTGGATCAGTCAATATCCAAATACACTCTGGCTTCCTTTATCCAAACCAACATCTGATCATATTCCATGCATGGTACAAATTGACACCTTAATTCCCAAAGCAGAGGTGTTTAGGTTTGAAAACTTTTGGGTAGAACAGCCAGATTTCTTTGAAGTAGTTCAAAGCACTTGGAATTCAGAAGTTAGAGCAACCAATAGTGTAACAAGGTTAACAGCCAAGTTCAAACTGTTGAGAAGAGTTCTAAAGAAATGGAGCAAAGGGATATCCAAAATCAACAATCTAATCTTGCAAAGTAATGAGGTCCTATCTGTACTTGATAAACTTGAGGAACAAAGACAGCTTTTTATTCAGGAAAGGAATTTTAGAATTATCCTTAAGAAACACATCATCTCTTTGTTAAGATTCAAGCAGGAGTATTGGAGAAAGAGATACACTGTTAGATGGACAAAATTTGGAGATGAGAACACAAAGTTTTTTCATGCTGCAACCACAGAGAGATATAGACATAATACCATCACAAGCCTAGAAACACAGGATGGAAGAATTCTCTATGATCACTTTGAAAAGGCAGCTCTCTTACTAGAAAACTTTAGAGCAAGAATGGGAAGCTCCATGAACCCTAAATGCAATAAAACCTTGAAGAACTAGTTAGGAACCATGAGGGGCCGGACCAAATCTCAAAGACCTTTTTCTAAGGAAGAAATTGATAATATTGTAAGGCAAATGCCGGTGGACAAGGCCCCTGGACCAGATGGTTTCAATGGGATGTTTTTCAAAAAATGTTGGCATATAATCAGAGAGGACATCTATCAGGTATGCAATGATTTCTTTTCTGGAAAAGTAAGCTTGCAAGCAATCAACACCTACTTCATCACACTCATTCCAAAAAGCAAAGAATCCCACCTCTCCTAATGACTTTAGACCAATTTCTCTACCTCAATTCTCAAGCCGATCACAAAGCTAATAGCGAGAAAGATTACAAGCGAATTATACCTCTCATACACAAAAATCGGCATGGCTTCATAAAAACTAGGACAATCCAAGACTGCCTAGCATGGGCTTTTGAATACATTCACCAGTGTCAACATTCAAAAAAAGAGTTGGTCATCCTGAAATTGGACTTTGAAAAGGCATTTGACACAATTGAGCATGCCACAATTTCGAAAATGATGGAAAGAATAGGATTCAATCACACTTGGATCAATTGGGTGCAAGGGATCCTAGCTAGTGGAACCACCTCAGTTTTGCTTAATGGTGTACCTGGGAACCAATTTCAATGTGTCAGAGGAGTAAGGCAGGGGTGACCCTTTATCCCCTCTACTTTTTGTGCTCGTAGCCGACCTTCTCGCAATGTATTGTTAACAAAGCGCATATTGAAGGTCTCCTATCAATGCCTATCACTGCAGATCCTAGCAATGACTACCCAATCATACAGTATGCGATGATACTATACTTGTAATGAAAGCAAGTCAAAGAGAGCTCTTTTGTTTGAAAGGCCTTCTACAGTCCTTCTCTATTTCCACTGGACTGAAAGTTAACTACTCAAAATCCCAAATGATCCCTCTGAACTTACCTCATGAGCAAGCTGTAATCCTCTCAAACACTTTTGGTCGCCAACTTGGAACCTTCCCTTTCACTTATCTTGGTCTACCTATGGGGACAACCAAGCCTAGGGTAGAGGACTACATGCCACTTATGGATAGAACGAAAGGAGAATGACATCAACCTCTGCGTTCTTAACACAAGCTGGGAGACTGCAGTTGGTAAACTCTGTTTTGTCATCCTTGCCAACCTATGCAATGTGCAGCTTGAAGATTCCAATTGCTGTTTTGGATTTCATTGATAGAGCCAGGAGGCACTGCTTGTGGAGAGGATCTGATGCCAATGCCAAAGGAAAGTCTCTGGCAGCATGGCCAAAGGTGGCTAAACCAAAGGATAAAGGTGGTTTGGGAATAATTGATCTGAGATCACAAAATGAAGCATTGTTACTAAAACATTTGGATAAATTCTACAACAAAAGAGATATCCCTTGGGTAAACATGATTTGGCACTCTCACTACTCACAAGGACACATCCCACATGCCTCTGCTGACAAAGGTTCCTTCTGGTGGAAGGACCTCCTTCATCTATGTGACAAATTCAGAGGAGTAGCAAGTTGTACAGTGGGAAATGGAAGTACTGTGTTATTCTGGTTGGATGTCTGGAATGAACTCTATCTCCAAGAAAAACTTCCACGACTTTTCACCTTTGCAAAAAATCAAAAGATCTCAGTGGCAGAATTCCTTTCAGAACCCAATTTGGCATCACACTTTCATTTGCCTTTATCAGAACAAGCATATGAGGAGTATCAAGAACTACAGAAAATTATACAGAACATACAAATTGGAACTGAGGAGAAAGACCAGTGGCATTATATTTGGAGGTCAACGAAATATACAGCCAAGAATTATTACAAGCATCTGCACCGACACATACAGCCTCCAAAGCCTTTCTTATGGATATGGAGTTCCAGATGTTGCAACAAGCTGAGAGTTTTCTCATGGTTACTACTAATGAACAGACTCAACACTAGAAATATGCTAAAGAGGAAAAGATTCCAAATTGAGGGCAACAATTACAGGTGTGTCCTTTGTCCAGCACAGAGAGAAGAAACTGCTTTTCACTTGTTCTTCAGCTGTCCTTTTGCACTTGAATGCTGGCAAAGTATAGGAATCCAGTGGCAAATAGGAGTCCCTTTCTTCCAAATGATGGAAATGGCTAGGCAAGACTTCAACCATACCTTCTTCATGGAAATCTTCATCATTGCAACTTGGCACATCTGGAAACAAAGAAACGGTCTAATTTTTGAAAATTGTCAAGCAAGCACAGTCAACTGGAAAAGAAATCTCAAAGAAGAGTGTTCTCTTCAGTCACTGAGAATGAAAGCTTCTCTGAAAACACATTTCCTAATCTGGTTAGATGGCTTTGTATAGATGTACGACTCACTGTTGAGTTAGTTTCACTGTTTAGTTTTTCCTTTAGTAGTTTTGTTGTCTCTTCCCTTTTGCTGTTTTGCCTTGTAAAATTTTTCCGACCCTTTTAATAAATATTTTACAGTGGGGGCCTCCCTCGCTGTCTCCGGTTCAAAAAAACAAGTGGGTGTTTAGTAGACAACGAAACCAAGTGACGTGGCCCGTGGGATTGTGGGATAGCTAGGAGCCTAGGAGCATGTGCGGGTGGCTGACGGTATGTTGCAGACTTGTTGTCTGAATCCGGTCGCTTGTAACACGCGTTCGCTGATTAGCTGCCCCATTTACTGTTGGCTTGGCGCTGACAAGCAATTGACAGTGTCAGTTTTTTAGCACAAGTGACAGTCAGGTGCTCAAGTTGATTTTTTGAGCCTATTGTAATGTCACTGACTCCTGTTTTTTGGTCTGAGTTAGATTTAACACAAAGATTGTGGGCCGGCTAAGGCTAAAATATAAAGGCTTGTTAGTCTGGCCTAAATAAAAAAAGAGCATGTACGGGCCCAACCAAAAAACCTTGAGGCTATTTGGCTGGTAGAATGAATATTACTCAGCTGGTAGATTGAGGGTGTGTTTGGCAGGGCTGAGGTAGCTCCGGCTGTGGCTGTGCTGGTGGAGTGAATTCTGTGATGAGGTTGAAGCTGTTTTAGGAAAATGTTTGGCAAAGCAGACCCTCCTGGCTATGTAATAGGATAAAAGAACGAAATTCCATAGTGCCCTTCCATTTTCTTTTTATTTCTTTTATTTTCTTCTCTATTTTTCTTATTATTTTTATTTTCTTTATTTTTAATCTTTTATTTCTCCCTCCTCCTTATCCTTTCTCCGGAACCTTCTCCAGCCATCCACCGCCTACCCCTTCTCGTTCCTCGTCTCCTCCATCTCGTTCCTCCTGCCGGCCACCGCCAACAGCTCCACCGCCGTGAACTCTCCGGCCTCGCGCCTGGCCGTCGTCCAACGCCACGCCGAGAAACATGCGGCCGTCCTGGCGGCGTACACGGCCCACGCGCGCGCTCCGACGCGCACAGCTCCTCTGCGCCTGCCGCGCTGGCGTCCTCAATGCCCGCATCGCCGCGTGGTCCACGCCCCAAGTTGCTCCACACTGCCTCGCCATGCGCCTCATCGAGGCCCACATTGCCAACACCTCGCACATCCCCGACGACCCGCCCGTCCCTCCATCGGAGCTCGCTGACCCGTTGCACTACCACTATGCCGTCTTCTTCGAGACTTCGACAACGTTCTCGCCGTCTCAGTCGTGATGGCCTCGGCGGTGCACGCGGCCGCCGAGCCCTTGCGCCACGTCTTCCATGTGGTCATCGCACCCATGTACCTCCTGGCGTTCCGCGTCTGGTTCGCGCGCCGCCCGCCGCCCGCCGCCGCTCGGCGCGCACGTGGAGCTCCTGTCCTCCTCAGACCTCCCATTCCTGAGCACCTCCTACTCGCCGGTGCTCAGGCAGATCGAGGACGGGAACAGGGAGGGCGCCTATGGGATCCTTCGGCGGGGCTCCCGACCAAAGGAAGGCGCCGCAGGCGCGCCACCGGCCCCTCCGCCGGGCGATGCAGGTGTGCGGTAGGGAATCATTGTTGTGGGCTTCTGTGGCATTTTAGTTGCTATTGTTGCGAAGTTCAGGTGCAATTTGGTACATGCAGACGGAGCCGCGCGAAGCTACTTTTTCGGCTTCCTCTCACGGTTTTGGCTCCAGAGAGCGCAAATCGTGGGTATACATGGCCAAACAGGCCGTGCCGGCCCGGCACGGCACTAGCACTATCCGGCACGGCACTAAGCAGCACGGCACTATGTCGTGCTCGTGCCTAGCCGTGCCGTGCCACTTCGGGCTACCGTGCCAAGGTTGAGGCACTAGCACGGCCCTACGAGATCTCAGGCGTGCCGTGCCGTGCCGACGGCACTACGAGGCACTATCGTGCTACAAGAGAATGGAGCGAATCAAGATGCAAATGTAAAAAAACCATCACACAAATCATAAAAAATTCAACATATAAATCAAATCGATTATAAATCCATCAAAAATGCCATCTCGAGGGTGGACGGGATGCTCTGGTCCTGACGACGCGTGATGTGTTGCTAAAAATATCAAATTTATAGGAATTATCGTGCCACCATCGTGCCGCTTATTAGTCGTGCCGTGCCCGTGCTAGTGCCGCGTGCCGACTTGCGGCCCGTGCATTGTCTAGATCGTGCCTCGTGCCGACACTAGCACTATGGTGGCGTACCCGTGCTGTGCTAGGGCCGTGCTTTTCGGCCGTGCCCCGTGCCGGCCCATCGGGCCGGCCCATTTGGCCATCTATAATCGTGGGTGATTCTCGGTGTGTTGGTTTGGCCACGCCGATTACTTTTGATAGAAAAATACGGTTGGTCACTTTGGTGGTGGTTTGTTCGAGAGAAAAGTACACCCGGCTGGTGGTCGATAAGCCAAACGAACGGGCGTCGTCTTCCCCGTGAGCTTTTTTTTTTTCCTTTTGCACAGCTCCTCCGAAAACAGCTCCCGGAGTTGTGCCAAAGGAACCATGAATAGTAGTGTGTGAGATAAGATAAGTTGAAATAAACTGAGATAAACCAATTTGAGATAAGTCGACCAGCCACGTTCAGATGGACAGAAAAATATATTTCAGCTCCTCCTTAAAAAACAGCCTCTTTGACCGTTATTAGGAGTGTTAAATAAAGTCAGTTTACAAAATTAACTTCGCAACACTACACTAATTCGTGAGACGACTCTAATGAGGTTTTTGACCATATGATTAGAGAATGACTACTGTAGCAAATAATGAATTAATTATGTTTATTAGATTGATCACGTAATCACTCAAATGTAAAAAAAATTGTAAATAAGTTTGATTTAGTACTCATACATACAAGATTTATTTTAAGAAATCGAGGAGGAATAAAAAAATCAGCGGGGTGACCGCTGCGTTTGACATTGCAGACCGTCAAACATCATTTGATTTTTGATTTTCTAATTACGTGTGTAGTAATCAACCTAGGTCCGAGCCTGTTTTCCGGTGGTCGATGGCTGATGGTTGCAGACTTGGTTTGTTCGGCAGAAGAGATTGTTGGCCATTGGCTTCTTTGAAATTTGGTTTGTTGTGAGAGAAAAGATCGCCGCCTCGCGCGGTGGCTAATAAGCCAAACGAACATGGCGGAAATTTCGACCGAAACACACACGGCCGGTACACGAATTTCGCCGAAGTTTGCATCTCATCCACAACGAAACGTAAATAGAGCTACAAGTTCGCCGCGCAAACCTTATACAGACGCGCTTTCTACTCTGAAAAATCCCGCGTATAAATATCACCCGAATACCCGATACATTCTGTATCCATCACCAAATACGTACTTTATATGTTCGTAGCAATCAACCGCGGTCTCGAGCAAATTCTGCACGCACTAGCGTTTTTGCGACCGAAATGGCACGCTGTGGTGGCGGCGCCGTGGCCGGTTGCCTCTGCTGCTCTCTCTTCATCGCGCTGGTCGTGGTCTTCATTGTCCTCGGGGTCATCTTCAGCCCGCACGCCCCCAAGGCGTACGCCGACTCCGCCGCGCTCTCCCGCTTCGACCTCGGCGCCGGCGGCAACGGCACCGTCACCGGCGGCGGCGGGGACCTCCTCCAGTACAACCTCACCGTGGCCATCCGCCTGCGGAACACCCACCGGTTGGGGATCAGGTACGACTACGCCGAGGCGCAGGCGCTCTACGACAGCGACCGGTTCGGGTTCGGGTTCCACCTGCTGCAGCCGTTCTCCAATGGCGGCAAGAGCGATGCCCGGATCACCGCCACGTTCGCCGGGTCGGCGGTGATGAACGACGACCACGCGCGGCGGACGTACCGGAGGGAGAACGGGGAGGGGTTCTACTACATCAAGGTGAGGGTGCGCTCGGACCTCAGCTACAAGTCCAGCGGCGTGTTCGCCCGCCAGCGCGGCGTCAGGAGCACGATCAGCTGCGTGCTGCGGCTGCCGGCGCCCCTCGCCGGCGGCAATGCGAACGCCACCGCGATGACGACGCTGGGGACGAGATGCGACGTTGACTTTCAATTGCCGGCGCCGGACACTTATTATACTCCGTAGCACGGGACGTTGACCTTTGCGGATATTGGCCGAAGGGTGTCTTTATTTTGGCAGCTTGTGTTTTGTTGGGCGGCCGGTGATTCTTGTGCTGTTGACAATGTCTGTACGTTTCAACGTTAACGGTAGTAGTAGCTTGTAAGTTTCATCTCATTCCTACGCGTGTTCATTCTTTTGTAATTCTTATGGACAATAAAATAAACCTGAACTTTGCTACGCGCTCTTGCTCATCGGCGCCCCTCGGCGTCGCGGCGCTCTGGTCCTTTGCCTCGTCTACCAGCCCACGTCGACTTTGCATCCTTGTGACGAGTGACAACCATAAGAGATGAACACATCGAGCCATTTACAGATTTAAAATCCAGCATTACCACCTTGCTTAGTGCTCCAGCATTACCTCCTTGCTAAAATCCATTTAAATTACAACACACAAGCAGCCAGCAGGTGCCAATACACGGTGTCGGATTATCGATTGGTATTTGCAGCAGAGCATAATTGATGCTAGCTGCTTAGTGATTAAAAGGAATTACTAATTGCATAACTATACAACCCATACACTATGGCAGGTCATCGAGGCGCGCCATGTTTATATATCATCAGTCTCCACAACGCTGCTATACCCCATCCCCTAGTGTTATCCCATAATCATCACGGCATCAACCTTGAGCCACGAACCATCCACAGGAAGGAGTAGTAGGCTGCAACGAGGTCACCAGCATGCACACCGGCGGCGTTGTCCCGAACCCTCCACCACCGCTACCGCCTCCGCCTCCCCCGCGGCGGCGCCTGATCCCGTTCCGCATCATCGTCAGATCCCTCGTCGCGGTCAGCGCATCCGTCGGCGTCGTCGCGCTCCTCCTCCTACTCATCTACTGGCCCCGAGCGATCCGGGTGGCCGTCACCACCGCGACGCTGGCCGTCTTCGAGGTCGACCGCTTCGACATCACCCCGACGACCATCACCCCGGTGCTGTCCTACAACCTCACCGCGACGCTCGCCGTCTCGAACCCCAACAGGCGCGCGTCCGTCTACTACGATCGGCTCCAGGCGGTGGGGCACTACAACTTCCAGCGCTTCGGCCGCGCCGCGCTGCCGGTGGCGTTCCAGGGCGCGAGGCGCACCGACGCCGTGCTGGCCGTGCTCGCCGGCACCTTGCCCATGAACTTCACCTTCGACGCGTACCCTGGCCATCACAGGAATGGGGTGTTCCCTATGGATCTGTGGGTGAACGGGGTCGTGCGGTACAGGTTCGGCAAGCTGACGAACGTCATGGTGGCGAGCACGCTGAACGTCAGGTGCAGCCTCGAGCTGAAACTGACGGTGCCTTCCGGTTGGGTGGATTGTGGCACCTGGAGCTGACGCGCGTGCTTACATTTTCAGCCTTCCACTTGTGTCCGAGTATGATTTAGCACGCTCACCAGCTCTGCTGATTAAATTCTCACTGTTATTAGGTTTTCCTACAGTATTCATAGCTCTCTCTCTCTCTCTTTGCTACCAAATTAAATTTGGTCTAAACTTGGCAGAGCTCCTAGAAAGCCACACAGTCAACGCCAGCTCGCTGAATGCCAATTCATATAGGACTGACCAGATCGCAGACGCCAAGTCACCTCCGTGTTCGCTGCCCGCCATCTCCCATTCTCCCTTGGACGGATCACTGAAGGTTCGGTACCCTTTTTCCAGTCCAAGAACGCCTGCGCCACTTGCACGAACACCACAACGCCCTCGATCGATTCTATCCATTTCTTCTGCCACCAATCTACTCGAATATATATAGCTGATCGCCTCGTCAGGAACTTCCTGTTCGTCTGTCAAAAGTTGTAGCTGTAGACAGCCATGGCCAGCCACGAGCACAAGATCGATCACCTGAACCCTCCCGCGGCACCCGAGGCCGGCAGCGGCGGCGTCGTACCCCCTGCGCGGCGCCTCGACACGTACGCGCTCGCCTGCCGCGCCTTCCGCGCGCTCACGCTCGTGCTGATCGCGCTCGGCGTCGTGGCGCTGGTGCTCTGGCTCGTGTACCAGCCCAGCCGCCTCAAGGCCTACGTCGACTCCGCGCAGCTCACCCGCTTCGACCTCGCCGGCGACAACAACGTTTCCCGTCTGCGGTTCGACCTCACCGTCGTCGTGAGCATCCGCAATCCGAACCGGAGGCAGGACGTGCTGTACCGGCGGCTGGAGGCCGTCGCGCTCTACGGCGGCGAGCGAATCGGGCGCGCGGCGGATCTCCCGCGTATGCGGCAGCCGCGCAAGAGCACGGTGGAGATGCGCCCCGGCTTCCACGGCGTGGGTGCCGCCGCCGTCTCCCCCGCCGCGGCGGTGCTGTTCCGCAGGGAGAAGGAGGAGGGGTTCTTCGGCATCGGCGTGAAGCTCCACGCGAGGGTGCGGCTGAAGGCGAGCGTCGTGGACAGCGTTGAGTACAGGGCCGACGTGGACTGCTCGACCCAAGCAACGCGACGGCGGTGGCGCAGGTGTTCACGCCGACGCAGTGCCATGTCGACGACTTCTCGTGACTTATACAACGCCGAAGCTGGGAGCAATAAGTTTCAGGCGTTGATCAATTCATTTAGTCGCCTTTTGTTATTTTTATATGATGAGGATAGCTAGACGGGTGAGAGGTTACTCTTGCTTTGGAACCCCAATGCTAGTTCCACATCTCGGTAGACATGGAGCGAGCAACCCCAATGCTAGTTCCACATCTCGGTAGACATGGAGCGTGCAGCGTGATTGGTTTCCAACCACTGGCTAGTGGCTACCACCACAACCATGGGCTCCTACGGCTCGGGGCACAGTGCCACAGTGGCGCCACAGCCACGGGCTCCAAATTTGAATCTCATTAATAGTGATACAAAATGCAAAAGATTTAAAAGTCTCGATGTGCACTTTTACCGGACCAGTATGGTTTTCAAGTTTGGTGATAATAACAGAACAGAAACAATCGAACCTTTTCCTCAGCGTATTTTCTGTTTTTTTCTTACAGGCACCTTGTATGATAAATCCTGTACTATCACACAGAAAGCATCGGAACATCACCACTGTATCCATCAACATATGTGCACTTGTCCAGCAATACATCTGGGACCCCGCTGCCTACACATAGTTGAAGGAGCAGCGATAGCTCCTCCGTTCATAAAACCATTGTAACAGTAACAAATAAACACGGCAAGAAAGGATGAATGAATGAAGGCCATTGTTTCTGTACAATGTACATACAAGTACAACAAGAGATCATGTCTGTTATTTCTTGTCAGCGGTTAAGTTAGATATGACACGGCTACCCACCCTGCTCATCGTCTTCGATATGAGTGGCTGATGCCGCTTGCTACTTGAAGTTTCACTGGTGCCCTCCAGTCGCTTCTGGTATTCTTTTGTAAGATCTTCAAGGCGACTAGACACCTGAAAAAATAACAGGATGGTGATTTAAATAACTGGAAAAATGAAATAATTCATTCTAAATTTGCTAATTGACTCTTCCAGATAAATTGGATGAAGCTTACTAGATTTTCTTTCACATCTGAATGTAAAAAGGTGAATGAACATCAGGACAAGTTAGCAAAGTTTGGAAGTTCAACACTCAATTGGAAGTCAGAACAGAACTAAAACAAGAAATAAACGGTAATAGTGGCAGCACGGGCATGTTATAGTGCAAAATAATCAGGTGCCACAGTACTGGAAAATTAGCTAGCAATAGAGCATCAACATAAGGTTATTGAAAGTTTGAAACTAGCAGGTTAAACAATCTATAACAAAGACATCATTTAGTACCTGTTCTATTACTATAGAAAAGAGTCAGATCATTTGAACATCCAAAATCAATAAATGGGACATAATTCCAGGAATTAGCACAGAACATCTTTTAGTTTTTTCTATGACAAGAAAAATAAAAGGAAAAATAAATAATGTACAAATAAGAGCAAATTTGTTCCCAAGCAACTCACATAAAAACAACTCACTGACTATAATTTGTGCAAGAAGTTTATTACCTTAAATGTGAATGCAATTGGCAATAACACATCTGGATCAGTTGCCTCCTCAGGGAAATTTCTCAAGGCATGTAGGAGCTGCTCGAAAGGTAATTTGACCTGACAGTAGGATAGCAATTCAATATTTTTATATCTTTTTTAAATATGGCTTCAAGCAAAAGCATAAGAAAAACCAACTCACCAAATCATCATGACAGAATCTCAGTAGAGCCAATCCAACTTGGAAAACAACCTTAATACCCTGTAAGAATCAACCAGCAATCAGAAATAGAAATCAAAAGGTGTCAGTGACAACATAATCAGTATTTTCAGTCCTACTTGCCCTACATATTGGTAGCTTTCTAATTAAAAATTAAATGAATAGCGGTATAACACAACAAACAGTAATCTGATCTTATGAGCACTGGCATCATTACAAGACCATTTGAGGGGGTTTATCATTCAACTGCATCTTAAGTAAAAATGTGTTATGTAAACTAATGGAGTTTCCCAAGATATACAAAGTTACTAATTATGAAGCAATACTGCTGAAGAACAGCCAACTAACTTTAAGTACACTCTAGACATGAAATACATATACAGCAGAATTTGATTCTAACCTCATAAAGAAAGACATCCCAAACTCTAAGAGTTAGATGAAACGGGAAGGAATATGAGAAAACTGTGATAAACCATTGGCTTGCATACATGCTTGGGTTTATCATTTCCTCAACAAAGTGCTGTCCCAATTTTGGCATGTGCTCCATAACTAATTTCTCAAACTGAGACAGATATTGCTGCACAAGCGGCAAACCAGCCTGTTGCAAGGGTAAACACTATCAGAAGATTACAGCATGCAGATTTATTCAAGGAACAAAAAAATTGGGAATTTTTTCAAGCCACACATTATTAATTAGCACTGCTGGCAGAAGACATGAAACCATAAACAAAAGAGTACATTTTACTTAGTAATTATCATTTTTTATGTGTCGAATAAGAAAGACAATTCCTACTCAAGAAGATAAGATAGACAATTAAGGCATCCGTGAAACAAGCATTGTGAATCCAAAACTTGTATAAACTGGAACCCAAATCTAATTCATCAGTTTATTTCAATTACCTGATACAAACCTTCCATTGGCGCATGGACAGCCCCCTTTAGTAATGCAACTAATAACCAGAACGCATCCTCCTCACTCATGTAAAGAAGAAGCAACCCAGCTAAAAATCCCATTCCCTGTGAAATAATTGTGTAAATAACAGATATTATTTCACACAGGTCTTTGTATACAAAACCTAGGCCTGCGGAGTAAACACAGACCTGCACATATCCAACATCCCTATCATATACAGAATACGCTTTCAAAATGTTATACAAGGATCTTTGACCGGGACCATGTCTTTGTTGAAAAAAAATATGAGATGGAAATGTACGTGATATGTCCCGAATAATTTCCAATTCAGAGGCCGATGTCTCATATATCACCAGTGTCTGTCCAAAGGATAAAGCGATGATACAAGTAAGAATAAGAACATTACTCTACACGATACTCTGATCATTAAAAAATAAAACTGCAAACTAGAAATCTATAATAGATACCAAATAATTAAAATTTAGCCAGTAATTCATTCAGAACTGGCACGCCTTAAAAGCTAGCCACAAACTTCAGTCAAGTCAGGATTGACTATGATGGATGCAATTGTACAAATTGCACACTAAAATGGACTTCAACTGGATCCAATGTTCATGTGAGTAATGGTCTAAAAAAATAATCTCCATAATGCACAGATATTTTATTTCCTAATCAGTGGTAGAATTTACAAGAGCTAAGACCCTAACGCATAAACACATTCTGTGGAGTTTCCATGTTTCTCAACCTAGCATAACTAAGCAAATCACAATCATATAAAATGCCAATATAAAAGTAAATGATCAAAATGAGTACCTCATAAACCCCAGGGTTCATTAGCAAGAGGTCTCGGCTGCCTGAAATCAACTGCCAAACAAGTCCTCTGAGACAATCAGGAATTCCTTTCCTTATTCGTCTTTTAACCACATGAGGGTTCCTTCTAACATAATGCTTCCAGTCACTACCACCAACACCTATCATCTTCCTCCATTTTCTTATCCTTTTTTCCTCCCTGTGGTAACAACAAAGGAAAAATAAAACAAAAGCACACATGCAAGGTAGCTTGTTCTAGAGAGTAAAAAAAAATAACGTGCAGTAACTGATCCTCGCAAGTAAATTCGTCCGCCAAAGAATTGATATTGGGCCTGTTTGGGACGGCGAGTGCGGAACGCGCGCTGCTTATAAGCGATAAGCGAGCTCGGGGACGCTTCTGCGCTTTCCTACCGCGCAGAACAAATCTCGCGATTTGCAGTCAGCGGCGGCCAGGGAACGCGCGGCGTTTGGCGGGTTTAATTCGCTTCTTCCGTGTATAAGCAACGCCATCGCGATCCCAAACAGGGCCATTATAGTGTTGGAGGCATGAATGAAAAAGATAGAAGTCTGCTTTATCAGTGAATCAGTAGATATATTAGAACCATTCTCTTGTTATGTGCTGCAACAGCTATGACCTAAGCTTAAGTACAGAAATGTAAGTAACACACTAGAAAGCCAAAACTAATATCCAAAGTGATTAATTATTTCTATACAACAACAACAACAACAACATAGTCTTTTGTCCCAGCAAGGTGGGGTAGGCTAGAGATGAAACCCAAAAAAAACAAGGGTAGGAGAAACAAAAAAGGCACAAGACAGAAGATAGAGTTATGGGTAAGTAGAAAAAAGAAGAAACAGCGCTCATGGTTCGAGCAAGTTGATTGCTAGTCTCCAAGCACTCCGATCCATAGCTAACTCCTTGGAGATATTTAACACACAGGAAATGGTTAACATATGGAATTTGCAGAAAGTAACTAAACAAGAAACATACAATGACCGTAGTCCATCATGTTGTCAAATGTGTCGATAATAACAGTTAAGACTTTATGACATTTCATACCTTTCACGTTCCTGTATGGATTTGCCTTTTGAAATTCCGTCAGGAGAGTTACTTTGTTCTGACTTTATAAAACCGAATCTGTCCACGGCACGAGAAGGAGCTACTCCTGGTTCAGTTTCATCAATTGCTTTCTTCTTATCCATTTCAGTGAGTATGTTCAATCACATTCTCCATATGTTCAAATGTCCTGCCAATTTTAAAAAAAAAGTTCATTAACATAATGCTACCATTACACCAAGTAAACATGAAGCAAAGCGGAATTTGCATAGTAGAAACAAAGCAAGTGAAAAATATGTAGAAGGTGGTTACATAATTTCACGTGGCTAATATCATGATAGCCCAACAGAAAATAGTCTTTTTGTGTCATTAGTAGATATACAAAGCACGAATCGAGGCAAAATGAGCATCGGTCTCTCTGATAGCATAACAGGTCAATCGATCAGTGGCAAGTTAACAGCTAAACTAGCATGGAACCCCCCCCCCCCCCCCAAAAAAAAACATTGAAATCTTGGTCTCTCTGATCTGTATAATCGTAGGACCAAATAGTGGCAAGCTAACAATCTAGAAATAATGAATTCTCTCGAGAGATAGTCCTCCTTTCATCCATTCCACCATACAAATGACCCCCCCCCCCCACACACACACACACTACTAACCCATTTTTTAAAACAAAATCAGCAGGAGCAGGACATGTCAATGACCTTGATTCCTCCCCCCACAATCTCCAGGAAAACGCAATAACTGGCCTTCAAACAACGAAATAAATCATCGAGATGCTAAGGTCGCGGGGATCTGCGACGCGGAGCACGAGGAATAAGCCGGCTCCACGATCTGCACGGCGATATGGGAGAAAGGGAAAGTGAATCGCAAACCCTAGGGTGGGCATGGAGCAGAGGAGATGAGGAAAGGTATAGGCTCACCGGGAGGCGCTGCTAGTGCCGGATTCTCCGAGGCGAGATGCCGGCGGCCGGCGGAGTCCACGGCCGGCGGAGTCCACGGCGCGGCGCAGGGACGCGAGAGCGAGGAGAACGACGACGCGTGTGCCCGTTTCCACGCCTCGCTCGACGATTTTTTCTCTCCCCCGGTCTACGCGGTTTGGGCCCTGCCCAAACTCCGGCCCGAAAAAGGAAGCATACCCGCGTGGGCTTCACGGGAGGCAGAGTTTGGGCCGCAATCCAATACCTAGCCTAACGAGGCCTCATCAACTATTTACATCGTGAAATTCTAAAAAAATTGACATAGTTCGATTTGTGCACGTGCCAAAGCATGTCACTCCCACCATTTTAAAAATTTATGTGAAGTGGCTTGTTGTCCAATGATATGACGATCCTATAGTAAGCTACCCACTATGCTACAAATCATGATGTTCAGTCCTTTGAAGGTGCTCATACGGATAGGGTTTCCATACATGTATTGTATTCATAAGGGTCAGTCCTTTAGAGGTACTCATACAGGTAGGGTCTACGTTGTACTGTGTAATTCTTTAAAAAATTATTTTAAAAATTTATAAAGTATCTCAAATTAATTAAATTTGTATAACATAATAATAACATTTATGGTACTAAATAAGGACTCTAATATTCTTCGCTAAATATATTTAATGCTATTGATTTGATATTATAAATCTTTACAATCCTCTTCGTAGTTTTGATCAATATAAAATGGTTTATCTCTTCAAGAATTTTGTTTTTTAAGGAGCTCTCCAAGAAAATTGGAGATATCTACAATTTGGAACAGTGGAGGTATGTAAGCAGTTTATGAAAGACCTCTGCCAACACGTAGATGTCGGGATATGGACTGTAATTTGTTTTATCTGAGTAATGAAGCTTCATCTGAAAAACTATTGATATCATCCGATTTAACCTCTCCAGAGATTTTGAGTTTGACAAATATCAACGGTATGATAGAAAACCTGAGCGTGCTTTTAGATAGCGAACGCAAAGGCAATGGATTACATCATTCCGAGAGCGTCGGTTTTTTTAGAGTTTTAGGCAGAGTCCGGCCTTAATAAAAGACCAAAGAACATTCGGTTTACAGCGCATCCAACATTTCAGAACCGCAGACACACTTGCCACACGACATTACATATTACACCGAACGGATCAACCTCAACTACAGAACCAACGCCCACAACTGAATTAGGTCACCACACATCACTACACTCAAAACTTTGTTGAGATCAAGTCTTCATTGGCCACCATTTCATCATGCTTGATCTCCATCTCATGGAGTTGTGACACCCATTGGTTGATGCCCAAGAGCATCTCCTCAACCATTAGTTCCTGAGGGTCTCTGGACTTTTTGCCAAGCAGCGCAACGTCAAAGTGAAGCTTGCAAGTTCTTCCTTCTTGTTGGTTGGACACAAAATTATCCAATTCCGGACCACCATACCCTGTCAACTTTCATCAACAACTGTACCATATTTAGCCAAGCTACACTCTGGAATGAAAGTTCATTACTTAGTTTCCACAAACTCCAAAGTGCAGTGAAGCTTATGATATTAACAACAACATACTTTTTACTACTAAGCCAACAAACTCCAATTCGACGTGAGTATTAGACGTGAGCACTTTTCGAGCCGAGCCGGGTTCGGGTCAGACCGAAAAAACTCGGTTATTTCGGGTTGAGAAAATCCTGGCCATGACCGTCCCACTGGACGTGTCGGGCCTCAAATTTTCGGGCCGAACTCGAGCTGCGTGGCGTATTTTATAGTGTAAAATAGCTAAAAATAGCATTTCGGGCTGGCTCGGGTAAAGATTTTTTTTCTCGGGCTGCAAGATATGTGCCCACACCCGCCCAGTAAGGTCCATGGGTGGAGCGGGCTAAAAATGCTCAGGTATACTGAAGATTGTATCCCACATCCTTTTTCCTTGTACAGAATAAAAAAGAGGCATTTACTAGATTCTATTTCATCACAAAACAAGTTTTGGTAGGCACCTCTTGTCTTTTGGCTAAGTTATCTCTAGTTAGAACTTTATTTTTGAAGAGCAGCCAAGGACCAAATATGTGGAATATGAACAGGGATCATACCCCTAAAATTAACTACCTTATACAAAGATCGGGAGGAATAGAGCCCTTGAATAGAGAAGCTCAAGATCAAGCTATCCTCCTCCTCACTGAAGACAACAGTTGAGGCCAATTGGACAATCTCTAGCCAAACTCTACCTAGCCACCCCACAAATCAGCAATAGTGCTGGTTTTCTCATTAACAATCACATACAAGTCAATTACTGAATAGCCAAACTGGAGGACCCTAACTAGTTGTCTTCTCATCATCTAATTTTCCTATCATTTCCAATTTTCCATCTAAAGCCCATTTTGGCAGCCTGCACTGCCCACATGAATTCCTTGAAGAATTGATAACTATTGGAATCTCTAGCACAAAATATGTTTGGGTGCTCAGTGTTGTATTTAAAATCAATAATCTCTTTCCAGAGTTCTCCTTCATCTACTTGGTAACTTTGTAACCAAGAACCTAACAGGCAGATATTCAAGTCCCTAATGTTTGGGACACCTAAACCTCCAAACTCGTTCGACATACTAACACTATCCCGGTTAGCTAGATGATACTTATGGTTACCTTCAGAGTCATTCCACATGCAGTAAACAAAATGATAATGCAGCATAGTTATAGCCCATTTTGGGAATTTGATGAAATAGAGTAGGTAAGCAGGAATGCTAGCTAAACATGTTTTGCTTATGGTTAGCCTGGCTGCATAAGAGAGCAATTTGCCTCTCCAACAAGCTATTTTCTTAAGGATTTTATCTATCAAAGATTGTGGGTCGTCGGTTGATTAATTTTCAGCAGCAATAATCTCCAAGGCTCGTGTCTGTGCAATTTTGAACCGGATTGTGTATGTGGAACTCTGCACTTGTACAGTTGTACTACTACGACTTTTCGTTGTCAAGGATGAATGGCTGGTGCGCTGAATTTGACTCGCGTTCAATTCATGCACATACCATTTTATCGCAATAGTAGTAGTCAAAGCACGATCGAACGAACGGTAGTAAAAGTTTGCACGACCGCGTGTTTGATTTGCAGAAATGACACTGTAACAATCCCGTGCTACTGTACTACTAGCTAGAAGGCTCTGTTAGACATTCATCCATCTACAAATATTTCACGGCTTGTTCTGCATGATCTTGTACAAGAATGATTGTACTCACTTGACACTAGATCGATCAGCTAACTGTTTTACTGCTCAAGAATCGTAGCAAGCAACCAGGTGAACCAGCAACGCAACGAAGTACCAAGCCTAGAAGCCACCATGGTGCTGGGCTTGGGCCTCAACTTTCGCCGCGACGTAGGCCATGTCGAGAGCCCGGGCCTCCGCGCGACGACGGTCGGGCGACGCCGGCGGCGTGCAGAACGCGGGCGTCGTGGCCCCCGTCGTGCCGCCCTTCTCCGTCCCCTCGTCTATCGTCGAGAGGGACCTCGCGGGGGGCCCGAAGATCTTCTTCCACCGCGCGATCTCGCACTCGTCGGGCTCCTGCTCGTCCTCAACCGCCGCGGCCTCGCCGTCCCCGTTGATCTCCCGGGGCACCCGCCGCCGGCTCCGCTCCAAGGACGGCGGCAGCCTCGAGGGGCGGCCGCGGCGCGGCCGTTCTTCGGGGAAGCAGACGTCGAACAGGACGAAGCCGCTGCGGGTGGACGCGGCGCCGCGCCGACGCCAGCAGTGCCGGAACAGGATGACGCCGAGGAGGACGAAGAACAGGGCCGCCAGGGCCGCCGCGAACGCGACGGCGAGCGCGAAGCCGACACCACCACCACCAGTGTCCCCCATCTTGCCGGGTACTGTTTCGAAGCAAGCCGAGGTCGCCGCGGCATGCGATGCGAGGATGCAATGTACTCCCGACCAGCGGCGACAAGTATTCGGACGCCTGGACGAGACAAGTCTTTGCCCGGTCGTTCCACTCCAAAACCCTGGTAGCGACGGCGAAAGCGCCAGGCTATGAGCCTATTTGCATCTGCGGAGACCAGACCGGTACGGGGCATCTCCGCTCAGCCAGGGAAGTTTATCGGCGCTTCGTTGATCTCGACATCTGAGGGTGTTTTTCTGAGAGGTATTGTCCATACGTTTCTTCTTGTGGGATTGCGGAGCTTCGCTGCTCATGATTCTCCCCTGAGAACGCTGTTGTTGCCGTCAACCCACGGCGAGCTCCGGCTGCTCCAGCTCTCGTACACCTCGACCAATACTCCATGGACTCTGGAACGGGCGCGGTTGAATTTCGGAGCAACTTCCAGAGCGGGGACTGCCGGCTTGTTCGTCAATGCCAACGGTACTTCAGCCACCAGCCAAATAATGGTTTTTTTCTCTCTCAAGAACAAATCAGCACCCCCCCTGCATGATAATGACAAATCAAAAATCGGTGCCAATAGCTCACTATCAGAAAGAAATAGCTCACTGGGATGTAGGACAAGCGCATGTTTTTGTGGAGGACACCACACCATGTGGGCTTTGTGGGCTTCAAATGGGAGCAAAATCATATAAAGCAGGGCAAAAATGGTGCAATGGGCCGACCTCTTAAATGGTTTGTGGACCAGACGAACCCACGTTGATGCCATCTTTCTGATTATTAAATATTTTATTTTACTATTTTAAAAATATGGCCGCCATTTTTTTTTGAAAAATATACCTCTACTGTCGTATAAAACAGCAGTTAGATGCTACTGTAGCACCCAATCGATATTTCATACGACGATTACTGTAGCGCCATGTACTGTAGCGAAAGTTATAAATTAAATAGGATAGAATATACAAATATCTCTTCCATTAGTTGGATCCAAACATCCATGACTAAACTTTAGCTGTCTAAAAGAAATCTATAACTCGTATATAGGAGTTCCACACTAGGGAGTTCTCTCAACATGCAAGCATGTCACCTCAACAGCCCTACTAAGACCATGACATCTAGTGGTGGGCCCTATTGTTTGAACTAGATAAAAATATTATAACTCAAAAATCAAAAAACCAAATTAAATTCTGATTACACCATTGGATTCCTTTTGATAAATCCTTCCAAACACGATCTCATATGAATATATTTTGATAAAATGACAAACAGGCCCCATCGATGGTAGTTGGTAGAGTAAAGTGAAAAATAAAAAGGAATAAAAAAAGAATGAAAAAAGGAAAAGGAAAAGGAAGAAAGCAAAAGAATAGGAGGGTGATAGTAATATTCTAACTCGTAGATTTCTCCTACATACCCACGGCTAGCGGTGTAGATAGTCCTAGCAAAAACATGACATCATGGAATATATCCATTTTTATACTAAATATCTATTCAACACGTCAGTAGGCCCGGCACCACCCCCTAAACTACGCTTTAAAAAAGAGTAAGTTATGGTTTCTAAAGTTCATTTTGGACACTGACAATCCATGAAAGGGAAATCTTATTGTAAGAAAAATATGTTATTGTAAGAGAAATCGTGCAAACTGCATATAAAGCTAGGTGAATTTTTGTCACACCCGATTTCCGGAGGGAAACAGATGCATCTCATATGTGTGCCAGGATCTAGTTCCACACATATGATAGACGAAATGAGTGTAATATCATAGGCAGTAAAAACGTAACAAGGGGTTTAACAACTTACTACACTCATTCGGAAGACACGAAGGTCTTTAACATCGGAAAACGATAACTACACGACGAGTCTTCGTCTTCCGCTTCCACAGGCACTTGACTGGGGGAGACGCATGCCTCGAACTCCTCAAGGCCGCAAGAGAACTCTTCACCATTGTTCTCTTCGAACAACAGAAGCAAGGCCGAGTACACTTATGGTTGGTACTCAACAAGTGGGGGAAGATGCAAGGCTACCAAGGATAGGCTATGGTTTTGCAGCGGTTAGCATTTTAGTGTTGGTCAAACTTTTATTTAAAGAACGCCTAGTTACTAGATGTAAGTATATACCAACCCACTTAAGAAAAACTTTACAACAAAACTTCCCAAAGCTCATCGAGCTTCACGAAACCACGACTTATTCTCATCTTCAAGTTTATTAATCATGTGAGGGTCCAAGCCGCTCATGACCGTGAGCACGGCTGATCGATCGCCTTTACACTCGCGCAGGTTTGCACACTTTACCCACGGCTCGCGTAAAAGTTCCGAAGAACTTTGAACCCAACCATGCGATGCCGATCGTGCATCATACCACACTTCCGAGGTGTGATTGCATAGGGACGCTACGAAGCCTTTACAAAGGTATACAAGAGACTAACGACCCGCATAGTTACGGATCGGGCGGACCATAACCCTCCCTAGTGGTCGCACCTTAGCAAAGGTCGCTACCCCAAAAGGACCGGCTATACCCCCGCAACCCGATCCCCCTCTCGCTCCTTTCGGAAAAGGGCCATCGGATCAATCGCACACCTAATTAATTGGCTAAGGTCGAGCCATGTAACACTGTGGTTGCGCATGTTTTCTTGGGTGGTTCTCCATGTTCCGATTAAACCATATGATCTTGTATTACCAAAAGCATCATCGTTCAACATACAAGCCTTTATCTTGGAAAACCATTTTTATCCAACCCAAGTTGAGCAACTAGCATATTCTACCCAAAAACATTTGTTAAACCGGTTGATCCAAGGATTGTGGGTAAAAGTCTAGGTAAGTCCTTAAAAACGGTGTTCCCATCAATTTAATGCAATATCAATAAATATAAACTTAGTTGTCATGCAATTACATAGGATAAAATAGAATCATGCGGGGGAGAAGACCACTTGCCTTCCTTGCTTAATCACTAAGGTTCTTCTTCTTCAAACACTTGCTCTTGATCTACTTCAACCGGTTGCTCACTTGAAACCGGCACGATGTCTACGAGCACACAAGAATACATACCATAAACAAAACAATACACCAAGCATGAAAAGCTTAAAGGGAAAACAAGGTTTGGGTCTAGGAAAGCGAACGCAAGGAACACTCGGAACTATCGGGAGACTTGGATGGTCACATACAAGAGCTAGCTATGCGTTTGATATCTTTTAATTAAGTAAAATCATGTGTATAGGTTATTTCGAGAGAAATACCCTATTTATAATTAAGCAAGTTATATTTATATTTAAAAGACGATGTAAGCCTATTCCAATTTTACTTATAAATATTCAAGTATGATTTAAGCAAATTAAACATTTAATTTTAAAAGAAGCATTTAAAAGTATCTAGGCGTTTGTCTTTATATTTCGTGTTATTCTAATCAAATTATAATTTAAAAACACATTTATATTCACTTTAATCAAATTAACATTTAATTAAGAAAACTCGGGATATAGCCTATGTTACATTTTAGTAGAAAGCAAATTGCATAATCATTAATCAAATTAAGTTTGATTATAAAACCGAGGTATACATCTAATTAACTTTTAATTAAAAGAAATATTTAATTAGTATTAATCATATTAACTTTCTTATGAAAACACGTGTTAAACTTCTAATTAGATTTTAATTAGAAAAGCATGTGCAATAGGATTTAATCATATTTAATATTTAAATATAAAACAATGAACATGTACATCATTGGTCCTATCACGTAGTTTTAGTTGATATGAGCCTAACGCAACTTGAAACGGTGGAATCGGAGCTACAACGCAAAAGATATGGAGAAAACAAGATTCTAGAACTGTCGGGCTTAAAAAGACGGTCGCATGGACACCAAGAACGCTTAAAACGGAGCTAGGACGGAAAAGATATGGCTAAAACAAGATTCAGGGACTAATTTGTGAATATCTGGAAGTTTAGGGGGTTTTCTCGCAAGATTTCGGGGACCTAAACATAATTATATGTGAAACCAGGAGGTCTAACATGTAAAAGATCACGGGTGGGCTTTGGAATAGAGAAACCAAGGAGATCAGGGGCCTAGACATAAGAATCAGGACTGAATTGTAAGGGTTCTGATAGGTGGAAGGGTTTAATTGTAATTTCCAGAAACTCGGGGTTCTTTTTGCAAAATTACCAGGGCGGCTGGCGGGTGAGCTGTGGAGGCGCCATGTGGCGGGCTGCGATTTGCTGTGCTGACGCGAGCATGACGCAAGTGCTGACGCCAGCTGCTGACGCAAGCTGACGCAGGGCCCGTGGACCGCGCCTGTGGACTCGGTCCACCGGTCCACGGTGGACCGATCAGGGGGGGTTCCTCACGATCTAATCTGGGGCCGTTGACCGCGCAGACGGCGGCCCGGGACGCATGCTTGCGTGAGCGGCGGCGAGGCGGCCGGCCGCGCCGGCGAGGGGCGGCGGCGCACGGCGGCGGCCGCGGAGACCTCGCCGGCGACACTCGAAATCGACTTCCCGTGCACCAAACTTGACGGGGAAAGTACCAAAACGAAGAAGAGCGCATGAGGGATTCAATGAGCTACTTGCCCCGGCTAGCTAGGCGGCGGAGAAGGCAATGTGGCGGCCACGGCGGACGGCCCAAGTCCGGCGAGCGTGTGCGTCATGGAACGACACGAGGCGCACGGTTTAAAGGGGGAGTGGCCTTCCTCACCTTGCTGCGAACCTCCGGGAGGGCTTTTCGGCGATGGAGAGGTGATGAGGAGGGAGATCGACACCGGCGGCGGCTAGGGTTTGCGGAGCTCGGGCGTCGGCGCGCATGCGTGGATGGGGAGCGAGAGAGAGTGGGGGAAAGGGGTGAGGCAGGTGCTCGTGCTCCACTTTTATAGAGCGAGTAGGGGGAGAGGGCCACGGCCGGATGCATTGGCCATTAATGGCCATGGCGGTGGCCGGCGGTGTTACTGCCTTCATGAGGGAAAGGCTTTGATTAGGAGAAATGGAAGGGGGGTTAAGGAGGGGGAGTGAAGCCGAGGTTTTAGTGCTCTTTATGGAGAGAATTAAAGGGAGGGAGCGGAGGACGCGGGGCAATGGCGGCGGCGCGGCTGGCTGTGCGAAGCAGGGGAGGGGAAAGGGGAAACCGGAGGTGGGAGAAGGAGGGCGACGGGCGGGCCCCGGGTGGCGGTTAGAGAGAGAGGAAGGGGAGGTGGGAGTGGGCCGGCTGGTTAGATGGGCCTGAAGCGAAAGCTGGGCCGTGGGGATTGGGTTGGGGTTTGTTCTTTCTCTTTTTTTCCTTTTTTTTCAAATCCATTTCAACCCCTTTTGAATTCAAATCTTTTACATGTTTTCAAATTCAAATTTTAACACAAATTTCTCCAACTATTTTAAAGGCTTTTCACAAACCATTTTTAACAACTTTTCAAACATATTTTAAATTCAAACCTTTGCACAAATTTTCACAAACTATTTCACAATTATTTTTAAGGACTTTTTCACAAATAATTTAAGACTTTTAAAACCACATCACAACCAAAACTCATGCATTCAAATCATGATGCACAAGCACTTATCGCTTCTAAATTATTAAAGTGATATTAAAATATTTTAAAGGCCAAATTTATTTGATAATTTAATTAATCCTTAGAAAATAAAATCTAAACACCATGTTGCTTACATTAATTTAGTGATGGAATTTTAGGGTGTTACAAATCTACCCCCTTAAAAAGAATCTCGTCCCGAGATTCGGAGAGATTGAAAAGAACTAAGGGTATTATTCCGAATCCATCTTGTACACTAAGTTCTTCCGACAGCATAGCTCCTTCATCTACTTTCCTTAATCTTGGTACACTTTGCCTTCTTCTTTGGATAGGGCGGTAGCAACAACCTCAATCCTATCTCCTTGCGGATCGGTTAAGAGTACCGACTTCTTGTCACACAAAATTATTTCGTCACTTTCGCCCAACCAATCCATTCCAAGTATTACATCTATTCCACTAGATGTAAGAACTACTAGATCAGCTTGAAAATTTATTCCCTTGATCTTAAGATTGACTTCGAGCATACATATGCGATTTCATTTCACCATTCGGGGAACTATCCAACAAATGTGTCTTCATATAACTTATAGGTATTCCATGCTTTGCTGCAAATTGTTTAGTATTGAATGAATGTGATGCTCCGAAATCAAATAAAATCGTTGCGAGCACGAGTTTGACAAGAAACGTATCCAAGACAAAATCGGGAGCGTCTTGAGCTTGTTCAGTCGTCACGTGGTTCACATTGCCACGCACGTAATTTCGTTGACCCTCGTTGATCCGAGAATTAGCACTTCCATGGTGTATCTGAGATGTTGGTTGTCCGAACCTTTGACCATTGTCTTTTTGGGGAGTCTAGATGTTACGATTTGGGAAGATGCTTGGTATATCGTTCCAATTCTCTACAATTGAAACAACCATTAGGGTGAACTGGGGAGTTGTTTCGTCCTGGTGCACCCGAGTGATCTTGATGATGACTTGCAACATGTGGTGTCCGTTGGCTAGAGTGTTAGGACTGCCGGGTTGAACACCGCAACCGAGAATTTTGCAAATAATTTCCACTTGATCTATCGAACTAAACCGAGAACTCGTGATGAGTTGAAGCGGGGGTGTGTGTTGCTAGGCTCGTCCATGAGACCCGAACTTGCGCTTCGTTCTCCAAGTTCCATTTGTTTATTCTCCAAACCTATAGCTTTGTTTAGCAACATCCGAAAGTCGGGTAATATATGGCTTTGCAACCGATAGTTGAGCGGTCCAATCAATCCATTCAAGAATCTTTCCTCGCTTCTTGCGGTCGGTATTAACTTGATCCGGTGCATAGCAAGATAACCGAATAAACTTGTTCGGATACTTATTAACCGACATATTGCCTTGCTTTAGAGCGAGGAACTCCCTTTGCTTAAGCTTGATCATTCCGGAGGGATTGTGGTGCACGGAAAATTATACTTGAACTCTCGCCAGGTGATGGTGTTAGGTGCGGCATGTGCGACGGTGTACGCCTTCCACCATTCGGCTACTAATCCTTACAAACGAGTCTATTGTATACAAGACCATCTCTCGATCGGTTCATTGTGTCATCCCAACTTCTTGGTGGCGGTCTTTAACCAATCATCAACATCCAATGTATCGGTTGAGTAGGAGTATGTGGGAGGACGGTGACTCATGAATTCCTTATGCTTGTCCACCGGTCCTGGTGCTGCTGCTTGGTGGTGACTGATTTTGCCGAGCTTGAATGTTTTGAATAGTGGTAGTCGAGTTTTGGATTAGCCGCATCCGAGTGACAAGGAACTCGTTGCGTTCATCGGATCCATTGTCCGGGTTGAGGGGTGGGGGTGGTGCTTGATTCGCCGATTAGCAATATGAGCACGGACAACGGATGGAATGTCTTGACCTTCTCTCGACCTCGATGCTTATCATCACTTATCATACAAGCTCCATAAGCATAATTCTTTATTCTTCACAACTCACTTTATAAACATCATTGGAATACTCAACCTAACTCCACTTGTAACTCGTCCATTCCTTTTCCTCGACTCGTTGATTTGCCTTTGTAGGATTTTTCTTCTTTTCTTGATAAAGTGATTTGAATAGAGCCGGATCGACTCCATAATTGTTTCTTTTCCTAAGCTTAGCCATCTCGAATCATACTTCGGGTCCCCATACACAATCTTTAATATTCTTCTCCATTTGATCCAAGGCTTCTTGGGTATTGATTTGCTTATTCTGTCTCTGCCGAGCTTTCTTTTCATATTGGTCGAGACGTTTCTTAGGACACCTGCTAATAAAATGTCCATGATCTTTGCAGTAGAAACAATCTCCACTTTCTTTAATGTTTCGACGATTGCGTGGTGGATCTTCATACTCATGTTCTGATCCTTGAGTCAAATGGTAAAGATGTGAATTGTTCTCATGTTGCTCTGGAAAATTCATTTTCCTCTTCTTACTTATGATTTCCTGTAGTTTGCTCCCTAACTCAATAGCTTTGTTGATGACATCTTGCAAACTAGAATATTCATGTAAGCTTAAGTATACTCTGAAGGTATTTATTCAACCCTTGAGGAGATGTTCTCGTTTCTTTTTATCACTTTCAGACGATCTTGGTGCGTACATAGATAACTGAATAAATTTATCCCTATACTCATTCACTGTCATTTGCCCTTGCTTCAAGTTAAGGAACTCCTTCCTTTTGAGCTTCATCGTACTTACAGGAATAAAGTGTGTTATAAAGTTGTCCTTGAATTCTTTCCAAACAATACTTTGTGGTTGCTCATGTTCGTAGATGTAAGAATTCCACCATTCTGAGGCTGCTCCTACAAGTTGTCCTGATGCAAACAAAACTTTCTCTCTATCGTTGCATTGCACCAAGTCTAGCTTCTGTTCAATTGTTGTGATCCATTCATCTGCTTCCAGGTGATCCATAGTGTTAGAGAACATAGGTGGCTCAGTATTCCAGAACTTTGTATGTGTATCCTCTGGGTTTGGATATGGTGACACATATTGATCACATCCCAGATTGTAACTGCTATCATTTCTCTTGTTTTGGTTGCCTTGACTTTCTTCACTTGCATGCTTTTGAGTTGTTTGATTCCGTCGAGCTTCCTTTTCTTATTGATATCCAAATAGTAACATTGTCTAGCCTCATCTCTCATTAGGCTGGCTTCTTTTTGGAGACGTGAACGACCATAATGCTTACGACATTGACATGTTCCTGTAATCTTCATATGTTCATGTTGTTCATTCATCCGCAATTCTTGTGCTCCATGACTTCTCTTATTATTTTGATGATTCCATGCTTCTACAACTTGCTTCTTTACTGGTCCGGCGGAAACTCCAGCTTTTGGTTATCTCTGTGTTATGAGGGGATGATGTGTTGATCTCCTTTTGTCCTTGTAAGACTTGAGCTTGCATGACTGATAGATTTTCTTTATCCAATGACGATGAAACAGTTGGAATCTGACGGTTTCACCCAAAACAAGGTTGGAATTCTTAGGATTTGATGCTTGCTCTATAATGTGCTGATGGATATTAACCATGGTTTGAGTCATTGCTTGCAGAGTTTGAGCTTGTGTTGCCATATACTCTAGCATCTTGCGTTCAATTGCTGAGGTTGTAGATGGAATGTCGATGTTTCGTTTGTTGTCTTTATATTCGTGATTTCCATTAGAACTCGCCATCTTGTTGTGTGATAAAGGTAAGCTCAGAAGGGATTGGATACAGATTGAAGAGTAGGGTAAAATCGTATCCGTCTTTTCTTGTTGTGATTGTAGTCACATTGTGGTGGATAGGAGAATAACAGGGATGAAAGAAATTGACTGTCTTTTCCTTTAACTTCTTTCATATGTTGATATCTGTATTCATTCGTAGATTTCTTGTTGTCGATGTGGGTGTTGCCTCTAGACTTTGATCTTCAAACATCCTTCAACCAACTTGTATGGTAGATAAGGATAACCCAGATTGGAACCCAACCTATCTCTACTAACCTAATAATTTATTTCTTGTTGCATTTGTGGCCATCAGTCCACAATACAACTCACACAAGCAAAGATCCAAATCAATCATGTGTTCAAACAACAAACATTAGCACAACGATCGTCCTCACAGAAACGTTTCTATCGAAGTTGATAAGAGGTAGGCAATCTAAGAACTTATATTAGACGATCTCGGTGGTGAAGATCTAGCTGATAGCACAAGAAACGAGCTCAGAATAGATCAAAACAAAACGATGTGTTTTAACAAGAAGACAAGACTAAATTAGTTTTTATATGTAAAATAAGTCAATTTTGAAGGATGACAGGCTTTCTAGAACATGAATCCTTACTTTTCGACCATTTCTAACTTAAGGCTGCGTTCCTACAGATCCAACACCCTTCTCGATACCACTCTGTCACACCCGATTTCGTGAGGGAAACGGATGCATCTCATATGTGTGCCAGGATCTAGTTCCACACATATGATAGACGAAATGAGTGTAATATCATAGGCAGTAAAAACGTAACAAGGGGTTTAACAACTTACTACACTCATTCGGAAGACACGAAGGTCTTTAACATCGGAAAACGATAACTACACGACGAGTCTTCGTCTTCCGCTTCCACAGGCACTTGACTGGGGGAGACGCATGCCTCAGAACTCCTCAAGGCCGCAGTAGAACTCTTCACCATTGTTCTCTTCGAACGGCGGTAAGCAAGGCCGAGTACACTTATGGTTGGTACTCAACAAGTGGGGGAAGATGCAAGGCTACCAAGGATAGGCTATGGTTTTGCGGCGGTTAGCATTTTAGTGTTGGTCAAACTTTTATTTAAAGAACGCCTAGTTACTAGATGTAAGTATATACCAACCCACTTAAGAAAAACTTTACAACAAAACTTCCCAAAGCTCATCGAGCTTCACGAAACCACGACTTATTCTCATCTTCAAGTTTATTAATCATGTGAGGGTCCAAGCCGCTCATGACCGTGAGCACGGCCGATCGATCGCCTTTACACTCGCGAGGTTTGCACACTTTACCCACGGCTCGCGTAAAAGTTCCGAAGAACTTTGAACCCAACCATGCGATGCGATCGTGCATCATACCACACTTCCGAGGTGTGATTGCATAGGGACGCTACGAAGCCTTTACAAAGGTATACAAGAGACTAACGACCCGCATAGTTACGGATCGGGCGGACCATAACCCTCCCTAGTGGTCGGCACCTTAGCAAAGGCGCTACCCCAAAAGGACCGGCTATACCCCCGCAACCCGATCCCCCTCTCGCTCCTTTCGGAAAAGGGCCATCAGATCAATCGCACACCTAATTAATTGGCTAAGGTCAGAGCCATGTAACACTGTGGTTGCGCATGTTTTCTTGGGTGGTTCTCCATGTTCCGATTAAACCATATGATCTTGTATTACCAAAAGCATCATCGTTCAACATACAAGCCTTTATCTTGGAAAACCATTTTTATCCAACCCAAGTTGAGCAACTAGCATATTCTACCCAAAACATTTATTAAACCTAGGTTGATCCAAGGATTGTGGGTAAAAGTCTAGGTAAGTCCTTAAAAACGGTGTTCCCATCAATTTAATGCAATATCAATAAATATAAACTTAGTTGTCATGCAATTACATAGGATAAAATAGAATCATGCGGGGGAGAAGACCACTTGCCTTCCTTGCTTAATCACTAAGGTTCTTCTTCTTCAAACACTTGCTCTTGATCTACTTCAACCGGTTGCTCACTTGAAACCGGCACGATGTCTACGAGCACACAAGAATACATA
Organism: Cenchrus americanus; assembly: GCA_947561735.1. Lineage (NCBI taxonomy): Eukaryota > Viridiplantae > Streptophyta > Magnoliopsida > Poales > Poaceae > Cenchrus > Cenchrus americanus. The sequence continues at coordinate 14,060,910 of OX387244.1, forward strand.
CCATAAACAAAACAATACACCAAGCATGAAAAGCTTAAAGGGAAAACAAGGTTTGGGTCTAGGAAAGCGAACGCAAGGAACACTCGGAACTATCGGGAGACTTGGATGGTCACATACAAGAGCTAGCTATGCGTTTGATATCTTTTAATTAAGTAAAATCATGTGTATAGGTTATTTCGGAGAAATACCCTATTTATAATTAAGCAAGTTATATTTATATTTAAAAGACGATGTAAGCCTATTCCAATTTTACTTATAAATATTCAAGTATGATTTAAGCAAATTAAACATTTAATTTTAAAAGAAGCATTTAAAAGTATCTAGGCGTTTGTCTTTATATTTCGTGTTATTCTAATCAAATTATAATTTAAAAACACATTTATATTCACTTTAATCAAATTAACATTTAATTAAGAAAACTCGGGATATAGCCTATGTTACATTTTAGTAGAAAGCAAATTGCATAATCATTAATCAAATTAAGTTTGATTATAAAACCGAGGTATACATCTAATTAACTTTTAATTAAAAGAAATATTTAATTAGTATTAATCATATTAACTTTCTTATGAAAACACGTGTTAAACTTCTAATTAGATTTTAATTAGAAAAGCATGTGCAATAGGATTTAATCATATTTAATATTTAAATATAAAACAATGAACATGTACATCATTGGTCCTATCACGTAGTTTTAGTTGATATGAGCCTAACGCAACTTGAAACGGTGGAATCGGAGCTACAACGCAAAAGATATGGAGAAAACAAGATTCTAGAACTGTCGGGCTTAAAAAGACGGTCGCATGGACACCAAGAACGCTTAAAACGGAGCTAGGACGGAAAAGATATGGCTAAAACAAGATTCAGGGACTAATTTGTGAATATCTGGAAGTTTAGGGGGTTTTCTCGCAAGATTTCGGGGACCTAAACATAATTATATGTGAAACCAGGAGGTCTAACATGTAAAAGATCACGGGTGGGCTTTGGAATAGAGAAACCAAGGAGATCGGGGGCCTAGACATAAGAATCGGGGCCGAATTGCAAGGGTTCCGATAGGTGGAAGGGTTTATTTGTAATTTCCGTAAACTCGGGGTTCTTTTTGCAAAATTACCGGGGCGGCCGGCGGGTGAGCCGTGGAGGCGCCACGTGGCGGGCCGCGATTTGCCGTGCCGACGCGAGCATGACGCAAGTGCCGACGCCGGTGGCCGCCGACGCAAGCCGACGCGGGGGCCCGTGGACCGCGCCCGTGGACTCGGTCCCACCGGTCCACGGTGGACCGATCGTGGGGGGGTTCCTCACGATCTAATCCGGGCCGTTGACCGCGGATCGGGCGGCTCCGGGACGCATGCTTGCGTGAGCGGCGGCGAGGCGGCGGCGCCGGCGAGGGGCGGCGCACGCACGGCGGCGGCTCGCGGAGACCTCGCCGGCGACACTCGAAATCGACTTCCCGTGCACCAAACTTGACGGGGAAAGTACCAAAACGAAGAAGAGCGCATGAGGGATTCAATGAGCTACTTGCCCCGGCTAGCTAGGCGGCGGAGAAGGCAATGTGGCGGCCACGGCGGACGGCCCAAGTCCGGCGAGCGTGTGCGTCATGGAACGACACGAGGCGCACGGTTTAAAGGGGGGTGGCCTTCCTCACCTTGCTGCGAACCTCCGGGAGGGCTTTTCGGCGATGGAGAGGTGATGAGGAGGGAGATCGACACCGGCGGCGGCTAGGGTTTGCGGAGCTCGGGCGTCGGCGCGCATGCGTGGATGGGGAGCGAGAGAGAGTGGGGGAAAGGGGTGAGGCAGGTGCTCGTGCTCCACTTTTATAGAGCGAGTAGGGGGAGAGGGCCACGGCCGGATGCATTGGCCATTAATGGCCATGGCGGTGGCCGGCGGTGTTACTGCCTTCATGAGGGAAAGGCTTTGATTAGGAGAAATGGAAGGGGGGTTAAGGAGGGGGAGTGAAGCCGAGGTTTTAGTGCTCTTTATGGAGAGAATTAAAGGGAGGGAGCGGAGGACGCGGGGCAATGGCGGCGGCGCGGCTGGCTGTGCGAAGCAGGGGAGGGGAAAGGGGAAACCGGAGGTGGGAGAAGGAGCTGACAGGCGGGCCCAGGGTGGCGGTTAGAGAGAGAGGAAGGGGAGGTGGGAGTGGGTCGGGCCGGTTAGATGGGCCCGAAGCGAAAGCCGGGCCGTGGGGATTGGGTTGGGGTTTGTTCTTTCTTTTTTTTTTCTTTTTTTTTCAAATCCATTTCAAACCCTTTTGAATTCAAATCTTTTACATGTTTTCAAATTCAAATTTTAACACAAATTTCTCCAACTATTTTAAAGGCTTTTCACAAACCATTTTTAACAACTTTTCAAACATATTTTAAATTCAAACCTTTGCACAAATTTTCACAAACTATTTCACAATTATTTTTAAGGACTTTTTCACAAATAATTTAAGACTTTTAAAACCACATCACAACCAAAACTCATGCATTCAAATCATGATGCACAAGCACTTATCGCTTCTAAATTATTAAAGTGATGTTAAAATATTTTAAAGGCCAAATTTATTTGATAATTTAATTAATCCTTAGAAAATAAAATCTAAACACCATGTTGCTTACATTAATTTAGTGATGGAATTTTAGGGTGTTACAATTTTGGTGAAATACCACCATGACTTTAGTGTGTCATCATGCTAACACACGATAACACCGATTATTCTAGGCCGCCGCAACGCGCGCGGTGTTCAAACCTAGATCAAACTTGGATCAAAGAATTACCAACAGCGGCAACGAGGTTGCTGATGTCGCTGAAATTCTCTCTTATGATCAGACGCGCGAGGTTGCCGAAATTCTCTCTTATGATCATTACATTTTTCTTAATTCTTGCAGCAACACACGGGTGAGATTCCCCTAGTTTTAATATCAAGAATGGAGGTTTACAAGCACAAGAGACACTCTGGCGAGATCCAAAATATTTTAACGATATTTTAGCCCGAACCGACTGGTGTGGCTGCATTTAATCTACAATTCACCTCTTTTCACCTACTCCCTCCGGTTTGGTAAATGAAGTCGTTTTGGACATGATTTGAGTCAAACATTGGGAATATAAATCATGAATAACTTTTAAGTCATTGAGTTTGGAAATGTGAAAACTACATGAATAGATTTGTCTTGCAAAATACTTTCATAAAAATATACATATGTTAGTTTTTAACAAATATTTTTATAAAAAGAAGAAGTCAAAGTTGTACTTTGGAGACCGTGTCGCTGTCCTAAACGACTTCATTTACCAAACCGGAGGGAGTACATCGTGTTCTTCAGATGAGAGGCACTAAATAAACATATGTGTAGTCTTAAAAAGAATGTTTGATTCATAATCCGAGTGAGCCTAACAAAAATTTGACCATGGACCAAATATTGCCAAATTTGGGTCTCCAAAGGTGCATATTGTTTGTGTCCAACTCAAACTGAGCCTTATTTGTTTGAGCTTCTAAGCACTTTTCAATCCTAGAAGCACCATGACATGTGCTTTTAAGCTTATGACCTTCATGGGGCATTCAATTTTCGGAGATTCAAAACCCAATAATGCAAAAGTGCTAAGAAAATCAAATAAGCATATCGTTAGGCTCGTTAGATGCTTTGATCAACTAGAGCTACTCTCTCCATACCCATAAATCAAGTCGTTTTGGACAAGATTTCAGACAAACATCGGGAATGTAAATCATGAATAGCTTTTAAGTTGTTGAGTTTGAAAATATGAAAACTATATGAATACATTTGCCTTGCAAAATACTTTCATAAAAGTATACATATGTTAGTTTTTAATACATATTTTTATAAAAATAAGAAATTAAAGTTGCACTTTGGAGACCGTGTCGATGTCATAAACCACTTGATTTATGGGTATGGAGGGAGTATAATTGTTTTTAGCAGATTTCAATTGTTCTTATTTGATCACCGGTGTGATAAGATGATCCATTCTGATATTTGTTTTTAGCATATTTGTGATAAGATGATCCATTTCTGAACTATCACTCCCATGACAAGTAAAGACGAGGAATTCTAGAAATGCAAGAGGTACTTGTATTCGGGGCTCAAAATTTCGGTCAAAATTTCGTGAACTTCATAAACTTTTTATCTTTTCGATGATGACCAAAATAACTATTTGCTCGAAATTTCATTCGCGTCATCAAAAGATTCACTCTTCACTTTGCGAAATTCTGTGTTTTGACCAAGAACTTTTTTCCCGAAAACTAAATACTGATCACTGTTTGTATTACTACTAGTAGTCTGAACTTTCCCTCACAGTCACATGTGAATTTGAGTTGTGCTAGGACATCAGCACTTCAGTAGTTTCAAGACACTTTTGATCTTTTCGATGATGACCGAAATAACTATTTGCTCGAAATTTCATTCAGTTCAATAAAAGATTCACTTTTTACTTCAATTTTCAGCAGAAATTCGGTGTTTTCACCAAGAACTGAATTTTTTTCCGAAAACTACATACTGGTAACTGTTTGTATTACTACTAGTTATTTGAACTTGCCCTCACAGTCACATGTAAATTTGAGTTGTACTAGGACACATCAGTAGTTTCAAGACAGTACAAAAAAGTGGTCGCTTTTGTGACGTTTGCGCTTGACAGATCGTCCACCAACTGACACTTTTCAGCCTAGCACAGAGGAGGGTAGTAATTACTGCCGCTCTTAATTGTGATTTACCGCTGATTTGACTTGCCCACGGATCGGAAACAGGGTCTCTCGCGCTCACGTTGCAGACTTGCAGCGCCCAGCCAAGCCGATCATGTTACAGCTCAATCCAATCACACACTTGTCAATTCAAAACTGCAGTAGTGCAGTTCATCTAATCAATCACTCGCTCGGATATACTCCTACTAGTGCACCTCCCATACTGCACGGATTAACAAATTCCCGAGTGATCAAATCAAATAATCACTCGGCAGGATTTGTTTTAAAAATCGCGGGTGGCAGCAGCAGCCAGCAGGGAGAAATCGAACTCTCTGCGCTGGCCCTAGCAGAAGGGCATTGGGATCGATTAGACCGGCCTTAAAACCCTGAGGAGCGCAGACGCGGATTCGCTCGCATGGACGCATGGGCGGAACCCGGCGTGCTCCCCCGACCGCGCGGCCGGCCTTTGATGAAGAGCGACGAGCCGAAGCCGACGACGACGCTGAGGGCATCGAGCTCCGCAACCGACACCGCCATAAAACAGCCACTTGCTCGAGATCAACAGATGCAGTGGCGCAGATGCATGGAGGCTTCTATTCTATCCTCCGACTCCGATCGGAATCCCTTCCGTGAACCTCTTCCCAAGCATGCGCATTGCCCTCTGACAGTCTGACTGGAGCATCGGGAGGATCCTCTTTGACTTCTCTGAAACGGCGCAACTGGTTATATTATCAGTGCTAATCCACGCCTAACTAGCTGTGTAGCTGTTGTCCTGACTCGGCTATGATACTTCTACTAGTACGGAGTACTACCAGCGGTGCTGCTGATGCTTGGATTAAAATATAGCCGGGTGTTGTAGCTGGCAAATTCTTCTGGATCTGGGAATGATCAGCAGCGGCCGAATCTCAGCGCATGTGAGCATGATTAGCTTATTGATACGCGTGTGTGCAACACATTTTTGCAGCGACGACCAAACCAAACCAAACCAAATCTCACACGAAAAAGGGGGGAAAAAGAAGCAGAGAGCTGCACCGCGAAGGCGCATCATGAGTGTGGACAGCCCAAGATGGATCCTGCGCCTGCGACAGTGTGGCTCCGTATCAAAGATCCCCGTTCCCGTCCAGGCGTCCAGGCTTTCATGGCAGGAGCCAGCCGCCCATGGAAAGAAGCAAAGAAAAGGTGACCTCCTCAAACGTTAGCGGCAGATAGTACTCGGCGCTTACGTTTGTCAGGCAACGCAACGCAAAGCCTAGGGCAGGCAGGGCCAGAGAGGGCGGCAGCGCGCGCGCACTCCCGCAGAAGCTAGTAGTGTGGCTGGAGAGCGTGCGGTTCGAAGGCACATTATTGTTTTCCCCTCGAAGTGCACACGCGCGTGAGACGTGCATTCCATCAATGTCGTCATAGATCGTGCCGGAGATCTCCTCTTCCTTTCTCTCATTTACACGCCGTGGCTGTGCTCAGCTCGTCGGCAACCAGCTGCCTGCCTGCCGACGTCGATGGAAATCGATACATGGATGCATGCATGATGACACAGGTTTCCATGTCGATCGACGGATGGCAATGGCATGCACTCGATATCGAGCACTGTTATTTCAGCTTTCTCTGAAGAACAGGAACCGGAGAGGGAAAGCCGAGCGAGAGCGAGAGGAGCAGACGCAGGAAAGCTACAGAGCCACGAACGGACGCTGAAAGCATGCAGTGGCTGCATGAGGGGTCATGAGTGCAGGAGCAGCAGCCGGAGCCCGTGATGGTGTTTGCCGCAGCCTGCGCCGGCCTGCGCATGCATCAAACGCGTGGATTATCTGGCCGGTAACGCGCGTAGCAGTAGTAGAGTATCCGCCGGAGGCCGGAGGAGGATCTTGGGCGCAGCGCAGCTCCTCCTCGTTTTCGTTTGTCCATCCATGTTTCTGCACGATCTCTGGGTTTTCGCTCTGGTATGTATTTACTGGTGATCGTACTGCGTATCTGTGAGAATCTAGTAGAGGTACTGGTGTGATAAAGAAGAGCAATTGCACAACATGACACCTAAAATACTGTATCTGTGATAATCCGTGTTGGTAATAAGCATTACCATCGTCACGCATGGACCACTTTTAAGAGACACTGTTTTTTGTAAAAAATAAAGAAATGGACGGCTGTGTTGCTCGCCGTAGCCCCTTCGAAATAACACTGCACCTGGCAACATGCAATGCAAACGAACCTCCACTTCAACAGAGACGGAGGAGATGGGAGCTGGGCCAGCTTGTCCTCACATGAACTGATGGTCAACTCTCGCGTCCAGGAAAAATTGTTTACTCCCCCTACCACATCTTCTTGTTTCCCATTCGCCCCTGGCCCAGAATTTACTGCGCCAAGGTTTTTAACCCCTCTGACTAGTCACACCACCCATATATGCATGCTCACATCTGCAGAGGCCTCCTCTGACACGATCCTCCAGCACCCAATCTGGACATGTTGCACACATCATCACATACACACATGCATGTGCTGACGTGCACCTCTCCCTCCTTTTTACACTGGCCTCCTTGTCTGTGTCCCAGCTCGTTTTACCAGCGAAGCGTGCACACTTGCCGCTCCTCCAATTATCCCCTTCACATGCTCTCCTCCTCTCCTCCCAGCCCAGCAGCTCTCACTTCCTCACGCTCACCTGGCTGTTCACGTTACTCTCTTTACTCCGGCCATTCAATCGTTTCCCCACGGTGTCACATGGCGCTCCATTAATATATAGCACCACACCACCAAGCTCCGAGAACGCAACCGCCCACTGTACCCGAGAGCTCGTCGTCCGTCGTATAGCCTCGGCTTCGGCCACCCAGCCAGCCAGCGCGCTCCCCTTCTCTCTTTGTGTGTGCTGTGCTCGCGCGTGTCCCAGCGCCGGCACGTACACACACGCGCGCGCACTCCACTTCCAGGGGCTTCCAGCCGGCGACGGCCACGGCCAGCATGTCGTCCAGGAGGGGGAGGAGCAGCAGCTTCACGCTGCGGCAGCCGCCGGTGGTGGACATCGGCTGCAACTGCCGCCGCCCGAAGCTGTTCTCCGTGCTCTCCTCCTCGGCGTCGTCCCTGTTCCGCGGCGGGGGCAAGCCCAAGTCCCCCAACGCTTCCTCCACCTCCACCACCACGGCGTTCACGGCCACCACCGCCGGTGGGCGCAGCGGCACCACGGCCACCTCCACGGACTCCTCGTCCTGGGGCCCCGCGTCGTTCGTCGCCACCAACTCGCTCTACGAGGACCCGGTCGTGGCCGCGGCGTCGGTGGCGCCGCAGCAGCTACTGCTGCAGCAGGAGCGGGAGCAGCAGGAGGCTCGGCGGCGGCGGAGGCAGCAGCGCCGGCGCCGCAGGCGCGCCGCCGCCGCGCCCGCACGCCACGGCGTTGTCGGGGAGGACGACGACGACGACGGGCGGCGGGTGGCCCGCGAGAGCGTGGCGGTGGCGGTGGAGTCGGCGGAGCCGTACGAGGACTTCCGCGAGTCGATGGTGCAGATGGTGGTGGAGAAGGAGATCTACGCGTGGGACGACCTCAACGACCTCCTCCACCAGTTCCTCTCCCTCAACTCGCCGCGCCACCACCCGCTCATCCTCCACGCCTTCGCCGACCTCTGGACACGCAACGGCCTCTTCTGCCCGCCGTCCCCATGCCAGTTCTAGCTCCGCCGTCGGTCCAACACGCCACCACCATGCACGTACTACTACGCTTGCATACTGTATTAACCACTACGAACTCTCTAGCTAGCTAGCCTATCTCTGTCTTACTATTACCTACTACCGTTCTGTTCTGTCATTAACGGAGGAGCTCGCAGTCGCAGCTCGCGCGTGACCGGGGCTCTATTAACCGAGGTCCCGGCCGGCGAGCTGCATCTTGCATAGTTGCATGGCCATGGCGCATGGTGCCTGCCTGCAGTGTCATCTCTTGAGCTTAAGCTGACGAGCAAGAGAAGAAGGCTATGCACGATCGATTAACTGTCGACGCTTTAATTTGTAGCACAAAGCCAGCAGTGTGATGTGGTAATTCCATTTCCCATTTCGTGCATCCATGTAATGTTTGTGTTCTAATGATGTGTGCGTGTGGCGCCAAAGGTTGAGAGGCCTTTGGGGGTGGTGCAATGATACGCCGCTGTTGGTCGAGTGTGATCCTACTGTGCCGCGCGTCCTGGGGGCGCTGACACACACTGGATCGAGCTTTGTTGGTACGTGACGCTGCTGCTTTTGTTGCGATTCGAGTGCCCACCTCTCTGCACCGTCCCTGCGATCCTGTCCCTCCGTCCCCCCACGTACTCTCAAGCTCTTGCATGGCACGTACTACTCCCTAGTCCCTACTCCGTTTCCGGCAGCGTTCGTGACGTGCGGGCTGTGTGTCCGGTACCGCGTCCTGGCCTGGCGTGTAAAAATTGGGGTGCTGCGTCGTCGTCCACTGTGCGGCTCGGCAGAGCTCTCGCCCTCCCATGGCGATCTGACGCACCAGCTGTGCTGGCACTGTTCCGGCGGGTGATCGAGATGGATTCGAGGAGGGCGGCGCTCGCTCGTTCGTTCCTGCGGGTCCAACAACGTTTGCTCGTGGCCGGCCATTCAACGGCTGGATCTGGGCACAGTTCCGGCACACTGTGCGGGCTTGATCGCCACCTTCAGGCCCGCTCAAAAGTCACCAAAACTACATTTTTGCATAAATTTCCCCTGCTCATGTCTTAAACGTCCCACGTACTGCAAGGGGCCAGACCGGTGCTGTTTCTGCTGCATGCGGACAGGCTTGCTCGCTTTGCACGAGCAGAGTGCATGAGCATGAGGCATCGTCCGGTTTGGTTTGGTTCCGGTGGAGGTGGAGCCGGCCGGATTGAAAGTTTGCTTCGGCCCGGCCGGCCGGGCTCCGGTTTGATTTAAGGCGGGACAGTAGAACACTTGAAGTTGCACTGACAAGCATGCTCTCGCGCATTATTTGCTCGTATTCATCTCCGTGTTCACGGATCGGGCCACCAGCCGAGCGCGGCTTCCCGCTCCTGCTCCCGCGCACCCTTCGAATTCAAGCAATGCCGGGTAATCGATGGATCGGTTGGTGAAACAGTGGACCTTGAAAACCTTGGCAGCTGCTGCTGCTGCACTAGCACCGGATTTACTGCTAGTAGTACCGTCTACGTACGAGAGCGACATCGCTTCTCTTTGGGGCGAAACCAAGTAACCAACCACCGGGCATTACTCGCCGGCCGGCAGATAAAGCTTGTCGAAGCACGGCCGACTCGACGGTCAAAATTCAGAGTCGAGATCCGCCATGGCGAAACGGAACAACCGCAGAGAATTTTTGAAGCCCCCACAGCCCAGGCAGGCGTCGTCGGCTTCGACCGTCCCCACGAGGATTTCCGGTCGGCTCGATCGGCACGGTAAAACCAGGGTGTGAACGGGTGAAAAGAGGACGGACGGGATCACGGGGAGTCGGGGACCATCGATCCTCGTCGCCGTCCGTCTATACCCCGAGAAGACGCCGAGACGAGACGAGCAGGCGGCGACCAGGCTGCCGCGAATGAATGCCTAGTTGTCCGCATTAGCGGAGCTAAGCGCGGCCTGCTTTCGGCAGGCTGGGCTCGCTCAGGAGTTCGTGACCCTGACACGGTCAGTGCTTTTGGGCGCTAGCTAGCTGCAAATCCTGTGGCCGCCGGAGCCACCAAGCAGGCGGCAGCCACAGGCAGAGTTGCTGCCGCATCTGCATGCGCGGATGCGCCGGAGCCCGGACGCCGACGGCCACTCCGCTCCGGGCATCCTCTGTCCGGACAGGCGCGCGAAGGGAGTCGCGACTCGCGAGCCGGCGCGGCGAGGGCAAGCACGAGGCTGTGGCGAGCCGGCACGTCCATTAATAATGCTGACACGGTCTTAAAAAGGCGCTCACGAGGCGGCGCCTATGGCCGCCGGAGCTCGGCGGGCACGCTCCAGATCGCGTGCAAAACTCCAGCACAAACCGCCGAGGGGCCAATGCGAGCGCGAGGCGGCGGGGGCGGCGATCCGCCCACACGCGCCGCCCGCCGCCGGCTGGGTTCATTGGGTGGGGTGGGGTGGGGTGGGGTGGTGTAGTAGTAGCCCGGCCGTGCCGGCGAGGCGGCGCGGCTACGTGCGGTTGCAGGGGATCCAGGGGGGTGCTTTGGATTTGCTTCCATTTATTATCGGGCGGAGGATCACTAACCCCGATCCGGCCTATCCTGTGACCCGCGAGACGTTGAAGCGGCGAGGCTCCCTCCGCCGCACGCGTCCAAGACACCATCAATGGCGCGCCGTTGTCTTGTTCATCACCGCTCCTGTGTTTTGTTTGAAAGTGGCGCGGCGTGCAGGTGCTCGAGTGAGCGTCTGATCCAACCGCGCTATTTTAATTTTTGGGCAATCTAATTTCATTATTTGGGAGAAACGTACGCACCGGAGTTTCTAAATGAGCGTGCTTTTCAAGTGGTTTTACTCGAGGCAGGAATTTAGCAATGTTAAGTGTAAACCCAACATTTCCATGCAAACCCTGCAAATTTCTAATCTGGACTACGTTATGTTGATCCAAGAGAGCGAATGTGATTAGGTGATTTTACACTTAATCGTCCGCCTCTAATCATACTTTTGCAAATCCTCCCTCCCACCTCCCCATTCGTCACCTTGAATCAACGTCATGTTGTCTAAATTAGAAAATTACAAATTTGCAGGAAGAAAATCTTATTTTAAATGGCGGGATAAGCTATTTAGCATTCTACCCAAGTCTTAGCACAACTAATAGCGGGTTAAATGAAGCTACAACGGTAAATAGGTGCTAAATCACATGTGGAAGCAAACAACGACACCCTTCAAGTTTTTTTTCGAATTACACAATACATCGGAGACACTCACAACGTACGCACACTCATCCCTATGAATACACGCACGCAAATCCTACCCCTAGGAGCATCTTCGAAGACCGTGCCGGCAAATCCTCAAGATTGACGAAGTCACCACAGTTTGTCGACAGAACGTCGCCCACCACTGAAAGCACAAAAGCCGTTGAATCCTGAGAAATTCGCTCCCACTGGGAGTCGAACCCAGGACGTGAGTTGCTACCGGGGCTCTTGTAACCACTAGGCTACAGCTACATGCCCTTTCGCGACACCCTTCAAGTTTTTAACCCAAGATAGAACAGACCGTAGTGGGCTATTTAAAACATTGGAATTGAGCATGCATGTTAGGTTCCCTTGGTCCTTGCTCAACACTGTCGAACGATGAAGTGAGCAAGATTTCCTGAACGCTAATACTAGTAGTATACAGAATTCTAAAAAAAAAATCTAGTTCGCGACTTCTCAAAGTTCCCTTAGTTCCCAACGACCCACAAATATGGACAGACAGCCCACAAGGTAAGATTGGGCCGACGGAGGAAACGATGGGCCAGGTAGGCTTTGGCAGGCAGACACGTAGCAAACGAAAGCCCACATAATCAACCTTGCCAGTTCGCCAGATCACGGGCCTAGACCCATGTTTTAGCGATTAAATGTCAAAATTGCATTATTTGCATATGCAGAGGAGCTTGCTCGCTCTATCCTCATCCGCATCTAGCCATGGCCAGTATGCCCAAAGCACCGATGAAATTTAAACATACAATTCGGAAAAAAATCTTTTTAAAAAATATCGTGCGAAAGCTACACACAGCATATCCATCGCGGCATCGCCCATTCGCCACAACACAAGTTTGCTGGTGCCTGGTAGTATATGATTAGCGCATTATTGAAGTAGGAGTATTCAGTGGTGCTACGGTGGTCCGAAGAGCGGCGTTGGATGTCACTATCTACATATGAATGCAACTGTGTATAGTACAGCACTACTGCTTGTTGACATGCTTTGTGTATGGCACCACTATCCCTTGTAATCTTAGGCACCATGTACGGCCAGCAGTGTACAGCACTACTACCGGTCGCCCTACGCAGGGCCTTGTTTGCTTAGTTGGTTGAAAAATTTGCAAATTTAACTGCTGCAACTTTAAACCTCTGTTCGGTTGGTACAGTGGTGATGGCTAGTCTTGGTTTGTTACGAGAGAAAATCTTCTTGGTGATTAACTGGTTTAGTTCTTTGGTGGTTGGTTCGTTACGAGAGAAAATCTTGCTTGTTGGTGGTGATAAGCCGAGCGAACAATTGCTTGTGTGCTACGTGCAAAAAAGACCCCCACCGCCTGTAGCACGTTTCATTTGTTTGCGATAAATATATACTACCATGGTCCAACTAGGCTCAAAAGATTCGTGTAGCAAAGGACATCCAAAGTGTGTAATTAGTTATTTTTTACCTATATTTAATACTGACAACATATGTCTTTTGACGTATTTAATGTGATGTAATGGAGAAATAGTAGAGAAAAGGTTAGAAATTTTAGCCATCTAAACCAGGCCCTCCTTGTCTTTACCTTTTATATACGAGATTTTTTACGATACACAATACCACCTAATGGTAGTACAATGGTATTATTCGTTTTTTCCGTTTTTTACCATGAGTAAAATGATAATTTGCTTGATGTATATTATTCGGAAATTTTTTCCCGGTGCCAAGGTTACATAAAAAGACTTGATTTCATATATTACAACAATATTATTTTGTATATTTCCGATAATACCCATATACTACCGATACCACCATGAATACCACTCATACCACACTTTAAAAAACCGGTGGTAAAAAATTAATCTCAACTGTCAGATACTTACATATAGGTCCTTTTCTATTAAATACGAGTCCTTTTCAACCGGTGGTACAGAGTTGTATTGTGTACTGTAAAAAACCTCTTATATACTCGATCGCCATGAACTCTGATCACTCAGTTATGCATTTCAAAATTCATGCATGCAAAATGCATTGAGCCCTTCTCGCATATTTTTTATAGGTTAAGCAAAGTGTTAATAATCTCATCAGTCAACATAGGTTGACCATCGAGTATATATAGCTAGAAACCCAATACATACTCGCTATAGAGAACATCAACTCATACTCTACCATCTTAATTAGCTCAATGGGATCATCACATAATACAAACCAGCCAAATAAACCAGGAAGGTTACTTAAGCTTAAAGTAAGAATCCAAACGGCGAGAGCTCAGCTCATCACACGGTGAGTACCCCAGCAGCTGGTTTACTACCCTTGTCCGCGAGGACCTCCAACTCCCCCGCCGCCGCGAACGTGCAAGAGGAGCTCTGGGAGGAGCACGCCCCGCGAGCCGGGTCGGCGATGGCGACGACGACGTCGATGAACGCCGACACGATGGCGCAGTGCGTGTCCTGGTCGTTGGCGCGCAGGTACCACCCCAGCATCTCCTCGAGCCAGCCCCAGTCGCCGACGCCGTGCGCGGCCACCATCTCCTCCATGGAAGTCCGGAAGTCCGCGTACGGGTCCGCCGACTCGAACGAGACCGCTACGCCCCCGCAGAACGCCTCGTCGTCGTCGTCGCCGCCGGCGGCGGCAGCGCACGTCGACGACTTCTCCTCGAGGATGGAACTCGTGGCCGACGCGCCAGGGTCGAAGAGCAGCCGGTCGGAGCGGATCCCCCGCACGACGGCGTCGTCCGCCGCGTCGTCGTCGCCCGCAACCGGCGCCGCCGCCGAAGCATCGGACGCCGTGGAAAGGCTGTCGGAGCAGTTGCAGTCCTGGCGCGCGGAGGAGGCCGTGAAGGAGGAAACGGCGGAGTCGAGGAGGACGGAGGCGACGGTCCCAGCGCCAGCCGGTGGCTGCGCGACGTGGGCGGACTGCGTGCTCGTGATCTTGCTGGACGGCCACGGCCACGCTCCCGCGATGACGGCGGTGGTAGCGGGAGGAGGCGATGGCGGTGAGGTTTCCCTTGCCTTGCCTTGGAAGAGGGAGCCCAGGGCTAGCCTCCTGGTCACCATTGCCGTCGTACCGCGCCGGAGATGAACCGGAGTTCGGAGGAGCCTGGGAGGAGAAGTGGGTGCGTGCCTTAAAAACTTGGAGCGACACGGGCACACGGCGGAGGCTTTGCAGCTTGGTTTTAAAGGAGTTTGGGAGGGAAAAGGCGGGTAGCAAACGGGCCGGATCTTCAACGACACAGGCTGTACACTCCGCCTTTAGGCTATCCACACCGCTCCATCCCAATTCATATGTAAACCGATGGGATCTACTTGTCGCCAAACCTATATGTAAACTCACGGGATCTACTTGTCAGTTGCATTTTACATAGATCGGTGACACAAATTACTGTCATGTTGCACTTCTATGGCAATATATTAGATAAAGTGTCCCCTTCATTTCCTCCTCTTTACTCACACATACAAAAGGTTGCGAGCGATGAGGTTAACACGAACTCCGACGCCCACGCGTGTAGAGCGAGTGTGGTTCCGACGAGCATGGCTGACTCCATCCACACATGTGTGGGTGAGCTGCGGCCGATAGGACAAGCCTTTAGCAGCAAGCTTCGACGGGTGGCACGGTGGGGTGACGTGCATCTCCAACCGTGCCCTCACGATGGCGCGGCCTTCCGACTCTCATCTTCCCCTGTCGTCTCCTGCTCTCCTCCTCCTTTCCTCTCTAGCTGCTGAGTCCGACCACCGTGCAAGATGTGACACCGTGGTGGTCGCCATTGTTGTCTCCTCCAACCGGTGGCCTCGTCAACGATTGACCACCTTGCATCATCCACCAACGGTCCAACGCTACTCATAGCCTCCTACCTCCCTCCTTTCCTCTGCTTCTTTTTCATGACCGGCCACCGTGCGCTCGCTGCGAACCAGCGGCACTGCTCCCTGCACGAGCGGGTGGCGCCCGGCGGCCCAGATGGCGGCCGACGACCCAGAGGTGCAGCGACACCTGGCGTTGCGGCTCCTGTGACAGAGAAGAGTAGTTGGTGACATGGAGCGACATTGGAAACCATAGATGGAGGGCAAGTTACAGATACTAGTCTCTTGAGTTTGTTGATTGTGGCGATATTCGACACAATTCGACACAATATCTAACACCGTGTAGCAATCAGAACCGTATAGATCAAGTCGCACGTTGTGAAGGTTGGATTTTTTTTTTTACAATTTGGTGGTATTATGTCTATGTAGTGCCAAACACACACACTAGTGCCTACATGTGTGCACTTGGAACACTACAGTATAGTAGAACAGCTGCGGTTTCAGTCACAGCGCTATCGAACCGCCCATCCTATTCGCAAACAATCCGGGCTGCATGAGGCTGGAAGACCCACACATGTGCATGCAGTTGGAACAGAGGCAGGCCGGACGCAGGGTAGTGTCTGGTAATGCAGGGGCCAGGGGGGTAACCTGTGTCGTACTAAGCAGATAGAAATTGTTTTTTTTTACCACGAAGCACGTAAAACGGTCTGGTGTTTTCATCGAATGTTTGTCAAATATCCATTCCCGTCTTGCGAAAAAGCTCAATATATATCGACTCCGCTTTGCATCGCTGTTTCATTCATTGGTTGGTGCAAGATCGGCAAGGTGAAGGTCATGGGTTCATGGGAAGGAATCGTGGCCTTTTCCTGTCGCATCACCCGTGCATGTAGATCAGTGGATACCTGTTGTTTCATCTTGTTCTCGCACGGCCACTTGCAAGCGATGGATTCGTGGGCCAAACTCAGCTCGCCCTGCCAGGAAGGAGTAGTAGGATCTACCACGTCGCCGTCAGTGCACAATGCTGAGTTTGTGATGCAGCTGAAACAGTGGCGCGCTGTGAGGACTCAGCGGCGGGGACAGTGCGCACGCATGAACTATACTCGTGAAAGCTGACCAGACGACCAAAAACGCTCGCGTTATTGCATTGCATGGACCTGCATTCACCTGCAGTGAGCCAGTGACGTGAAAGCACGAGGGGAGCAAGCAAGCAAGCAGCAGGCAAAAAAACTTTTATTCCCTCTGCCGACTGCCGTGAAGACTGAAGAGCTTGTTGCTCTCTTTCCATTTCAGTACTCTGCCTCTGTTCTTTACACAATCCACGATTCCATTCCATGCTCGTACATCCTCTATCCCGTTCCTCTGTGGACTCTGTTCCTGTTCACGTTGCTGTAGGCGATTGGACGTGCCTTCGCCGCTGGTTTGGACATGTAGAGTACTCTACATCCCAGCCTGCGTGCTCCGTCCGTGTCGCTGCGTGCGCTCATTTACTGACGCCGGTGTTGGCAAAAGGAACATTTTTTGCGATTTGTGCCGCGCACGCACGACGCCGGCCGGCCCCAACCTTACCAAATTGTCGTCCATGTCAAGTCGCTGTCTTGCATCTGGACCATTGCGGACGATCATCTCCGCTTCGTCCTAACCTATTCGGGTGCAATCAGATAGCGTCACGATCCGCCTTCGCCTCGTAAATCAACATTCGCTGTCCCGATCTGAAGCGTTGCCTGTGTGACACGAATTTTACTATGTCCGTTCTCATTTATATTACATGACGTTTCAAACAATAAATTAACAGTAATGCAAGCTAAAATGGCAGTCTAAAACTTCATGTTTATGACCTGAGGGAGTATGTTAGTTAGATCGCTAATGTTGAAAGGACGACGACATGCATTCTGCAGCAAAGACTATCTCCAACAACACTTACCTAAATAGGAGACCCATTCTGGTGTTTGGGTCTTGCTGCAGTAAATGGGTTACAGATCCTAAAAGACTTCCATTCCAACAGCTGACCCAAAAATAGTTGGACGGCATATATTCCATTCCAACTACACTAAATAGTCGAGGAGAGAGACAACGGAGGGAGGATGCATATTTGGGTCTCATCTCACGGCCGATGCAAAATGCCTTCTTTCTTTGCCTACCCCGTTTTTTCCAACCTCGGGCCTCGCCCGAATTTCATTACTTATGTAACGAAATTACAAAGTCCACCGATTCACACCAAAATGACAGCCTACTTATTACGGCGGTTCCAACGGCCACCCGACACTAAGGGTCCGCTAATTCGAACCGGATGGACGGAACAATTCACCGAATTTGCATCCAACCGACGGCATTCCCACCGGCCCGCTTACAAAAAGACTACTACGGCATTTGGCACGGACTTATGACTACTGCCGCAAGAAGATTGCTCCATTGTCGACGGCTCCGGCATCTTGAGTTGGATGAAAATGAAGCGCGACTTCCTTCATCGCCTCTGCTCTCGCTTCCAAAGCTTGCTTTGTACCTTCATCTTTTTGTAAACCCGCCGGTAAATCAACAAGGATGAGGCGAGACAAATAATCTCGGTAGGAGATCCGATTGGTTTTTTTCAAAATGTATTGCATTTCTAGATTTCCGGATTGCCTACCCTGTTGGAGGCTGTTTTCTTAAACAAAACACTGTTAAGTATGCATTTTGGGTTTGGGTTGCGTTATGCATACCCTGTTGGAGTTAGCCTAATCCAACGATACGACGAGCGTTGTGGCGGCTAATAACAGTGTCCGGACTGGGAGAATTCAGAGGGGGATCGAAATGGAGCGGTGGTTGCGGTGACAATGTGGAGTTGACGAGCGCCATCGTCATGCAAAGGATCGGAAGTTATAGGTAGCCGGTTAGACAACGATCCCTGCGTAATTGCCTCGTCAGTCCTCAGCATATTGATGGTCCAGTACTCCAATTCGTACTGAGCTCATGATTCAAGCTGAAGGTCTAGTTGAAAGCAAGGATGGGAGCGAGATGATAGGAGAATGTGTACCAAAGATTCATCGTGAAGACAAGTTCGCTCGCCTCTTGTTTCCTCGTGGACGATGAAGCTGAGCAATCTGATGGCCTACCTGTGGGTTTCTATAGAGAATTCTTGAATGCATTAAACTCATAGTATTAGAGATGTTCCACAATATGTATAGAGGGGAACTGAATCTGAGTAGGCTTAATTATGGTATGATATCCTTAATCCCAAAAGTTAAAGATGCCAGTGACATCAAGCAATATAGACCTATATGTCTCTTAAATGTAGACTATAAATGGTTCACCAAAGTGCTAACAATGAGATTAACACCACATGCGGAGAGGCTGATCAGCAAAACACAGACTGCATTCATACCTGACAGATATATACTAGAGGGAGTTGTGATATTACATGAGATATTGCATGAGATGAGGATTCAACAAAGCTAGGGAGTGATACTGAAACTATATTTCGAGAAGGCCTACGATAAAGTCCAATGGGGGTTTATGTTTGAGGTTCTCCGAAAGAAGAACTTTCCATCGAAATGGCTAGATTGGATGAAACAAATAACCGAGGGAGGTAAAGTTGGCATAAATATCAATGGAGAATATGGGATTTTTTTGATACACATAGAGGGCTGAGGCAGGGGATCCGTTGTCGCCGCTGCTTTTCAACCTAGTGAGTGATGCCCTGGCCACAATGCTGGATAATGCGAAAGGAGCGGGCAAAATTAAAGGCCCGGTACCCCATCTGATAGAGGGAGGCATAACACACTTACAATACGCTGATGATACAGTTGTTTTCATAAACATGGATGATCAATCAGTTATGAATATAAAGTTCATCCTTTACTCTTTCGAAAACATGTCAGGATTGAAGATCAATTATGATAAGAGTGAGATATTTGTTTTGGGTTGCACACCAGAGGCGGAACATAGAGTGGCTGAGATCCTAAATTGTAATGTGGGAAAATTCCCAATGAAATATTTAGGAGTGATGGTGGATTGCAAACATATGACGATGTCTGATCTAAGCTATGTTTATCAGAAAGTAGAAAAAAAGGTCCCGACATGGCAGAGTGTAGGTTTGTCTTCGGGAGGGAAGATGATACTCACAGAATCATGTCTTAGCTCAGTCCCTATGTACTCAATGGGAATTTATCGCCTGCAAGAGGAGAGACACCAGAAAATGGACTCAGCTAGGGCAAATTTCTCCTGGCATGGCCCGAATTTGAAGAGAAAATATCACATGGCCAAATGGGACATAATGGCATCACCTAAGAGTGCTGGTGGGGCTGGATTTACTAATGCTAGAGTAATGAATAGATGTTTGTTGGCAAAATGGCTAGTAAAGATCGAGGGCGGGGTGAAAGGATCGAGGCAATATGGCCTAGAGGGGGGGGGGGGTGAATAGGCTCGCACACGGAATTTAAACTTTTTCTCGCAAAATCATCGTCGGACCTCGGAACCTCCGAGATTATTCTCGGAACCTCCGAATGAGGCAGCCTCCGAGAATAAACTCGGAGCTTCCGACAAATGTTAAGGCGAGCATAAACAACAAGAGGCTGCTAGGAACTTGATGAAAACCGAGATCTACTAAATTCTAGGAGGTACTTAGGACCTAGCAAGAAGATTTCTAAGCAAAGTACAAGCTAGAAAGGCACCACAAAGTAGATCGGGAGCAAACCCTAATAGATCTAGTCAAGCACAAGCATGAACAAGTAAGTAAAAAGGAGCACGCATGAGACAAAGATTTATCCCGTGGTTCAGCTCGCCACAAAGGCTTGCTTACGTCCACGTTGTTGAGGATGCCACAAAAGGCTAGGACCACAAAGGTCAACTCCTCTCTCACACCTATCACTTTGGGTAATAGGTGGAGGCTTTCCACTAGAGTCACAAGGGGTAATACAAACACCTTGGAGCTTCCACAAATCGGTTTGGAGAGCTTCCAAGAACCTCTATCCGTCTAGGAGCAAGGCTCCAAGAGTAATAGATCCACCAAGCTTCCTAGGGTTCTTCCAAGTGCTCAAGTAGCAAGGGAGAAGGGATTGGCTCACTAACTCACTTTAAGAATCCACTCTCAATCAATGCTAGGCAAGGATTTGGATGAGAGTAGGTTAGGAGTGAATGCAAGGTGAGAGAAAACAGTGAGGAACGGCGTTCTGCGCAAGGGGAGGAAGCAGATAACCGTTGGGGGACTGTGGGGTATAAATACCCCCAGATCCAGAACAGTAACGGCTATATTCCAGAGTTCGGAACCTCCGAGAAAAATCTCGGAACTTCCGACTTTTGAAAACTCTGCAGACTGTAGCCCGTACGGTCGGAACCTCCGAGAAAATCTTCGGAACCTCCGAACAAAGAATCGACGAAGCAAAGCGGTAGGTTACTTCCCTTGGGGTGAGGATTAAGGTTTTGGAAAGATGGATTATGAGCACTTGAAACCACCCTAACTCACCATTAGTATCCCTCTTGATAGTACGGATTGTCCTATACTCAAATTCAAAAGATAAAATAAATAAACTCCTCCAAGAAGCATAGGCATCCCTTTTTGTAACAAGTTGAGGGGTCTCCAATCAATCTTTTGCACCTGTGATAATAACTCTATGCTTGCACAACAACCTCAAAGGCTCATTAGCTCTTTAATTGTGTGGTTAACATCACCAAAACCCTCATAGGGCTTGATTGCACTTACACGGGGAAAACACTCTGTGTTGCAATCTCCTTAGAAACAAGTATCTAGGAGAGAATGGAATTTTCAGTTATAAAAAGAAAACTGGCTCCCAGTTCTGGAAAGGTCTGATGTCAGTGAGAGATGACATAGTTAGAGGGATGAGCTATATAATTGGGGATGGTAAAAAGGCAAGGTTTTGGAGGGATGTTTGGATTGGCAACTGTGCATTGAGGGTATATTTCCCGAGCAACAAGAATGGAATGTTCACAAGGTCTTTGCGAAATGGGGGCCCGAACCTAACCTTCGAAGGAACTTCAGGCCGAGTCATACAGCTGAGTGGGAGGACCTTGTGACACTAGTAGAGGGAGTCAATCTCTTGCAGACACCAGATTCTGTTAAATGGAGTATTGAGAAATCTGGTTTATTTTCTACAACATCGCTATATAGAGAGCTCATGTTCCCTGGGGTGGTGAATAAATGGATGATGTGCATATGGAGAGCTAAACTTCCTTTGAAGATCAAAATCTTTTTATGGCAAGTATGTAATGATAAGATAAAATCGGCTGAGCAACTTAAAGCAAAAAATTGGAATGGGCCCTTAGAGTGCAAACTGTGTGGAGAGGTCAAAAGCACAAGTCACATCTTCTTGGAGTGTGCAGTTGCAATGTTTTCATGGAAAGTAGTCAGTGATGCTGTTGGGTGGGGCTCCCCCCAAGCAATTTGTTGGACTTACATAGCAAACTGGTAGAGGGTTCTAATAGAGAAAATAATTATTTTGTGTTTCTTTTCGGCTGCTTAGCCTGGGAGCTATGGCTCATTAGAAACGATATGATCTTCAATAACATTGTTGCATCAACCCCTGATGTGGGTGTTTTTCGGATGATTTCCTTCATGCAGAAATGGAGCGTCTGCACAAGGAGAAGGCGCAACGCTAGATAGGTTCGGTGATTTGCAAGCTGAGACATCAACTATCTTCGTTAAACTCTGAAGACTGAAGCTGGAACCATGAAGACCAAGCCCTGCTTCCATGATCCTGAAAACTCGTTGTCTTTTGCAGTGTAATTTGCTCTTGGGCAAACCTGTTCTGTAGTTCTCTTCCTTTTTGGTTGTCTCTAGTTTGCTCTTAGTTGGTGTTCAATCTAGAGGGAGTTAGAGTGAATGAGCCTCCAAGCTGCTGCCCTGCTGCTTTTTTCAATTTGGCTGGTTGTGCTCTCGTTCGAATCTTGTAAAACTGACAACCCCAGTACTACTTGCTTTTTAAGTAAAGCCGGGCCTGAAGGCCTTTTATCTAAAAAAAGCTGAGCAATCAGATCGAGAGCACCCGTGAAAACTACAAGGGCCTGTTTGGTGTCCTGCACGGCTCGAGTCTGCATCACACCAATAAGCCATGCTCACCTGAGACAGGTTGAGTGCATGCAATGTATCGTGTTTGGTTAGTTGTATCTACTCAATCTGGTTGAGAAGAGATGTTATTTGTTGCCTGTACTAAGATTGATTGTATGAGACAAAAATATTATAAATAACATTTTTATTTTACGAAAATACACTTTTAAAGTACTTATTTTATCTAACAATGTGTTAATTATCTTTAAAACATCTTATATCACTTGATATTCACCAACCATGCACTAATATTGTCATTAGGAAGAAACAACCGCACCCAGGCAGCCAAGCCCCGCAGAGAAGGTCGATTCAGGTGTAGCTGGGGAGCCTAGCCGCGGAAGGGATTTGCATGCGGAGAGCCTGGCTTAGAGGTACGTACAGGCAATCAAACTACCAATCCCTAGACACGGGGATGCTTGCACGATCAGGTGCGGGAGACCAAACAACCCCCAAGTGATCCATTCAGTCCCTGGAAAAAGACACGGTTGGTTTGCTGATAGAATTGTACTTCTTATTTCATCGAGGTTTAGGGCCCGTTTAGTTAAGCAAATTGCACGTATGAATAATGCTAGAATAGAGAAACGTTTTTGCATTGAATCGCATGTTGTGATAGAAGATGTGACTTATGTAGAGGATCAATAAAGAAAATTGAGTGAATTTGCACATGCAAACTGAGTATAGCAGTTCATGGCACACAGATCCTTGCGGTGCAAAGAACAGGAGCATGCCTTTCTTCGTCTTAAAGAACGAGAACAACAACTTTTCGTTTGGTGGTGGTGACATTTGGTCTTGATTTGTTCCGAGAGAAAAGTCTTGTTAGGTGGTTCTTTGGTGGGCTGATTTGTTGTGAGAGAAAATCTTGGCATGTTTGGTGGGACGATAAGCCAAGCGAACATGTCGCAAGTGTTTCGAGTGGAATCTAGACAAACATGGGCTCATTTTATTTATCTGCTAAATGCAACTATAAGACTATATGACCTTCTCTTTCGTTTTCTTTTTTTGAAAGTAATTCTCTTTCTTTTTCTAAACAACATAGTGGTTAGGGAAGCTAATGCAGTACAGTTTTTAGATAATGGAAAGAGTTTCGGTTTCATTCTTTTCTAAAGGAAATCAGTCCAGACATTATTACACGTAGTACGTAGATCAACACTACATGCACCAATGCAAAAATTTTGAAAGAAGCATCTAAAATATCCAGAGCCAAATCGTAAACCATCCAAGCTCCATGTGAAGAAAAAAAAACAAGAGCCCATGTCTCCAGTGATCTCTTCTTATGACAGTGCGGTGTTCATAGTATGAACACTCATCTGCTAAAATTCAACTCTACTGCTGTTTTTACCCACGGTGCACAGCAGCAGCACACTGATCAAACGCCCCAAATCTACCGAAAAGATTGCCACAGTCCACACGAAAGCTACACTTGTCTTGCTCACTAGCAGTAGCAGCGGCCAGGGGACGGGCAACCCGCCAAGCTCTCTTGTACCCTTTCCTTCCTCAATGCGCCCTGTGGGCTCTCCGCCATCATTGCGTTGTGCATGCATGGTTTGCGATCAATGCCTGGCTTGGCTGCCTGCTGCTGCCACCGTACCCCCAGTCCCCCACGACAAGAGATCACTGTCCCTGACAGCGGGCCGCGACGCGGAGGGAGCAAAATCGAGCGACTGTTTCGAACCCTTTCGTTTTCAGTAACAGCGTGTCTGCAGAAAGCGGGGACTTTTTATCTATCCATCCATATTTCAATTTTCAAAATGCCTGCGCACTCGTGGACGCACACTGCTGCTGTGCTCCTGCGCAGTGCAGCGCTGTGCCGTGTCAAGAGAAACAATCTGAAAAGGGTGCACTGGCTGTCTGGCTGCACCTGCTGCAGCTCGAGAGACACAGGACGACGCTCTCATCGTAGAGCGCGGCAGCGCCAGACGCCAGAGCGCGCGCGAGCGCAGGGTGCAGACAGCCAGGAGCTCATAGCTTCCTGTGCGCCAGCCAGCGCGTACCCCGCCTGCGCGCTGTCACCTGAGCCGATAGGCACGTACGCCGCGGCGACGGCGACGGTAGCACGGCCGAGCCGGCGCTGCGCCCGACGCGCGCGGCTCATGATCATGATGGCTTCGCCGCCCCCGTCCATGCGCGCGCATTGACCCGCCGCTGCCAGGTCGCTATGCCGCCGCGCGCGGTGGCCGGTGGTCACCACCCTGGAGGCAGGAGGCCGGGATGATGACGACGCAGCGGCAGCCGGCAGCGCAGCCTCTCGCCATGCCTATTTGGACGCTAGCTTCGGCGGCCATCCGCGCCTCTGATTCTCCGGCCAGGCTGCTGCGACGGTGCATGGACGACGTGTACACCCGGTGTCCGCTCGGCGCGGATCAGAGGGGACGAAACGAACGAATTGTAGGCTTCGGTATTCGTTAGTACTCATACAACCCCTGCGGCCTGCGCGGCTGAGCGCCGGGCGCCTGCAAGTCCTTTTTGCCTCGGACACGCGGGCCCGTGCCCGTGCCCGTGCCGCCGTGCGAGATCTTAAAATCTCAGGCGTGGCGTGGCATGTATGTGGTGCCATGGACGATTGGCTGGTTGCCCAGTGTGCCAGTGTGGGGATCCCGTGGATGGATTGCAGAAGAGAGAGAGGGTTTCAACGTTTTCAGAATTTTTTTATATATTTTTTCTATCTCTATTTTGCAAAAATATATGGTCCGTTCGAAATTTGCAGAACTATACATCTGCCGTCGTGACCCACGGCGTCACGGACATAACGTCGTGACCCACGGTGCTAGGAGCCGCTGGCAGTGGGCTCGTAGTGTGCGACGAACATAACGTCGTAACCCACGGCATTAGGGACATAACGCCGTGGGCTACGGTGTTATGCCCTAGCGTCATGGGCCACGACGACAGCAGGCCTGCTACCGCCGTGCCCCACGGCGCTAGGATCTGCTGCCTATATAACACCGAAATTCAGCCGAAAATGTCATAATAATTCGAAAAAAGAAAGAGAGGGGGAAGAGGAGAAGGGAGTGAGGAGGAGGTGGTGAAGGTGTGAAGCTCTGCCGGTTTTTCGTCTCGTTAGAGGTAATACTCTGATACTTAATAGTTTGAACTGTGATAATAGTAAAAATATAGTTTTAGTGTAGATCTGCTTAGTAAATATATAGTTTTAGTGTAGATCTGCTTAGTAAATATATAGTTTTAGTGTAGATCTGCTTTGTAAAATTATAGTTTGAGTGTAGCTCTGAGTAGATATATTTTGTAGTTGCAGATCCACTTGTTAATAACATTTTTTTCATGCTGTCAGACATGTCGGATGATGTCTGTGTCAAGTTGTATTTCGGTAATGGGCAGATTAGATATGGTGAACATGGAGTTGACTTGTCAGAATTTGATTCGGTTGACCATGTGATTAGAAGAGCAGCCTCAAGAACTTGGGGGTCCATTACCGACTTTTTTTAAGGCATTCCATGTACCATTATGGCTCTAATCAACAGGAGTGAGTCATTATATTGGGAGCTTATGCCACTTCAAGGCACTGAACTTTGGAGGAGTTATATCAAAATAGCATGTGAAATTGGTTTGCCTGTGATGTAGTTTATCCAAGTTGGGTCTAGTAGTCAAGTGCCTGAGGAGGGTAGTGATGCTCACCAGGGTGAGGATGAACTACAAGCAGGAGATGGTCCAGCAACTGAGCCACAAGAAGGAGATGGTTCTTCCACAGAGGAAGAAGGAGATGGTTCTTCCACTGAGGAAGAAGGAGATGGCGACACACCCTTTGAGGCCCGTGGTGAAATTGACGAGGGGGAAGTTAAAGGCCCGTGGTGAAATTGACGAGGGGGAAGTTAACGAAGAAGTACTCAGGCGGTACGAAATGGAGGCTGATGAGGATGAATGTGGGTTGGAAGAGGACTCCTCAGATGACGAGGATGACCCGCTAGTTCCAAGGGACTGTGACAAATACAATTTCTCACAACTATCTGTCAATCCTGGTGAGAATGTGTCCTGGGAGTACAAAGACAATAAGGTTTCTATTGGCGCCATGTATAAGAGTACAGTAGAGGTGAAGGATGCAGTGAAGAGGTGGGCCACCCTTACTCTGCAAAGAGAGTTCAGGGTAGTGAAGAGTTCTCCACATATATATGATGTATAATGTCTCAAGCCCAACTGTCCTTTTCGAGTGTAGGCTTCCAAGGGCAAGTGGAAAAATTACTGGGAGATCAAATCTGCTGTGGATCACACTTGTGTACTTGAGCAACTGGATGCAAGCCATCGTAATTTGTCATCCGGTTTTGTGGCTAGCCAGATGTTTGCTAAGATTGTGGAAAATCCTGCTTATGAGCCTAAGTCCATTATCTTGGCATTGAGGAGAAGTTTAGGTACCAGATAAGTTATGGTAAGGCATACATGGCAAAGAAGAAGGTAATGGAGATGAGGTGGGGAACTTACGAAGCATCCTACGACAATCTGCCTCGATTGCTGAACACAATTGCCATGCTAAATCCTGGTAGTTATTATGATATCAAGACTTATAATCTTGTATCAAGGCCAGGGAAGCAAGTCTTGCAGCGGGCATTCTTAGTATTGGGTCCCACTATTGCTGCATTCAAACAGTGTAGACCAGTTATTTGCATAGATGGCACATTCCTAATGAAAATACAAAGGCACAATCCTTACATCTGTGGCTGCAGATGGAAACAATCAGTTGTTGCCATTGGCAATTGCTTTTGCAGAGGGAGAGAATGGTGACAGTTGGTATTGTTTTGTGGAGAGATTGATGCAGATGGTGGTGGGAGATGTGACACACGTGTGTGTGTGATACACGATAGACACAAGGGTATTTTGCAGGCCATTAATGACATCAAAGAAGATAGTGAAGAGCATAACAGAGCAGCACAATGGCCAGATGTGCATAGCAGGTGGTGCATGAGGCATATGGGAGCAAACTTTCATAGCCAGTTCAAGAACAAAGAACTTACACAATTGTTCAAGCGCTTATGTTCGACCAATCAGGAGAAAAAGTTCTACGACCTATGGCAAAAATTAGATGATCTGACGAAGAAAGCATCAGAAGAGATAGCTAAGAAGCCAGTAAGTACTGAACCTGGGGAGTACTGAACCTGGGGAAGAGCCAATTTCTCTGGAGGATGTGAGGCTAGATGCTCCAAATGTCAGAAGGAGAAGGGGTCGTGCTGTGAAGACATTCAGCTAGTGGATTCAGAATGAGCCTAAGGAAAAATGGTGTCTCCTGTTTGATAAGGGAGGTGTAAGGCATGGGATAATGACAACAAATTTTGTTGAGGTCTACAACATTGTTTTGCGTGGTGTCAGAGCTCTCCCTCTTGTTGGTATCATTGAGTTCTTCTTGTACCGCACAATGAAGTACTTTCTTGACCATGCTACTGCAGCACATGCAATTGTGTAGGACTGTCAGAAGGTGTATTCAACATGGATGACTGAGTACTTGAACAAAAAACAGAAGGCTGCTCTTGCTCACAGAGCTTACCCACAACCTCTACGTCATGATCCTGACGAGGAAGTGCAGTGGAAATATCAGATAAGTTGCCAGTCCAAATCACAAAAAGCAAATGGTGAAATAACAATAAAAAACAGTTATTGGTAATTAGACATGCTCATGCTCTTGCCAGAAGCCACTGCTGATACACTACCCCTGCTCACATGTGATCGTTGCATGCCTTGCAACAAAGAATAAGCATTGGGGTCGCTATGTGCCTAAATACTTTCTGAAGCAAATCATTCTAGACACTTGGAACCACACTATTGAGGGTTACCTACATCTTGGAACTTTCACTCAAGCCCCTAAAGACAGTGCGTTGTACATACCAAATCCAGATCCAACCATGTGCCAAGGTGTCGGTCGACGCAAGAAGAAGAGGATTAGGAACAACATGGATGTGGCTGAAGCTGGATCTCGAGTGCAGATATGCTCTAAGTGCAACAATACAGGACACTCCTACAAGAAATGCACGGAAGCATCTTACTTTTCCACTGCCACTTCTACACCACCTTCAGCTAGTGCACGTGGACGTCGTTCCCGTCGCTACAACGAAGGACTGCAATGATCATACTTGTTTGTGATACCGTGTTAATATTTAAAATACTTATGCATGTTATCATCTTGTAATATTCGAACCATTTTATCTGGGAAGGTCTTGTAATATTTGAACTTATGCATGTTATCGTGTTGTAATAATTGAACTACTGAGGACCAGGAGCATCCCGGTGGTCGATGGATGACCGCTCCTCAGTGATGAGTGATTGACAACGGGTGTTGGACTGACTCTTGGCTCAGTGCGCAGGTGTAGGCTGCGGCCTAGTTCGTGTTGTTGCAGGTGAAGAATGGGCGCGAAAGGTCTTCAGCCTTGAGGGGCCTCCGGGAGATGGAGAGACAAGTAGGCTTGGTTCGAGGGACCCGGTGGACGGCGGGACTAGGTGCGGGCCACATGGTGGCGAGACGAGCAAGACAAAGTCATGGACGATCGAGCCGGTGCACGGTGGCGGTCGAGTCAAGAGGCTTGGCGGGAGGCCGGGGCCCGAGCACGCGGGGTTTGGTGCTTTGCCCACAAAACCATCGGAGGATGGTTTCTTGGTTTGGGCCTCAAAACCAAGTCGAAGGCCCAACACGACGGAGACGGGATCCGGGCGTGTCGGGAAGCTTCGAAGCGGAGGACACGCGGCGGGATCGCATGGCTTGCGTCGGTAGGACGCGGGGTGCGGCGAAGGTGTGGCCGTCCGATGGCAAGACCCACAAACATTACATAAATGCCCCTGCGTGGGTTGTATCGCCAGTAGTTGGGTTAGGGGTAGTCGAGTCATTTCCCACACCGGCGGGACCCGATATATAAGCCATGAGTGTGTGTGGATGGCTCACTCTCTCCGCGACTTAGGGTTTCATTTCCCCCCTCCCATTTCTCATTTTCCTGGACTATTTTCTTCTCCATTTTCTCTAGGCTAGCATGAGAGCTTCATGAGAGATTTGTTGAGAGGGATGGATGCTAGGGCGGCATGCTAGACCTTGTGAATCTCCTGGTCCGTATAGAAGATTCGGCGTTGTGAATTTCGTGGTTTTTTCGTGCTTGTTTTTGGCGCCTTTGTTCTCGGTGTGATTCCGCGGATTTGAGTGGGTTTCTCCCCGGATTTCTTTAAGGGAAACATGGATGGATGTCTAGTGCATCTTTGTGATTGATCTTGTGCCCTCAAACGCCGGGAAACCACTTCGATTCAAGGATTTTCTGTTGGAGTTCTAGTTTTTGGTGGTGTTCAAAGGATCCGCGATTCCCGGTGATTTAGGGAGTTAGGAGGCAAAAGTTTTGGGGTATAGCATCCTTGTTTGACGCTTATCATGTCCCCAAACTCTTGTCTCTACAACTTCTACCATTTGGGAGATCCGGTGATGAGTAGGTGTAGTTGACTTCGCGATCTCGGGCTTTTCCTGTTCTGTTTTGAACTGGCGGACTGTCCGCCCGCCCCTGCTGCGGACTGTCCACGAGGAGCCAGTTCAGCCCAGTTCGTCGTGGTGTTCTTCGTGTTCTTGTTTTGTCTTGGTTTGATCCGGTTTTGTTTTAGGTTTTCGTTGCAGCCGGTTTGCGGACGGTCCGAGCTTCAGTAGCGGACGGTCCGGAACCCGCGCGGACGGTCCGCCTGGCCTTCGCGGACGGTCCGTTTTCCTCGGGTCGGTTCGGTGGTTCCGTTGACTTTAACGGACGATCCGTGGCTTCCGGCCGGACGGTCCGCGTAGTCCTTTCGGACCGTCCGGGACACCCAGGCCGGACCGTCCGCGTGGGCATTGCGGACAGTCCGCCCCACCTGGCCGGACAGTCCGCCGCAGCCCGGCGGCTCTGTTCCTTGGTTCGATTCCTCCCTTCCTTCTTTCGTGCTTCCGCGTGTGCTTCAAGGAATCGTTCCTAAGACTTGAGGTTGATCCATAACCTTGTTGTCTTGGTGGTTGGTGTGTGATTCGATCCATCGCTCGTGTGTGACCGGGATTTGTCTAGGGTATAGGCCGGGTTCTTCGAGAAGAATTTTTACCGGCTCCTATTCACTCCCCCCCCTCTGTAGTCGCCATCCGATCCTTCAATTGGTATCAGAGCTTGGTGCCGGATTCTTTGTGACTTTGACAAGTCTTGAATCCTAAGATGGCGTACATTGAGCGGGGCGGTCCACCGCACTTCGATGGCAAGGGCTACCACAAGTGGGCGGCTCGTATGATGATCTTTCTTCGTGGCAAGTTGTTGGATTTCATTGTGCTTGACAAGACCTATGCTATTCCGGCCAACATCCATACTCTTATGGTGACCGATGCCGGTGCTAAGGCCAAGTATGAGGCAAATGCAAAAGCCGTTGATCACTTGGTCCGAAGGTTGTGTGATCCCGAGTTTGAGCGTGTTCGCCATTTGATTCTTGCTTGGCAAATTTGGGAGAAGTTGTTGGTTGCTCACGGTGGTGATAACCATGTGAAGGCTCGCCTCTTTGTCTCTTACTCGGATGCAATATGAGAACTTCACTCAACTTCCCGGTGAGGACATTGATGCGATGTTTCGCAGGTTCACCGCCATCGTGAACAACATGCGGGCCAATGTTGAGGATTTCCCTTACACCGAGCATGATCAAGCTTTGAAGCTCTTGCATATCTTGGACCCAAATGTTTGGGGTGCTAAGGTTGAGGCCATCAAGGAGTCCGGCAATATTTGACCATTGAGTTGGATGACCTCTTTTCTAAGCTCAAGTCGGCTGAGGTTGACAGGAAGTTGCAATCCAAGCATGAGGGCTCGACTGATCATAGTCTTGCTCTTGTGGGAGGATCAAAGGGCAAAGCTAACCCTTCCTGTCGACAGCTTTCCTTGTCTTCTCTTATGTCTATTCCAGATGAGGAGTTTGATGTGCTGGGCGAGGAGGAGCTGGCCTTGCTCTCAAGGAGGTTTGATCGACTACATGAGAGCCGGAGGAATGCAAGGCGGAGCTCGGGGACATGCTACAAGTGTGGCAAGCGTGGACACTTCATCGCCGAGTGCCCGAAGCGGAGGAGAACAAGTACAAGATGAGCGAGTACAAGGCGCACCCGAGGCGTGAAGACAAGTACTCCTCCAAGGGCAAGCACTTCGGCAAGTCCAAGAGCAAGGACAAGGACAAGCGGCGACCGAGCAAGGGCGGCTACAAGAAGGACAAGGCAAGAGCCATGGTGGCCGGTGCAAGCGACGTCGTGTAACGCCCGCATTTTTATCTCTAAATAAATCACCCGAGAAATCATGCGTATTTTCAAAACCGACCCGCCGAGCTCAATTATCAATCAAACCCTAGCCATTGTTTTTCCCTCTCTCTCTCCCCCCGACGCGCGTGCCGCGAATCCCGCCGGCACCGCACCTCGGCCGCACCCCCGCGCGTCTTCCCAACGCCGCGGTCGGCCACCGGCCGGGAATCCCGCGCACGCCGCGGTCCCGTGACCGGTCCGCCTCACCATCCCCGCCGTCCCGAAAATCACGCCGACACCGGGGAGACGCGAAAAACCCCACAAAACCCTCCCTCAATTTTCCCTAACAATTTTCCCTAATTTCCCCCGACAATTTTCCTAAATTTTTCCATTTTCCTTTTCTTTTCTTCCCCTTTTCCTTCTTTCTTTTCTCTCCTTTTCCTTTTTCCTCTTTTCCTTTTTCCTCTTTTCTCTTTCCTTTCTCCTTCTTTCTTCCCTCCCCCTCCCTCCCTCCTTCCTCCCGCGGCCGCCCCCGCCGGACGCCCGCGCGCGCGCGGCGCGCGTTGACCCCGGCCCGCGCGCCCGCGCCGACCACGCCACCCCCCCTCGGCACGCCACCGTGCCGCCCACCCTCCGCGCCGCGCCGCGCGACGGCCCCCGCGACGCGACCCGTCGGCCGCCGCCCGCACCACCACGCCCCCCGCCGCCGCCGGCAGGCCGTCGACCCCGCCCCCCCGCCGCACACCGCCGAACCGTCCCCTCGTCGGCAAGAGTTGACCCCGCCGCCGCCGCCCGAGCAATCTTGTCACCGGTCGCCGCCTCGCGAAGGTGCTCGAGCTCGCCGGAGTCGACCTCGCCGGAGCGCCGTGTGCACGAAAAATCTTCCCCGAACCGACCTCACTCCGGCTATAAATAGCCCCGCCCCGTCCTCGCCGCACCACCAAGCCACCGCGACCCTCCATTGCCTCGCTACACAACCACACCGAGCCACCACCGTAGGCCAACACCACCGGTCCGCCGCCGCCGCCGATCCGCCTCCACACCGCGTCCTAACCCAAGGTGAGTAGGGGAGGTGAATTCCCCCGTCGCCCTCTCGCCTCCCCCCTCCCGCCGGCCGCGGCCGTGGCGGAGGCCGGCGAGCCGCCGCCGCCGAGCCGCCCCCGCCTCCGGCCGGCCGCGAACCGTGGGAAGAAGGAGATGGCAAATTGCCAAGAACCCCCCCCCCGTTTTCCCCTATTGCTTCAAGACCGAGCCTCCCTTCTTATTTCCCTTCATTTTTCCAAATAAGTCCCCGAGTTAATGGTTAATCAAGAGTTAAACACTATTATACCCTAGGATAAACTACAAAATGACCCTAACTTAGTTTAGATTAGCATAAACACCCTTTTTACTCGTTAATAAAAATTACCAATAGGTCCTTAATATCTATAGCCCCCCCCTTAACCTAGCCCCTTCTCATACCCGCCCTTCCTTCTCGGTTAATACCAAACCCTACCGCATCTATATATACCCCTCCTCCGCTCACTTCCCACTCCCCGAGCTCGGCCGGAGACATGTGTGCTAATACTGCTTGTTTGCTTGTGTGTGTGTGTATGCCTTAGCCGACGGAGTAGACGGAGTAAGGTACCCCGAGCCGGAGGTCGGAGCCGACTACTGCGAGCAGGAGCCCGAGGTCCCGGACGCCGAGCCGGCACTCCCCGAAGATTTCGAAGACGGCAAGTTCAACCTCCCCCTTTGGTGCATGCTTCTGTCCTAGTTTTACAAATATACCCTATACCCGTTTCATAAATTGCATATTATTTTACCGCAAAACATGGTAGGATAGCCACCTTTGATTGCTATGATTGAACCTTGTTTTGGCTCGAATGAGTGCTTTAAAAATATGTGTGTGTGCTTTCAAAATGTGTGAGTGCTTTAAAAACAAAAGGGGATAAGTTTGGGAAATGAGTAAAGAACTCGGGTAGACGGGATGGACGTGTGTGGCGAGGAGTATGGGTGAGCTCGTACTGTGTGGTTGAGCGTGTTGGGAGTGTCCATCTTGTCGGTTAAGGACCGGGTTGCGTGACATCTCACCCGACCCAAACCCTCGTACAACCACTCGACCGTTGTATGTGGCAACGGCTTAGCATAAACCCCACTAGTTAATCTACTTGCCATCCGGTGTGCGGGTGAGCGACGGGAGACCAAGGAGCAGGGGGTACGCTCTCGTGTGAGGTACGCCCGGTTATGTGGTATAACCCCTTGGGTGCTTCCGTGGTGGCTCGTAGTGTTAGCTAAGGTGGGTAATGGCTATGATAGGATCCGTACCGCGCCGAGGTGTCCGTGTGACGGTACCCTACTTGTGGGTAAAGATGTACAACCTCTCGCAGTGTCAAACCTATTCGAATAGCCGTGTCCACGGTATTGGACGAGTCACGGTGTGGTCACAAAAACTAGTGTTTTGGGGATGGGATGTTTTCTGGCGTGAGTTGTTTTCTTCGGGTGAAGTGTGTGGGTGTGTGCACGGGCTACGACGGACGGGAAGTCCGGTAGTTCCACGGTGGTTTTCCTAAAACATTTGAGTTACTCGGGTTATGGAAGTGAATTGTGAAAGCCTTTTTTTGGAAATGAACCCCCGCATGTGTAAGTTTGCAAAATGAACCTTAACCCGATCCTTGATATACCTTATGCATGATACTGCTCGATAAGCCCCTCCGTGGGTGGGGTTGGATTTGCCGAGTACGTA
Source organism: Cenchrus americanus (assembly GCA_947561735.1). Taxonomy (NCBI): domain Eukaryota; kingdom Viridiplantae; phylum Streptophyta; class Magnoliopsida; order Poales; family Poaceae; genus Cenchrus; species Cenchrus americanus. Next base: position 14,095,113 of record OX387244.1, read on the forward strand.
TGTACTCACCCTTGTTTTACTAACTATTTTACGAGAGGAGGATCCCGATTACATCCCGAAGACGTTGAGTAGGTTGTGCCCTACACCCAACCGTGCTCGTGTACCGGGGCCCTACCGAAAGCTTCCATGGTGTGGTACTGCGAGGAGGCTATGGAAGCCTTCGCTATCGTAGTGTGGTCGCTAGTGTTTGTGTTGTTCATTGTAGCGTTGGCACTACCGTGCCCATTCTCAGTAACCGTAATGTAAAAGACTGATTCCACCTGTTGTAATAAATGTGCTACCAGCCTCCTGGGACTGGTATTTGTGTCACATTTGGTCACCTCGGATGAGGGGACGCTTCAGGTGGTATCAGAGCCGTAGGTTGGCCGTAGGACATGACCCCTAGGACACGAGACCTCCTCTGGCCCTCTCTAACCTTTCCTTTGCTAAACTCACCTTTTCCCAAATTCTTACCTTGAATCTTGCTTGCTTCCAGATGCCTAACCCCGAGTGGAACGGTGGAATTTGCCCCGTCCAGCCCCGGCCTCCCTAACTCTGTTGCTACTCGGCCTAGAGCGCGTCGGAGTAAGGGATCCGCCGCAGTTCGTCTACGGGAGTACGAACGCTTCGGCACCCTTCGGTGTAAGCCGCCGATCTTTGTGGGGAGAAGCACGCTTTACCCCGACATTGAGCCATGGTTCGTCAACGCCACCGGTTTTCGCTTTGCCGACACCTACCCCAAGGTCGCTCGGAAGGCCCCGCGTCGGCTACGAGTGGTCTATAGACAAGCACCTCCGAAGGACTCCAATGGGATTCTTTCCACCCTCCGGAGGAAGAGGACGCTCGTGGATTGCTCGCATGAGAGGTTTGGGACGAGAGGAAGAAGACTTAGAAGAAGCGAGCTCCCACCTATCCATATACCTCGCAGGCCTAGACCACCTTTATCAAGAGCAAGCCCAAGAAGCGAAGCAGACAGATCGACGAGAGCGGAAAGAGCAGAGCAGAGGATAGAACTAGAAAGGGTGAAGACAACCATAGCAGAAGTTGAGCTGCACAACATGAGGCAAGACTACTTCAGGGAAAAGGAACGATCAGAGATGTTCCACAAGCAGCTATGGGATGAACTAAAGGAGCGAAGAAGCAGAGATGAGGGAGCCAGAGCAGAAGAGAATGAACCCGAAGAAACCCATTGGGACAAAGGAACCCAGACTGAAGATGAGATACTGGAGCAAGATCTTCCACTAAAGAAGCGCCGTATCCAGCTAGAGGAAGAGTCACCATGAGGATAAGACTAGAATGTTAGGCTAGAAGTTGAGTCCTAGTGTACCCCGAAGGATGTACCCCAACCCTCCTACTAAATAAAGTTATCCATCTTTTGTACCCCACCACAACCCGTTCAACCCTATCTTTGTTTTCGGATGGCGGAAGATGGATGGACCCAAGGCGTGTGCCGGGAGGAGCCCGGTTTTGCTCGCCCGCTCATCAACGCCCGGAGCGCCTCGGTATCCCCGAGCGCCCTAGGTACTACGACAGAGAGTACGAGCAACTCGGCACTCTCCGCTGTAGAGTGGTCCTCTCCGTCGCTAGAAGCAACCGCCACACCAACATCGAGCCGTGGCGCGTGACCGCCACAGGGTTCCGACACGGACACCTACCCTTTGGCCCTCAGAAAAGCCCTCCGCTACCTGTGCCGAATCTACGAGGAACACCTCGTCCCCACACCAATGAGGTACTTCCCTCCCCGCCATCGAACCCCGCTTGGCAAGCCCGCATGAGGAACCCGGAACGGCGTCGCCACCAAGAAGACCCGCCGTACCACGTCGTCGCCTACCTTGTCTCCCCGGACAAGCTCTTTGATGACCGGGCCGGACACTTGAGGGAACGGATCGGCCGGCCGAGCAACCGAAGTCACGGTGCGGATGCACCAAGTCCGAGTGGCTCAAGCCGAAGCGAGGACCGCAGCGCCCATAGCGAGGAAGCCGTTGCCCGGAAAGCCTCGAAGGATCCGGGACCAACGCATGCAAGAATGGACCCATGGCGGAACGCCCGTACCGGCCATTGGAGAACCTCAAGTCCCGCTAGGAACACCCCCGGTAGGATGGGGAGGAACCATAGAAGCCCCACCGGCACCACCGGCGGCCGCCGAACCCCCAACAGCTACCACTGAAGCCGCAGCACAGCCTCAGGAAAACGGAGACCCCGAAGGAGGAAACGATGACGAGCTACTCATTCCGCTGGAAGAACACTCGACCCCAGGAGACGGCTCTCCTCGCGAGTAGTGTGCCCCAAGACCCAGGGAATGAAGCCGTACCGGTCCAAGTCGCGCCCTTAGCCCTTAGTCGTGTAGTGTGTCCGCGTAGTTGGAATGTATCCTCCTCACTAGTTGTAATAAAAACTTGTTTGTGCTTGCTTGTTTGCTATGTGCTTGTTGTGTGCTTACGGCGAGTAAACCCCGCCCGTTCAAAAAGAAATCCGTTATAATCCACTTAAACATCACATAAAACCGGATCTCTTAGAAACCCGCTTCTTTACGGATGGTTTCCGGGCGCCTGTCGGGACCCACCGGTCGGATGCCGAGGGATCGCAAGCCGATCGGAGGGAGCGTCTCCCCGAACAGAGGTTAACCAAAATGAAGATGGAGGAGAGAACGTGGTCCCGCCACCACCACCCCCTCCTATTGACCCGGCCCAAGTCTTAGCCAACCGGACCGTCCCGATGGAGGCTATCTTCAACGCCATCAACCGCCCAAGACCCCGTGCCATGAGCATGAATGAGAAGCTGATCGAGTTCCTCGGGACTAAGCCGCCCACCTTCGGCGGGTCGGTGAATCCCCCGGACGCCGACGATTGGCCGAGAGCCATCCCGAGGGAACCGGAGCCTCTCCACTGCGAGGACCATGACAAGGTGCTCTTGGCGGCTCACCAACTCACCGGACGCCCCTAGCCCGGTGGGAGAATTACTGCGCCGCGGCCAAGGATCCCTCCGCCATCACGTGGGAGGAATTCGTGGAGGAGTTCCGCCGCTACCACATCCCGGAGGCCACACTGAAGCGGAAGGCAGACGAGTTCCGCGAACTCCGCCAAGGCAACATGTCTGTGGAGGAATACACGTACCAGTTCATAGAGCTGGCACGCTATGCCCCCGAGGAGGTGGATAAAGACTCCAAAAAGCAAGAGATGTTCAAAAAGGGGCTGACTCCGGAACTGAGGACACTGCTGACTCCTCAGATCTACCCGGACTTTAATACCCTTATGAACATGGCAATCCTCACGGAAAGGGCAAAGGCCGAGGAGAAGAAGGAAAACAAGCGCAAGTTCATGGAACACAAGGCCAAGCAGCAAGAGCGGTCCCAGAGACCAAGAAACTTTGGACACCCCCTGTCCAGGTTCCAAGCTCCGATGCAGTACAGAACCCAAACCCAAGCCACAAGCTCACAAGCCCCAAGAGCCCAGTTCAAGCCCTCCTACAACCAGAATGCCTTGAAGCCCCCACAGAACAACACCAGCCAAATCACTACCAACAACAACAACAACAACAACAGCTCCCGAGTGTGTTTCAACTGCCGGGAAACTGGGCACTTCATCGCCAACTGCCCCTATGCTAAAAAGCCGACCACCACCGCCTACTCCAACTCGGTAAACGGACCGAGGCCACTTGCATCAGGAGCCAACCGCATGCCAGTGCGCAGCAGCAACAACTTCGGCAACAACACCAACAACCAGCGGATGAGGCAGCCCCAGCAGTCGTATGGACGCGCCCGGGTAAACCACATCAACGCGCAGGAGGCGCAGGAAGCACAAGGAGTGGTACTCGGTGAGTTCCTGGTCACCTCGCTTTGGCTACCATACTTGTTCGATTCGGGAGCATCACACTCATTCATATCCTCAAGCTTTGTGGGAAAGCATAGCATACCCACGATACTACTAAAAGCACCCCTAATGACTCGAACGCCGGAGGTGACATTAACCGTCAACCGGGATGCCCCCGGTAAGGATTATTTTAAGTGGGGTAGAGTTCCTAGCGGACACGGTAGTACCGAAATCCAAGGGGATAGATGTGATCCTTGGTATGGACCGGTTAAGCCAACACCATGGCCTCATAAGCCGCGCCGATAAAGTAGTGCACCCGACCAACCCGGACGGGATACAAGTGACTCCGCCACACCGGGGACACAGGCGGATATAATGGTTTTCAACATAGAAGCCAAGTCCATAGAAGACGTCCCGGTGAGTACGAGAATACCCGGATGTGTTCCCCGAAGAACTCCCCGGAATGCCACCGGACGGGGATATAGAGTTCGTAATCGACCTTATCCCCGGAACCTCTCCCATAGCCAAGAGGCCCTATAGGATGGCAGCCCCCGAGTTGGCGAAATTGAAGAAGCAGCGAACGAGCTCCCGGCGAAGTGGGTTCATCGACCAAGCTCATCACCATGGGGAGCCCCGGTGCTTTTCGTGGAGAAGAAGGATAAGAGCATGAGGATGTGTGTGGACTATCGCTCGCCGAACGAGGTCACTATCAAAAACAAGTACCCTCTTCCCCGAATAGATGACCCGTTTGACCAACCGAAGGGAGCCAAGTATTTCTCGAAGGTGGATCTAAGATCGGGGTATCACCAACTCAAGATTAGGGAGAGTGACATCCCCAAGATCGCCTTTGTCACTCGCTACGGACAATATGAGTTCACGGTGATGTCCTTTGGGCTAACCAATGCACCAAAGATACTTCATGAACCTCATGAATAAGGTGTTCATGGAAGAGCTGGACAAGTTTGTCGTGGTCTTCATTGACGACATACTTGTGTACTCCAAGAGCGTGGAGGAGCATGAGCAACATCTTCGGGTAGTACTGGGAAAGTTAAGGACACACAAGCTCTACGCCAAGTTCAGCAAGTGTGAATTTTGGTTAGAAAAGATATCCTTCCTTGGGCACATTCTAACTGCAGAAGGAGTAGCTGTAGACCCCGGAAAGGTTGAGACAGTCTCCAACTGGCAGCAACCAACCAATGTAAGTGAGATCAGGAGTTTCCTAGGTTTAGCCGGGTACTACCGGAGATTTATCGAAGGATTCTCCAAGATCGCCCGACCCATGACGTAGCCGCTCAAGAAAGAGAAGAAGTTTAACTGGACCGAGGCCTGCGAGAGAAGTTTTCAAGAGCTGAAGAAAAGGTTGACCACCGCCCCAGTGCTAACCCTGCCAGACATTCAACGGGACTTTGTCGTGTATTGCGACGCCTCCCGACAAGGGTTGGGGTGTGTTCTCATGCAAGATGGGAAGGTAGTGGCATATGCCTCCCGTCAGCTCAAACCCCATGAGCAGAACTATCCCACCCATGATCTGGAGTTTGCGGCCGTAGTGCATGCCCTGAAAATATGGAGACATTACTTGATCGGGAACAAGTGCGAAATCTACACGGACCACAAGAGTCTAAAGTATATCTTCACCCAACTCGATTTGAACCTAAGGCGAGAGAAGATGGCTAGAGCTAGTCAAGGACTATAACCTAGAGATTCACTACCACCCGGAAAGGCCAATGTAGTAGCCGATGCCCTAAGCCGAAGACCTATGAGAAGGCGGCACCCAAGAGTGCCCAGTTGCAAGAGGAGATGGCCCGACTCAACGTGCACATCGTCCCCCAAGGCTACGTCCGCCAGCTGAGTGTTCAGCCTACCCTAGAAGAGAAGATCCGGAAGGCCCAAGAAGCCGACGAGGATCTGATGAGGATCCGCAAGCATACCGAGAGAACAAGGCCCCCGACTTCGGGGTAGATGACCAAGGCACCCTATGGTACAAGAACAGGATATGCGTGCCCGAAGGTGGAGATTTCCGACAGACCATCATGGATGAGGCACACAACTCAAGCATATTCCATTCACCCGGATCCACCAAGATGTACATGGACTTAAAACGAAGTATTGGTGGAATGGGATGAAAGCGGACATTGCACGGTTCGTCGCCCACCGTGACACTTGTCGGAGGATCAAAGCCGAACATCGAAGCCCGCAGATCGTTGCAACCTTTACCAATCCCGGTATGGAAGTGGGACGAGATAGGTATGGACTTCATAGTGGGGTTGCCAAGGACTCAGAAGGGACATGACTCCATATGGGTGATCGTGGACCGACTCACCAAAGTCGCTCACTTTCTACTCCGTACGGACCACTTATGGTGGAGAGAAATTGGCGAAACTCTACATAGAAAATATAGTGAAGCTACATGGAGTGCCTAGCGAGAATAGTCTCGGACGAGAGGGACCCGAGTTCACCTCTAGGTTCGGAAAAGCTCGCACAAAGCCATGGGCACCAAGCTAGACTTCGGCTCGCCGTACCACCCACGGACCGACGGACGGACCGAAAGGGTGAATCGGATTTTGGAAGATATGTTGAGAGCTCGCGTCCTCACCTACGGCAAGGATTGGGAGCGAGCCTCGCCGTATGCGGAATTTTCCTACAACAACGGCTACCAAGCAAGTCCGGGAATGTCGCCATTCGAAGCACTATACGGGAGAAAGTGCGGGACACCCCCGATGTGGTCGAAGTAGGAGAGCGTGCCCTGGTTGGGCCCGCGCTTATAAAGGAAGCCGAGGAGCGAGTAGCGGACATCCGAGAAAAGTTGAAAGCCGCCCGGGCCCCGACGGAGAAGAGCTACGCGGACAAGAAAAGGCGTGAAGCAAGCTTCAACCCGGAGACTTCGTCTACCTCAAGGTTTCACTCATCCGAGGGACTCGAAGGTTCCAAGTACACGGGAAGTTGGCCCCTCGATACATCGGCCCGTATAAAGTGCTCAAGAGAGTCGGAGCGATAGCGTATCGGCGGAGCTACCCGAAGAAATGTCAGATATACACCCGGTATTCCACATCTCCCGGCCCCTACGCCGATGTCTGAAGGTTCCCGGAAGAAAAACAAGTACCGGTGGAGACCATCGATCTACAGCCAGACCTTAGGTACCAGGAGGTGCCCGTCAAGATCTTAGACACTGTGGTCAAGCAAACAAGAACGACCGAAGTACGGGTGTGCAGAGTCCAATGGAGTAGACACGGGGTGGAAGAAGCTACGTGGGAACGAGAGGATGCACTGAGGAAAGAATTCCCCCACCTATTCGAGACTTAGCCGAATCTCGAGGACGAGATTCATTTTAAGTGGGGTAGGTTTGTAACGCCCGCGTTTTTATCTCTAAATAAATCACCCGGTAAATCATGCGTATTTTCAAAACAGACCCGCCGAGCTCAATTATCAATCAAACCCTAGCCACTGTTTTTCCCTCTCTCTCTCCCCCGACGCGCGTGCCGCGAATCCCGCCGCACCGTACCTCGGCCAGCACCCCCGCGCGTCTTCCCAACGCCGCGGTCGGCCACCGGCCGGGAATCCCGCGCACACCGCGGTCCCGTGACCGGTCCGCCTCACCATCCCCCGCCGTCCCGAAAATCACGCCGACACCCGGGAGACGAGAAAAACCCCACCCGGCGAGGAAAAAGGAAAAGAAGATGTAGATCTTGTAGGTCTCCACCGACTTCTTCCCCTTCTTCCTCCCCCTCTTGGACTCGCCGCCCTCCTTGCCGGCGGACTTCCCCGCGGGGAGACGCTTCTCGGCCTTGGGCTTCTTCCCCGCCGGGGCCTTCTCCGCCTTCTCGGTGGCGGGCTCCTCCTCCGCGGGCTTCTTCGCCGCCGCTTCTTCTCCGCCTTGGGGGCCATCTACTCACTAGGGGTTTCGTGGCTCGGGCTCGGATTCCGGTCGGTGGTGGGCGGCGGCGGTGAAGGCGAGAGGTTGTCGTGGGGAGAAGAGGAGGCGGGGGCGACGACTTTATAGAAAGAGAGAGGCGAGCGCCGATTGGTCGAGAGGAAGTGCCGCGGATCGATACCTCCGAGCGGTGTGCGCCGTGGATGCTTCTTTTGGATGGACGGGCCGCGATGCGGTTTTGACACGGATTGCGATGTGGCGAAAACGAGGGCCGGAGGGGAAATGGGGAATTGGTTTTCGGCGCGCGTCGCCATCGGCCAATGGTCGCCCGGGCATGTACGGCGCGGCGCTACATCCCGTCTACGGAGTTGGAAATTTTGCAGCAACCCTTTTCCTTTTTTCCTCTTTTCTCTTTCCTTTCTCCTTCTTTCTTCCCTCCCCCTCCCTCCTCCTTCCTCCCCGCGGCCGCCCCGCGCAGACGCCCGCGCGCGCGCGCGTGCGCCGTTGACCCCGGCCCGCGCGCTCGCGCCGACCACGCCACCCCCCCTCGGCACGCCACCGTGCCGCCCACCTCCGCGCCGCGCGCGCGGGCGGCCCCGCGACGCGACCCGTCGCCGCCGCCCGCACCACCACGCCCTCCGCCGCCGCCGCAGCCGGCCGACCCCGCCCCCCCGCCGCACACGCCGAACCGTCCCCTCGTCGGCAAGAGTTGACCCGCCGCCGCTGCCCGAGCAATCTTGTCACCGGCCGCCGCCTCGCGAAGGTGCTCGAGCTCGCCGGAGTCGACCTCGCCGGAGCGCCCGTGTGCACGAAAAATCTTCCCCGAACCGACCTCACTCCGGCTATAAATAGCCCCGCCCCCGTCCTCGCCGCACCACCAAGCCACCGCAACCCTCCATTGCCTCGCCGCACAACCACACCGAGCCACCACCGTAGGCCAACACCACCGGTCCGCCGCCGCCGCCGATCCGCCTCCACACCGCGTCCTAGCCCAAGGTGAGTAGGGGAGGTGAATTCCCCCCGTCGCCCTCTCGCCTCCCCCCCCCTCCCGCCGGCCGCGGCCGTGGCGGGAGGCCGGCGAGCCGCCGCCGCCGAGCCGCCCCCGCCTGCGGCCGGCTGCGAACCGGGGAAGAAGGAGATGGCAAATTGCCAAGAACCCCCCCCCGTTTTCCCCTATTGCTTCAAGACCGAGCCTCCCTTCTTATTTCCCTTTATTTTTCCAAATAAGTCCCTGAGTTAATGGTTAATCAAAGGTTAAACACTATTATACCCTAGGATAAATTACAAAATGACCCTAACTTAGTTTATATTAGCATAAACACCTTTTTTACTGTTAATAAAAATTACCAATAAGGTCCTTAATATCTATACCCCCCCTTAACCTAGCCCCTTCTCATACCCGCCCTTCCTTCTCGGTTAATACCAAACCCTACCGCACCTATATATACCCCTCCTCCGCTCACTTCCCACTCCCCGAGCTCGGCCGGAGACATGTGTGCTAATACTGCTTGTTTGCTTGTGTGTGTGTGTATGCCTTAGCCGACGGAGTAGACGGAGTAAGGTACCCCGAGCCGAGGTCGGAGCCGACTACCGCGAGCGGAGCCCGAGGTCCCGGACGCCGAGCCGCACTCCCCGAAGATTTCGAAGACGGCAAGTTCAACCTCCCCCTTTGATGCATGCTTCGTCCTAGTTTTAGAAATATACCCTATACCCGTTTTATAAATTGCATATTGTTTTACTGCAAAACATGGTAGGATAGCCACCCTTGATTGCTATGATTGAACCTTGTTTTGGCCTGAATGAGTGCTTTAAAAATATGTGTGTGTGCTTTCAAAATGTGTGAGTGTTTTAAAAACAAAAGGGGATAAGTTTGGGAAATGAGTAAAGAACTGGGTAGACGGGATGGACGTGTGTGTCAGGAGTATGGGTGAGCTCGTACCTGTGTGGTTGAGCGTGTTGGGAGTTGTCCATCTTGTCGGTTAAGGACCGGGTTGCGTGACATCTCACCTGACCCAAACCCTCGTACAACCACTCGACCGTTGTATGTGGCAACGGCTTAGCATAAACCCCACTAGTTAATCTACTTGCCATCTGGTGTGCGGGTGAGCAGCGGGAGACCAAGGAGCAGGGGTACGCTCTGTGTGAGGTACGCCCCGGTTATGTGGTATAACCCCTTGGGTGCTTCCGTGGTGGCTCGTAGTGTTAGCTAAGGTGGGTAATGGCTATGATAGGATCCGTACCGCGCGCGAGGTGTCCGTGTGACGGTACCCTACTTGTGGGTAAAGATGTACAACCTCTCGCAGTGTCAAACCTATTCGAATAGCCGTGTCCACGGTATTGGACGAGTCACGGTGTGGTCACAAAAACTAGTGTTTTGGGGATGGGATGTTTTCTGGCGTGAGTTGTTTTCTGGGTGAAGTGTGTGGCTGTGTGCCTGGGCTACGACGGACGGGAAGTCCGGTAGATCCACAGTGGTTTTCCTAAAACAATTGAGTTACTCGGGTTATGGAAGTGAATTGTGAAAGCCTTTTTTTTGGAAATGAACCCCCGCATGTGTAAGTTTGCAAAATGAACCTTAACCCGATCCTTGATATACCTTATGCATGATACTGTCGATAAGCCCCTCCGTGGGTGGGGTTGGATTTGCCGAGTACGTATGTACTCACCCTTGTTTTACTAACTATTTTACGAGAGGAGGATCCCGATTACATCCCGAGAAGACGTTGAGTAGGTTGTGCCCTACACCCAACCGTGCCTCGTGTACCGGGGCCCTACCGAAAGCTTCCATGGTGTGGTACTCGAGGAGGCTATGGAAGCCTTCGCTATCGTAGTGTGGTCGCTAGCGTTTGTGTTGTTCATTGTAGCGTTGGCACTACCGTGCCCATTCTCGTAACCGTAATGTAAAAGACTCGATTCCACCCGTTGTAATAAATGTGCTACCAGCCTCCCGGGACCGGTATTTGTGTCACATTTGGTCACCTCGGATGAGGGGACGCCTCACGTCGACTCAAGCTCAAGCGACGCGCGATCAAGCTCAAGCGAGTGAAGATGAAGACACCGAGAGGCGCAAGGGCAAGAAGAGTACAAGCCGGAACCTCGGTGGATTGAGCCGTGTGGCGCTTGAAGGCTTTTGTGGCATGGCCCATAGATCAAGCGGCAAGAAGAGCGAGAAGGAAGACAGCGGACTCCGACTTGGAGGATGAGGTAAATCGTGACCCCGACTCCTTGCTTGCCTGAGATCACTAGGTTGAATGGCTTGATTGACAACCGTGATAGTGGGTTGAGAGATGCTAAGAAGATGAGGAAAGATCTTAGGGCTCAACTTGAGAATGCTAGTGAGAAGGTAGGAGAGTTAGAGTCTAAGTTGCTTGAATTGAAACTTGAGAATGACTCTTTGAAACTTGCTCCTACTATTTCTGATGATGTTGAATGCTCTGAGTGTGATGCATGGCTGAATGAGATCAAGTTGCTTAATGAGAAGAATGCTTCTACTTTGGCTAAACTAGATGCTCTTAGGACTGAGTATGATGAGCTTAAGGCTAAACCCACTTTGCTTGGTGCTTGTAAATCATGTCCTACCATGCATGCTAAGCTTGTTGATGCTCGTTCTACCATTAGTACTTTGGAAGCATCTTTGAAATCTCCCGTTGTCAATGCATGCACTAGCTGTGATGAAGTTGCTTTGCACAATCTTGAACTTACTTCCCGTTTGGATGTCATCTATGAGGAGAATGACTATTTGAGGAAGGTGTTGGGTTGGTTGTCTGGGCAGGAACCCCAATTGAAAATCATGATTGAGGAGTTCAAGAGAGCGGATGGTCGTGGTTTGGGTTTTGAGAAGTTGGGTGAGAAAGTGGGAGAAAACAGTGGGGAGAGTGTGTATGAGAAGTGTGTTGAGTCTAACCCCGAGTTTGAGGTGATCGGAGACATCCAAGTCCCACTTCCAAAAGCACCCAAGAACTCTTTCACACCAAAGCCCAACCACCTTTGCAACAAGCTTGACACAACCCAAGATCCACCCAAATTCCCACCTAAAACAAATGACTTCCAGAAACCGGTAAAGTTTGTGAGTGAGAAGGGTGAGAAACCTAGAGAGAAGCCAGAGCCAAAACCAAAACCCATCCCCTTCAGGTGTGAGTATTGTGGCAAGGAGAGACATCTAGCGAGTTTTGCTACAAGAGGAAGAGGGATGAGAGGCTTGCTAGGGAGCAAGCAAGCCGGGACAGTATCGCCGGTCTCATGGTATTCCCGAGCCTAGAGTGCCACTTCCACGGGGTGTGGGAAGTGTGAGGAGTGTTGGTGGAGTTGGAGCTCGGGGTGGTAGGTTCCCACGGAGAGGTGGTGGTGAGAGGTTTGATATGAGAGGTGATGGTGTGCGTGCCGGTGAGAGGTTTGGTCGGGCTCGTGGTGGTTTTTCTCGGACGTCCCCTACTCGTCCTCAATACGGGTTTAGGGGAGATGATCGCAGACTTTGGGTTCCGGAGGAACTACGGACCACATTTCCCCCCCTCGTGGTGCTCGTACTCCTTCCATGGGACATGGGAAGTTTGGTGGCAAGGGAATGATGTTTGCTAACCCCTCTTTTGAGCAGATGGCTCGACACTGGTTCAACTTTTTTTGTGCTAACCCCAGTGTCGAGTCGTTAGCTCATTCTCGTTCTTGTTTCTGACTACAGGCAGGAGGCTTGGAGAACATTTGGTTGATCGAATCCGGATGTTCCCGACACATGACCGGAGATAAGAAGTGGTTCTCCACTGCACCCCAATGAAGGAAAAGATGTACATCACTTTTGGGGACAACGACGCGGAAGGGTGATTTCTGAGGGTGTAGTGCATGTGAGTGACAAGGTAACGTTGAAGAGGGTTGCTCTTGTGAAGTCTTTGAGTTTCAATTTGCTTTCGGTTTCTCAGTTGCTTGATGAAGGCTTTGAGGTGCGTTTCAAGTCTGGTGAGTCTCGTTTGCTGGATTCTCGAGGTGATCTTGTTTGTATGATCATCCCCGAGGGTCGATTTTCGTGGCGATTTCTCTCGTTCTTTGGGTCCTCGCTCGCCGTTTGATGGCCGGTCCTTCTTCGATTTGTGGAAATGGCATAGGGGGTTGGGTCACTTGATCTTTGATTTGGTTTCCCACTTGAGTGGTCTTGACCTTGTCCGAGGATTGCCGAGGTTGAAGTTTGAGAAGGATTTGGTTTGTGCTCCGTGTAGGCATGGCAAGATGGTAGCCACCCCCCATCCACCCCCGACCGATGTCATGACCGAGCATCCGACGTAGCCGTTGCATATGGACCTTGTTGGGCCGGCTCGAGTTCGCTCGGTGGGTGGGAAGTGGTATGTCCTTGTTGTGGTGGACGATTACTCTCGCTATGCCCGGGTGTTTTTCTTGGAAGACAAGAGTGAGACATTTGGTTTTGTTCGAGATCCGATCATGATGTTGAAAAACGAGAGGCATGGGAATGCTATATGAGCTATCCGCAAAGTGATAATGGCTCGCAGTTCAAGAACTCTTGTTTTGATGCTTTTTGTCGTGATCTAGGTCTTGAACATCAGTATTCGACCCCTTATGTGCCCCCTCAAAATGGAGTTGTGGAAAGGAAAAATCAGACTCTTTGTGAGATGGCTAGGACGATGCTCGATGAGCACAGGACTCCTAGGAGGTATTGGGCTGAGGCGGTCAATACGGCCTGTCATGCCTCCACAAGGATTTTATTGCGAGCTTTCAAGAGGAAGACCTGTTAGAGCTAATGCATGGTCGGGCACCCAAGGTAAGTCATTTCCGAGTCTTTGGCTGCAAGTGCTTTATTCTTAAGAAGGGAAAACTCGACAAGTTTGAGGCTAGGTCTAGTGATGGGATTTTCTTTGGATATGCTAACCATTCTAGAGCCTATAGGGTGCTTAACCTTGAGACTACCAAAATCATGGAGACTTGCGAAGTAACCTTCGACGAGACAATGCCATGTACCTCTCTTGACTTTGAATGTGCAAGTGATGAAGAGATGGCCGAGGACCTCTTTGAAGAGGAGAAGGATGAAGCCGGAGATGATGATGGAGAGAACCATGCGGTGAAGCCGATTGTGTACCCACTACCGCCCCTACGACCACTACGGATGGTGGACCGTCCACTTCATGGACAACGACGGTGCGACAAGAGGACCAGGCGAGAGAAGCTGAAGTTGAGGGGGAGGTAGTCTCAAGGCGTGAGGCTCCCCGGCGGATTCAAGAAGTGCATCCCCTATCGAGGATCATTGGGAACATCGACGAACGTACTACGCAGTCAAGGTCTATAAATTCTTCTCATTTTGCTCATGCTGCATCTGTTGCCTCCTTTGAGCCCAAGGACATTGGACATGCTTTATCTGATGCAAACTGGGTCAATTCTATGCATGAGGAGTTGGAAAATTTTGAGAGGAACCAAGTGTGGGAGTTAGTTGAACCACCTCCAAATTGCCATCCTATAGGAACCAAGTTGGTTTGGAAGAACAAAGAGGGTGAGAATGGGATGGTTGTGAGGAACAAGTCCGGACTTGTTGCTCGGGGATATAGTCGAAGGAGGGGATCGACTATGAGGAGACCTTTGCTCCCGTGGCCCGTCTTGAGGCAATTCGAATCCTTCTAACCTTTGCCGTGGCTAAAGTGTTCAAGTTGTTTCAAATGGATGTGAAGAGTGCTTTTCCGAATGGGGTCATTGTGACGCCCCGGGTTTTTAATTACCGTCATTAACGCTAATGACCGGATCGGCCGGTCAAACCAGGTCAAACCCCCGGTCAAACCTAGGTCAACCTGGGTCATCACCCGAAAACCTCGCCAATGAACCCCGATGAACCCCTTGACCAAGCCTACAAACACCCGTAGTCAACCCGTGGTCGAAGACACGGTCAAAACCCGCTTAACCGTTGACGTCGCCGAATGTCGTCCGAACTTTTGCCGCGTTCCCCAAAATTCACCTAAACACTTCAAAATCTACCTTTATGAAAGTTGTAGAACTTGTTGAGGGACACAACTTTCATGTAGATTGGCATTTCAAATTTTGGGTGGAAAATTGTGAAAAACCGCTTGCAAGACAGATTTCCCTGTTTTCCGAACGTGTCGACATTCAAAGTTGGCACGACGTTCCCGCAAAATCCGTTGAGAAAAACCCTATATGGCCTTTTTGAAAGTTGTAGAGGGTAGCTAAATCTACAACTTTCCTATTCATTGCTTTGTGCACTTTTACTCAATTTTTGGGAGAAAAACGCGCTTGAACCAGGGGCGGTCCGAAATGCACAGCGCCGGAGCGCGGCCACGCCGCGACGCCGCGCCGGCCGCGCGCGCGCGCGCTCCGCGCGCGCGCCCCGCCGCGGGCCGCCGCCGCCTCGGCGTCCGAGCCCGCCCACGCGTGTTCCCGAGGCAGGCCGCGCCTTCCCAAGGCCGTGGCACGCCTCCCAATGCCTTGGGCGACGGGAACGCCTTGAAAAGCAAGCTGCCGTGCGAAACCCCCCACGGACCGGCGGTCCTTTGCCGTCGTCCGGCCGCACGCCTCCCGAGACCCTCCCCGTCGGTCCACTGGCCCTAGAGAGCTGCGCAGGTCGCTTAAAAGGGGGAGCCGGTCCCCTGGCCGCGGCACCCGCTCGCCATCCGCGCCTCGCTCCGCCGCCCCCCCATGGCCGCCACCGTGGAAGCCCCCGTCCGCCGCGGTCGCCACCGCCTTGAGCACCGCCATGAGACCACGAGCACCTACCGAAGCCCCCCCAAGCCACTTGTGCCATCGCCCGCGCCCTCACCTCACCGGACACGGGCGCACCGCGCCGGCCGCCGGCCACCGCCGCCGGGCACCCCACCGCCGTCCACCACCTACCAAACCGGTGCCACAAATCGAACCCTAGACCCTCCTCCACCCTTCCCGGCCCGCTCCCGGTTCGGCCACGGCCGCCGGCCTCGCCGGATTTCGGCCAGCCGCGCCGGCCGGCCAGCTGAGGGCCACATTGCAAACCCCCACATCTTTCCAGGGTCTGATTTGCGAAAAGGTAACTCAAATAGTTGAAGCAGTTTGCTGAATCTTGTAAATTGCGTAGAAAATCACAGAAAATTCTGAAAAATGTGAAACCAATTTTGTTAGGTCCGTTGTGATTTAAACTACAACTTTTGTTATTCTAGCCTGAGCTGATTCCTTTTTGTTTTGGCATGAAAAATACAAATGTGAAAACCCTAGATCTGCAATAACAAAAAAACCATAACTCCTCTGTAGCTAATTTTTGGATATGTTGTGTGTTAGGTCATGACCAGTTCCTATGCCAAAAATTGCACAAAGTTATAATGTAAATCTTTTTCTAAAAATGTTTTCCATTTCTGTCAGATCTGGATAAATGATTTTTCATGTTAATTATATTTATGTTTTTGACCCCAACTTGTGCACACTGTCTTATAATACCGAAATACACATCTTGTGAATTAACCCTGATTTTTGGATTAACAGAAATAATTATTCTTGTTTAATGCATGTTTTTTTTTGTAAATTAATAAAACAAGTTCAGTAGAGAGTCCATGCAAACATGTTGGTTTTATAAGCTTGTTTAGGACCAGAGAGCATCTACAAGAAACATTAGGTCATTTTGATGCTTAATTATTTTTATATGCATTTAAATTGAATCACTAGATAACCTTTGTTATTTTCCATAATATTTAATTTTCTAGCATCCAACACTTACATGTGGGTCCAATGGACCAGTATAGATGCTAGTAGGCTTAAGAAACACCCCACTAATTTTTGGTAATTTAATTGTTTAATAAATGGCTTAATTGCCCATTTAATATTAAAGGGAAAATTGAATAAAAGAAAATCCTTAATTAAATCCTTTTTCTTTTTGGAAATACTACTTAATATAGATAAAAGAAATTTTATTAACATTGCTGATAAGAAATTAAGTCAAGGATAAAAGTATTATTTATATCTTTACTTGTGAAAGGATGATGATTAAAAGCTTTTACATGAAATGACAAGTATAAAGAAACCTTTATTAAATTGTGCAATAAAGAGAAATCCCCCAACCACCCATGCAACTTGAGTGTGGTTGCAAATCATGTTAAAAAGGTTAAATGTACCTACCCACTACTGTTGATGAAATTAAATTAAATTATTTAACATATATATGTACACAATTACCATCAAAAAGAATAATTAATAAAGAGTTGCATATTGTTCCTTGGTGGAAGAGTATGCTTGAATATGGTCTTATCTTGGTGAATGTGCCCAACAAATGCACCCCTTGATTGCCAAAATGATTCATAAGTAATGAAAGTATAAACCGTCGAATAAATCTTGCATTTGCATCTTCGTGTAGATCTTTCCGCCGATAGACGTACGCTCGTGCCGGAAGGAGGAGCCGAAGGTGCTAACGAAGAGCCGCCGTGCGTGAACGTAGCTCAAGACCTGGACCCGAGTCCAGAAGGGCCCAAGGCCAACCTTGCCAGCGAAGGCAAGCCCCGGATCATTAACACCGTCTTTTAAAAATTATGCAATTATGTTTGCTATTATTGTGCATTTACGTTTCAGGAATTGATTTGAAACCCTAGATGCATGATCCCTAGGTACCTATGCTCTATCACTAGTATGCTAGGTCGATAGCTGCTACGCTATAGGACTGATAGAAGTCGAGTGATGTTCGTCACTCGCGAGAATAGGTTCCTAGATAGGAATCCTAAGATATCCTTAAATGGAACGCTCAAGTGGTAAGAGCATGGGATTTGGGCTCCGGTCTAGTGGGCATGTGGGCTAAGCTTTTGAACGTACCAAGCATATGCGGAATGGGACCGGTAAGCCTAGTACCTTAATGAGGCGGCACGGGATCCTACCGTTACTACTCTTGAGAAATCTCCCTTACCGGCTAGCTACCGGAAGGGTGGTGTATGGTGACTCCGGGTATCTCGCGGGGTATGCCGGATAGCTCCGCACCGGGGACCGTAAGATTCGATCCCAACCCGAAGATTTATGGGGACGGCCTGGGAGTTGTCCTCGCGGGGGAAGCCGACCGTGTGTTTGGGTCTACCTTGCAAGGTTTAAATCAATCAATTGTCGGCCTATCACCGTTATCCGAGACTCGCTTATTCTACCGGCCATGATATCCCATAATGATGGAACCCGAGAAATATGGTGGGATGAACTAATTGCTTGTCCAATTCTTGATTGAATTAGAATGGCACATTTAGAAATGGTAATCAACTATAACTTGTGCTAAAAGATTGAAAGTAAGGATCCACTCTTAGTGGCTTTCCGGCAAAAGAAACTCCACCGGCCAAAAGCCTTTCATGTCTAGAGGTTGGTGATGTAGTTATCACCCGACGGTTAAGTCTTGCCGAGTATTAGTATACTCGGCCTTGCTTTAAAAATGTTGTTGCGGGTGTGCTTGATCGAAGGGTGACGACAAGTGATGACATCACGGATGGCCTCTGTGATGTCTACCGTTGCGCTAGTTTATTTTATTTCCGCCGTATTTTCGAACTCTGAATCTTTATCTTATGCCTTGAACAATGGTCTGTAATAAAATGTTAATTCATGTTGTACTCTGGACTCGCCTTCGCGTGAGTTTAATGCATGTATCGATCCTCTGTTCGATGTGCAAGTGATTTACCGGGCGTTAACCCGGCAACCAACGACAGGATGATACTTTACTATTGCTTAACGACCAAAGTGGATCGGTCTTAGGCGATAGTACGGTATTTTCCCGGGCGGGTTGTCACGGTCATAGAGGAGGAGGTGTTTGTGAAGCAGCCACCGGGGTTCGAGAGTGAGAAGTATCCACACAAGGTGTACGGGTTGAAAAGGGCTCGTATGGGTTGAAACGGGCGCCCCGGCGTGGTATGGGAGATTGAGAGGTTTTCTCGTTGAGCGAGAGGGTTCGTGATGGGTACCGTGGATAGGACCTTGTTTCTCCTCAAGCATGGGAATGACTTGTTGGTTGTGCAGATATACGTGGATGATATTGTCTTTGGTGGCTCGTCACATAACCTTGTTGCCAAGTTTGCAATGAGATGAGCAGGGAATTCGAAATGAGCATGATGGGCGAGTTGCAGTACTTTCTCGGGTTGCAGATCAAGCAAGTGAAGGACGGAACATTTGTACATCAGACCAAATACACAAAAGACATGCTGAGGAAGTTCCGGATGCAAGATGTGAAGCCTATGTCGACACCCATGGGGAGTACGGCTACTTTGGATGTGGACGAGGACGGAGAACCAGTGGACCAGCGGGAGTACGGAGCATGATCGGCTCCCTCCTCTACCCCGACGGCGACGAGGCCAGACATACAGTTCAGTGTGTGTCTGTGCGCTCGTTTTCAGGCTTCACCGAGGACATCACATCGACAGGCCGTCAAGAGGATTTTCGGTGTAGCTACGATCCGCCCCCGGTCTTGGCCTTTGGTATTCTTCCTCCTCGACTCTTTCTCTTCATGGTTTTTCTGATGCGGATTTTGCTGGTTGTCGAGTCGAGAGGAAGTCTACTTCGGTTCTTGTCGGTTTCTTGGGTCCTCGTTGGTTTCGTGGTCTTCCCGCAAGCAGTCTAGTGTAGCTCAGTCTACCACCGAGGCAGAGTATGTTGCGGCCGCGAGTTGTTGTTCCCGGATGTTGTGGATTTCATACACTTTGAGAGACTTTGGTGAGGAGTGCACCCGCATCCCACTTCTTTGTGATAGCACCGGTGCCATAAGCGTAGTGAAAAACCTAGTGCTTCATTCCCGAACCAAACACATGGAAGTGAGGTATCATTTCTTGAGAGCCAATGTGGAGAAAGGGACCATTGTGTTGAGTCATGTCCCTACCCAAGATCAGCTTGTAGACATCTTTACAAAGCCTCTCGACCAAGCTACATTTGTGCGCTTGCGGGGGGAACTTGGGGTTTGTTGCCCTTTCTAGTTGATTCTTGGGGGTTTTACTTGTGTACCATATGTATCATACCATGTTTACTTTGATGTATATACATGCTTTGCTTGATGTATAAACCATGGTAGGATAGCCATCTTGTTATATATCATGTTGCATTTGTATCATATTGCATTTTAGGATGATGAGCTTCTTTCATATGCCTTATTTGAGTTTCTTTGGCTACTTGTGAGATATTGTTCATATGTGTGGAGAAATGGCCATGTGAGGCTATGCTCTTGGAATATTTGAGATATATGTGTTGTGAGATAGCCCTTTTTGAATCAAATGCTAATCTTGACTAAATTTGATGAAATGTGCTCCACTCATGTGTAGTAGTGTATCCATGTCACATTTTGGTCTAAATGTGCTTTATATGCTTAGATTGTGCTTGGATGTCTTTTTCTTGCATTTGGGCCAAAGGCTGATATCATTGTGAATGTTTAGCCTATTTTGCATTCATGGAGGAGCATAAGCTTCTTTTTGCCACAAAGGCACTTCATGTACCATGAAATGAATCAATCTTGAAAAGAAGTGTGTATGCTTGAAAAATGCTCCATCCACCATGTTTATGCTTAAAATGTCTTATTTTTTACACATGGGTGCAAAACATGTTGCATGATGTTCACCAGTGGAGAAGTCTCCCCGAAGTGGACACATGGCTCATGAGCTTTAACATGACATGCTTTGCCTTATGGGTGTTTGCAATGATCCTTTGTTCAGAATTGGATATCCTTGTATGATCTCTGGATGATATGCATGTTTTTGGCTAGAATGTGACATGGATAGGCCTTTACATTTGAAGTGAGCCATCTTTTGATAAAACTGCTAAATCTGAAAATTTGCTTTGTCACATGCCCATATTTCCATATATTACTTGTGGCAACGCTTGGACTATGCTATGATCTATATTTGTGCTCTTTGTCACATTTCTAGCCGTTGACACTAAATTTGGCCTATTTGAGAAGCTCATGTAGATGTTTATATGCTTTGTCTTACATTCCTGCATTTTCACCTTGATTCATACATTGTCAACATGGGGGAGAAGAGGTGAAGAGGTGAGCTTAATGAAAATTCAGAAAAATGCATCTAAAATTTGGACCTTTGCATTCACATGTTCAGGGGGAGCTTGCATTTGTTCAGGGGGAGCTTTCTTGTTGTTTTCAGTGTGGAGTTTGTGCTTTGCTCGGCTTGTGACCTTTCTCTGCCTTTCTTTGGTTTTGGTCATGAGTTGAGCTTCTCTGTTTTTCTTTCTTCTTACTTTCTTTCTCTGAATTTCATTTCGCGTTGTGTGTTGTCAATGCACTCATCAAGGGGGAGATTGAGGACCGGGAGCGTCCCGTGGTCAATGGATGACCTCTCCTCGGTGATGAGTGATTGACAACGGGTGTTGGACCGACTCTTGGCTCGGTGCGCGGTGTAGGCCGCGGCCTAGTTCGTGTTGTTGCAGGTGAAGAACGGGCGCGAAAGGTCTTCGGCCTTGAGGGGCCTTCGGGAGACGGAGAGACAAGTAGGCTCGGTTCGAGGGACCCGGTGGACGGTGGGACTAGGTGCGGGCCACATGGTGGCGAGACGAGCAAGACGAAGTCATGGACGATCGAGCCGGTGCACGGTGGCGGTCGAGTCAAGAGGCTTGGCGGGAGGCCGGACCGAGCACGCGGGGGTTTGGTGGTTTGCCCACAAAACCATTGGAGGACGGTTTCTTGGTTTGGGCCACAAAACCAAGTCCGAAGGCCCAACACGACGGAGACGGGATCCGGCGTGTCGGGAAGCTTCGAAGCGGAGGACACGCGGCGGGATCGCATGGCTTGCGTCGGGAGGACGCGGGGTGGGGCGAAGGCGTGGCCGTCCGATGGCAAGACCCACAAACATTACATAAATGCCCCTGCGTGGGTTGTATCGCCAGTAGTTGGGTTAGGGGTAGTCGAGTCATTTCCCACACCGGCGGGACCCGATATATAAGCCATGAGTGTGTGTGGATGGCTCACTCTCTCCGCGACTTAGGGTTTCATTTCCCCCCTCCCATTTCTCATTTTCCCCGGACTATTTTCTTCTCCATTTTCTCTAGGCTAGCATGAGAGCTTCATGAGAGATTTGTTGAGAGGGATGGATGCTAGGGCGGCATGCTAGACCTTGTGAATCTTTCCCGGTCCGTATAGAAGATTCGGCGTTGTGATTTGCGTGGTCTTTTTCGTGCTTGTTTTTGGTGCCTTTGTTCTCGGTGTGATTCCACGGATTTGATTGGGTTTCTCCCCGGATTTCTTTGAGGGAAACATGGATGGATGTCTAGTGCATCTTTGTGATTGATCTTGTGCCCTCAAACGCCGGAAAACCACTTCGATTCAAGGATTTTCGGTTGGAGTTCTAGTTTTTTGTGGTGTTCAAAGGATCCGCGATTCCCGGTGATTTAGGGAGTTAGGAGGCAAAATTGTTGGGGTATAGCATCCTTGTTTGACGCTTATCATGTCCCCAAACTCTTGTCTCTACAGCTTCTACCGTTTGGGAGATCCGGTGATGAGTAGGTGGAGTTGACTTCACGAGCTCGGGCTTTTCCTGTTCTGTTTTGAACTGGCGGACTGTCCGCCCGCCCCCTACGGACTGTCTGCGAGGAGCCAGTTCAGCCCAGTTCGTCGTGGTGTTCTTCGTGTTCTTGTTTTGTTTTGGTTTGATCCGGTTTTGTTTTAGGTTTTCGTTGCAGCCGGTTTGCGGACGGTCTGAGCTTCAGTAGCGGACGGTCCGAACCCGCGCGGACGGTCCGCCTGGCTTTCGCGGACTGTCCGTTTTTCTCGGGTCCGTTTTTCTCGGGTCCGTTCGGTGGTTCTCGTTGGCTTTAATGGACGGTCCGTGGCTTCGGCCGGACGGTCCGCGTAGTCCTTGCGGACCGTCCATGGCACCCGGCCGGACCGTCCGCGTGGGCATTGGGGACGGTCCGCCCCCACCCGGCCGGGACGATCGCCGCCGAGCCCGGCAGCTTTGTTCCTTGGTTCGATTCCTCCCTTCCTTCTTTTGTGCTTCCTCGTGTGCTTCAAGAAATCGTTCCTAAGACTTGAGGTGGATCCATAACCTTGTTGTCTTGGCGGTTGGTGTGTGATTCGATCCATCGCTCGTGTGTGACCGGGATTTGTCTAGGGTATAGGCCGGGTTCTTCGAGAAGAATTTTTATCGGCTCCTATTCACTCCCCCCCTCTCTAGTCGCCATCCGATCCTTCAACTACCTTTTCATTTGCTTGTTGTTTTATTCTTGTCGTCAAATTTATTATCATATCTTGTTATGTATTATTCTCTAATTTCAAATGAAACATGTAATGAATTATCATATTTCTCATCTTTTTTGTAGGCTTTCAATGGCTTCCTCGGGTCCTGAGTCTGATTTGGAGTTGCTCACCAGTAGGAAGGACAAGGTTGCGGTGCCAAAGGGGATCCACACTCCTATGTGCTACTGCAGTGACAACTATAAGCTTGTCAAGTGCAACGTTCTCGGGTACTGCTACGCTACGAGATGAGGTTCTTCATGTGCGTGAACTACGAGCATGACCCCCTCCCACCATGTCGCAATGTTAGACTAAAAGTAAGAACTAACTGCATTACTAAATAAATAGTATGTCATTGCTATTTTATTATGTGCTAACTTGTCTTTGGAAAAAGACTCCACCTCCTCTCCGTGATTTTATGCAGTGGCTAGATTGTGATCAATCCGAATAAGACAAATGTTATGTCGAGGAGACGGGTCGTTCAACACATGAGAGGTGGCAAAGGATGGTTGAGGCAGAAAAACAAGAAGAAAAACTTAAGGAGTGGTAGGAGGAAATTCGCATTCGCCGGGCGATCAAAGAACGTGAAGCGGCTGCGGCTTGTGAAGCAGATAGAGAGAGGAAGAGGGAGAGAGCTCGTCGGGTTAAGGAAGCTAGACCGGATTGAAAGGATCTTGATGTCGCCTAGAGGGGGGGTGAATAGGCGAGACGACCAATTTGAACTCTTTCTCCCCAAACACTTGAGTTGACGGTGCTCCACCGGTCGACCGGTGGTGGTGACCGGTCGGACCGGTCGAGCACCGAACTTCACGGGTGACACGGTCGGACCGGTTCGCCTCACCGGTCGACCGGTGTAGCACGGAGAGACCCCGCAAAAACAACTTCAAGCACCTCTTGGCTTCTAGCACGAACCAAACTCGGGGTGTGGCCTTTGTAGATGATCACAAACGAGAGTAATGAGCCCCGCACACACAAGTAACACACCCGAGTAGATCGAAGCGGAAGCAAATGTAATATGCTAGAATAAACAACTTAGAGAGTCGAACCACACGAAGAAGCAAGGATTTGTTTCCCGAAGTTCACCACCCACTGAGGAATGGCTACGTCTCCGTTGAGGAGCTTGTAAGGGACAATTCCCACAACAAGCCGGTCTCTTTCAACCACTTTCCTCCTTTCCACTAAGGTGATCTTTTCCACGAAGAGGCAAGATCGCAGCCCTTACAAACTTCCCGCCGCTCACCACAACCTTGGGAGCTAGCCGGCGACACCTAGCCGTCTAGGAGGCAAACCTCAAAGAGTAACAAATGCTTCAAAGATTGTAGACGCGAAACCAAAGTGCTCAAGCTATGGAAAATGCTCTTGTTAGCTCACAAGGTCACTCTTAAGCTCACTTTCTCAACCCAACACAAAGATGATGGCTTGAATCCACAAATCTCACAAAGAGATGGTTGGGGAGAGCCACTAAGGCTTAGAGCTAGTTGGAAATGGCTTGGGACCTCGACAAACTCACTAGAAACAAGAACCCTCACTTGAAGAAGGCTTGGGGTATTTATACCCCTCAAAGGAGAAAACTAGCCGTTAGTCCCGGCGGCAAAGACCGGCCGGGCCGGTGACCCACACCGATCGGACCGTGTTCGAAAAACTAGTCGTTGGGCTAGCGGCACGGCCGCGGCCGGTGCCTCGACCGGCCGGACCGGTCGGCCCGAGATACCCCCAAAACTTCTTTTAAAGAAATTAGCATTTCACCACCAAGATGAAATGACCCAGGTTAGGTTAGGAGGGTTTGTTAGCACACTCTAAGGCTAGATCTCACTTAGGTCAACTAAAGAGCACTTTGACTTGGTCAATTCGCTAAGATGCATCCCTCTTGATAGTACGGCATACCTATACTCAAGAAAAGAATAAAAGAGCTTCGTTAACCTCTTGAGCTTGAACAACTTCAAATCTTGCCATACTTGAACAATATCGACCCGAGGGTTTTCGTCATACCCTTTGACTTGAGCACATCCATACTTGAGCTAGTGACTTAGGATCTTTCCATAAAGCATAGGAATGCACACTTGGATCCATGGTCATTCCATATTGCCAATCTTAACGATTTGATGACTTGCAAAGCTTCCCTCGGTTAAGGTTTGAATATGATACTTGAAGACCCCACGGATTCTAGACCTTCACCTTAGCAAAACACGAATGGCGGCTTAGCTACGGCCCCAAAGATTGCTTAGTCCCTCACCCTAGACATCTTAGTTGATCTCTTCATCACTTATCCAATCCACTTTGAGTTCCACTTTGCTTCATGCACAATTAACCTTTCATTTGAGAAACCTTGCTTCAAATGCTTGATCTTGATTGACAATGGATATGCAAGCTTCCAATTTTAGAACCATAGTGTGTACACTCATCATCTTGTTCTCTTTCAATAAACTCAAGAAGACTTGCACCACATACTTATCTTTGAAAATGTGAGCCGAAATATTCATCCATAATTAATTACATCAAGGTTACTCATAAATATATAAAGAAAACCTGCTCACAATCTTAGTCAAAACATTAGTCCTTTAATCGCCTTGTCATTCAATTCACCAAAATCCACTTAGGGGCCTAGATGCACTTTCACGGATGCTATGAGGAAGGGGAAATACCCCTGTTGTACCCAGTAGACGTAGAGTACTCGATGCCGAGTGCTACTGTATCCATAAAAAATTATGATTTCATTTCATCATTCTCTAGAGTCGGGTTGTATCTTTAAGAACTTGATTTTAGATACATTTTAGATGTGAACAGTAAAACTCGTACTAGGGTATGTTTTCTATGAACTGCACCAAACAATGAACACATAGGGTGTGTTTTCTATGAGTCACTGCACCAAACAATGTACCTAGTACTAGGGTGTGTTTCCTTTGAGTCACTGCCTGTTTTCTTGCCCCGGATCGAATGGCCCACCATCCAGTCTGCGCCTACATATATGTGAGCACTCTTTTCTAGTGTCAATTCACAACACAACAAGCAACAATGAGTTCCTGGACTGGGGATGATGATGATGACTCCCTCGGTCCAGCACTGTGGAGCAACAAGATCCAGAGTTCAACAACAATTTTCTAGTCTTAGACAAGAGAGATTTCAAATCCATGCGTGATGTTAGAAAGTACGCACCAAATCAAACGTTGAACTGGCCAAGATGTGCACACTATGAGTTCTGTGTGATGCAGGTTTATCAGGGATGGGACAACTCTAGTCGACGCTTCTGGCATTGCTCACGAGCATGGGTAAGCAAAACTCCTTGCCCTCTGTCCTTCGTCATTATATGATTTACTAATATAATCACGGTTTCTGCAGTACTCTGAACAACTAGATAACTGCAGTTTCGTGCAATGGGTGGATCCCTGAGCTATTGACCCGTATCAACAGTACATCAACTACCTCGAGGATGTTATCATCTTCAACCTGAGGCAAGAACTCGCGTCGGCATTGGCTTCTCTAGATCCGACATCTACCAACGACGACGACGGACTGGTGACCGGACCAATGGTGGTGAAGGCGAACACCGGGTGTGAGGACGAGTTCTGCTGTTGTCCGTGCCACGAGAAGAAGGACAACACTCCTCCAGCAACTCCACCCTGCCACCATCTGATCCAACTCCACCCCCGTCGGGGTACTACATGCCCTCCCAGCACTCCGGCGGGTCTATGATGTCCGGGTTCTGTGGCTACTATTTGTACAACTAGACTACAAATGTTGTAATCGTTTATCTAAATTCCGTAAGGCACGTTAGGACTAGCAGCGACACAAAGTTAGGGTAATTGTGTCGCACGTGCCATTGCTTGTTTCTGTAATTCGTCGTTAAGTATTAATGGTTCGTCGTTTCATCAATGTTTCAAAAATTGAAATTCACCCAAAAAAATCCTACCACCGCTGCCCACGGCGGTAGGCCCACACATACCATCGTGGCCCGCGGTGCTACCTGGGGGGCATGCTACCGCCTGGCGGTGGGCTCCTACCGTTGTGCCTCATGTCCACTGGTGGAGATGGAGGCTTTGGTTCGGGCCTTTAGTCCCGGTTCAACTTTGGAGCCGAGACTAAAGGCCTTTGGTTGACGTGGCCCGAAATGCTCGCTGGAGACACCCCCCTTTGTTCCCGGTTGGTATAACCAACCGTGACAAAAGGGCAGGCTCCCAACGTCATTTTCCCTCAATGATTGACGTGGGCTTTTAGCACCGGGTGGAATTACGAACCGAGACCAAAGGGTACACCTTTAGTCTCCGTTGGTAATTCCACCCGATGCTAATTCTTTAGTCCCGGGTGGAATTACCAACCGGGACTAAAGGGTGTCCTTTAGTCTCGGTTGGTAACTCCACCCGGGACTAATAGTCGGCGCCCTATAAATCCAGCTTCTTCTTCCCCTTTCTCTTGCTCGAGCCATTCTTCACCAAGAGCTCAAGCTCCTCCTCCATGGCGCCTCAACCTTAGAGAGGTGCAGCTGAATTTCTTCTACTGTATTTATGAAGATTTCTCTCCTCTAAAGTGTTTACGAGGTTTGATTCTTCTTCCTCCAATCATTTGCTGTGATTAATTGTTTTATATATTTTAGAGATGGAGAAAATAGAAATCTTAAATCCTAGGTGGGAGGAGGTAATGAGTGATGAGGTTATTTATATACTTTAGATTGAGAAAAAAGTGGTTGGCTAAACACTAGCATTGTCTTGTTATCTTTTATATTGATGTAGAGAAAATTGAATTTTACTTTTTGATATAATGAAACATGGAACTAATTATGATTTTTCATTTAGCTAATTTTATAGAATTTAGTTTATAAAAAATATGGTCATTAATAATGGAGATCAAAATGGCCATGAGGTAACCTCTGTATGTCATTGTATCACAAGTCCCAAGCTAAAACTAGTCAGTTTCTAGCTTTTGAACCTCTGCTTCAAACACATTTATGAATTCACGTATTGTGTTGAGATGATCAACATGTTCAGGAAGAATGTAGGTAAGCCTCTTGTTCTCACCATCTAGTTCATAACGGAATACATCATCAAATTCACCATTCTTCATCTTTGTCTTTGTTTACTTTTTGATATAATGAAACATAGAACTAATTTTCATTTTGCATTTAGCTAATTTTTTAGAAATTAGTTTATAAAAAGTATGGTCATTAATAATAGAGATCAAAATGGCCATCAGGTGACCTCTGTATGTCATTGTATCACAAGTCCCAAGCTAAAACTAATCAGCTTCTAGCTTTTGAACCTCTGCTTCAAACACATTTATGAATTCACGTATTGTGTTGAGATGATCAACATGTTAAGGAAGAATGTAGGTAGACCTCCAATTCTCATTATTTAGTTCATAATGGAATACATCATCAAACTCACCCTTTTTCATTCTGATTTAAAGGAAATAATTTGTGGACTTAATATGATGCAGATGAATCGACAATGGACGAACGCCGACAGACGATCCCCGGAGTACATTGCTGGCATGCAAACTTTTCTCGAAGTGGCAAAAGCCAACAAGAACCCAAAGGGATTCATGTGTTGTCCATGCTCTTTGTGTAGAAACGACAAAGACTACTCTAACTGGGGGACTCTTCACCTCCACTTGATTAAAAACGGATTCATGGTGAACTATGTGCTTTGGACCAGGCACGGTGAAAGAGGGGTTGTGATGGAAGAAAATGAAGATGAGGAGGATGATAATAACATTCAAGATTTTGCAGATACTTTAATGGAAGATGCTGACGAAGAAGAGATACCGGAAGACGGCCATGTTGATGATCTTGGTCAAGTTCTAAAAGATGCACAAAGGGACTGTGAAAATGATAATGAAAAGACAAAGTTGTGTCGTATGATAGAAGATTATAGAAAACTATTGTACCCAGATCGCAAACAGGGTCACAAAAAGCTTGGCACTACACTTGAAATGTTGCAATGGAAGGAAAAATATGGTGTGTCTGATAAAGCATTTGAGGGGATGCTAAAAATTGTGAAGGACAAGCTTCTCGAGAATACTGAATTACCATAGACAACATATGAGCGAAACAGACTGTGTGCCTTCTAGGGTTGGAGGTTCAGAAGATGCATGTCTGCCCTAATGATTGCATCCTATATCGAGGCACGGAACACGAGAATTTGGAAGCTTGTCCTGTGTGCAAAACGCTACATTATAAGATCCGGAGAGATGATGATCCTGGTGCTCTCGAGGGGACACCTCCCAAGATGACGAAAGTACCGGCGAAGGTTATGTGGTATTTTCCTATAATACCACATTTGAAGCATTTGTTCAGGAACAAAGAAAATGCTAAGTTGATGACATGGCACAAAATCGATCGTAAGCAAGACCACATGCTGAGACATCTGACAAATGTGTCTCAATGGAGAAAGATTGATAGAAAATACAAAGATTTTGCTGGGGAAGCAAGAAATATAAGATTTGGTTTAAGCACAGATGGTTTCAATCCATTTGGTGAGTTTAGCAGTGGTCATAGCACGTGGCCTGTGACACTATGCATGTTCAACCTTCCTAGTTGGATGTGCATGAAGCGAAAGTTCATTATGATGCCAGTGCTAATTCAAGGTCCAAAACAACCTGGCAATGACATTTAGGTGTATCTAAGACCATTGGTTGATGAACTATTACTGCTATGGAAGAAAGAAGGTGTACGTGTATGGCATGAGAATAAGCAAGAGAGCTTCAACCTACGAGCATTGTTATTCATTACCATCAATGATTGGCCTGCTTTAAGTAACCTATCTGGGCACTCAAACAAGGGATATCAGGCCTGCACCCACTGTTTACATAAAACAGATGATATTCATCTGAAAAATTGTAAGAAGGTTGTGTATATGGGTATTCTTTGGAAAGGGTGACGGTAGTGAACCTATTCTACATGATGCTAACGGGTATGCACCAATGTGGAAGAATAAATCTATATTTTGGGAGGTACCTTATTGGGAAATTCTTGAGGTCTGGAACGCTATTGACGTGATGCACTTGACGAAGAATCTTTGTCTGAATGTCCTAGGCTTCTTGGGTTGTTACAATAACTCTAAGGATACATTGGAAGCACGACGGGACCTAAAAAATATTCATAGGAATGAAGCACCTCCGATAGAGGTTGATGAAGAAGAAGCAGATCCTGAAGAGGTTGAGGAGGAAGAACAAGATTACTTTGGTCCTGCTAGTTACACCATGAGCAAGGAAGAGAAGGACATCATGTTTTATTGCCTAAACAGTATGAAGGTTCCATCTGGCTACTCATCGAATATAAAAGGGGTAATAAATATGAAAGATAAGAAGTTCACAAATCTAAAGGCCCACGACTGCCACATGTTGATGACATAGTTACTTCCAGTTGCGTTGAGGGGTGTTCTACTAGAGAAAGTACGATTAGCGCTCGTAAAGCTTTGTGCATTTCTCAATGAAATTTCACAGAAGGCAATCGATCCAAGGAACCTAGTGAAGCTACAGAATGATGTTGTGCAATGTCTTGTCAGCTTTGAGTTGGCATTTCCACCTTCATTCTTTGATATTATGACTCACCTCCTGGTGCACCTCGTGTAAGAGATTACTATTCTTGGACCAGTATTCCTGCACAACATGTGGCCTTTTGAGAGGTTCATGTCAGTCCTCAAGAAATATGTTCTTAACCGCTCATGTCCGGAAGGAAGCATCGCCAAAGGATATGTAACTGAGGAGGTCATTGAGTTTTGTGTGGACTTTGTCGACTCAATTGACTCGATTGGGGTTCTGGTATCACGACATGAGGGGAGGCTACTAGGAAAGGGCACCATTGGAAGGAAAGCATGTTTGAGAATTGATACTGATTTGTTCAATAAAGCACACCTAGCTGTTCTACAACAATCAGCTTTGGTGACTCCGTATATTGAGGAACACAAGCAGATTATTTCTTCACAAAATCCAACCAAAACTGAAGCATGGGTTACACGCCATCACTTGGAAAATTTTCCTTCATGGTTGAGTGAACAAGTTATTGGTGATTCCACAATTTACCCACAAATCGCTTTGTTAGCCAGGGGACCTTCTAGCACAATTGTCAAATTCCAAGCTTACGATATAAATGGTTATACTTTTTACACAAGAGACCAAGATCAGAAAACCACACACCAAAATAGTGGTGTCCGTATAGACGCCATGGACAACAACAATAACAAGAACTCGTATTATTGTGTCATAGAAGAGATGTGGGAGCTTGAGTACGGGCCACTTAACATCCCTCTGTTTGTTTGCCAATGGGTAAAACTAACTGGAGGTGGCATAAGGAAAGATCAATATGGAATGACAATAGTGGACCTGACCAAGATTGGTTTCAAAGATGAACCATTCATCCTTGCCAAAAATGTGCATCATGTTTTCTATGTCAAGGATATGACTAGCAAACCGAAGAAGGACCCCAAGAGCCAAAGCGACACATTGTTCTTCTAGGTAAAAGAGTAATCATGGGAGTCGAGGACAGAACAGACAAATCAAATGACTATGATCAGTTCGATGCCATGCCTCCATTCGCTGTCGAAGTTGACCCAAGCATACCGCTTAGAAATGAAGAGACATCATACTTACATCACGACCATGACTAAGGAACTTTCGTCAAGAAAAGAAACTTCAATACTGTACTGTAATGATTAATGTTCAAATCATTTGTGTAATGTTGTATGAGTGTACTAGTCCTTTATTTATTTGAACTAAAACTTGTTAAAGCCTTTCAGATGCCTTGTGAGAAGTAACCACTAAGTTTGAGATTTTTCTGAATTAGTTGAGTATTTTTCTTATGTCTCAGGAGACAAATATTGTCGAGTCCGAATAGAAAGTAATTATTTCAACTATTAAATTATGTTTCATATAGGAAAGCTAAGGCTGTTAACACTTAACGAAATATAATTTTGCATGGTTCAAATACTTACCATTTTTAAAAAATGTTGCAAAGAGAAAGAATGAGAAAATGAGGAGGGAAAATGGGAAAAGAATTAAAGTCCCGCACAAAATAGTCCTTTAGTCCCGGGTGGTGTTACGACCCGTGACAAAAGGGGGGGGCTTTTGTCTCGGGTCGTAACACCACTCGGGACAAAAGAGGGAAATTTTCCCTTTTGGGGCTCCCGTGCGAAATCACCCCTTTAGTCTCGGGTGGTATCACCAACCGTGACAAAAGGCCCCCCTTTTGTCTCGGTTCGTTACACGACCCGGGACTAAAGGGGTACCTATATATAAAAGCAGCGACCCTCCCCCTCCAGCACTTGGCCATTTTCGTCCCCGATCCGCCGCCGTCATATTCATTGTGTCTTCCTCCTCCTCCTCCTCCGCCATCCTCCCCGACCGTCGCCTTCCGCGACGCCCCCCGTCCTCTTCCCCCCTGGATTCTCCGCCGCTGGCGGCCTCCCGGAATCTGCCGTCCATCGACTCGCGACGCCCCCCGTCCCCCCGCCACGCCGCCGGCTCGACGGCTCGTCGGCCCCCGAACGCGGCCGACTTCCTCCCCGACTTGCCCCGGCCTCCGGGGCTCCTCATCTTCATACTCCTCACGTCGGCCTCCTCCCCATCCTCCTCCTCCGCGTCGTCCTCCCCGGCCTCCGGGGCTCCGCCGCTACCCCCGCGCCGCACACCTTGCCGCCTGGCCGGCCGGCGCGTCGTCGCCTCCGTCCGCGCATCAACATCGTCGCCTCGTCCTGCTGCCTCTGCCTTCAGCCTCACGGTTGTCCTCCCCAGCGCGGGTAGGGGCGCGCCCGCCGGCGTACACCGACCCTGCTTGACTACCCCCAAATTGGGTCTTGCCAACGCAAACAAATTAATTGTCTGCGTCAGCAATTTTTTTAATTTCTTTTGAAGAATAAATTTATGTATAAATTTGTACTAAATATGTCTATAATAATTCTAATTAAATATGTTTCTCCCCAGCATCACCGACCGCCATCTCTCCTTGGCTCCCCACTGCCTCCCTCGACGCACCCAAGTTCTCACCGTCGTCTCGCCCCGACTCCCCACTACCTCCCTCGACGCACCCTAGGATCCCACCGCCGTCTCTCCCCTTCTCCTCACCGACCGCGGTAGGCGACACTACCGATTCTAGAAATAAATAGAAATTATTGTATATTCTCATAAATTCGTGTCGATTCATAGAAAATTACTGTTTATTCTAGATGGATACTAGAAATACATAGAAATTATTGTATATTCTCAGAAATTCGCATTGATTCATAGAAAATTACTGTTTATTCTAGATGGATACTAGAAATAAATAGAAATTATTGTATATTCTCATAAATTCGTGTCGATTCATAGAAAATTATTGTTTATTCTAGATGGATACTAGAAATACATAGAAATTATTGTATATTCTCATAAATTTGTGTCGATTCATAGAAAATTATTGTTTATTTTAGATGGATAACAATGGCAACGATGAAAGGATTATGGAGGAGATTATTGCTCGCAGTGCAAATGCCTTTGCATCTTACACTGACGAGGAAATTGTTCTAAATATGATTGGTGAAGGAGGCGTTGCCGCCGAGGACTTTGCAAATAACGAGGAAGACATAGCCGTCGGCTCAGAAAATAATGACGACCTTGAGGATACTAATGCAGAAGGTTCCAACGAGGTGTACATATCATGCATTAAGTTCATTAGTATTAATTCTATAACCCCATTTCTTGTATATTCTCATAAATTTATGTAGATTCATGGAAAATTACTGTTAATTCTTGTACGCTTCTGGATCGACGACGAAAAAGTCCAAGAGAGGTCGTACACAACTAATTGTCAGCGATGTGATGTATCGTATCACATAGGTGTCAGAGCTTGGTCAGCCTTGTGCTCCAAAAAAATCAAGGACAAGTTCGTGTCTCATCGCGGGGCCATTGTAAGGGACAGTGTGCCCATCAAGTATAGAGAATGGAAGGGAAACCAAGTAATCCATACGTGGTTCCAAAGTCAGTAAAAGACCAGCTGTGGAATGATGTGCTAAAACACTTCCACTTCTTAAAGGCATCGACGCAAACCTTGTTAAAGGTTGGACTCTAGTGAAGATGACAACTCAATTTCAAAATTTCAAGAAGAAGTTGACTAGAGATTTTATCAAGAACAACCGAGCTCCAAATTGGGATGAATATCTGAAGATAAAAGATCACTGGAAGTCCTTTGTTGAATACAAGAAAAGTGAAATTTTTTCCTAAAAAAGTGCCCAAGCGAAGAACAGTGCTAGTAAGAAAGGAGAGTACAACCATCGTCTTAGTCGAGGTGGTTACGCGGTAGAAATTCCCAAGTGGCGAAAGATGGAACAAGACATTATCACCAAAGGTATCATTTCACTAGCCCGAAAGATCTAAGAATCGGTACTATGCGCATGGAGGCAGATTGAACGCGGATGATGGTACCCTTGAATTCCCACCCACGTTACGAGAGAAGGCACTTGAGTTAATGAAAAAAATAGAAGATGTCAAAACTGGTAGATTGAAGGTTGACAAAGAAATGGATGAGCTCACTATGGCACTCGGGAATCCAGAACACCCAGGACGTTGCAGGGGCTACGGGGTGGTGCCGTGGAAGTATGCCTTCAAGGGAAACCTCGATAGCTATAAAAGCTGCAAAAGAAGAAAAGAGCGCGAAGAGGAGCATTAGCGCCAAATGATGGAGCAAAGACTTACAGAACAAGAAGAAAATATGCAGGTAGAGATTGAACGGCGACTGGCCGTAACGATATCTCAAATAGCCCAAACTGGAGCACTGCTCGAAGTACCTCTGGATCCCGTCATTAGCCCTTCCGCTCGGAAAAGCAGTTGTGCTTCTACCGAGGTTGCACTAGGTGCTTGCATAGAGGTTGCACCGGGTGCTTGCACAGAAGGCCCTGAAGAGCTGAGGGCAATTGAAGGAGTTCCAGTGGATGACAACCAACAATACCCGATGGATTTTCTCTGTCAGTGCACCCCATGTGAGTTGCACAAGCCATTTGGCAACATCACAATGCAGGTGGCGTACGGAAATGCTTTTGCACATTTTCCTGGACAGACTAGCCACGACATGTTGATTCCACCCGGCTACGCCTCGGTTTCTGTGGAGGAGATTTGTTAGTCACAATTTGAAGATCTAGAGCTAGACATCCCAGGAGGTGACGGGGAAAGGACACTCAAGGATGCGGTTCACAGTATCATATTGTGGCCCAAATGTTACATTATAATCCCCCAGACGGAGGGATCAATCCCTACTACAGATCCCCCGCAGCCTCGACCATCGTCATCTCCTAGGTCGTCCTCACGACCTTCAATATCACCTCGCTCACTGTCTGCATAAGAACCATTATTCAATTCCGGAGGTGCGAGC
This sequence comes from Cenchrus americanus, assembly GCA_947561735.1. Taxonomy (NCBI): domain Eukaryota; kingdom Viridiplantae; phylum Streptophyta; class Magnoliopsida; order Poales; family Poaceae; genus Cenchrus; species Cenchrus americanus. The sequence continues at coordinate 14,130,236 of OX387244.1, forward strand.
TCCAGCCATGATATTGACATCAATCCCGAATCACCTCCAAAAAGCAGAAAAAACCAATGGTGGCAAAGCAAGCGCCATCAAAAGCAGAAAAAACACCAAAGCACCGCAGAAAAAACTGCCCAACCACGAAAGCACATCAGAAAAACCATCCAGCCACCAAAGCACATCAGAAAAAACTGCGAAACCACCGCAGAAGAAACCACCTAGCCACGAAAGCACAACCTAAAAAACCGTTTGAGCATAATCTTCCAACCCAGTGCAACCACCAAAGCTGAAAAAAATTACCAACGATAAAGAAAATGGTTGAGCCCATCAGCAAAAGGAAGCTAGCATAGGAGACGACACAAGAAGAAGGAAAAACAATGATCGGTTCCCAACATGGGCATGAGTTTTTCAACAATCTGAATACAAAACAGCAACGAAGGGAGCTAGAGAAGACCAAACAAATAGATCCAGCCAAACTTGGATTTTTCAAACTAATGAGTGAAAACAACAAGAAATTGATGCCCATACTGGCGTCAACGTCGTCTAAAGAAGATGCGTCGATGAGCAAACAGACTTACGTTCCCTCCGGCCTCAATGCACATGAATGAGCTCTAGCAGAAATGCCTACACAAGAAGTAGTGAAGCTCCTTGATTTCATGGAAGAAACAAGGATGCCTTTAGGTGTTGCACTCGGCCATGAAGAACCACCCGAGATCCAAGTTTCGAGTATAGATGGCCCTTTCAGCTTGGAAAACCTCTGATGAGACCAGAACTAGTACTTAAGCTTTCTCCTAAGATGTACAAATTTCATGAGTGGTACATGCGGCAATCACTGAAAGGCGTACATAGCATACGTATGATTGCTGCACCCAAAGATTTTGCCACTGAAAGCAACAAGATGGTCTGGCTGGAATTCAAAGATATTTATGAAGTTTATCATCAAGGCGCCATGAATACCGATCTTATCGTCGCTTGCTGTCTGTAAGTGGCGTCTTTTTATGTTTATTAATTAAATTATTACGTATGTGGATTTACTAATTAACTTTGTATTTCATTTTTAGTAGCCCGCAAAACAACAGATGCAAAAAAAGAATATTGCCAGTATTGGTTTCATGGACCCATCAAAAGTCAACGAGTTTGAGGTCAAGCATCAACCAGACACAACAATCGCGACAATCTATAGGCCCTTGTCTAAGTTTCATGACAAGGATCTCATACTACTACCTTACAGCTGCGAGTATGTGCAATTGCCATCTAATTGTCTTTGCTAATTCTATTTAGTTCTAATTTGTATGACTATTATGACCATGTATGTACAGTTTCCACTGGATTCTTATGATCATTCAAGTTGACAATAGCAGCGTCATGGTGTGGGATTCATTGAGAAAAAAACCCCGCAAGTTACCAAAACCTTCAAGATATGTTTCAAGCATAATAATTCTATCTAAGACATTATATATATATATATAGCTTTTTTTAACACATTATCTCTCATTAATTTTCCTCAGAGCTTGGCAAAAATTCATTGCAGAGAAAGAAGGTGAATTTAAACCAATAATTACATGCTATATTGATTATCCGGTACGTAATCCACATAACAACTTCAGATTTGAGGAAATTTAAATTTATCACACATATATTTCGTAACATTTTCTCCTATCTACTTTAGTGTTTGAGACAAAAACAAGGAAATAATTTATGTGGATACTATGTCTGTGAGCACATACAATATTTGGCAAGTGCAAAGTCCGGAAATTATGATGTAAGTTAATTAAATAAACCTATTAATAATGCATCATTTCCTAACCGCTTCTATATTCAATTGTTGGGTGTAATATATTAACATATTTGCACATTATACAGATGGATACGAGTTCATTCAGAAGGATCGTCTTTCGGCGATTCAATAAAGTCTATTGGGATTCATCCATGAGGAGGTGGTTATGCCAACAGGAAAACATCATTATGATGCATCTAAAAAATCCAATAGATATTAGAAATTTGAAGTGAACAATATTTTGATGTATAAATACTATCTATTTTGATGTGTATATTTCTAAGTTTATGTAAGTTTATATATAAGTCTAACTTCAAAAATTTATATATAAGTCTAACTGCGTATATGGTATATATAGACAAGTATATACATATATAAAGTTCAAATACGTATACGTGCATATACGGGTTAGACAACAATTATAATATACGCTCAAATCGAAAACAAAAAAAGAGAAACAAGACCCTTTAGTCTCGGTTCGTAATACCACCCGGGACTAAAGGAACCTTTAGACCGAGACTAGGGGGGCTTTTGTCTCTCATCATAGTCGTGGTTGGACTTGAGAGACCTATTCCCCTTACCAACCAAGACTAAAGCCCCTCCCCCTACCGGTGGGCGTTATGGACCTAACGTCGTGGCCCACGGCGGTATGTGCCCTTGCCAGTGGGCAATGGCCCCTGCCGCCGTGGGCCACAGCGGCAGATGTATAGAACTGCAAATTTCGGGCAGACCATATATTTTTGCAAAATAGAGATAGAAAAAATATATATAAAAAATTTGCGTTTTCAGGTCGTGAACTCGTGATGGAGACAAGCCCAAGGTCCCGAAATGGGCTGAAGCGGTGGCCTGTTTCGTTTGTCCCAAGTTAGCCCATCCTCCGTACAGTACCAAAATGGTGGACTTCTCCTAGCGCTTTTTAATGAAATTATAGTAATAATAATCACAATATTACCCTGTTTCATAATACTTGTCATTTTGGTATTGTAGATACATTACTTTTTATTATGTATCAAGATATAAATTAGGTGTATAGAAAAAGAATGTATTTAGAAAAGACAAAACGACAAATGTTATGAAACTGAGAGAGTACATTAAAAAACTTCAATAAAAGGCATCTAGTAGGAAAAATCTATATCGAAATTTGAATGCTAAAATACTAAAAGAATTCACGTCAATAGGAGCAGTTGCAAATTGCGGTTTTGATTACCGGGTTCTGCTAGTATGTACGATGGATGGTAAGTGGAGGAAGCTTTCAGGTGATCCATAGCGCATGAACCGAAAATGAGGGACCGGAAGCGAGTTGGGGTGGTCACAGACTCACAGTAGTTTCTCTTAGCACAAGCAGAGTATTCATGATGTGTTGAGCTAGCTCGCCTCTCTTCTCCTGCCGGTGCCGGTGGTAGCCCCGCCGTGGCAAAGCGCTCCATTCCCCTCAGCTAGTCAGCTCGCCACTGCCCAGTGGTGGTCCTCTAGCTTGTCGCCCCGTTCATCCAGTGCCATCGTCGGCTACTAGTCTGGAACATATTCCCGTGTGCCCACCGAAATGGCAGTATCGCTCCCTGTGTACCCGATCCGTGTTGGCAGTTGCAACTTGCACCGTCGTTGCACGGGTGCGAATTTTTTTATTTCCCCCCTCAATTTTGCAAAAATATATGGTCAGAAAAAATTTACAAAAAATTTACCCTAAACCCTACAATTGTAGCTTTCGACGAGATCTACAAATTTGTAGTTCAAAGTTTTTCCATTTGAAGTCATCTTCATATTCAAATAGACGATATACTATCCATATTTTAGTTTTCATATCGAGATCTCAATTTTCAGTTTATGTTCAAAAAATTGTAACTTTTTTTGCATGAACACCGATGGAGGTAAACTTTATATGACAATTGTAGCTTTTGACGAGATCTACAACTTTGTAGTTCAAAGTTTTTCATTTTGAAGTCATCTTCATACTCAAATAATTAATACACTATTCAGATCTGAAGACTGCAAACTGAGATCTCGATAGTTTCTCAATTATTTGACTATGAAGATGACTTCAAATGAAAAAACTTTAAAGTACAAAGTTGTGTATCTCATCGAAAGCTACAATTTTCATATAAAGTTTACCTCCATCCGAGTTCAAACAAAAAAATGCAAATTTTTGAAAATTGACTGGACCCCATCCGTCGTGGCCCACGGCGGTAGCAGGTGCTACAGTACCGCGCGCGACGCTAGATGTGTAGTTTTGCAAAAAATTTTCGCACCATATATTTTTGCAAAAAAAGAGAAAAGAAAAATGTAAAAAAAGAAAAAATTCCACGGGTGCACGCTGGCGGGCTTGCCGGCGTCTCTAATTACGTGGTGCGGTGGACCGTGGGCGGCAGTTCGTTGTTGGGCTTGTAACAGAGTCGTGTGGCCCGCTCTTCATCCGGCCTATGGCCTGAACCTTTTTTTTTCTGCATTCGGCTTTCAAAATCAAACTAGTGGCGGGGGTTCACGTAACCCCTGATGGGGTGGGTACGTACCGTACGTTACAATACGCGGCGCCGGCAGCCTCCGTTAGGCTGTCTCCACTCGTCGTACTCCAAGTCCATCCTAAAGGGAATAGTACAGTATCAATTTCCCCGCACTTGGCATCCCCTACATTTCATACTTCATACCAACTACCTGCTGCGGAGCCCACTTGTCATACTCCTTTTATCTCCCATTCCCTCCCCACCCCTCTCCAACTCTGTCTTTCTCTTTCCCTTGGTGAGTCCGGCGGCACTGCATCCCCTCCCCACGAGCCGCAACGACGGCACCGGACCAGGAGCTGCTGCGGTGGCGGACGCCCTGTTGCTTCTCCCCCTCTTCCTTGCAGCGCGGTGGCGAGGAGCTATGGTGGCGGACGCCCTGCTCCCTCCGTCGCGGCTACGGCGGGCGGATGCGACGGCGGCGGGCGCCCTCGAGGCCACCGGTGCACGGGGAAAAGGAGCCCGAGGCGCCCTCTCCGCCGAGCGGGGAAAGAAGCCCGAGGCGGCCATGCGGTGCGGTCGGCGGTGGCGCCCACCCTCCCTTCTCCCCTCGCTTTCAAACGGCGGAGGTGGAGCTCCCGGGCCGGCGGCTCGCCCGGGCGGCGGCCGTGGTCTGCGCGGCGGCTCGCCCGGGGCAGCGCCGGCACCCTTCCTCTCCCCCGATGCCGGTCTGCACGAGCCCTCCCTCTCCCCCTGCATCGACGGCAAACCTCCCCTGCGTGCCTCGCCGGCGGTCATGGCAGATGAGCGCGGTCGGTCGGATCGGAGAGACCGGAACTCGGAGGTGGTGGCGGCTAGGCCTGTGCAAAATACCCGATACCCATTACCCGTACCCGAATTACCCGAACCCGAGGTACCCGATCCCAAGTTCGGATAGTGATTGTCATTACCCGAAATTAGTTTGGGTAATTCGGGTAATACACTCAAGTACCCAAACTACTCGAACTACCTGAAATTTGCCTTTGTCTTTATATTTATTCACATGTTGTTAGTTGAATACTTGAAATTGTCACTTTATTAGAATATAATTCTCTTAATTTGAATGAGTAACTATAATATATTATTCTTCTCAACTTGTAATTGAAACTCAACACAAACTAATAGTCTATGCAAAATTATGTGTGTCTGACTATATACTTTGATTATAGATTTCGGGTAAATTGGGTAACCCGAACCCGAACCCGATTTGTGCGGGTACCCGAATTTGCGGGTAGTGTTTTTCTGGAGCTGATATCGGGTAATGATTCTCATTACCCGATTTTCTCAAAACCCGAATTACCCGACCCGAACTAATCGGGTAACCCGAACGCCCACCCCTAGTGGCGGCGGAGATCTCGTCGTGGGAGCGAGGGGCCGCTCCCTCCCCGGCGACCCGAACCTCGGGAGCGAGGCACGGCCCCCTCGCTTCCTTGGCGGAGCGGCGTGGGCGCGGAGCCGCGGCGGCTCCTCCTCTGCTCCCTCTGGCGGCCTCACCTCTAGCCCCACCACCGGCCCAAGCTGCTTTGTGCTCCGAATCGGCGGCGGATCCGGCACACCGGCCTCCAAGCTAAGCGCCCTGTCCTGCGGCGGCTCGTCCTCTTCTCTGCAGCGAGCTCCGAGCGCGGGCGGGAGGTGCGAGGTGGTTGGGCGTGGGGGCATAGCGTCCATACGCGGAGTGCGCTGAGAATAGGGTGGGTTGGGAGAAACGGAACGGTAGCACAGCCCTCCTAGTACCCCGGTGCGGACTTTTTGACACCAAAAACGTACTGTAGGGGGGCGTAGCGCACCGGTACCGTCCCCAGTGCGGATAGCCTCAGCATACGGCATTTAGGTGGCCAACCGAATACTCCAACTCCTACTATAACTGGAACCCTGGAACAGGTCATATGGGATGGGCCTGTGCCGCTGTGCGTGACCCTGCTGCTGCCCATGCAACAACCGCTATTCATGAGCACTAATTCGTTTTCTCAAGGCACTATACGGCATTTTTTTAAGTAACACTATACGGCATTCAAGCCCCCCTTTAAACACCAAGGCCTCAGCAGCTGAAAATTTTAGGAAGGCGGATTCGAAGGACGAGTGGTTGGCGCCTCGTCACTGCACTTCACTCGCTCTCGCCTTGACAGTGCCTGTACAAAATTAGGCCTGCATACTCTGCATATATATACATATATACAGACATGTATAGACCAGCGGAGGCTACAATAGCTGTGCTCGCGAACCTGCTGCGACCAGGGTTCGCAAAACCGGTGGGAACCGGTCCGGTTCGACCGGTTTCCGGTGGAACCGGTCCGGACCGGTATATGAATTCCAAACCGTACTTAAAATTTTTACTCATCAGCAAACCGGCCGGTTTGACCGGTTTACCGGCCGGTTTTTATTGAATCGTGGGAACCGGCCATCCACGGTTTGTTAACCCTGGCTGCGACACACGACACCACCCAAGCCCCCGGATGTTGCCGTCGCAGGCTTGCTGTTGCAGGCTTGCAGCCGTGGACGACGACGACGCGCTCCCTTGGGCGAGTCGTTCTCAGAAGGGGTGGAGGAGTGAACGGGCGACCGATACCACTGAACGAACGAACCCGCTCTCTCGGAAACGAAACAGCACGGATGAATCAATGCGACAATGCGCTCCGGTGTCTGTCCGATCCAGCTGTGCTGTGCCTTTGGACGCAAGTGATTCCGATGGATGATCCTCCTGGCCATTCCATGGATGGGGGCAGTACAGCGGGTACTACACCGGGTACACGATCCCAGCAGCCAGATTGCTTGGGCGAAGTGGCCAAGGACGCGGGACCTTAAATTCGAAGGTGTGGTGCTGGTGCTGGTGCAGGCGGGCGAGCGGGAATATGGCCATTTAGAGTAGAGGAGAGCCAGCAGGAAGGAGGAGGCCATTGCATTGCTTGCTCATCTGCCGAGCTCGCTCGCGATTGCAATTGCAACGGCAGGGTGTGGGGGGGAGCATTGAAGCGAAGGGGTTTAATCGCCCCGGCTGACACCGCCCCCCCTCCCCCCTTGCAGCAGCACAACTGTCTCCAATTACTCGGGCATTTATACGGATTAAAAGCGAGTTAATCGGCAATAGCTCTCCCTTTCAATGACCCTAACCACCCAGCAGCATCCCCCTTCTCGGCACTTGTGATTGGAGGGTTTTCCTCCTCGCTGTCGCGGCCGAATCACTTTCTGGCTAGTACACGGAGTGACGGGAAGCCAGCTGCCCTGGCGTTGGCTCACGCTCATCGGAATGAAAGCAGCGCAACTTCTCCGACCATCTTCTCGGCTCGGGTAATTAAAAGACAAGATACTCGCTTTGACAGATTACTATTGTGTCATTGTGCGTGCCGAATAGTTAGATCATTCGTCCTGTTCATTTGGCTGATGACGGATGGTTGATGCTGGAGCTCCTTTCCGGTGCCATATACTAGGGCATACTACTATCAAAAAAGGACTAGTATACAAACATTTAACGGTTCAGATTAATTGTATACTTCGTAAAACCAAACGGTAGTATGAGGTGGTATGCATGGGTAGTACTAAATTACCCCTTTATACTTCGTAAAACCAAACGGTAGTATGAGGTGGTATGCATGAGTAGTACTAAATTACACCTTCTATACTTCATACCACTCATGGGTGGTATAAGGCACCGGAAAAGACCTCTGATGGTGATTTGTTCTAAGAGAAAAGTTCTGCTGGCTGGTTGCTGGTGGCTGGTTTGTTCTGAGAGAAAATTAATGCTGGCTGGTGGCTGATAAGCCAAGCGAACAGGGTAATCATCTAGTCTAGTGGAGTATATTTGACAGTTTGAACTTCATCTTCATGGCGGTCTATGCAACTCAACTGAATACCACTATTTCCACATCCTGTACACACGTTTAGCTGTATTTTGAAAATGTCAAAGCTACAAAGAAGTTGTAAAACTAAACATGTTTTGAAGGTAGTAAAATATACTAAAAACATTTATGTGATTGTTTCAGAGGACTTGAGGTTGAGGTGCCGCAGGGTCACATCATCCATCAACGAACAACTGCACACTAAACTATGGGAACAAAACATTGTTCATATGACTGCGTATTACAGTATTCGGCAGAAGCATGGACTTTGTAAAGCTTTTTTTTGTGTGTGTGAGCGAGGGTGCTTTATAAAGAAAGTTTATAAGTTGATTGGTTAGAATCCCGTGGAATTCAGTAAGACCTTGCACACAAGACTGGTGAACTGTACAAGATAAACCTCTGTGATTTACACCAACAAAGTTGCCCGTTCCTTTGAGAGCCACAAGCTGCAATGTACGATTCAGCTCTATCGTGGATTCATGGTAGAACATGCACTAACATAACCGCGCCATTTCGTATTAACATTGCTGCGCAGCAATCGCATTGCATGCTGTCATTGCCACACATTTATGTACCATTCAGTACTCTGAAGTTTGATGTCTGAAGAAAGTTTGATGTGGTAGGACAAAAGTGTAACTCCAATTAAAATCGAATAATGCTCATCGCAGAACAGACTTGATGCACTTGATTCCCAACAGCACAGCACATACTAAGAAGTAAGAACACGAAATTATTACCTATAAGAAGACACGAAATTATTACCTAGACCGATCCCTTTGACAGCGCGGTAGAAACAGGTCTATGCAATAATTCCTTGGTGATCGAAACAAGCTCGACGGGGAATAGGAAATTACTATAAGCTACGACTGATGACGAAGACGATGGCGTGAAGGCAAGAACTCAGCTCTCAGCAGCTGCCTATCCGATCGATCCGCAGCAGCTCTGTCACTCGTGCACGGTTTCACCGGCGCTGCCGCGGATGGCGCTGCTCGCCGTCGTTGAAGTCGAGAAGCACGGCGTTGTGGCACCGAGGGCACCTGGGGTCCTCCCGGGACAGCATCACGTACATCATGCACCGCGGGCACCCGGCCAGCACCATGGTCGCCGCGCCGCCGCCGCCGGGCGGCGCCGCGGCGGCTTCCGGGCTGCCCTCGGACGACACGCACGAGCTCGGCGGCGACGCGGTGGACGACGACGACGACGACACCCGGCGCGGCGAAGTCGTGCTGCCGTTGCCCCTGTCCCCGGCCGGGCGCGCCGTCGTCGAAGGCGCGCCCCTCGCCCTCGACAGGCCCTGCCTCAGGAACTCCAGCTTCGACGCCTTGCCGTTGTTCCTGCTCATCGTCACCGCCGCCGATCAGGTTCCGATCACTAGGACAAACAGACTACACGATGTTAGGGTCAACAGACTGACAAGCTTGATGCTACATTTGCGATGAGCAAACCTTGGGTGAAGTCTTAATGATATGGGGAGAAAGAGCGAGAGAGCTAGCGATCAGTACGGTATGCTGGTGGATTGGAGCTCTCCACCTGGTTGTATATAGCTGTTTGCTAGGTGTGAGTGTTTGTCCAGCAGCTCCGATCCTTCTCTTATATAATGATGATTGAGGGGTTGAGGAAGAGGAGCTGGTTTCCTTCAATACAAGGCAGCTACATTTAAACTCGGCTACGTTCCCTCCAAGTCTAGCTCTGTGCTGGTCTTCTGGATGGATGCTGCTCTGCCATGTTGTCGTGTTGATGTATATTTTTTTGTTGAAAATGTGTGTTGATGTATATTTGTTTTCTATTTTTCTCCACATCTTGATCTTACTGTGTTGCCAACTGGAGAACTACACGGCAAGACTATTAAAAAAAAGAGACATTTTGTTTTGCTAATATGCTGTGTGGGTGTGTCCCGGTGTAGATACAGGCTGTTTTTTGCTAAAAGAAATTAGCACCAAACGATCTTAATGAACGAAAAATGCACGCCAACAAGATTGGCAGCTCACCTATATCCTGGGATCGTAGAATCTCACATCACACTCGCAGCTACTGTTAGCACAGCATTCCTGCTAGTTCCCTGTCACGCGTGCGGGAGAACTACGCAAACTGTGACCCGCACAAGCAAGCAGCTGAGGCGAACGTCATCGTTCTTGTACACAACATGCCAATGCACACAGTAACACAGGGCACACAGCAGACAGCACACACCCCGCGTTCCCGCTTACGGCGACCTGAACGGAGAACACATCCGTGACGGTGGATGGCGCAGGTGCCAGATTCAGGAGGCATAAATGGTACTGACTCCGCTTGCCACGGCACGAGCAGTAATCAGGACGAGCAAAAAAAAAGACGTAATCGCGGCATGTGCTGGCATTTACGCATCGCCAGAGGAACCCTTTTGAATTTGGAAAGTGACTTGGATGAAGGAGAGAAATCTGAACGGCGATGCACGGTGAAACTGCACACGCAGCCACTGAGGCAGTGAGCGAGGCCCGGGCAAGCGCGAGGCTACGGCGATGTGCGGGTCCGAGAGGTGGATGTGCGCGCGGCCTTGTGGCAGTTCAGGGCCAAATGGTATATGTTGCTTAAGCGGAAAAAACATATCATCATGCCGCGGGCTCCACCTGCAGGTTCTTCTTCTACCTCTGTCCCAGAGCTCCCCGTCTGAGCCGGGTTAGTGTGGCGGTGTCGATGTCTTAGACCGGCAACCTACTAAGGGGAGTACCCGAAGTAGATGAATGTGGCCTCGCCGAGATCGGTAACTCGAAGTAAGAGACACGTGGCACACAATTTAGACAGGTTTGGACCGCGAGGTGCGTAATACCCTACGTTCTGTATGCTGCGTAGCTCTGGATTGATTGGATGTGATTACAAGATGGCGTGTAATCTGATGCGTATGAGAGAGGAGGATCCCTGCCTCGCCTTATATAGTCCGGGAGGTAGGGTTACAAGTCGGTTTATGGAGAGAATACTAGCCGTGTACGTCTAGGAGTCCTCTACACAGTACATGGTATGTATAGCTTCCTATCCGAGTACTTCTCCACCGTAGTCCTTGCGCCTCACGCCAATAGGTACCGTGCGGCACAAGTCGGGTAGTCCCAGGGGTCCACCGAGTAGTCGGTCCTGGTACCCACCGAGGTAGTGGGCCCAGGGAGGTCCATACGACAAGCCCACGAGTACTTTGTAGTCGAGTAGGATAGCTTCGAGTAGTCTTGACGGCCTTGACGAGTAGTCCTCAAGTGTCCCCGAGTACTACAAGTCAAAAGTCCTCAAGAATATTTTAAGCATCCCGAGGCTGGAATGTACTCCAGCTGATATCTGAGTAATCCTGAAGTCTTTTCGAGTAGTCCCAAGCGTCCTCGAGTGCTGCTCTTGAAGGTCTTTAATAATACCCGTGTTGTCTTGAAGCCGAAGCTGGTATGGAAGTGCGATTGCAAAATCGCACTCCATATGGAGTAGCCCCCGAGCCTTAGGTTGAGTTGTAGACTCTGGCTGAGGGTCCATCTGAAGTTCTGGCAAGATTATCCCGAAAAATCCGGAGAAAAAACCGAAGGACACGTGGCACGGAGCCCTCGAGCCTTGAGTCGAGTACTTACTCTCTAATTGAAGGGTCATCTTGTATGTAGAAGGTGTCCTGAGTTGCTCTTGAATCTTATCGCTACCCATGGAGTTGATTAGTTGTAGCCGAGCCCCCGAGATGAGGCGTATCGACTACTAGAAGTTGAAGGGTCAGGCGTCGCCGCTGAGTCAGCCGTCTGGAGGCTTATCCATCCGGCCGTTGGAGGAGCCGCCGTTGACTTATAAATAGAAGCCGAAACCCTTAGGGTTTTCCACCCCGTGCACTTGCAGCCATTCCGAGCAGATCGTGCCCAGAAACCACTGCCCGTGCGCACTGCCACCTCAGAGGAGAGTGTAGATCCAAGCACGCCGCCACCGGAAACCACCACCGTAGCCCCCGAGCGAATGCGAGTGAAGACCCTGTGCACTTGGAGGATGAAGCCCTCGTCATCGAAGAGCCTGAAGACCGCCGGTGGGAAGAAGAGGTCCCGCGAGGAAGCCGCCGCGGGAACATCGCCGCCGGTGTCTCCGCCGCGGCCAAATCCCAACCAGGAGTGGAAGAAATCCAAAGCGATGACTGAAGATCTGCTGGCGCTCCTCGACAGTGGATTTCTGCGGGAGAAGGAAGTCTATATGTGGCGTGCCACTGCGGGAGATCTGTATCCCATGGAGAAGACCCAGACGAGATCCCCATGTTCACGCGATTCGCGGAGCGAGGGTTGTCTCTCCCGGCAAGCGATTTCTTCAAGGGGCTATTGGAGTACTACGGCATCGAGTTCCTCAACCTCAACCCCAACGGTATCTTCCACACCTCCGTCTTCATCCACTTCTGCAAAGCCTTCTTGGGGATCAAACCCCACTGGGTACTCTTCCGGAAATTTTTCTGTGTGAAGCCCCAACCTAGCGCCTACAACCCCCGAGTAGTTGGGGGAGCCGGCATCCAGATGCGCGAGGATGCCGCGGAGCAGTACCTCGCGTACAAGCTGATCGACTCCAACCAAGATTGGAAGTCAAATTGGTTCTACATCACCAATCACCACCCGGAGCTGCCGAAGCCGAGCGGGAAGCAGCCGAAGCACCGGCCATGGTGGAACTCTGAGCCGACGATGCAGGAGGGTATCCAGCTACCCGAGCTGTTGGCGAAGATCAAGGCTTTGAGAGAAGCCAGGCTGAGGGCCGAGCATGTGGCCTTCAGCTTCATGAAGAGAAGGGTGCAGCCGCTGATGGTTCGCGACACCTTGGGCTTCCAATACACCGGCGACGACGACACGTCGCGGATGCCCGGAGGTTAAGTCGACGACGACGACATCGTTGATAGATTGGGCAGGATCTTCAAGGACATGCCGGCGTACACGCCATGCCCGTGCCCGAGTACTCCTCCACGCATCCACCCAATGACGTCAGTATCCGTACTGAAGTCGGGTACTGATTATGTAGTAGTAGTCGTGCTCATCCAATGTGCTTCTTGCAGGACGACGTAGTGAAGTTCGTCTCCGAGCCGACGTCGCCTCCTCGACTTGTCGAGATCCCGGATGAGGGAAGGGGCAAGGCCAAGGAGCGTCGTGAAGTCGGTGAAGGAGACGACACAGTAGTCGTTGAATACACTTCAGACGAAGATGACGAGGAGACGCTGCAGGAGCGGTTCCAGCTGCGGTCAAGATTCAGCCGCCCTGGACTGCCCCACGTCCCTCTCGTTCAGGATCCGCCAACTAGCCTGGAGGCTAGTTTCCTGCGCCGCCAAGGAAGCCGCGCAACGTGGCCCGCAAGCGCGTGGCCAAGAAGCTTAAGGTCACGGAGACCACATCTCAAGAGGTAAGCTTCCTTGAGTAGGGTAGTCGAGTACTTATGTTTCGATGTTGTGTATGCTAACGATGAAACTCCATTGCTTGCAGGAGATTCCGCCTTCCAACCCCGTAGAGCAGGAGGACGAAGGCGACTGGGATGCGGTGGGAGAGCCGACTGGAGGCAGCCGCAGCCCAGCCCCCACCTGTGACGCCCCAGGTTTTAATTAGCCTTAATAGCCGGTCAAATGGTCGACAATGGTCAATCCACGGTCAACCTGGGCCCTCAGCTCGAAAAACTCACTAACCCACCCTAGTGACCCTAATTGACTAGTAAACACACTTGTGGGGCCAACCCATGGTCAAAGGATGGTCAAGCTCCCTTGCCACTCTAGTGCCCAACAGTGTCTGCTGGAACTTTTGCCGCGTTCTCCAAAATTCACCTAAACACTTAAAATTCTAACTTTATGAAAGTTGTCCATCTTGATGAGGGACACAACTTTCATGTATATTGGCATTTCAAATTTTGAGGGGAAAAGCTTGGAAAACAAGTTGCAAGGCAATTTTTACTGTTTGTCACAACAGGCTGACATTCACTTTTGGCATTCAAATTACTCCAAATCTAGACAGAAAAACCCTATATAGCATTTGTAGAACATGTTGTTGGTAGCTAGATCTACAACTTTGGTATTTACCACTTGGTCAACTTTTATACAAAAATCTAGAGGAAAATCGATTCAAACTTAGCACCAGGGAATAGCAACCGGCCAGAGCGCCGGCGCGCCACGACGTCGCGCGCGCCGCGCGCGCGCGCGTCGCCGGCCGCCGCCGGCGCACCCCGACGTCCGCGCCACCGCTCGCCCGTGGCCCGCACGGCCCGAGGCATGCGCGGCTCGAGGCCCCGTGCCCCAATGCACCCCGCCCGAGGCGCCCGAGGTCGGCGCCGCCGCACGCGCGCGCGCGCACGCCGCGGACCGGCGGTCCGTCGGCGGTGTCGCCGCCGTACGCGCGAGCCCCGAGCCGCCGTAGCACGGCGAGCATCTCCGCCGTCACCCCTTCGTCACCCCGGATGCGCCGAGCCGCATATAAAAGCCCCTTTGCCTCTCCTCCGCGCGCCGCCCGAGCCGCCCGCCGCCATTGCCGCCGCCCCGGTGCTAGCACTCACCGCCCGTGCTCACCGCCGGCCAACCGCTCCGGTAGCACCCTTAGGCACCCTCCAACCTTCCCAAGTCGCTTGTTTGCCGCGCATTTCGTCTCCATCTTTGTCTTTCACCGAGCCGCCGCGGTCACCGCCGCCGCCGCCGCCGAACCTCGCCGCCGGCCAACTCCCCGCCTCCACTCCGGTCCCCTACGACTTCTAGGTGAGCACGTGGTCGTGCTTGAGCCGCTTGCCCCGGCCGGCGGAGCCACCGGCTCGCTGGCGATTGGCCGTGCCCGCACCGCTCGGCCGGCCAAGGGCCAGATTGCTACGATTTGAATACTTCTATGGTGTTTCGCGTAAAAGTGCAGGGCCTGTTTGTGAAGATCCCTATCTAGTATTTCTTGCAGTTTAGCCCAGCGCCTTGTAAAATTCCTAGAAATTCGTAGAAAAATCAGAAAAATACCAAACCCATTTTGTTGGGTTCAGGAAGATAAATCCCACCACTTTTGTTATATGCACATGGCCGGATTCTAAATATTTTTAACATGAAAAATACAAGTGTGAAAAACCTAGATCTGGCATAACTTTAAATCCATAACTCCTTTGTATCCCAGTTTTGGATATGTTGTGTGTTAGGCCATGACTAGATGCTGTGCCAAAAATTGCACAAAGTTATGTAGTAGATCTTGTTAAATAAATTGTTTTCCATTCCTGCAGAGACTGCCCAGATGATTTTTCTTGCTAAATATATTTATGTTTTTGAGCTCAACTTGTGCACACTGTCTTGTAATACCAAAATACATATCTTGTGAATTAATCACGATTTTTGGCTTAACAGAAATAATTATTCTTGATTTATGCATGTTTTTCTTTGCAAATGAATAAAGTAAGATCAGTAGAGCCTCTAGGTGAATGTGCTGGTTCTTTAGGCTTGTTTAGGACCAGAGAGCATGCATAAGAAAGTTTGGGTCATTTTGATGCCTATTTATTTTTATATGCATTTAAATGGAATCACTAGCTAGTCTTTGTTATTTTCCATAATATTTAATTTTCTAGCATCCAACACTTACATGTGGGTCCAATGGACCAGGATAGGTGGTAGTAGGCTTAAGAAACACTCCTTTAATTTTTGGTAATTTAATTGCTTAATAGAAAGCTTAAAAGCCTTTTAATAATAAAGAGAACTTAAATAAAGAAAAGCCCTTATTTACTTCGTTTTCCTTTTTGAAAGTATTTCCTAATTTAATTAAAGGGTAATTAATTACCACTGCTGATCTGAAAGTAATTCATAAATAAAAAATATTATCCATACCCTTGCTTGTGAAATTAAAAGGAATTAAAGCCTTCACATGAAATGACAAGTATAATAAAAACCCTTGTTCAAATGTGCAATAGAAGGATAACCCATGTACAGCCAATAACCTTCCTAAAAGAGAAACATTAGATAGATGCTTGTTAAGGTGAATATGACCAACCAAGAGTGGATAAGTGTTGGGGGGTTACCCGAAAAATTCGGATGACTACCCTAACACGAGTGAGAGTTCTTAACACGTTCAAGTACAAAGTCGAGCGCAAAGAGACCGTGATTCCCTTTGCAAGTAGCACGAGTTCCAAAAAGTCCGAATCCATTTACACGTGCCCTTGTGCCCCTTTTATAGGGAGACAAAGGGACTTTTACATACCGATAACACCCTTAACCTCGAGAGAATATTCCTAGTGTGAACGCATACATGATTGTCTTTTTCATCCAACATATTTACAAATCTGCCACTAGTTCACACTCTAAACCCGAACTTTTTGGGACAACAACTTTGACTTTGCTTCTCCCCCGGTTTGTGAATGTCTTCGCGTGAAACTCCCGAACATGGTCTTCGACGGGTTCTCGAATCGGCCGTTCTCCGAAGTTCGGGCCATCGACGCGTTCGAGATTCCAAGCTTCCGCATGTTCGTGACTCCACTTCTTCACCGAATCAAGATTCCCGAACTTTGCACATTCGCGAATTGGAGGCTTCACAGGTTCCGTGGCTTCCGAAAATCGTGAATTCCCCGCTCCCGAAAAACATGCTTCGAGAACTTTGTTAAACTCAACGTTTCGAGGGTGACGGGTTTTCCCGAATTCCCCAACAATAAGACAACAAACTATCACATCACCTGAACTTGCATTGCATTCCGTGTAGATCTTCCGGACAGAGATTACTCCCTTGTCCCGGAAAACGAGAAAGGAGGAGCGGAAGCTTCACTACAGTACGTGGAAGTGCTCGACACCGAGGGCGCCTAGGCTAACCTAGCTGACGAAGGCAAGCTCCGGTTCATCTAACCTAGTTTTAAAGTTCTTTATTCAATTATCTATGAATGATTGTGCATTTACGTTCAGGAGTTGAAAGAAACCCTAGATGCATGATCCATAGGTACCTTTGTCCTTACTAGTATGATAGGTCGATAGCGGCTAAGCTATAGGACCGTTACAAGTCGGGTGATGACCTCACTCGCGAGAATAGGTTCCTAGATAGGAATCATAATATATCCTAAACGGATTGCTCACGTGGTAAGAGCATGGGATCTGGGCTCCGGTCCAGTGGTTATGTGGGTTAAGTTTTTGAACGTACTAAGCACATGTCGGGTATATATGGGACCGGTAAGCCTATGTACCTTAATGAGGCGACGAGGGATCCTACCATTACTACTCTTGGGACTCGCTCCCACGGCTAGCTACCGGTGGTGTATGGTGAGTCCGGGTATCTCGCGGGGTATTCCGGATAGCCTGCACCAAAGACTGTAAGATTCGATCCCGACCCGAGGATTTTTGGGAACGGCCTGGGAAAGTTGTCCCTTCGGGGGTAGCCTACCATGTGTTTGGGTCTACCTTGCAAGGTTTAAATCAATCGATTGTCGGCCTCTCACCGTTATCCGAGACTACTTACTCCACTAGTCATGAGATCTCTCATGATGGAAGTTGATGAATATTATGTTTGATTAATTGTATTGTACAATTTTGTTTGTACTAGTGGGCTAATGTAGTAAAGATTAAACCTACTAGAACTTGTGCTAAAATCTTGAAAGTAAGGACCTACTCTTTGTTACTTTTTAGCAAAAGCAACCCAGTAGCCAAAAAGCCTTTCATGGTCTAGATTTGGTGAAGTAGTTATCACCGATGGGTAAGTCTTGCTGAGTATTAGTATACTCAGCCTTGCTATAATGTGTTGATCCAGGTACTGCCTTCAGTGATGTGTGGCCTAGAGAGATCCTGCCCGGCTGGGAGCTGGAGTGGGTGGAGGACGACTACTGAAAGCGTCATGGATGGCCTCCCGTGGTGTCTTCGCTTCCGTTAGTTAAATTCCGCTGCTTTCGAAAACTCTGAACTATTTCGTCATGGCAAAAACTATGTTTTGTAATAATTAAACCCCTCGGGGTACAAATTTGGATATTAATGATGTTGAGTTTTAATGCATATATCCGATCCTTGTGCTTTTCAAGTGATTTACCGGGTGTTGACCCGGCAACTAATGACAGGATGATACTTTATTATTGCTTAATGACCAAAGTGGATCGGTCTTAGGCGATAGTACGGTATTTTCCTGGGCGGGTTGTCACACCACCATGGAAGAACTCGTGGCGCAACTGACGCGCCAGCCCCCAGTTGCTTAGGGGAGTGCTGATCCGGCCGCTGTTGTCGCTGATGAGCCAGCGGCTACTGAGGCCCAGGAGGAGGCGCCTGCTGAGGCTGGACTGGTCGACATCGCCAGCATCCTCGGCGCCCCAACCGTGACGGTAGTCTGGTCGAGCCTGTAAGTGAAGATCTTTCCTGAGTAGTACATTTGGTTTGGTAGTCGTACTGAGTTGACAACCAGTTGTGTACTCTGCAGGAAATCGACGGATTTGACCCGGGATGGGGATGAACCCGGCACGGCGGTGGCGGAAGAGAAATGCGCGCCGGCCCGCCGAGGAGTCCGCTCCCGCCCCTCGGGCAGAGTCCGAGGCACCGGCCGTGGAGGCTGCATTGCTAGAGGCCAGCATCGTAGAAGGTGAGTACACTGCACAGGTGCAGGTAGCCTCGAGGAGTAGTCGTATCCGCCAAGAGTGACTGATCCCGTTGTCTTCTTGTTGACAGGTGCTGAAGCCGAGAGAAGCGCTATTCCCGAAGCGGTGCTGATATGACCATGCCAGCACCGATAGCCTCTCCAACCACATTTCCAATTTCTACCGGACCTATCACTCGTAGCCAAGCTAAAAAGATCCAACAAGAGGTGCACGCGCTACTTTATGAGTTTCAACTCAATACCAGTGATAACTTTATGCTACCTAAGTCTTGTATGTTGATACTTCTCAGGTACATGGAAGAGAGTCATCAAGACGAAGACCACGAAGCTGGAATCGGCAAAAATCCTCGTCATTCAAGCAATGCCATTAGGCAAGGACATTTCAACAAAAGTCATTTGGCAATTTTCTCGAAGCATAAGTTCGGGCATTAAACTGTACCAATCTATGAAGTTTCACATAGCATGCTATACACCATTGGAAAGATAATCAAGTTCACTTTCCAACGCATCTAGTCCCACGTCATTTGAAGATTCCTAGAAGAAGTTATGATCGAAACATTGAAGATCTGCTCAGCAGTCAAACAAGAACGACGGAAACAACTCGAAGGTCATCTCGGGAGATCCTTTCACATTGGCGGCGTATTCGGTTTGTTTTCGTGTTTCCACCCATCTAGGAGGGTTGTTCCTAGTATAAATACCCCCCTATATGTAAGCTAAAAACAACTTTTGATGAATTGAGATAATCCAAGTGATTTCGCAGCCGAGCTGCCTGAGTGCCTTACTCACACCCTTGTTCTTCCTTGTTCTACTTGGACTTGTGAAGAGATCTCTCTGAGATCCACTGATTCATGCTCTACGGGTTCCAGTACGGCTGCCCCGTCTTGTGTGGATTAGCTCTGGTTGTGGTTCTGCGGTCGTTCGGAGATCGAGTCGAAGTCTTCGCGGTTTCGGTGCCTCTCTCCCCGTCGCTGGGTCTCATCCAACCTTGGTCAGGTATAAAGATAGTTATCCGCTGTTCATCGGCAACTTATCTTATTACCGCTGTTCTTCAGCAAGTTATCTTGTTAGTTCCGTTGTCATCATACTATATTACCTTGTTCATAGACCTACCGCCGTGAACATCGGGCCATCCTCGTTCTAACGCCGGTTAGAACCTATCATCCGGTATCGAGCATTCGTTGACACGGTAGGTCTTACCATCATCATATATTTATCCCTTTTATTATTAGTCATATTTTATTTCGTCCTATAGTCCAGAGCCTTAAAAATCTACCTATAACCCTTTGGCGGTACTGTTACCTTGTGTTTTTGTGATTCTTCAAGTTGCTAAGTCGCCACCATTTATATATAGTGTGTTTGTTTTGTTTCCATCTAATATCCGCACCCCTGTTCATGTTGTATAAAAAAAAGAGATCAAAAAAGGAAAAGAAAAGAGTCAAAAAAAAAGGATTAAAAAAAGGAGAGAAGTGAAAGAATTTGAAGGGGAATTGTGTTGCGGGTGTTTGTTGAAAGTTCACTTTCATTCCAAGCTGGTAGTAATCTATATTGCTGCCACTTTATATATTTTGAGCACATTATTTCGCTTGGTTGACAGTACCGTAAGCCCTCCTTGTTTAGCCACCTATAGCTCCACTTCGAATCTGAAACCGGGACTTTCAAATCGTAATCCTTACGACCTCACTACCACCTCCGTTGAAGCTGCCAACACTAGCACAATCACAGTCCTTGAGGACAGGCAGAACTTGGGTAAGTAAGAGGTGAGTTTGAGTGTTTCCACAAATACTTCATATTCCACATATTTCTTGCTGCCCCTAACATGGCGGGGTCGGATTCTAATGTTCATGGTGAGCACCATGAAGAGGATGAACGCCCGGTTTCTCGGCCGAGATGCGTCGCATGGCGGACTCACTTATGGAGGCAATGGGAAGGATGTTCGATGCCCGCTTTCCGGCGGCGGGGGGATGTGGACCACGTCGTGATCAAGAAGACCATCATCGGGAGGAGTCCGGAGATGAGAATTCCGGTTTCGGCCATGGATTTGATCGGTTTGGTGATGGCCGAGGAGGACATGGTGGTGGTCGTCGTGTCGATTTCGATAATCGGCGTGGTGGTCACCGTGCTGATTTCCATAATCGGTGTGGCGGACGTCGTGCACACGAACGTCATGTGAGATTTGAAGACGAAGAGTTTGAAGATCATGAGGAAGGGTCTAATGATGAAAATCCCTTTGGTCGTGGTGGGAGATTTGACCGGCGTCATCATCTTCGACATGCTGATTTTGAAGATAGGGGATTTCACCGCGGTCGTCGTCATTATGATGACCCCGATAATATTGCTCGTGTCAAGTTGAGTATCCCCAAGTTTACCGGAAAGGAGAATGCCGATGAGTATCTTGAGTGGGCCGAACAATGTGATCAGATTTTTAGGGTGCATAATCTTTCGGATCGGCGTCGTGTTAACCTTGCTTCGGTTGAGTTATCCGGATACGCTCTCACTTGGTGGAATCAAAAGTGCGGGAGAATCAACTTCGCTTAGGTCTTGGATATATTCACACTTGGGAAGAAATGAAGCGAATGAGGAAGAGGCGTTTTGTTCCTTCGAGTTATGAGCGTGATCTCATGAATCGTTTGCAAACATTGAGGCAAAGAAAAAGATCGGTTGATGAGTATTTTAAGGAGATGGAATTGCTGCTAGTTCGGACTGGAACTAGAGAAAGCATGGAGTCTAAAATGGCAAGATTTCTTGGAGGTCTTAATGAGGAGATCGCTGGTTTTGTGGAGATGTTTCCATACCATACCTTGCAAGATCTTGTTGATCAAGCAATGCGTACTAAGAGGAAGATTCAGCAGGAGTCATGTGGAAGATCTTATGGCAGTCATTCTATTGCCGCCCCTTGGCGCAAACAGCAGTTCAATACTTCTTTTGGTGGGGGAAGATCTCAAGGTAGTACACCTAAATCTTTTCCATCAAATAGTGCATCAAAGATGGCAGGTTCTAGTGCTTCATCGCCCGCGAATCAGCAGCGACCTGCTGCCAGTTCAGCAACACCAAGTGTTGCCTCAGGTGCTGCATCTTCCATTCGTAGTAGGGAGATTGTGTGCCATAAGTGCCACGGTCGTGGGCACATTGTAGCACAATGCCCAAGCAGGAGAAGAATGTTGCTGAATGAAAAAGGTGAATGGGAATCAGAGAGTGATCCTGAGGATGAGGGGCCGAGGTTTGATGAAGAACCTGAAGAGAAAGAAGAGAATGAGATTCAGCCTGATGAAGGTGATCATAATTGCTTTATTTCCCTTCGTGTCCTTAGTGTCACTGCTGAAAAGGAGAAGAATGAGCAGCGACACAATCTTTTCCACACCAGAGGCATGATTAAAGATAAGCTTTGTCGCATCATTGTTGATAATGGCAGCTGCAATAATATTGCTAGCCAAGAGTTGGTGGACAGATTGGGACTGAAATCTAAAAAACGCCCAAGTCCGTACAAGATGCAATGGCTTAATGATTGTGGCGCGCTGCGTGTGAGTCACATTGTGACAGTTCCTTTCTCAGTTGGGAAATATAATGACCAAGTGGAGTGTGATGTGGTACCTATGCAAGCATGCGAGCTGCTGCTAGGAAGACCTTGGTTATATGATCGTGATGTTCATATTTTTGGAAGAACCAACAAGCTGTCTTTTGTGTACAAAGGAGAGCGAATTTCTTTGCTTCCTTTGACACCGGAGGAAATTATGAAGGATGATCTCAAGAAGAAACAGCGAGAGAGCGAGAACCACTTAAGAGTGACCCACAAGA
This sequence comes from Cenchrus americanus, assembly GCA_947561735.1. Lineage (NCBI taxonomy): Eukaryota > Viridiplantae > Streptophyta > Magnoliopsida > Poales > Poaceae > Cenchrus > Cenchrus americanus. The sequence goes on from OX387244.1 coordinate 14,152,596, forward strand.
ATAGTGAGGGAGAGTTTTCACGGCCACAAAAAACCCCACGGCCGCAAAGAACCCAAAAACCGGGAAAGAGGGGTTAGTCATGATGGGTAGGAAAGGGGATCTAAAAGAATTGAGTGAACCTAATGCCATGTTCTTTGTACTCTCGTACAAGGACACTTTTCTTTATACTAACAACTTACCCTCCACTTTGCCAAGTGTTGTTTTTGATGTGTTACGGGATTTTGAGGATGTGTTCCCCGACGAAGTACCACCGGGGCTGCCACCTATGAGAGGGATTGAGCATCAAATCGACTTAGTCCCCGGTGCATCACTTCCAAACCGAGCCGCATACCGCGCCAATCCGGAGGAGACAAAGGAGATTCGGCGCCAAGTGGAAGAATCAATCAAGAAAGGGTATGTCCAAGAAAGTCTTTCACCTTGTGTTGTCCCCGTTTTGTTAGTACCTAAGAAAGATGGATCATGGAGGATGTGTGTGGACTGCCGAGCTATTAATAACATCACGGTAAGATATAGGCATTCAATTCCTCGATTAGATGACATGCTTGATGAACTTAGTGGTGCTATTATATTCACTAAAATTGATTTAAGAAGTGGTTATCACCAAATTAGAATGAAAGAAGGAGATGAATGGAAAACTCGCTTTTAAGACGAAATTTGGGTTATATGAATGGTTAGTAATGCCTTTCGGTTTAACCAATGCTCCTAGTACTTTTATGAGATTAATGAATCATGTGCTTAGACCATTCATTGGCCGGTTTGTCGTGGTTTATTTTGATGACATATTAATTTACAGCAAGACTCTTGATGAACATGTTCAAGATATTCGATGCGTGCTTGCTGTCCTACGTGAGCAAAAATTATATGCTAACCTTAAGAAGTGCACCTTTTGCACCGAAAAGGTAGTTTTTCTTGGTTTTGTTGTTTCGGGACAAGGTGTGGAGGTCGATGATGAGAAGATCAAGGCCGTGCGTGAATGGACGCCTCCACGAACGTGAGTCAAGTGAGAAGCTTCCTCGGACTTGCTGGTTTCTACGATCGATTTGTGAAGGATTTCAGCACCATTGCTGCCCCAATCAATGAGCCGACCAAGAAAGAAGTGCCTTTCAAGTGGGGAGAAGTACAACAAAAGGCGTTTGAATAATTAAAATGAAGTTAACAACAGCCCCTGTCCTGGCACTTCCAGATTTCAGCAAGATGTTTGAAATTGAATGTGATGCAAGTGGATTTGGAGTTGAAGGCGTGCTGATGCAAGAAAGGAAGCCAATTGCATTCTTCAGTGAAAAGCTAAGTGGATCATCTCTTAATTATTCAGTTTATGATAAAGAATTGTATGCTCTTGTTAGGAGTTTGGAAACTTGGCAACATTATCTTTTCCCTAAAGAATTTGTGATACATTCAGATCATGAATCATTGAAACATCTTAAAGGACAATTAAAACTGAATCGAAGGCATGCAAAATGGTGTGAATTCATTGAATCATTTCCTTATGTTGTTAAATACAAAAAAGGAAAAGAGAATGTGGTTGCTGATGCATTGTCTCGACGCCATGCTTTGATAACTCAACTCGATGCTAACATTCTTGGCTTAGAAGGTATAAAAGAATTATATGCAACTGATTCTTATTTTGCTGAACCTTATTCCAAATGTTGCAATGACAAAGGCTGGGAAAAATATCACAAGCACGATGGATTTTTATTTCGAGCTAACAAACTATGCATTCCAGATTGCTCTGTTCGAATTTTGCTTGTACAGGAAGCTCATGCAGGTGGTCTTATGGGACACTTTGGAGCTAAGAAGACAGAGCAAGTGCTGTCCGATCATTTCTTTTGGCCAAAGATGAGAAGAGATGTTGAAAGACATGTTCTTCGTTGCGAATTATGCCACAAAGCTAAGTCCCGATCAAACCCTCATGGACTTTACACTCCTCTCCCTATTCCCAACGCTCCTTGGGAAGACATTTCAATGGATTTTGTTTTGGGGTTACCACGAACCAAAAGGGGAAGGGATTCGATTTTTGTTGTGGTTGATCGTTTTAGTAAAATGGCACATTTTATCCCATGCCATAAAACTGATGATGCCTCACATATAGCTGAATTATTTTTCAAAGAAGTTGTGCTTTTGCATGGAGTGCCTCGCACTATTGTTTCTGATCGTGACACGAAATTTTTGAGTTATTTTTGGAAAACTTTGTGGGGAAAACTTGGAACATGATTGCTATTCTCTACGACATGTCATCCACAAACGGATGGGCAAACTGAAGTTGTAAATCGAACACTTTCAATGTTGCTGCGAGCTGTTCTAAAGAAGAATTTAAAACTTTGGGAAGAAAGCTTACCACATGTTGAGTTTGCATACAATAGGGTAGTACATTCCACTACTAAATTTTCTCCATTTGAAATTGTATATGGTTTCAACCCCACTGCTCCCATAGATATTTTGCCCTTACCTGTGCAGGAGCGTGTGAACTTTGATGCAAACAAGCGAGCTGAATTTATCAAGAAGCTTCATGATCAAACACGAACCAACATTGAGAAGATGACTCAGTTGTACGAGAAGCGTGCCAACAAGGGTCAAAAGAAAGTATTGTTCGAACAAGGAGATTTGGTTTGGGTGCATCTTCGCAAAGATAGATTTCCCGACCGGCGCAAGAGCAAGCCGCAACCCCGGCGGATGGTGTCGGTGTTTTAGACCGGCAACCTACTACGGGGAGTACCCGAAGTAGATGATTGTGACTCGCCGAGATCGGTAACTCGAAGGAAGAGTCACGTGGCACACAATTTAGACAGGTTCGGGCCGCGAGGTGCGTAATACCCTACGTCCTGTATGCTGCGTAGCTCTGGATTGATAGGGCACGATTACAAGATGGTGCAATAGTGCGCCGTGGGTTGTATGAGAGGAGATTGGATGCTAGAGATCGGTCCCTGCCTCACCTTATATAGTCCGGGAGGCAGGGTTACAAGTCGGAGTAGGGAGAGAGTACTAGTCGAGTACGTCTAGGAGTCCTCCATACAGTGCGGAACATGTACAGCTCCCTAACCGAGTACTACTCCTGTGTAGTCCTTGTGCTCCACGCCTTCAGGTGCCGTGTAGCGCAAGCCGGTAGTCCCGTGGGCCCACCGAGTAGTCGGTCCTGGTACCCACCGATGTAGTGGGCCCAGGAAGGTCCATACGACAAGCCCCCGAGTACTTTGTAGTCGAGAAGGATAGCTTCAAGTAGTCTTGACGGCCTTAACGAGTAGTCCTCAAGCGTCCCCGAGTGCTACAAGTCAAAAGTCTTCAAGAGTAGTCAAAGCATCCCGAGGCCGGAATGTACTCCACCGGATGTTTGAGCAACCTTGAAGTCTTCTCGAGTAGTCCCAAGCGTCCTTGAAATCCGCCTTCGAAGGTCTTCAAGAAATGCCAGTCTTGTCTTGAAGCCGGAGCCGTTATGGAGATGCGATTTGTCTGAACCGCATTCCACATGGAGTAGCCCCCGAGCCTCGAGCCGCGGGCTCTGGCTGAGGGTCCATCCGAAATCTTGGCAAGAAAATCCCGAAAAATCCGGAGAGAAAAAACCGAAGGACACGTGGCACGGAGCCCCCGAGCCTTGAGTCGAGTACTTCCTCTCGAATTGAAGGGTCTTCCCGGAGAATGTGTCCTGAGATGCTCTTGATACTAGCCGCTTCCCAGGTAGTCGAGTAGAAGTAGCCGAGCCCCCGAGGTGAGGCGCGTCGACTAGTAGAATACGAAGAGACACGCGCAGCCGCTGAGTCAGCCGCGCGTGGACTTATCCAGCCGCCCGTTGCGGAGGCGATTTGGCTTATAAATAGAAGCCAAAACCCTTAGGGTTTTCACCCAAGTGAGCCGCAGTCATTTCCATTTGAATCTAGAAGCAAATCCACTCCCCGGCGCCCCGCCGCCGCCGCAAGAGATCCGAGCGCATCGCCACCCGAAGCCTTTAGGGTAGCCCCCGAGCGGATGCGAGTGAAAACTCCTTGCACTTGGAGAATGAAGCCGTCGCCGTCGAAGACGTCCAAGGCCGGCGGGAAGAAGAGGAGCCGTGCAGAGGCCGCCGCGGCCGCCCCCGGTGCGGCGCCGCCCTGTCTCCACCGCGCGCCGATCCAAGCCGCGAGTGGAAAAAATCGAAGGTCAAGACGGAGGACTCGCGCGACCCCCGCCGAACGAGTGGGTTCATCGGGGAGAAGGAAGTCGACATGTGGAGATCCGCCGCAGGAGATCCTTATCCGATGGAGAAGGCCGAAGACGAGATCCCGATGTTCTCGCGCTTCGTGGAGCGCGGTCTTGCGCTCCCAGCAAGCGATTTCTTCAAGGGGCTGCTCGGGTACTACGGCATTGAGTACCTCAACCTGAACCCCAACAGCATCTTCCACACGTCGGTCTTCGTCCACTTCTGCGAAGCCTTCCTGGGAATCAAGCCGCACTGGGTGCTCTTCCGGAAGTTCTTCCGCGTCAAGCCGCAGCCCAGTGCCTCCAACCCCAGAGTAGTCGGAGGAGCCGGGATCCAGCTGAGGGAAGACGCCGCGGATCAGTACCTGGCGTACAAGCTCGTGGACTCCAACACGGACTGGAAGACGAGGTGGTTCTACATCACGAACCACCACCCCGGCCCGCCGAAGCCAAGCGTACGGCGGCCCGGTGCATCGTGAGTGGTGGAACACGAGCCCACCATGCAAGAGGGAATCCGGCTCCCCGAGCCGCTAGCACGCATTCGAGTGCTCAGAGAAGCTGGACTGAGGGCCGAGCACGTGGCCTTCAGTTTCATGAAGCGCGGGATCCTCGCCGCCGATGGCGCGGGATACGCCGGGCTTCGAGTGCACCGGCGACGATGACTCGTCGCGGATGCCGGGGGCGAGTTGGACGACAACGACATCATCGAGAGGTTGTCGCGCATCTTCAAGGACATGCCGCCGTACACGGCGTGCCGGGCCGAGGAGTACTCCGCCGCGCGCCCGCCCAACGAGGTGAGAGCCGTACCCCCCTCGTCGAGTAGTGAGTACTTGTAGTGGAGTTGCTGACGCCTTGTGTCTTTGCGCAGGATGATGTGAAGCGGTTTGTCTCCGAGCCGCAGCCGCCACCGAGCGGGATCGAGATCCCGGCGGAGGGGAAGTCGAAGGGGCGCCGCGAAGTCGGCGAAGACGACGATCCCGTCATCGTGGAGGATTCCTCCGATGACGACGAAGAAGATGAGGAGACGCTTCAAGACCGCTTCCAGCTGCGGTCGAGGTTTAGCCGTCCGGCTTGCCTCATGTTCCACTTGTTCAAGACCCTCCCGGGTAGCCCGGAGGCTAGCCTTGCCGCGCCGCCACGGAAGCCGCGCAACCCCACCAAGAAGCGGGTGGCGAAGAAGATGAAGGTCTCAGAGACCACGCCTCCGTGAGGTAGGCTATCTTGAGCGAGTGGTCGAGTACCCGTATTCGAGTACATTGCCGACGAGTAGTTTTCCTTTGTGTACGGGAGGTGCCGCCGGCGGAGCCTCGTCGAAGAGGGCGACGAAGGCGTGTGGGACCCGGTGGGGGAACCGGCTGGAAGCCGAAGTCCAGCCCCTACTGTTGAAGAACTCCTGGTGCGGTCGGAGCGCCGGCCCCCGCTCCCGAGGAGAGCGAGTACCCTCGGCCCGCCGTCGTTGGAGAGATGGAGGCCGCGGGGCGCGGAGACATCCGCGCCGACCGCCGCCGTCGTGGAAGAGGCGGAAGCCGCAGGGGCGGAGGAGGAAACGCCCACCAAGGGTGGACTGGTTGTTATTGCCAGCATCCTCGGTGCTCCGGCTGTGACCATCGTCCGGTCGAACCTGTAAGTACCACGTCCTCGCGAGTAGTACTTGCTGCAGTAGTCGATTTGTCTGACGACCCTCTGTGAATACTTCTGCAGAAAATCCACAGATCTGAGCTGGGACGGGGAAGAGCAGTCGACAGCGGAGGCGAGAGAAGTCGCGCCGCCTATCGAGGAGCCCGCTCCCGAGGCCCAAGCCGCGACCGAGCCCCCGCAACCGAAGCGCCGCCGCCGCAGGCGGTCGTAGTAGAAGGTGAGCACCCTTCTTGAAGCCGTAGAACTCCGGGACGAGTAGTCGTAGGCACCGATGCGCGTGTCGTTTGTTGGCGGGGCGCCGAAGGAGGTGACATCCCCGCGGGGGTGCCCATGCGGAGTTGACACCCGCGAGGCCCCGAGGGCGAGGAAGGAGCCCCCGAGCCCGTGGGGGAAGTCATCGAGAAAACCGCCGGGGGAGAAGGGGTCACCACGTCGCCAGAGATTGCTCTGGAGGTGGCTGTCCGCTCCCCTGAGATCCAAGACGCGGAGCCTATCCGCTCAGCGCCGATGACGGAGGCTACGTCGAGTAGCCGCGGCGGGATTGAACTTCTGGCCGACGATCTCGTCGAGCCGGCAACGGTGGCCCAGCACCTGGAGGCGATCCGGCGAGCCGAACAGTGGATGAAGGTACGTAGTCGTAGCCTCCCGAGTAGTCAATCCTTTGCCGTTGAGTACTCTTCTTGACTTGAGCTTGTCTTGTGCAGGACGTCGCGGAGCGATCCCGCGAGAAGTCGAACCTGCTGCAAGGTTACGGCGACACCGTGCTCCGAGCCGAGGCCCTGGAAGAGCAACTCGTGAAGTCGCGGAAGCACGCGGCCGCCATGCAGTCAAAACTCGACGCCGCCTTCGCCAAGTACCACAACGATGTGATGGAGTTGCAGGGGGAAGGGCGACGAGTTGGTGCGGAAGAACAAAGGCCTCCGCAACAAGAATAAAGGTATGTCCTTTGACTTGTCGGGTACTTGTTGGAAGTCGTCAAGCCTCGACCCGTTGTTGTGTTTCCGTGTTGCGGAACTCGAAGGCCGGTGGAGCGGTGAAGGCCTCGGAGGTCGGCATGAAAAACCTCTTCTACCGGGAGTAAGAAGCCCGCCGTGTACTTGAGCTCGACTACAAGGAGCTCGCCTTCGAGTGCGAGAAGCACATGGAGGCGCGGATTGCCTCCGACAGAGATCTCGTCAATCGCTACAAATCTTTGCGAAGTTGAATGAAGATTGCGAGGCGCTCCGAGCCCACCGAAGGATCTTGAAGAAGTCGCTCTCCCCGATCGCGAGGCTCCTGGTGCCGCACCCGGGTGGCCCCAAGATCGCTCCTCTGGCGGATCGTCTTCGAGAAGCACCAAGCCGGCTGGCCGCCTACGTCAAGCACATGGCCAAGTCGATCCCGAAGCAAGTCCTGGCCTTCATGAAGTCGTACTTCCCGAAGGCTCCAGTGGAGGTGGTCGCCGGCGGGGTGGCCGCCAACTCGCTCGGATGAGCAAGACGCGTAGCCGCTAGAGCGAGATGGCTCCCATCGCGGAGCGGTGGCCGAAAAGCCGAACCTCCGGTGGCCCCGCATAGGTAGCTAGTAGCCATAGTTGTACGAGAAACACTTGTAATGAGCTATTCATGTATCAATGAAATGAAATTTTCCAAGAATGAGTACTCGTAACCGCGATCTCGCAGTGCGGAGCGCCCATCGTGGAGTAGGTACGAGTAGTAGTACTCGGCTTTAGTAGTCCCGTCATAGGGAGTAGACAAGAAACAAGTTGATGGACAATCAAGCTTTATTACTGAAGAAGTACACCTGGGTGGCCAGGGCCGTAGTTACAAGGTAGTCGCCTGGACCCGGAGGCCGCTTACGCGCCCAAGTGGCGCCGGAGTGGGTAGCCGCTTGCAGCTGGTGATCCGTAGGTAGCCGTGTAGGCTGGATCGCAGATCCGTAGGTAGCCGTGCGGGGCTGGATCTTGGAGTTTGGTCTCTTGGTAGACCGCTGCTAGAGTCCTTGACGCTCGTCGCAGCCCAGGGTCCGTAGGTAGCCGCGCAGGCTGGACCTGGAGGAGAGTAGTCCGGAGACTTGGAGCCAGGACCCGGGGGGTCGCTTGCGGCGAGGGGTGTTGATGCAGTCGTGTAGACTTGAACCCCGGAGTAGTCGTGTAGACTAGGCGTAGAATCGACAGAGTTGGTCGACGTTCCACGAGTTGTTGACGTCTTCGCCTTCAAGTGTTTGTAGGCGGTAGGAGCCCGGCCCGGTCACCTTAGCCACGGTGAAGGGGCCTTCCCGTGGGGAGCCGAGCTTGTGGAGTCCTTCCGTGTTCGGATACGGCGGAGGACAAGATCTCCAATGTTGAAGGAGCGTTCCTTGACGTTGCGATCATGGTAGCGTCGGATACCCTCCGGGTACCTTGCCGATTGGACGAGGGCGGCGCGGCGAGCTTCTTCGAGACCTGTCGATATCAACTCGTCTGCGTCGTCTTCCGAGACGCCTTCGTCGTAGTGCTCCACCGCCGGTGAGTTCCATATGACATCGGCGGGGGAGGATGGCTTCGGAGCCGTAGACCAAGAAGTAGGGGGGATTGCCCCGTTGGCTTGGATGGTTGAGTCCGCAGCCCCCAGAGTGCGTTGGGTAGTTCCTTGATCCACTTGCCCCCTTTGGAGTTAGCAGCGTCGTGTAGCCGCTTCTTGAGGGCGTCGAGCACCATCCCATTGGCGCGCTCGACTTGTCCGTTGGCCCGTGGATGGGCGACTGAGACGTATCTGACGTCGATCCCGCTGTTTTCGCAATATTCCCAGAACTGGTGGTTGTTGAAGTTGGACCCCAGGTCTGTGATGATGCGGTGGGGTAGCCCGTAGCGGTGTACGAGTTCATCCAGGAAGTCGAGTACTCGTCGCCCTTGGGGCATGTGACCGGCTTGACCTCGATCCACTTGGTGAACTTGTCGATAGCCACCGGTACCTCGTTGAATCCTCCTCCGGCGCGGTTGGCGGTGGCCCAATCATGTCGAGCCCCCGGCGAGGCAAAGGGCCGGGTCGGCGGTATGGTGACTAGCTTGTAGGCCGGGACGTGTTGCCGCTTGGCGAAGAACCGACATCCTTGGCACCTTCGACGAGTTCTTCGGCATCGCCCGGGGGCCGTGGGCCGCTAGAAAGATCACCGAAGGCCTTGCTGACCAGCGTGCGTGAAGACGCGTGGTTGCCGCAGACGCCCTTATGGATCTCCTCCAAGATGTCCTTGCCTTCTTCACGAGGGACGCACTTCATGAGTACTCCAGAAGATGCGCCCCGCTTGTAAAGCTTGTCTCCGACGAGGACGTAAGACTTGGCGCGGCGGACGAGTTGTTCGGCCGCGTTCTTGTCGGAGGGGACCTTCTGCTCGCTGAGGTAGTCGATGAAGGGTTGCCTCCAGTCCACGTCGATCATCATGACCTCCCCGCCCACCGTGGAGGATGGGCCGCCGGGGGCGGTGGTCGGTGGCGCCGGCTCCGGGATGGATGGCGCGTGAAGCTCATGGACGAAGACGCCCGCGGGTACTTGGGCGCGGGTGGATCCAAGCTTCGAGAGGACGTCCGCTCCAACGTTGTTGTCACGGACGATGTGATGGAACTCGAGACCATAGAATTTGTTCTCGACTTGCGGACTTCTAGGCGGAGGCGTCCATGTTCTCCTTGTTGCGGTCCCGGGACTTGTTGACTTGGTTGATGACCACTGCGGAGTCGCCGTAGACTAGTAGCCGCTTGATGCCAAGTGAAGCCGCGAGGCGGAGCCCGTGTAGGAGAGCTTCGTACTCGGCTTCATTGTTTGAGACCTTCCGGAAGATCGCAGGGACGTACTTGAGTTGTTCGCCCGTTGGAGAGATCGGGGAGTACCCCCGCGCCGCGCCCTCGAGGTTGACCGAGCCATCAAAGTACATCACCCAATGCTCGGTCGCACGGTGGGAGTAGGTAGTCGGTTCTCCCCGCCACTCGCCATGAAGTCGACTAGTGCTTGCGACTTGATGGCCGTGCGTGGCTTGAAGTCGATGGTGAGGGCGCCGAGCTCGACGGTCCACTTGGAGATTCTTCCGTGGCGTCTTGGTTCCTCGGGATGTCGCCGAGCGGGTAGTCGGTGACGACGAAACCGAGTACTCCCCGGAAGTAGTGTCGTAGCTTCCGCGAGGTGATGAGTAGAGCGTACGGGAGCTTCGCACGGCCGGTAGCGAGCCTTGGACTCGATAGAACCTCGGCCGACGAAGTAGATCGGGCGCCCCGGGACCGGATAGGCGTGGCCGTCTTCCCGCCGCTCGACAACGATGGCGATCGACCACGTGAGTAGTCGCGGCTAGGTAGAGCGATGGGCGTTCGCCCTTGTGAGGAGCCGTGAGGATTGGCGGCTTTGACAGAAGTCCTTGAGCCGGGCAAGGGCTTGATCCGCCTCTCGGAGTCCACACGAACTTCTCGTGATGCTTGAGTAGTTTGAAGAAGGGGAGACCCCGTTCTCCTTAGCCTCGAGATGAATCGTTCAACGCCGCCATGCACCCCGTCGGCTTACGGACGTCCTTGATGCTCGTGGGAGCTTTCATGCTGGTGATGGCGGAGATCTTCTCGGGGGTTGGCTTCAATGCCGCGCCGGGCGATGATGAAGCCGAGTAGTTTGCCCGAAGGGACGCCGAAGACGCACTTGTTCGGGTTGAGCTTCCGGCGGTACTCGCGTAGCGATGCGAAGGTCTCTTCAAGGTCGTCGATGAGGGTACCGGAGTCCCTGGTTTTGACAACCACGTCATCCACGTAGGCCTCGACGTTCTTGTTGAGTTGCCGCTTGAAGCGTGCCCGGATGGCCCATTGATAGGTAGCGCCGTGTTCTTCAACCCGAATGACATGGTCGTGTAGCGAAGCCGCGCCAAACGGGGTGATGAACGCGGTCTTCTCTGGTCTTCCTCCTTGATTGCGATCCGGTGATACCGGAGTAGCGATCGAGGAAGCGAGCGGGTCGCGGCCCGCCGTGGAGTCGATGACTTGATCAATCCGCGGCAACCCGAAGGGGTCCTTGGGGCGGTGCTTGTTGAGGTCGGTGTAGTCGACGCACATCCTCCACTCGTTCGAGTTCTTCTTGCGGACGAGGACGGGGTTGGCGAGCCACTCGGGATGGAAGACTTCTCTCGATGAAGCCGACCGCGAGTAGCTTGGCGAGCTCCTTCTTGATGGCGTCCCGTCCGTCGTCGGCAAAGCGTCGGAGGTGTTGTCGCTTAGGGGTGGCCTTTGGATCGACGTTGAGGCGGTGCTCAATCGGCTCCCCGGGCACTCCCCGGCATGTCCGTCGGCTTCCACGCGAAGATGTCGCGGTTAGCCCGAAGGAAGCTGATGAGCGCGTCTTCCTATTTGGGGTCGAGGCCGGCCCCGATGGTGGTGGTCTTGCTGGGGTCGCCTGTTCCGAGGTCGACCGTCCTGACGAGTACCTCCTCAGGTGGCTGAGGCTTGTTGGCGCTGTCAGACTTCTCTGGAATGTCGAGTTCGCTCGTGGCGAGCTTCTTCGACGCGGCGTAGACCTCCATCATCGCGTTGGGTACTTGGTTTGTTGAAGCGATCACCACTGCCTCTGTATCGCAGTCGTGGGAGATCTTCAAGTCCCCCTGGAGGGAGAGTACACCGGCTGGACTTGGCATCTTGAGTACCAAGTAGGTGTAGTGGGGCACCGCCATGAACTTGGCGATGGCCGGTCTGCCGAGGATGGCGTGGTAAGAATTCTCGAAATCCGCGACCTCGAACTTGATGTACTCGGTGCGGTAGTTGTCTCGAGACGCCCCGAAGCTAACCGGCGTACCACCGAGCCCGGTGGGATAGCCGCGTTGCTCCGGGACGATGCCGTAGAAAGGCATGCTGCTCTTGGTGAGCATGGGGGTGACGTCGAGGTTCATTTTCTTCAAGGTTTTGGTGAAGAGGACGTTGAGCCCGCTTCCACCGTCGATGAGCACCTTGTTGAGCTTGGAACCCGCCACCGTTGGTTTCAGGACGAGAGGGAACCATCCCGGTTCAGAGAAGCTAGTCCACTGGTCCGCGCGGGAGAAGGTGATGGGTACCTCTGACCACCTGAGAGGGGTCAGAACCGCTGGCTCGATGGACATCACTTCACGACGGGTAGCCTTCTGCTCCCGCCTGCTGGGCAGTCCGCCGAAGAGGACGTTGACGGTCTTCTCGGGTTCTTGGAAGTCGTTGTTGTCGCCGTCCTTCTTCTTGTCCTTTTGGTCGTGAGGGTGCGGTGGCTCCGGCGTATCCTTGAGTGCGTGCACGAGCCGGTAGCACTTGCTCGGTAGTGTGATTGCCGTTCGGATGCCACGGGCACTTCTCCTTCAGCAGGTCTTTGAACCCGCCAGAGTTCTTCTTCGAGTTCCCTTTCGCAGGGCGCTGGATAGCCGCGACGGTGTTGTCTGGCTTGCGCTTGCGGTTGGGACCCGAGTAGTTGTTGTTGTTGTTGTTGTTGTTGTTGTTGTTGTTGTTGCGGCCGCCTTGGTTTGCATTGCGCTTTGCGCCGCCGCCGCCCCCGGTTCTCGCTTGGACTTGCCGCGGATGGCGTCGTACTTGGCGTTGGCCTTGTCCTCTTCATCCGCCCAGGACGTGATCATGTCCTTGAGGTGGGGAACGGACTCGGGGCGGCGACGACCGAAGTCCTCGAAGGTGCGGCGATGATAGAGGCCGTCCCGGAAGAGGTCGATGACCTCCTTGTCGGTGACGTCGACGACGGTAGCGCGCTTGTCGAAAAAGCGGCGCATGTACTTGCGGAGGGTCTCGCCTTGTTCTCGCTTGATCATGGCAAGGTCTATGCGAGTACCCGAACGGCCCATGGCGCCCGCGAAGTTGCTTGTGAACTCGCTCCTTCGGTCGGTCCCACTTATCGATCGAGTGCTTGTCGAGCGACTCGAGCCATGTGAGTGGTGCCTGGTCCAGACAGAAGGGGAAGTAGAGGCATTTGGTGTCACTTGTTGCCGCCAGCGTTCTCGATGGAGAGAGCGTAGCATCGGAGCCACTGGATAGGATCCTGCTTCGCATCGTACTTGGTGATCCCCAAAGGCTTGAACTTGTCGGGGAGGAGTAGGTTGCGAAGTCGTGGTGAGAAGGCGGGGAAGCCGTCGCCCTCAGCAGCAGTGGTCGACTTCTTCCGCCGCAGCTCCTCGATCTTCTCGGCGAGCGTCGTACCCGCCATGCGAGGTGCCCGAGGCGTGGCCGTTCGCGTGGCCTCGGCCGCCGCGGCTCTGCCGCCTCCCGGCTCTCTCGTTGGCCCCGTGGTTGGAGGCGCCGCCGTCGCCGCCGCCACCGTCGGGGTCGTTGCCGCCACCACCGGCCCGGAGCGCGGTGGGGGACAACCTCTCGGTTGCCTTGGTCTCGCTGTGAAGGTCCGCGGGGTGGGAGCGGCGACGATTTGGCTCGGCCCGGTATGTCGCCTCGAGTACGGTTGGGGCCGGCGTTGGCGCCGCAACTAGTAGCTTCGTTGTCGCGAGGCTTAGCCGGGAGGAGGTTGGCTGACTCTGTTGTCGACCCGCATGAAGTAGGCTTCTTCAGCGAGCTTGGCGATGACCTCTCCAGCGCGTATGCCCTGAGCCTGGCGTGCGATCGTTGTGATCGACATGAGGCATTGCTCAGGAGTGGTGTGGACTCTGCTCTCGACCGCCTCGAGAGCTTCCGCAAGGTTGCGGATGGGGAGGTTGTCTCTGAGCCGCCGGCGTCGTTCGCTGCGCTTCCTGTTACGTTCGCGTCGAGCGTCCCTGTTGGCGACGGTCTCGCCTGCAGGCGCATCAGCAGACAGCTCGTCTGCAGAGATGTCCTCCAGGTACTTGTCTTCGGCCGTGCCTGAGGGTCCTGGGGTGTCGCCGGCAGCCATGAAGACTTGGCGATCAGGGGTGCCAAGGCTGGACTCAGAGGGTGCCACCTCAGTTGGTGTGTTGGAGTCAGCCTGGGCCAGTGGCGTTCCCTCCTGGAACGGTAGTGAGTCGATGTAGGCGACGTAACGTGAGTCTCCCTTTGCCAGGTCAGCGGGCTTGCGGTCCGGCCGCTGAGCGTATCTCGCCGGTCGGTGTTGATTTTATAACCGCCCCGCAGGCCGGCCCCGACAAGGGAAGCTCGGTGGAGTCGTCTTCGGACTCGGGCTCCTCGGGGGTCCGACCCGAAGTCGAACTCGTAGTCCGGCTTTCGAGTAGAACTCGGAGAGAGGGTTGGAGCCCGAGACGTGATCGGGGACGGCGTCGGAGTCCGAGTTGTACTCGTTTACGGGCTCCTTGCCGCCCGCCGTGGAGTAGGAGCCCCCGTGCGGGCCCGACCGAGGACGCGGGGGCCACACGCGGAGCGCCGGCGTGGTGAAGGGGCCGCTCGCGATGGGCCGAGCGGCCCGGCTCGCATGCGATGGCCCATGGCGACGTTGGGTTCGAGTTGGAGACGCGACTCGAGCTCGAAGTCCGCGTGGTGGTTGAAGAGCGAGATTTCGCCGAACTTGCGGCGAGTTCGCCCCGTGACGACTTCGGGAAGCGTCACGAGGCCTGTCTCCGGGTCGGGCTGCATGGTCAGGCGGCGCTGGAAGGAGCCCGCGCCATCAGCAGTGCAGACCCAGGCGCCAAAGACGAAGGTGTCGCCACGGTTGAAGACGACAGTTGGCTTGATGTGGACGGAAACCGTCGAGTTCGCCATGTGATCTCGAGCGAGGTCCCCTACCTGGCGCGCCAGCTGTCGGTGTTTTAGACCGGCAACCTACTACGGGGAGTACCCAAAGTAGATGATTGTGACTCGCCGAGATCGGTAACTCGAAGGAAGAGACACGTGGCACACAATTTAGACAGGTTCGGGCCGCGAGGTGCGTAATACCCTACGTCTTGTATGCTGCGTAGCTCTGGATTGATAGGGCACGATTACAAGATGGTGCAATAGTGCGCGGTGAGTTGTATGAGAGGAGATTGGATGCTAGAGATCGGTCCCTGCCTCACCTTATATAGTCCGGGAGGCAGGGTTACAAGTCGGAGTAGGGAGAGAGTACTAGTCGAGTACGTCTAGGAGTCCTCCATACAGTGCGGAACATGTACAGCTCCCTAACCGAGTACTACTCCTGTGTAGTCCTTGTGCTCCACGCCTTCAGGTGCCGTGTAGCGCAAGCCGGGTAGTCCCAGGGGCCCACCGAGTAGTCGGTCCTGGTACCCACCGATGTAGTGGGCCCGGGGAGGTCCATACGACGGATGGTCCATTTAAAGTGCTTCGCAAGATCGATGACAATGCCTATGAAATTGATCGCCAAGTACTTATGATGTGAGTAAAAGTTTCAATGTGGTTGACCTCTCCCCGTTCTTTGGCTTGGAAGAGTCGAGGACGACTCCTTTTCAAGGGGGGAGGATGATATGACCATGCCAGCACCGACAGCCTCTCCAACCACATTTCCAATTTCTACCGGACCTATCACTCGTAGCCAAGCTAAAAAGATCCAACAAGAGGTGCACGCGCTACTTTATGAGTTTCAACTCAATACTAGTGATAACTTTATGCTACCTAAGTCTTGTATGTTGATACTTCTCAGGTACATGGAAGAGAGTCATCAAGACGAAGACCACGAAGCTGGAATCGGCAAAAATCCTCGTCATTCGGCAATGCCATTCGGCAAGGACATTTCAAAGAAAAGTCATTCGGCAAGGCCATTCGGCAATTTCCTCGAAGCATAAGTTCGGGCATTAAACTATACCAATCTACGAAGTTTCACATAGCATGCTATACACCGTTGGAAAGATAATCGTGTTAACTTTCCAACGTATCTAGTCCCACATCATTTGAAGATTCCTAGAAGAAGTTATGATCGAAATATTGAAGACTGCTCCCGCAGTCAAACGTACACGCGAAACAACTCGAAGGTCATCTCGGGAGATCCTTTCACATTGGCGGCGTATTCAGTTTGTTTTCGTGTTTCCACCCATCTAGGAGGGTTGTTCCTAGTATAAATACCCCCCATATGTAAGCTAAAAACAACTTTTGATGAATTGAGATAATCCAAGTGATTTCGCGAGAGCCGCTCGAGTGCCTTACTCACACCCTTGTTCTTCCTTGTTCTACTTGGACTTGTGAAGAGATCTCTCCGAGATCCACCGATTCGTGCTTTGTACGGGTTCCGGTACGGCTACCCCGTCTTGTGTGGATTAACTCCGGTTGTGGTTCTCGCGGTCGTTCGGAGATCGAGTCGAAGTCTTCGCGGTTTCGGTGCCTCTCTCCCCGTCACCGGGTCTCATCCAACCTTGGTCAGGTATAAAGCTAGTTATCCGCTGTTCATCAGCAACTTATCTTGTTACCGCTGTTCTTCAGCAAGTTATCTTGTTAGTTCTATTGCCACCATACTATATTACCTTGTTTATAGACCTACTGCCGTGAAGATCGGGCCATCCTCGTTCTAACGCCGGGTTAGAACCTATCAGGTGCCTGTTGAAAGCTAGGCACCGGAGACCCAAGGAGCTGCCGCAGAAGCCCCCGAGCTGATGGAGGTAGCCAGCGGAGAAGATCCCGCGATGGCCGGAGGAGAACGCGATGACGTACTGCCAGAATCAACTCTGGAAGTAGTCGTCCGTTCACCGGAGATCCAGGATGCGGAGCCAATCCGTTCGACGCCAATGTCAGGAGCCGCCACGAGTAGTCGTGGTGGGATTGAGCTGCTGGCAGATGAGCTTGTCGACCCGGCGGCGGTAGCTCGTCACTTGGAGGCGATGCGCCAAGCCGAGCAATGGATGAAGGTGAGTTGTCGACGCCCTTGAGTAGTCGATCTGCTATGGATTCTGAGTACCCCATTGACATCTGTTGTCTGCTGCAGGACGTCGCGGAGAGATCCCACCAGAAGTCTGGCATGCTCCAGGGGTATGGCGACGCGGTGCTCCAGGCGGAAGCCTTGGAGGAGCAACTCGTGACGGCCCGGAAGCACTCCGCCATGCTCCAATCAAAGCTGGATGGCGCCTTCGCCCAATATCACAACGAAGTCCAAGATATGCAAGCGAAGAGCGACGAGCTTGTGCGGAAGAACAAGTCGCTCCACAACAAGAATAAGGGTACATGTCTTGTCGAGTACCCATTGGAAGTATTTTGTAGTAGTCTGACCCGCCTTGCTTGTTGATTGCAGAGCTTGAGACTCGTGTCGAGCAGCTGAGGGCCTCAGAAGTCGACATGAAGAACCTCTTGTACCGGGAGAAGGAGGCCCGTGAGGTACTTGAGTATGACTACAAGCAGTAGCACATGGAGCTGCGCATTGCCTTAGATCGTGATCTCGTCAACTGCTACAAATCTTTGCAGAAGCTGAACGAGAACTGTGAGAAGATGCGGGCCCAGATGTAGGAACTCGAGGAGGCCGCACGTCCCATCGCGAGGCTATTGGTGCCTCACCTGGGCAGACCGAAGATAGCTCCGTTGGTGGACCGGCTGAGAGAAGCTCCCAGTCGTCTGGCGACGTACGTCAAGCACTTGGCGAAGTCGATCCCCAACCAGATCCTGGCATATATGAAGTCGTACTTCCCGAAGGCTCCAGTTGACGTGGTCGCCGGCGGACTAGCCGCCAACTGCACGGACAAGCGAGACGCGGAGCCGCCGGAGCGAGATGGCGACGATTGCCGAACAAGTCGTCGAGAAGCTCAACCTCCAGTAGTCCTGTAGGGTTAGCTCGTAGCAGTAGTTGTAGATAAACAAAGTTGTAATGAACTTGTTTAAATATGAATGAGAAAAACTTTCATAAATGAGTACTCGTTGTCGCGGTGTGTGTATGCGGAGTCCCATCATGGAGTTGTCACGAGTAGTCGTACTCGCCAGTAGACCCGTTGAGGGAGAAAGACAGTAAATCAGTTGATGGATAATCAAACTTTATTACTGAGAGAAGTATACCTGGATGGCCAGGGCCGTTTTACAAGAGTAGTCGCCAGGACCCGGAGGCCGCCTACAGCTAAGTAGTGCTAGGGCGTACAACCGCTTACAGTAGTAGATCCGTTAGTAGCCGCGTAGGCTGGATCTAGGAGTACATGGTCTCTCAGTTAGACCGCTGCTGGAGTCCTTTGTTGCTCGGAGCAGCCCACGATCCGTTAGTAGCCGTTAACACCGGATCTTGAAGTAGAGTAGTCCGAGACCGGTGCCCGGACCCGAGGGCCGCTTACGGCGAAGGGGTCTTTGAGTAGTCGTGTAGACTTGAGCCCCCGGGGTAGTCGGTAGACTAGGCGTAGAATCAACAAAGCCGGTCGATGTTCCACGAGTTGTTGACGTCTTTGCCTTCAAGCGTCTGGAGGCGATAGGAGCCCGGTTCGGTCACCTTTGCAACTGTGAAGGGACCTTCCCAGGGCGAGCTGAGCTTGTGTAGTCCTTCCGTGTTCTGGATGTGGCGGAGGACAAGATCGCCAACGTTGAAGTAGCGTTCCTTGACGTTGCGATCGTGGTAGCGTCGGATACCCTCAAGGTACCTTGCTGATTGGACGAGGGCGGCACAACGAGCTTATTTGAGTCCATCGATGTCAACTCGTCTGCTGTCTTCAGATATGCCTTCGTCGTATTGCTCCACTGCCGGTGAGTCCCACATGACATCAGCAGGGAGGATTGCTTCGGAGTTGTAGACCAGGAAGTATGGCGGTTGTCCCGTCGGCTTGGAGGGTTGAGTGCGTAGCCCCAGAGCGCATTGGGTAGTTCCTTAATCCACTTGCCTCCTTTGGTGTTGGCAGCGTCGTGTAGCCGCTTCTTGAGAGCGTCGAGCACCATCCCATTGGCGCGCTCGACTTGTCCATTGGCCCGAGGATGGGCAACTGAGACATATCGAACGTCGATCCCGCTGTTCTCGCAGTACTCCCAGAACTGGTGATTGTTGAAGTTGGAGCCCGTGTCCGTGATGATGCGGTGGGGTAGTCCGTAGCGATGTACGAGTTCATCCAGAAGTCGAGTACTCGTCGGCCTTGGGGCATGTGACCGGCTTGACCTCGATCCACTTGGTGAACTTGTCGATGGCCACCGATACTCGTTGAATCCACTCGGCGCGCTTGGGAGTGGCCCAATCATCTCGAGCCCCCGGCGGGCGAAAGGCCGGGTTGGCGGTATGGTGACTAGCTTGTAGGCGGGATGTGTTGTTGCTTGGCGAAGTATTGGCACCCTTGGCACCTTCTGACGAGTTCTTCGGCGTCGCCCAGAGCTGTGGGCCAATAGAAAGCTCGTCGGAAGGCCTTGCTGACCAGCGTGCGAGAGGACGCGTGGTTGCCGCAGACGCCTTTATGGATCTCCTCCAGTATGCCCTTGCCTTCTTCTCGGGGAACGCACTTCATGAGTACTCCAGAAGATGCGCCCCGCCTGTAGAGCTTGTCTCCGACTAGGACGTAGGACTTGGCGCGGGGGATGAGTTGCTCGACCAAGTTCTTGTCCGAGGGAACCTTCTGCTCGCTGAGGTAGTCGATGAAGGGTTGCCTCCAGTCCACGTCGATCATCATGACCTCTCTGGCCAGCCGGGGGATGTGCTGGATTAGTGGTCGGTGGCGCCGGCTCCGGGATGGATGGCGCGTGAAGCTCGTGGACGAAGACACCCGCTGGTACTTGAGCGCGAGTAGAACCAAGCTTCGACAGGATGTCTGCTGCAACGTTATTGTCGCGGACGACGTGGTGGAACTCGAGACCGTAGAACTTGTTCTCGAGCTTGCGGACTTCTAGGCAGTAGGCGTCCATGTTCTCCTTGTTGCAGTCCCATGACTTGTTGACTTGGCTGATGACCACTGCGGAGTCATCGTAGACTAGCAGCCGCTTGATGCCCAGTGAAGCCACGAGGCGGAGCCCGTGTAGCAGAGCTTCGTACTCGGCTTCGTTGTTTGATACCTTACAGAAGATCTACAGGACGTACTTGAGTTGTTCTCCCATGGGAGAGATCAAGAGTACCCCTGCACCTGCGCCTTCGAGCTTGAGCGAGCCGCCGAAGTACATCACCCAGTGCTCTGGGCGCTCGGTTGGAGTAGGTAGGCGATTCTCTCGCCACTCCGCCATGAAGTCGACTAGTGCCTCGCGACTTGATGGTCGCGCGTGGCTTGAAGTCGATGTTGAGGGCGCCGAGTTCGACTGCCCACTTGGAGATTCTTCCAGTAGCATCTTGGTTCCGCAGGATGTCGCCGAGCGGGTAGTCAGTGACGACGGAGATCGAGTACTCCTGGAAGTAGTGTAGTAGCTTCCGCGAGGTGATGAGCACTACGTACAGAAGCTTCTGTACTGGCTGGTAGCGTGCCTTGGATTCTGACAGGACCTCGCTGACGAAGTAGACTGGGCGCTGGACTGGGTAGGCGTGGCCGTCTTCCTGCCGCTCGACGATGATGGCGATGCGACCACATGAGTAGTCGCGGTGAGGTAGAGCGATGAGTCGCTCGCCTTTGCGAGGAGCTGTGAGGACTGATGGCTTTGATAGGAAGTCCTTGAGCTGGGCAAGGTCTTGGTCTGCCTCTGGAGTCCACACGAACTTCTCTTGATGTTTGAGTAGTTTGAAGAAAGGGAGCCCCCGTTTTCCAAGCTTCGAGATGAATCTGTTCAGAGCCGCCATGCACCCGGTCAGCTTCTGCACGTCTTTAATGCACGTGGGAGCTTTCATGCTGGTGATGGCGGAGATTTTCTCGGGATTGGCTTCGATGCCACTGTGGCTGATGATGAAGCCGAGTAGTTTGCCCGACGATACGCCGAAGACGCACTTGTTCGGGTTGAGCTTCCAGCGGTACTCTCGCAGGGATGCGAAGGTCTCTTCAAGATCGGCGATGAGCGTGTTGGAGTTTCTGGTCTTGACGACCACGTCATCCACATAAGCTTCAACGTTCTTATTGAGTTGCCTCTTGAAACGGGCCTGGATAGCTCATTGATAGGTAGCGGCGGCGTTCTTCAACCCGAAGGACATGGTCGTGTAGCACTACGTGCCAAATGGGGTGATGAACGCGGTCTTCTCCTGGTCTTCTTCCTTGATCGCGATCTGGTGGTACCCGGAGTAGCAGTCGAGGAAGCAGAGCAGGTCGCAGCCCGCCGTGGAGTCGATGATTTGATCAATCTGTGGCAACCCGAACGGGTCCTTGGGGCAGTGCTTGTTGAGGTCGGTGTAGTCGACGCACTTCCTCCACTCGCTCGAGTTCTTCTTGCGGACAAGGACGGGGTTGGCGAGCCACTCGGGATGGAAGACTTCTCTGATGAAGCCAGTCGCGAGTAGTTTGGCAAGTTCCTTCTTGATAGCGTCCCGTCTATCGTCGGCAAAGCGGCGGAGGTGTTGTCGCTTCGGGGTAGCTTTAGGGTCGACATTGAGTGAATGCTCAATCAACTCCCTGGGCACCCCTGGCATGTCCGCTGGTTTCCACGCGAAGATGTCGCGGTTAGTCCGGAGGAAGTTGATGAGTGTGTCTTCCTATTTCGGATTGAGGCCCGCCCCGATGGTGGTGGTCTTGCTGTTGTCGCCTGTCCCGAGGTCAATTGTCTTGACTAGAACTTCCTCAGCTGGCTGAGGCTTGTTGGCTTTGTCCAACTTTTCTGGAATGTCGAGTTCACATGGGGCAAGCTTCTTCGACGCAGCGTAGATCTCCATCATTGCGTTGGGTACTTGATTCGTAGCTGCGAGTTCCACGGCCTTCGTGTCGCGGTCGAAGGATATCTTCAAGTCCCCTTGCAGTGTGAGTACACCCGCTGGACTTGGCATTTTGAGTACCAAGTAGGTGTAGTGGGGTACCGCCATGAACTTGGCGATAGCCGGTCTGCCGAGGATGGCATGGTAGGACGTCTCGAAGTCCGCGACTTCGAACTTGACGTACTCGGTACGGTAGTTGTCCCTTGTTTCCCCGAAGGTAACTGGCAGAACCACTGAGCCCAGTGGGATAGCCGCATTCCCGGGGACGATGCCGTAGAAGGGCGAGGTGCTCTTGGTGAGCATGTGGGTGATGTCGAGCTTCATCTTCTTCAAGGTCTTGGTGAAAAGGACGTTGAGCCCGCTTCCACCGTTGATGAGGACCTTGTTGAGTTTGGAGCCTGCGACCACTGGCTTCAGGACGAGTGGGAAACGTTCTGGTTCGGAGAAGCTTATCCATTGATCCGCGCGGGAGAAGGTAATGGGTACCTCCGACCACCGGAGAGGGTCAGGACCGCTGATTCAATGCTCATGACTTCTCGACGGGTAGCTTTCTGAGCCCGTCGGTTGGGTAGTCCGCCGAAGAGGACGTTGACCGTTTTGTCGGGTTCCTGGAAGTCACCGTTGCCTTCGTCGGTCTTCTTCTTGCCGTTCTTGTCGTGAGGGTGCCGTGGCTCTGGAGTATCTTTGAGTGCTCGCCGGAGTTGGTAGCACTGCTCGGTGGTGTGGTTGTCGTCCAGATGCCATGGGCACTTCTCCTTCAGCAAGTCTTTCAAGCCGTCGAAGGTCTTCTTCGAGTTCTCCTTCACAGGGCGCTGGATAGCCGTGACAGTGTTGTCTGGCTTGCGCTTGCGGTTGGGACCTGAGTAGTTGTTGCTGCGACCGCCTTGGTTCCCATTGTTGCTACTGCCGCCGCCCGTGTTCTGTTTGCTCTTGCCACGGATAGTGTCGTACTTGGTGTTGGCCTTGTCTTCTTCATCAGCCCGGAAGGTGCGACGGTGGTAGAGACCATCTTGGAAGAGGTCGATGACTTCCTTGTCGGATACGTCGACTACGGTGGCGCGCTTGTCGAAGAAGCGCAGCATGTACTTGCGAAGGGTCTCGCCTTGTTCCTGCTTCACCATTGCCAGGTCCATGCGAGTACCCGAGCGGCCCATAGCGCCCGCGAAGTTGCTGGTGAACTGCTCCTTCAGCTGGTCCCACTTGTCGATCGAGTACTTCTCGAGTGACTCGAGCCATGTAAGCGGGGCTTGGTCCAGACAGAAGGGGAAGTAGAGGCACTTGGTGTCGTTGTTGCCACCAGCGTTCTCGATGGAGAGGGCGTAGCATCTGAGCCACTGCACTGGATCTTGCTTCGCGTCGTACTTGGTAATTCCCAGAGGCTTGAATTTCTCTGGAAGGAGTAGGTTGTGAAGTCTCGTAGAGAAGGCGGGGAAGCCGTCGTTGTCGCCTGCCGTTGAGGCCTTCTTGCGCCGTAGTTCTTCGATTTTCTGGCGGGCGTCGAAGCCGCCACGTGAGGCGCCGGAGACGTGACTATCCGCGTGGCCTCAGCCGCCGCGGTCGCCACCGCCCCCAGCTCTCGTGTTAGCCCCATGGCTGGAGCTCCCACCGTCGCTGCCTCCACCGCCAGGATCGCGGTGAGGGACGATCTCCCGGTCAGCACCGGCGCTGTTGCCACCATGAGAGGGTCCACCAGCTGTTGCCCGAGTACGATTGGGGTTAGCAGGTAGCTCCGCTCGAGTACGGTTGCGACCGATGTCCGCACTGCGACTTGTGGCTTCGTTGTCGCGGTTCCTGACGGGGGCGCTTGAGCGACCCTGTTGTCGACTCGCATGAAGTAAGCGTCCTCCGCGAGCTTGGCGATGACTTGTCCCTCGCTCATTCCCTGAGCCTGGCGTGCTATCGTAGTGATAGACATGAGGCATTGCTCTGGGGTAGTGTGTACCCGGCTCTCGACTTGGTCGAGTGCTTCTGCGAGGTTGCGGATGGGGAGGGACTCGCAGAGACGTCGGCGTCGTTCGTTCCGCTTTCTGTTGCATTCGCGCCGGGCGTCCCTATTGGTGTTGGTCTCGTCGGCGGGCGCGTTGGCGGACAACTCGGCCGCTGAGATGTCCTCAAGGTATTGGTCAGGGACCGTCCCTGAGGGCCCTGGTGTCTCGTTGGTGGTCATGAAGACTTGCCGGTCAGGAGAGCCAAGGCTAGAGTCGCTGGTTGCCACCTCTGTCGGAGTGTGCTCCCCAGCTGGAGCGAGCGGTGTTCCCTCCTGGAAGGGAAGTGAGTCGAGGTAGGCGACGCAGCGTGAGTTCCCTCCTGTCAAGTCTGCGGGCTTGCGGTCTGGCCAGTAGACAAATCTACCGGCGGGTGTAGATGTTATAACCAGGCTGGAAGCTGGTCCTGACAGGGGTTGCTCTATGGTGTTGTTCTCGGACTCGGGCTCATCAGGGTCCGCACCGAAGTCGAACTCGTAGGAGGAATCTAAGTAGAAGCCGGAGAGAGGATTGGAGTCCGAGTTGTAGTCGGGGACGGTGTCGGAGTCCGAGTCGTACTCGGGTACGATCTCCTTGCCGGCCCGACGCGTGGTGGGAGCCTTCGAGTGGGCCCTGCTGGCGTTACGAGGGCCACGTGTGAAGCGCACACGGAGTGGGGAGGCCGCACGCGATGGCTGGGTAGCCAACTCGCATGCGATAGCCCACGGGGACGTCGAGTTCGAGTTGGAGTCGGATCCAAGCTCGAAGTCGGCGTGTTGGTTGTAGAGCGAAATTTCGCCGAACTTTCCGGCGTGATTGCCCGTGACTACTTCGGGAAGTGTCACGAGCCCAGTCTCCGGGTTGGGAGACATGGTGAGGCGGCATTGGAAAGATCCAGCGCCGTCAGCAGTGCAGACCCAGGAGCCGAAGACGAAGGTGTCGCCGCGGTTGAAGGCGACGGTGGGCTTGATGAAGATGGAAGCCGTCGAGTTCGCCATGTGATCTTCGGCGAGATCCCCTACCTGGCGCGCCAGCTGTCGGTGTTTTAGACCGGCAACCTACTAAGGGGAGTACCCGAAGTAGATGAATGTGGCCTCGCCGAGATCGGTAACTCGAAGGAAGAGACACGTGGCACACAATTTAGACAGGTTCGGGCCGCGAGGTGCGTAATACCCTACGTCCTGTATGCTGCGTAGCTCTGGATTGATTGGATGTGATTACAAGATGGCGTGTAATCTGATGCGTATGAGATAGGAGGATCCCTGCCTCGCCTTATATAGTCCAGGAGGCAGGGTTACAAGTCGGTTTATGGAGAGAGTACTAGCCGTGTACGTCTAGGAGTCCTCTACACAGTACATGGTATGTATAGCTTCCTATCAGAGTACTTCTCCACCGTAGTCCTTGCGCCTCACGCCAACAGGTACCGTGCGGCACAAGTCGGGTAGTCCCAGGGGCCCACCGAGTAGTCGGTCCTGGTACCCACCGAGTTAGTGGGCCCAGGGAGGTCCATATGTTGACGGTGTATTTTGGTGCACCTAGCATGTTCATTACACTTTGGTTTGGATTTGATTATGGAACTAACCCGCCACTAGGCACACTAATCATATAACAAGTTCGTCTTTGTGCATGCATTTGGAAGTGTTGTGTTTATGTAGGAAAACATGGACATAAAGAACGGATTCGCAACAAGTTCAAAGGAGCATTTACGGAGTCTTGTTCGTGTTCATGAGCTTGATGAAATCACTTCCAATGGTGGCGAGGACCGAAGTGCTAAGAGGAACACCCCCGGGGATTGAAGCGTAAAAGATCGAACTTCATGCGAAGAGAACCTCCATCTTGGACGCGAGGATAACAGCATCAAAATCATGCAAGTGGAGGGGGCAAAGTACATAAGTGCATGAGGACCCACGGAGCAAAAGGGGCGACCGAACCGGCCGAGTGGGCCTGGGCGGCCGGCCCGAGCCGGCCGGCCCAGCCCCGGTTCGGCACCGGTTCGGTGCCGTTTTCCTTGCCCTCGAAGGATCTTCAACCCTAAAAGCCCCGAGGCGCCGCCAACACCGAGAGGAGGAGTCATTCGCACCAGAAGGCCATCCACAAGCTAGAGAGAGAGGAGGAGGATCTCCGGCGGGAGATCAACCACCTCGAAGGAAGCACCCTCTCGTGGAGAAGAAGGAAGACACCGGCGGAAGGGAAACCATGATCAACGGTGCCATGATCAACACCTTGATGGGGTAATCTTCTCATTCGTCCATGGGTTGTAATCGATCTTGAGATGTAATCGCACTTTGTCGGATTATCTATCTATCATCTTGTGTTGAATATACTTTCATGCTTAAGGTTAGCCACCTTGTCGTAAAGGAAGTAAGGCCTCAATGCTTCCTTGGATCCATTCAATACGTCGTGTCCATCAAAGGTCTAGTCATGAATACCTTCGCGTAGTGACAGTACGAGAGGAGGGAAAGGGCGAAATCGTGGTCACAACCCCGATAGATTAGATTGGTTTTCATGTCTTTTAGCGATTGCATGCTCTAGTATCGTAGACCTGTGGGCGAGTGTCTTCTACCTTGATCGTTTATCATTCTCTCTAGTGTAGTTTAGTTGTTTTCTAGTATAATAGTAAGTTAGGGTTTAGTAGCTAAGTGTGTCATAGTAGATCAAACGCTTGTAATCCCCTTGCTCTGTGGATTGACAAGAATCTTGGGAATCCCGTGGTGAAAAATGTGTGGGGTCTGTACGCTTGCGGATCGTAGAGGGATACGTCTTTTATTCGTCAACACCATACGGGGCTCGCCGCCGACGAGGTTAGGGTTACGACTAGGGTTAGGGTTCGGGGTTCGGGGCTGCTGGAGTCCATCTCCATTGCCGACGACCTTAGAAAGGGGGTGGGGGCGAAGGGAAGCCCGGCGGTGGAGGCGGGTTGCAGGGCGGGGCGGTCGGCGACTGGACAAGCGGTGGGCCGGGGACCGGGGCGGGGGCAACGACGACCTTCCTCCGGTGACGGCTCGCCGGATTAGCGCGCAAGGGGTAGCGGCGGACGGATCCAGCGGCGGGAGCCGCCGGAGACGAGGGAGGAGGGCGGTGCTGGGGAGCGGCGGCCTTCTACGATGCTTGCGATTTTGTCGCAGAAGCGACATCTAAGAGCGCCCCAGTTCAGGGTCGCAGCGACGACACGACGAGCCGGCTGCCGGCTTTTCAAAGCGTGCCGGGGCGACGGCGGTGCGCCGACGAGCCAGCTCTGCAAGATACTGAGTAGATCGTCTTATGTCCGGCCCGTATGGAAATCGGATCACCGTCTCGGTCTGGCCCATATCAACACCGTCGGGTGAATTTTTTTATTTTTTATTTGTTTTCACGACTTTCAAAAATATGTCCCATTTCAAGTTTTGCAAATATATACCACCACCGCTGTATGATATGGTGTTTGGGTCCAACTGCTGTATGGTACGGCGGTTGTGAACATTTCCCCGACGCGGGTACCACCTGCAACTGTCGTATCAAACGCCGGTGAGAGTCAGATCGTTTTTAAAAAAAAATCGTAACTTTTTTGTATGAACTGGGACGAGATAAACTTTATATGAAAAGTATAGCTTTATATGAGACCTACAACTTTGTAGTGCAAACTTTTTCATTTGAAGTCATCTTCAAAATCAAACAATCAATATTCTATCCAAATCTCAGTTTTCGGTATCCAGATTTGGATAGTATATCGATTATTTGAGTTTGAAGATGATTTCAAATGAAAAACGTTTGAACTACAAAAGTTGTAGATCTCGTCGAAAGCTATAAATTTCATATAAAGTTTACCTCCATCCGAGTTCATATTAAAAGTTGCAATTTTTTTTAAAAAATGAACTAACCCGTACCGTCGTTTGATTTGGTGGTCGCTTGCGCTATAGTACCCGATGCGAGTAGTATTCACAACCGCCATGATACGGCGATTGGGGTGCTACAGTGCCTGACCACCGTATCATATGGTGGTAATGGTATAGTTTTGCAAAATTGAAATGTGACATATATTTTTGAAAAATCAAAAAAAAGATAAAAATTCAACGTCGGCAAATGTCATGACTACTGCTAAGTACCGATAATTGGCCCAAGGCCATTGAAATAAACGGGCCGGCCTGCGAGCCAATATAGGCCTCTGGAAATAAATCCTGCCCCTGTATCAATCTGGGCTCGGCGCAATATATTAATGGGTTCACGACAATTTATATTTGGGCCAGGCAACATCACCAGAGCTCTCCAGAAAACAATCCTCTCCAGAAAATAAAAGAAAAAGAAAAAGATTGAGAAAGAGGAAAAGAAGGAGAGGTGCCCAGGTGGTGGGGGGCGGCGTCGAGACTCGGGAGAGAGGAGGAGGTAGTGGCCTGGGCGTGCCGGCGCGGAGGAGGTTGGCGTGGGGACTGGCGATGGAGAAGGGCGCGGGCACGCGGCGGCGGCGGCTGGTGGAGAGGGGATCGGATCGCCTCGCCTTCATCACCGGCCAGACGCGCAGCCTATCCTGCGACCCGATTCCAGGTAACCCCAGGGAAAGCATCCGCTAATCGCCCAACATCGCCTTAACCCGCAGCTCTCGCGAGCCTGTCTCGCGTTTTGAATCCAGACTTAGTTTTGGACGCTGGTAGTTTAGGGTATTTGGATTTGTTTGTAGGTACCTGCGCCTATGCGGATTGCAAGTGCGTGCGGGCTGGGTTGCAGTACGTGGCTATCCTTGTAGAGATCTCGGATTCGTCTTTTGAATTATCGGATGGCAGCTGCCTTAGCTATGATATTTGTAAATTGGAATCAGTAGCAGTCTTAATTATGTTGGAAATTGGAATAATCAGTAGCAGTCTTAATTATGTTTCTTGGTGTTACTGGATCACGGGTCGTGACGAGGAATAAATTGTGTGGCACAGTTTCGTAGATTTTCCAAAACCCCATTAAATATCAGGCATTGCCACTCCAGTCAATATGGTGGCATCCTCAATTCCTGGTCCGCTATGCTCCTTATGTGGGCGTCTTCCTTGTAGCTAACTACTCCAAGAGCCCCATCACCACTACTTTCACAGTTTGCTGGCGAGCTTATGTGCCGTTTGATTCTGATCCTAACTAAATTTATTTGCACTTTGTAGCTGGTTTTCCTGTGTCTTCTTGTTTGTCGCCATGTTTATTAACATCTTGGGCCACCTATTTTCTGAAGCAAGTTGTCAATGCACTGCTGTTATGTGTTAATCATTCGGCATGCTGTTAGGAGATTATTGTATGGAGAGAAGTTAGTTCGTCATACCAAGAAGAAAACAGACACAGAGCACCACATTGGGACATTGTTCCTAGGATGGTAGGAGTACATGTATATGGCTAAACACCTTTGTGAGAAAATTATAGAATTGCGCAGAGTATTTTGTTGAATAGAGTGCTGAAAGTTCATATACTGTATACTCGTGTCAGCTCAATTGGGGTGCCTATCCGTTCTTGTTTACAACGTTCTCCCTGGGTTGGTCGAAGTTGTGTCAGGTCATGAAGTGAAAACCATCTTTCTTAAGCTACGTTACCCGTGTTGACACAGGACCATACATGATTTATCAGTTATATCAATGCAGTTCTTTTACGAGTGTTGACACTTGGATAGTTGTCAGTTTATTGAGCGCCTCTCTGGGTTTTACCAGTCATATACTTACATATTGGTTCCAAACATGGAGTCATCCTTTACCCATTATGTCACTTCCATTTTACAATTTCCATACCAGACTACAATTCATCACCTATAGTATGTTATATCATTATATGTATCTATTATTTGGTTACTCTGAACTTTCCTTGTGTATCATGTTCAATGAGATTTAATCATATTATTAAGTGGTGTTCTCCTGATTCCTGAATCAGCTATGCAACCATGAACATTTTATGATAAATAGTTGTTTTCCTGCAGGTTCACCAAGTTCATATGAGTCTGCTTCAACTCAGCAGTCTGAACAGCAGCAGAATGCCTTTGGTGGTGAGCAGTTCAGCGATAGAACTCAGTTGCAAAAGTCAGTACCTAGAGCTGGTATTCGCCAAGAAACCAGGGCTAGAACCTTAAGCTATGGTGACCTTGTGCCTGAATTCAAAAGAGCTGATAGTGCCCAAGAAATCAAGGCTAAACCCTTAAGTTATGAAGATGAACTGTTCCACAAATTCAAGACAGGCAGTGCAAGTGCAGTCCCTGAAATTCAGCCAGTAAATGAAACACCATCTCACATGCCTGATCAGGAAACCCTCAGTAAGAAGACGAGTCATGATGAAGCACCAAGCGTCCAACCTATGAGAGAGGTGGAAATGAGACCCAGATCTGCACCTCCAAGTCAGCCAAACCAAGCAGACGATGCAGGTTGGTCTGTGGAAACACTGAAGGAACTCATGAATTTCACACCACAGGAGATTACCAAGGCCATATCAGCGACAGAGAGTAACCGTCTCTTGGCATCTATCGCCATTGCTTTTCTGGTGGTTCTGTCAAACTGGGGCCTAGACATTGGTGGCGCCATCACCAGAGTACTAGTTGGCACAAGACCACTTCTATTCCTCATCATAACAAACATTACCATCGTGATGGCACTGTTGATGGAGAACAAGGACCCCAATGCGAGGGGCAGACCTGTTGGCCCCAACCTGGGTTCTGCCGATAGCTTAGGGCAAATGCTGGAGATCGGGTTGCTGCTACAGAAAGCCCTGGGAGCTCTGCTGATTGACTGCAGTGTTTGCGCTGTTATTATGATCTGTTTTCTTGGATTCTGAGGGAACATAGATAGAAGTTTCACAGAAACCTTTGTAAATCTTTTTATTCCATGTTCTGTACCGCACTGTTCTGTCTAGGGGTGCAAGTTGATTATAATGTGGTGCACCTCCGAACCTCTTTAGTGCAATTATTTGTACTACTTCTTCAAAATTTTGAAAAACTAGTACAAATGATTGAACTAAAGAGGTTTGGAGGTGCACCTAATGGTTACCCTTTGCACCCTTAGTTCTGTCCACTATTCCTCAAATTAAATTTGTAGCATCTGTTTTTGGCCGAGTTTTAACTCATGTACTTCGGTTTTCTGAACATCTATAGTTAATTAGAGATTACTCAGTCAGGGATACCGAGTGAAAATTTTGGCTGATCTTGTATCTTGTTTGCACGACTGCGCAGATTTGTTCTCCTGGCTAGCTGACAGAATTCAGAAATTGTGGATCACGAACCGATGTGCTTCTTGTGGAGTAGGTTCACTGTACGGCGGTGCGTCCAGACAAAACATTGTTGTCAAATGTCAAGCCTGACGATGACAAAGAAGCTTGGGGGGAGGGTACGGCGGTGGGGTCGCGAACAAAATAGAAGCACGGCGACAAGTGTCGCCGGATTGTTAACCACGCGCCGTTCAAGTCCTGCACACCCGCCGCCCGTTTCGTCGCCGTCGACCCAGGTACGGAGAGCTCCGAGCGCTAGTGACACATGTCGGCCAGCGGCATATGTATGAACGCACACTACCAGACAGCAACTGTACAAGTTATCCACTCCAACTTTGACACCATCA
Source organism: Cenchrus americanus (assembly GCA_947561735.1). Lineage (NCBI taxonomy): Eukaryota > Viridiplantae > Streptophyta > Magnoliopsida > Poales > Poaceae > Cenchrus > Cenchrus americanus. The sequence goes on from OX387244.1 coordinate 14,183,439, forward strand.
TCATCATATCCATATAAAAAGCACCATCATTAAACTACTCGATCCAACTAATTATACCCGACGCCGCCACGTCAGACTTGACTTCATCAGATGTTTAACCCTATAGTTACTGCTAAACCATGTGCTGACAGCCGGGTGGAACTCTCTCTGCCTCTGTTTATCGCAAGTACTCGATGCGTACACAGCAATGCAGAGATCCATTGGCCTAATTCTTAGCCTAATTTAAGACAACTAGCATTATGGCTACTGCCTTACGAACTTGCTAACTAAAAGAAAGATAGTAACCAGCATTATGTTATGTACATGTCGTGAACAAACTCCTACTGCTTGCTTGCGTTGTTTGTCCCCGGCCGGAGTGCAGGTTCTAGGGGGTGGTGATGTCGTGGATGCTCTTGCGCTTGGAGTCGCGGCTGGCGGGGTTGAGCTGCCGGTTGAAGTACTTCTGCGCGTGGCTGGCGACCTGCGTCGGCGTCCGGGTCCGCACCGAGAAGCGCGAGATGTTGCGCCAGTCCCCGCGCCCGTACCTCTCCAGCCCTTGAAGAAACAGCCTGCACACGCACGCAACGGCGCAGCGAAAAGGACGCCGTGAGTTTACCGAAGGAAGGAAGGAAGGGGAGAACAAAGGTCGCGACGTGTGGCTGGCGAGCGGGCCCCACGCGCCACCTAGAGAGGGGACTCCCTCCTTTCCTTCGGCTTCTCCGCTCGCCAAGCCAATGCGGGGAGGAGGCGTCGTCGAGACTCCGACTCGATCGAGACGAGTCTACAACACCCTACAGATCAATTCGATGGAACCGCGAGGGCGAAGGTGAGATTGGAAAAGTACCTGTGCTCCTCCTCGCTCCAGGCTACCGGCGTGCGCCGGGGCTCGCGGCGCGCCCGGTTGGCGCCGGGGCGGCGGGCGGGGCCGCCGTCGTCGTCGCCGTCGTCGTCCCAGGAGGTGGGCGCGTCGACCACGCCGCGCTCGATGAGGTCGACGTCGGCGACGAGAGCCTCGTAGTGCTCCCAGGCCTCCCGCGGCGTGCGCCCGGGGAGCTGCGCAGCGACGAGCGCCCAACGGTCGGGCGCGCCCTCGGGCCACACCACCAGCGCGCTCTCGAACACCTTGTCCTCCGCCTTGCTCCACGGCCGCGCCGCTACCGCCGGGGGCCCCGCCGCGAGGACGGTGGTGTGGTGGTGGAGATGGTGGTGGTGCTGCTGCTGCTGCTGGTGCTGGAAATCCATGCCGGCTCGACGCCTCGACGCGATCGCTCGCTGCGTTGCGTGCGGTTGCGCTCGCGGCGGATGGGGTGGGCGGCGCCGTGTGGCGTTGGTTTTTGTTGCGGCGTGGCCGCGTGGGAACGGAATTTATAAAGATTCCGAGTAGGGTGAACCCGTACACGGATGACGGACTTGGGGGAATCAGATCAATCCCGCGGCCGCGGGGAGAGGAAGATGATGGTGTGGGGTTGGGGTTTGTTGGGGTCGGGCGCGCACACGTTTTGGGCGTGTGTGCGTGCGCGCGGGTGGGGGGCCGGGCCAGGGCGGACGCGTGGGCGCTGGTGCGCGCCCGGCGCGGCCACGGCGGTGAACTGGTGGGAACAGGCGTCGGGACTCCGGCAAGGCGCGGTTCGCGGCTGGCGGCTGGTTGGTCGAGGCCTCGGGTGGATGTGGATCTCCCTGTTCTTTTCGCTTGAGCGCAGCCGCCGGCGGTTTGAGCTGTTTTTTTTTATCCGCAGGGCTGTGATGCGCGGAAAGTCTGCTTGTGGTCTCGTGCAAGTCAAGACTCGACATGTTGCTTGAATTTTTTTAATATTTAATTTGTATGATTTTCAAAAAATAATTGGTCGTACCAAAATTTTGGAGAAATATACATCTGGCGCCGTGGTCCACGGCGCTTGGAGTTTCCGCCGTTGTGGGCCACAGCGTTAGGGGAGCCGCCAACGGTCGGCGGTACTGGCCAGTGGGGCCAGGTCCTGATGTCGTGGGCCACGACGTCAGGATCCTGGCGCCGTGGCCCGCGGCGGCGGCCTATATAAGGGGTCGCGCCCCTGCCGCCAGCCCTCATTCCTCCCTCCAAACCTTCGGCTTTCAACTTCTTCGGAGCGCTTCCGAGGTATGTTTTCAAAATTTAGTCCCGTTTAGTTACTTAGTTTAGTTAACTAGTTTAGTTACTTATATTAGTTAGTTTAGTTAAATTAGTTTAGTTTAGAAATTTAATTTAGTTGACCTAATTTAGTTAATTTAGTTTAGAAATTTAGTTTAGTTAACTTAGGTATGTTTAAATTTACATAGAGGTTGTTCGGCAGACATATCTTGGCATATCTCGGCTTGTTTCGGCTTATTTTCTCTCACAGAATACTATTCATTCTACCAGCCGAGCACTATTCATTCTACCATCCGAACACCCCCAATAGTTTGTTTTAGTTCATTTTAAATTTGTGGAAAATGATTATAATTGACATAATTTGATTAAATTGTTATAAAATTCATAGAAAATTATTTAAATTCACGTAATTCGATTAAATTCGTTTTAAGTTTCTAGGAAATGGTTATAGTTGACATAATTTGATTAAATTGATATAAAATTTGTAGGAAATTATTTAAATTCACATAATTTGTTTAAATTTGCTTTAAGCTTTTAGGAAATTGTTCTAGTTGACATAATTTGATTAAATTGCTATAAAATTTGTAGAAAATTATTTAAATTCATATAATTTGTTTAAATTCGTTTTAAACTTCTAGGAAATGGTTATAGTTGACATGTTTTGATTAAATTGCTATAAATTTCGTAGAAAATCATTTAAATTTCACATAATTCGTTTAAATTCGTTTTAAACTTCTAGGAAATGGTTATAGTTGACTTAGTGTGATTAAATTACTATAAAATTCGTAAAAAACTATTTAAATTCACATAATTCGTTTAAATTCGTTTTAAACTTCTAGGAAATGATTATAGTTGACATAATGTGATTAAATTGCTATAAAATTTGTAAAACATTATTTAAATTCACATAATTCATTTAAATTCGTTTTAAACTTCTATGAAATGGTTAGAGTTGACATAATGTGATTAAATTGCTATAAAATTCGTAGAAAATTATTTAATTCATTTAAATTCGTTTTAAACTTCTAACAAATGGAGTATAATTGGAAAAATGGATTAAATTATGTTTTGTTTGCCGTTATGGTTGCACCGCTGGATTACGTACGGCCGGAGTTGTTCGACGAGGCGTTGGACCGGCACCACCGCTCGTACGTGTCGGCTGTTCTCGGCCGTCCGCTCGGCACGATACGTTGTCGGACGACCCGCACGTTGCTGCCGATACACCCGCGGTGGATTCCGAAGTACGTAATTCATATTTTTTTATTTTATTCCCCTTTCTTTACAATAGTAATTGTGTTAAGTAAATTAATATTTTTGGAGGCTATGCGCTGCAGGACTTCTCCCTGTCACGCGGTTGGTCGAGGGGGACAGGCTACGAGCTGAGGTTCCCCGGGCGGAGCGGTTGACGCGGTTCAACTTTGACGCCCCACTGATCGACCAGAGACGCACACGTTCCACCTCCCCGTCGATGAGATGACTCTCAGTCTGGAGGACGCCGCGATGTTGGGAGGGCTGTCGTGTGCTGGTGAGGCGATGGGGCCGATCGACATCCCCGCGACGTGGCAGGCTGACTTCCTTGCTCGGTTCGCGAACGTTCCTCGGAACAATCACGCGCCGGTGTCGTACCTGCCCTTCGTCGACACCCACGGGCCCACCTGGACTTGGATCCAGCAGTTCAGTGTACGTGATTTTAGCTCTTAATTTCAACGTCTGTATGCATTTAAATGAATGTGACGACGGACCTTTGTGTGTTTGCAGGCTGACTACATGGTGGACGATGCCGACGACCAGACATCAGACAAGTTTCTGGAGGTCTACCTACTCTGGCTGTTCAGGTGGGTGTTGTTCTGCGAGTCAGCGGGAGACTCCGTGTCGCGGTGCATGATCCCTTGGGCTCAGAGGATCGCCGACGCACCCCTCGAGTAGATGCCCCAGATCAGCTGGGGCAGCGTTGTTCTGGCAGCTACCTACAGGGGGCTGTGTTCGGTAGTGACGAGGCCGACGAGTAGGGAGGCGATCCTCCTTGGGTGCCCTCTCCTGCTCCAGATGTGGAACCATGAACGGTTCGACATCGGTCGGCCCAGGACGGACCTCTCGGAGTACGAGGCGGCGGCCGACGGCACCGACCCAGCGGACCTCCCACCATGGGTTCTCTGTGGTGTCTCCGGAAGGTAATGACCTCCCTTTACGTGATTTTTCACGTTATGACTTTTGTAGTTCAATTCACTTAACTTTTCTCGTTCTTTGCAGCACGTTTGGGATGGGGAGTAGCCGAAGAAGGCCTACAGGGACTTCGTTGGTCAGATCGACCGGATGGTCGATGCCCAGGTCCGGTGGACGTCGTACGCTCCTGCCATGGTCGCTGCCCGCGCACCACAGGGGCTCTCGTCCCTGTGCTCCCGAGACCAGGCCTACTGGATGACGCGACGACGATTGGTCTTCGACGTCTACGTCGAGGAGTACGTCGTCCACCGGGTGATGAAGCAGTTCAGCCTCTTCCAGGCTGCGCTAGTACCTGCTGCGCCACGTCTGCCGCCTACCGCGCATAGGTGGGCTACCATTTGATAGTTCTAAGTATTTTCTTTTACGAATATTCAGTTGCCAATAATTTTATGTTTCATGTTCTATGCTAGGTGGACTCGTAAGGGCGTGGCTACGCGACGTCGTTCTTCGACAGGCTGCAGCCGTATGTGGTAGAGTGGGTGTCCGCGGCGCACGAGCAGAATGTCGTCACCGAGCACCGCCTTCACGCCGCCGCGCCTGGGTAGCGTACCTTCAGTGGTACCTACCGAGGACGCGGACGCGGGTGATGTACGTTCCTGCTACTGCGCCACCACCACCTGTCCCGGACCACGACAGGGTCCTGCCGGACGCGACCTTGAAAGTGCTAGGCCCCTAAGTGGATTTTGGTGAATTGATTGACAAGGCGATTAAAGGACTAATGATTTTGTCTAAGATTGTGAGCAGGTTTTCTTTGTATATTCATGAGCAACCATTAAAGTGCTTAATTATGGATGTATATTATGGCTCACATCTACAAAGACAAGTATATGGTGCAAGACTTAATGAGGTTATTGAAAGAGAACAAGATGATGAGTGTACACACTATGGTTCTAAAATTGGAAGCTTGCATATCCGTTGTCAATCAAGATCAAGCATTTGGAGCAAGGTTTTTCAAATGAAAGGTTAATTGTGCATAAAGCAAAGTGGAACTCAAAGTGGATTGGATAAGTGATGAAGAGATCAACCGAGATGTCTAGGGTGAGGGACTAAGCAATCTTTGGGGCCGTAGCTAAGCTGCCATTAGTGTTTTGCTAAGGTGAAGGTCTAGCATCCGTGGGGTCTTCAAGTATCATATTCAAACCTTAACTGAGGAAAGCTTTGCGAGTCATCAACTTGTTAAGATTGGCAATATGGAGTGACCATGGATCCAAGTCTGCATTCCTATGCTTTATGGAAAGATCCTAATTCACTAGCTCAAGTATGGACATGCTCAAGTCAGTGGCTATGTTGAAAGCCCTCAAGTGGATATTGTTCAAGTGTGGCAAGAATTGAAGTTGTTCAAGCTCAAGAGGTCAATAAAGCTCTTTTATTCTTTTCTTGAGTATAGGTATGCCGTACTATCAAGAGGGATGCAACTTAGCGAGTTGACCAAGTCAAAGTGCTCTTTAGTTGACCTAAGTGAGATCTAGCCTTAGAGTGTGCTAACAAACCCTCCTAACCTAACCTGGGTCACTTCATCTTGAAGGTGGAGTGCTAGTTTCTTTGAAAGGAGGTTTTGGGGTTATCTCGGGCCTAACCGGTCTGACCGGTCAGGGGCACCGGTCTGACCGGTGCCGCTAGCCCAACGGCTAGTTTTTCAAACACCGGTCTGACCGGTGTGGGGCACCGGTTTGACCGGTGCCACCCGGGGACTAACGGCTAGTTTTCTCCTTTGAGGGGTATAAATACCCCAAGCCTTCTTCAAGTGAGGGTTGCTATTTCTAGTGAGTTTGCTGAGGTCCCAAGACAATTCTAACTAGCTCTAAGCCTTAGTGGCTCTCGCCAACCCTCTCTTTGTGAGATTTGTGGATTCAAGTCATCATCTTTGTGTTGGGTTGAGAAAGTGAGCTCAAGAGTGACCTTGTGAGCTAACAAGAGCAATTTCCATAGCTTGAGCACTTTGGTTTTGCGTCTACAAACTTTGAAGCATTTGTTACTCTTGGAGGTTTGCCTCCTAGACGGCTAGGTGTCGCCGGCTAGCTCCCAAGGTTGTGGTGAGCAGCGGGAAGTTTGTAAGGGCTGCGATCTTGCCTCTTCGTGGAAAAGATCACCTTGGTGGAAAGGAGGAAAGTGGTTGAAAGAGACCCGGCTTGTTGTGGGAATTGTCCCTTACAAGCTCCTCAACGGAGACGTAGCCATTCCTCAGTGGGTGGTGAACTTCGGGAAACAAATCCTCGCTTCTTCGTGTGGTTTGATTCTCTAAGTTGTTTTTCTAGCACAATTACATTTGCTTCCGCTTCGATCTACTTGGGTGTGCTACTTGTGTGTGCAGGGATCATTACCTTGCTTGTGTTCGTCAACAAAGGCTATACACCAAGTTCAGTTCGTGCTAGAAGCCAAGAGGTGCTTGAAGTTGTTTCTGCAGGTTCTCTGTGCTACACCGGTCTGACCGGTGAGGCGCACCGGTCTGACCGGTGTCACCTGTGAAGTCCAGTGCTTGACCGGTATGACCGGTCATCACCACCGGTCTGACCGGTGGAGCACTGTCAGCTCAAGTATTTGGGGAGAAAGAGTTTAATTTGGTCGTCACGCCTATTCACCCCCCCTCTGGGCGACATCAAGGTCCTTTCAGACCTACCTGATGCGCCGAGACCAGACCGCAGACACAGCTGTAAGCTACGACACTGCAAACATATTACATTCATATGACTTTTCATTAAAACATGTGTTTCTAATTTTGTGCGTAGCACGACGCACTGGCTGAGGTCGTGCGGCTCGCATCGGGCGCGATGGGCTGTGCTACTCCTGGGGGCCTCAGGAGCACCGGAGCACGTACGAGAGGATCCTCGTCCTTCCACGCCACCCAACGTCGTCCTCGAGCTTCGCCTCCACAGGCGGCGAAGCGACACCAGCCTACAGAGCGACACCGGATGGTGGAGGCTCGTCGCATGCGACCATGGCGACACTGTCTCCCGACCAGCTAGCACCACGGGTCGTCAGGGCACTGACCCGTGGATGGACGACCGGGACCACACCTGGGCTGGCGCTAGAGCTGTTAGGGGAAGAGGGGCCGGCGCATTTAGATGTAGTACTATGATTTTGTATAAACTATTCCTTTTGTGATTATGTATATTCCCTTGTGACTATTTGAAAGATATCTAGGCCCTTAGTGGGTTTTGGTGTATTGATTGACAACTAGATTAAAGATCTAATGTCCTTGTTAAGCATGTGAGCAGGTTGTAACATATAAATGACAAGGCATAATATATGACATTGGTTATCTACATGGTGAAAACAAGCTATGTGTATACAAGATAAGTTGAGGCATGGTTTTAGCCTCATATTATGAAATGGCTTGACTCAATGATGAATGTCATAATATTTGATATGTATGATCCCATGAAGCATATAGATGGTATATGGCAAGCTAATGAAGAATAAGAAAGAAGGCATGATCTCAGTAGAATTCCACTCTTGATGTTGAATCAAAGCTTAACTCAAATTGGCAACGAATGGATGAAGAAATCAAGCAAGGGATTAGCAACGAGGTACTAAGCTAAGATTGGCCAAGTAGTGACTTGGACCATGTGCTTGGCTAGGGTGAAGTGGCTATAGCTTGGAAAGTTTCGAGGTATCAAGTCGAGCCTAACCGAGTGAAGCAATGAAGAAGCATTACATATTCGTTGAGTCATGTAAAGGGTGACTTAATCAAGAATTGGGTTTCATTCTTATATAAAGATCAAAGTCACTAGCTCAAGGTAGAAGTGCTCAAATCAACGAGACATTAATGGATGGATCTCTCACGAGGATATATTGATCAAGTTTGGCTATTCTTGAAGAAGAAGCTCAAGAGTTCTTTTATTGCATTTGTATTTGATCTTGAGTATAGGTACGCCGTACTATCAAGAGGGATGCATCACAAGGAGTTTTGATAATGTCTCAGTGCTCAAGTAACCCATGTGAGTTGAGAGAGACACAAAAACCACACGTACACGTCTTCAGGTTTGACCCTGTGTCAAACCCGGTGGCACCGGTTTTGGGAAACCGGTGGCACCGGTTTTGTGTCAGCCGACCCAACGGCTAGTTTTTGAAAACTCGGTGGCACCGGGTTTGGGAACTCGGTGGCACCGGTTTTCACTGGAGTTTGCAACGGCTAGTTTTGGGGAGTCCGGAGTATCCGGGGTTTTTCCCGGAGACTCCGGGTTTTAACTCCAACGGCTAGTTTTTGGAGAGTCGGGTATTTATACCCTTCAACCTCTACTGTTGCAAGCTGCTGTTCCTCAGATTGCTAGAGTGCTTCCTTGCTATTCCTTGCTAAGCCAAAGCCATTCTAGCTCTCCCCAACCCCTCTTTGTGAGGTTGTTTGATCTTTGCTAGATCTAGTGAGTTGGGTGGTAGAGAGAAACCTTTGTGAGCAACTCAAGAGCACTTGTATCCCTTGAGCACTGATAGATGTCGTCAAGCTTGTGTGAAGCGTTTGTTACTCTTGGAGGATTGCCTCCTAGACGGCTAGGCGTCGCCCACAAGCTCCCAAGGTGTGGTGAGCTGTGGGACAGTTTGTGAAGGTCTTGCTTCGCCTCCGAAAGGGAAGAAGCTATCTAGTGGATCGGGAAAAGGGTTGAATGCAACCCGGCTTCGGTAGGAGAAGCACCCAACGGAGACTAGGATTCACACGGTGGTGAATCCGAACTTCGGTAAAACAAATCCTTGTGTCCCCTGTTGGTTACCTCGCATTTACATTGTTATATCTATTCTTGCTTGCCTTTTGTCATATTGGTGGAGCTACTTGGTTGTTAGTGTTTGTGAAGTGCAGGCACTCCACATTCATCAAATAACTGATCCTTAGGCTATTCATCAAGTTTAAGTTCAAGCCAAACAAGCAAACAAGAAGGAGAAGAAGAGGGGAGTCACTGCCAGGCAAACCCGGTGGCACCGGATTTGCAAAACCGGTGGCACCGGTTTTGGGCAGTTTGTTCATTCCGCTGCGAAGGCGTCAGTCCAGAGACTCCGGAGAAAAGTCCGGAGTATCCGGGTTTCACTGATAAATTTGTTTCAAGTGGTGATTTTCAGGACTCGCCTATTCACCCCCCCTCTAGGCGACATCAAGATCATTTCACTATTCCTTCGTCGTTGATTACGATATTCCCTTGTGATTATGCTTGCACTTATTATTTAGTCATTTAAAAAAGTTAAAAGTGTTTTAGAAACCAAAAACTAAAAAAACATGCCGCCGTGTGGAACGGCGTTACGGACTTACCGCCGTGCCGCTCGGCGGCAGGGACTTAACGCCGTGGGATGCGGCGACAGGAGCCTGACACCGAGGGGTACGACGCTAGATGTATATTTCTCCAAAATTTTGGTTCGACCAATTATTTTTAGAAAATCATAACAAATTAAATATGAAAAAATCCTTATTCTCCCTAGGCACAATAGACCGTAGTTTTTTTAGATTGACACAGTACAACACAGACGCTTACAACACGCACGCACACTCACCCCTATGAATGCACGTACGCAAACCCTACCCCTATGAGCACCTCCGAAGGACTGAGCACCGGCAGATCTGAAGATTCTCGAAGTCACTACTGTCGTCGACTGTAGACCGTAGTTGTCTAAGCTGTTTCGCAAGCTGAACTTAAAAGCTGGTCTCACAGAAAAAATAACATTTCCTCAGCCCATGGGCCGGCCATTGACAAATCCAAATGAGCCAGAACATATATCTTGTTCCTTTCACGTGAGCCGTCAAAACCCAGTAGATCACGGTTAAATTTGATTTTTTTTATTTTTCTTTCTACGATTTTCTGAAAATAAATAGCCGTCTGAAACTTTATCAAAACTAGCCTTGAACCGCCGTTTCAAACAGTGGCAGATCATGTCACCGCCGTTTCAAACAGCGTTAAGGCTTTCCGCCAGTGCAAAAGGCGACAACCCTAGCCGCCAAACAGTACGACGGTTACTCTTAAGGTAGCGGGCGACATCTAGCCGCCGGTGGCGGCTGGGGTTGGCGGTCAACCGCCAGATCCCATGGCGGTAGCTCTGGGCCTACCGCCTTGCACAACGGCGGTAAGTTTTTTTAGGGAATTGTAATGACATCATTTAAATTAAAGATAAATCACTGACAAAATTGCAATGGCGTGCACGACACAACTCTAATCCTAACATGCCTTAGGGAATTTAGATACTGGATTACATTCGAAATCTAGTTGTACGAGAACCGGTCGGAGAGCAAGGAGCCGCCGTCTGAGGGCTGCTGAGACGACATGTAGTACCCCGGTGGTGGTGGAGGAGGTAAAGGAGGATGGGACCAATCTCTCATCTTCGCGTGGCATTCACAAGTGCAAGTCGCACAATGGCAGCACTGGTTGTCGGCGGGACGATCTGGGGAAGCAAGTGCTTCATCCAGGTGCCTTCAGGTTGTAGATGATGATGTCGTGGAAGTAGTTGATGTAATCCTGATAGGGGTCAATGGCTAGGGTATCCACCCATTGCGAGAAGCCACAACTTTCATCATCGTCAGAGATTTGAAAAATACAAAAAAATGTTAACAAACCAAGCACGATTGATGAATAAATATCATTTCCATAGCTTACCCTTGCTAGTGAGCAGTGCCAGAATCGACGATCGTAGTTGCCCCAGCCCTTGTAGACTTGCATCACGGAACGCTCACCGTACGAACATGTTGGCCACAACACTGGTTTGTTAGGTGCATAGCTTCTAACTTCACACATGGAACGGAAGTCCCTCTTGTGTAGGACTAGAAATTCCCCCTTAAACTCTGGATCTTGCTCCTCCCAAAACTCTGGACCACACCCATATTCACCTCCACTCCCAGAAGCTATCACGGTTTGTTCTGAAGAGGCATCGTAGAAAAGGGTGATATATGTAGAAGAAGGGTGAGTGGTGGGTCCTTCAATCCATGGGAAGGGAATCGGAGCAGTGACTTTGAGGAAACACACCCTAGCAGTAGGGGACTGTAGTGTTGTGGCCCCTAGAGGACTCTTTTTGCAAAAACATGTTAATACAAAAAATAAAAAATGTCAAATGAATAATAAAAAATTGCACTAAGTTCTTATTTTGGGTCTATCATTGCGGTTCAATGGCTTGATCGGGTCATGCGCATAGTTGGCGCACATGAAGAACCGTATCCCGTAAGCGTGCCTGAGAGCCTTGCACTTGACAACTTTGCAATTGTCACTGAATTTCTATATTATTTTCTGAATTTCTAAAGTATTTTTTGAAGTTTACGCTAATTATAGTATTTCTAAACTATTTTCTGAATTTTAAACCATTTTTCTGAATTTCTAAAATGTTTTCTAAATTTCTACGATAAATCTAGTATTTCTAAACTATTTTCTTAACTTCTATACTATTTTAAGAATTTCTAAACTATAACATGAATTTCTACACTAATTTCAGTATTTCTAAACCGTTTTCTAAAATTCTAAACTATTTTCTGAAATTCTAAACCATTTTCTAAAATTCTAAACTATTTTCCGAATTTCTGCGCTAATTCTAGTATTTCTAAACTATTTTCGAAAATTCTACATTATTTTCTAAATTTCTAAAGTATTTTCTAAATTTTTATTATTTTTTCAGAAGTTATTTTTTTCAGAAGTTCTAGAAATATTACCAGTGGTACGGAAGAGCTTCGATGTGGTCACCTCCTTCTCTACCGACAACTGCGTCTTATGCTCCTGGCAGCTCCACCCCAAGGTGCTGCTGCTTTTATAGGGTGGTGGGACACATACCGCCATATGTACCGGCGGTTGGCCTTCGCAGCCACTGGCGCAACGGGCAGTTGGTCCTGCCGCCCTGTCAAATGACAATTGGGCGGTCAATGCCCTATCCTCTGGCGGTTGCGCCAATCGCCTTTGCACATGGCGGCTTGTTGTCGCGCTTTAGGGCCACGTCACTACCGCCGTTTGAAACAGCGGTTACAGGACATGCTGTCGTCCTTTCAAAAGGCGGTTTGAAGCTAGTTTTTCTTAAAAGTTTCAAACGACTATTTATTTTCGGAAAATCATAGAAAAAATATTTAAAAATCGTTAATTGTTTTAAGTAGGCACACTTTGCACCATTTGGGCCAGGCCAATCCAAGCCTGGGCCAAGCGGGCAGTCCTGGCTACCCTCGGCCACCCTCGCAAACAGGCCCTTAGTTGTGGAGCTCTGTTGCCTGCGGAGCCGCCGAATTCTGAGAGGGCGGCCGCCAAATGCTCCTAGCAAACTACTAGCAAAGCACGGAAACATCGCTGGAATCAGCAGCCATTAGTGTTCCTCTCCCGTCTCCCCAACTTTTCTCCGGGCTCTTTCCACCACCCAACCCAATAACGCGCACAGCAACGGGACGCGAAAGAAGCGATTGCCAGTACGTTTCGGGGCGGGCACCATTCGTTTCTTCAGCTGACGCGAGCGCGAAGTCGACAGCAGGCTCTTGATCTCCCTCAGAAAACGTCACAACTCACAAGTGACAAGTCGCAGCTATAATATAAACACGGTTGCTGTGGGAGATTTGATCGCTGATGAGGATCGGATGATGACTACGCGAGTCAAAGTATTTGGGGGGTACGGATTTTCATTTTCAGTCGGTCAGAGTCATCTCACATTCCAATAACTTTTTGGAACGGATCATCATATCATGCGGCCGTGATGCGGCCATCATTAACTGTAGCCATAGCATCTCGGCGGACAATTCAGGACCCCTTGAATTGTGGGTAAGACTATCTCTGGCAATGTTACTTATCTGCATCGTGTATGGGGAAGGAAACAGTAGAATCCCGTCGCCCAAATGAAGATGGTCTCCAGCAGACGATGCCCATCCCGCGCGCATCGGCCAAAGTAGTTGCCTCCCGCGGTTCCTATGCTTCTCCGCCTCCATCTCCACCGCGTCTGCCCGCCACATCTCTCTTCTTCTCCCCTGCCCGTCGTCGTGCCCAAACCGCGGGCCTCTCCCTAGCCGCCTAGGCGGCTCCTCCCTCCATCCTGCAGCCGCGCGCGGCCTCCCACAGGGGCACGACGGCCGGTGGGGCTCGACGCGACCCTCGACGAAGCCATGGTCGGCCGCCACCGCAATCCACTACCCCCCAAGCCATGGCCGAAGCCCGTCGTCAAGTCGTCGCTCCTGCTCAAATCGAGCACCGCCGCGAATCAATAGAGCCACGCAAGTCAACGCCGCTGGATCTGCGGGGGCGCCACCGGCCTAGGGAGGGAGGGACCAGGGGAGGTGGCGGGCTGGAGAGGGAGGGACCTCCAGCTCCAGCTCGCCGTCCGCGCGTTCTCTGTCGTCGTCATGCGCTGAGGTGCGTCGCCGTGCAGGAGCCGACCGCGAGGCGCGCCGCAACGACGACGCCTCGCCGACGGCCGCACAGGGAAGGAAGCGGGCCTCCACCGAGATTCGCACCGGGAATGGGCCACCGGACGGAGGGAGGATCAGGTGGCGCAGACCGTCGGCGGCGGTGGCAGCATGCGGGGCTGTAGCAGTAGCAACGAGGAGGCGGAGACGGAGGAGGCCAGCGAGATCCGTCCAGCGCAGGAGAGAGACGCAGCGGTTGGGAGAGTTGAGTTGAAGAAAGGAGAGAGAAATCCCAGGAATGAGGGTGTCGAGAAGGGGATGCTCATTTGGCAAATAGGTTTGCAGCGGTTGCTAGAAGCACTACAGTTGGGTTTTTTTAACTCAAATTGCAGGTGTGGCTGCCTTTGGGAACCGCTGGAGACGGTCTAAGACTGTCCGCATTCGTCAACCTCCAAACCCAACCTCTAAACGGAATATTCCTGCCTGGTCATCACAATTTTCCAGATCAGTGTCAGTTTCCCCGCACCCGTCAACCCCTATATCTCAAACTTCAAACCAACCAACAAATGTGGAGCCCACACGTCATACTCATTCCCTCCCCCGCGGCGCCCTCCACACTTCTTGCTCCCCACCTCGCCAACTCCGCCCGCTCCCCACCGCCCGCTCCCCTGGTTCGCCGGCGTCGGCGCCGCGCCCTCCCCCGACGAGCGGCGGGAGCGAGAGGCGGAGGCCGGCCCGCCGCAGCGCTCCCCTGCGCGCACCGGGGGAGCTCCCTGCCCCATCGCCCCATGCGGAGGTGAAGAGGTCGTGGCGGCGGACGGCTACTCGCTACCGCGATTGGGGAGGCCGGGTGGAGGAAGAGGCCGGGTGGAGGAAGAGCTCGCCGCGTCCTCCCGGCGGCGGCGGCGGCTTGTCTTCTCCCCGGCTCTCCGCTTCCTCCGTCACCTAGCCCCTCATCCTCTACTCCTCTGCCTCGCTCCTTCCCGCAGATCGAGTGGCTCGAGCCATGGCGGTGGCGCCGGGTTCCCCTTCCTCTCCGGCGGCGCCTCCCTTTCCTCTGGCGGCCTCGGATCGAGCAGTCCACCGCGCGGCGCCTAGATCTGGCTTCCCTCGCCCTAGCCGGCGGCCCTGAAGACGGCAGCGGATGAGCTCCACCTCGGGCTCCATCACCAGCAATCCTCCTCCCGGCGGCCTCCTCGGCGCGAAGGCGGCAGTAGCAGTCGTCCCCCTCCACCACGGCTTGGACGGCGCGGCGACAGCAGCAGTTCGTGGTGGTTGGGAAGGGTGCGCGTGTGGGCGGGACCCGCGCGTAGCGTTTGCTCCGTACCGCGCTGTATGTGGCGTTCCTGCGCATGAACGCAATAGTTGCGGCCGCTTTGCAGATTGCAAAAGCGACCTCCAGATGGTTTTGTCGTTGCTATCCAGGTACCAGTGCAGAAAGTCTAATCGGGGCACTCGGGCTAGGGCGTGCCCGCCCGCCCGCTGCAGCAGCTGCGCAGGTGGAACAGTGTGGAGAGCCGTGGGCCTTGCGGGCCAACTATGGCATAGTAAGATCACATAGCCCAGCAAGATGTTGGGCTGCACACGACACCTCGCTTTCGCACACTACTAGGCCCACCCACACCTCTCTCTGGGCGACTTTGCAAATCGAAGTGGACAAACACGCACGCACGAGTCAAGGGCAAGAACCAAGAAGGTAGGCAGCGACGCGAATGCCAGCGGGCGGGGGAGTGTACGGGGGCCCCGATCCGGAACGACGTTCAACGGCTAGTCAACGCGAAAGTGCCATCCATCCAGCGACGGCTATAGCAGCAGCAGCTCTCCCTTTTTGTACACGTTAATCGTCTGGTTCCGGTGGGACGACGACGCTTGCTGCGAGACTCACTGCACTCTGTCGCAGTCTTGCCGGCCGCATCATCATTTAAGCTGATGGAGAAAATTCGCTCCGCGGTCAAACTCGGGAACCATGTACATGTACTGGACCGATCGATCAACCAAGGCTCAACTGGATGCATGCACATATGCATGTAGGTCAACTCGATCGATCGGCTCAACCGTACCGCGCTCAACAACCTCATATCTCGAGAGATTTTTTCTCTTTCTTGAAGCGGCTAATCTCAATCTAGAGATTAAGTTTGAGTTCTAATAGTCAAACTCGAAGTGAACCATTAGCACATAAGCATGGACCAATCGATCAGAGCTCAAACTCATTATTATCATGCGACTTTATTGGTGGTGGTTTTCGTCCGGAACGCACTAGATTATATTCAAGCTCCGGTATTGGAATGTAAGCTTCAAAGCATTGTGACAAATTCATTTTCCATAGCTGCAAATTAATATATTACTCTATGATACTAATATATTATCAATGTGGAGTAATGTATTTTTTAGAGATCTCGATCTAAAAAAATATTACTCCACATCTCTAAAAGTACTTTGATTTGGATAGATGGAGCCAAATCGAATTTCTCTGAACTCTGATAAAATTGCATGCGGTCAACAAAAACTCAACATCATATCGCTGTGTATGCGTCTACAAGTGTACGAAGCATATATGGTAAACCAGATCTCTCTAGTTTCTACTACTAATCTACACGTGCGGCTCTCTTAGCCTTGTTCTTGCACCCGAAATGGCACGTCGTAAGTGGAAAAGTAAAACCATTAGCTAGCTATAAAAATCATACTATATATCTAAAACAACCATGCTTGCCGCTACAGGTTCGGAGCATGTTGTTTATAAAATTTTAATTTGACGAAGTGAGTAGTTTTGGTTGCGCGCCTCATGCATGTCGATCGTTACACCACCGATCGACGCGCGCGCACAGCAGGCGGTCATGCGGCCAGAGCATTACTATACGTCTAGTCTCCAGGCCAGTATAAGAGGGCATCCAAAATGGCCACGTCGTCGACGTATGGATCGTGGGCTCCTCTCCCCGCCAGCTGCTGCTGCATTGAGCTGCCGGAGCCATCGTCATCATCCGGCGGCGACGACGCGGCGGATGGTCCTGGATCCTCGCCGGCGGGGACGCCTGTGACCCCAACTTCGTCGGCGAGCGGCCGCCGGTCAAACTGCCTCAGGGTTCCAGATTGGGTGTAGAGTCGACACAGGCTGAACTCGCTCCTCAACTGCAACATACAGCAGCAAAGTCAGCGAGGACACAAAACAAATCTGGAACACGATCGAGGCAGCATAGCCGTGGTCGATTGGCACAAAGCAAGGCGAGAACCTATACGTAACTAGCTTTACTAGCTACAAACAGCAAGTGGCTTTGGACACTTATATCCGGCCGGCGCCATATATAAAAACGACCATGCACGCCATCAATCAAGTTGCCCTGCCGCCTATGCAAGCTATATGGAGATCGGCACGACGTCGATGTGGAGCCTTGGCGGCTATAAGCTACTCCTCTATACGTGCTAATGTGTACAACGGCAAAGAAAGCAACGTCTATTAATCATCTGACTAGCATTACCGGTACCTGCGGCGGAGGAACGTTCGGAGGTGCGGCGGCGGCGGCGTGGCTGTGGGTGCTGGAGGAGGACCCATCGCCGCCGGTTCCGGCGGCGGCAGCGGCGTCGTAGTACTGGAGCGCCCTGTACTCGTTCATCTTCCACTTGGTCTTGGCCCCCGACGGCGCGCGGCCGCGGTAGAACACCATGGTCTTCTTCATCCCGATGGCGCGGCGGCCGGCGGAGGAGTAGACGACCCCGGGCGTGCCCGCAGCCTTCCAGTACCCCGACGGCGTCGTCCGGCTGGGCCGCCCGCCCCGCGCCTCCCGCTCCTGCCGCGGGCAGAAGAAGAACCACGGCTCCCCCTCCCCGGCGCCGCCGCGCACAATATCGTGGATCCCTGAACATGCGGAAGCGCGGTTGTTAGCGCAATGCGTCGTCGCGTGACCGCGTCGATCGATGTGTACTCATATGCACGCGGCTACTCGGCTAGCTACATATACGCCGGCCGGCCGGCCGGCCGGCCGGCGGTGTGCACCTGGGAGCTGCCCGGGGTCGGCGGAGTAGACGTCGACGACGGGAATAACGCGCTCGATGTCGCCCCGGTGGCTGTCGAGCTTGTTGCGCAGGTAGAAGCATATCAGCTCCTCCTCCGTCGGGTAGAAGCGGTACCCCGGGGGAAGGCCGGCGGCGGCCATGGCGATCGATCCGAGCTAGCACAGGCACACAGCTAGCTACCCCGCCCGGATCGTCGGAGGAGATCGATCGAGTAGAGGCTTGGTGGCTCGGCTATGCAGCCGGGGAGCAGCGAATGCATATATATGCGCTCGGAGCTAGAGCCGGCCGCGTGGTGGTGTATATACTGGTGGCGAGGTGTGGAAGCGTGTGCTGGTGACGTATATATGGGGAAGCACGAGGCGGTTCATGGTTGACAGGATGACGCAGCGGCTGAGCTGCCGCTTGAATTGCTCGGGCGAAATTTCTCATGGCGTGGGGGGACGGGCTGGTGCCCGCTGGAGAAAAAGGGGAGAGGAGGGGAGCTTGGCGCGAGAGCGTGTGCTTTAGTGGGGACGACTGGGTCATCACTCATCAGCAGGCTGCAGGCCAATTATTGCCAGTTTTTTTTAGCATTTCTCCCTTTTCCCCCTTTATTTATAAGGATTAGTGAAACAAACCCGCCTGGTAGATGAAACAAATTGTTTTATTGCCGCAAATCTACTAATCACTCTAACGAGTATTTTTGCTGCGTCGCATCAACATCAGCGTGATGACTGATTTTGGCGAGCAATCAATCATTTTTAATTTCGAATCACACAGTACATACACAGAAACACCCTGTTAATCACTAAAACTATCACATTGTGCATATGTTTAATCAATGCAATACTGTCAAATTCCACTGGTATATAGAGCTGCAAAAAATGCCACTGCACACTAGTCGAGCACGTCAAGATTGTTCAGTTCGAATTAGACTTATGCATCAAGTTGTTATGATTTTTTTTCACGATTAGGAAATCTCCGTGCTACAACTTTAAACTCTCATAACCGGTTGTTGTGGTAGCAGGATCATTGTATCTGTGGAAGTACTCCGTACCTAACTTCGTCTATATGAAAGCGCGCCGAACTGATTAAGCACGTGCGTTACTGATGACAATATTTTGTTGCTGCACTAACAGTGCACACGTAGCGTGCACTCCTTTTGGACTTAGTTACTCTTTACTGCTCTTCCGACATCAAAAGGCGGCTGTTCCGAACTTCCCACATACCCGTGTTCCCAAATCGCCCATGAAATGGTTCTTTATTTGGGTTGTTTGTTCGTTTCCTGGCATGACTCGTTCTATGCTCCGTGTTGCACGTTTTCCATTTGCTCACAAGATTCATACAAGTGAAGAAAATCGAACAGAACTTTAATTTGAATATCAGGCTAGCATGCATCCCTCTATTTGTTTCTAATCTTGCCGCCGTCTCAGGAAGAATGCAATTTTGGTTTTTCTGTGACATATCAATGAGGTGAAGCCACGTGCAATAATTTTTTTGCGAATCACATCTGACCACTTAATTTTTAAGTATATAATTTAATATATATTCTAATGTTGCATTCTTTATGGAGATTTTTTTTTCAAAAGTTAGGATTGTACTTTTCTCGAGACAGAAATATTACGTTCTAAATTCTAAAATAGTGAAAAATTTACAATTTAATGGTTAGTGAACCTGAATATCACTCGATAAATTAGCTAAGGAGCGAATTCGCAGTGCCAGTTTGTTAAAAAACTTTTAAACCGGCTCCGGGCATTTTTAGTCCAGGAGAAAGTTTTTTTTCTCTATTTCAAAAATAATCGGGAAAACAAAACGCAACTGAAACCTCGGACGTACTCGTCGTTCTCATCGCAACTACCACCTGTCTGATAGCAGTATTGTTGACGATCTACACTCTAAAAGCCAACTTTTGTACTGCAGCGCCATGAGAACAAAGAAATGGAATATCACTAGCATGTAAGACTTCTGCTTTAATTAATTTGCCGGGCCGGCTGGCCGCTTAATTAACTCGAAAAGCTAACTTTTGTCTGTAATGCTTGTAGTGTGATTTTTCTATGCCCACAAGTTGACGTCTTGCCGTACCAACAAGCAAAGGCGATAAGGTTTTTAAAAGAAAAAACAAAACAGCTAGTACTGCTTTCATCTACTCTAGCAAGTTCAGAATTCAAAAAGAAAGTGGCTCCGGCAGTCCAGCTTTCACACAACACAAGCCGGGAATGGGAAGGCGTCAGCTTAATGCAGAGTACTATGAGACGTGTACATTATTGTGAATTTGTAAATATTATTATGCATCAGAATATATCTAAGTACATAATAAAATATGAATGAATATAATAAAATCAAAATGGGCTGCTTGTACGGTGACAGGGGCTTGATGAAGCAGATCCTTTCATCTTAGTGGCAGTTTGTTAATTTTGATGGCATCGGTGCACCTTGGCGAGGCTTTGCGATGGCGGCACGCATGGTTCGTTATCTTTGAAGGCTGCGTTGTGGTGCGTGCATAGTGAAAATAGTACGGAGACGCTCAAAGCCTAACGACACTGTTCGGTTGGGCTGGTGCTTTGATGGTTTAGTCTTGTTTGTTCTGAGAGAAAAGTATTGTTGGTGGTCTTTGGTTTGTTAAAAGCTAGAAAAGTATTGTTGGGCGGTGGGCGATGAAGCCAAACGAGCAGGCGTAAGTTGGTAGAGGTGTGGTATGGGACGCTCCTCATCGACGTTAAGGTTACACACTTACGTTGTGGCAACGATGCTGTATTATGGTGGCGCAACGGCTTGTGGTAGTCCCAGAGGTGTTAGTGTGGTATGGGACACACTTCGTCGATAAGGGTTACAATGGTTGTTGTAATACATGGAGGTGTTCGTTGACCCAACCCAACGGACCGACAACGACGACGTCGTCCTCCTCCCGTGAGGCGTCTTCTGTCACGGGCACATGGCTACTTCTTCCGTGTTTTGAGTTCTTCTAAGTGAAAACTTTGTCTTTGCAGGACTAGCGGCATCAGCACCGGTGGTGTCGCTCTTCTTGAAGGCATCATTTTTGAAGTTCTCAGGTCGTCTATGCTCAGTGTTAACCGTGAAAATAAATTTTGTCTATCCAGTGGTCCGTCCGTCATAACCTTAATTATCGAACAGATGAACAAGTGAAATGGAATTACCTTTCATTATTCGAATCGGCCACACTCTGATAGTACACTTCTCTCTTATTGTCTCGTATATGTGATGGTGTTGTACCGTGGTCTAATACTCTGATGCATCCTCTTTCGTGGGTGTCTGAGAGCAACTCCAAGAGACTAGCTATCTTGGCTTAACTAGCTAAGAAATGGAAAATTTGTCCAAAAATTCAATCCAACAGAGTAGCTACAATTTGCTCTCGCTATCCTCCACTAGCTAAACCGGGGCTTTGCTAGCCATCTTAGGCTAGCCAGTCCCGCTAGCTATCCCCTCGTACATGAGTATGACAAGCGGGACCCACTGACGGTGAAACATACAGAGAGTTGATTTTAGCTAGTCTGTTGGATTCCTTCAACCTTTTACTAGCTATTTCAATTTTACATACTAGCCAAATCAGAATTTTAACTAGTGATTTTTAGAGAGGCTTTTGGAGTTGCTCTGAAGCGGGATTTTCATCTATTATCTAAAAAACATATAATTCCGATTTGGATGGAACAGTAGAAAACTAACCAACACTCTTTCTGCGCCGTACGTCGGCGGCCGAGAGCTCCTCAAGATCGGAAGTCATCGTCGTGTCATCTTGTTTTGGCTCCCTGTCAACCCGGCAAAACGCGTCCACAGGTCTTCGACCAAAACATATTTTCGTTTGGATTATCGGTAGCACCAGTAGCGATCTTTCTCTCGAACAAACCAAGTACCCACGATAGCCAACAAGATCTTTCTCTCGAAACAA
The DNA here is from genome assembly GCA_947561735.1 of Cenchrus americanus. Classification (NCBI taxonomy): domain Eukaryota; kingdom Viridiplantae; phylum Streptophyta; class Magnoliopsida; order Poales; family Poaceae; genus Cenchrus; species Cenchrus americanus. The sequence continues at coordinate 14,204,904 of OX387244.1, forward strand.
ATCAACATCGCCCATCACCCCCCCGCGCGTTCTACACTGCCTTTTCATCTCTTTCTATGTCTTTCCAAGAGCATCAGACACTTTGAACTAGTCCTCGTTGTCATATTTGGAATAAGATCACCTGTCGTAGTGGCCAAGGAAGCCTTTGGCGGTGCTCCCAGCCAACAACTTGGTGCTCGACTGCTCCCCACGATATCTTATATTTTTTTAAAAAAAACATGATGTAATTCATTGGAAATGAAAATTGAGTTATTTTCCTTTTCGCTCAAAGACACATTATCCTATCAGTACAGTGGGAGGCGCTGAATGTTTTTCCTAAAAAAAATACAGGACGAAAGTATACAACACCTATGATGTTGATGTGTAAGTTTTTTTTTTTGCTACAATGGTTTCCTTTTCATTTTTAATTTTTTATTAAATTCAAATGACAGTCCTTTGGCATTTGTTGTTTGAGTAGTGTATATAATATGCTTGGATATTATGCTTCATGGGATGGAAAAAAACTTCAAAAATCAAATTTTTATGAGATGAAGCAATTTCTTATAACTTATAAAAACAAGGACTTGGCTAACGGCCGGCTGTAAAATAGGTAAACATACAGCCGACTGGTTTTTTGGCAAGTTGGCAAAACCAATTTCTCTACTTTTCCTTTTTTTGGAGGTAGTTAGACTGAGGCAACATTAATGTGGGCTGGCGCGCTCGTTGGCAGGCCATGATGGGCGGCAAAACACAGGCCCACATCCGAAAAAGGTCAAAAAAGCAAAAAAAATCAATTCCACCGCGCGCTCGCGGCACGAAACAAGAGCGCCGGACTGGGTCGCAGGATCCAGTGCAGACGGATCCAAATCAAGACCAACAAGGAGAAAAAAAAGTGTTGTGCAAACAAATTCACACCAATTTCTTGATGAATCACCACACAAAAATCGAAAAAAAGAACCACCAGGTTGATTCGCCAACAAGTTTAGTAGCTTTGTGAAATAGAGACGAGATTTGGTTCTAGAACCAGGATTCTCAACTGGTGCATACACACATCTGAGGTTTGTTGCCTGCGCGATTCGGATGTGTTGTTGAATCTTGGTATTCATGTAACTTGGCTAGTAGCACATGTACATCGGTTGCAAAACCCTCTTGTGCCCCCCTTAGCCGACTGTATTTTCGGTTGCTCAATCCGCAAAATCAAAACAAGATAATTAGTGGGCACACTGTCTTTGCAAAAAAAGGGAAGGGAAAAAATATGGTTATTGTTGGAAACAAAAGAGAGAAAACACTATATAGTTTGGCTAGATTACTACACTGACATGCCTTCATGTTTTTTTGGCTATTAAACCGAATTAAGTTTCATGACACTAGGCACAGTTGGCTATGTCAGGCAACATGGACTTGAACCTATTGCGTCAGAGTTCGATTTGATTTCACAGGTGTGGAGGCTGCAAATCCTTCCTTTTGACTCAAGAAGAGTTAACAGAGTTGCTATGATCAACTTCAGATTCCTAATAACAACAATATGCTTGCTACTGATGCTGCACAAACACTAGTTCACAGTAGCCCCAGTCCTGTTGGTAGCCTATATGTTGTTGGTAGTGCAATGTTGAAGGCGATGAATGCAGTCTAAGAGGGAAATAGGAGCAGCAAGTGCAAGTCTACAGAACATAATGTTGTGTGTTGCCCAAAGAAAGTTGAGAGAGGTGTTGACTTGGAGTTGGTTCCTGCTAAGTAAGTCTGTTAATGGGGAACATAAAAAAGGCATCACTTGCCAATCATGTATTTCCTAGCGAGGCTTAAGTTGTCCGAGTTGGTTTGTGTAAAACGAGTTAAAATGATGGTTGTTCGGTACTAAGTTTGGTGTTGAATAATGTTGAGTTCTTTGGACAAACGAGAGCATGGTCGTTCACGACTAAGTTTTGGTATTCAGTACTAAAATTTGAATCTTGCTTATAAGTTTGGACAATCGAATAAACTGAACAAAAGAACATAAGCTAAATTTTATTTCAGTGAATAAACTAAATAACTACTAGATTGACCTGCAAAAAGACAAGCAATGGTTAAATAATAGAACCAGCAACAGCACTATAGCATGAAAAATAGCCCTCCATTATTTGACATTGAAAACTTTACTGGAGTGATGTACTGCTTACCTAGCTGAGCTAATGACATATGCATGCAGTGGAGTGGTCCAAGCACTCCAAATGCAACGCCTAACCATAGAATGATGTAGATCGGATCAAATCGGTCCAAACCAACTCAAGCAATATGTTCCTATTGAAGTTGTGCCTACAAATAGTACATAACAAAAAGGAATTCTCGAAGATCGATGGTTAGAGAATACAACGAAAAGATGAAGCACACTAATGAAATGAATGGGGAAACAAAAAAAAACAAGCGCATGAAAAGAAAAAAAAATCTAGAGTTCTCGGCAACATCAAAGCCGAGTTATAGTATTGAAAGGATCAAGATGTCGACTAGAGGGGGGTGAATAGTAGAACTCGAAAATCACAAACTTTTTCGCGGTACGTTAGACCCGAGTCCGGAGACTCGGATATTTTTCCGGATACTCCGGAAATCCGGAGAATCCGGGAAAATGTCCGGATAGTCCGACTGCTAGGGGAGAATTAAATCGACGGGATTTAAACTTGCTCAAAAGTAAATACGTGAAAATAGGTTATGCACGAAGTGATACAAGCCTGTTTATCCACTTAAAACCTGTAGGAACCTCAATACGAAGTAGATCGGTACCAAACCCTAGATAAGTGTTCAAGCAAGATACAAGCATGCAACAAGATGAACAAGCACAATAAACACGGGATTTGTTCCGGAGTTCAACCTCACACCTTGAGGTCTACGTCTCCGTTGAGGTACCCACAAAGGGTGGACCTTTACACCTAGGTCACTTTCCTCCCTCTAACGACTACGAAGATCAAGCTAGAGTTACTTACTCAATGTCGAGGTAATACAAACTTTCTTGGGCAGCCACAACCTTTGGATGCTCCAAGGCAACACCTAGGCGGCTAGGAGCTCAAGGCTCCAAGAGTAACAAACACGAATTTTGCCAACCAAGCGAAGAACTAGGTGCTCTAGAGATGGGAAATCAGCTCACTAGCACTCTCCAAGCCCTTGCTCTCAAATCCTCTTAACTCCCACAACAAATCTCTCCAACTTTGAGCCAAAGGGAGAGAGGGGAGGAGTAAATGAGGTTTGCAACGATTCGGGACGAAAATGGCGGGGAGAGGAAGTAAATGAAGGGGTGGAGGGGGCTTTTATACCCCCCTCACCCCGAAATATAGCCGTTGAGGCTTTATGACCGGAGTATCCGGATAAACCCGGACTCTCCGGCCTTCCAAGGCCGCACCCAAGATAAGATCCCCGTGAATGTGTTGGTGCAAAGGTGTCTCTCATAGGTTTTGTTTTTGCGGCTAGAGCACTCGTTCGACCCTTGGAAGACATAATTCCTGTCCCTCTTGATAGTACGGCATTCCTAGGACTCAAATTCAAAAGTAAGAATAAATAAGCCTTCTTAGGAATCCTTTTAGAGCACCACTTTCTTTTTGTGTAGTCAACGAGCTGTGCTTGATGCCATACATGATTTTAATAACTGCTCATGGACTAGATAAACTCATTAGCCACTTAGGTGTGTGTCATTATATCACCAAAACCCACTTAGGGGGCCAAGATACTCTTCAAGTATCATCTAGGCTATGAGTGATTCCTATAGCAAAATTAAAAGCTTCTTCACTTACACAAAGCTAAATTGATACGTACAAATTCTCAATTCATAAACGATACAAGCAAACTTGCCTACCATGGTTGCTAAATTGCAATATTGTATAGCCTACAATGCTTCATCGTAGGACCTAAGTTGCTGAATTATATTATTAACACACAGAGGTGCTCCCAAAAGATTCCCCAAAATACTGAATCATGTTTCAGTTAAAGAAAGAAATAGCATATGTGCTCATGATCCATCACATGTATAAAACACTAGAGGTCACACGTATATAGATACAACAATAAAATAAACTAGCAAGCCATAGTTCCATAGTGGCTCATATAAAACGAGAAGATTATGTTATCATAAATAGCACAACCCGGTTGCTACCGCCAACCGCTACTTAATGAATAATACTTTTGCTACAAAATTAAACTGGAGAACAACAATTTACTTAGATAAAAAAAATACTTAGCCAAACTCATAACTCTACTTTGCCTATCTAAAGTACGGTACTTTGCACGATAGGGAACGATAGTTTGCCTAACCAAGAATAAAGATATGCTTAACCCCGATGGTGGTAAAGGTATATTCATCAATGCTTATGATGATTTTACGGATGATAATTTGCCAATCGGTTTACCGAATCTTGAAATAAGAGGAGTAGGAGGAGCAGGGGGAAGAGGAGCCATGGCCGCCTCACCTTGCAGGCGCAATGGCTGTGGGAGTCATCGTCGTGCCACCGTCGGGTTGCTTTCAAGATTGTCGCTGCCACCGGGTTGCTTCCGGTGGGACACCACTACCTCGCACCCTCACCAGGGTCGGTCGCCGTGTGCACCCTTGCCGAGGAGGGAGCCGTCACCACCAGGTCGCCTTCGTGTCGGTGGATGTCGCTGCCACGGGCCCTCGTAGGGGGGAGGGCGAGCCACTGCCATTGAGCAGTGGTGTACCATATGCTTGTATGCAGTTACACATGGTTCTCTTTGTTCCATTTGATCCCATGTTGATACTTAAGACCATCACACCTGCAATAAAATGTTAAGAGATTCAGAGTTGTAGCAATCAGATGTCATATAACACAGATAAGCACTGAAACTTGGTCTGTTAAAATGCATTGAAACATGACAAAATGCACTGAAACATGAGACACACCATAGCATGTTACTGAAACAAATTTGCATATTCATGTGGTGTTTTTGCCTAATCCAGTACACTATTATTTCCTATCAGTTTCACTAAGTTGCCTACATGCCATGATATAACAACACACATTTATACTTATTACCTTGCATGCAAGGAATCATTGTATAGGTATCAACATATAGATCTGAATGAGCTACCAATTCGCAACAAAAGGAGACCACACCGTCACGGATCAGCTCTCGCAGCTCTTCATTTGATGAAATAGGAGGCAAACTAAATTCCAGGAGTAAGGTATTCATCCATTTCGATCAACTACAAACACTGATTGGCTACAAGGATTTTACAACACGATTTCGTGTAAAATTGACATGAAAGAGAAAAAAGATGAGGAAACGGCAAGTCCAGGATCGACGTGCTCGCTGACTCCAAACTAAAATCTTAGAACAAACTGAAGCACGACAACTAAGGTCAGCCATACACACTAAATGCTACTTAAAATAGAGCTAAACTTAGACGAGGAGACCATCAAGCTAAAATTCATCTCATCAATAAACAAAAAATAAGAGCTGCCTATTGGTGGACCGAACATGAGAGTCCATCCCAAACATGCGAGCAGCCTGACTCAAATTCCATAGAACCAAAGTGCATCCATGGATCCCTTGGACCCCGTCGACATCGAGGCTCCCCTTTCCTCACCAACGTGCGGCGGCCCCGGCTCAGATCGAGCCCCGTCGTTGCGCGGATTCGAGCTCGGTCTGGGCCGAATCAGATGAGCAGTTAGGGTTAGGGAGCTCTGTTTCGCACAGCATGAAGGGGGAAGGAAAGGCATGGGCGAACGAACCTGGTGGGTGCTCGTCATCAGCGAGAAGCCAGACCAGCGAACACTTGTGTGTAGAGGGTGGGGCAGCGATCTCTATTCTCCGCGTGGATCCCCCATCGTCGGCGCGGGTGGGCATGGGAAGGAGCTCGGCACAAGCGTGGCGAGGCGGTAGGCGCGTGGATGTGAGGAGTAAGTCACCGGGCGGGGAAGAGCTCGATGGTCGCGAGCAGCTAGTCGCCGGTTGCCGGGGAGCGCATGTGAGCGGCTTCCGCAGTTCCGCTCCTCCCTCATCGCGTTCTTGAGGCGGGGGAGGATGGGGGCAGACCGGGAGAAGAATGAACAAGCAAAAGCCTCCCTACTAGTGGGCCCTCCCAGCTTTGGTGCTGCCACGATGCGTGCGGCGGCGGCGGGGCGCTGTGCGGACGGACAAAAGTACGGCCGCTTGTAGAGTAGTCTTTACCAAAAAACAATCTTATGGGAACAAGTGTTTTATGTTAAGAAGTAGGGCCAAATGGTACATGTGTTGAGGTGCTATTAAGGGATAAGAGAATTTCGCCTAAAGTTTCGATCTCTTCGATCACGAATGCAATCACTTCTAAAATACCACCTGACTCGGAAGATCTACCTTCTCCAACTAAAACTTTACCTAAAAATTCGCGAATGGTGCTCATTTAGATCAAGACCGAAAAATGCCAAGAACGAAAATTTAAACCCCGGTGCTATTTATGCTATTTCTTACAAGGCGGAAGCTCTTACAATGTCAGTATAGCGTTTCAATGGCAAGATTTTTGTTTAATACTCCATTCGAGTTTGGTAAATAAAGTCGTTTTGGACAAGGTTTGAGTCAAATATTGAAAATATAAATCATGAATAACTTTTAAGTCATTGAGTTTGGAAGTGTGAAAACTACATAATAGATTTGTTTTGTAAAATACTTTCATAAATGTATACATGAGTTAGTTTTTTATTAATAAATATTTTTATATAAAAATAAAAAAATCAAAAGTTGTCTGTATCGCTGTCATCAACGACTTCATTTACCAAACTGGGGAGAGTATGCTTTCGGTTCTTATCAGGCGTACGTAATGATGATGAGTGGTCAATCAATACACGCAGATTAATAAGAAAGTGAAAGCGTGTATTCGGATATGGAGCTACGAAATGAGCTAATAAAGTAGTAAAAAGTGTTCGTGAGTCATAGTGGCAACTACAGCACACAGTAATAAAAAGCCAGAAAGTATAACCCGCGCCATAATTACCGTGGACGTGGCCGTCAGTCTCGTCACACACTCATCGGATATGGAGTACGTACGCAGCGCGCGCGCGGAACGTGTCAACTGACCGGTTCGCCAGCCGCTCGGTCGATCCTTAAGAGCATCTCCAAAAGGATGTGAAAAAATTGATCTTTAAAACAACGATGTATTGGGAACACCTTAAAAATTTTATTTTCCTAAAAACATATCTCCTACAATGAGAACGCTTAATAACTATCTCCCAATATTCCAAAACAGCAGCCACGTGGCGGATTGCGAGCGAGAAAGAGGAAATCGGAGGGATTGGGAAGATGTACGAGTGCCGAATATATGCGGCTCGGCCTGTTGTTTTTAGGCTCCCAAAAAGATTGGGAGGGTGATAGGGTCTCGTTGGAGTCTTTTTTTTCTTATTTCTCCCTAAAACAATTATTAGGAATACGATTAAGCACTTTTTTGGAGTTGCTCTAAAACAGACCAGAAGCGGCAGAACACGAACGTAAAAAAAATAGGGGGGTAGTAGGATTGGACGGACGGTCGGGCACTCGACCACTGGTGTCCGTGTGTCGCCTTGACGCCGGGCACGACTGCTGTTCCCGCCCGGCGAGACAACGATCGAGCTGCTGCGGCTGGGGAGTGGGGACGACGACGGACCGAGTCACCCCCGTCCTCGCCGCGGGCCGAGTCCTCCCTCCCTCCCCGTTTACTCCGTAGTGGAGTAGTAGCTTAGTAAATGGGCGCTTCCAGCCGGCACCAGCTCACCCCCGACCGCGACGTGCGCCTGCGCGCTGGCCGCTGGCGTTGCCTGCTGCTGCTGATGCGGGCCGACCGCGACGCCGAGCCGCACCGCCGCACGACCCCCGGCCGTGTGCCGCCAGGCGGCGCCCGGCGCGCGGGGGTACCCGCGGTCAATGTGGCGCGGCGCGCGGGGGCCGGTGCTGGCGAGGCTGCTCTCGGTTGCGTAGCAGCAGCTGACGGCGCGAGTTAGGACGACGAACTCACGCGTCATGACCGGCGCCGGTGACGGTGAGGTGCACCGTGCAGTGGCGGCCGGCCGGGGCGGTCCGTCCGGATTCACTGGATGTTCAGCGCTGTGATGGGACAGAGACGTGGGAATCTCATGCACTGCGCTGCACCGCACCGCTGCTCCTCGATCGTGGTCGTGGGACCTCAACGTCCGCCCGCCGGAACTGGACCGGGGCGCGACGGCGGGTGCGTCGGGGGACGGGAACGAACGACGGGAGCCACGCGGCCGGAGGGGTGCCTGCGAGCTGACGGCGACCGCGCCGGGGACACGGTCGCCACACGGGCCACCCACGCACGGGTCAACAGCTGCTTATCCCGTTCGTTATCCCGCCATCCCGGGATCACTGTACATGCTTTGGCGTTACCCGTCGAGCTGGGCGATAGCACCGTCGCAAGGGATTTCGCTAAGCTCGGAGCACGGATCCTTTTCCAAACTCGGGAACAGCGACGCGTTCAGAGAGCTACACTATCTCAAAGCCAGGTGTGTGTGTGGTAAGGGAAATGCCTGCACTGTTCGATGGGGAATCAGCGTAGGAACACACACAAAGCCAAACCAAAGCAGGAGATTCCCGTCGTTTCTCCATTTCGTACGTGTTCTCTCTTTGCTTTCACATCTCGAGGGAGAACGAACGAGTCGCCATGGCCACATCGCGCTCGGACACATTTACGGGTCATCACCGTGTACATGCATGCGCAAGTGATCAGACGCTGGGGTCCTCATCACAGCACAATCAAGCAACCCATCAAACTTTTTTTTGGGAGAGAGCGTGCCAGTTCCAACGCTGACCGCACGAGAATCACCATCATTCCATCGGTCAACAACCGGTGCATTCAGCAATGCATTTATAGGAGTACTTTTCATTTCATTGCAAACAAGAACACGAGCAAATCATGCGTCAAAGACTCAAAGCTCATCAATTTCAAGAGTTAAACAGGAGATGACACTGAAAATTATAATTCAATGTTCGACGGCGCTTGATCACTGTGCCCCATTTGCAAAAGCGACGCGTTCAGAGTGTCTCTGAAATTTTTTCAGGCCGGGTGTGAAGCCGGCAGCAAACAGTGGGAAATGAGATGCATTTGTCGATTGAATCAGCATAGAAATCCATAACCCATATCACAATCAAGCAGGAAATTCCCCTCATTGTCTTTGTGTTACTTTGTTTGCTTTCACATTGAGGAAGAGTTCGTCGAAATAAGTATATCGCCCTTGACATAAGCTCCAGTCAGTCATCATATACCATAGATAAACTGATCAAAGGCTAAAGTTTTTCTCATACAGCAATCGATCATACAGGAAACGACACTACAAATCAATGTCCAAGAAAATCTTGGTCAAAATAAAATCGCTGACTGTCTTCCACCATACAGTCTCCCTGATGCCTCACTACAAGAGTAGAATGCCGCAATCGAAGCCAGTTAGCTGCACTGGATGCCACTGCGTCAATGCTAAGAGATGGCCATTTTATGCGTCAAGCCTCTGACTCTGAAACCTGACAAGGACATTAGTCTGCATTTTTCACAAACTGAACTCGCCCGCTCCCTGCACCATTTACAGTTGATTATTCAGCTAAGCTGGATGCAGTTGTCAACCGTCATGGTCTGAACCTCAAGTTGAGTACAGGCACACTCTCTGCACCCATACACATCCATCACCAAGACTCCAAGAGAATCACATGTGGAGCTCAGTGAAACCAAAAACCTCCATGTCCTATCTTTTTCCTGCCCTTGGAGGTTCTATCCAAACCTCTCACTGTCATCCGCTGTGGCCAGCCTTGAAATCTTACAGATGCTGAAATTCAGTGCTGGCACTTCTCTTCACAAGGGGTGTGGCTCCAGACGATGAAATTCAGCGCTGGCACTTCTTCTCTTCACAAGGATATGCGGACAGCACAGCGATTTGGCCGACCAATTTCTTGCACGACACAAATACAGTCCACCGAGAAAATAAAGAACACTCAACAACAGTGCTGGCCAGAGCAGTACAATATCTTCTTTCAGCGATCCGCTTTTGTGTAAAAACCTGCATTTGAGAGGAGGGGGGCAATGTTCAATCTTCTTTCATCAATTTTGAATGTGTACTTCCTTTCAATTTTTTTTGAATGTGTACAAACAAGAGCAAGAATTTGGCTGACCAACTTCTTGCATGACACAAATACAGTCCACCGAGAAGATAAAGAACACTCGACAACAGTGCCGGCAGAGCAGTACAATATCTTCTTTCACCTATTTGCTATCGTGTACAAACCTGCATTGAGGGGGTGGGGGACAATGGTTAATCTATCTTTGATACAGCAGGCTGGGCCTGAGTCCTGACCAGTGAGTCAGTGACCAGGCTACATCTTTTGGCCATTTAGCTGCACTGGATGCCACTGCGTCAAGGCTAAGAGATGGCCATTTTATGCGTCAAGCCTATGGCTGTCGTTTTTATCCATTGTCCATATTCAAATCCACACTCACCTCAAATATGCAGGGTATGGGTAGAAAATAATTATTCATTGAAGAAATGGAGAGGGTAGGATGTGGGGAGGGTACAAATAATCGATTGAGTATGTATAGAATTTAGTACAAAACTAATTATCCATTGGGTATGGTGGGATGAGGAGGGTAAGAAGTGGATAATAATTATTTAGATTTGGGTATGAACAAAAGTGGATTTATCCATACCCTCCCCAGTGACAGACTTAAAGCCTCTGAAACCAGACAAGGTCATTAGTCTGCGTTTTTTACAAACTGAACTCGCCTGCTCCCTGCACCATTCACAGTTGATTATTCAGCTATGCTGGATGCAGTTGTCAACCGTCATGGTCTCAACCTCAAGTTGAGTACAGGCACACTCTCTGCACCCATACACAGCCATCACCAAGACTCCAAGAGAATTACATGTGGAGCTCAGTGAAACCAAAAACCTCCAAGTCCTATCCTTTTCATGACCTTGGAGGTTCTACCCAAATCTCTCACTGTTCATCCGCTGTGGCCAGCCTTGAAATCTTACAGCTGCTGAAATTCAGTGCTGGCACTTCTCTTCACAAGGGGCATGGCTCCTGACGATGAAATCCAGTGCTGGCACTTCTCTTCACAAGGAGCATGGCTCTGGACGACTCAGTCTGCTGTTCCAGCTCTATCATGGCTGCACTGCAATATGGGGACAGCACAGCGATTTGGCTGACCAATTTTCTTGCACGACACAAATACAGTCCACTGAGAAGAAAAGGAACACTCAACAACAGTGCTGGGCAGAGCAGTACAACATCTTCTTTCATCGATTTGCTTTTGTGTAAAAACCTTCATTTGAGAGGAGGGGGGCAATGTTCAATCTACTTTCATCAATTTTGAATGTGTACAAAAAAGAGCAAGAATTTGGCTGACCAATTTCTTGCATGACACAAATACAGTCCACTGAGAAGATAAAGAACACTCGACAACAGTGCTGGGCAGAGCAGTACAATATCTTCTTTCACCGATTCGCTATTGTGTAGAAACCTGCATTTGAGGGGGTGGGGGGGGGGGGGGCAATGGTCAATCTATCTTTGATACAGCAGGCTGGGCCTGAGTCCTGAACAGTGACCAGACTACATCTTTTGGCAATTTAGCAAGGGTAGGTTTCTCTCTAAAAACATAGCAGGCAGGATGGCAGGTTAGGTAGAATCATACATAGATCTTGTTTCCAATCTTGCCCTAGCGGGAGAATCAATTCATGTTCTGACTGAAAAAAAAGCCAAGACAGAAGGACAACATCTGAAACATGTAACCCTCACATATATAATGTTTACCCTTTTCTATGTATGCTCAACCCATTCTTTCGGCATAGCTGGGATGTCATAATAAGCATTCCTAGTATTTTCTTTTGATTCAATCTAGTGAGAAACCATGGGGTTCAGGCATTCAGCAAGGTGTAGTTTCCCTTTTCCTATAACCATTTCAGCACCCAGCCAATGATTTGTTCAAAAATATTCAGAATATCAGAAATGGACCTGAGGCATTCCACTTTATTCTGCAACATGTTTTTGATGATTACCTGATTCAATCATTTTACAAACTAGGATCCTATACAGTGTTCTATTTAGCTTCTTTTCTCCTCACAATTCAAAGTGAAAACTTGTGTTACCGACTTATCACTTTATCAGTGACTGAATAAGTTTTCAAGCAAAGTATAAATCAACAAAGGACAAACATTTTGACATTTGACTCTATTGTTCAATAGAAATACAGTGTATGCAATAAGTCATTAAAAGAATTATGAATGTCTTCCTTTTGGTTGATCCATGTTCCCCGAATTCGAGTCTTGACAACAACAACAACAACTTAGCCTTTTGTCCCAAGCAAGTCGGGGTAGGCTAGAATTCGAGTCTTGACCCAATCAAAAAAACTAAAGCCTGAAAAACCCAACTGACTGAAGCAAAACACCAAAACAGGATAATATATCCAGATTAATCCCCACCATTATAAAACACATGAACATGCTATTCATCTATTACCATAAGGGTTACAGCTTCGTTACAAAGCCTAGAATTCACAGAAGATCAGTATATGATAAGTTAAATAACTAATGACCAGTATAAGAAAGGTATTCAAAATTGAACCAATGCCATTCATTCCCATCCCAGGCTCCCACACCAACGTCAATTTACACAAATTGACACCTCACGTAAATAAATGTTGAAGTCAGCTAAAAGTTAAAGTTAACACCTTATTTATTACAGTATAAACCAACACACAGCAGCACCCATGATGCATATAGTTCCCATTAATTTCTTATCAAGACAAACTAAATATCCCAATATCCCAGAAGATTACAAGTAGTGAAGTATACTGGTCATTTCTGAATCAGGATATAATATGTTTACTGGTGCGACTACAGTTGAAAAAATAAAATTGCCATCCAATCATCAATAATAATGTACACAATCAGATGCCCACCAGACATACAATCACTTGAACCTATCTGAAGGATACTGGCCAGTGCACGGAATCAGTCGAGGAATCCAGTCTTCCGCCAGACTGCATTGCGTACCTGGCGGAGGTCCCGCCCCTTGAGCGTGCGCCCGGCTCCTTCCAGCACTGAGAAGGTCGTCATCGGCGACTCCCGAGCCCGCGCGCGCGCCACCATCTCATGCGGCGGCAGCATCTCCTCGTCGTCCTCATCCATGGGGGAAAGGGGGAAAATCAAAGTCTTCTCACCCATCACCTTCGGCGGCTTCTGCAGCCGCGCCGCGGGGACATTGACCGGCAGAGACCGCGCCATTTGCGGCGCCGGGACTGGCGCCGGGCGGGGGGAGGCGGGGATCATACGGGGTACTGCAGCGGCAGGGGAAGCGGGGGATGGCGACGTCGATGAAGAGGATTGAGGCGGCGAGCGGCGGCGCTCCGGAAGAGCGTCCAGGATGCCCTCCGGCGGGCGGCGGAGACGGGGAGCGGGGCTAGGGTTTGCGGGGCGCACGGAGGACAGGATGAGCGGGCGCCGTACCGGCTGCGGCGGCTCGGGCGAGGCGGATCCTGCGGAGAAGAGGTCGTCCTCGTCGAGCTCGAAGGCAGTGGAGGCGGACTGTTCGCCGGCGGCTGCGGGGGCGAGGAAGGAGCCGAGGAAGCGCTCGGAGCTGGGAGAGCTCCTGTGGCGCGCGCGCTCCATGGCTGAGCTGAGCGTGTGCTGTCGCGTGTGCGCCTGTGAGGGTGGACGAGACGTCACGTCACTGGTGGCCGGTGGGAGGTGGCGAGACGGCGGCGTGGGAGGCGTGCCGATGCAGGCTTGGGGTCCACGAGTCTGTCGAGGAGACTGCGCTTTGGGGAAGAAGAGAATCTTGCTGGTGTTCTGAGATTCGTGCGCCGTGGAGACGGCTCCGATCTTGGACCAGCCACTCCTGAGCCTAGCCCTAAACGTGGGCTCGGGCCGGTCCGAGATTCAAGAGTCCAGATACTCCCGATCCAACCCATCCAAAGCCCGTAACTAACAGCCATCTCTGAACAAAAAGTACCCACGGAAAATCCATCGAAAAAAACAATCCTTTTCCCTTTTCTTCCGAAGTCCTCTTCTTCCCGTCGCTTCGCCGTGCCGCACCAGGGAAGGGAGGAGGCTTCACCGCGAAGCTCGCCATGATCTCGCCGGTAACCACTAGACCCGCCCCTCCGCCGCTTCTCTTCCTCCGCGCTGCTGACCGTTGGCGCACTCGGCTGGTAATTGCCGCTGAATCTGTGTATGGGGACTCGCGCAGGAGAGGAGCCCGTCGCAGACCCCGCGGTCGCCGCCGGCGGCGGCGGGGGCGCCGTTCCTGTCGATCTCCGTCACGGATCCCGTCAAGATGGGCACCGGCGTGCAGGCATACATCTCCTACCGCGTCATCACCAAGGTATTCTGGTGTGGTCATGGCTACCAAACCGCGAAGTCGTCAGTTACTCCCGGTTTAGTGATTGATTTTGCAACACGATGCTCTTCGACTAGACGCTTTGCTTATACTCGTGCGGGTTGCCTAAGTTTAGAGCTATGTTTTGCACAGTTTGTGTCGCGGTATAATAAGAGCTGGATCAGTGGAACTCTAAATTTGGGTTGAGACTTCCTAATATAGATCTGGGCAAATATCTGTTGCCATCCAGTATTAATTGGAGCTCATTGTTTAGCAGAACTCATGCGCCCTTCTAGATTTTGGTAGAGTGTTCTATATCTATTATGTAGCCAGTTGAGCTATCAGCAAAGTGTTCAGTGGAGTCGAATTGTGTTTATGAAAGAAGTGGACAATTGAAAGCAGTAGTGGACAATTTAGATGCCATCTTCCATCTAAGCAGCTTAACAGTGTATTGTGCAAATTGCATGGCAATCTTATAACTAACTTCCAATAACTATGCACATTTCTTGTACAAACACGTGGCATTGTTTTTTTTACCTCCGACACTGGTTGATTTGCCACCCATCTGTTTCTGTAGACCAACTTGCCTGAATTTGAGGGACCGGAGAAAATTGTTATTCGACGCTATAGTGATTTCGAATGGTTGCATGATAGGCTGGCTGAGAGGTACAAAGGCATTTTTATACCTCCCCTTCCAGAGAAGAATGCTGTCGGTAAGGTCCTGAATTATGATTTTCGCATCAATGTTTTCATTAATCTGTAAACAGGAAATGTCTGGATTGCTGAACAATTGTGCTAATAACTTGTGTGTTGCTTACTGTGTTATTTTTGTTCTTTACCATCAGAGAAATTCCGTTTTAGCAAGGAGTTCATTGAATTGCGGCGTCAAGCTCTGGACTTATTCGTTAACAGGATAGCTTCACACCCTGAGCTCAAGCAAAGTGAAGTCTTGAGGGTATTTTTGCAGGCAGATGAAGAGGTAAACATTTCAACGTGCAGTAGTAGAATGCTACATTGTTTGTTGTTCTTGTTGTTGTTATAGTTAGATTGTATTTTAGTTGAGCTTCTTTTTTGTAAATCCATGGTTCTTGAAGTCAGAGTATTGTATTATTTAAAAAAAAGTGTACTATCAGTGGAATGAATCACATGTCCTTTGCATAGCTGAGCCATGCAACTCCTATGATTACTGATCATTTTGTTTGATTCGTGCTTAAATTTCCTTCAGAGTAAATATCAGTCAGTTACCTCAGCTGTGAAGGTCTGATCATTTAAGTGTGTTACACAAATTTAACTGGTATTCGAGAAAAAATAAATAAATTCAACTTCATACTTTGCAATAGCCTTTTTGCAACCTTGTACCTTACTGGCTTCATACTCCATGCTTACATATATCTCATTCTAAAGACTAAATAATTTATCATATTCATTCGTTTTGATCTACTGCTCATGTTTCTTTTTCCTGTGTGTGAAGCAGAAAATGGATAGGGCAAGGTCTTATGAGACTGGTATTTTTAAGAAGCCAGCCGATTTCTTACAGATGTTTAAGGTAGTCTCTCATATGTTCAGTGAGGCATTTGTGCTACTTGTTGAATAGTGTTATTTATAATATTATACATAGCATTATTCTGACTTCCTTCCATCCCTCTCAGTATTAATATTGCATTTGCCGGTTAACATGTCACTATCTTCTCTTAGGATGTGCAGTCAAAAGTCAGTGACGTTGTTCTGGGAAAAGAAAAGCCAGTGGAGGAATCTACTCCTGAATATGAGAAGCTTAAAAATTACATATTTGAACTAGAAAATCATTTAGCAGAGGCACAGAAACAAGCATACCGTCTTGTGAAAAGGCACAGAGGTATATTGGTTGATCCGTTTATTGAATTTCTTTCATATTTGAAATAGATCGCAAGTTTGCAGATTTATTTTCTATTGTGAGACTGGTTTCAACAAATTCCAAAATGCAATTTCAGTAAAATAATAAATGCTTGCCCTTCATTTAGTTTTTTCAAAAAAGAAGAAGAAGAAGAAACAACTGACCTGGAGTAGGATATTACAAGGAGCATGAACATGCATCCAGAGACATTTATAAGACCTTGATTTTCTTTTTCGGGTGTGAAATTTTGTTTACCTGGATAGCGAGATGAGTTACACAATCCTGGTTTTCATTTATTAGAACTTGGGCAATCTTTGGCGGAATTCGGAAAGGCGATTAAGCTTTTAGGCGCTTGTGAAGGAGATGTGATGGAAAAGGTGTTTTCTGAAGTTGGTTCTAAGTCAGAGACGTTGTCAATAAAGTTGCAAAGAGAGGTAACCATTATACTTGTTACTGCTTAGTACTAAATCCCATGTGTAACAATTTATTTCAAAGTTTATGGAACCTAATGATGTCGACTTTCTGTTACTGTAGGCAGACAACCTTCTCTTTAACTTTGAAGAACCGTTGAAAGATTATGTGCGTGCTGTACAATCTATAAAAGTAAGTATCTTTATCTTGGCATCTCTATGCAATCATATTATTGGTTGTATAATGTTGAAGAAATTTTAACAAAACTGGGGTTCAAACAGGCCACCATGATGGATCGAGCCAATGCTTTCAGGCAGCATTTTGATTTGGATCAGGAGAGGAAGTATAAAGAGCTTAACCTGTATGTGTTTGCGAACTCCAATTACCTTTCTCCTGTCCAGTCATGACGAATGTTAACTAATCAGGAACAATTATGCTGATCCAGTCCCTTACATTTTATGATATACCTAAGCGTTTATACGTACCATTCAGGGTCCTGAATCCTGAAAACCAAAAAGGAATCGCTGTCTATTAGTATAATTCTTGTTTTTCCTTACTTCTACCTGAGAACTTTCTAATGCTAATTTCTCTGCAGTGAAAAATTGAAGTTCATGAACCCTGAGAAATACGCCGAAGTAGAATCTGAGTTTAGAGAGGCAAGTAATTGTTCATTGAGGAATTTTAGTCGTGCATGAAGTTTAGAGTTCTTGTTCATTGATGTCTTCTTGTTCTTGCAGTTGAAAGCAGACAGCGAGGAGGCTACGAAGAAGTTTGAACACATAGTTAGAGTAATGAATGAAGAACTCGCTCGTTTCCAGGAGCAAAAAACAGCTGATATCGGACTTGCGTTCCATGAATTTGCCAAAGGGCAGGCTAAGCTAGCCAAAGACATAGCTGATGCATGGCGCAGCGTTCTCCCAAAGCTGGAAGCATGTTCGTCATCATAAGTGTGATGTCACCTCGCGATGTTTGAGATATAGGGGGGGTTGCACTTGCTGAGTTTTAGGCTGTTTTTTCTCCAGCCTGTTTTGACACTGATTCCTGTGTACGTATTAAAAGTGATGTATGGGAGATGCTCCTGCTGTTAGATTCAGTCAGACATCATTTCTTTCTGTTGGAGTATGTGTAACATGTCTTCCTTTCTTCGATCAATTGACAATTTGGCATAGCTACTGGAATCTCATAATAATGGTCATCAATAATGAAGAAATACTGGACCATAGTATGGTCCTATTTCCTGTAACTTCCTCAAAGTAACTTATAGCTTCATTTCTTTGAAGTGACCGAGAGAGGAGAACTAGAATAATAGGATTCAATGGGCTCTCATCATTCACAGTTACAGATAATTTCAGCCCTTCATTTGTTACACTGTCAAACTTGTGCGATCTGAATAGACTTTTGGAGAGCCTGAAGGAGGCTTCTCATGATCCTGGGCTCCCCAGGTGGCTCCTTGTCCTTCATAGGACCGTTCCTGATCGCTCGGAACACCAGCCCGGAGCCGTCCGGAGCCTGAGAAACCAGGCAGTCGATGTAAACCAGCGTCTGCGTAGCGCCGTCGTCCACTGCGATGAACGCTAATCTGATCCCGCCCTCAATCTTGTCCACCTGATCGCACATGAAAATCTTCCATCAGGTGAAGAAATCTGGAGCAGCGAGTCATCTCAAATTCTCAACATTTCTCTATTTCCCCCCTTACCTTGAGAGGCACCGGAAGCGGCAGGTTGGCGCCTTGGCAGAGGCTGTTTCCCCACTGCCAGCAAAACAGCATCAGAGTTCAGAACAGAACACGGTTAGTTTCAGAGTCGACGGCCTCGAGCATGGCGTTTAAGGCGGGAACGCTGACCTGAAAGAGTAAGCTCTCAAACCGAGCGATGTCGATGTTGCCAGGCAGCTTCACGGTGCCGAGGTTGACCCCGTCGTCATCGTTGCCGGCCGGGACAATGCCGCCTTTACCTAGCGTGGCGCACGGTGGCTCGACGGCCACTCTGGCTCTGAAGCCGGGGAGCTTCTCGCGCTTCTTCCAGCACCCGGCGCCGCGGAAGAGGGCCTTGCCGGTGGCGGTGGAGGTGGTGCACGCATGCCTTTGCAGCGCCGTCGACGAACAGGACGAGCTGGAGAGACGGGTCAGCAACATCTTGGCTTCAAGTTTCGTGTGCAAGCTCTGCGCTGGGGGAGGACCAGTGGAGATTCGACTCAGGACAGGTAACGAGAGCACTCAGAGCAGCAGTGTGCTCATTCGTGAATCGTGATCGTGATTCGTGCGGACATGAATGGTGTCGAAGGGATAAGCTGATGGACCCGGAGCGGCCTCACGAGGTTTGTGGCCCGCTTGCTTCAACATCGCAGCAAATGAGGAAAAGCTTCATCAAGCCATCCTGGTCGTTGATTTACGGGTGGTCTAAAGTTGTTTAATATAAAGATATATTTAAGAGTACGATTAGCATCAAATGACAGTTTGGCCGAGTGGTCTAAGGCGCCAGATTTAGGCTCTGGTCCGAAAGGGCGTGGGTTCAAATCCCACAGCTGTCAATATTTTTTCTTCTCTTTTTTCCCGATTTCTTCTTTTCTTTTCTTTCTGAATTTTTTTGGCCTGAAGTCCCGAACTATCGCTGCTGCTTCACATTGGCGTGGCGGCCTTGGCCAGGGCTTCCGCGACGCGATCGGCCATGGCGGCGTCCCTCCGGGCATCGTCCTCCCTACGCTCGCGCCTCCTCTCGTCCTCCTCCGGCTGTTCTCCATGGCGCCTCCTCCCCTCCTCGCCCGTCCACTCGGACGCCCCCCACCAGACCGAAACCCTCGCCTTCGACGAGATCCAGCTGTCGCCCGAGAAGCCTCCCACCGCCACCGCCTTTGTCCTTCACGGCCTCCTCGGCTCGGGCCGCAACTGGCGCTCCTTCTCGCGTACCCTCGCCTCCGAGCTCCATAAACGCTCCCCTTCAGACGGTATACGCTGGTCTCAATTTTTTTATGCAATCAGCACACCAATTTCCTAATTCCCACTGTTCTCTATAGTGCCCATGATCTCCATCGATTGTTCTTCATCAGTTTCTCTTGAATATGACCTTATAGAACTGGATTTATTTATGCAATCAGCACACCAATTTGTATGCAATGAGCACACTAATTTGATTTCCCCTATTTTTTCATGTACTGGGCACATGATGTCCATGATGCCCATTGAAATATGGTTCATCGATTTCTCTTGAAGTACAGCTGTACAGGAAGTTGTAGAACTAAATTGTATGGTGTTGACTGTTGAATGTGTTTGTATTCCTGTGCAGAGTGGAGGATGGTTCTCGTGGATTTGAGGAACCATGGTAGGTCGGCCGGGATTAAGGGATTCGACCCACCCCACAACATGTCGACTGCCGCAAAGGATCTTGCTGATTTGGTGAAGGCCCGTGGCTGGCCATGGCCGGATGTTGTTGTGGGTCACTCTATGGGTGGAAAGGTTGCGCTAGATTTCGCAGAGAGCTGTTCACGTGGTGTGTATGGAGAGTCGGCTGTTCTTCCCAAACAGGTGCAAGGAGTTATTGTCAGTTTTGGCATGCTTGTTCTAAGATTGTTCTTCTGCAATCCTCACATGTTGTTTATTTTGTAATTGGAATTAACAATTCACTGTGGTTTAACTGACGAAATGACTAAGTTAAGGTGGAACTGGAATTTCGTGCTTCTATAGGCTAAGACTAAGCACATTGCTTTGAATTGTGTACTTGGAATTTGAGTCTAACATCACATTACCGTTACAGACAGTTTCTTTGCTTCTGTCATGAATGCACAACTCTTAAAGACAATTGCATATTATGATTCATTTCTGTAAACAAATTCTTTATTTGTTGCATTGGGTGGTTGTAGTTCATGCCTACAGTTTGTATTACTGGCTACGAGGACATCTTATGTATGAGTGTATGACTATGTTATATTTTTCTTTGATGCAGAACAGCTCTGGGTCCTAGATTCTGTCCCTGGGCAAGTATTAACAGATAACAGTGATGGTGAAGTTGAACGGGTTTTGCAAACGCTAGCGAGTCTTCCTTCTTCACTTCCATCACGCAAGTACTATTTCTTCCCTTCCCCTGATGAGATAGGCATTCTTGCTACCTAATGCATTTATATAGCTACGTGGATAGAGACTTGCACTCTGAAACAGCATGCACTTAAAGAGAATGTGGAACATTGATGCATTTATATAGCTACATGGATACAGAGGTACAGACTTGCACTTTGAAACAGCACTCCCTTAAAGTGAATGTGGAAAAAATGGAGAATAAGTCGTGAAACAGTGAGTATGATCCAGAACTATACTTTTGTAAAACTGTAGTCTATAACCATGTGGATGGATGCATAATTTTGGCAGGAAATTTGTCAACTTGAAAAGTCATGTGCCCTGTATGATTCGTTTGTTGATGTTCATAAGTGATAATGGGAGTATGTGTTAAGGGAAGGAAACTTAAATTCCAGGAGTCTCTGGTGCTTCATCAAATCTATAATCATTGTGAGGAACAGTGAGCAGAATTGCAATCCATTCAAACTTAAAATTTGCTCTGATGCCTTAAGCATTATTAATTTTTTGGAGAAATTTCCCTGTATGCCACGAAAAATTGTAGCCTGTGTGCTCTATGCCATTGGAAATTAGAATTTGAGCTCCATGCTATAGGTTGTATTTTCTGATGTGCTCTATGCCATTTTTTGCATTTTCTGCTGTGCTCTATGCCATTGATTGCATTTTGTATGGCATAGAGCACATCAAAAAACACAACCAATGGCGTAGAGCTCAAATTCTAATTTCCAATGGCATAGAGCACACGGGCTACAGTTTTTCGTGGCATACAAGGAATTTTCTCGTTTTTTTTGTGTACTATTTGAATCAGGCAAGCAACCTTACTGTTCAATGATAGGAGATACTTTGGACATTTCTAGGCACTTAGCATGAACCTCTGGAACTGCACATTTTAAATGATTTACTTGTGTCTGTTTCCTTAATGTTAAAATTCGGTTGCGTGCCACCAGGTGGGTTGTCGACCACATGCTGAGCCTTGGATTTTCGAAGTCTCTTTCAGAATGGATTGGCACCAACTTAAAGAAGGACAATGATCATGTGACCTGGGCTTTCGATCTTCAGGCTGCCATAGACATGTTTAATTCTTACAGGTAAGTTTTGGTTTATTTTTACTGCTAACGACTATGCACCTTTCCTGTTTTATACCTCGTCCATCTTTAATTAGTGAAGTTCTCATGTATCTGTGTGAACTATGCTTGAGGGCCAAGAATTTCCTGATGACATGAATAAATAACATCAGGCAGACCTATGCTTTTGTCATAAGTGACATGAATTGTTCCTCATTTTAAGGGAAAGGAGCTACTGGGCACTGCTGGAGAACCCACCTAAGGATTTGGAGATTGCAATAGTACAAGCAGAACACAGCGACCGATGGGACCCTGATGATGTTCAAAGGCTAAAGGCACTAGCAAAGAGGGAGTCGAAGCCTGATGCAGGGAAGGTGTCACTTCACGTTTTACCCAACTCTGGCCACTGGGTTCATGTGGACAATCCCAAAGGTCTACTTGAGATCATGGCGCCTAACTTTCTGTCAGCTGGTAAAAATTGAGCAAAATGTTTTCAACTGGAACCTTCACTTAGAATGACATGCTGACCGGAGGGGATACCATTTTCTTCTCTTGTTTTGTTGCTGAACGGGAGCTCGACATTTTCCCTCCTTTTCTGACGACACACTTGGACCTTCAGTTAATCATAGAGGAAAACTTACTTAGAGTCCTGTGTTCTGTTTCTGCATGGTCATTGGATTAAACTGCATTGTTTCAAAGTCGCTTCCTTTTAATAAAGGAGAAACTGTTCTCTATTCAAACATTGAATGGCGTAGCATATGTATGCCATATGATCCCCTTGATTTCATATATGACTTGAATTGATAGGAGGCAGAGAGCTCGCATGCTTCAGATAACACCAAGGCGGCACTGCGTTTCAGGATTTTTCCGGTCCAGCGTTAGTGGTAGGGACTATATCGCTGTTGAGGCAACGTGAAACCCCTCATGCTAAAAATATTAGCCACTCAGGTTAGATGGAGCTCGATTGCTGGAACCTAGATGATTAAGATGTACTCCCTCCGTAAAAAAAAAGAATGATGTTTTGGCATTCAAAATTTATTCAAAAAAGATTGACGTTCTAAGATTTAAATCTTATGTATGTTATGCATGCATGATTAAATGCAAATATATTTTCTTTATTTTCTATAAACAAATTAAAGTACCTAAGTGTGTGTGTGCATCTTTTACATTTACTACTGTTAATCTGTCTGAAAAATTCCGAAACATCATTTCATTCTTTATGGAACCAAGGGAGTACAACCATACCTTCCATCCTAACCAATTGAGTTAGGCTTAAAGTGCTTGGAAACGGCTCAAAAAACAAGTGCTTGGAAAGTGCAGACCACGCTTCCCTCGCGGAACGGATCAGAGGGAAGCTGAGCTCAGGACCGCAGGAGTCATCGAGCTCAGCTCGTGATCGTGTTATCCCCGCACTATAGAGCGGGAACTGCCTCGTGATTGTGATCGTCGCAGCTTCGCCGGACGGCATGGCACGAGCTTGTTCTAGAGCAGCGAGCGCCGAGGACGATAGCAACACCTCTCGTCCGTTCGCCATCAGCAGAGGCGGCCACGGAACGAGGTGCTGACTGGCGAGCCGACGAGCAATGCGACAAGAGCCACCGCCACCAGCCACATCAGACCACAACCACCAATCCCGCACGTCATCTCTCTCCGTCTCCGATCCAAGTTCACCCGCACACTCGCCGCGAGGGCAGCGGCATCGGCGCCCGGGCGTCCCTTTCTCCTCGATGGATCCGGCGACCGGCGGCTCGGCAGCCGAGATCGAGTGGCGCACCCGCGCGCCGGGCGGCACGGAGTACAGCTGGTGCCGCGCCGTGCCGGGCGGCACCGGCACCACGCTGCTCGCGCTCCACCTCGCCCGCGGCGCCGCGGCGGAATCGGCGGCGGCGGCGCTGCGCTCCCTCCAGAACGCGCACCCCGTCCTCCGCGGCCGCATCCGGACCGCCCCCTCAGGCCCGACGCTCGCCTTCCCGTCGACCGCACCGCCTCCGCCACCGCTGCTCCCGCTCGAGCCGCTCCCCGCGCCGCAGTCCGCGGCCGACTTCGACGCGCTTCTCGAGCACGAGCTCAACCGCAACCCATGGGCCGACCCTGAGTCCTCCGACGACGCCCCGGTTCTCTTCGCGACGCTCTACGAGCTTCCACCCGCCACGGGCGGCGCGGCGCTGTTCGTCCGGATCCACACGGTCGCGTGCGACCGCTCGGCGGCGAACGCGCTGGCGAGGGAGCTCCTGGTGCTGCTGGGAGGCGGTGGGGAGGCGGAGAGCGCACCGGAGGACGCGGCGGCGGAGGCGGCGCTGGAGGAGAGGATCCCGCAGCGGGACACCTGGAAGCCGTTCTGGGCGCGCGGGCTGGACATGGTGGGCTACTCCATCAACGGGCTGCGCACGTCCACGCTGCCGTTCGTGGAGACCGGCACGGAGAGGTCGACGCAGATGCTGCGGCTCGCGCTCGGCCGCGACGAGACGACGAGGCTGCTCGATGTGAGCTCGAATTCCTGTCCTGCCCACTGTCCTGTGCCATTGCATTTTTCTAGGCTTTCTAAACTGCACTGGCCACGCCACACGCCCACGCATATATAGATTCATAAGTTGCTCATTGTCCTCTAGGCGTGCAAGGAGAACGGGGTGAAGCTTTGCTCCGCCGTGACCGCCGCGACGATGCTCGCCGCGCGGCAGTCGAAGCCGCTAGAGAGCGGCCAGCAGGAGACATACTCCGTCGTGACCCTCATCAACTGCCGCAAATTTCTTGAGCCAGCCCTGGACGATCACAACGTTGGTAAGTGTCATCTCCAACAATAAGCTCATCGAATGTCGCAATGCGGACACCATTAACGTCGCGTCGCGCGTCGTCAACATTGCAGGGTTCTTCTACTCCGCCATCACCAACACACACTCGGTCCACGGCGAGGAAGGCCTGTGGGAGCTGGCCAAGAGGTGCCACGACTCGTACACCAGCGCCAAGACCAACAAGAAGCACCTCACGGACATCAGCGACCTCAACTTCCTCATGTGCCGGGCGATCGAAAACCCCCAGCTGACGACGGCGGGGGCGCTCCGGACGGCGCTCGTCTCCGTGTTCGAGGAGCCGGTCGTCGCCGACATGGCCGAGCTGCAGGGCAAGGCAGGCGTGGAATACTGCGTCTGCTGCGCCACCATGCACGGCATCGGCCCGTCGATCGGCGTGTTCGACTCGATCAGGGATGGGAGGTTGGATTGCGCGTGCATGTACCCTTCTCCTCTGCACTCCAAGGACCAGATACAGGAGATCTTTGACAAGGTGAAGCAGATTCTGCTCCATGCAAGTGATGAAGGCTTTGAAGACTGCACCTAGTAGATTCCCGGTACATTTCATTACAGTTGTTGGCACATTGCTTTGCTAATCTTTCCAGGTGAGCTAGCAGTGTAGTGAAATCTGAACAAAGACTCAGAGAGCGTTCTTTCGATAATCGGCATCAATGAAATGATCGTGTGCTGTTACGGTTGAGTTATATAAAAAATAATATATATTGTGTGTGAAACAAACATCAAATCCTGATGCATTATTCCCTAAAGTACAGTTGTTACCTATGTTCTGCTATCTGATGCACGATATAACTGAGGCTTCATTTCTGGTATCTCTCAGTTTTTTTCCTTTAAACACTGCAATGCACTAATGCTGCCTGAGGACTGAGGTTGGCAGGATCCAAATAACGAATAGGATTCGATTTGTTTCAACTGCAATTTCTACAGGGTGCTCCAGCATAAATATGAGTTATGTTCATATTAATCACGGGGAGAAAAAAGGGAAATGAATAGGAAGGCAATCTCCGGCCTTGCTAGCTCGCCAGAAGACATTGCCATGTACAAGTAACCACGCGTACCGCCTGAAAGGCAGCCATGGATCGCCTCACGATTCACGAAGCTCTCGTATTCTCTCTTACCGTATTTGTATTGTGTACAGAATCTTGCCCTTGCATGCAACGCACGATCACGGCCTCCTATATATGCTTCTTGCCGCTATGCACGATCAAACTTTCATCGATCAGCAAAAACCCATCTTCTTCTTCTGTGTTTACGTCCTCTCATGGCTTCGGGTGGAAGGCTCTGCATTTTCATGGCCCTTCTCGTGGCCACCGCCGTGCTCGCGGTGCCGGCCGCGTCAACAGCCGACGCGCCACGGACTGGCGCCAGGCGCCACCACCTTGCTCCGGCACCAGCACCCGCGGGGCGCACGTCCGCCACGCCGTCCAAGGCGCCCGCCGCGCTCTCATCCGAACCTCCCGCCGCCACCGCCGTGGCCCCGTCATCGCCTGGCGATGGCGCGACGGTGTCCGGTGCCACCCCGCCAGGCACGGCGTCGTCGACTCGGCCGGTGGTCACCGCCATGATCGCGCCTTCATCGCACACTAGCATCGCCGCGGTGGCCCTGTCTTTCTCGTGGACCGCCGCCTTCTCCTCCGTCGCAGGCGTGGTGGCCATGATCCTACTCTGAAGTTTTATTGATCAGCTAGGAATCTGAATTCGTTGCAGTAGCAGAGCAAGGGACCTGAACTAGTGTCACACTATTTGATACGACATGGTTCCGTAATTTCATTGTTTTTTTGGCAGAGGTTTTGAATTTCTCGCTTCAATGTCTCGTTTAGTACGAAGGAAACAAACATCTTTTTTTACCGAAGAAGTGTTACATGTGGATCCTTGATGCCTGATTTCAATCAGGGACACAGGGTACTCTTGTACTAACTTGCAAACAATGATAAAATGAATATCTGAAGTCAAACCAAAGTCTTCACAGATCTCTACATACATTACATACACACATACGTCTCAAACCAGATCAGATCTGAGCACGTGAAGCTGTGAGCATGGCAACATGCTTCACTGTGAAATGTGAATTAGAGCGTCAACCTAGAGCACCCAGAAATAATCTCTTGCAGTAAAGTAGGTTAGAAAACAATCATTCCCATTCCAATCACTTCATTCCTTTTTTTCCCTTGTAGTTACACACGCTGGGGATAACACAATAAGCTATACACGCTTTCACAACCGTTCAAATAACCCGAATACAGCTGCACTCCAGACAAGAAAAGGGGTTAGCATTCACAACTTAAGTGGGACATACCGAGTAGCTGCACAGAGGGGGGTTTGAGGCCTACGGGGATTTTACAAGGAGATGCTCATACAGTTTCGTGGGGTTGTTGTGTATAATTGACGGGTTCGCATCTTCCAGACGCTCCGCAAGGGATCTGAGCATGGAGACCAGATGTCGCGTGTTCTTCGTGCATCTGCATACAAGGTCTAAGTATTGCATAGCCTCCTGTGGAAGGAGGCCAGTCATGAAGAAGGGGAAGAGCTTGGAGTGCGTCACTTCCATGGTAGCTACCGACTCTGAAGCCCATGCAGAACTGGACTTGTCAGAAACCTTCCCCTCCTCCCGCTGCATCCGACGTACTCCTTCTAACCGTGGGAGCATGTCACTCTCTTCTTCCTTAAAGTGTTCTTTTGTGTGATCCTGCCGCAAATAAAGTGTACAACACACATGAGTGGAAAATGGAAAGGGATATGAAGTTAGCCCACTGTCTAGGAGTTGTAATGGCTTATCAAGGAGTTAATTACGTGATGAGTACAGATATGTTTAATTCAGGTAAAAATTCAGACATAGAGTGTGGTATTATTGACAATGGCAGACATTTGGTAACCAGTCAAGTACCAGTAGTAATCATATGTGATTTATAAATGTCACATCTACAGCCAATCACACTTCATGACTTAATTTCCAAATAGTTCAGATATTCTACAGACGAGTTTCTTATTATCAATTCAAGTATATGCATCAGTTCGTAATACTATATTAGAAAAGATTCAAGCAAATTCAAAGGATGCGAAGGGTTAAAACGTTTCTTAGCTGGTTCTGGGCCTATACAGGTCAATTGTGCTTGTGCGTGACCATTTATCAACCCATGTTATCAGTAACCAACTCAAAGCAACATAGGCTACACCGTGAGTGCAATCACCAATTTCGAATTTGGAGCAAGGATTCTTGCCTGGTGTCACAAGTCAAAACCAAAGAGAGGTGGAATCCATGGAACAGAAGTGCTCATGATAATTGCACCATATGCAATAAAATGGTGTCCAGGCACCAAAGTCTTTTCAAAGGCTTGGTAGGAACATGTGGAATAGGGTCCAGCTGTAATGAGCATAGATTGCTGAAACCTTTATAATCATGCAAAGCAATCATTTCTTAATTGCTAGGGGCCAGGCTGCACCCTACCTTTTCTCCTGAGCTTTCACTACACACCCTCCGAATTTCCAATATAAAGGAACACTGTATGCTAAAGACAGGTCGCAGCTTCCTATCCAATTACATTAAGCTAAATTTCCCATGCAACCTTTTGCTCAGACAATGCCAGTTTTACAGATCAAACAGGCTGCAAGGTGTTTTTCGTTCCATCTCAGAACTGTGAAGATAGCTCTGAATGAAGTAGCCATGGTGGTGAATCCAGATCAGATTTGACAGACAGCAATAATAGGTTGGAAGTGGTCCTTATCCAGGACCTACATGATCTTCCACTTCATTGAAAAGTGCAAGTGTACAGTAGTGCAATATGACATACTTTTCCACGGGAGGACGAAAGGAATCAATTTTATCCTTGGGGTAACATGGTGAATGGTCCCACATCATTCTTCTAGTCCATATCACTTTCGGTTACCCCTTTTCTAGAGAATATCTCATGGCAGGTTATTTGCTAAAGGGATACAGATTAGGACAGGATAACATCCACACCAACAAATTATCACTTTTGCCTGAAGGCAGTAGAGAAGCCTTGCAAGTTACAAAAGGTGAAGTTTGCATTACAACCTACTAACAATAAACAGTTGCAATATGGTACACTTCTAAAGACACCTATGACCCCTTGTCTATTCTTTCACGCGTGGCATTCAAACCTAAATACTAGCTTCCACGACCAGAAAGCCTAATAATAGTGTATATTCTGAACTAGAAAAAGTTTCACAAGCAACACAGAGTCAGAATTATAAAGATCTTGGCAGATGACGAACAGGCAGATGCAATTAACTGGATAGTGGATATAATATGAGCAGAGACTGTACCTGTAAAGCTTTGAGGCGAACCGAAAGGTTGACCAGCACTTCATGGAACAGGGGGCTGCCTAATTCCAATGTCAGCAGTGTTTTTATATCCTCCTTGATTCCATTCATCATTGGCAGGTGCCTCCCATGCTGCTCATTAACTTTATCACATACTCCTGTGACACAAAATACTTAGCGTCAGATTAGATCACAACCTAATCATATCAGGATGCAACCACTTGGTGATTAAATAAATGAGCAACTAATATCTTGGATCGAAGATGCCAAGACTGGCATTTGGTGCAGCGGGATGATTCCCCCTTAGGGAGCTGGAGGCAGTGAGCCTGATCCTCGCATAGCCAGGTTTGTTTGTTTTTTTCTCTTGAGAACACCCAGAACTCTAGTACAGGACATTGTAATACTTTGTTAGCTTCCTTTACCAATCAGAAAGGAGAAAGGGAGCCTGCACAGCTTGTGTCAAAGTACAGGAACAGACTCGTAGAGGAAGAAAAAGAAACCCTCCATCTTTATCATGTATCTAGACTGGAACTACGAATGAACAACTCCTCAAAATAACTAACCCACCCAAAATAGACTGGAACTACGAATGCAAGCAAGGATCAAATTGACTTATCTAAACGCAGATGGCACTCCTTTTGCACGACAGGAAGTGGTGAGTGCAGACATACGCTAAACACGCCCCATAGATCCCAAAATTACCAATGCGCCTTAACCAACGAGAGGTATTTAGGTGCAAAATCATGCAAAAACAAGTACAACCAAATGCACTAAACGTCTCATAACGCAATGCCAAAAAAACTCTCATTATGCAATGCGGGACAAACTAACAAATAAGATCAAACTCAAATCAAATCGACCTGGAAATGAGGCCCTCTGTATATCGGGAAAGATGAGCGTCTCCTCCATCCTGGCGTGCTCCAGCATCACCTCCATCGCGTCTCCGTACCACTTGCCGAGCCTCCTGACCTCGGCGGCCTCCACGACGGTCCTCCCCTTCCCGGACTTCTTCCCCTTCTTGACCATCTCCGCCACCTTCGCCGCCACGCCCTCGAGGTGCCGCTCGGCGCTGCGGTGCTGCAGGCGCACGAGCTCGGCGACCTCCGCGGCGGCCGCGGCCGCGGGCGACGCGGCGCGGGGCCTCTCCGGCGGCGCGACGCGCGGCTTGCCCTCGAAGCGCGCGTCCACCTGGCGCAGCAGCTCGTCGGCGGTGCCGCAGACCTCCGGGTCGGCGGCGGAGAGGCGGAGCACGGGGCGGCCGAGAGGGGCCGCCTCGGAGGGCGTGAAGTGGAGGGGCGCCGCCGCCTTGTAGAGGAGCGCGACGCGGAGGCGCCACGCGACGGGGCAGCCGTCGGAGCCGTAGACGCGCACGACGCCCGCGTCCTCGGCGTCGACCGCGGCGGCGGAGACGGAGGGGGATCTGGCGAGCGCGTAGGGGGAGACGGAGATGGAGTTGACCGTCACGGTGGGCGCGGAGACGGCGCCGTCGAGCGACGGGGACCCGGGTTCCTCCGGGCGGCGGCGGCGGCGCGGGGACGGGGAGCAATTGCCCATTGGGGTGGGGAAGTAGGGAGCGGGCGCGGGAGCGCGGGCGGGGTGGGAGGAAGGGTTTGGGGGAGTGTTTGTGGGTGGGGAGGGGAGGCGCGCGAGATGGTGGAGTGGAGAGCGGGCGCGGCGTGCGACGAACGAGTCCGTGGGGGAGCGCGCGGGGAGAGCTTGCGTGGGAGGCGGAGGAGGAGGGAGGAGGTGTGCGCGAGGGGCGTTGGGGTGCGGGCGAGGTTGGCAGAGGGATGGTGGGCCCGGGCCGGCCGGCCCTTTTTCGCTGTTGTGCCTGGATTTTTGTTAAGGATGTTTGATTTGATCCGGAAGATTTGTTTAGCCTGTAGTACTATAGTATTTTTTACCTTTTGCTATCGCTCTGACGTGTGGACACTGCCGGGTTTCAGAGGAAAGATCTCCTGACGAAAAATGTTAGTACTCCTATTTCTTTTTCTAACTTTCCAATCATTATTTTACAGGATTTTTCGTGTTACAGGAACTCGAATTGCGTCTTTGTCAATTCAAAAAAAAAAAATGCATCTTGGTGCGAACTGTCACTAACGTGGCAATCATATCCGGCTGACCTATAATTCGGCTAACCTACCACACCAAAAGATGGAAATGTACCTACAATTGAACACTTGAAGTTTTGCTTTTCTCGAGGACGATTTCTTTTGCTGAGAATCTGTCTCATATTTTCGAATGAGACATCATTCGCCTCCACCAACAAGAAGATTTTCTCTCGTAACAATGCCTAATGACAAGAACTAACAATCTCTTTTTCTCGTGAACAAATCAAGATTGGGCATCACCACTACCTAAACGAAACGAATGTGCCGTGTGTGGTTGCCATGTTGCCGCATTCGTAGTTACTATCTCTGTTATAACAAGCTAGTTAGTTCAAAAATGAACTAATATACTTATTTTAATGTCATATATTAGTGAACAGAGGGAGTAATTATTATGTTGGTGTAGCTTTGAGACTTGTTTAATAAACAGCCTATAACTAGTTGCCATGAGGAATGGTTGCGCTGGAAAGCTAAGCGTGCACCAGAAAATCGATACCTCGGATACCTATATGTTTTCTCCTGAGATGATTCAAAACCACACCTATTGCCGCACGCGAGTGATGAAAAGTTCAAAAAAGAAAAGAGTCCACCGAGTTCGTGAAAAGACTAGGGGAATCATAAGGGCAGTGTGTTTCTTTGCTACTAGTAGCATGCATACATAAAACCGGTGATCACTTGCTTAAGTTTACACTAGGAGATGAGATAATCTTGCAAGATTGCTGCCGAGGGTGTTACATGTACTGTACGCTTCATTCACGACAAAATATAAAATGCAATCTACGCCAAGGTTTCCAAAGCCATACTCGAAAATGATTTCCCCCAAACAAGACAAGGCCCGAACCAGGAAAGGGTCTCGCAAAATTGATGGCAATGAATGGGTGGTCATGAGCTATATCGATCAGAAATTAAAACGAGAGGACTAGAGTACTAGACGAGTTCAAAGCGAGAGCCGTGCATGCTGCTTCCGACGATCGATTATACTACTGTTCAAAAGGAATCCAGTACGCACGTTGCAACGGTACAGCAATTACGACGTCCGCTACTGTACATCGGAGCGTTCTGCTGATGGAATGGAAGATTTTAAGTTCGTTGACAAGCCTTTTTCGTGTAACGACCACGCCTCGACATCAAGAGATACAAAAAGGGTCAAATAATTGCTGTGCGAGTGTTCATTGACAGGACTCTCTGGCTGGCTGGATTTGTTAGTGATCAAGTACAGTAATCAACTGTCTGTCTGATCCGGAGAGTATCGGATAAGACGTTCCGACGGCCTAATACCAAATCCCTGGCTCGGATAGACGGATGTGGCCAAAGGATTATACTGGTAGTGCCGCCGATGTCGATGGATTGCCTGGCGACAAAGCCAAAGTAAAGCACAGGAGTACAGTAGAGAGCAGTCCTGAGCGGTCGAGTAGACCCCAAGACTGGTTCCGCAACCGTCTTGCCACTGACAGTGACGTGCCCAAAACCTGCTCAAGTGTCGCCGCCCTGACGAGACGACGCGGATGGGTGAGCCGTCCGCCCCGGCCCCGTCCCGCGCGGCATCCGGGTGTCACGACACCACGCAGGCACGCACGGCCCGTGATGACGGGGGACACGGCCCCTCACATGGGACACGGCTCTTCCCTCACCGCTGCGGCGGCGTCGAGGCACGGCCCTCGACGTGCGCTCGCTGGGACACTGACACTGACCATGCTGATGACTCACTGACGAATTAGACGTCCGAGCCTGATCTATTGCCATTTATGCTTGGTTTAGCTCCCGAGTACTATTCATCTGTCACGTACAACCTCCGTCCCTTTTCGTTGGTCGCCAAAAAAAACGCGATTCCCCCCCACGTACACGTTTTCCGAACGACCATCAATAAGGGACGGAGTAGTAGAATGTTTTCTCGGGTAATTAAGACAACATTCATTTTTTAACTTCCGATAAATTCGCGAGGATTTAGACTAAACAATGTGTTGTGCAAATATGTGCTAATATGTTTAATAGATTTACCTTGTGTTTTCCAGTACATGTGTACAGTTCTTAGTTTTACAATCAGATCATATTTAGCCTTCCTGAATCCTAATTAGCATCCATAAACTCGATGCGACATTTTCGATAAATTTATTCATCAACTGGACAAATATTTTACTACTACAAATCCTGTAGTAGGATTCATGTGATATAACTCTCTTTTTACTCTCGCTCCTAAATCATGTATGTACCAACTTGACATGCATCAATGAAAATGTCGAGACCGGCTCCTTACCGTCTATAGACCCCTTTAAGAAAAGATTGTACTACTACAGATCTCTCTCTCTCTCTCTCTCTCTCTCTCTCTCTATCATAAAGAATACGGTCATGGGCTAACATGCGAGTGGCATTTGCATTCTTGAGACGTAGACGATGGAAGCACGGCTAGGCACCTAGTGGAATTGAACGTCATGATGGTTAATTATGGGCGTAATAGATTTCTTATTGCGCCAGTAATGTGAAACTTCCTGAATGCTGATCCCGTGATCCGGGTGTGGTGTGGATACAGCTCGTGCTCGCGTATAATAATAGCCACGATAGATCTGCTGTTGCTGCTGCAGCACGTGCCTGACCGGTTACCCCATGTGAAGGAACTCTGACGGCGAACAGCTTCATCAGCTTGACTGAATGACTGGCAGGCAGGTAGCAGCTGACGCAAAACAGAAGAATCCGGTGCATATTCTTAAAGGCTGACGGCGGCCCATAAACTTTTAGCCCGCTATCGCTTGAAGCTTTCTATCCGGCCTACTTACTTCTGTGAAACTTGTTTTTATTTTCTTTGGAAAATGTCCATGTTTTGCCTTCGTCTATCAGAAAGGCCACATTTTCTTAATTCGAAAAAATGTCACATTTTCTTCCTTATCTACAAAAACTACTCCCTCCGTCCTTAAATGATTGTCGTTTGCGCTTCCCGAAAAACAGTTTTTACTAAATATATATAAAAATATATTAATATTTATGGTACAAAGTTAGATAGATATTTTAATCTAATTTTTTAACAAATTTATTTGAAGATAAAAACGTTGCACATATTTTCTGCAAATACGGTGAAACTTGTGGCATGAACAACAATAACAACGGTAAATAGAGGACGGAGGGAGTAGACATCATTCCTCCCCGAACACACCAAACTAGTACCAACATCACCCCTCCCCGATTTGAACCTAGTTTTGACATGGACCTAACATGTGGGGCCCACATGTCTTCTACCTTGGTTAGGGATGGCAGCGGGTGGGAAACTCGGTGGGGGGCACAAGAACACACCCGCACCCGCTAGGTAGAAATCACCCGTCACCGCACCCGCCGCGGGTCTCACCCCCCCCACACCCGCCACCCGCTAAGGTAACGGGTACCCATCGGGTGACCCACACCCGCCACCACCAAGTCACCGCCGCAGCCATGCCGCGACGAGCCCCAA
This sequence comes from Cenchrus americanus, assembly GCA_947561735.1. Classification (NCBI taxonomy): domain Eukaryota; kingdom Viridiplantae; phylum Streptophyta; class Magnoliopsida; order Poales; family Poaceae; genus Cenchrus; species Cenchrus americanus. The sequence goes on from OX387244.1 coordinate 14,239,224, forward strand.
CTTGCGGATCCAGGTCCGACATCCGGGTGATGGTGACGAGCTCCCATCCCAAAGGGAGAGCAACTCACTAGGCGGGAGCGGAGGCGGCGGCGGCCTAGCCGGGTTGGACGCCTCCCCACGCCCGCGGCATCCTCGCCGGATGCGCTCGCGGCGCGGTGGTGCCCCGGCCGGGCTCGGGCGGAGAAAGCGGCGGCGGTCGGGCCAAGGTCGAGCGCAGGGAGGGGCGACGGGGTTAAGTTCAAGCGCGGGGAGGGGCGACCCGCGGCTCCCTCGCGGATGCGCGCGCAAAGAGCGGCAGGCGCCCGGGCCGGGGTCAAGCACGGATGTGGTGGCGCCCTTTTTTAATAGCGGGCGGCGGCGGCCCGGCCGGATTCGAGAGCAGAGAGGGTTGACGGCCCGGCCGGGGTTCGCATAGGGTGGGGAGGCGACCTGGTTGGGATGCGCACCGAGCGGTGGTGGCGGGCGCAAAGAGCGCGGCGGCGGCCTCCAATGACCGTGAGAGGGTGGCGGCGGGGTAGATTAGAATGGGGATGAAGGCTAGGGTTTCCAAATTCCGGTCCGTTATATATGATATCATAGCAAAGGGTCCACATGTCATATTGAGATGGGTGACCCATCGGGTAGTGGGTATGGGGTACTCAAGAATGCACCCGCACCCGCTTCACCCAATGGGTGAGGTTTTCACCCATTAACAAACCCGTGGGGGAAAAATCCCCCCAAACCCGCACCCTAATTGTGACGAACCGCCCAAAATAGTTCCGTATTATCGCCTAAGTCGGTCCACGTGGCCATCAAGCAATAATAAAGAACTATTCTCGTCGCTTCCGCCGGTAAAGCCCGTAAATCACATACAATAGGATCGCCGATATGCGCTAAGCCCACACGAAGGCGGGACCGTAGTACAACATTACATTACATTAAAGTCCACAAGTTCAATATTATTACAACCAGGTTTTTCGTACATAAAAGTAAAAGTGATTCGCAGTTTAAACAACGGAAAGTAAACTAACGCGTGATACACATAAGAGGCCATCCATGCATATCACTCATCATCATCGTTCTCCCATTCAAGCTCCCAACCATCCGGGATAGAACCGAAGCCGATGGGATTACTCGAAAACCACAAATTAAGCAAGGCCGAGTACTAATACTCGGCAAGACTTACCCGACAAAAAAAGTACAACTAGACATGCAAGACTTTTTGGGCGCCGGGTTTGTTTTGCCAAAAGCGACTAAGAGTGGATCCTTATTTTCAAGTTTTAGCTCATATTCTAGTATGTTAATCGGTCTAGGTGAGCACCCGTACTAAACAAGCATGTTGTGCAAACAATATTAAACATGTAACAATATTTATCCAAAATGTTCCATAAATAAACATGGGGTAGCCAGTGGTCAAGCCGACTCAGATAACGGCGAGTGACCGACGATCGATCGATTTATATCCTTGCAAGGTAAACCCAAGATACACGGAAGAAGTAGACCCCAAGAATTCAAATAAAAGCAAATGCGGAGTCTACCCCGTCCAGGCGGTTCCCAACATCCCACAGTTTGGGATCAGACGCTACAAACTCTGGTACACGGTTATCCGAGGGTCTAACCCGACCAGTCCGACTCACATACTATACCACGGGTAGCTAGCCCGAGACACATCCCAAGCGGGTAGCTAGAAAGATCCCGCCCCGGTTCGAAGGTACTAGGCTTACCGGCCCATTCTCGACAAGTACTTGGTACGTTCAATAGCTTAGGACCAAAGCACCATGCTACTCGGTCGAGACCGAACCCATTACTCTTACCACATGAGCGAGTCAATTTAACCAACTTATGATTCCAAAAGAAGCATCCTATATCTCGCGAGCAATGAGTTATTACTCGACTTCTACCGTATCCTTAGAGCATGGCACTAGCGTTCCTAACATACTAGTAAAAGAGCATAGGAGTCCTAAGGATCATGCATCTAGGTTTCAAAGCAACTCCTGGAAATTAAATGCACAAAGTAAAGCATAAAGTGCTGAAAAGTAAAGGACATGATTTTCATTTATAAAATGGGTTAGATGAAACCGGTGCTTGCCTTCCTCTGACTCTACACCAACACAAGCCTTGGGCTCTTCTGGACTTTGGTCCAGGTCTTGCTGCACACTAGCTTGATTCAATTCTCCACTAGCTGCTCCCTCCTCCTCCTGGGTGAGCGTGTACGTCCCGTCGGGAAGATCTACACGTTTTACATGCACATGCATTAGATTTTGGTGAAGGTGGGAGAATTACCACAAAACCAACTCTTGTTGGACACATTCATCCAGACAACATTATTTTCTTACAGAAATTATTAGTGTGTGTGATAATAAACAAAACACTATTTTGATGGTGATTGTGTGCACATCTAAGCAATTTAAGTTACTTAACTTCACCAAACAACAAGGGGGTGTGTTTAATTTAATAAAAACAGAAACAAACATGATTTCACAATTTAGCACTTTTAATTTCCATTTCTTTCTTTAATTACTTACAACAAGGCTTTCAACCATAAATCCAAATTAAATCAAAAACACTTCCAGTGAACCTAATCTTTTGCACACAGCAACATATGCTTAGTTTAAGCTCTCACACCAAAATTTGGTCAAGATCATTTATAAATTAATTTATACAAAAAAGACAAATTGCAGCCTAGTAAATCAACATTAATTTATATAAAAATATTTAATAAACTTTCCTCAACTTTCTCCTACAGGTCATGTATGCCAAGAATGAGTTTCGACAAAAGCATGGTTGCGATTCAAATTATTTTTCAGATTTTGAATTTAAACTCCTACACGAGATTAAATCCAAAACCTTTATTAAACAATTCCCTAAAATCATATCCATCACACCAGGGGTACTAATCATCAAGTCAAAGCCCTAGGGTGCACTTGTGCTCAAAGAAAAGTTCATTAAAGGGGCTATAAAAAGCATCAAACTTATTCTAGCATAAAGCCTAAATAAATCATAACTAAAAATATATACATCAAAATCAAGCACACTATTTCCACAGATCTAGACATGTTATAAAGAGCAACATATCCGAAATTCAAGTTCATAGCATGTGTATAATTTAAATCACACTAAAAACACTCCAAACTAAGTTTGAATTTTTAATTCAAAAACTATACAGAAAAAACCCTATAAATGTTTTCTAGAAAAGATAGATTTCTTCACCACGAAACCAACAAAATTGGTTTTGCATTTTTCTGATTTTGCTACAATTTTTAATGATTTTTCGAAGTTGCCGTAGGGAACCCTAAAAACACTTTTACAACCGGTCCCCGAAATCTTACACCAGAACCCCGAAGAGAAACACATGTCCGCAATGTCGTCCCCGGGGCGGGGAGGCCTCACCGGCGGCCGAATCCCCCGGCCGGCGGCGGCCGGTCTTGGCCGGAGGGCGGCTCCCGGAGCTTCTATCGACCGAGCTTGGGCGGGAGGTGGCCTTGGCCGGCCGGCCGCGGCCTCGCGCGGGCGCCGGCGGCGTGCCGCTACGGCGCGGCTTGGAGGACGAGCAACGACCGGCGTTGAGGAGGGCCGGGGGAAGGAGAACGACGGCCGTCGGCCTTGGCTTGGCGCGAGAGAGGGCTTCTTGGCGATGGCGGCCAGGCGGCGGCTCGGGCACGGCTCGGCTCGCTCTCCCCGGGCCGGGACCCGGCGCACGCGACACCGAGCGGGGACGAGCGAAGCGAGGCGATGCGGCACGACCGGTAGACGGGTAGGGCGCAAAGGGCCGAGGAAGCGGCCGGGTGGTGCGCCGCATGCTCGCCGCGGCGCGTGTGCGCACGGACGCGCGGCGCGTGGCTCGGCCCCCGACCCGTTCCCGTGCGTGGGCGCGCGTACGGCGTCTTGGGAGGGCGGAGGTGTCCGGGGTGTGTGCCGGTCCACCGCGGAGGCGCCGAAGCGTCCGTACGCCGAGGAACGCGCGGACGACACGTGGCCCCTCGCGTGCGCCGCGCGCGGCCGGCGCGAGAGCGCGGTGAGGTCGGCTGGTCGGCCCTGTTTTATTTTGTTTACCCGGTTTCGAAATTCCATAACTCCAAAAAGTGCCAACTAAGTTGAAAATCTCCAAAAACAAAAGTTGTAGAGGAGCTATAGACCTACAACTTTCCCAAAGGGCGACATATGTTTTGATCAACGGTTTGCCCGGGAACGTCGACCGAAGTTGCAGATTTTCCACGGCTCGAATTCATCGTTCACAGCGCGGTCAAACCGATTGTTGGCCAATTTGCACTCAAAATTGGAATGTCCGCCAATTACGAAAAATGTGTTCCCGGAAATAACGAACAACTTTCGTGTTGGCCAATTTTGAATTTTTATAGTGAAATTTGGAGAACGCGCAAGAAAACCATTTCAGCCTTAAAGGGGGTCTAGGGTTTGACCGTGATTTGGGGTTTTGACTAAGGCCTTTTGTTGACGCAAAATGTGCACCCGCGCCAAACACACAAGCAAGACGAACAAAGTCGGCTTCACACAGCTATAAAAAGCTATCTCGCCAATAAACTGAAACCAATCGGGAACTTATGAAAGGAAAAGTAACATTGCCGAATGGATGACGTAAGCATGACAGCGATCGGTCTTTGTTTGAACAGAGACGTACGTGCACAAGGCCATGACCGATCCCCATGATGATTAACATTAAATAAATGAATAAAGTAAAGCACGAACATAAGCATGTAATAAACAAGCATGCATAGATCCAAAGCACTAGTCTACCGCATGTCTAGGCACTTAGAAATCCGTCGGGTACGATGCCAAAACAAATCTATCCACCGCATGATACAATCTGCATGAAATCGTACCACTTTCCGCAAATAGATCTATCCACCGCATGATACAATCTAAATACGGAAAGCTAAAAGCATACATCATTTAAAGCATGAATTACACACGTGTTCTACTCGTGAAGAAACATAACCGAATGCGGGCCGAACGACCGATTCGGGGTCCATGAAGAAGGAACGAACATTACCAAGCGAATAAATCTATCGATTGATTCGAAATCTAATACACCGATGACTAGCTCTAAAGCAACCCAAAACTCCGCATCTACCGCATGATACTCGAGCTCTTTCAAGATTTATACCAACATTGGCATGCTTGAACCCACAACACGTAACAACCTAGATCGATTCGGTTTCGGCTATCGAAAGCACAAGATCCACGTGTTGAAACATGAAATCTACTCGTACAAGGATCACGAGAGGGATGAAGCCGATCCAAACCCATCTAAATTGGGCAAAAGATGTTACATGAATTTAAACATAAAGTAAAAACTCGAAGCAACACGGGTAACTTAATGAATCTATTGGATCTTGCCAAAATCCAATAGAGCCGATAACTAGCTTCGAGCTAGATCTTAGCCTACCGCATGGCTCATGACCTAACAATAAACCTTCTTGAACCAAGCTTGAATCTACCGCATGACACGAAGCATGGTAACAAGACTACTTGCATCGATCTAAATCCACCGCATGATACTAGACATGATACAAGGTTGCCGGTACTCACGGAGGTCGACGGATCGATGAACCCTCTCGAAGAACTCGACGACACGACAAAAGGACTCTAGGGTTTGGCGTAAGGCCGGTTTGTATTGAAGAATGGTTGTGTCCATTACATACATTCGGGCTCATATTTATACCCCGCCAAGTACAATCTCGAATGGATTCGTTGCCTAACTATCTCTAAGCTTGATCGCCTATCCATCCATTCGTCCTCCCCGCTTGAGCCACATCACCGTCCAATCCCGCAAAATCGCCCCTCTTGTTCCTTTGCCGAACGGGAGCGATAGCCGACCGCGTACTTCTTTGCCGAATACATCCGAAAAAATCCTTTCCTTCCACGAGACGGACTCTCGACCGAGCCGGACCCACAAGTCGACTCCTTACCAAATTTTGGTGTTAACACATGCCCCTTCAATTGCGGGATAAAAGTAATTTTGTTCCGCAATTGACTCCACCACGAATATTCAACTCGAATCGTCAACACTGTTCTTCTTTCTTCTCAATCCACCGGAATCCTCGTCTAGATTCAAACCCTAGATCCTCTTGCTTTAAGCTCAAATCTTCAATGGCGGCTCAAAACCAAGATGCTCAAGTAAATCCCCCTCCCGTAAGCTTCATTCGGCATTTAGGTTTTCAATTTTACCCGAGATTTCGTTTCCGCCTTCCTTCGGAGCCTTCTACCGAGCTTTTGATGCGCACCGAGGCCAATTCAAGATCTTATTACCTTGGTCCCGTGGGAAACTCTGATCCTCGAGATTTCATTGCGGCTGAATCTCAAAGGATCCCCTTCAAAGCGGCTCTGTCTCCACCTCCCCGGTGGCAAGATGCTTTCAAGAACTGGCCCTTGCCTCCAATCGCAGGCTGGAAAAATTGGTATCGGAGGATCCGTGCGGATAAGAGTGCCTTAACCCAAAACTGGGATACCCTCCGTATTGCTCAATGCCTGGAGTTGTCTTTGGCCGAGACCCCCAAAAATGAAGACCTTTTGATAGCGACCGCCATTTTTGGTCAAACGGTGTCAACGCTTTCCTCTTTGGCCACGACCCGATGTCTCCAACTTTGGCCGATGTGTATATGATCACCGGCCTCGACATTACGGATCCGTTCAACCCCGGGATTTCAAAGGTTCTTCACGCCAAACAGGGGTGAAACCAGGGAACGGATACAAACAAGATATCCCGAGCCACATGAAAGACAATCCCTTTGGTGAAGTTGAATACGAGAGCATTTCGAACATGTGGCTATGCGGATTCGTCTTCCGTGGTAAGGCAAATGAACCCACCCCGAATCACATCACCATGGCTTCTCATCCGGTCGGTGGCAACCGCCTTCCCCTTGGGAAATTCTTCTTAGGCAAAGGTGTATACCATATGCTTCACCAAACTCGTCACCCGGATGTATACCACCGCAGGATAACGTGTGTCAATGGCCCTTGGTGGTTTGTCCGGATGTGGCCGCAGCCTTCACATGCACCGGATCGTTGGTGTCGATTTGAACACCGTGCTTTTCCCTTCATCCAATCACCTTGAAGGAGAACCTCACGCCACCGAGAGGATGCCGAATTATGGAGAAGCGGCTTCAACTGTTCTCGTTCGACAGGACATCGGCCGGCCTTTTTGAACTCGTTCTTCAAAGGTTTCCGAAATCCTCTCCGGCTCCCCTATCCGGACAATGACACCTTGACTTTCCCCGTTGAATTCTCCTTTGAATCCGAACGTCAAGATGGGAGATTCCTAGAGATCTTCAACATCATAATCCGCCCATGTACGCCGCCACCGAATTTAATGGAGGAAGGCCGAATCATAGCACTTATGAATATTATCACCCAATGTAATGGCTCGACAACTTGGGTGCGGCCGGATGCCCCCAAGGCTCTTTCTCGCATGAATTCCTCAAGCCCGGGGAGGAAATTAAAGAGCGCATGCACGTAGTAGAGTCTTTCATTATGTGTGCACCGCTCGTCTACACCCGTCCTTTTGTGCCTACAACAATAGCTCACCCCACCTTCGACTCATGGTGGCAAGAATTCCATGATCATATCTTCGGTGAGCTCCGTGCACTTGTTCTTTGCGTAGTTGATGCCTCGATTTTCAGCCAACTTCGCAGGTAATGTAACTAACCTTTGGATCGACATCTCCTCTCCCAATTATGATTCCGATTTTTGTTTTCTTTTACTCACGAACACGCTGCCGCCCCTCGAGTCGGGAATATCACCTATAATGTCGTAGGCCCAATCTCGGCCGGGATTCGGTCCCCAACTCGGCTCGCCTAATGGCCAAGTTTGCCACAACGGACCCAAGCCTCTCCGGCCTTGCCGCCGACAGACTACGGGAGGCAAGGTTTGACCCCGATTGCTCCTCCAAATGCCAAGAGGAGGAGAACCGTTAAAAAGTCCTTATTGAGGTAAAAACCCTTTCTCTTCCCCGATCACAAAATTACTCGGCTCTAACAAATCATATCTTGTGTACTTTCGGCCCCGCAGCCCAAGAATCTTCGGTGCCGGCACTCGCCAATGCTCCATCCACCGGTATGACCTTCACCGTCCCCTTTTCGGGATGAACACCGGCATTTATCTCTTAATTTGATATTTGCGAGAAGAAACAACGGCGAACAACTTGTGGATGTCCCGTTGTCTCGGCAAGAAAGTCCGCCCGCAGTTGAATTGCCTATCCCAATGGAGATCTCATCTTCATCGTGGACTCAATCACCTTCTCGCGAAGCGATGAACTCTCCGGAGATGGGTCTCCCGATCCGGCCGTAACCATCAAGTCCTCCAAGGGCACAATCACCCGCTCGGTCACGCGAGACACCAATCCAAGCAGAGGTGAATCCATCTCCTATTCATCCGGAAGAACGGATTTTATGGCCTTGTACCCGAGCTTCCTAGAGACCTTTTGAAGCGTCCCCTCATCGAGGTGACTAAATGTGCCACAAATACCGGTCCCGGAGGCCGGTAACACATTTATTACAACGGTGGAAATCGTCTTTTACATCACGGCGACACAAAGGGCACGGTAGTGCCAACGCTACAAGGAACAACACAAACGCTAACGACCACACTACGATAGCAAAGGCTTCCATAGCCTCCTCAGAGTACCACACCATGGAAGCTTTCGGTAGGGCCCTGGTACACAGGCACGGTTGGGTGTAGGGCACGACCTACTCAACGTCTTCGGGAATGTAATCGGGATGCTCCTCCGTAAAATAGTTAGTAAAACAAGGGTGAGCACATACGTACTCAGCAAATCCAACCCCACCCACGGAGGGGCTTATAAGCATAACCATGCATGAGGTATAGCAAGGATCGAAGTTAAGGTTCATTTTGCAAACTTACACATGCAGGGGTTCATTTCAAAAAGGTTTTCGCAAAATCATTTTCATAACCCAAGTAACTCAATTTTTTTAGGGAAAAACCACCGTGGATCTACCGGACTTCCCGTCCGTCGTAGCCCGTGCACACAGCCACACTCTTCACCCGTAAAACAACTCACGCCGTAAAACATCCCATCCCAAACACTAGTTTTTGTGACCACACCGTGACTCGTCCAATACCGTGGACACGGCTATTCGAATAGGTTTGACACTCGCAGAGGTTGTACATCTTTACCCACAAGTAGGGTACCGTCACACGGACACCTCGGTGCCGTGACGGATCCTATCAAAGCCATTACCCACCTTAGCTAACACTACGAGCCACCACGGAAGCACCCAAGGGGTTATACCACATAACCGGGGCGTACCTCACACGGAGCGTACCCCGACTCCTTGGTCTCCCGCCGCTCACCCGCACACCCGGATGGCAAGTAGATTAACTAGTGGGGTTTATGCTAAGCCGTTGCCACATACAACGGTCGAGTGGTTGTACGATGATTTGGGTCGTGGTGAGATGTCACGCAACCCGGTCCTTAACCGACAAGATGGACAACTCCCATCACGCTCAACCACACAGTACGAGCTCACCCATACTCCCGACACACACGTCCATCCCGTCTACTCGCTCTTTACTCATTTTCCCAACATAACCCATTTCCATTTTTAAAGCACTCACACATTTTGAAAGCACTCACACATTTTTAAAGCACTCATTTAGGCCAAAACAAGGTTCAATCATAGCAATCATGGGTGGCTATCCTACCATGTTTTGCAGTAAAACAATATGCAATTTATAAAACGGGTATAAGGGTATATTTATAAAACTAGGACGGAAGCATGCATCAAAGGGGGAGGTGGAACTTGCCGTCTTCGAAGTCTTCGGGAGTGCCGGCTCGGCGTTCGGGACCTCGGGCTCCGCTCGCGTAGTCGGCTTTGATTTCCGGCTCGGGGTACCTTCCTCCGTCTACTCCGTCGGCTATGGCATACACACAAGCAGGCAAGCAATATTAGCACACATGTTCCCGGCCGAGCTCGGGAGAGGAAATGAGCGGAGGAGGGGCATATATAGGCGCGGTAGGGTTTGGTCTTAACCGAGAAGGAAGGGCGTGTATGAAAGGGCTAAGTTAAGGAGGGGTATAGATACTAAGGACCTATTGGTGATTTCCATTAATGAGGGGGGGGGGGGGGGGGGTTAGGCGTGATTGGGATTAAACCCGCGCATGAAATGTCGGGTTAAGAGATGTTTGGGGTTGATTAGGGCCGGTTAGTAATTTAGTTTTAAATAAAAGGGGCTAAAAATAATACTTAGGTAAGGTGAGGGTTAACTAAAATAGCCTTAGGGATTTATTTGTAAAAGGGCGGGGGGTTTTGGTGGATTTGTTTAAAGGGTAGGGGCTAAATGAAAGGAAAAGGGAGAGAGAGGGAATAGTGACGGGGGTTCTCGGGAAAAAGGGAAGGGGCGGGGGGGTTTTTGGCCAAATGGCCTTCTTCCTCCTCTCGTCTTGTGCCCCGGTCGAGGCGGGGAGAGGGGCTCGGGCGGCGGCGGCCGGCCGGCCTCCCGGCCACGAATGCGGACGGCGAGAGGGGGAAAAGGAGGAGGGCGACGAGGGGGTTCTTTTCCCTCACTCACCTTGGGTCGAGGCGGCGCGAGGGGACGGCTCCACGGGCGGCGGCGGACCGGTGGTGATGGTGCTAGTGGCGGCGGCGCTCTAGTGCTCGAGCAAGGGGAGGGAGGTGGCCGTAGTGAAGTGCGGCGGCCGGGGAAGCGGGCGGCCCCTTTTATAGGCGGGGAAAGGCGGTTCGGGGGAAGGGGGGGATATTTTCCCGGCGAGACCGCCGGCGAGCTCGGGGAGCTTCGCGAGCTCCGGCCGGCGATGCGACGGCTCGGTCGGGTCGGCTTGTGCGAGGTTGGCGGGGATTAGACCGTCGTCGTGCGGGCGCGGGGCAAGGCTGCGCGGCGGGCGGGGGAAAGGACGGCTCGAGCGGGGGCATTAATGGTTGCCGCGGCCCGGCGGCCGGCCGTTCACCGGCGGGCGTGGGGGCGGCGGGGGCCACGGTGGCGTGCGGGCGGCGGCGTCCCCCGCCGGCCGGTGGCGTGCGGAGGTGGGGAGGTGGCGGCGCGCGCGGGGCCCCGGCCGGCGGCGGTCGGGCGGCCGGTCGGGCCGGCTGCTCGCGCGGGAGGCGGGGGGAAAGGAGGAGAAGAGAGGAAGAAGAGAGGGAAGAGAAAAGAGGGAAAAAGAAAAAGGAAGGAGAAAAGAAAGAAAAGGAAAAAGGAAAAGAAAGGAAAAGGAAAATAGGAAAAAGAGGAAAAGAAATTGGGGAAAAATCTAGAGAATTTGGAAAATCGTTAGGGAAATTAGGGAAGGGTTTTGCGGGGGTTTTTCCCGGTTTTGCGGGCGTCGGCGCATTTTCCGGGACCGCGGTGATGGCGAGGCGGACCGGTCACCGGGACCGCGGCGTGCGCGGGATTCCGGCCGGTGGCCGACCGCGACGTTGGGAAGGCGCGCGGGGGTGCGGCCGGGGTGCGGTGCGGCGGGAATCGCGGCACGCGCGTCGGGGAGAGAGAACAACGGCTAGGGTTTGAATGGAAACCGAGCTCGGCGGATTGGTTTTTGAAATTACGCATGATTTAGTAGGTGATTTATTTAGAGCTAAAAAAAACGCGGGCGTTACAAACTTACCCCACTTAAAATGAATCTCGTCCTCGAGATTCGGCTAAGTCTCGAATAGGTGGGGGAATTCTTTCCTCGAAGTGCATCCTCTCGTTCCCATGTAGCTTCTTCCACCCCCGTGTCTACTCCATTGGACTCTCGCACACCCGTACTTCGGTCGTTCTTGTCCGCTTGACCACGAGTGTCTAAGATCTTGACGGGCACCTCTTGGTACCTAAGGTCCGGGCGTAGGTCGATGGTCTCCACCGTACTCGCTTATCTTCCGGAATCTTCAAACATCGGCGTAGCCGAGAGATGTGGAATACTGGGTGTATATCTACCATTTCCTCGGGTAGCTCCGGCCGATACGCTCATCGCTCCGACTTTCTTGATCACTTTATACGGGCCGATGTACCGAGGGGCCAACTTCCCGTGTACTTGAAACCTTCGAGTCCCCCCTGATGGGTGAAACCTTGAGGTAGACGAAGTCTCTCGGATTGAAGCTCGCTTCACACCTCTTCTTGTCCGCGTAGCTCTTCTCGTCGGGACCGGCGGCCTTTCAACTTTTCTCGAATATCGCCTACGCGCTCCTCGGCTTCCTTTATGAGTGCGGGCCCAACCAGGGCACGCTCTCCTACTTCCGACCACATCGGGGGTGTCCCGCATTTTCTCCCGTATAGCGCTTCAAATGGCGACATTCCCGGACTTGCTTGGTAACCGTTGTTGTAGGAAAATTCGGCATACGACGAGCTCGCTCCCAATCTTTGCCATAGGTGAGGACGCGGCTCTCAACATATCTTCCAAAATTTGATTCACCCTTTCGGTCTGCCCGTCTGTCTGGGGGTGGTACGCTGAGCTGAAGTCTAGCTTGGTGCCCATGGCTTTGTGCAGGCTTTTCCAGAACCTAGAGGTGAACTGGGTCCCTCTGTCCGAGACTATTCTGCTGGGCACTCCATGCAGCTTTACTATATTCTCTATGTAGAGTTTTGCCAACTTTTCTCCTCCATAGGTGGTCCGTACGGGTAGAAAGTGAGCGACCTTAGTGAGTCGGTCCACGATCACCCATATGGAGTCATGTCCCTTCTGAGTCCTTGGCAACCCTACTATGAAGTCCATACCTATCTCATCCCACTTCCACACCGGGATTGGTAAAGGTTGCGGCGCCCCGCCGGCTTCGATGTTCGGGCTTTGATCCTTCGGCAAGTGTCGCAGTGGGCGACGAATCGTGCAATGTCCGCCTTCATCCCATTCCACCGCACTTCGCTTTAAGTCCATGTACATCTTGGTGGATCCCGGGTGAATGGAGTATGCCGAGTTGTGTGCCTCATCCATGATGGTCCGTCGGAAATCTCCACCTTCGGCACGCATATCCCGTTCTTGTACCATAGGGTGCCTTGGTCATCTACCCCGAAGTCGGGAGCCTTGTTCTCTCCGGTATGCTTGCGGATCCTCATCAGATCCTCGTCGGCTTCTTGGGCCTTCCGGATCTTCTCTTCTAGGGTAGGCTGAACACTCAACTGGCGGACGTAGCCTTGGGGGACGATGTGTACGTTGAGTCGGGCCATCTCTTCTTGCAACCGGGCACTCTTGGGTGTCGCCTTCTCATAGGTTTTCCGGCTTAGGGCATCCGCTACCACATTGGCCTTCCCGGGTGGTAGTGGATTTCTAGGTTATAGTCCTTGACTAGCTCTAGCCATCTTCTCTCGCCTTAGGTTCGGGTCGGGGCCGGGTGAAGATGTACTTCGGACTCTTGTGGTCCGTGTAGATTTCACACTTGTTCCCGATCGATAGTGTCTCCGGATCTTCGGGGCATGCACTACGACCGCAAACTCCGGATCATGGGTGGGATAGTTCTCGCTCATGGGGTCCGAGCCGGCGGGAGGCATATGCCACTACCTTCCCATCTTGCATGAGAACACATCCCAACCCTTGTCGGGAGGCGTCGCAATACACGACAAAGTCCCGTTGGATGTCTGGCAGGGTCAGCACTGGGGCTGTGGTCAACCTCTTCTTCAACTCTTGGAAACTTCTCTCGCAGGCCTCGGTCCAGTTAAACTTCTTCTCTTTCTTGAGCAGCTCTGTCATGGGCCGGGCGATCTTGGAGAATCCCTCGATAAATCTCCGTAGTATCCGCTAAACCTAGGAAACTCCCCGATCTCACTCACGTTGGTTGGTTGCCGCCGCTGGAGACCTGTCTCAACTTTTCCGGGTCTACACCTACTCCTCTTGCGATCAATATGTGCCCAAGGAAGGATATTTTCTCTAGCCAAAATTCACACTTGCCGAACTTGGCATATAGCTTGTGTGCCCTCAACTTTCCCGAAAGACTACTCGAAGATGTTGTTCGTGCTCCTCCACGCTCTTGGAGTAAACAAGTATGTCGTCAATGAAGACCACGACGAACTTGTCCAGTTCCTCCATGAACACCTTATTCATGAGGTTCATGAAGTATCTTTGGTGCATTGGTTAGTCCAAAGGACATCACCGTGAACTCATATTGCCCGTAGCGAGTGACAAAGGCAGTCTTGGGGATGTCACTCTCCCTAATCTTGAGTTGGTGATACCCTGATCTTAGATCCACCTTCGAGAAATACTTGGCTCCCTTTAGTTGGTCAAACAGGTCATCTATTCTGGGAAGAGGGTACTTGTTTTTAATAGTGACCTCGTTCAGCGAGCGATAGTCCACACACATCCTCATGCTCTTATCCTTCTTCTCCACGAAAAGCACTGGGGCTCCCCAAGGTGATGAACTTGGTCTGATGAACCCACTTCGCTGGAGCTCTGCTAGCTGCTTCTTCAATTCTGCCAACTCAGGGGCTGCCATCCTATAGGGTCTCTTGGCTATGGGAGAGGTTCCGGTGATAAGGTCGATCACGAACTCTATGTCCCCGTCGGGTGGCATTCCAGGGAGTTCTTCGGGGAACACATCTGGGTATTCTCGTACTACTGGGGCATCTTCTATGGACTTGGCTTCTATGTTGAAAACCATTATGTCCGCCCGTGTCCCCGGTGTGGCAGGTCACTTGTATCCCGTCTGGGTTGGTCAAGTGCACTACTTTGTCGGCGCAACTTATGAGGCCATGGTGTTGGCTTAACCAGTCCATACCAAGGATCACATCTATCCCCTTGGATTTCGGTACTACCAGGTCTGCTAAAAATTCTACCCCACTTAAAATGATCCTTACCCGGGGGCATCCCAGTTGACACTTAATGTCACCTCCGGGTGTTCGAGTTATTAGGGGTGCTTTGAGTAGTACTGTGGGTATGCTATGCTTTTCCACAAAGCTTGAGGATATAAATGAGTGCGATGCTCCCGAATCGAATAGTATGGTAGCCAAAACTGGGCTGACCAGGAACTCACCGAGTACTACTCCTTGTGCTTCCTGTGCCTCCTGCGCATTGATGTGATTCACCCGAGCGCGTCCATACGACCGCCGGGGCCGCCTCATCCGCCGGTTGCCGGTGTTGTTGCCGAAGTTGTTGTTGTTGCGCACCGGCATGCGGTTGGCTCCCGACGCAAGTGGCCTTGGCCCGTTCACCGAGTTGGAGTAGGTGGTGGTGGGCGGCTTTTTAGCATAGGGGCGAGTTGGCGATGAAGTGCCCGGTTTCTCGGCGTGAAACACACTCGGGAACTGTTGTTGTTGTTGTTGGTAGTGATCCGCCGGTGTTGTTCGTGGGGGCTTCATGACATTCGGGTTGTAGGAGGGCTTGAACTCGGGCTCGGGGGCTTGCGAGCTCGTGGCTTGGGGTTGTGTTCGTATCGCATAGGAGCTTGGAACCTGGACATGGGGTGTCCAAAGTTTCTCGGCCTCTGGGACCGCTCTTGCTGCTTGGCCTTGTGCTCCATGAACTTACGCTTGTTTTCCTTCTCTTCGGCCTTTGCTCTCTCTGTGAGTATTGCCATGTTCATAGGGGTATTAAAGTCCGGGTAAATCTGAGGAGTCAGCAGTGTCCTCAGTTCTGGAGTCAGCCCCTTCTTGAACATCTCTTGCTTTTTGGAGTCTTTATCCACCTCCTCGGGGGCATAGCGTGCCAGCTCTATGAACTGGTACATGTATTCCTCCACAGACATGTTGCCTTGGCGGAGTTCGCGGAACTCGTCCGCCTTCCGCTTCGGTGTGGCCTCCGGATGTGGTAGCGACGGAACTCCTCCACGAATTCATCCCATGTGATGGCGGAGGGATCCTTGGGCGCGGCGCGGTAATTCTCCCACCAAGCTAGGGCCGTCCCGGTGAGCCGGTGAGCCGCCAAGAGAACCTTGTCATGGTCCTCGCGAGTGGAGGGGCTCCGGTTCCCCTCGGGATGGCTCTCGGCCAATCGTCGGCGTCCAAAGGATTCACCGACCCGCTAAAGGTGGGCGGCTTAGTCCCGAGGAACTCGATCAACTTCTCATTCATACTCATGGCACGGGGTCTTGGGCGGTTGATGGCATTGAAGATAGCCTCCATCGGGACGATCCGGTTGGCTAAGACTTGAGCCAAGTCAATAGGAGGGGGTGGTGGTGGCGGGACCACGTTCTCTCCTCCATCTTCATTTTGGTTAACCTCCTCGTTCGTGGAGGCGCTCCCTCCGATCGGCTTGCGATCCCTCGGCGTCCGACCGTGGGTCCCGACAGGCGCCCGGAAACCATCCGTAAAGAATGGGTTTTCTAAGAGACCTAGTTTTATGTGATGTTTAAGTGGGTTATAACGGGTTTCTTTTTGAAAAGGCGGGGTTTAGTACGCCGGCAAGCACACAACAAGCACATAGCAAACAAACAAGCACAAACAAGTTTTTATTACAAATCGGCCGAGGAGGATACATCCCGACTACGCGGACACACTACACGACTAAAGGCTAAGGGCGTGACTTGGACCGGTACGGCTTCATTCCCCGGGTCTTGGGGCACACTACTCGCGAGGGGAGCGTCTTCTCGGGGTCGAGTGTTCTTCCGGCGGAATGAGCAACTCGTCATCGTTTCCGCCTTCGGGGTCTCCGTTTTCCGGGGCCGTGGCCGCGGCTTCGGGGGTAGCTGTTGGGGGTTCGGTGACCGCCGGTGGTGCTGGTGGGACTTCTATGGTTCCTCCCCATCCTACAAGGGGTGTTCCCAGCAGGACTTGAGGTTCTCCTATGGCTGGAACGGGTGTTCCGCCATGGGTCCATTCTTGCATGCGTTGGTCCTGGATCCTTCTGAGGCTTTCCTGGGCAACGGCTTCACTGCTTATGGCTGCTGCGGTCCTCGCTTCGGCCTTGAGCCACTCGGACTTGGTGCATCCGCACCGTGACTTCGCCTTGCTCGGCCCGCCGATCCGCTCCCTCAAGTGTCCGGGCCCGGTCATCAAAGAGCTTGTCCAGGGAGACAAGGTAGGCAACTACGTGGTATAGCAGGTCTTCTTGGTGGCGGCGTCGCTCCAGGTTCCTCATGCGGGCTTGCCAAACTGGGGTCCTGATGGCGGGAGGGAAGTACCTCATCGGTGTTGGGACGAGGTGCTCTTCGTAGATTCGGCACAGGTAGCGGAGGGCTTTTCTGAGGGCCAAAGGATAGGTATCCCGGTGTCGGAACCCTGTGGCGGTCACGCGCCACGGCTCGATGTTGGTGTGGCGGTTGCTTCTAGCGACGGAGAGGACCACTCTACGGCGAAGAGTGCCGAGTTGCTCGTACTCTCCGTTGTAGTACCTAGGGCGCTCGGTGATACCGAGGCGCTCCGGGAGTGGATGAGCGGCGAGCAAAACCAGGCTCCTCCCCGGCACACGCCTTGGGTCCATCCCTCTTCCGCCATCCGAAAACAAAGATAGGGTTGAACAGGTTGTGGTGGGGTACAAAAGGTGGATAACTTTATTTAGTAGGAAGGTTGGGGTACATCCTTCGGGGTACACTTATTATTATTAGGACTCGACTTCTAGCCTAACACACCCTAGTCTTATTCTCAAGGTGATTCTTCCTCTAGCCGGATACGGCGCTTCTTCGGTGGAAGATCTTGCTCCGATATCTCGTCTTCGATCCGGGTTCCTTTGTCCCGGTGGGTTTCTTCGGGTTCATTCTCTTCTCGCTCTCCGGCTCCTTCATCTCTCGCTTCTACGCTCCTTTAGTTCATCCCATAGGGCTTTATGGGCCAACGCCGTGCGCTCTCTTTCCCCGAGGTATTCTTGCTTTGTGTTGTGTAGTTCAACTTCCGCTATGGTTGTCTTCACCCTTTCTAGTTCTATCCTCTCGTTCTCGCTCTTTCCGCTCCGTCGATCCGCTCGCTTCGCTTCTTTGGGCTTGCTCCTGATAAAGGTGGTCTAGGCCTCTGAGGTATGTGGATAGGTGGGAAACTGCCTCTTCTAAGTCTTCTTCTTCTCGTTCTAAACCTCTCATGCGATCAATCCACGAGCGTCCTCTTCCTCCGGAGGGTGGAAAGAATCCCATTGGAGTCCTTCGGAGGTGCCGTCTATAGACCACTCGTAGTCGTCGGCAGGCCTTCCGAGCGCCTTGGGGTAGGTGTCGGCAAAGCGAAAACCAGTGGCGTTGACGAACCATGGCTCTATGTCGGGGTAAAGTGTGCTCCTTCCCACAAAGATCAGCAGCTTACAACGAGGGGTGCCGAAGCGTTCGTACTCCCGGTAGACGAACTCTGGCGGATCCCTTACTCCGACGCGCTCTAGGCCGAGTAGCAACAGTTAGGGAGGCCGGGCCGGACGGGGCAAATTCCTCCGTTCCACTCGGGGTTAGGCATCCGGGAAGCGAGGCAAGAATCAAGGTAAGGATTTGGAAAAAGGTGAGTTTAGCAAAGGAAAGGTTAGAGGGGGCCGGAGGAGGTCTCGTATCCTAGGGGTCATGTCCTATGGCCAACCTACGGCTCGATACCACCCGAAGCGTCCCCTCATCGGAGGTGACTAAATGTGCCACAAATACCGGTCCCGTGAGGTCGGTAACACATTTATTACAACAAATGGAAATCGCCTTTTACATCACGGCGACACAAAGGGCACGGTAGTGCCAACGCTACAAGGAACAACACAAACGCTAACGACCACACTACGATAGCAAAGGCTTCCATAGCCTCCTCGGAGTACCACACCATGGAAGCTTTCGGTAGGGCCCTGGTACACAGGCACGGTTGGGTGTAGGGCACGACCTACTCAACGTCTTCGGGAATGTAATCGGGATCCTCCTCTGTAAAATAGTTAGTAAAACAAGGGTGAGCACATACGTACTCAAAGAAATCCAACCCCACCCACGGAGGGGCTTATAAGCGAGAACCATGCATGAGGTATAGCAAGGATCGGAGTTAAGGTTCATTTTGCAAACTTACACATGCGGGGGTTCATTTCAAAAAGGTTTTCGCAAAATCATTTTCATAACCCAAGTAACTCAATTGTTTTAGGGAAAAACCACTTGTGGATCTACCGACTTCCCGTCCGTCGTAGCCCGTGCACACGACCACACTCTTCACCCGTAAAACAACTCACGCCGTAAAACATCCCATCCCAAACACTAGTTTTTGTGACCACACCGTGACTCGTCCAATACCGTGGACACGGCTATTCGAATAGGTTTGACACTCGCGAGGGTTGTACATCTTTACCCACAAGTAGGGTACCGTCACACCGACACCTCGCGTGCGGTACGGATCCTATCAAAGCCATTACCCACCTTAGCTAACACTACGAGCCACCACGGAAGCACCCAAGGGGTTATACCACATAACCAGGGCGTACCTCACACGAGCGTACCCCGACTCCTTGGTCTCCCGCTGCTCACCCGCACACCAGATGGCAAGTAGATTAACTAGTGGGGTTTATGCTAAGCCGTTGCCACATACAACGGTCGAGTGGTTGTACGATGATTTGGGTCAGGTGAGATGTCACGCAACCCGGTCCTTAACCGACAAGATGGACAACTCCCATCACGCTCAACCACACAGTACGAGCTCACCCATACTCCCGACACACACGTCCATCCCGTCTACTCGCTTCTTTACTCATTTTCCCAACATAACCCATTTCCATTTTTAAAGCACTCACACATTTTGAAAGCACTCACACATTTTTAAAGCACTCATTTAGGCCAAAACAAGGTTCAATCATAGCAATCATGGGTGGCTATCCTACCATGTTTTGCAGTAAAACAATATGCAATTTATAAAACGGGTATAAGGGTATATTTATAAAACTAGGACGGAAGCATGCATCAAAGGGGGAGGTGGAACTTGCCGGTCTTCGAAGTCTTCGGGGAGTGCCGGCTCGGCGTTCGGGACCTCGGGCTCCCGCTCGCGGTAGTCGGCTTTGATTTCCGGCTCGGGGTACCTTCCTCCGTCTACTCCGTCGGCTATGGCATACACACAAGCAGGCAAGCAATATTAGCACACATGTTTCCGGCCGAGCTCGGGGAGAGGAAATGAGCGGAGGAGGGGCATATATAGGCGCGGTAGGGTTTGGTCTTAACCGAGAAGGAAGGGCGTGTATGAAAGGGCTAAGTTAAGGAGGGGTATAGATACTAAGGACCTATTGGTGATTTCCATTAATGAGGGGGGGGGGGGGTTAGGCGTGATTGGGATTAAACCCGCGCATGAAATGTCGGGTTAAGAGATGTTTGGGGTTAATTAGGGCCGGTTAGTAATTTAGTTTTAAATAAAAGGGCCTAAATATAATACTTAGGTAAGGTGAGGGTTAACTAAAATAGCCTTAGGGATTTATTTGTAAAAGGGCAGGGGGTTTTGGTGGATTTGTTTAAAGGGTAGGGGCTAAATGAAGGGAAAAGGGAGAGAGAGGGAATAGTGACAGGGGGTTCTGGGGAAAAAGGAAAGGGGCAGGGGGGTTTTTGGCCAAATGGCCTTCTTCCTCCTCTGTCTTGTGCCCCGGTCAGAGGCAGGAGAGGGGCTCGGGCGGCGGCGGCCGGCCGGCCTCCCAGCCACGAATGCGGACGGCGAGAGGGGGAAAAGGAAGAGGGCGACGAGGGGGTTCTTTTCCCTCACTCACCTTGGGTCGAGGCGGCGCGAGGGGACGGCTCCACGGGCGGCGGCGGACCGGTGGTGATGGTGCTAGTGGCGGCGGCACTCTAGTGCTCGGTGCAAGGGGAGGGAGGTGGCCGTAGTGAAGTGCGGCGGCCGGGGAAGCGGGCCGGCCCCTTTTATAGGCGGGGAAAGGCGGTTCGGGGGAAGGGGGGATATTTTCCCCGCGAGACCGCCGGCGAGCTCGGGGAGCTTCGCGAGCTCCCGCGGCGATGCGACGGCTCGGTCGGGTCGGCCTTGTGCGAGAAGGTTAGGCCGGGGATTAGACCCGTCGTGCGGGCGCGGGGCAAGGCGCGTCGGCGGTGGGGGAAAGGACAGCTCGAGCAGGGGGCATTAATGGTTGCCGCGGCCCCGCGGCCGGCCGTTCACCGGCGGGGCGTGGGGCGGTGGGCGGGGGCCACGGTGGCGTGCGGCGGCGCGCGTCCCCCGCCGGCCGGTGGCGTGCGAGGTGGGGGAGGTGCCGGCGCGCGCGGCCCCGGCCGGCGGCGGTCGGGCGCCGGTCGGGCGGCCGCTCGCGCGGGAGGCGGGGAAAGGAGGAGAAGAGAGGAAGAAGAGAGGGAAGAGAAAAGAGGGAAAAAGAAAAAGGAAGGAGAAAAGAAAGAAAAGGAAAAAGGAAAAGAAAGGAAAAGGAAAATAGGAAAAAGAGGAAAAGAAATTGGGGAAAAATCTAGAGAATTTGGAAAATCGTTAGGGAAATTAGGGAAGGGTTTTGCGGGGTTTTTTCCCGGTTTTGCGGGCGTCGGCGCATTTTCCCGGACCGCGGTGATGGCGAGGCGGACCGGTCACCGGGACCGCGGCGTGCGCGGGATTCCCGGCCGGTGGCCGACCGCGACGTTGGGAAGGCGCGCGCGGGGTGCGGCCGGGGTGCGGTGCCGGCGGGAATCGCGGCACGCGCGTCGGGGAGAGAGAGACGGCGGCTAGGGTTTGAATGGAAACCGAGCTCGGCGGATTGGTTTTTGAAATTACGCATGATTTAGTAGGTGATTTATTTAGAGCTAAAAAAAAACGCGGGCGTTACACCTTTCGGGATGGATCCTTCAAGTAATCAACGATTTCTTTCCTCCAATCACCTTCTCGCGAGATCCGTCCCTAGTGCACATACCTGCGGCAAGTGCCTCTTGACTCTCTTTGTAACCGAGAGGCGCTTTGAGCCACTTTGTTTGCCTCTTCATTATGTTCCCTAGGAATATGTCGTAGAGTTACCAACGGGAAGCTTTTCAAGATTTCCCTGCATTCTTCGTAGTAACTCCTCGGCGCTTCACTTTTGCATTCGTATTGGCCGTTCAATTGCTTGATCACCAGCTCGAATCTCCATAAACTTCAACCGAAACGGCCCCGCTTCTCTCAAATATTGAAGCCCTCGAAGCGTTGCCTCGTACTCGGCCCGGGTTGTTTGTAACGAAGGGTTGTATAGGGATGGCAAATTCAAACATCTCACCTCTAGGCGAAATTAGTAGAATCCCTACTCCTCCACCTTTACCACATGATGATCCATCAAAAAATAAATCCCGGGGGGTAATTTCAAGTAAATCAATTGACGGATCGCGATGTTCAGTTATAAAATCGGCAATGATCTGACCTTTGATGGCTTTTGCCGATTCGAACTTCAACTCGAACTCTGATAAAGCCAAAATCCACTTGCCAATCCTGCCGTTCAAAATTGGCATAGATAACATATGTTTTATAACATCAAACTTGGAATACACAGTGCATTCGGCATTCAACAAGTAGTGCCGAAACTTTGTACACGAGTAGTATATGCACGACACACGCCTTCTCTAAAACCGAATACCTGGTCTCAGGATCAAGTAATTTTCGGCTAAGATATGCTACTACCCGCTCCTTCCCTTCGAATTCTTGAATAAGGGCCGATCCAATGGTTTGGGTATCGGCCGCCACGTACAACTTGAAAGGCTTATCCAGCTGAGGAGGGACCAACACCGTGGTTCCTTCATGTACTTGCTTGATCTCATCGAAAGCCTTCTCGTTGTTCGTCGCCCCATGTGAACTTTTGATCCTTCTTCGGCTTCAAAGAATGGAGAGAATGGCAAAACCTTCGTGACAAGTTTGAAATGAATCTCCTCACGAAATTAATTTTGCCGAGCAAAGGATTGCAGTTCCTTGAGATTAGTTGGAGGAACAACTTCATCAATGGCCTTCATGCTCTTCTTGCCAACTTCAATTCCTCCCTCGTGGACTAAAAACCCCAAGAATTCTCCAAATCGATACCCCAAAAGCGCACTTGTTTGGATTCATCTTTAAACCATGCTTCCGGTGCATTCCAAGGTCCTCTTCACATCTTCCAAATGCGTGTCATGACTCGGGGACTTGATTACCACATCGTCAATGTAGATTTCCACAATTTCTTCCGATCAACTCGTGAAAAATATAATTCATGGCTCGTTGATAAGTTGCACCGGCATTCTTTAACCCAAATGTCATGACTATCCATTCAAACAGGCCTATATGACCAGGACACCTGAAGGCCGTCTTTGATATGTCTTCTATTGCCATAAAGATTTGGTTGTATCCCGCATTGCCATCCATGAAACTGATCACTTTGTGTCCAAATGCGCGTCAATCAACAAATCGGCAATAGGCATGGGGTAACCATCCATCGGAGTGGCCCCGTTCGGATCCCCCGAAATCTATGCGGACCCTCATCTTTCCATTCTTCTTGTAAACATGGACAATGTTAGAGATCCACTCCGCATATCTGCATGGCCGAACGAAGTTTGCATCAAGTAATCTTTCAATTTCCTTCTTCACATCGGCCAATACTTCATCCTTGTAGATTTTCCGGGGTGGTTGCTTATATGGTTTGAAACCGGATTTGATTGGCAACCGATGCTCCACGATAGAACGATCTAATCCAGGCATCTCCGAATAATCCCAGGCGAAGCAATCCTTGTATTCCTTGAGCAGCTTGATTAAACCCTCCCTGAAGTCTGGCTGCAAGTTTGCGCTGATGAACGTCGGCCTTGGCTTATCACTGCTCCCGATGTCAACTTCTTCTAATTTGTCGGCCGACATAAACCCTCGCCCCAACTTGCCATCAGTGCCATCTACGGGGTTCTCCATTAAAAATTACTATAAGAGCCGGCGGCTTGAATCGGCTGTTGGTCACTGCTGACAGTTCAACAGACCTTCTCCCCGCTCTTTCCCCGAGAAGCAATCAATGCCTTGGTACTCCCGCAAAGCCGGTTCCATGTTAGCAACGCTCACGGAGTCATCCGCTTGGACGACCTCAATATCATCGTCCACCCACTGGATAAGCTGCTGATGCATGGTGGATGGGACGCAGCAATTGGCATGAATCCAGTCCCGTCCGAGCAGTAAGCTGTAGGCTCCTTTACCTTCGATCACAAAGAAGGTCGTGAGCAGCGTCTTGGACCCGATCATTAGATCCACGTGAGCACATCCCTTGGTGTCTGACGGATTTCCAGCGAAATCATTCAGTATTATGCTTGTAGGCGTCAGATCGCTCGGGCCCATGCCAAGTTTCCTGAAGGTGGTGTACGGCATCACGTTGACTGCCGCTCCACCGTCGACGAACATCTTGGTCAATGGCTTGCCATTGACGTACCCCCTTAAGTACAACGACCTCATGTGTCGATTTTTGGCCGGTTTGTCGAAGATAGCCTGCTTGGCTAGCACCAACTGCGCCATCATCCCCTCGGTCTGCTCGTCATCTAAGGACGCTTCCTCCCCGCACAACCCGATTAGCGGGAGCCATGAATTCGTTCGGCGAAAATATACCATGCATGCGGAGCCGAACGCTTTGACCCTTCAAAGTTGATCCTTTGGGCGCCACACCCGCCTTGTCCGGATCCCGGCCGCCTCAACTCGCGGTTCCTCAAGCGTTGGACCCGCCTCTTCGACTTCTCCTTAGGCGGGAGGGCACCATTGCCCCTTCCGCCGGATGTGCTCGTCCTCGTCCTCCTCTTGATCGGCCCACCTTAGATCGGCTTGCCGCTTCCCCGGGGTGATCAATGACTTCAATTTTTTGGCGCCGATCCCCGTTAGGGTGGATCCTCCCAATTCTCTCGTGGACGGATCGGCGATTGGCGCTTCCCCCGCCCGTACTCGGCATACCCGTCACCGCACTCGGCGCGTTCCTCGGCCGTGCGCGGCTTCAAACCCTCGTTCCAACAAGGCTCGAAGAACGCACATCCCCGGTGCGCGCGCTCCCCGCTCGCGTGTGTACCTGCTCCGGGTCCCTTCGTGTGCCTCTTCTTCGGCCTCGCGCTTCTCCTCCTTGTGTCCGCGCTTCGGTATCGCTCCTTCTCCATCTCGGCGCCGCCACTTGTTGAGGAGGATGCGCGTAGTAACCCCGGGCTTGGCTCGGACGACTCCCCGATTTCGATGTGGCTCTTGAGATTGCGGGGGGCCTCACCGTGCACTCGTTCCGCAGTCACTTGGCGCTCCGGTCCACCTGTTCCATCCTGTCTAGCCCTGGCCGAGGTCAAGACTTTGACCTTTCCCTTCTCCTCAGCCGTCACCATGTTAACAGAGAAGCCCACCATGTTCTGAGGGAAGGGGTGACCATCCAGCTTCATCTTGTTGTCGAACTTGAGGTGCCCCTCCTGGATGGCTTTCTGGATCCTCATCCTGAAGACCCTGCAATCGTTGATGGAGTGCGAATCCCTGTCGTGGAAGCCACAGTAACGTTTTCCTTTGACTCCATCGGGCCGAAGCATGGAATGCCCTTCGAGCCGGTCGATTCGGCCTTCCTTCACCAGGAGCTCAAACGGCTTGTCGACCTTCGTGATATCGAAATCGTAGGTGCCCTTGGTCCGTTTGACCCGCCGATTCATCGTTAAAGGCTCTTTCCCCCACATGATTTCAGCTGCGGCCACATCCGGTTCATCATCGAATCCTCGATCGATCGGCCTTGTCTAGGAACCGGTTGTAGATCTCCGCCACATCATGCCGCTTGCCAAACCCGGCATCCTTCTTGAAGCCATACGCCCGGTTGCTCATCAACGATAGCTTCGAGACACTCGGCCCAGGTTTTCAAACTCCATC
Organism: Cenchrus americanus; assembly: GCA_947561735.1. Classification (NCBI taxonomy): domain Eukaryota; kingdom Viridiplantae; phylum Streptophyta; class Magnoliopsida; order Poales; family Poaceae; genus Cenchrus; species Cenchrus americanus. The sequence continues at coordinate 14,264,769 of OX387244.1, forward strand.
CCGAACAACTTCTCACGTACGGCCGGCGGCATCCCGGCGACGGCCATGTCGCCTAGCCGGTCGTCCGGCAAGTTGAGCGAGAAACACATGCCTTTCACCTCCCTAAACCTCCCGAGAAATTCCAACGGTGTCTCGCTATGCCTCTCGTTTCACGGTGGCAAGATCGATCAACTTCTTCTCCGAGCCGCCGCCGAAATAATGAGCGTGGAATTTCCGTTCGCAGTCCCCTCCATCCGCTAACCGACTCGGGGGGTAAGGACGAGAACCATTGGAACGCCGGCCTGTCGGCCGACGCGGGGAAGTATCCGACCCCGAACGTCTCCTCGCCCGAGCACTCTCCGAGCCGCATCGGGTAACGAGCAATGTGCTCCACGGTCGTCGGTGTCGTCTTGCCCGAAAATTTCGTGAACTCCGTCGGGGGTTTCACCCTTGGCGGGAGGAGCACGTTGAAGTACCACTCGGAAATGGCGGCTTGTAGGCGGTGTCCCCGCGTTTTTGGCTTGAGGCCGAACCGATTTTGCATCAATTCGGCCATTTTCCGCGCTAGGGCGTCATCCTCCCCGTGCGCCCGCAGGCCGGCGCGTAACCCGGATGCGGGAAAGCGTCAAAGGCTCCATAGTTTCCCACCTCGTGATAGCCTCCGCCGTATAGGTTTCTCTGCGCGCCCCGTTGTTCGCCGGAGCAATCCTCCGACCGAAGCGAACGGGGCCCCGTGCGAGCCGAATGCTACGTCTTCGTACGTGGGCCGGTACGGATTCGGGCTGTTGCACGGTGCCGACATGTGCCGCCCTGCGGTGGTGGCCGGATTGGCCGTCCCCCCGAGGCCCGCAAAGGGAGGCCGAACCGGCCGTCCCCCGGCGCCTGGCGGAGGAGGCCGGAAAAACTTGACTTACGGCGCTCCGAGGAGGAGGCCGCATTGGCCGGCTCCGTAGTGGCGGTTGAGAGCTTGATTCGCCCGGCTCCACGGTGCCCCCTTGGACGGGTACCTTGCCGAATGCCTCGCTCCATGCCCGGGCCAAAGACAGCCACCATCATTTGCCGAAACGCACCAAGAAAGGCTTTGTAGTGCTTGCTCAAAACGAGATCCGCAGCATCCCGGAACGCCCGCAGTATTCCTCTTTCTCCCCGCCGGGTTGTGGCGTCGCTCTCCCCCCGGCAACAATACCCCGGGCATTTCGTTCTTCGGTAGGGGACGCCACTCCCGTTCTTTTTGAAAGACAAAGCGGACACTTCGCCGGAATTGGTTTACGGCGTCTTGGAGCTGCGCGGCGTCGCTCGTCAGAGAGAGATCCTCAAGGTTGACATCCATGATGTCTGCGATTTCAGGCATCTTGATTCCTTCGGCTGTGTCCCACTGGGCGTGCCAAAAAGTGTGTTGACGCAAAATATGCACCCGGCGCCAAACACACAGGAAGCCGAACAAAGCTGGCTTCACACGCGCAAAGAATCACGAGACGTGCCAGTCAATTTTTTCTGAAAATTAACAAAAGATAAAGTAGTTAAATACCAAAGCTTGGAACTTGCCGGTGGTACCGCACGCTTCCATATTTACGGGCCGAGGCGCCAAATGGGATGACATATAGCTATAAAAAGCTATCTGCCAATAAACTGAAACCATTCGGGAACTTATAAAAGGAAAAATAACACTGCCGAATGGATGACGTAAGCATGACAGTAATCGGTCTCTGTTTGAGCAAAGATGTACGTGCACAAGGCCATGACCGATCCCCATGATAACTAACATTAAATAAATGGATAAAATAAAGCACGAACATAAGCATGTAATAAACACGCATGCATAGATCCAAAGCACTAGTCTACCGCATGTCTAGGTACTTAGAAATCCGTCGGGTACGATGCCAAAACAAATCTATCCACCGCATGATACAATTTACATGAAAATCGTACCACTTTCCACAAATAGATCTATCCACCGCATGATACAATCTAAATATGGAAAGCTAAAAGCACACATCATTTAAAGCATGAATTACGCACGTGTTCTACTCGTGAAGAAACCTAACCGAATGCGGCCGAACAAACCGATTCGGGATCCATGAAGAAGGAACGAACATTACCAAGCGAATATATTGATTCGAAATCTAATCCACCGATGACTAGTTCTAAAGCAACCCAAAAACCCGCATCTACCGCATGATACTCGGTTCTTTCAAGATTTATACCAACATTGGCAAGCTTGAACCCACAACACGTAACAACCTAGATCGATTCGGTTTCGGCTATCGAAAGCACAAGATCCACGTGTCGAAACATGAAATCTACTCGTACAAGGATCACGAGAGGGATGAAGCCGATCCAAACCCATCTAAATTGGGCAAAAGGTGTTACATGAATTTAAACATAAAGTAAAAACTCGAAGCAACACGGGATAACTTAATGAATCTATTGGATCTTGCCAAAATCCAATAGAGCCGATAACTAGCTTCGAGCTAGATCTTAGCCTACCGCATGGCTCATGACCTAACAAGAAACCTTCTTGAACCAAGCTTTAATCTACCGCATGACACGAAGCATGGTAACAAGACTACTTGCATCGATCTAAATCCACCGCATGATACTAGACATGATACAAGGTTGCCGGTACTCACGGAGTCGACGGATCGATGAACCCTCTCGAAGAAATCGACGACACGACAAAAGGACTCTAGGGTTTGGCGTAAGGCCGGTTTGTATTGAAGAATGGTTGTGTCCATTACATACATTCGGGGCTCATATTTATACCCCCGCCAAGTACAATCTCGAATGGATTCGTTGCCTAACTTATCTCTAAGCTTGATCGCCTATCCATCCATTCGTCCTCCCCCGCTTGAGCCACGTCACCGTCCAATCCCACAAAATCGGCTCTCTTGTTCCTTTACCGAACGGGAGCAGATAGCCGACCGCGTACTTCTTTGCCGAATACATCCGAAAAAATCCTTTCCTTTCACGAGACGGACTCCCGACCGAGCCGGACCCACAAGTCGGACTCCTTACCAAATTTTGGTGTTAACACCTTTTGTTCAAATTGGTGACAAAACATGTCAAACATGCTTAGAAGTTCATTAACCTTGATTACCTCATATAATTAATGTTAGTAGCGCAATTAAACATCAAGGATGTTACACTAAGGCCGCTCTCGGTGCATGATTTCATCGCACTATTACCAAGACTGCCATGTCATCTTTTGAGATGAATGAAACTCTCACTCTCAATGCACCTTTTCATTGCACAATTTCATATACAACTTGTAGCATCTAATTTTTGCATGGAGTTAATGATCATATGTGTCATGTGAAGAAACTATAACACCCTCAATGCAAGTTTCATTGGATTTCATGGGACTAGGTAAGTGTGCCATGTGAGTGTCATGGTGATGAAACTCCCATGAAACTCTTATCATCTCTCTCTTCATAAATAGAGTGCCAAGTCATCAAATCTGCTTGTGGCGTAGAATTTAATGCTCGTGAAATCTCTCATGACACTCCACCGAGACTCGGCCTAATAGGGTTTTTACCCGCGGGTAAACGGGTGACGGGTACCCATTGCCATCGGTCCTTGGTGGCTTCCGACCTCGCCCCACCCCCACCACGAGGTGTGCACTAACCTTCTTCCCACCGTTGTCGTCCTCCGACCTTCTTCCTACCGGAGAGTGCTCAAGCTTGTGCCCCTAACAACACGGATAAGGAGGCCCTAGAGCTCGTCCTTCTCGACGACGATGGAAGGGGCACTGGATCTCGGACCTTGAAAGTTGCTAGACCTTGTGTCCCCGACAACGCATACAAGGAGGTCCTCGAGCTCGTCTCCCAACGACGGCGGAAGGGGCAACTCCTCTGTGTCTGCCAGCGGCTCGTCATCAAAAATAGTTGCCTTAGCATGCATGTGGGGCTGGATGCTGCGCGACAATGTGTGGATGGAGCCTAAGGGCCTCCCACATGTCAGTCCAGATCAAAACCGAGGTCAAAACTAGGGAGGGAGGAAGTTTGTACTGGTTCGGTGAGTTCGGAGATGGCGGATGTCTTTTTTTAGATGAGGGAGGAAAAGCTGATGGATGTGATAGATGAGGGTGTCAAAATGGACTTATCTCTTTTCTTTTGAGCGTTTTAGGCCTCTTCTCTTTACGCGCCCCAGTTCGGGCCAAAATCATGATCTTCGATTCCGATTCAGACGAACCAATTCAAATTCAGGCCAACTTGGGCCACAATGCTCATCACAAGTCGCCCGGCCCGCCCGACTCGCGCTTGCCCTAGTGAAACCGACACGAGCCCCACCCACACGGCCGCACACCAACAAGCGCGCACCGATGGCGGCCGCCGGGAACGGTGAGACCACCGCGCTGCCGCCGCAGCAGCAGGAGCCGTCGCCGGCGCCACCGGAGGGAGCGGCGTCAGGAGGCGGCGTGATCGCGGCGCTGGAGGAGCAGTGGCGGAAGACGAAGGAGCACGCCGAGACGTACCCCTACGTGTGGGGCTCCTACATCCTCGTCTACGGCGGCCTCGGCGCCTACCTCGCCTGGCGCTGGGGCAAGCTCCGCCGCACCGAGGACCGCGTCCGCGTCCTCCAGGAACGCCTCCGCAAGCTCGCCGCGGCCGAGGAGTCGCAGGCCGCCCCCGGCTCCGCTTCCACTACCCCGACTCCTCCTCCTCCCCCGCCGCAGCAGCCGGCTGCTGGACCAGCCAAGCCCGCCTCCGGACCGTGACTGGGTAAGAGCCCCATTTCCAGCTTCTTGACGTGACGGATTACAAGTTACAGAGTGATATTCGAGTCTTTTGAGCTTGCGGCCTCCCGTCTTATGTGGTAGGTGATCCTAGATCAGAAGCAGAGGTGAGACATTGGTGAGTCTCTGTTTGTAATCGAATCATTTGGGAGAAGCTTAAAATTTTGCGGATCATGTATGATCCTTCCCACGAAGGATTTCAATTTAGTGTTAATGTCAACCAAAACCCTTCGTAGTGACATCGTGCCTTTTGACTCCATGATGCTGATTTGCAGTTACCTCTATCCACATCCACTTCACTTCCTGTAATAATGTCATCGGTCCTCGATGTTTATAATGTGATCTCACTGAATTTCTTGAATTTTCATGAGTATATCATGTGGTGTTATGGGTTGAATAGAGAAAGCTTAACAAACATTCTGGCAGCCCAATTTGGCGTTTAGCATAGCTTTCGATTGCAGGATACTAGCAGCAGGGTTCATGGTCCTCTGGATAAGTTGACAGAAAGAGCTAAACCAACACAGTTCCTGCTAATTTCTAGAATCCGCAACCTGACGTTGCCTATTGCAATTTTCGAACTATCAGGTAATTGGTATGAAATCCAGTTGTAGAAATCAAACTGCTCAGCCTCACTGTTGTGCCATATTGCACTAGCCTACAGTTGGCATCCATAGCTTCATTGTTTTAGAAATTTCTGGATTATATTATGAGAAACCATCTTGAAGTTTTCTTGGGCCATCTTGTGCCAAGTAGCTCAAATTAAATGACAGTCAAGTCTCTATCTAGCTTACGCATTTGTTTTTTGTAAATACTCTACAATGTACTGTTGTTGAATAGTTTGCTCAATGCATTATTGGTTATCGCTACTGTTGTTCTTAATCTTGAAAGACTTGCTTTGAACTGTGCAATGTGATTGTTGTACAGTTGAGATTCTACTAATCCTCCAAATTCTTTTTTTCGACCACGCAATACTCTGCTAAGTATAGGTTTTACTTGGGTTCTCCAATTCAGAAATCCTTCCTCCGGTGGTGGTTAATGTGTGCTGTGCTCATATAATTAGCCTACTAAGATCCAACAAGCACTCGGGATTACAGAAATTAATTCCATTTGGATTCTCATAAGAGGATATTGTTTTCAATTTATCATACCTGACACTTGATCTTAATGTGGTTTCTCGCCCCCATTCTTCACTGTCTTTGTAATGTGAGTCTGTCGCGGAGTACAATAATTCTGACCCCATGGGAGCTAGTGGGGCTGTTTAGTTGACCAAAGTCCAAGCATGGGCCTCTTCGGAATCAAGATGCAGCTTGGCCTATTCCAGTTCCAGGGAACCACATAGCTTCTTAGGTTTACAGAATTTTGCTAGATTTGGTCTTGCATCTCCATCTCAGCAGTCTTTAGATGTTTCATCTTTTGAGAAGGCTACTTCTGCTTTTCGTTTCTTCGTTCCGCCAAGATGAAAGACGTGTGTGACATGTAGCTTTGAGGTCCCTGTTTGATCGCTGCAGGCTGACCCATCAGTGAGTGGATTGTAGTGGCCAAGGGCCATTCATGTGTCTCTTTCCTAGTATTGTTAGGCTCCAGTCACCTCGCAAGGTCACTCATGTGCATCTGGCAGCCAAGTTTAGCAAGCTTGGAGTTGGGATTTGGGAGGAATCAGGAATGAGCAAAACCAAGCCACGGTTCTTGCACGATATGAAATGAAAGACTGCAGCTATGCTTGCGGCGAAGAAAACAAAATAGTACAAATTGGCCTGGTGCTCCAGTGCTCCACTCGCGGCGTCCTGCTGCGTGGTACCCAGCCCGACATCGCCATGTGATAGCAGAACAGGACTCGTGCCAAGAACTGGGCCTTGATTCCTTTCACTAAGCCCCGCCTTGCTTTTCTGATCAAGCGACCATGAACTATTCCGCACGGTAAAAATTATCGGTTTACCCCTTCAAAATCTTGTAATATAACTGCTGTTGCTGCTGGGTGAGGTTTACTTAGCACACGGACACGGTGCTCTCTGACCTTGATGTTAATTAGACGTGGTGAAATTGTTTTAAACTGAGGACAGGTGTCGACAGGCAGATGAATGATCATGCAGGCGCAACTGTTCTTTATTACTATTTGCAAAAAAACACTTTTAAGCACGGCGGCGACAAGTTCATCACATTTTGGGGTGGCTGGCCACTGACTGTTGCAAAACTAGAAGACAGATCGGTCTCAGCGGGATCACTGGCCGTTCCACGCTGAAATGAAAAGACTAAGCTTATTTATGGGGAGGGCCACAGCAGAAAATGGGCTCTGTCGGAGGTCTCCAGATCGGCATAAAATCGCCTCGGTCACTCCTGTCTGCTACTACTCTTCTGCTTCACCGTTATCGTAGACCGACCAGGTAAATGAGCTCTGCAGAAGTAGAATATTTCCCTGTAACTTTGGAGGTTTTACAGTTATCGCTTTGCTTGTTTATTTGTTAGGGGTGCCATTAACATTTCCTCTTTTAACCTCAGTTAGTTGAATGTTCATACTAGTAGGTGAACACTCGGTTCAACTCACTGGGACTGGTTTTTTGGGGAGACAAATAGTCGAGATCCGTTTTTGGAGTTCGTTTCGTTTCAGAGGTGGCATTTTCTGCGTCACTAGTATTATTTCTATAGGACAGCCTCTGCGCACTGCTGATGCAGCCCCGCTGTGCTTTGCCTCCCCCCTCATCTTCCTCGTGAGAATTTTAAAGGGTAGCGCCCAGCACCAGCCACTTCTCGCTGCCCCTGCTCGTAGGCAGCTGCTGGTAATCTCTTTTGCTACCCTGCGCAGAGACCTTGAGGTGGGAGCTAGGTTGGTGGCGGGAGAGCAAGCTGCGTCCAATGCCTCAGGTGGACTTGGAGAGCCTGGTGTGCGGCGTGTCGGGCGCCGGCGCCGGGGACAGGAAGGTGTCGTGCGAGACGGTCATCGCGGGGGGCAGCGGGGACGCCTCGCCGCCGCGGATGCCGCCACCACCACCGCCGCCGGACCCGGACTTCCCGCCGGACTCGATAACCATCCCCATCGGCGACGAGGCGGCGTTCGCGGAGCTGAACCCGATATACGAACGGGACGACTCCACCAAGGGCAGCACCAACCCCAAGTTCGCGGCCGCCGTCGTGGCGCACCCCATCGCGGCCAAGACGCGGTCCAACTCCACGCGCGTCGCGGGCGCGCCGTCACCCGCGGCCGGCACCACGTTCTTCGGCCTCCCGGCCAAGATCCGCCCGCCCTTCTCCCGCCGCCGGCCGTCGCAGGGCCGGATCTTGGCCGACAAGCGCTCAGGCGGCGGCAGCAAGAGCAGCCGGGGCGACGACGAGGTGGAGCCGCGGTCGCCCAAGGTTTCGTGCATCGGGAAGGTCCTGTCCGACCGGGAGCGCCACGGACGGCACCGGCGCCGGCGCCGCGGATGGTGGCACGGCGTGGCGGCCATGTTCCGGTGCGACGGCTGCTGCCGAGCACGCGGCGGCACATCCAGGAAGATGGCGTTGGAGGACAATGACGACGACAACGACGACGAGCAGCAGCCGGGCATTGCCGGCATGCGGAAGTTCAAGTCCGGTCGAAGAGCCGCTTCGTGGGGGGAGGAGGCCCTTGCGGCGGCGGCCGAGGAGGGCGACGAGAAGGCGAAGCCCGACAGCGAGGACACTGAGCAGTGGTCCCGGCGGCCGGTAAATTAGGTTGGGGGCGACTGGCGTGGGCGGGAAACGATTGGGCCCGGGAGATTGCCGCCGCTGGGGGCCCCGCTGTAAGTGACTGCTACTGCTGCTGCTGTGATTGCCGATAGGGTGAGCCCGAGGCGTCGTCCGTCTCGAGATGGCCGCCGCGTCGTCCGTCCGTGTCAGCGAGCTAGAGGTAGAGGGATGGGGGCTCCGGTAATCCGGTTGGCCGATGGCGATCGCAGACTGTCCTAGAACTGCGAGTTTTTTTTGGATTTCGGTGGATTGTTTCTGCAATTCTGCTTGGGATTTTGCACCTTGTTTGGAAGAGCTTGTTTGTTGAAACTTGAACCAATGATCGGTGTACGCTCTGTACATTGGCCGCGTGCATTGCACCCTCACATCTACCCTTTCACCGCAACTGTTCTTATCCATTGTTTCTTTTCTCGCCTTGCCCGTGTGATCTTTCGAGTCCAATCTGGAGCTCGCACACGGTCAAGGCCGGCGTCACCTCGGTTTGGTACGCCACAGCGTCCGCACCCCCGACGTACAGCACCAATCAGTCATATGGTACCAACCTACTCTTACTGCTATGTTGCCGTAGCGTGGGCACCGGGGTCCGGGGGTCGACGAGGGCACGCGGTAGCAGCTTGACCGCTTGATCGCTGATGCCTTGCACGGGCGCACACTTGTCCTGCTACGGCACCTAGGCTGGCCTCCTATGGACTTTTTCTGAAGTCTGAAATCATGAAAAATGTGTGCAAACGGTTGCCAATCGACGCTTCTTTGTTCAGACAAGGCGTTCGTGGGCGCAGCTGTGGCGCTAGCCGCTAGGTGACGTTCGTAGCGAAGATAGTTGGCATCCTCCTCATCATCAGTTGGGACGTCGGAACAAGATCCTTTTCCTCCTCTTTAGCGAAACGTGCTTTTCTTCTTCTTCTTCTGTGAACAGATTTCTGCGATCCGAGCTCTTGGGATAAATCCTTTCGCTGATGTAACGAGAAAGAAGGCTTTGGTACCACAAGCCACGTGCGTGATCGCTGATTGCATTTCGATTAGTTTTGGATAGTATCTACTGAATCAAAAATATCCTTTCGCTGATGTAATGTAACGAGCAAGTAGGCTTTAGGTCAGTCCGTCAGTGTGATCCAACCTCGACAATCAAGGTTCTTGGGCCGTATTGCAAAGTGCGGAACTTATTACCACTTGCTATGACTTTGAGAATGCAATAGAAATATTTTTAATTTTTTATTTTTGTAGCAAGATAGAAATCAGTATAATACCCGCAAAAAAAAGAAATCAGTATAATGTATAAACCTGTTAGTCTGTTACTCGGGGCAAAAACAGTAGTATACTGTACACAAAACCGTGCCGAATCCTGTAAAACAACCGCCAGTGATCTTCCATTTAACAGTAAAAAGAATCAGCGTTGAGTCTGTAATAACATTGACCAATGCAAACTGCACGTGCTCCGTGTGTATCAAATTCTCTGTGAGGAATGAATGGAATAACCTCATTACGAACAGTACAAGTAAATGGATACGATGACCCGTTTGCTTGGCGTTGCAGAACCACCAGCTATGTGCAACCGCGCAACTTGTTTCCACAGTTCATCTTGTTCGTCCATGCTTTTCGAAGGGACTCGACTAGTGGACTAGTTCATCTTGTTCGTCCATGCTTTTCGAAGGGACTCGACTAGCAATAACAAGTACTCCCTCCCTGTATTTGGAAAATCTGTCGCCGTTGTTTGATTTTTTTTCTTAAAACTTTGACGTTTTATTTATTCAAAATTTTATTAAATATAAAAGATAAAAATACTTAAAATACATATAATAGTAAATCATGTCACAAATAAAGCAAATGACACTTATATTACTTAGTTTTCTTAATAAGATGAATGATCGAATTTGTAAAAACATCGATGAGGACACATACTAGTTATACATCAATTAATATATAGTATGACTCATCTATACCTATTATTGGACTCTACAACAAACTAATACTCGGATACATAACAACAAATTGTAAGTGAAGGCATACCACATCGGGGCTCGTAACGTATACAAAGGGCGTGTTTGGTTCCTCCAAGCTAAAATTTAGCCCGGAGGAATCTTATTTGTATGAAGTACTAAATGAGGTTTATTTACAAAATATTTCCAGGGATGAATATAACTTTGCGTGAAGAATCTAATGAGTCTAATTAATCCACAATTTACTACAATAATGCTACAACACAATATGATCATATGTTCGTTTGGCTGGCGGCGGGTGGTTGGCGCTGATTTGTTCGAAGAGAAAAATATTGCTGGCTGGTGTTGACTGATGGCTAATAAGTCAAGTGAACAGAGCGGCAAACACTACTTCCGATCTTAATAAATAAATAACATTTTTCGAGAAGAAAGATGCATTAATCTTAAGGCATTACACCGGACTTTTTACAAACTGGACTCCAAAGAAAAGGAAAATTACAAAAGAAGTTCAAAACTCTTGTTCATCTTCCTCGAAGCCTTCACAGATTCGTTCGTCACCGCCGCCGAACCCGCTCCCCGATCGTCGCCGAGCACCAGAGCAAATCTCCACAAGGTGGAGGCCGCAGAGGAGGGCTTACTTCTAGGCGAATCAGCCGAGTACACTGCCTCCCAGGCGCATCGGCCAACTCCGATATCCACGACACATCCTTCGATTCCACCGCCGGCAACCCGAGCAAAGCTCAGGTTTTTACCAAAGAACACCTTTCACGAGATTAACAGGGTCAACAACATCATCACCTGAAGAAGACGACGATGCGCCGGCCCTCGACTCCTGGACATGTCTCCCCAACCTCTCCGTTGACGTCAGAGTAGATCGCCATCGGAGAACGAAAGAAGCTTGGAGAAATTATTCCTCTACAACGTTGTCGCTTCCGCGCTGGCGTCGCCAGGAAAACCAAGACGCAGAGGAGCCACGCTATACCGGCAGAACCTAACTCCACCGCCGAACATCGGCGGCGAGCAAACCCTAGACCTAAACAGACTCGATTGAGACTCAATCTACTAAAAGGATGGACCCCCGCTCCCCTTGCTGCCGTCTAGGAGGCCGGGGGACAAGGGGAGACGAGGGGGGGGGGGGGGGGGGAAGGCAGGGAGGCGGCGGCGGCACGGAGGCTGCCGGCGGAGACTTCCGCCCGAGTCGCCCTCGAGGGCGACGCGGGGGACGGGGTCTAGCTAGCCAGAGGTTTTCAATTGGGAGTTTAATAAATAAATAACATTTGGAACAACCTCTTGTCCTAAACTTTGCATATTTAAGAACAGAGGGAGTATTGTTGTACTATGTACATACTACTTTTTCTAACAAAAATAGTACTACTCATACTACTTCCACTGGGACGCTTGGACAGGAGCTCCAGCACAACAATCCTGGGAATAAAGCCCCAACCTCCAGCCCTCAAATTTCAATCACACACAATGGCGCGTGGATGGAGAATAAACTTTCCCACAAGGGCACCGGACAAAAGTGCAGATATTCGTCGATCCACTCGTGCACCCCCCTTTCGAGCCAACGGCGCCACGCCCGCATCACGAAGAGAGTTGGTTAGCTTCGAGCTCTCAAGAAGGACGTCCTCCTACCTGCACCTGCACTACTGCTGCAGGGAGGCCGAAATGGGCCATGCATCAGTGACCAGCCCTGCCAAACAGCGTCGAGTGAGTGGTCGAGGGCAGACGAGCGCCTTGTGCTGCTGAACCCTATCTCGTCGGCATGCGTACATGATGGCTCCCTTACGGATGACGTGAAGCTTTTTCGACGGCTCTCGATGGCTTTGGTGGTTCGTTCGCGCGGCGCCGTCACCGGACTGGAGGGACCAGACGCAACAGCCGTGCTGCGCTGCTGAACGGACCTGAACGGACGGGGCGCCATGTGGGCAGGCGGGCACGACGGGTACTTCCGGGATCACATGGTTTACCAGAAACTAATCGCCAAAGTGTCGCAGCCTGGACACGACCTGTTACCCAACCACAGTCCACAGGGGTATTGGATTTGGAGTTGGAAAGTTCTCATTCTCATGTGGGAGTAGCTTGTTTCGAGATTATATAAGCTGCGGCAGCAAATGGACAGGAAAATTGGGATGGGTTCAGTGTCAGTTACCTCGCTGTAAGTGAGGGGAGGCAATGCACAATCAGCCGGCACCGGCACTGCGGCAGTGATGGGTGGCGGTGACAACGCGGCCCGGATTGCGTCAGTCGGAAGGGAACGAACCCGCCGATGATCTGCGCGCCTTTCTCTCTGTGGGTGGTGGTACGTGTGGAGGAAGCTCGATCACAGGAATAATGCGGCGAGTTGGACAACCACCCCCGTCGGAAACGTTGTCTGCAAGCGATCACAAAGATTAGCAAATCTTCTTCTTCGTTGTCAGTGCCAGGAACCAGATCGAGGGGATGGTTGGTTAGTTGTTGCTGGGTTTCAACTTTCAGTTTCAGTTTAAGTTTCAGTTTCAGGCTGGCGCCAGCCATAGGGTTTACCTACTGAAGTAGGACTGGTATCGATCAGCTTTGGAAATTCATGCGATACGCGGCTAAAATGTTTGGTTCGTCCATCCGGTCAAAAGCTCAAGCGAATGCCGGCGCTTTCCTCGATGCCCCGGGCACCGATGATAGAGCTCACTTTTGGAGGTTTCCACATCTCGATAGGTTTGTGAAGGGAGAGGAAAAGGTTACCTTTTCAAGAGAGCATTGCTATGCTGGGAGGAATAAGAGAAAAGAGCAGAGCTTTTCCGAGCTGCCTCACTGTCGTGCCGAATTTCCGAATCTAGGCCTACCCCCATGGTTGAATTCAATTGAAATGCGTGTTTTCGTATACAACATTACAAGGTATCACTGACTAACACTATGACTGTAGTAGGAGTGTTACAATTGCTTGCAGCAGCAATAATAGCATCACGCGCTCTGTCAAAAATGTTGTGCTTACCGCCAATTTGGACGAGGAGGAGAACATGGACGTGTAGTACGGGTTCAGAGACCCGCCCGGGCCAAAGCTGCTACCGCTGCCGCCGGAGCCGGCGTTGATCGCGTACACCGGCGAGGTGTTGGGGTAGAACAACCCGTAGTTCCGTTCCGACGTGGGCCCGGGCTTCATGTCCTCGTTGAAGAGCGCGAACACGTAGACGTCGATGGGCACGTTGGGCTTGAGCGGCGTCCCCTGGCCCATGGCGATCCTCTGCATCAGGTTGCCGTTGTACGCCGCGGCGTTCTGCACGGTGGCGCCGATCTCGTCCTCGTCGCCCTTGGACGGCCAGCCGGTCTCGGAGATCCTCACGGCCACGTCCGTGTGCCCCATGGCCTTCATCGCCGCGTACACGGCGTCGATCTGGGCGTAGAGCATGTTGTCGTAGCTGAGGTTGGTGTTGGGGTCGCGCACGCCCGGGTTGGGCTCGAACAGCACGTACGGCAGCGACACGCTGCCCGGGCTCGCCTTGTACGCGAAGAAAGGGTAAGCGTTTATGAGGAACGGGGAGCTCGTCTGGCCGTGGAAGTCCAGGATGGGCTGGATGTACTCGGCGAGGTCCTCCCGGAACGCGCCCGACGACGGCGGGAAGCTGGTGCCGAGGATGTTCACGGAGTGCGCCGACGACACGGTGACCTGGCCGCCGAGGCCCAGGTCGCCGAGCGCGGCGGAGACGGCCTTCATGGCGGGGAGCAGGCTGGACATCATGACCGTGTCGTTGCTGGAGAAGACCTCGTTGCCGACGGTGACGCAGGTGATGCGCGTCGCCGGGATGTAGGGCTGCACGTGCGTGGCGACCCACTGGCGCGCCGCGGCCGGGTTCGATGCCATGGTCTGCAGGTTCTCGTTGCCCACGGCGATGATGAACTCGACGCCGGTGTTGGCGAAGGCCGTCAGCACCCTGGGGTCCGCGTCGTAGAGCTTCACCTTGTTCACGTTCATCGACCGGAGGAGCCCCGCCACCCGCGTCGGGTCCGGCAGGTCGTTGGCGATCTGCCCGTAGTTGATCCCGAACTTCTGCTGCGCCGACACTGCGCGGAGACACACACCGAGGTCAGCACTCAGTAAGCGCGCACTAATTGCCGTTCTTTTAGAATTATCTGATCGCTGTCCATTTCATGATCAACGGACGAATTGAATTTCGTTTTCAGACAGACCCTTGATACCTTAGGTACCAAGTCGCTTTCGTGATTAAACGGCAAAACCAAAAAAAAAAGAGTGTGCCTATATGGCTATACTACCTAATCAATAATGTAAGCAAGCAGATGGCATTATCAGAGCTAGAACATGGGTCACTAGTGATGTGTGCGGATTCAGAAAGAAATGATAACGCAACAGACCAGCAGTGCAGTGCTAATACACTCCCGTACCAACGGGAGCATGGGTGTACTCATAGCTGAGGGTTGCTGCTTGGCGGCAGCTCGCTTCCCAGGCACTCAGGCAGCATCATCAAACCTCAGGCCATCAAAACCCAACGCTTGAGATTGTTGCCTTGATCACGCAGTTTTCTGCGAACCCAAACCCAAACCCATGCAATACCTGAGGTAGCAACCGGGCTCGATTAATATGGCAGCGTAGTTGCTTGCAAAGACACTTGTAGGCTCTCTAGCCCGTTTTGATGCATCTCAGTCCCCAGTCGGTCAGCCTTCCACACACTGGTTCATAGCTTCTTCCGGTGCTGCCGTTGCTGGAAATTTTAGCCATCCCTCGTACTGTCGACCAAAAAGAACCCCCCATATCTCTATCTATATGTATGTAGAACGAAGCTTGAACCGAGCATCGTGCCCAGAAATTTCTAACGAACAAGAACAGCTCACGGAGGCGGACAGCACTAATCCACAGCAATGGCGGCAAAAGCAGAGCACGAGCAAGAAGAAGAGACAACAAATTCACAGAACCGACGACAGGATACTATACAAGCAGGAACACCGAGCGATCGAGCGGGCGGGCGGGTGCGAGGCGGCGACCGAATTACCTGAGACGAGGGCGACGGCGAGCTCGAGCGCCAGGGCTAGCAGGAGCGAGGAGGCTCGGACGCGGAGGCCCATTTCCGCTTCGCCTCCTCCTCCTCCTTCCTCCCTCCTCTGTGTCTGTGTCTGCTCCTCGCCGATACGGGGAAGGTAGTTAGTTGGCTACGCTCGCATTTAAGTGCGCACCGCCTCCCTCCACACCATACCCGGTGGCCTCGCCGGGGCATCCTCCGGTTTTATACTCCCCGGTGACGGCGCCCACCTCCCGTCAGGTAACTTGCGTTTACATGCAAAGGGTTTACCGGTGAGGAAGACAGAAGAAATATCTTTTGCCTTGCCCCTCCTCTGCTCAGGAGTCAGGTCGGCCCGCCCGCCCCCGGCGCGTCACCCCCACCGCCTTCTCCGTCCGTGCGCGCGCCGGTCGCCGCAGTCCCTTTACGCTTCCTGCACCTGCCCCTGCCCCTGCCCCGCCCGCCCCACTTCGACCATGCTTCCGTTCCCCGGCGACGAGACGAGAATGATTTCGTTTTGCCTCCGGCCCCGCCCGGCACACTCGCAGTGGTCGGGGAATTTGGGATTTCCACAAGACCACAACCCCGGCTGCTGCTGACCGTTCCGTGCGCCCACTACTCACAGTTCCTGCGTACGTGTGCGGCCATTTCTCTCGTGCCTTGACAAGTTTGACATCATGTTTCATGTGTGACCCTGACTTGCAGCAGTGCGGTCTCTGTTT
This sequence comes from Cenchrus americanus, assembly GCA_947561735.1. Lineage (NCBI taxonomy): Eukaryota > Viridiplantae > Streptophyta > Magnoliopsida > Poales > Poaceae > Cenchrus > Cenchrus americanus. The sequence goes on from OX387244.1 coordinate 14,280,832, forward strand.
TTTCTTTGTCCCGGGGAAGATATTTCCCCCGTGCGCACTGTTCTGCGTTCTCTTCCGTTCAGGGGTGGTTTGCAGTTCGCACGTCACCAGGCGCAAACAGTCATCGCTCGCCATTGTCTGGTCTGATCTGAGGAAGTGATGGCTGAATTGAGTTGGGCTGCTGGCTGGCTGGGAACTGCTCGTTCCCTGGGCGGGGCACGGAGGAGGAATCCTAGAAGCAAGCGAACCCTCTCAAGATCTGTTTGCACTGCACGGATCGAAGGTAGTAAACTATTGCTGCTTCTTGATCTCTGGAGCAGTGTCGTCTGAAAGAGAGCCACGCAGACGGTGTGGAGTTGTGGACGGCCGTCTTTGCTTATTTTAACAGGAACAGGAAGGAAGCGCGTCTTTGTAGGATAGTACCTGAAGAGCGTGCTCTGCATCGCATCCGGCAACCATATCCGAATTAACAAAGTGAGGAGGGCACGGATCGGAAGGAACTTGGCGTGCCAATGTGTCATGCAGCTCGCTCGGTTGCTGCTTGTCGCGTAGGGGTAGGGATGGATGATTGAGCCCGAAATTTTGCTCGGTGGTTCTGAATATTCTTCAGGCTCGTAATGCCGTGGCGCTGCGCGTGTTGATAACTAACCGATGCCACCAGCAGACCTACCGAATTTAGGAGATCCGGTCGGGGCGTCGGGTAGTGTGGGCTGTGGACCACGCGGAATAGTGTGTGCATCCTCTCCTTCCGTGCGAGACCATCACAAAGCGTTGCCGACCTCAAGAGCCTATCAGTAGTATGGGGATGTTCAATCAGTGGAGGATGAATCCAAAAATGTTCAGAGTTCAGACTGCATCAGGCTTCAGAGTTCTGATAGTCAGGTCCATCTGCATGCAGACGCCGTATACGAGAAAGAAAAAACAAGTAGCTCAAAGATAACATAATTTTGTTGCAGGTGCGTGTTGCGGCTGGCAGCACACAGCCCATCATGCGCGTATATGCGTCCAGACATCATCCTTCTTCTCCTGTGATAAGCTACGTCTAACCCCTACGGTTTATCGATCATTTCAATTCTTTTTTCCACTCTGTTCACATATCTGTCACCCAATCCTAAAAACTTCAGGATGCAAAAGTGTCCACGCCTTAAATTTGTTTTCCTTGTTGTTCACGGGTGTTTCCTCTGATGATGTAAGTAAGGCTGCCAATGCTAATGGTTCATGATTTAGACAGAACTCTGCCCCCACAACGTTCGTCAATGGCGCGTCGATCATTTGACAGCTAGAGGAAAGCTGTACAGCTTTTCGATTATATTATGTTGGAAAGTCCAAACCCCAATCTCTAGCACCTACTCCTACTCCAAGAACAAGATCAAAACAACTGATCAACACTTGCTTTTGGGAATTGTGACACACCTAGTCACAGTAGCACAACGAGGGGTTTTTTTTTTACCTGTGGCAACTGGTCCGGTTGCAGAGTCCTACCGGTCCGGACGGGTAGCTATTACTGACCGGTTATCGAGAAAAACCGACATACTCCCCCCAGTTTGGTAAATGAAGTCGTTTTGGACATGATTTGAGTCAAACATTACGAATATAAATCATGAATAACTTTAAGTCATTGAGTTTGGAAATGTGAAAACTACATGAATAGATTTGTCTTGCAAAATACTTTCATAAAAATATACATATGCTAGTTTTTAACAAATATTTTGACAAAAATAAGAAGTCAAAGTTGTACTTTGGAGACCGTGTCGCTGTCCTAAACGACTTCATTTACCAAACTGGAGGAGGGAGTAGGTAATCAAGTGATGAGACGGTAAAACGGATTACTGACCGGTCACAATGGTAACGGTCTTCGCGACAACCCGCCCAGCAAAATACCGTACTATCGCCTAAACTAATCCACTTGGTCATTAAGCAATAATAAAGTATCATCCTGCCGTTAGTTGCCGGGTTGACGTCCGGTAAATCACCCACATAGCAACAAAGATCGACATATATGCATTAAAACTCACGCGAAGGCGAGTCCAGAGACAATACATCTTTTGTCATGACAACGCAGTTCGGAGTTTTAAAACAGCGGAAGTGAACTAAACGGAGTGGGGAAACACCACGGGAGGCCAACAATGATGTCTTCATTCATCGTCCTCCACCCACTCCAGCTCCCAGCCGGGCGAGATCTCTCCGAGCCACACATCAACAAAGGCATTACCTGGGACCACAGATGAAAGCAAGGCTAAGTATACTAATACTCAACAAGACTTACCCGTCGGTGATAACTACTTCACCAACTCTAGACATGATAGGCTTTTTAGCCACTGGGGGTTCTTTTGCTGAAAAGCAACAAAGAATATATGTCCTTACTTTCAAGATTTTAGCACAAGTTCTAGTTGGTTATTCTTTTCTATATTAGCAATCTATTGCAAGCATAAGTTGTGCAATACAATTAATCAAGCATAATATTCATCAACTTCCATCATTAGGGATCTCATAGCCAGTGGAGTAATTAGTCTCAGATGACGGTGAGAGGCAGACAACCAGTTGATTTAAACCTTGCAAGGTAGACCTAAACACATGGTGGGATGCCCCCGCGAGGACAACCACCAAGCGGTTCCCAAACATCCTCAGTTCGGGATAAAAGGCTATAGTCTTTGGTACCGGTTATCTGGTATACCCCGCGAGGCACCCAGACTCACAAGTGTACCACCGGTAGCTAGCCGTGAGACGCATCCCAAGATTAGTGACGGTAAAATCCCTTACCGCCTCATTAAGGTACTAGGCTTACCGGTCCCATTCCCGACAATTGCTTAGTACGTTCAAACACTTAACCCACGAAAGCCATTGGACCAGAGCCCACATCCCATGCTCATACCACATGAGCAATCCATTTAAGGAGATCCTATGATTCCAACATAAGAACATATTCTCGCGAGTGACATGCATCACTCGACTTGTAACGATCCTATAGCATAGCAGCTATCGACCTATCATACTAGTAAAGGACAAAGGTACCTAGTCTAGGGTTTCATATCAACTCCAGAACGTAAATGCACAATCATCCATAGATAGGGGTCGTTTGGGAGAGCTCCACTCCCCATTTTTTAGCTCCACTCCATAAAAAATTGTCCAAACAAGTGACCCTACTCCACTCCACTCCTAAAAAATAGTGCTCCACTCCACCAATTTTGTGGAGCACCTAAAGAGGTGCTCCACCAAAGTATAGAGCCGGTGGAGTTGGAGATAATTACCCACCGCCACCGGTTATGTGAAAAAAAACGTTTCGTTCTATTCTATTCCCCACCCCACCGTAACCCTTCGTCCCCCATCGACATCGACGGATAAGCCTCCCGCGCCCCCAACCGCCGCCGCCAAGGACCGCCGCCCGCTCATCACCGCCGGCACCGCCGCGAGGAGAGCGCCGCCGGCACCGAGATGGAGGAAGACGACGGCCTCGACCCTCTCTCGGTCCAATCCCGCCCCCACTCCCCCATCCCCATCTCTCTCGGTGGCCGGGCTTAGGGCGCAGGTTGAAGACTTGGATGGATGGACCGGCGGGGGCGCAGGGCGAGGTCGGGGTGGTCGCGGTGGCCGCGTTCCCCCCGCCGGCCGCGGTCCCCCGGCGGCCGCGGTGTCCCCGGCGGCCGCGGGCGGCGGCCGCGCCCGCACGGCCGGCGGTGGCCGACGGTGCCGGCCATGGTGTGGTTGGAGACCTCGACGGCGGCGCCGCTCTTCCGCCATTCCGCGCACCCGGGAAACAACCGACAAAGAAGGAATTAGAGGTAAGCTTAGAGGAAGATTGACCGGAGGTTAGATGTGCGTAATTGGTCATGATTATGGTATTATTCTTCACTGTGATTTCCAATTTTAAGGTTGACTGGAGGTTAGATGTGCGTAATTGGTCATGATTATGGAAGATTGGTTACTGGTTAGGTAAAAAGTTAGGCATGAATTCAGTTAACTAGTGGAAGGGTTGTAGTTGATCATGATTATGGAAGACTAGTTACTGTTTTTAAGTCAGAACATACCTTGTTCAATTTTGTTTTACTATGAATAATACAATGTGTATGCAAATGGTAAACCTTTGATATGCCATGCCAATTATGCTAGGGTGATTCAATTGATTGGACGGATGAGCGCACAACCCTTCTTTGTAAGTTGTGTGCACAACAAGTGATTAGAGGCAATAGACCGAACAACCATTTGAACGCCGTAGGCTTCGACGAGGTGATCCAAATGTTTAAGCAAGTGACCGGATGTGAGGTGACTAGGCGGCAAATAAAAAACAAGTGGGATAAGTTGAAACTGGATTATACGGCGTGGCAAAAATTGATGAGAAGGCAAACCGGAACCGGTTGGAATCAAAACAAGGGAGTGATTGTGATGGATACCGAGTGGTGGAGAAAGGCAAAAGAGGTGAGGATGGTGTCATTTTATTTATATTTGTTGAACTCGTTTATGGACAATCAATCTTCTAATAAATGTGCTCATGGTCAAAATTGAATAGGAAATTCCTGGATGCGGCAAGTTCAAGAAGAAACCTTTGCGAATTTAGATGACCTTACCATTATGTTTTCTCGATATTGTTAATGATGAATATGACCATTGGAATCCAATGTCCGATAACCCTATCATACCCGAGGCCACTCAAGTTGATGTTGGAGATGAGGAGGAGGAAAAAGTTGATGATGGCAACATTGGTGATGAGCGGGAGGTGTTGGAAGTGTCTCCACCACTTTTTAATGCGAAGAGAAGAGCTCGGGTTGCTGTTGACAAAGGGAAGAAGCCAAGGACAGGAACAGCTCTTGTTATTCAAGAACAAATCACAAAGATTGCAGACTCGGCCTCTTCTTTTACTTCAAAAAAGTGTAATGAAGTCACCGTGAAACATGTCATGGATCTTGTAGTGGAATGTGGGGCTGATTATGGTAGTGACGAGCATTTTATTGCCACACGGTTGTTTGTCAAGAAAGAGCAAAGGGACATGTTCATGACCATGCCAACTAATGAGATTAGGTTTAATTGGCTTCGTAGAATGTATCTTGCCAAGTTTGGACAATGATCCATACTATTGTGTGCTTGTAATAATATTTGGCAAGAGCTACTTGTTGTAATGAACCTTGTCGTTATCCTTTAATGAACCTTGCTCGTTATCCTATTGTAATCATATTATTGCTTTGCTATTGTGTCTTGTACTAATGGTGTGATCCTTTAATTATCCTATGGTGTGATCCCGCATTATCATATGGTGTGACCCTTTAATTATCATATTATTGTGTCTTGTACTAATGTTTTTCTTTTTCAATTCTTGTAGGTGAGTGATAGTGAAACGAGAATCCGAGGAATCAACCGATAGTGAGGAGTATTGGAACATGGTTACGAATTTGGTACAAAGATATGTCAAATTTATGTTGATATGTACCTTCAAAAGAATCCAACAAGAACATCAATTCGAGTGGCATGGGATGGTTGCTAGAGACACCGAGGACTCTCGGTGAATGCCATTTACAACTTCGGATGAGCAATGAAATGTTCTTGGACTTACATGATCCGTTGGTAGAAAGGTATGGACTCGAGTCATCCATGCATATGAGTACTCACGAGGCACTTGCTATTTTTCTCGTTCATATGTGGTGGAAATGAATCCAATAGGAGAACTCGAATAGATTCAAGCATTCGGTGAAACGATAAGTAGAAAATTTGATGAGGTCTTAAATGCATTGATGAAAATGGCAAGAGATTTCATTCGGCCAAAAGATCCCAACTTTGCATCCGTTCATAAAAGGATAAGAAATGATAAAAGAGCATATCCTACTTTCAAAAACTGTATTGGTGCTCTTGATGGAACTCATATCCGTGTGTCACTCCCACCGGATGAGCAAGTGAGATATATTGGAAAGACGGGAATCCCTACTCAAAATGTGTTAGCTGTTTGTGACTTCGACATGTATTACACATATGTGTCATGTGGTCAACCGGGATCTATGCATGACACAAGTGTGTTATACAATGCATTAAGAGTGGATGAAGCATTCTTCCCTCATCCTCCGAAGGTAACACTATTATTCTATGCACTGTAGTTGTAGGCAAATTCTCCCCCCTTTTGGTTAATGAACTGTATGGGGATAATAATAATTATGCTCTCTATTTGTAGGCAAATACTATGTTGTTGATGCGGGATATCCTAATCGTCCCGGCTATCTTGCTCCTTACAAGGGTGAAAGATATCATATGCCAGAATGGCATAGAGGTATGGAACCAAATACCCCAATGGAAAAATTCAATCGTGTTCACTCATCTATTCGTAATTGTATCGAGCGTTCATTTTCATTATTAAAAATGAAGTGGCAAATTCTCTACAAGATCACAAATGGCTACCCCATGTACAAGCAAAAAATGATTGTTGTAGCTCGTATGGTACTTCATAACTTCATTCGTTGGCATGGAGGTGAGGATCCTGATTTTGCGCAGTTTGATCGTGATCCTAACTTTGTTCCTACAATCCCGCAAAGGTATAACGGATACGTAGTTCCTCCAACAGCATCTGATGTGTCAACTACTGAAAACAGTGCCCCAACTATGGATGCCTTTCGTGATGAACTAGCCACGCTTTTATGCGCTTCGTGGCGCTAGAAAGTAATGACATGTTGCTATCGACATATTTATGTAAAACTTTATTTGTCATTGGGCTACAAACTTGTGATGCTACCCATTTTATCAATCATCAATATATGTGATGTTGTCACCGTTGGATTTTTTATAATACGTGTATACTTTTTTTTTGTTAATCACGTGGAGTCATTTTTTTCCAAACGAAAGAGTATCTAAGCAAAGTTATGTCACTTGTGAGGACGTATTTTTTTTCCAAACGAAACATTAATAACGAGCTAATTTTGTACAAAGGGCCTAAAGAGCGACTAATTGGGCCTTCTTGCGCCACTAAAATAGGCCTAAAGAGCTAATATAGCAGCAAAGGCCCAACCGTAGTAGGCGGGGCCCAATCCGAGAGGTGGAGTGGAGGCGGACAATAGCCAAACAGAAATTTGTGGAGTGGAGCCGGAGGTGGAGTGGAGTTTGTGGAGTGGAGCCGAGGTTTTTGGAGTGGAGCTCTCCCAAACGCCCCATAGTTGCATAAGAGTTTAAAACACTGGGTTAATGCACGGGCTTGCCTTCGTCAGCAAGGTTAGCCTGAGTGCCCTCGCTGTCTTCGATCACCTCCACGTACTGCAGCTCCGCTTCAGCTCCTCCCTCCTCGGCTTCCGGCACGAGCACGTAGTTACCGTCAGGGAGTTCTACACGGAATGCAATGCATGGTTCAGGTGGTGTGATAGATTAATTATTTCACCCAACTCTTGTTGGCCAAATTCACCTTAGCAAACAATTAATTATTACTTCTTTTTCATTAAGGTTATTGTAAACAAAGGTTTATTCTCTTAATAAACATTTATTTATTGTTTACTTTTATTTTGGCGATTTCATGTGATGATTTATTGTCTAAACTTTTAATAGCAATGATGTGCACATAAAGGTAAATACTCTTAAATTCTTAAGACAGCAAGGGTGAATTTAAGGGTTCCAAAAGTAATCCATGCACCCATTTACAAGGTTCACCAATTTAAAGGGCACATTTTTTAATTAACTTTTACTAACAAGCTTATGCATCTTAACTTGTAAAAGCACAAGTAAATTACACAAACAAGGACAAAGGTCCTTGCTGGCCTAAAGTCACTAAACATACCACTGGATCCAACTTGACCATTAAAAGAGCTATAACACTTATAAAAGCAAAAATTACATTTCCTAGCCATGCAATTTAAAGGATAGGCATAATTAAATAAAAGTAAAGCTCCTGCATCCAACCACAAGTCTACAGCTACTCTGACCCTAATCAAGATCAGAACACCCATAGGTTCATCAGAAACCAACTTGAATTATGAACTATGCATGTAAATGTAAATCTAAGCATAAATCAAGATTAATAATTCTAACATAGATAAAATCAAGATAAATTCAGGAAAGTTACCTCTAGGCATAACATTAGCATTGCCACAAGTTGAGCACAAAAATCAATTCACATCTTGCTACAAAAATCAGGGAAGCAGAAATAGCATAAACACAAAGTAATTTACAATAAAAGATCTGTTCAATAACTTTGTGCAAATTTTGATCCAGAGACTATTCATGACAAGTATAGCAACATATCCAAAAATTAGTTCCATAGCCTTTCCAGATTTTGAATTACAGCCAAAAAGTGTCAAACTGAATTTGAATTTTCATTCAAAATCTATAAGTCAAAACTATTTTCATGCTTTGCAAAAGTTGTAGATCTACTCTCACCGAGACCAAAAAAATTAAGTTTGAATTTTTCTGAATTTTTTGTGAATTTCTAGGCTTTTTCTAAGGCACTGGACTGACTTGCAAGGAAACTAAGATTCTTTCTATTGCAACCGGCCCCCTAGTTCACAAATATACCCCTGGATGTTCACATCCATGCCCTCGGCGGCGGGGGGAGTTCGCCGGCGGCGAGGTGGGACCGACTCAGATGAACAAGCGACACGGCCGTGCGATTGGCCTCACCCGGAGCTGATTGGTGGTGGCGGTGTGACCGGAGAAGGCTCTGGCGAGTGGCGACGGCAAGGTCGTAGCAGAGCGCCCGCTGCGACTCGGTTTCCGGCGAGGTTCGGGGCGGGGAAGATCAACACGCGAACATGGGAGCTCGAGTGGGACCTAGGGAAGGGCTAGGATGGGTTGGCCGGCGGTGGGAGCTTGCAGAGATGCGAGCTCGCGGCGGTGGCGGCAATGGCGGATCGGCGGGCGGCGGTGCTCACGCGTGGGGGAATTGGGGGCACCCTTTTATAGCCGACACACACAGAGGCAGCACGCTTCGAGGCTAAGCATCCTTGACGCATCAATGCGCAGGTACGACGACGACATCGGCATGCGTGCGCGGCGGGCGGGTATGACGCCGCGGCGAGCGCGTGCACGCCGCGTGGAGCGCGGGTCCTCCGGCCGAGGTGGCTCCTAGGGGTGTGCGCGAGGGCGATGCATGCCGAGCTCATGCACGGACTTCGACGGCCGGCCGTACTATGGCGGCGCACGACGGAGACGCGGCGTCGACGTATGGACGCGTGCGCGCGCGACGTCGGGCCGTGGCGTTCCCGGCCCCGATGCTCTTGCATGTGCCCCTGTGGGGCCGTGTAATGCACAAAATTTTCAATGTAATCCCATCAAACCGTAGATAGGACATTTAAAGATGAGTTAACCCTCTACAAGATGGCTGAAACCGATTATGAAAAGGATTCAAATTGAAAGAGAAATTTTAATGCCAATATGAGGATTTTTCATGTCTCGGTGAATAGTGATCCTGAGTTTGCTTGGAAATTTTGCAACTTTTCCACTCAAAATTAGCAATGCCACCCTGAAGATGAATTATGTCCCTGGTGATACTGCACAACTTCTGTAAAGGTGGATTTTTAAGTGTTTAGGCAAAATTTGGAGAATGTGACCAAAGTTCCAGAGTGACACAATGACATCAATGGGTTTGTCCCCCTTAGCTAGAGTTTTGACCAAGGGAAGTGCATTAGTCATGCTTAAGGTGCTAATGGGTGAGTAATGGTGAGGTTTTCAAAGTGATGACCCAAGTTGACCATGATTTGGCCCCAGTCAATGAGTTTGGCTGGCAATTAGGGTTAATTAAAAACCTAGGGCGTCACAGCCTACCCCCCTTAAACGGAATCTTGTCCCGAGATTCGATTCAAGAAAACCCAGGTAGGTAGTAGAAACTCACAATTTCGAGATTGCAGAAAACCCGGGTACTTGGTGTTGAGATATTCTTCCGTCTCCCAAGTCGCTTCTTCTTCCGTGTGATGACTCCACTGTATCTTGTACATCCTTACGGTCTATCTTTGGGTCTTTCTCTCCTTTCGGTCCATCACCTCATGGGATGCTCGATGAGCGAGAAATCTGGCTCAATCCAAGCATTTGCTTCCATGATCACTTCGTTTTCAGGCACAGGCACACCTTTCTTCAATTGGGTCACATGAAACACACTGTGGACTGCGGAGAACCGTTCCGGCAGTCAAATGTGATAAGCCACTGGCCCACATACTTCAATGATTTCGTAAGGTCCGATATAGCGTGGAGCTAACTTTCCTTTAACACCGAACCTTTGTACACCTTTGGTTGGTGAAACCTTTAGGTACACATAATCTCCAACTTCAAACTGTCGGGGTGCCGTTCCTTTATCATGATAGCTCTTTTGCCTCATCTTAGCTAACTTCAAGTTCTCCCTTATCACTTGCACCTTCTCTTCGGCATCTTTGACTAAGTCCGGACCAAAGAGTGTCCTTTCCCCGGTTTCTGACCAGTTCAAAGGGGTACGCCATATCCGTCCGTAAAGAGCATCGAACGGTGCCATCTTCAAACTAGCTTGATAGCTATTGTTATAAGAGAACTCTGCCAAGGACAAACACTTGTCCTAACTCTTATCAAAATGCAAAATGCTTGCTCGTAGCATGTCCTCCAAAATTTGATTTACTCTCTCAGTCTGACCATCGGTCTGCGGGTGATAGCTGGAACTACGAATCAACTTGGTTCCTAAGCACTCATGTAATTGCTCCCAGAAATGAGCTACAAAATGAGTTCCACTATCAGGAATTATGGTATTCGGAAGTCCATGCAAACGAACTATTTGATCCATGTATAATTCTGCATATTGCTACACTAAATAAGTAGTATGAACTGCAATGAAATGGGCAGTCTTGGTGAGTCTGTCCACGATAACCCAAATAGAATATTTCTTTCTAGCGGTCAGGGGTAAACCCACAATAAAGTCCATACTAATGTCATCCCATTTCCATATAGGTATCGACAAGGGTTGGAGTACACCTGCCGATTTCAAATGGCTCGCTTTCATCCTGTGGCAAGTATCACACTCGGACACATACTTTGCTATATCAACTTTTTGGACTACCAGAAATTTTGCTTCAAATATTGATACATCTTAGTACTTCCAGGGTGAATGGAGAATTTGGACACATGAGCCTCATCAAAGATTGTTTTCCTAATTTCTGGGTCAACAGGAACCACAAGACGTTTTCCAAACCATACCACATCATTTGAATCCTTCTGGAAACAGTTATACTTGGGATCTCCCTCTGCTAGTTTCTGTTTGATTAGTTGTATGCCCTCATCATTGCATTGAGCAGTGACAATTCTATCATAAAGATTAGATTTAGCAGCTAGCATAAAGTTTTCCTTGCTCTACCACCTCCAAGTTAAGCTTTCTCATATCTTCACATAAGGTATCACTGTACGGCTCCACTTCTAGATGGTTGCAGTGAACTTTGCGGCTAAGAGCATCCGCAACAACATTGGCTTTCCCGGGGTGATAATGCACTTCAGATCATAATCTTTAATTAACTCAAGCCATCTCCTTTGCCTCATGTTTAGATCCGACTGAGTGAAGATATATTTGAGACTCTTGTGATCAGTGAAGATATTGCAACGATTGTCCATTAGATTATGTCTCCATATCTTGAGAGCATGAACAACCACTGCTAGCTCTAGATCATGGGTGGGATAATTGATCTCATGGGGTCGAAGTGCCCGTGAAGCATAGGCAATGACCCGACCTTATTGCATAAGAACACAACCAAGACCCGTGCCTGACGCGTCACAGAAAACTTCAAAAGGTTTGGAATTATCTGGTTGTACTAGCATTGGGGCTGAATTTAAGTGTTGTCTCAGTGTGTGGAAGACTTTCTCACATGCTTCACTCCACACAAATTTCACTCCTTTCTTGAGCAGTTCAGTCATAGGTTTGGCGATCCTGGAGAAGTCCGGAATGAATTGACGGTAATAACCCGCCAAACCTAGGAAACTGCGGATTTGGTGTACGGACTTGGGTGGTTTCTAATCCATCACCTCTTGTACTTTGCTAGGATCTACAGATATGCCATCTTTGAAAATAGTGTGCCCCAAAAATTTCACACTATCAAACCAGAATTCGCATTTGGAGAACTTAACATAGAGCTTATGATCTCGCAAATGTTGCAAGACAATTTGAAAATGTTTGGCATGCTCTTTCTCATTTTTGGAGTAGATTAGAATATCATCGATGAAGACTACTACGAATTTGTCGAGCTCCGTCATAAACACGGAGTTCATGAAATACATGAAGTAGGCTGGGGCATTTGTGAGACCAAAGGACATTACCAAGAACTCGTAGAGACCAGAACGAGTGGAGAAAGCATTTTTAGGAATGTCACAAGGTCGGATTTTGATTTGGTGATAACCAGAATGAAGATCGATCTTGGAGAAAACTTTGGTTCCAGCCAACTGATCAAAAAGAACATCGATTCGGGGAAGAGGATATTTGTTTTTGATGGTCATCGCATTGAGGGGTCTGTAGTCAACACACAGCCTCAAGCTACCATCTTTCTTTTTGACAAAGAGTGCGGGGCAACCCCAAGGAGAAGAACTTGGGCGAATATAGCCATTATCTAACAGTTCCTGGAGTTGTTTTTTTAGTTCAGCTAGTTCTTTGGGAGGCATATGATAAGGTCGTTTAGAAATGGGCGTAGTGCCCGGTTGGAGTTCAATTACAAACTCAACATCCCGGTCTGGCGGCATACTAGGCAATTCATCAGGAAAAACATCTAGATACTCACAAACTACTGGAATTTCATCAAGATGGGAGATAATGGTCACATAGGCACAAGGGTCTACACCGTACTTAAAAGGTAGGTACAAGGTGGTGTGCCCGACCGTAGGTGAATTGATCGCTACAACTCTACCCGAGATATCTAGAACCACCTTGTGTTGGGTCATCCAGTCCATGCCCAAAATAGCATCCATGCCTTCCAAACTTATGGCTATGAGGTGTGTTGGAAAGATTTTACTACCCAACCCCAAACGTACTCCACAAATTAAGGTACTAGAAGAGATTTGCCCACCCAGAGTGATAATTTTATAAGCTGAATTGGTGTGAGAACCCATCAAACCCAATTTGCCTACTAGCTTTTCACTTATGAAACTGTGGGTAGCTCCAGAATCAAACAAAATCTTAACAGGAATGTCATTGATAGAGAATGTACCTGTGAGCATTGAATCTCCCTCTGGGATGTGACTCATGGTGGTGAAGTTCAGCTTGCCTTGGCGGACTTGCACCATTGGCCTCTTAGCCGGATTGGCCGGCTTGGTCCCTGCACCTTGATTTTGCTGGTTGGGCTTGTGCTACTTGGGTTTGGGGCAATCACTCATATAGTGCCCCGACTGGCCACAATTGAAACAGCGGCGATCACCGGTGTTACGTGGGGGTGCATTAGGCTTGGGAGCCTGCTGCTGAGTGCTGCGTAACAGGAAATTCCCCGAAGGTTTGCCCTGTGATGGCTTCATCGTCCAGCGTCCGTTTGAAGATTGCTGGGATGGGTTAGGAACATTCTTTTTCACAAAGCAAAACTTTTTGTTAGTTTTGCTGCCCGAAGCAAAACCAGCCTGCCTCTTCTTGTCTCTATGGGCCTTTTTCATAGCATCCTCTTGGGATATAGCCTTGTTCACGAGCTTATGAAAGCTGTCTGGCTCGAGCAAGTTCAGCCGTTCATACAACTTGCCATCCAGACCATCACGAAACCTTTCTATCTTCTTTGTATCAGTATCCACCGTAACATCCCTGATGTTTACTTGGGCTAATGACATTAATTACATGAGTTAATCAAGGTTAATCACCTCCTAAGCATGTTTGACATGATTGGACACACTTTTGCACTAAAGACCTCGGTCAAAATCTCAAACCACGGTCAAACCCTAGATCTACTTTAAAGGCTGAAATGGTTTTCTTGCGCGTTCTCCAAATTTCACTATAGAAGTTCAAAATCGGCCAATACGAAAGTTGTTCGTTATTTCCGGGAACACATTTTTCGTAATTGGCGGACATTCCAATTTTGAGTGCAAATTGGCCAAAAATCGAGTTGAACGCGCTGTGAACAGTAAACCGAGCCGTGGAAAATCTGCAACTTCGGCCGACGTTCCCGGACAAACCGTTGATCAAAACATATGTCGCCCTTTGGGAAAGTTGTAGATCTATAGTTCCTCTACAACTTTCGTTTTTGGAGATTTTCAACTTAGTTGGAACTTTTTGGAGTTATGCAATTTCGAAGCAGGCTAAATGGAATGAAAAACGGCCGGAGCGCCGGAACGCCAGACCGCGCTCTGCGTCGCGCGGCCATCCAGCCCTGGCTTTCGCGCCTGGTCCGTACACCGTCACAGTAGCCGGTCCACGCGCACGCGCACGCACAGTACCTAGGCCATGTGGACCCGCGCACCTCGATACTGGCCAGGTGGCCATCGCCAGAGAGCCACCGTCCGCACCGCCAGTGACACGCGCCGGTCGCCGCACTTCTAAGCCGCCGCTGCCTGGCAGCTGGACGCGCCAGTTGGTGCCACGCGCGAATGGGACCTTCCTTGGGTCGCCACCTCCTCGTATTCCCCTCCTTATTCGCAGGCAAAAACGAACAACAGAGCCGCATGACCTTCTCGTCCGTTCCGCCGTCCTCCATGGTCGTCGCCTCCAAGCTTCTCTTCAGCTGCCATACCATACCCTCCACCCCTTCCCTAAGACACGCAGGAGCCCCCGGAGTCGCCCGTTGCCCGGCCTGGCCCGAGCCTCAACGGGGATTCGAACTGCAGCGGCCTCCCTGCCGCCCGTCCGCCGCCGACGCCTGCCGTCCACGTCTCCACCCCGTCCAAGCCCCAAAACTAGATCGTGGTGAGCCCCTTGTCAATCCCCACCACTTCCCCGGTCCATCCCGGCAACGAGCTCGCCGGATTTTGGATTTCCCCGTCGCTGGCCGCGGCCTGGACTACATTGCAAGGCTCAAGTTCTTCGCGGGGTGATTTATGCAAAGTTCCAGGGACCCGGCTGTAAAGGTCGTTTTAGGGATTCGGCAGTACCTTCGAAAAATCATTAAAAATCGTAGAAAAATCAGAAAAATGCAAAACCAATTTTGTTGGTTTCGTGGTGAAGAGATCTATCTTTTCTAGAAAACATGTATAGGGTTTTTCTGTACAGTTTTTGAATTAAAAATTCAAACGCAGTTTGGAGTGTTTTTAGTGCAGTTTAAAATATACACATGCTATGAACTTGAATTTTGAATATGTTGCTCTTTATGGCATGTCTAGATCTGTGACAAAAATTTGCATGATTTTGATGTATATATTTTCAGTTATGATTTTTGTAAGCTTTATGCTAGGATAAGTTTGATGCTTTTTATAGCACCTTTAATGAACTTTTCTTTGAGCACAACTGCACCCTAGGGCTTTGCCTTGATGATTAGTACCCCTGGTATGATGGATGTGATTTTAGGGAATTGTTTGCTTGGTGTTTTGGATTTAATCTTGTGTAGGAGCTTAAATTCAAAATCTGGAAAATAAATTGAATTTGCAACCATGCTTTGGTCAGAAACTCATTTTTGGCATACATGACCTGCAGGAGAAAGTTGAGATCAAAAAGTTTATTAAATCTTTTTATATGAATTAATGTTGTTTTGCTAGGCTGCAATTTGTCTTTTTTCGTATAAATTAATTTATAAATGATCTGAGGCCAAATTTTGGTGTGAGAACTTAAACTAAGTATATGTTGCTGTGTGCAAAAGATTGGGTTCATTGGAAGTGTTTTTGATTTAATTTTGATTTATGGTTGAAAGGCTTGCTTTACATAATTAAGGAAAGCAATGGAAATTAAATGTGCTAAATGGTAAAATCATGTTTGGTTCTGTTTTTAATATTTAAACACAACACCCTTGCTGTTTGGTAAAGTTAAATAACTTAAATTACTTAACCGTGCACACAATCACCATCAAGATTAACTTTAATATCTTGCATGTGCATGTAAACGTGTAGATCTCCCCGACGGTACGTACACACTCGCCCGGGAGGGAGACGGAACTGTTGATGGTGAGCTGAACCGGATGGGTGTGCAGCAAGACCTGGACCAAAGTCCGGAAGAGCCCAAGGCTTGTGTTGGTGTAGAGTCCGAGGAAGGCAAGCACCGGTGTCATCTAACCCATCTTTTAAACAATGAAAATCATGTCCTTTACTTTTCGGCATTTATGCTTTACTTTGTGCATTTAAGTTTCAGGAGTTGTTTTGAAACCTAGTTGCATGATCCTTAGGACTCCTATGCTCTTTTACTAGTATGTTAGGAACGCTAGTGCCATGCTCTAAGGATACGGTAGAAGTCGAGTAATAACTCATTGCTCGCGAGATATAGGATGCTTATGTTGGAATCATAAGTTGGTTAAATTGACTCGCTCATGTGGTAAGAGCAATGGGTTCGGTCTCGACCGAGTAGCATTGTCTTGGTTTAAGCTATTGAACGTACCAAGTGCTTGTCGGGAATGGGACCGGTAAGCCTAGTACCTTCTGAACCGGGGCGGGATCTTTCTAGCTACCCGCTTGGGATGTGTCTCCGGGCTAGCTACCCGTGGTATAGTGTGTGAGTCGGACCGGTCGGGTTAGACCCTCCGGATAACCGTGTACCAGAGTTTGTAGCGTCTGATCCTAAACTGTGGGATGTTGGGAACCGCCTGGTTGGGGTAGACACTGCACTTGGTCTACCTTCTTCCGTGTATCTTGGGTTTACCTTGCAAGGATATAAATCGATCGATCGTCGGTCACTCGCCGTTATCTGAGTCGGCTTGACCACTGGCTACCCCATGTTTATTTATGGAACAGTTCAGATTAATATTGTTACCTGTTTAATATTGTTTGAACAACATGCTTGTTTAGTGCAGGTGCTCACATAGAATAGTTAACATACTAGAACTTGAGCTAAAACATGAGAGTAAGGATCAACTCTTAGTCGCTTTTGGCAAAACAAACCCACAAGCCAAAAAGCCTTGCATGTCTAGTCTTACTTTATTTTTGTCGGGTAAGTCTTCTTGAGTATTAGTACTCGGCCTTGCTTAATTTGTTGATTTCGGGTAATCCTCTCGGCTCGGTGTCATCCCGGAGGGGTGGGAGGTTGAATGGGAGAACGATGATGATGAGTGATATGCATGGATGGCCTCCTATGTGTATCACGCGTTAGTTTACTTTCCGTTGTTTAAACTACGAATCACTTTTACTTTTATGTACTAAAAACCTGGTTTGTAACAATGTTAACTTGTGAAACTTTTTATGTAATGTTGTACTGCGGTCCCGCCTTCGTGTGGGCTTAGCGCATATCGGCGATCCCGTTGTATGTGATTTACCGGGCTTTACCGGCGGAAGCGACGAGAATAGTTCTTTATTATTGCTTAATGGTCACGTGGACCGGCTTAGGCGATAATACGGAACTATTCAGGCGGTTCGTCACAAACTGGTACCCGAGCGATGATATGCACCGAGTAATTAAAATACCTTAACAAACTTGTTTTTGGAATAAAATTTGCCAAGATTAATAATCTTGCTAAAAGAATAGGACGTTAAGGTCTAATCTAGTCCGAGAGGCCCTAGAGGGAATTTTTGGGTTCTTTCTGGTGGCTAGTATTCTATGGTGTATTTAGTCTGACTTCCAGCACATTTATTCCTGTCAAAACTTACTTTCATGCACAACCATACTAGTTCATCACGTTTTGCCATACGTGGTGGTACCACGGGAAGTCTCGTGAGGGACTAGTGGGACCTATTCCAATGGGTGCCACGTCGCGTCGGCGTCTCATCACGTTTTGCCATACGTGGTGGTACCACAGGGAAGTCCTGTGAGGGACTAGTGAGACCTATTCCAATGGGTGTCACGTCGCGTCTGAGTCTCGTCACGTTTTGCCATACGTGATGGTACCACGGAAAGTCCGTGAGGGATGAGTGAGGCCTATTCCAATGGGCACTCACGTCGCGTCGAGTCTTAAATAGGACGCCTGTCCATGCGGCGGCTTTACGCATGGATACCGTTTCTATAAGTGAACGGTAATGAATATGGACGCTTTTGTGAGTGCTTTGGCACAAAAGGTCTTGAATATCTGTGATCTTACTGCAGTACACTAACCACGGTTGTTAGGTACGGTAATTAAGAAACAAATAGCTTCCGACTAGTTATTATAGGGAGAGACGTTTATATATGCCCTGCCACCGGCACTAACTTCGTTTTTAAGCTTAAAAAGCTCTGTGAGGAAGTTTAGGACACTTTTTGCATCATGTAAAAGCTATCAAACCAAAACTGAACTTAATTCATGTGTTGCTTGGTCTCTATTTAATGTGTGTTTTGTAAGGACCAATCTTGCTAGTGTGATTGCTTTGATCAGGTGTTAAGCAAAATTGTAACTAGATGTTGTCCAAATTTTCTAAGGTTTATCTAGAAAATTTCTGTCTAGGTGATCTTTAGGGAAATTTTTCATCACCTAGTTAAGTTTGCTCCCTGAATTTTTCTCATGATTTTAGGAGGTTTAAAACTGAAGTTAGGATCAAAATGGCTAGCTTACGTCTTGCTGAATTGCTGTCAAAATTCTGAGTTAGGCAGAAAACTCGAATCTTTACCTATAGTTCCAAACAGAATTTGACCTGAGAATCTATAGCAAAAATGTTTATTATCTAGCATAGATCGTGCTGTCAAAATCTCATGGTCATAGGGTTCTTAATTTTAGAGATATGATCTTTTTAGTGAAGTTTTGCTCTGCTGAAATTTCTGGGCAACAACACTCTGAAAATGGACCTTTTGCACCCTTTTCCAATCTGATTTGATTCGACCTTTGAATACCAAAAATGCTCCTTAGGTATCTATCTACCTCCTGTAGAAATCTCAAGATCACTAGATTTTTAGTTTGAAAGTTATACCCAAAACATTAGGTCTCTGTCCTGCGGAATTCAGAACTAATGATCTCTGAAATTCAAATTTTTAGGTCATCTTCCTTTGGGATATAGAGCAAACCTTGAATATCAAAATGTTTCATAATTTTGTGATAGCAATGCTCACAAAATTTCAGCATTCCTGCATGTGTATATTGAGAAATATCGAATTTTAGTCAGCTACTGTTTGCTGTCCAAACTGCTAGACAGAGCTTTGGTAAATGAATTTTTCAACCCCAGTAAAAGTTAAATCTGTTCTGGAGTTGAATACCAAAGTTGTGGATTATGAAATTCTACATATGCTTACCAAAATTTAGAAATTTTTGACACTTGAGGCGAGAGATATGAATTTATTTCTAAGAGTTGTTGCTGTCCAAATTCTGAAAACTTCCATTTGAAGTCTCCTTAGACATGCCTACTTGTCATTTTGTTGGCAAAATTATGGATGTATATCAAATGCAATATCACATGGTTTCGATGGACGGAAATCCTCTCCTCAGTTTCAGAGGAGTAGTTGATGTAGAGTAAACCGGTAACAATCCGTCACCGCCATCTAACTTGTGCCATGCATGTGGCTATTGCCTCCCATTTGGTGTGGTGATCCATGCATGAGGTTAGCTCAGTTTCAATATGCTCTCGCGTAGAAAATGCGTTATTAGCACCATGAGAGCATGGCCCAAGCATTGGGTACCAAATGAAATCATTTGATAGCTAGGATTTTTTTTTCTTCCAGCGAAATCATGATAAGGTCTTCTTATAATTTCCTTGAAATTTTGGGAATAATTAAAAAAAATAATAATACAAGCATGGGTTGAAACTTTGTATTCAGCACGCTCATCAAAATTCAGCCTCCTCGTGTTCCTACTCTAAGAGTTGTGAACATGTTTGTGAACCTTGGCTTGCTGCACAACCGCCAAGGTAGAGTAGGGGTTTTCGGATTCGTGAGTATGATTTCTTAGCTGACGTGTTCGCTCCCGTATCATGTGGGTATTCTCTCTAAAGCACTCAACTATTCCTGGATGTTGACATCATGGGTTCGATCACTATTGATCTCCCAACTTTGAAAATGTTTCTTTTTGACCTTGCTCAACGATTCTGAGGGCAATAAAATGAATACGGAGTATCGACACCTTCTTACCTACATAAGGAACATATCATATCTTTTGTCAAGTCAACTAAAACTCCGTTGTGCTCTTTTTCTTTGGTCGTTTTCCCCACGCTTTCTTTAGATAGGAGACAACACTTCAACTCCTTATAGCCATGAAACGTTGGTCCCACAACTTTCTCGCATTGGTATCCCAACTTTTCTCGCTCTAAAATTCCTTGCCTCAAACTTGATTTTTTTTCCTTATGCTTGCTCACAAACAAATAAAAGAGAACATGGTTACAAGGCATCAAAAATCTGTTGGTAAGCACATGAGCATCCTCACCGCATGCATATCTTGCAACCTTAATAACATAAATCATGGGCATGGGAAATGCATTGCACAACATGTGCATTTGGGACATTGGATGAACTAACATGCATATGTCCTAACGGTTTCCCATCTTTCTACTCTATCACCCTTTTTCCTGGTGATGTTGATGTTTCCCTAACTAAAGGTGCCACGACGGAACCTAGGGTATCATGTGGTCTGCAGCCATATGATTATCACAAGGAGCGCGCCGGGTATCTTAGGTTATGGAAAATGACTCACCACAATTTTGTTCCCTACTCTTTGATTGCTTCGCCTTTCTTAACTAACTCCATGGGTGCAATAAAGCATACTGACTATGCACCATGAGCAACATATCTCATGAGCATATGCATCAACGCATTTCATCAACATGTGCATCAGCATGTGTGCACTACATCATGCACGCATCATGTGCATCACTCATTATGCATCATTACATAAGCATCATATGCTCATGTGCATATACATCATACTATATGCACCTCATCATAAGCATCATTATGTGCACCATTCCACTAATGCACAACTCATCTATATGCATTAATATTGCAAGCATGTCTCATTGGTGCACCACATATCCGAGTTAAAAGTCATTGCACCACCAATGGGATGAAGGATGTCGCTAATACTCATAACATAAGTGACATGTGAGCAAGCCTTTCTGAAATTCCTGTACTAGCCTGTCTTTGTATATCTTTCCCACTAAATATCTGTAAGAACTCCTGGTAACGGCTCTCTATGACTTTACCATCCTTAACTATTCTTATGAACTAACATCAGAGCTATGATGGTAGAACCCTTAAGCCATCATCGAACCCTTGTTATTCTCCAAAAATATTTCTTTTAGCAATCTTAGTAGGGTCAATTGCTAAGATTCCCATTCCTTATAGAGATCCTTATGAAAACTTTTCAACTCGGTCTTCTTTCGATTAATCACACAAGTTTGCCCGATATCAACTTAACCGAGTTAAGGTGAAGGTGTATAAACAGAGAGATGTTTCATGAGCAATCAAGGTTCTCCAAAAGTCAAGATATGAGGAGCTTCGAGAACTCGGTGAATTGTGATCCTTTTTAATGTTTCTTTCAAATTAATGGAATCAGGATATAAGAAAACACAAGTTTGGCAAATCCTTCGATCAAGCCTTCTCAAAGCAATTTTGGTTCAAAATTGAGGACACCTCGAGCTCTTTTCGATTTCTCCAATACCTTGGTTAATTCTCTAAAGCCATTTATCTCATCCTTTTCAGAGCTGTGATGACAGTATGCAACATCAACGCTCTACCGTCTCTTCTCAAAGCTACTGATCACCGCCTACGCCTTACTGTAGTGCCATTGCCAAGTTGCCAAGGGCATCTCGATGGTAGTGCACCCTCTCGTCGACATACCAATGGTTATCGTCTATAACAACTGTCAGATCACTACCCCTAATGGGTGGCCTATGTATGACATGAATAAGATAAAGATAGGACCCTCCATCCGCCTTCTTCTTCGAGTTGGTTAAACTCGGGAAACAATTTTCTCTTTCTAAAATTCCTTTGGAGGATGAGGAATGTTCTTTAAGGATATGAAATGAATCGGCCTTCTTATGGATGACACGGACGACAATCTCCGCCGAGAGAAAATCCCTTAAACCCGGAAACGAATACTAAAGATCTTTGACCGCCTACATATCCGTGTTCCATCAATTCTGTGCCACTCCATTACCGCCGTGTTTCACTACAGCGGCCAACGCTGTAGTAATCTACTGGTCCTGTCTCTAACGCCAAGCGTTCCATCATTACTACACTGTGGTGACCATCAGTAAAGAGGGGAGTATCGATCTTTAATCACCCGACCACCCTTTGTAGAACATGGCTACTAGCTTCTTTCTTAAAAACAAACCCCTATAGAACCTTCGGATCGAGTTCTCTAACTTTCTGACCTGTTGATATGCATGTTCATCAATAACTACCATACTCGAATTTTTGTACTCTTAGGGAGTCTAATTGGATCGTCATGAACTTTCAGGGAAATGGAATCCACCACGGGAGATCCAGTCAATCTTCGACCCAATGAGATGTCCCCATCTCTTCCACCAACACGGAGGTGGTGGATATCTTTGCCAACACCATGAAAATTTTGGAGGGCCAAAATTTGGTGTTAAGCCAACTAGTGCAAAATGTCATCCATAATCGTTATCAAGGACTATCGCAAACTAGTCTATCCGACGAGTCTTTCCCAAGCAATTTCGAGAATCTATTATGGAGCAAGTCTATCTATTCAATCTATTGATGAATCATGAAGCTCAAAATCAACGAATCAAGATTCCAATCAGCAACTCCTAGATTCACTAATGCCACCGTCGCAACTTCCTATGGAACTTAGGGAGGAAGAAAGAAGGAATAAGAGTCACAAGCGAGATTTGCCAAAGATTGACTTGAATGGATGGGAAATTACATGCACCGAACTTCCCTCCCGTGAGAAAAAGCCAAGCAACCCAGCTAGTGTTGTGGATCAGCCCATCAAAACCCAGTGGGTCCCAAGGTCCAATACACCCACACCTCGTCTCTGCTTCAATTGTAGAGATCCGGGACATTTTGTGAGGAAGTGCCCGAAAACTGAGCAGAACAAAACAAATCGGCACGGTCGAGGCTCAAGAGCCAAGCAGGGAAGTCAAGGCAAACGACCAAAACCCCAAGTGAAACAAGGCAAACATAACTTCACCGGTATACATTTCTATTTGAGAACAACCTCCCCGAAGCTAGTTTTTAAATTCCTAATCTCGGGACGAGATTTCTTTTAAGGGGGGTAGACTGTAACATCCCTGATGTTTACTTGGGCTAATGACATTAATTACATGAGTTAATCAAGGTTAATCACCTCCTAAGCATGTTTGACATGATTGGACACACTTTTGCACTAAAGACCTCGGTCAAAATCTCAAACCACGGTCAAACCCTAGATCTACTTTAAAGGCTGAAATGGTTTTCTTGCGCGTTCTCCAAATTTCAATATAGAAGTTCAAAATCTGCCAACACGAAAGTTGTTCGTTATTTCCGGGAACACATTTTTTGTAATTGGCGGACATTCCAATTTTGAGTGCAAATTGGCCAAAAATCGAGTTGAACGCGCTGTGAACGATGAACCGAGCCGTGGAAAATCTGCAACTTCGGCCGACGTTCCCGGACAAACCGTTGATCAAAACATATGTCGCCCTTCGGGAAAGTTGTAGATCTATAGCTCCTCTACAACTTTCGTTTTTAGAGATTTTCAACTTAGTTGGAACTTTTTGGAGTTATGCAATTTCGAAGCAGGCTAAATGGAATGAAAAACGGTCGGAGCGCCGGAACGCCAGACCGCGCTCTGCGTCGCGCGGCCATCCAGCCCTGGCTTTCGCGCCTGGTCCGTACACCGTCACAGTAGCCAGTCCACGTGCACGCGCACGCACAGTACCTAGGCCATGTGGACCCGCGCACCTCGATACTGGCCAGGTGGCCATCGCCAGAGAGCCACCGTCCGCACCGCCAGTAACACGCGCCGGTCGCCGCACTTCTAAGCCGCCGCCGCCCGGCAGGTGGACGCGCCGGTTGGTGCCACGCGCGAATGGGACCTTCCTTGGGTCGCCACCTCCTCGTATTCCCCTCCTTATTCGCGAGCAAAAACGAACAACGAGCCGCATGACCTTCTCGTCCGTTCCGCCGTCCTCCATGGTCGTCGCCTCCAAGCTTCTCTTCACCGCCATACCATACCCTCCACCCCTTCCCTAAGACACGCGAGAGCCCCCGGAGTCGCCCGTTGCCCGGCCCGGCCCGAGCCTCAACGGGGATTCGAACTGCAGCGGTCTCCCTGCCGCCCGTCCGCCGCCGACGCCCGTCCACGTCTCCACCCCGTCCAAGCCCCAAAACTAGATCGTGGTGAGCCCCTTGTCAATCCCCACCACTTCCCCGGTCCATCCCGGCAACGAGCTCGCCGGATTTTGGATTTCCCCGTCGCTGGCCGCGGCCTGGACTACATTGCAAGGCTCAAGTTCTTCGCGGGGTGATTTATGCAAAGTTCCAGGGACCCGGCTGTAAAGGTCGTTTTAGGGATTCGGCAGTACCTTCGAAAAATCATTAAAAATCGTAGAAAAATCAGAAAAATGCAAAACCAATTTTGTTGGTTTCGTGGTGAAGAGATCTATCTTTTCTAGAAAACATGTATAGGGTTTTTCTGTACAGTTTTTGAATTAAAAATTCAAACGCAGTTTGGAGTGTTTTTAGTGCAGTTTAAAATATACACATGCTATGAACTTGAATTTTGAATATGTTGCTCTTTATGGCATGTCTAGATCTGTGACAAAAATTTGCATGATTTTGATGTATATATTTTCAGTTATGATTTTTGTAAGCTTTATGCTAGGATAAGTTTGATGCTTTTTATAGCACCTTTAATGAACTTTTCTTTGAGCACAACTGCACCCTAGGGCTTTGCCTTGATGATTAGTACCCCTGGTATGATGGATGTGATTTTAGGGAATTGTTTGCTTGGTGTTTTGGATTTAATCTTGTGTAGGAGCTTAAATTCAAAATCTGGAAAATAAATTGAATTTGCAACCATGCTTTGGTCAGAAACTCATTTTTGGCATACATGACCTGCAGGAGAAAGTTGAGATCAAAAAGTTTATTAAATCTTTTTATATGAATTAATGTTGTTTTGCTAGGCTGCAATTTGTCTTTTTCGTATAAATTAATTTATAAATGATCTGAGGCCAAATTTTGGTGTGAGAACTTAAACTAAGTATATGTTGCTGTGTGCAAAAGATTGGGTTCATTGGAAGTGTTTTTGATTTAATTTTGATTTATGGTTGAAAGGCTTGCTTTACATAATTAAGGAAAGCAATGGAAATTAAATGTGCTAAATGGTAAAATCATGTTTGGTTCTGTTTTTAATATTTAAACACAACACCCTTGCTGTTTGGTAAAGTTAAATAACTTAAATTACTTAACTGTGCACACAATCACCATCAAGATTAACTTTAATATACTGCATGTGCATGTAAACGTGTAGATCTCCCCGACGGTACGTACACACTCGCCCAGGAGGGAGACGGAACTGTTGATGGTGAGCTGAACCAGATGGGTGTGCAGCAAGACCTGGACCAAAGTCCAGAAGAGCCCAAGGCTTGTGTTGGTGTAGAGTCTGAGGAAGGCAAGCACCGGTGTCATCTAACCCATCTTTTAAACAATGAAAATCATGTCCTTTACTTTTCAGCATTCATGCTTTACTTTGTGCATTTAAGTTTCAGGAGTTGTTTTGAAACCTAGTTGCATGATCCTTAGGACTCCTATGCTCTTTTACTAGTATGTTAGGAACGCTAGTGCCATGCTCTAAGGATACGGTAGAAGTCGAGTAATAACTCATTGCTCGCGAGATATAGGATGCTTATGTTGGAATCATAAGTTGGTTAAATTGACTCGCTCATGTGGTAAGAGCAATGGGTTCGGTCTCGACCGAGTAGCATTGTGCTTTGGTTTAAGCTATTGAACGTACCAAGTGCTTGTCGGGAATGGGACCGGTAAGCCTAGTACCTTCGAACCGGGGCGGGATCTTTCTAGCTACCCGCTTGGGATGTGTCTCCGGGCTAGCTACCCGTGGTATAGTGTGTGAGTCCGGACCGGTCGGGTTAGACCCTCCGGATAACCGTGTACCGCAGTTTGTAGCGTCCGATCCTAAACTCGTGGGATGTTGGGAACCGCCTGGTTGGGGTAGACACCGCACTTGGTCTACCTTCTTCCGTGTATCTTGGGTTTACCTTGCAAGGATATAAATCGATCGATCGTCGGTCACTCGCCGTTATCCGAGTCGGCTTGACCACCTGGCTACCCCATGTTTATTTAGGGAACAGTTCGGATTAATATTGTTACTCGTTTAATATTGTTTGAACAACATGCTTGTTTAGTGCGGGTGCTCACATAGAATAGTTAACATACTAGAACTTGAGCTAAAACATGAGAGTAAGGATCAACTCTTAGTCGCTTTTGGCAAAACAAACCCACAAGCCAAAAAGCCTTGCATGTCTAGTCTTACTTTATTTTTGTCGGGTAAGTCTTGCTGAGTATTAGTACTCAGCCTTGCTTAATTTGTTGATTTCGGTAATCCTCTCGGCTCGGTGTCATCCCGGAGGGGTGGGAGGTTGAATGGGAGAACGATGATGATGAGTGATATGCATGGATGGCCTCCTATGTGTATCACGCGTTAGTTTACTTTCCGCTGTTTAAACTCTGAATCACTTTTACTTTTATGTACAAAAACCTGGTTTGTAATAATGTTAACTTGTGAAACTTTTTATGTAATGTTGTACTCTGGTCCCGCCTTCGTGTGGGCTTAGCGCATATCAGCGATCCTGTTGTATGTGATTTACCGGGCTTTACCCGGCGGAAGCGACAGAATAGTTCTTTATTATTGCTTAATGGTCACGTGGACCGGCTTAGGCGATAATACGGAACTATTCCGGGCGGTTCCGTCACATCCACGTGATGTCCACCATATTGACAAAGGCTATTAAACTTCCGTGCATATTGATACACAGTGTCAGATCCCGGCTTAAGGGCCAGTAACTCCCTCATCTTCCTATCCATTAATCCCTTAGGAATGTGATGGCTCTTGATAGCTTGCTTGAATTCATCCTAAGTGACAGCATGCCCCTGCTGCATAGTCTTGAAATGATCCCACCACATTAAGGCTTCACCTCGCAGTTGCAGAGCTGCGAAGTTGGCCTTGTTTTCCTCTGAGCAAGGTAGTACAAAGGCAGAGAACTTGGCCTCGATTGCCTTGATCCATGCCTCAACTTCCAGGGAGTCTTCCGCCTTGCAAAAGGTCGGGGGCTTCATCCCAATGAACTGAGCGTAGGTGGTGACCTGTTTAGGCCCCTCATGATTGGCCCCATGTGGTGGCCCTCGGTTCACCTGCTGGGTGATCAGTTGCTACGTCTGCAGGATCTGATGCATCACCTCGGTTTGAGTGGCCACAAAGGCCTCCGACGGCGTCATGGGCGGTGGTGGTGGGAGATCACCACTACCGGTTGCTCCGAAACCGTTGGGAGAGCTACACGTGGGTCCCACCATCTGAAATGCGAGCCTTTATTAGACACATAGCCATAATCTTGCTTAGAAGGAAATGACAAGTGTAAACATTCATGACAAAAGCTCATTTTTGTATTCACTCAAAAATGGCAGCAACACAGTCATAGAATGTTTCATATCTGTCGGTGCGGAAAGTAGTCCCGAAACTAACTAGTACGAGTGTTGAGATCTATCTCTCAATGGCTGGTGCTAAGCAACACGATGACAAAGATTTGATCCTGGTTCCGGCCGTGGGCCGTACGTCCAGCAGGGTGTGCTCGAGGCACTGTATTGCGTTGCACCGTGGTGCTTGCAGAGGGGAGCTACAAGCGTGGAGGGAAAGGAGGAGGAGCCTCCAAGTCCCTGAGGTTTGATTGAGGTAGAGTGCCAATATCATGGTGAAGGCGGAAAACGTGCAAGTGTGCTGATCTCCCTCCTCTGTCCCAGGGGACCGCCTCCTCCTTTTATAGGCCAAGGGGAGGCGGTTTACAATCGTGCCGCACAGCTCTACCTACATGTGGCGGTATGGCGTACAACGTCGTGGAGTGGGCGGCCGTCTTGGCGAATCTTGCTTCTGGCGGGACGTCGCGGTGAGTCCTATGCCTGTCCAGGAGCGACTTCGAGGGTAGTGGCGTGGGAGCCTCTTGTTTGGTCATCGTCCGTATGTCAGTGTGAGGGTTGTGTTGATGGAGGGCTGGAGGTCACACAGTTGCGGGTGTAGCGATGTCTTGTCATCCCGTGCTCCCACAGCATCAGGGGTGGTGATGCAGTGCACGGGATGGCGGTACAACGGCGGGGATGGCCGCACAGGGCCGGAGGTGATGGAGGAGACACGCCCCGTTGGCCCGACGTCACGGCATCGTCCTGCGTGAGCGCGGGGTAGGCATCCATACCTCTTTCGAGGGTTCCGCCGTTTCCCCTCGAGGGGTGCGACGTGGAGGTCGTACGGGAGTGGGCAGCACAGTGTCACGAAGTTGACACCGTGTTGACAGTGAAATTCCATCAACCTAGCCATGAGTTTACCTTCAGTGTTGGCATGAGTTTTATACCTTATCCATTGGTACTAACCCCCTTGGTATAACAAGTTCGTTCGTGCATGTCGGTTTTGGAGTTTAGTGTTTATGCAGGGTTTTAGCGTTGAAAGCAAGACTTCCAGGATAAGTTCATCAAGCACCTTGTGACAAGACCTTGACGCCCAGTACAAGTCATGCAATGAAGTAAATATGACTCCAAGAAGCCCAGGGACCAAACCCGAGTAGATGACAAACTCTGAGGACCTAGCCAGAAAAGCGTCGAATCTTGCGAGACAAGGAGCTTCGTCCAACTCAGAGAGAAACTGATGACAAGGGCCCACATGCATAAGGGGGATCTAGAAGACTCGGGAACCAACACCGGGCGAAGGAGGCCGCGGACTGGGCTGAAATGGGCCCAGGCCGGCCGGCCCAGCCCCTTTCGAGGCCCAGTCGCCCCCCTTTGACCCAGGTGCCTCTCGGGCTATTTATAGCCCCCTGACCGAGAGCCACACATCAATCAATTCGTCATTCGCCGCCGATGAGTAGAGAAGCTTGAGGGACACCATCTCGGAGAGGAGGGTCGTGCTAGTTGTCTAGGGTCTCCCTAGCCGACGTGGGAACTTTGCATGGAAGACCACGTCGGAGCTCTGGAGCAAGGATCAAGATCGAGGTAGGATCCCAGTGGTGATCTTTTTCATGTAATCATTCATGGAGAAGTTTTATAGTGAATCCGATTTCTAGCGATCAAGTGCCTTCTCGATGATTTTGTTCTCCCTTGGTTTTGCTTCTTCCCCAATCTATACTTAAGATAGATTGCATAGGGTGCTCTTGTAGCCGTGGTGGCTAGAGGTGCATACCGGACCGACCAAGTGATTTCAACTTGTTCTTATCGAACTCGCCCTAGGCTAACCCGCACGAATAGGGGTGCGTTGTGACAGAACGGTGGCTCCAAAAGGCGGGCGTCTTCGGAATCGGACTGGAGGCCACGGTTTAAAGATGCTTTTAATGAGATTCTCTTTTCTGTCTTCATCTATCTTGTTTGGAGCTACAACATAAACATGTAGACTCTCTAGATTGGTTATCTCCTTGCTTTCTCTTGCTACCTCTTAGTAGATTGGATTAGATGTGTTTTCTTGAATAGTTAGTAGATTAGATGCAACTTGGTTGTTCAAAAGATAGCTTTCCTTGCTTTACTAGATTGAATCCTTGCATTGCACATTGTTCCACGGATTCGATTCCTTGGGTTCACCACTCGAGGGAAGAAGGGTCCCTTGACTACGACAGGGGATTTGTCCGCTTGCAAATCCATATGTACTTTGATACGAATATACACCGTCAACACACCGGCCTTACCACACAGCTCCCGCACAGTGCTGAGGATGGCCGCATAGGGCGGGTTGGTGGAACAGCGCTAGGATACGATTCCCAGGCGGTGTCAGAGGACCGACGTGGCAGGGATTCACTTTTGACTCGGGCGCCCGCGTCGTGTCAGAGCATTTAATGCTCTAGTCGGGGAGTGGGCGCAGGGGCCGTGAGCTCGGGGCGGCCTCGAGCGTGGTGGAGATCCGCTCGAGAAGGCGTCTAGCCCTCGAGCGAGGCAAAGATTCGCCCGAGGGGGCGTCCTGCCCTCGAGCGAGGCGGAGATTCGCCCGAGGGGGCGTCCTGCCCTCGAGCGAGGCGGAGATTCGCCCGAGGGGGTGTCCGGCCCTCGAGCGAGGCGGGGATTCGCACGAGGGGTGTCGAGGCCGACCGCTTGATGGGCCAATGAGGTTACTCAAGCCGTGGGCTCCTCTCTGCACCAGACCGTGACTATGCGAGGTGTAATCTAAGGTTTGTTGGTTCGTTTATGCTTTATTGTTTAGCAAAAAAATGGGGTTTTTCCCTGGTCACTAGGGGACCCTCGTGGCTGTCCCCGACAGAATCCAACAACACAATCACCGAAATATTCTCCAAAATCGGTTAGTAGATGCATAATTTCATACGCTTCAAAGTTGCCTTTCAACACCGCAGCGAATTTCCACTTCGCACGCCCGAAGAAGGCAATTTGTGGAAAGTTACCCAGCTGTCCTGGCAGTCGGTGGACACTCACCGAAAACTCCATAGTTCTCTGTACCTTTATGCAAAAATGCTGAATTTTGGCGAGCATGGTTATTGTAACATTCCACACAACTTTGGTATTCAACGCTTGATAAGATTCCAACTTTTAACTGCTCAAAAACTCCCATTCCTAAGCCTTATTTTGCTGGTTGGGCAGCAGCTAGGACTAGGTTAGAGATTGCATAACTCTTAAAAGAAAAAGCACGGTTGCTGAAATTTTTAGAGCACGATCGTCACAAAAATTCCAACAAGTTGGGTAGACAACATCGATCTCGATTCTGATCACAAATTTCTTAAGCATTCCTTACAACAACATTACAGATAAAGGTGTCCATAGAACATTACAAGGTTCAAGGTTTGAAATTACCACATTACAACATGGGTTACATTGCAGTCACACTGCACAAAAGCATACTCCTACAAATCAACCTAAAGGTTATACATAGGAGTACGATTCTTCTTATTGCAATACCACGACAACCTAGTTGCCGACCAAAGCACCACTACCAGCAAGTGAAGCTGGTGGGGTCAGTAGCGGTGGTCCATCCTGACTTGTCTGGTCAAGACCAGACTGTCCCTGCTGCTCCTCTGGAGGTGCCTGTACCGGAGGTAGGGGCTGTAAAGCCACTATGGCCTGCATAGCTTCTATCTGAACCTCTGCCTCCTCAACCTGCTGCTACATCTCAGCGATGTTCTATAACAGTGTCAACCTCTCGATGTCGCCAGCATCTACGTCTTCCTGGAGTGTAGTGACCTCTGCCTCCAGGTCCACGATGCTCTGTAAGCGGTCACCTCTCTCTAACTCCAGCTGGAACCTCCTGGCACGCAGCTGGTCGTTCTCCTGCTGAGTCTGAGCGAGAGTGAAACTCAGCTGCTGGTAGGTTGCCGAGAGATGGTGCCATTACAACCTAGCCGTCTCCAAACGTTGACCGATCACTGAAGCAGTGGTGTAGCGCAGCCCCTGAAGTGTGAACAAGACGTTGAGGCAACGCGTCAGTGTCCGTGTGACGTCCAGTGGCTCAGCTAGCAAAAGCAGCTCCTGAAGGTGGTCCATACGATCCGACCACGCTGGATCGTGTGGGCTCATGGCCGGAAACAACCCAAACGGAGAGAGAGCCACTACTGTAGGGTTGTGGTTGCAAAAGTCCGTCAACACCCGAAGGGCGACTGATTCGGCAGACTCGTGCCCACGGAAACCCCATTACACGAAGCTCAAGTCAAACCAGTCGGGGTGGTCCGATTGTGGTGGTACAGTGGCGATCACCCTGCAATGTGGAACGCCTAAGCGCTCAAACTCGGCCACCTCGTAGGTAGGTAGGGTGGTGTAGCCAGCGGCGCTGAGTGCTTCCCGCGCAAGGCGTGGAAAACCCTCCCAGTGCAATCCGTTGGTACGGATTGTACCGTCAGCGTCGTACTCGTGGAACACGGGGAAAGCCATCTGTACAAAAGATGTATCACACATTAGGACTCGAAGCGAGCAACGTGTAAAATGGTGAAATTCTGGAAGTTGTGAATAAAATTCATAACTAAAAATCCAGAACCTCATTTCCCAATTTTTATAGGCTACTCTGCAAGGCTTTTATACCCACTGTTGGTATTCAAAGGTTGAGCTAGATCATTTAGGAACAAGGTCGAAAGTTGAAAAAAATTTCAGTTTCTGCCTTGCTGAAAAACAGCCTGACCTAAGTTCACTAAAAAGGGTACAACTCAACTTTTACAGAAGCCATGACCATGAATTTTTGTGAGCAAAAACTAGATTAGATATGGAGCAACTTTGGTTTAGATCAACCATTCTAATTACTCCTAGAACATGGTGCAAAAATAGAGCGAACAAACCTTACAAGAATTTGGACAGCATAACACCTATGCATGAGAGGTAGTCTAATTTATAGAAAGCACACACTAGCAAATTCTTCCTTAGTGAGCATATAAGTTCCGCTTTGGGTCCATCTTTAATTTGTTTTGATTTTTAGTATGCATGCAAGACGTCCTATTTGACCTCACATGACAATCAAGCCAAAACTCGAAGTTAGTGCCGGTGGCAAGGCTTTTATTCGTATCTCCCTATAATAACTAGTCGAGAGCTACTCGGTACTCACTTAGTGTCTAACGAAGCGCTGTTATGTACCTACAGAAAAAGAACCTTCCGTGCCAGTATGTCACAAAAGCGTCCACATACATCCCCGTTCACTATAGAAACGGTATCCATGCGTTAAGCCGCTGCATGGACAGCGTCCAACCTCGGATACGCTCCTTTTGGAATGAAGCGAATTCTTGCCTCGCATATACAAAATGCAGAACGTCCACGTATGGCAAAACGTGGTGAGACACAGATGCGACGGTGGGTTCCCTTTGGAATCGGTCCCATCCATTTCTCGGATGACTTCCATGCAGTACCACCACGTATAACGAAACGTGATGAGACGCAGATGCGACGTGGGTGCCCATTTGAATATGTCCCATCCATCCCTCACAGGACTTTCCTGTGGTACCACCACGTATAGCAAAACGTGATGAACTAGTAGGATTGTACAAAAAGTAAGTTCTGACAGAAAGTAAATGTGCCGGAAGATAGTAAAATAAACCATAGATTAGTAAGCCACCTGAAAGAACCCAAAAATTCCCTCTAGGGCCTCTCGGTCTAGTTTATCCTTAAAGGACCAACGTGTTTTGCAAATCCAAACAATCTTGGCAAATTTTATTCAAAAACCAGTGATTAAGGTTATTAATTAATCTCCGGTGCATATAATTGCTCTGATGCCAGCTGTGACAACCCGCCTAGGAAAATACCATACTATCACCTAAACCAATCCACTTGGTCATTAAGCAATAATAAAGTATCATCCTATCGTTAGTTGCTGGGTTGAGGCCCGGTAAATCACTCACATAGCAACAAGGATCGACATATATGCATTAAAACTCACGCGAAGGTGAGTCCAGAGACAATACATGATTAACATCCGAAATTTACCCTGAAGGGTTTAATTATTACAAACCGAAGTCTTTTGTCATGACAACGCAGTTCAAAGTTTTAAAACAGCGGAAATGAACTAAACAGAGCGAGGAAACACCACGGGAGGCCAGCCATGATGCCTTCATTCATCGTCCTCCACCCACTCCAGCTCCCAGCCAGGCGGGATCTCTCCGGGCCACACATCAACAAAGGCAATACCTGGAACCACAGATTAAAGCAAGGCTGAGTATACTAATACTCCCTCCGGTTTGGTAAATGAAGTCATTTTGGATAAGATTTGAGTCAAACATTGGGAATATAAATCATGAATAACTTTTAATTCGTCGAGTTTGGAAATGTGAAAACTACATGAATAGATTTGACGTGCAATAAACTTTCATAAAAGTATACATATGTTAATTTTTAATAAATATTCTTATAAAAATAAGAAGTCCGTTGACGGATAAAACTCGTATCCACCTACGATCCGCAAGCATACGGACTTACACCTTTTTCACCACGGGATTCCCAAGGTTCTTGTCAATCCGCGGAGCAAGGGGATTACTAGCGCTTAACCAAGTACTAATCTAGTTGACTAAGGAAACCTTTAAAGAGAGTATTAATCTAAAAGTAAAGACAATCTAACCTAAGTTAATCTAAGTTAAGTTGATCAAACAAATCTAGGTTTAAACTAGATGGTAAAGGGGTGAACACAAGAGAGTGAGTAAGAAAGATAAGCGTTCCCTCCCTAGGATCTAGGATAACATGGTATGCATCTACTACACGAAAGCGGTAAACCAATCTACCGGGGGTTGTGACCACGGTTTCGCCCTTTCCCTCCTCTCGTCTCGTCACTACGCGAAGGTATTCGTAACTAGACCTATGATGGACACGGTATGTTGATGGAATCTATGGGAGTAGCGGATATCATACGCCCGAAAAACACGGTGGCCTACGTTAATCATCAAAGCATCATCAACATGAAAACAATAGATTGAAACCACGAATCAAGTAGCGATCACATAGCATGTATCCATCTAATCCTAGGGATGAACGGAGACATTACCCCATCATCTTACACGGATTGAAGCACATAGGGGTGATGGAGACTCCGGAGAACGTCGTCGATGAAGATGGCGGCAATGGAGCTTGGGAACACCCCTAGGCCAGCGGCTTGGAGTCCTCCTCTTGCTTCCTTCTCTCCGCCGGTGTTGATCCTTGCGACGAGCTCATCTAACTCTCTCCCTCATCTTGCGGCGGCGGTTTTCTGGTGATTGGCGTCGGTAGGATGATTTGTTCGATGTGGCGGCCGACGGCGGCGGAGGGAATAAATAGATGAACACCTAGGGCAAAGGGGGCACCGAACCGACCCCAGAGTGGGCTGGGCCGGTCGGCCCGGGCCGGCCAGCCCCCGTGCCCATTTTGACCCGGTTCGGCCCCGGTTTCCTCCCCCGATTGCTTCTCGCGTGATCCCTTATTTGTGTGCACTTGCATGTGGGCCTTTGACGTCGTTTCCTTCACGGTTAAGGCTTGAATCCTTGCTATGCAAGCTTCACTATTTTCCGGTTGAGTCCCTGAAGATTTGCACATTGACGCTTCGGTCCTCGGGTCATTTGGAGTCATGTTCATCGCGTGTCTTGACTCTTATCGGGCTTCATGATCTTCTTCCAAAGTGCTTGGTGAACTTATCCCGAAAGTCTCCTCTTTAGCGTAGATTTCCTGCGTAAACAACAAACTCCAAAATCGACATGCAAGTGTGAACTTGTTATATCATTAGTATGCCTAATGGCGGGTTAGTTGCAAATCATAATCAAAACCAATGTATAACAAGTAGTCTAGGTTGACGGAAATTCACCGTCAACATCTCCCCCATGCTTAAACCTTGCTCGTCCTCGAGTAAGTAATCCTTTCTGAAAAGGGAAATCGGTGTTGCCTTCCAATGTTGTCCCTGCACTTAGTCATTCATGACGAGGCAAATTGCTCTCTCTTCAATTTATTTTTAAAGTTCAAGTTGTGACCGACTTCTTTTTCATTATGGAAGATAGACTAACAATAAAGAACAAGCCACATTTAACACAATGCTCTCAAACTTAAGTGAACTTCAAACCATTACCTTGTCACATGGAAGATTTTCAAAAAGATGCATATCCAACATAAGTGAAAATCTCTTGCAAGAGATCATGGAACACTCATCTCATCAAGTCACTTAAGCCTATACTAGATTATTTTCAACCTACTCTACTCATATGTGATAGTGGAAGGCTTATGTGGAGCTTGGAAGGTTAAAAACAATCCTAGCAAAACATATCCGAAATATTGTCAAATTAAGAGAGAGGTCTATTGGAATTACCGAGACTCGTCAAAAAGGCCATGGAAAATAAATATTGGAAAGAGAGAGAGGCATGAAACACACACATTTAGATAAGTGGATATGTGCAAGTGGCAAATGGATGATCTCGAGGCACGAGTGAAGTCCTCGTTATCGGATTGCACATGGTTGGAAGATTTGAGTGTGGATTTGTCATCAAGGCACTTGAGAACTTATGAAGCAAAAAGATCCGAGTAGCATCTTTATTATTTTTTTTACTTTTATTCTATTTCCTTCTCATTTTTCTCTCTTTCTTTCTTTCTCTTTTTTCTTTATTCTTCCTTTTTTCCTTACTTTTATTTTCTTCTCATCATAATATTTTTTTCTTCTTTCATTTTTTTCTTCTTCTTTTTTTTCTTTTGCTCTTCAAAACTTTTTGCAACATAATACTTACATAGCATTTGTGTCAGAGAATGACTCCTCCCCCATGCTTGAACGATGCTCGTCCTCAAGCATAAAAGAGAGGGGAAATGACTGCTAAAGTAAGTATAAATTCCATAATCTTGCGGAATATTTGAATCTTCATCGAGAATTTTACTCCATACTCAAATTGGGTTGTGGACAAGGAGGTGATCACAAAAAGATGTTTTTGGTTTAGGGTGGATGCCCAGCGAAGTTTGTGGAATTTTCGATGTGAAAACTCACAATGCATGGACAAAAAGGCTAGCATGAAAAAGTTACACAAAGGAATGACCAGCTTCTTAGTCTCTAACCATAGAAATCAATCCTAATCCAACTCATCAAAACATATGTTTGCAATCTTCGGGTTTTGTTATCATAAAACATATGTGTATATGGCTTTGGTAGGTAGAACTTTGCAAGAGCATCACAAATATGTAGATAGCATAAAAGTTAAGTTTTCATAAAAACAACAAGTTATTCGGCTATCCATAAACTTAAATCAAAGAGCAAAGATATGTATGTGGGTCTAGAGCATAGTCATTTCACCTCCACAAATAAAAGAGCTGGTATTTAAATTAATTTCAGATCATATTATAGAGAGCAATTAGCCAAGACATGTATAACTTCATGTAGGTAAAACAAAGCGGCAACTTTCATCATCTTTCCGTAAGCATAGGCAATATAGAACATCGAGGTGAACACATGGTCATGCTTATCTATTGAAAGTAAAAAGAAACCTAGGTTGTCCTCCTAGTAGCCATGTTATTGTTTGAAGAGAAAAACAAAAGGTTGCACCTAGTTGAGGTTGAAGGCATACTTACAAGCATTTGTGTTTGGAAAAGAGAAGGTCCATGGAGATGTTACCATCCTTTGTAATTCTTCGTTGCCTTCTTCCGACATCTCCATGTATCGATGTGGCTTTTGCTTTTGTCTTGATTTATTAATGCTCCTAAACTTCTGAATTTGATCTTGTATGCTTAATGGATTCATTGGTCACCCTTCTCTTCAATGTTGTCATCACCACCTCCTCTTTCTTGTTCTCATCATCTCCTTGTTGTCTCTTTTCATGGATTTCCCCCTCTGTCCAGAACAGAACATATATCGAAATATAGCTCTATTGAAAAGTTTATGAAATTACCTTTCCAACATGTGGTCATTCATCGAAAACGGAGTTCAAACAAGGGAGCTATGTCCGTTTTACTTCGGCGTTGTGTGCTGTCCAAAACTGATTTCAGGATGTGTTGCACTCGGTGATTCGGGCATAACCGCTTGTAGGAACCTCCGTTTGTCTTGATTCTTGATTTGTTGGAATCGTAACTTCATCTGGCTTCTAAATATCCAAAAATATCAAGTGTTTTCCCTTCGAGACCATGCAGAATTTTGATGAGATTGGTGGCTTCTTGCGCATTGATCCGGAGATGTTAACGATCTTTATCATTCTATCTTTTAGAGTGTCATGTTGCACTTCCGTGTTGAAGATTCAGGGTCTCCCCCATGCTTAGCATTTTGCTAGTCATGGAAGAAGAAGACAAAGCACTTCTTAGCCATCCTTCAATTTCCTTGTAGTAAGAGTCTTTATCTTGCCTGTAAGACGTTTTAAACGCACATTCTACCCCCAAGGTGACGGTTGGGAGTAGATAGAATTGCCAACAATCCAACAATGTCTCCTAAGATTCTTAACTTGTGGCATAATTAGTTTAATGAGGAATAAAAACCTGACGAGTGTACGTGGTGCAAGGTGTGTATGCACATGAGAGGAAAGCATATAAACAAAGACAATGTTTTCACCTAGTTCTAAACACCATGTTTACAACTAAGTTGCCGAATTTCTCCATAGCCATAAAGGTTTATATATCTAGGGTTAAAACACCATGTCTATCCCTAAATCAATAACTCTTATAGCACAAGAAAAATTAAGCGCATTGCAAAGCTTATAAACTAACCAAAGCAACATGAAAACATATGAAAAGCCGACTAGGTTTATCGAACTTAACGATGATGGTCCGCAATCTTGTTTAAACACCACGTTTACACAAGATCACAAAAGGAAAACACCCATAGGTACCTATGAAGCATTAACATGGAAACTGAAGCATACATCATTAAGTATATAAAACAACCAAGCCAACTATGTGCAAAACATGTATACACAAAGAAACATCACATTGATAACAAAATGCAATGCATACAAATAAATATTATCATGAACATGATGGTGGTTCTAAAAAGGAAAACTGAACTTAGATTAATAACCACAAGTTGATCATCATAAGATAGTGACATTCTTTATTTTCTCTAAGAAAGTAGTAAAAATATAAAGAAACGGGTTGCCTCCCGAAAAGCGCTTCATTTAAAGTCATAGAGCCGGACTTCCTCACATACCTTCTTTTCGTTGCATAGCCATAGCCCTTCATGCAAGAAGAAAAGGTACCAATGCAGCTTTAATTTACTTCCCTTGTTGTGCTTGATCACTTATAGAAGACTTGCCCAAAGCATCCTTTTGTGTCATCATTATCTCCTTCTTTATCATCCTTCGGTGCTGCCTTCACTCCATGAATTTTTTTAATGTCCAGAACAGAAAGTATACTCAATCTCTAATCCATTGCACAGTGCACAAAATTTCCTATCCAACGAGTCTTTATTTTCTCAAATCGGACTCCGGACAAGAGAGTTACGTCCGTTTTACTTCGGCGATGAAATCTGTCCTGAAATTTCAGAACGCGCAACGCTCAATGTTTTCTCCATAACTCCTTGCACGAGTCTTCAAACTTGTTGGTTCTTGATGCGTTGGAATGATAATTTGATGGAGCTTCTGAATATCTCATTTTCTTCATTTTTACACCTCTGAACAAGCTCTCAAATTGATGAAGACAACAGCATCTATCGCGGGGTTCGGAGAGGTTGATGATTTATCTTGCAACTCTTTTAGGCATGATTTCTTTTTTTTCATTATTCAAGCCTTGTCTACATGGTTAGTGAAAATCGGGCCTTCTCCCGACATGTTCTTCTTTAAGGTCATTAGCTCGACCAAGCGCAAAGCATGATCGAGATTTATAAAACTTATTGTAAACATACGCGTCCATAATTAACACCACATGTGAATTGTAGCAACAAGTCAAGGTGTAAATAAAAGAAGCATATGTTTCATGCATAGCACTTAGCTCATCATTAGGCAAAGGTTGTTTAGGTGTGAGATTAATTGGTCAAAAATAAATGTTTCCTCTTTTTCATTCTCAAGAAAATCTAGCCTATCAACATGATCACTATTGGAACAAGGCATAGACATTAAACTATCATTCATACTATTGGTTGAGCATGAGTATTTGAATTTATCAACATCAATACCAATAATATCTTGAGATTTCAGCACGTACCTTGGCCTTGGAGCTTTTTCAACAAGAGTGATATTTGATTCATCTAGCGGTGTTGAAGGCGAATCGATCTCAACAAGCGTAGTTGCCTCTTCATCACTATCTTGCAATTTCTTCAACTCATCATGTGGAACATGTAATCCTTCAACTATGTATGCATTCATATCTTCTTTGAAGTCTTCTTTATCAACCAGATCTTCATCTTCAAAGACTTGTATGTTGCTTTCTTTATCTTCCATGTACCACATGTCGTCAAGATCGCTCATTGTTGATTCACTCTTTCCTTCATCCTTGAGTACTTCCATGTCTTGATTTGCTAGTGTGTAGGCTTCAATAGCACACAAGCTATCACCTTGTGGGAAGGGGCCTTCTTGGAATACTTGATCTATGTCAACCCCTTCCCATCCATCTTCTAGCTTGAGTCCTATCTCCTCCCATTTATCCTTTGAGTCACTAGGCTCATCACGGTTGTACTCTTCTCTTCCTTCATCATAAATCTTTGAGTTGTCAAACCGGTCGATCCATCCTTCATCTCCTTCTTCTCTTTCTTCTTCAAACATCTTTTGGATCGACTCTCCACTCATCTCTTGATCAAATATATCTTCAATTAGTTTGGCAACGTGTCGGCGTTCCTCCTTCCTTCGGTAGTTAATTAGTGGGGCGAAATCAATTGGAACCCAATCGGATTGAATGAACTCCGCAAATGGTCTAGCATCCCACATACTTCGGCCTACATTCATGTTAGTTTCAACATTTTTAACATCCGAAATGACCTCTCTTACCTTGGGAAGTGGATCTTCACTTTCTTGTATGGTCGGTTCATCTTCCTTGACCTTTGGTTCATCTTTTTCAGAAATTTCAGCAAGCACCTTGGGCTTGCTTTTGTCATTTTGCTCCTCTCGACAACATCTTTGCCAATCTCGTAGTGTTCTTTGTCCATTGCTTATCCTTTGTAAGATTTGTGCGGCTTCACTAATTGTTTTATCCATTATATCACCGCCTGCACACATGCTTACAAAACGAGACGAGTTAGGGGTTAGTGAAAAATAAAAGGTATGCAACATCAAGTCACCGAAAAATCCCAAGTTCGGGCCTCGCTCAAGTAGTTCATTAAAACGGTCCCATGCTTCATCAATTCCTTCATCCTCTCCTTGCTTGAAATTGAGCACTTGCCTCCTTAAGTCTTGGACCTTGCTTATGGGAAAGAACTTCAAAAGAAACTTCTTCACTAGCTCATCCCAATTTCCTTTTGCTTCAACGGACGCAAGTGTGTACCATCTTCGCGCTTCATCTTCGAGAGAGAATGGAAAAAGATTCCACTTGAACCAAGCGGCCGAAACTCCTCTTTGTTGCACCGTGTTGCATAACATCGTGAATTTCTTAATGTGTCTATATGGGTTGTCATCCTCCAATCCTCTAAATAGTTTTGTTGCCACTAACTTGATGATTCCGTGCTTTACTTCATAGTGGCTTGTAGCAAGCGCCAAATCTGATTTTTGCATCTCAATGTCTTCCATTGACGGCGTTGCTAGCTCCCTTAGTGACACCTCTTCGTCTTCCAATGGTGAGGTGAACAAATCTATCTAGGCACAAGAAAAGTAGAAAGAAAAACAAAAAAGATTTTTTTTTTCTTTTTTAGAAAATAAGGGTTAGGTGTTAGTAATCAAGAAAATTAATACTAGATTAAACGTAGCAAACTGGCTTGCTCCCCGGCAACGGCGCCAAAAAAAAGGGGCTTGTTGACGGATAAAACTCGTATCCTCCTACGATCCGCAAGCGTACGGACCTACACCTTTTTCACCACGAGATTCCCAAGGTTCTTGTCAATCCGCGGAGCAAGGGGATTACTAGCGCTTAACCAAGTACTAATCTAGTTGACTAAGGAAACCTTTAAAGAGAGTATTAATCTAAAAGTAAAGACAATCTAACCTAAGTTAATCTAAGTTAAGTTGATCAAACAAATCTAGGTTTAAACTAGATGGTAAAGGGGTGAACACAAGAGAGTGAGTAAGAAAGATAAGCGTTCCCTCCCTAGGATCTAGGATAACATGGTATGCATCTACTACACGAAAGCGGTAAACCAATCTACCGGGGTTGTGACCACAGCTTCGCCCTTTCCCTCCTCTCGTCATCGTCACTACGCGAAGGTATTCGTGACTAGACCTATGATGGACACGGTATGTTGATGGAATCTATGGGAGTAGCGGATATCATTCGCCCGAAAAACACGGTGGCCTACCTTAATCATCAAAGCATCATCAACATGAAAACAATAAATTGAAACCACGAATCAAGTAGCGATCACATAGCATGTATCCATCTAATCCTAGGGATGAACGGAGACATTACCCCATCATCTTACACGGATTGAAGCACATAGGGGTGATGGAGAGTCCGGAGAACGTCGTCGATGAAGATGGCGGCAATGGAGCTTGGAAACACCCCTAGGCCGGCTTGGAGTCCTCCTCTTGCTTCCTTCTCTCCGCCGGTGTTGATCCTTGCGACGAGCTCATCTAACTCTCTCCCTCATCTTGCGGCGGCGGTTTTCGGTGATTGGCGTTGGTAGGATGATTTGTTCGATGTGGCGGCCGACGGTGGCGGAGGGAATAAATAGATGAACACCTAGGGCAAAGGGGGCACCGAACCGACCCCGGAGTGGGCTTGGCCGGTCGGCCCGAGCCGGCCGGCCCAGGCCCATTTTGACCCGGTTCGGCCCCGGTTTCCTCCCCGGTTGCTTCTCGCGTGATCCCTTATTCGTGTGCACTTGCATGTGGGCCTTTGACGTCGTTTCCTTCACGGTTAAGGCTTGAATCCTTGCTATGCAAGCTTCACTGTTTTCTGGTTGAGTCCCTGAAGATTTGCACATTGACGCTTCGGTCCTCGGGTCATTTGGAGTCATGTTCATCGCGTGTCTTGACTCTTATCGGGCTTCATGATCTTCTTCCAAAGTGCTTGGTGAACTTATCCCGAAAGTCTCCTCTTTAGCGTAGATTTCCTGCGTAAACAACAAACTCCAAAATCGACATGCAAGTGTGAACTTGTTATATCATTAGTATGCCTAGTGGCGGGTTAGTTGCAAATCATAATCGAAACCAATGTATAACAAGTACTCTAGGTTGACGGAAATTCACCGTCAACAAAGTCAAAGTTGCACTTTGGAAACCGTGTCACTGTCCTAAATGACTTTATTTACCAAACCGGAGGGAGTACTCAACAAGACTTACCCGTCGATGATAACTACTTCACAAACTCTAGACATCATAGACTTTTTAGCCACTGGGGTTTCTTTTGCTGAAAAGCAACAAAGAATATGTTCTTACTTTCAAGATTTTAGCACAAGTTTTAGTTTGTTATTCTTTTCTATATCAGCAATCTATTGCAAGCATAAGTTGTGCAATACAATTAATCAAGCATAATATTCATCAACTTCCATCATTAGGGATCTCATGGCTAGTGGAGTAAGTAGTCTCAGATGACGGTGAGAGGTTGACAACCAGTTGATTTAAACCTTGCAAGGTAGACCTAAACACATGGTGGGATGCCCCCGCGAGGACAACCACCAAGCGGTTCCCAAAAATCCTCGGTTCGGGATAAAAGGCCACAGTCTTTGGTATCGGTTATCTGGTATACCCCGCGAGGCACCCAGACTCACACGTGTACCACCGGTAGCTAGCCGTGAGACGCATCCCAATATTAGTGACGATAAAATCCCTTACTGCCTCATTAAGGTGCTAGGCTTACCGGTCCCATTCCCGATAATTGCTTAGTACGTTCAAACACTTAACCCACGAAAGTCATTGGACCAGAGCCCACATCCCATGCTCTTACCACATGAGCAATCCATTTAAGGAGATCCTATGATTCCAACATAAGAACCTATTCTCGTGAGTGACAAGCGTCACTCGACTTGTAACGGTCCTATAGCGTAACAACTATCGACCTATCATACTAGTAAAGGACAAAGGTACCTAGTCTAGGGTTTCATATCAACTCCAGAACGTAAATGCACAATCATCCATAGATAGTTGCATAAGAGTTTAAAACACTGGGTTAATGCACCGGGG
Source organism: Cenchrus americanus (assembly GCA_947561735.1). Classification (NCBI taxonomy): domain Eukaryota; kingdom Viridiplantae; phylum Streptophyta; class Magnoliopsida; order Poales; family Poaceae; genus Cenchrus; species Cenchrus americanus. The sequence continues at coordinate 14,324,434 of OX387244.1, forward strand.
CTTGCCTTCGTCAGCAGGGTTAGCCTGAGTGCCCTCGGTGTCTTCGATCACCTCCACGTACTGCAGCTCCGCTTCAGCTCCTCCCTCCTCGGCTTCCGGCACGAGCGCGTAGTTACCGTCAGGGAGTTCTACACGGAATGCAATGCAGGGTTCAGGTGGTGTGATAGATTAATTATTTCACCCAACTCTTGTTGGCCAAATTCACCTTAGCAAACAATTAATTATTACTTCTTTTTCATTAAGGTTATTGTAGACAAAGGTTTATTCTCTTAATAAACATTTATTTATTGTTTACTTTTATTTTGGCGATTTCATGTGAGGATTTATTGTCTAAACTTTTAATAGCAATGATGTGCACATAAAGGTAAATACTTCCACTTAAATTCTTAAGACAGCAAGGGTGAATTTAAGGGTTCCAAAAGTAATCCATGCACCCATTTACAAGGTTCACCAATTCAAAGGGCACATTTTTTAATTAACTTTTACTAACAAGCTTATGCATCTTAACTTGTAAAAGCACAAGTAAATTACACAAACAAGGACAAGGGCCCATGCTGGCCTAAAGTCACTAAACATACCACTGGATCCAACTTGACCATTAAAAGAACTATAAAACTTATAAAAGCAAAAATTACATTTCCTAGCCATGCAATTTAAAGGATAGGCATAATTAAATAAATGTAAAGCTCCTGCATCCAACCACAAGTCCACAGCTACTCTAACCCTAATCAAGATCAGAACACCCATAGGTTCATCACAAACCAACTTGAATTATGAACTATGCATTTAAATGTAAATCTAAGCATAAATCAGGATTCATAATTCTAATAGAGATAAAATCAAGATAAATTCAGGAAAGTTACCTCTAGGCATAACATGAGCATTGCCACAAGTTGAGTACAAAAATCAATTCACATATTGCTACAAAAATCAGGGAAGCAGAAATAGCATAAAAACAAAGTAATTCACAATAAAAGATCTGTTCAATAACTTTGTGCAAATTTTGGTCCAAAGACTATTCATTACAAGTCTAGCAACATATCCAAAATTTAGCTCTATAGCCTTTCTAGATTTTGAATTACAGCAAAAAGGTGTCAAACTGAATTTGAATTTTCATTCCAAATCTATAAGTAAAAACTATTGTCATGCTTTTCAAAAGTTGTAGATCTACTCTCACGAAGACCAACAAAATTGAGTTTGATTTTTTCTGAATTTTCTGTGAATTTCTAGGATTTTTTAAGGCAATGGACTGACTTGCAAGAAAACAAAGATTCTTTCTATTGCAATCGGGCCCCTAGTTCACAGATATACCCCTGGATGTTCACATCCATGCCCTCGGCGGCGGGGGGAGTTTGCCGGTGGGTGGGACCGGCGCAGATGAACAAGCGACACGGTCGTGCGATTGGCCACACCCGGAGCTGATTGGTGGTGGCGGCGTGACCGGAGATGGCTCCGGTGAGGTCGCGGTGGCGCGCCCGCTGCGGCTCAGTTTTCGGAGAGGTTCGGTGTGGGGAAGATCAACACGCGACCATGGGAGCTCGAGTGGGACCTAGGGAAGGGCTAGGATGGGTTGGCCGGCGGCGGGAGCTTGTTGAGGTGCGAGCTCGCGGCGACGGCAGCAATGGCGGATCGGCGGGCGGCTGTGCTCACACGCGGGAGGAATTGGGGGCACCCTTTTATAGCCAACGCGCGCAGAGGTAGCACGCTTCAAGGCTAGGCATACTTGATGCATCAATGCGCGAGTACGGTGACGACATCGGTGTGCGTGCGCGGCGGGCAGGTACGACGCCGCGGCGAGCGCGTGCACGCCGCGTGGAGCGCGGGTCCTCCCGGCCGAGGCGGCTCGTAGGGGTGCACGCGAGGCTGACGCATGCCGAGCTCACGCACAGACTTCGATGGCCGGCCGTAGTACGGCGACGCACGACAGAGACGAGGCGGCGACTCGTGGACGCGTGCGCGCGCGATGTCGGGCCGTGGCGTTTCCGGCCTTGATGCTCTTGCATGTACCCCTGTTGGGCCGTGCAATGCACAAAATTTTCAATGTAATACCATCAAACCGTAGATAGGACATTTAAAGAAGAGTTAACCCTCTACAAGATGGCCGAACCTGATTGTGAAAAGGATTCAAATTGGAAGAGAAATTTGAATGCCAATATGAGGATTTTTCATGTCTCGGTGAACAACGATCCTGAGTTTGCTTGGCATTGTACCTTTTCCACTCAAAATTAGCAATGCCACCCTGAAGATTAATTGTGTCCCTGGTGATACTGCACAACTTCTGTAAAGGTGTATTTTTAAGTGTTTAGGCAAAATTTGGAGTACGTGGCCAAAGTTCCAGAGTGACATAATGACATCAATGGGTTTGTCCCCCTTAGCTAGGGTTTTGACCAAGGGAAGTGCATTAGAGTTGCTTAAGGTGCTAATGGGTGAGTAATGGTGAGGTTTTCAAAGTGAAGACCTAGGTTGACCATGGTTTGACCCCAGTCAACGAGTTTGACCGGCAATTAGGGTTAATTAAAAACCTGAGGCGTCACAGTCTTACTGATTAAAAAATACCTGAACACAACACCCTTTTTCCTAGCGACAACTGATAGGGAAAATACAGTGTACTGCTTGCTTACTAGGTGATACCTTGTGCGTTACTGCGGGAATTTCAACCAATTTGAAAGATAGAATTTGAGTAGAAACTAAAGTGATTGCTTTGCAACATTCTACTACAAACAACACATTGCGTACATGAATGTTATTAGCAGTGGCTAGTGTTGTGGACACCTTGCATGTTGAGAGAAGACATAGTGTATGGTGACGTGGTGTGCTGAGGGTTGAAAGAACTCCTTAGTGGGCCACTGAGTTCTTATATATAGTTCACTCTAGCTGACGATGGGAGGGGTCACGAGTCGAGGTTTTGGAATGAGCTCTGAAACGCGGAGCAAGCACGTGATCTTATTCTGACGGAAGTAAACAGTAAAACAACAACACATCGTGCGAAAATGTTGTTCGGTGACATGAAGTCATGGACCGCTCAATCTGAACCACAGATTTGGCTTTGATCCACGTGAAGTCTTGTTTCTTCCCAATGTACTGTATACGGTGGTGTGTGAATTAAAATAATGGCGTATGCGTCGGAGGCAGCAGTGGTAAAGCTGTGTGGGAATGTGAAAAGCTGACAGACGTCAGTCGCTTTTTTGACTTTCTTACCCCTCCGTCCATGAAAGAATGCAACTATTGGATCCGTCTTGGTCAAACTTGCTCAAGTTTAACCAAATCTAAAATAAATAGTATTTACACTTATGACTTCAAATAATTTTATCACGAAAATATATTCTATAACTAATCTAATGATACTTATTTTATTTCATGAATGTTGTTACTTTCTTCTATATCTTTAGTCAAAGTTTAAATAGTTTGACTCATCAAAAAACGATAATTGCATGGACGGAGGTAGTAGCCCCGTGCGTGCATGCAGATCAACCAAAGCTGGTCGGGACACGGTTTGATTGTATACACCATGGCCCACTGATCAAAGCAACTCATCCAACTTGTACTTTTTTAATACTTTGATTAGTAAATAGTTTTTCTATCCACCTAAATATTACATTTTTCACAACAGGTAATGTGTTCTCACCATCTATTTGTGCACCCCATGTACCACTACATCTCACACTAGGTACCAGTTCTGTATGATCACATATTTTTTGTGAACTATATTCTCCGTTCACCAATAACATAAATATAACAGTCAGCCGTGAATGGGCTTGTAGTCCAATGGTATGGCGGTCCAGTGGGATGCTACCCACTAAGGTTTAAATCCTGGTGCTCGCACCTTTTCCTGGATTTATTCTGAGATTTTTCGGAGTTCACCGGTGGTGACTTCGAGAATCTCCAGATCTGTCGGTACTCAGTCCTTCGGAGGTACTCATAGGGGTAGGGTTTACGTACGTATATTCATAGGAGTGAGTGTGTGTCGTGAACGTCTGCTTTGTACTGTGTAATCAGCCACTACTCAGGACATGTACAGGCCTCACCCCCTGATGTACACTTGCCCTGAATTAAAAAAAAGCAAACTAAACCAAAACTCATTTACTATAGTACCGAGAATAACTCTTCACGTTGAAAGCTCGCAGCTCGTGCACCACTATGCACACACTCATACTATAATCATATATTCAGTTTTCTTCAATATTTTCCTAATACCAAACTGAACAAGTAAATAACAACCATAATTCAAAAAAATCAAATTACATAACTTCTCACTACCTGTGCGCACTATGTACTAGAAAAAGGAAAATCTGATCAAAAAATCCCCAAAAAGGAAAAATCATGTAAGAAAAGGAAACAAGAAAGATCAGACGTAGTACAAGCACAAATGCATTTGGAGCAAAGAGAAAATTAAAAAAACCAGCATGGTAAAAATCAAGAAGTGTGGAAGGGATCTCGAGCTCGCCACGGCCACGACGCGCGGGTCCGCGTTGACCTCCATCGTCGGTGCTCCCCATCGCCGCGCCGCGCTGTCCACCGCCTAGACCCGGCACCGTGTCGGAGCTCACCATGGAACCAAGCTCATCCTCGTCGGGGCTCACCGGGGACCCGCGCCCTCGAGGCCATCCGACCTGGACGACGCCCAAGCGTAATGGGACCCACCGTGCCCGCCTCGTCGTCGCCGCCGCAGGCAGTGGCGACCACGCTCTCTTAGCGGACGGACTCCTCAGCGGCCGTCGCAGCAGTGGCGGCGCCGTCCACTACTTAGTCGCGGCAGAGCTCCTCGACGGCCAGGAGTCGGCGGTGGAGGTCGGCCATGTCGCACTCCATCAGTAAGAGGCGCTCGCGGAGGGTCAGGTTCTCAGGTTCTCCTCCTCCAGCCTCGCCGAGCGCGCCTCCTTGTCCTCATCATCGTCCTTGCAGTCGAGGCCGACCGGGGCGGGGAGCTGGACCATCTCGAAGCGACTGAGGTCGTGGTCCAGGCGGCGCTCCACCTTGACGTGCTCCTCCACGTCGCTCTCGTCGGAGGCCGAGTCCTCCTCATCGTCGACGCCCCTGGCGTCGACGCGGAGGCTGATGAGGCCCTTCAAGGAACTGTACCCGTCCACGCCTCACACGCTTCTTGGCCATCTCCACCAGCACCTCTCGCGCCAGTGACAACACCTGCGTTGGCAGCACCGCTGGCATCACTGGGCAGAGCAACACCAGCGACGCCACGTCGCCCTCCCGCTTCGCCCGGATCAGGAACGACCGTGTTGAGCGGGGCAGCCAAGCCGCCCCACCAACCGTCGCCGTTGGCTGGGCCTTTCGCTTCCAGGGCGTCCGCGCCACCCGCTTCCACGTCGACCACGCCGGCTTGAACCCTCTCATCGGAGGCTCTGTTGACGGTGTATATTCTTATTAAACTTCAAGTGGACTTGCAAGCAGACAAATCCTCCATCGTAGTCAAGGGACCCTTCTTCCCTCAAGTGTGAACCCAAGGTATCGAACCCGTGGAACAATGTGCGATGCAAGAATCAATCTAATAAAGTTGAGAACTTTAATCTTCAAAAGGAGAATCCTATGCATCTAATCCAAAGAACATCATGAAAATGGATCTAATCTATGAAAGCCGAAGGTAGCAAGAGTTAGAGGGGGATAGATAACCAATCTAGAGAGATTAGATCAAGCCTTCGTTGAAGTTCCGAGCAAAGGAGAAGTAAACAAGTTCAATCTCATACAAAGCTTCTTTAAATCACGGTTTCCCGTCCGACTCCGAAAACACCCGCCTTTTGGAGCCATCGTTCTGTCACAATGCACCCCTATTCATGCGGGTTAGTCTAGGGTGAGTCCAAAGACAAGTTGAAATCTCTCGGAAGGTCAGACATGCACCTCTAGCCACCACAGCTATAGGAACACCCTCGATGATCTATCTCGAGAATAGATCTTAAGATACAAAAAGCCGATTGAAATCAAAGACGTAGGAGAAACATTCGATCGCTAGAAATCGGATTGCAACTTGATAATTCAACATTACATGATACATGAATCAAGATCACCACCGAGATCCTACCTTGATCTTGCTTCTAGCTCCAGGAACGCCAACGTGGTCTTCCTTGCAAGGTTCCCACGCCGGCTAGGGAGATCCTAGTCAACTAGCTTGACCCTCTCCTCTCTGAGATGGTGTCCCTCTCTTCTCCGCTCCTCGGCGGCCGATGACGAATGAGTTGATGCATGGCACCTGGCCTCGGGGCTATAAATAGCCCGAATGGCGGCTAGGTCAAAGGGGGCTGACTGGGCCCCGAAATGGGCTGGGTCAGCCGGCCTGGGTCGACTGGCCTGGGCGCACTTCGGCCCAGCCAGCGGCCTCCTTCGCCCAGTGTCGGTTCTCGAGTCTTCTAGAGTCTTCCCTGATCTACATGTGGGCCCTTGTCGTCAGTTTCTCTTCGGATTGGATGAAGCTCCTTGTCCCGTAAGATTCGGTAGTTTTCTGACTAGGTCCTCAGAGTTTTTCATCTTCTCGGGTTTGGTCCCTGGACTTCTTGGAGTCATATTTACTTCATTGCTTGACTTGTACCGGGCTTCAAGGTCTTGTAATAAGCTGCTTAGCATAAACACTAAACTCCAAAAGCGACATGCACGAACGAACTTGTTATACCAAGGGGGTTAGTACCAATGGATAAGATATAAAATTCATGCCAACACCAAAGGTAAACTCATGGCTAGGTTGACGGAATTTCACCGTCAACATCTCCCCTATGCTTAAACCTTGCTCGTCCTCGAGTAAGCCCTCCGTAACACCCGAAAATTCCATCACAATAAAATATTGTTAGCAACATGGTTTAGTTTTATTTTCTAAGGATTTAATAAATTTGAATAAATAAATTTGCCTTTAATTAAATTAAACATCATTTAATAATTAGAAATCACCCAAGTGTGTGCATCATAATTGAAATGCATGAGTTTTGGTTGTGGTGTGATTTTAAAAGTCTTGAAAAATAAAAAAACAAACACTTGTGAAAAGTCTTAAAAATATTTGTGGAAAAGTCTCAAAAATAATTGTGAAAATTGGTGTAAAAGTTTGAATTAAAAAAATGAAATGATGAAAGTTTGAATTTAATATTTGAAAAGTTGTTTAAAGGTTTTCTAAAAGTCTTAAAATAGTTGAGTAAATTTGTGTTAAAATTTCAATTTGAAAAGACGAAAAAGATTTGAATTTAAAAGGTTTGAATTAGTTTGAAAAGGATTTGAAAAGAAAAGGAAAAGAAAAAAAAAAAACTAAACTAACCTACCGGCCCGGCCCATCGGCCTCCCGCGGCCCACCTCACCTTCCCGCCGCGGCCCGCCTCCGCATTAGGCCCACGCGGCCCGCTCCTCCCGCCTCCCTCCCTCTCTCTCTCACACGACCCACCGACGGGGGGGGGCCCACCCGTCGGGGCTGTCTCCCCACCTCCGGCCGTCGCCCCTCCCCTTCTTCCCCGCGCGGCCGCCGGCCTCCCGCCGGCCATCCCGCCGTTTCCGACCGCCCCGCGCCGCTCCACCTCCCCCACCGGCGCGCACTCCCCCCGCCACCCCACTCCACCGCCTCCTCGGCCCCTTCCCCTCCCCCGAAACCGCCGCACCGAGCGCCGCCCTAGCCATTAATGGCCACCACCGAACGCCGCCTCCCACCGCCTTACGCGCCTCCTCCTCTTCCCCCTCCGCCCTATAAAGGATGAGCATCACCCCCCGCGCCTCCCGCACCTCTCCCCTCTCCTCCTCCCTCACCGCGCCGTCCCCACGGAGCCGGCGCCGCCGCGAGCCGCGGCCGGCCGTCCGCCGCCGCCCAACCGCTCGAGATTCAACCATGGCCATCGGATCTAAGCCGACGGCTCGGATTAAAAGGGCCGTGTACCCCTTCACCCGGTCCACGGTGGACCGGTGGACCCGAGTCCACCGGCCGGTCCACCGCTTGCGTCATCGCCGCGTCACCGCTTGCGTCGGCGTCGTCCAACCGCAAGCCGCCACGTGTCGCCGCCACGCTCACCCGCCGGCTGCCTTGGCGGTTTTGCAAAAAGGACCCCGAGATTTCGAATTCACAAATATACCCTTCCACCTATATAAAAGCCTTTCAATCGGTCCTTTCTTTTATGCTTAGGCCCCCTGGCAGTCCTTAGTTTCTATGTTCAACGAGTCCATCCTTAACCTTTTACATATTAGACCTTCTAGTTTCACACATATTTATGTTTAGGTCCCCGAAATCTTGCGAAAAACCCCTAAAACTTTCGGATATTCACAATTTAGTCCCCGAACCTTGTTTCGGCCATATCTTTTCCATCCTAGCTCCGTTTTACGCGTTCTTGGTGTCCACGCGATCGTCTCTCCGAGTCCGTCATTTCTAAAAGCTTGTTTTAGTCTTTTGGTAATGTTTGATGTATTGTTTTATTTATTGTATGATTTTCTTGCATGATCGTAGCCAACACGCCGTTCGAGGAAGATCAAGTACAGAGCTTTGCAGATAAGGAAAGTAGCTTATCGTTGAAGAAAGGCAAGTGACCCTAACCACCCTTCTACCTATGCTTTAATCAAGATTACTATAAATTAATTGGAACATGGAGAACCACCCAGGAAAACAGTGCAACCACAGTCCATATGGCTCTGGCTTAGCCAATTAATTAGGTGTGTGATTGTGTTGACGACCCTATCCGAAAGGAACACAGGGGGCTCCGGGTTGCAGGGGTATAGCCCGGTTCTTTTGGGGTAGCGACCTTTGCTAAGGTGCCGACCACTAGGGAGGGTTATGGTCCGCCCCGAGTCAGAATCGTCGTGGGTTGTTGATGCTTTTGCATATCTTTGTAAAGGCTTCGTAGCGTCCCTATGCAATCACACCTCGGAAGTGTGGTATTGTGCACGATCGGCACATGCGTGGTTGGGTTCAAAGTTCTTTGGAACTTTTACGCGAACTCGTGGGAAAAGTGTGCAACCTCTCGCGAGTGTAAAAGCGATCGATCGGCCGTGCTCACGGTCAAGAGCGGCTTGGACCCTCACATGATTAATTGTACTTAAAGATGGATTAATATTTCTTTCCGGTTATTCCCGTGGCCTTGCCGAGTACCAACCATAAGTGTACTCATCCTTGCTTACGCTGTTCGCAGAAGAATCCGGAGTGGAGTACTTCACCGACTACGAGGAGTTCGAGGATGCGATCAACCGATCGAAGCTTGTGGAAGATGAAGATGGAGTCGCGTCTTCATAGTTATCGATGTTCGTGTAAAGACCTTCGTGTCAACCATCGTGAGTGTAATAAAAGTTAATAAATCTTTTACGTACGTTTTGAGCAATGTCTTGTGATATTACACTCATGAGTCTATCATATGTGTGAAATTGTGATCCCGGCACACATATGAGATGCATTCGGTTTTCTACGGAAAATCGGGTGTGACACCCTCGATGGATATCATCGTTGCCCTTCATTGTTTAAACCTTGCACTTGATCATACACGACTTGATCATACACGAGAAAACATAATGCTCTCAAAAGTTTAGTTCGTTAAAGTTTCATAATGTACTAGCCTTCATCCCTATAGAGGGTAGATTATCAATTTAAGCTTATCCCACAAGTATTAACATGCTTCCAAAATTTAAATAGATCTCAGAAATTTTAAAATAATTTACGAGATGAAAAAGAGCTAAACCAAGTTCACAAATTTAAATCATCTTGCATCTTTCTCATGAGCTCTCATCTCATCTTGTCTCTCAAGTCTATTTATTCTACTCCTTTCCCTCTCATAACATTCATATAAGTGGTAGGCTTTATATGGAGCTTTTTTTGGGGAAGTTTAGTCCTACCAAGATATTATAAATGAGATGTTGTCAATACAAGACAGGCTTATCATGGTCTTACTGAGACTCGCCAAAAAGGTCATTGGAAAATAATGTTATATCAAGATGGGGAGAGAAAGACACACACAATTGAGATAGGTGGACATGTGCAAATGGCAAAGAGAGGAAGTCCTCGTTATCGGATTGCACATGGTTGGAAAAATGAGTTTGGATCTCTTAATCTTGAAATCTTGAAATTCCTAATGAACTGTAGAGAACCAGGGAGTTCACTTTATTTTATTTTTATATCATACATACTCATATTTATTTATTTTTTCTTTTCTCATTTTTTCTTTATACTCACTTTTTTCTTCTTTCTTTCTTTCTTTTCTTTTTTATTTGCTCCCCTTGAACTCTAAAATTGCATTGTACCTACCTCCTCTCCCATGCTTAGACGTTTGCTCCGTCCTCGGGAAAAGAGGTGATAGAGATAAGGTAGGTACTAGAAATATTTTTCCTTTGGGGAGATACTTGAAATCTTCAATCTTGGCACCATCTTGCGATCTTCCTTGAATTGATGATCCATATTTAATGATAGGTTGTGGTCAAGGAGGTAAACAAAAAAGATGATATTTGGTTATAGGGGTGGATATCCGGCGAGGTTTGTGAGATCTTTGGTGTGGGGATACACAATGCACAGATAAAAGGCTAGCAATAAGATAGATACGCAAAAACGGAATGACCAGCTTCTTAGTCTCGGGCCAGAGAAATCATGGCCTGAAAACTCACCCAAAAACAAATCTTGCACACTAAGGTTTAATCACTCAAATATATATATGGCTCTAGATAGGTAGAGCAACACACAAGTGATATTTATGACAAGGTTAGCATTACTTTTTGGATAAAAATCATCTTTAATCCATCTAAAACTTGAGAGCACATAAAACACTATGGGTCTTTATTTTTATCATAACCTCCGCTAAATATTAAGCTAATATTTAGATAATTTCAGATTTTTATATTAAGAGAGCATTGGCTTAATCATGCATAAAACAAATACAAAGATAAACAAAGTGGCAATTATAATCATATATCATTATGGCATAAACTTTGTAACTTTACCAAAGGTAAAAATAAGGTGGTGATTTTATTCATGATGAAAATAAACTAAGACGTACACATGCTGGAAATTTAAACAAAAACTGAAAACATTACACATATATAAGCAATCACAAGCTGAAAATTAAAGAAAAAGGGAGAATAAAAGAAGACTAAAGCTACTCCTTCTTCTAATCTTCCACTGGTAGTTGGTATTGATAATCTTGGTGGTTGTACCCTTGCTCATAATAGGATTAGACATCCCCTCCTCCGAATTGATCAAGTGGTGCTAGGTGAAGGCGCCCAAACTCATTGGCAACATTGCCTTCACCTAATTGAGCCGCATTGGCTTGGACGGCTGCAATGTTTTGCATGTTCCTTGCAGCATATCCTCCAATTATGGTCACACTTTGTTGTGGTTGAGGAAATTGTGCATAGGGCTCCGCAAAGGTTACATTGGGCACCACATAATTTGGTGGGGGCATGGCTGCACCACTCCCCCATGCTTGCATTGGTGGTCCTCCGTAGTAACTTGGCGGCGTAGGAATTTCTCCATACGGTGGCACATAGTTTTGTTGTGCACCTTCCTCTTGTGCCGAGGATGATCCTTCTTCTACAATTCTTCCTTGCCGGCATAAGGAGACCTTCCTCTAACCAATCTTCCTTACCTTGAATAAAGAGTCTTAGTCTTGCATCCGGAAGGGGTAAGTTCACTTTGGCCACTTTAAAGTCTCCTCTCTCATCTCCACTTATATATTTTCCTTGCTTCATGTATTCGAATCCGAGAGAGGTCCTGAGTAGAAGATACTCGGGGTTTCTTGGAATACCCGGTCTCAAGGAGATGGCCTACATGGAGGGTAACACTCCGAACCAATATCTCCCGATCCCGATGTTGCTTCACAACACCATCGGTTGATCATGAGGTAGGAGGGGTCTATTGGCTGCCTGACAATTAAAGCCGAGTAAAGCCAATTCAACTCTGTGTCGGTCACCTTTGTTTCCCTCATTCTTCCCAAAATCCTTTTACACATCCATGAGTGAAACACTTGGATGATGGAGTTCCGGATAGAATTCCTTTGTTGGTGGGCTTCCCCCGCGATCAAATTCCAAAATCCATCCAACATGACTTCTGGACTTCTGGCACGTCTACTTCTCCGGAGCTCCCTTTTGGAAACCAAGTAGCTCCCTAATATGTTCAAAGGGAACCACTTGCTGAATTCCCTCCAACCAGAATGATAAACTCGGCACCCCCTCATCAAGGATAGGCGTCATGGTCATTAGAATTTCCTAGGCAAATTCCTTGTGGGTATTTGCCGACACCCCGCTGGTGAATAGCACCCATCCTAGGTGCCCCAACATATAATAAATGTCTGTGCCAAAACTAAGGATGGATCCAAAACATCCGAATTGTGTAATAGATTGATACTTTTAGATCACAATAGAATAAATTTGGTGCTAATGTTCTATGCATTATAACCAGCTAATTACTGGAAAAAATAAAAAAAATTAGCTACATTTTTTTATGGATTATTTGCTTTCAATAGAGAAAAAGGTGAAAAAAACGTCCAGTATCCGAATCCGAATAGAAATCTGAATTTCTTTTCATCATTTCATTAAAATATAGCACACATTTGAGGTTTATTTTGCATGAATCTTAACAAGCACAATGCCAAGAATAATAATATACATTTTTTATACAAAATATTATGCCTAATTTAGCTAAAATAAAAAGAACGGCTAAAAAATGATATCTGAATTGGTATCCGGATCCATCCCTAGCCAAAACCCAATGAGTTGAGAGCTTGATCGTCGAAGTTGACATTTGCTACAAGCCTCTTCTCAAGGCGAGTGAGTTTCTTCTCCTCCTCCTCCGACATGATGATGAAGCCATATGCGGAATACCGCAGAGTGTACGGAAGTGGAGCGGATGATCGTGTCGATTGACGAGGTGGGACGGGCGGCTCCTCCGTACGCCCTTGAGGTTCGGTGGACCTCATGGACGAGCTCATTGTTGCCCTCATGCCACCGAGGAGGAGAGTGTCGTTCCTCCTCGATGGTGTCGTGTCCCCCTCCATGCTCTGAGGAGACTCGGAAACCGAGTGCCTCCTCGAATACGTCGTCGAGATGGCTTGGACGACGATGACCCCTTCTTCTTGGTGAAGAGAATTGTGATTTTCTTCCACATGATTGCAGCACTCTTCTCTCTAATATAATCTCGGGGTTTTAACCGGTAACAAAGCACACAAAAATAATTTCAGAGTATGTACTTCGAGTGGATTAAGGGTGTGATTTGTTGGGCAAAACAAACTTGGGAAGGATGGCTAAGTCTAAGGTGGTTCTTGACAAAAAAATCGAGCACACAAACAAAGAGTTGGGAGAGTTGCTTGCCTGCCAAAGAAGAGCACCAGGGGGTGCTTCAATAGGGGAGGCCGGTCGGCCTGGGCCGACCGGCCTAGGGTGCCTCTAGCTCCTCCCTGGCTTGGTTTTCTCCAGCATGATCATCTTCACTTTATGACTTTTGTGCCCGCGTGCTCCACAAGTTGCACGGCCCAAACTCTCTCATCCACTCCTTTGCTTGCATTATTGGTCCTTCCACTTGATGCCTTTGCTTTGAGTCATGTCCATGCTCCTTTGCTTCACATGCCTCCATGAATCTTCTACAAAACAAGGCTTGCTGCCCACCCATGCTTGTCCTTTGCATGTGGCTTTGATGAAAGTTGTTGTAAGAGCATCCCGTTATGCATCATGGTGCATGCATGATTTGCTTAACTAGATTGCCAACCTCTAAGCATGTCTTAAGGCTAAGTACTCCTCTAATTTCGAAAATTAAAAATAAACTTAGAGCTATAAATGAGCTAAAGCATAAATTTAGAAATTTTTAAAGCATTAAAAACAAGTGTAAGTCGAAAATATTTTCCGACTACTTTTATATCGGTCTCAACGATATTGTTTGCCTTCATTGGTTGAGAGCAAACTTTTTCCAGCTTGATCATGGGGGCATAGGTTTAGGTTCTAATTTTGACTAAATGAGAGGTATTTTTAATGAAATAAAATTAAGTGAGGCTTAGAAAAATTCTAATCTTAGAGAAACCAAGGATATAGATTTTTAAACCAACAAAAAGTTAAGTTTCTAGGTTCACGCGAGTCCTACCACGTGCTGAAAATTAAATAACATCTAGGTACAAGCTGTGGCTCTACCCGTGCGTTTTTAGCATGTAAAACAAGTCAACCATAACATCACAAAACGATGAAAGGTTGAGATAGGTTCTGAACTTATTTGGTTTTGGTTTCTCGAAATGAAGCAAACAACACATAGGATGGTTCATGTAAAGGGTTTATGATCCAAACAAAATATTCAACCAAGAATTATGTCTCTAATATTGTTCAATCACTCTAAGTCTAATGTCTTCCATAGTAAATTTCAAAACTAACTTACTTGAAAAGACTCGAAAAATCTTGAATCGGGTTGTCCTCCCGGTAGCTTATTCTTGACTCGACGAAGCGGGTTGCCTCCCGCCTAGCGCTTCGTTTATATTCCATGTCTAGACTTCTTCACTTGATTACTTCGGATCAACGCTCTTTGCGGGCGTTGCAATCTTGGGTACACACTTCCGCACCATCTTGGGCGCGGGCTTATTCTCCGGCTTAGTCATCTTTTTGGTCTTCACAGGCGGCTTTTGTTCCTTTGTCTTGACGAATGCAACAACTTGCTTGACTTTTTTCACTTCCTTCTTCTTCGGCTCTTCCTTCTTCCTTGGTTCTCCCTTAACAATGCGATAATGAGGTGGAACATATTTAACTTCAATCATGTTGCATACTTCGAAGCGTGGTCGAAACTTGAAGGAACTCTTATCGCCGTTAATGTCGAAGTTGATCTCTCCCTTGCCAACATCAATGGTAGCTCCAACGGTCTTGAGGAAAGGCCTCCCAAGGATGAGTGGTGGCTTCTCCCTCTCTCCCATCTCGAGTACCACAAAGTCGATGAGGATGAAGTGGTGTCCGACCTTCATGGGCACATCTTCGGTGATGCCCAAGGGATAGCGAATGGAGTTATCACCCAACTCCAAGCACATACCCGTAGGCTCCAATGGTAGGCGTAGCTTCTCGAACACATCTCTTGGCATGACACACTTGCTCCAAGGTCGCATAATGCCTTCTCAAACTTGAATGAACCAACGAAACATGGAATTGTCGGGCATCTGGGGTCTTTTTGCTTCTCTAGTCCATTTGCAATAGCGGCACTACATTGCTCAGACATCTCATATTTATTTGCAAGGATATCTTTGAAGCAACTAGAATATGTAGGAACTTGAAGGGCATCTAATAACGGTATGTTGATGCTTAATCTACGCACAACCTCCACAAACTTCTCAAAGTGATTATCAAGTTTACCTCAGAAGTAGCATGGCTTGAGTTGCGGTATCTTCGTGTCTTCTCCCGGTATATCAAACTCAAGCTCTTCGGTGACGATCTTCGTAACTTCCTCCTTAGAAAATTCCTCTGTCTCGGCGGATGGCTTAGGCTTCCTTGCCCCCGCGGAACGTTCCGGATCTTCGGTCTCCTTTCCCGAACGAGTTTGAATAGCCTTCGCCGTTTCAGGACCTTTAGGTTGTCCCGGAAGCTTCCCTTCATTAGCAGATAGGCGCCCGGTAAGTTGTCCCACTTGCGCCTCGAGCATCTTCATCATGTTGAGCACTTGATGGTTGGAGCTTCTGACTTCTATCACCTTGCTATCGATGTTCTCCAACACCTTATCTATGGCTTTGAACTTGGTGACGGTGTCCTTGTTGATCTTAGCTTGCTCGTCCATGAAGTCCTTCAATTGTATACGAAGCAGAACCGAATTTGGAATGGATGAGCTTGCGTTAAATTGAGGTCTACCTTGCCCGTAGCGGAAGTTCGGCAAATCTCCCTTCCTCATGTAGTCGAGCACCTTGGCTTCCTCTGAACAATCCTTGTGGACATGGCCATATTCTCCGCACTCTTCACATGTGGATCTTGCTTCAGCAGCCTTTAAGTCTTGAGCCTCTTTCTTTTCTATCTCCATCTTCTCTAACCTCCGCATAAGCGACCTTCGAGTATGTCTTCCTTCTCCACTTGCAAGACTCCTTTGACGTTCCCAGTGGGTTAAACCGGAAGTAAGCGTCCGGATGATGCCCACATGTCATTGTCCGCGACCTTCTTGAATAAAGTGAAAGCTTGAGTCGGCGTAAGCTCGATTATGGATCCTCCCGCCGATGCATCGGTGATCGTCCTTGGCGCCATGGTGAGTCCTTGGTAGAACTTTTGAATGAGGTCCTCCTTCAGGAACTTGTGATGTGGAACCACCCGAGTGTACTCATTGAAGCGCTCGAATGCCTTCGATATAGTCTTCGTAGGATATTGAGCAAAAGTAGCAATCTTATTACGCAAGATTTGAGTTTTACCCGGTGAGTAGTATTCCTTCATGAAGGCCTCATCAACACATCCCAATTTTGCATCGTCTCCGCCGGTTGAGAGTAGAACCATTGCAAAGCCTTCCCGAGTAGCGAGAACGGAAAGAGCCTTGCCCTCATTTGATCTTGAGTCACCCCGTCCATGTTGAATGTCTGACATAGTTGAATGAACGCTTGAAGGTGAAGGTTCGGATCTACCGGTGAATGGTGAATGTTACACCATGCAAATTGTTGAGGTCTTGATCTCGAACGGCCTTCCAATCTCCGCGAGGTTCGAGATTGGTAGGTCGACGATGTCCGGGGTGCATAGCTCCCCGATCTTGCGCTCTTGCGGTGGTTGTTCTCCCATCGGTGGAAGTCGATTCTCCCTAGGACTTTGAGGTGGTGATTTCTTCGGAGATTCCGATGATCCTTCGTCTTCCGACTTCGAATCTACAAAATCCAGCTTCTTAGCTTGTTGTGCTTCGCGTCTCCTTAGCCTGTAAAGTTTTTCTAGATCATCCACAAAATTATCGGGTTTGTTGGACAGGTAGCCATCCATCTCCTGTTAGGGTTAGCGATAAACAAAATATACAAAAACAAAAAATAAAAAAATATAAGAAAACTAGGGTTAGACAAACTAGATTAGATTGATTTTGAGGATGATCAAAAGTTAGTAGATGCAAAAAGAAAAACCAAAAGAAAACTGAAAATTACACAAAAAACAATAAAAGATTGAATCTTGATCACTTATTCCCCGACAACGGTGCCAGAAAAAGGGGCTTGTTGACGATGTATATTCGTATTAAACTTCAAGTGGACTTGCAAGCGGACAAATCCTCCATCGTAGTCAAGGGACCCTTCTTCCCTCAAGTGTGAACCCAAGGTATTGAATCCGTGGAACAATGTGCGATGCAAGAATCAATCTAATAAAGTCGAGAACTTTAATCTTCGAAAGGAGAATCCTATGCATCTAATCCAAAGAACATCATGAAAACGGATCTAATCTATGAAAGTCGAAGGTAGCAAGAGATAGAGGGGGATAGATAACCAATCTAGAGAGATTGGATTAAGCCTTCGTTGAATTTCCGAGCAAAGGAGAAATAAACAAGTTCAATCTCATAAAAAGCTTCTTTAAATCACAGTTTCTCGTCCGACTCCGAAAACGCCCGCCTTTTAGAGCCACCGTTCTGTCACAACGCACCCCTATTCGTGCGGGTTAGTCTAGGGCGAGTCCAAAGACAAGTTGGAATCTCTCGGAAGGTCAGGCATGCACCTCTAGCCACCACGGCTACAAGAACACCCTGGATGATCTATCTCGAGAATAGATCTTAAGATACGAAAAGCCGATTGAAATCAAAGACGTAGGAGAAACACTTGATCGCTACAAATCGGATTGCAACTTGATAATTAAACATTACATGATACATTAATCAAGATCACCACCGGGATCCTACCTTGGTCTTGCTTCTAGCTCCGGGAACTCCAACGTGGTCTTCCTTGCAAGGTTTCCACGCCGGCTAGAGAGATCCTAATCAACTAGCTCGACCCTCTCCTCTCTGAGATGGTGTCCCTCTCTTCTCCGCTCCTCGACGGCCGATGACGAATGAGTTGATGTGTGGCACCTGGCCTCGGGGCTATAAATAGCCCGAATGGTGGCTAGGTCAAAGGGGGGCTGACTGGGCCCCGAAATGGGCTGGGCCGGCCGGCCTGGGCCGACCGACCTAGGCCCACTTCGGCCCAGCCAGCGGCCTCCTTCGCCCGGTGTCGGTTCCCGAGTCTTCTAGAGTCTTCCCTAATCTGCATGTGGTCCCTTGTCGTCAGTTTCTCTTCGGATTGGATGAAGCTCCTTGTCCAGCAAGATTCGATAGTTTTCTGACTAGGTCCTCAGAGTTTTTCATCTTTTCAGGTTTGGTCCCTGGGCTTCTTGGAGTCATGTTTACTTCATTGCTTGACTTGTACCAGGCTTCAAGGTCTTGTCATAAGGTGCTTAATGAACTTATCCCAGAAGTCTTGCTTCCAATACTAAAATTCTGCATAAACACTAAACTCCAAAAGCGACATGCATGAACGAACTTGTTATACCAAGGGGGTTAGTACCAATGGATAAGATATAAAATTTATGCCAACACCGAAGGTAAACTCATGGCTAGGTTGACGGAATTTCACCGTCAACAGGCTCCATCGCCGGTGGGTGTGCCGCCGGCCACGAGCCTCGTGGGTAGATGCCCCCACCCCCTTGGTCGAGTGCACAGCGGTGGCGTCCATGACCGACGGAGGAGGAGGTTCGTCGTGCGTTGTACCACTGTGGGGTGAGTTGCTCGGCGACGGTGGCGCCGCTGGCTCGAGCTCCAGATCCGACGATCCCGCCGCTGTCTCGATCTCCGGATCCGATGATCATGCTCTAGATCCGACGATCCCGCTCGGCGCTGGCACGACCTCGACTGGATCCGGCGAGCTTGTCGGGCGCCATCTCATCCCGACGCTGCCGCTTCTGTGGGGTAGAAAATGGAGAGAGGGGAGGAGAGAGAATGTTTGATGTTGAAATGGTTTGGATTTTGGAGTGGGATGAGGAGGCGAGTCGAAGTGGGGTATTATTTTGAAAAGGAAATATGGCATGCACACATTCTGACCTTGTTGGTTCAGGTCTCGGTACAACGTCTCGTCACCCGTCCCAGCCGGTAGTGACACCATACATATTCCCTTTTCCCCTTCCCGTATTAGCGCTGACACACCCTGCAGCCCTCCTGACGCGGTCCGCATCTCGATGCACCTCCTGCTGCGGCTCTGACCAGAATCGGTGGTCTGGATTGACCGGTTCATGACTTCACGCTACAATAAGGCCTCATTCGTTTCCATCGGGTTGATTCCGACCGGAATTGATAAATGTAATACGAAAATCATGATAGATACTATAAGAGATCCGGATTTATTCCGGGTCGAAAATTAACTTACTCATGATAGGCACACCATGAGACTCGGAATCAATCCACTAGTCAAGAGGTGTGGAATCAATCCCGCTTCTTCTGCTCTTATTCTACCTATTATGATGAGTAAATTAAATATCAATCCAGAATGAATCCGAGTCTCTATCACAACTTTTTTTTTGATATATCTATTATTCCAATGGGATTGAATCCCACGTGTCAAGCGAACAAGCCCTAGATCTTCCGCGGCGTGCCGGGTTCAGCCAGGGGACAAGGCCAAATCCCAAAAGAAGTGGACGTAGCCACCGCCGTCGGTCAGAGCCAGACCCACACGTGCAGGGAGCCCGCGAAGGCGATCGCTGTCCGTCACCATGTCGGAGGGGGGGCCCGGGGCGCACGCTGGACACGACTAGACGCTGACCGTGACCGAATAATAAACGTCTCCACGTCAGCCGGTCAAAGCAAGCTGTAACGGTAAACGATGCGATTAGCACTGGCGGCGCGGCGGGTAAAATCTGGCAGGCTCCCCTGATCATGTCGCACGTGAGGAAAACCATAACGTGCAGGACGGCAGGAGCCAGGAATGCATGCACCCGGCCCGCTGGGTTCAGACTTCTTTTGATGCGAGGAGTCGGCTCTCGGCTGCCTTCCCGTGGTGTTTGAACTTTGAAAAGCAATCAGCACCTTATCATGAACGGAAACATCTTATTAAATTGTTGATCGCTGGTCAGGCCAGAAAAGAGCACAGCTATTGATTTGGGGGCTCAATCATGAACGCGGATGTCAGTATCATGTATAGGATTGTTTAGGCCTTGTTATCTTATGTAGATTTGTCAACGTAGCTGATTTAGCCATATCTAATCACTGTAGCTCATCAAAATTTAGTAACAGTAATACTTATATTATCTTTTGTCTATACTATATCATGCTAGTCATATCGCTAGTTGTACTGTGTACCGTAGAACAGTTTCGTTTCGTATATGATGCATGCCTGCATAGAACAGTTTAGTACGTCTCTTCATCTGTGTCGTTTGCACTTGAAACAACTTTAACTAATTCTATATTAAGTAATATTAATACTTATACATGATTAGTGTTATTGAAGATATTTAAATCTAATTTTTAACAAAAATATTTAGAGAAAAAATGTTGCACATATTTTATAAACCGAGTCAAAACTCTAACGACGACACTTATTTAGGAACTGAAGTGTATAGTTTAAAACTCAACTCCGTATTTAGGAACTGAAGTGTATAGTTCAAAACTCAACTCCGAAGCAAAACGCAGTACCACCCACGTTTTTCTTTAATTTCTCTATATATCCTTTTTATCTTTGTTTTCGTTTTCGGAAAGGTCACCAAGCCTTGTTGGGCCGGTCTAATCTGCGCTTGTCCCAGGCCTAAACAGCCCAGTCGGCCGAAGAATTTAGGACCAAACCTTTTCCATTACGACAAACAACACCCAAGCAATTCAAAATTTTTCTTTTTTGTTGCATCAATCTTGCAATGATCACGTACGAGTGATAGATAGCGTACAGATTAGTACATAATCTAGAGAGGGAATGAAACCAGATAGTTCAAGAAACACATTGATCCCAAGTCCTAAACTAATTAAAGAACCTCATAATCCATGCTGTCTAGTGCACTTCCTCCTCCTTGTGGGTGTAGATGACGCAGTCGGCCCTCGGGTAGGCTACGCAGGTGAGCACGTAGCCCTCAGCCATCTGCGCGTCGTCCAGGAAGGAGCCCTCCGACTGGTCCACCTCCCCGGACGCCAGCTTGCCCGCGCACGTCGAGCAGGACCCGGCGCGGCACGAGAACGGCAGCTCCAGCCCGGCGCCCTCGGCGGCGTCCAGGATGTACGTGTCCTCGGCCACCTCCAACTCGCTCTCCGACCCGTCAGGCCCCACCAGCTTCACCTTGTGCACCGCCGCGGACGCCACGAACCGGCTCGAGACGGCCCGCCTCCCGCGCGCGCCCGGCAGTCGTCGCGCCGGAGAAGCGATGCGCGGCGGGGACACGCTCTGGCCCCGCATGGCGCCGCCCGGTGCGAGGACTGAGTAAACTGTCGGAGTAGTTGCCAGCGCCAGCATCATTCGGAACTTCAGAACCTTCAGAGTTCAGAGAGTGAATAAACAAGATCAACAAACCAAGAAGGGATCGAAGACGGGGTTTTGCCGCTTCCTCTAGGATGCTGGGCTGATAGTAGGCGCACAAAAGAGTTCCAACGCAAGCAGATGTGATCAGTGTCAGCTCGAGGCCTTGAAGCACTGGCACGGTATTTGAAACTTATATACAGGCCGTGTGCTAGCTCGGACCACGGAGTTGAGCGGCTGGGCGGCGTGCCTGAGCCAGAAGCAACCTTAGCTTACGCTTGGCCGATCCACACCCTTGGGTAATGGCCATTGGTGATGCGGCGAAGGTGCTAGATGACGGTGGAACGCCCGCGTCGAATATGTTCTACAGGTGTCGCGCACTTCGCGCAGGTTCGCGGGTGCAGTGCAGGCATTGGCGCTTCCCCCAGACCTGGTTCACTTGCTTGCCGCGCGTCCCCTCGAACGGCCAGGGGCCAGAAGCCGGGTTGCAGCTGAGCGCACTCGGCAGTCGGGCACGTTGCCGTTGTCATTGCCGTCGCGCTAGAGAACTACGTATAGCGGATGATACAGAGCGTGAACTTTGCATTCGTTCGTGTCCGAAGTACTAGCGTTTCGATTCGTCCAATTTTCAGGTGCTCGTGGTGATGTTTTTACTTTTTATTAGACACGTCAACAATTGACCTGACATATTTCAGCTTATCGTTGAGCTTAGTTCAGATACCTGATTAGCCTGAACAGTTCAGCTTATCGTGTAGGCAATCAGCAGCTGGATATCCTTGGACGGCTGAACGCCAAGCAGAAGACTCGGTGAACTTCGGCTATTCCATGTTCAGTAAACGTATGTGAATGCAGGAACGTTGCAGTGAAGTTCCAGACCAGCAGCCCGCAATATGTTGTCGCTCTAACAATGCTGTTCACAGTTCACTGAATCATTAGAGATATTGTATAGTAGTAGTACATGACAAAGCCCGTCAGACTACGAGAGAGATCTCCAACATGCTCGTTCGTACCCATAACCCATCACGATGTGTCTACACGTTTCTCCGCAGGCCCACGCATATGAACGGACGCATGGGCATCACACACGCGAACACGCCCCCGGGGCTCGACACGACACGACACGACACGAGCCCCCACCTCACACTTGGGACTTGACGGCGTCGCTGTACCCGGTGAGCCCGTCGTAGAACCTGGACCACAGCATGATGCCGCCGTACTTGGTCGAGTTCTTCACCACCGGCAGCACCTGCGCCACCAGGTCGCTCGTCGACACGAACCCGCTGCCGGCGGCCTGCGGCGCGGCCGGGAGGCCCAGGAACACCCGCCCCGCCCTGATCGACGTCCACCGCGCCCACGCGCTCGCGAGCCCGCCCACGCCGGCGCTCGCGCTGTACTGGCACGGCGGGTTGTTGTAGAACTGCACCCACACGTAGTCGAACAGCCCCGTGGCGAGCGCGGTGCCCAGCGACGCGTCCGGGAACGGGCACTGCGGCGCCGCGGCGAGGTACACCGGCTTCCTCCCCCGCCGGGAGTAGGACTTGAGTGCCCTGGCCAGGTCGTCCCAGTACAGTCTCCCGCCGATCTCGATGTCGAAGTCGATCCCGTCGAGCACCGCGTCGCCGAGGGGCCGGGACTTGGAGTTCCCGCCGAGGTAGTTGTCCCAGAGGTACGCGGCGACCTTCTTCGCGTCGGCCGGGGACGAGAGGCCGTAGCTGCCAACGCCACCGCCGATGGAGAGGAAGACCTTGATGCCCCTGCTCTGGCACGACTTGATGTCCGCGCCCACGCCCGTGCAGCCGTTGGTTGCCGGGTTGCAGTGGCCGGCCAGGTTGAGGACCGGGGTCTGGCCCTTGCCGAACGTGGGGAGGAAGGCCACGTTGACGAACTTGTAGTTCCCCGTGGCGCACGTCTGCGCCAGCGTGCCCTCGTTGCCGTTCTGGCCCCAGTAGATGGCGATGTCACCGGCGAGCGCTCCGGCGGCTAGCCCCGCCACCGCGAGCGCCGCGATCAACACCATTGCCGGGAAAGACGATCTCGCCATCGTGTCGTGCCTCTCGATCGAGTTCTTGGAATGTGGTGGGCTAGTGGTACTGACCTGAAGCTTCTTGGATCATGCTCGGAGGTTTGCGGACTTTATATAGCTGATGAATCCGTTGAACTAACAGCGTCGCAGTCGTGTTCTAACGATCCTTTCATTATCCGTTAGGTGTGTGCTAGCCGTCGCAAGTTGACCGGGCACGATTGAGAATTCGAGATAGCGCAATTTGTGGTGGGAATTTGGGGCTTATCGTTGCGAGCAGGGCGCTGTCAATATTATTATACTCGCGCGTCTCAGCGCGCGGCGGCGACGTTAGTGCGTCGGCAGTGGTTGACCGCTGACCTAAGCGCGCGGGTCGTCGGGTTGAGGACGGTGGCTTCCACCGATCGCGCGGCCAAGTGCGACGACCATTTCCCCCCGCTTCCTCGAATCTCCACGCTCTCGCCTCTGCAGAAACGCTCAGTGCGCGAGAGCGAGCCGGTACGAGTGCGTCTCCGACGACGCATTGGCGCTCTGCTAATCGCGATCAAGGCGGCCTTTGCATTAGCAGTAGTCTGCTCCATCACTCGGCTTTTCGTTGTCCATTTCCAATTTCTAAAGAGGTCCAATGCGATTCTGCCGGTGCTGGAGATGACTCAGCTGTTTGGATAGATAGTGTAGTGAGCTAAAAAAAACCCCATCCTCCTGCCGTCCAGCGCTCGTCAGGAACGACGTGAAGACAGTCACGCATCTTCGTACTACTCTACTCGGCGAGTAAGGCCAGGAAACCCCACAAACCTGTCGCTAATCCGAGGCTTAACGAACTTTAAGGGACGGGCCAGCGTGTACGTTAGGAGACTGATTCAAGATTGTAGTGCCCTGTACGAAGGAACGGACAGCCGGCCGAAACCAACTGGGGCCCCTTTCAGTTTTAGCAGTACTCTGAATTTTCAAGTTGAAGAAAAATACTGAGTTAAAAATAAAAAATGGAAATGGCGATTCACGTGCTGATGGCCTGTCTGAAAGTTCGTGTAATCATTTTCAGCAAAATGCAGATTGCGACAGCAGAGGCTTCACTACAATTTTAACGCAACGTTCAGCAATGGTATATTAACTACTCGATCCATTATCAAATATACTATATTTAAATATGTAAAAAATATAAGTATAACTATTCCAATCGGAACGATTTCAGGTCTTGTTTATATTAACATCGATGAGATGGAATAGTTCCTAGGTGGCTGGTACAAGTGCTCTGGTACCCCTGAAGAACAATATTAAATCAGGTTTTGCAAATTCTTGGCTGAGATATGTCCTCTGGTTCAGACAGGAAAGCCTCAGCATCGAAGTCTTGCTCCAAAAAATCAAGGCAGTAGGGAGTTGTGGATCTTACCTAGGATGTTTAGTTCGTGAGTAATCAGCATATGCCGCACTCTCTGCTTTCCTGACCTTTTGGGTTGTTTGCAAATGTGTAATTAACCCTATCTAGCCATCTAAGTAGGCACCCAAAGCACGTTGGTGTAAACCTGTAGCTTTTTTCGATAATAAAATTCTTGGCTGAGATATGCGGCTGGTAATGTTACCCACCGCTACAAAACAAGACCTCGTTGCCCCGTACGTAGACATTCCACCATATGTCTGAAGCACAAGAAAGTCTAAGAAGGCCAAAGACACTAACTTTTGCATCACTATACGTGTTGTCATCGTTATGCAATTCCCAACTATCCATTTCTTACGTCCACAAATAAAAGATTATGGGATATCTATGGAAACATGTTAGATATGTGTCGAATATGTGTACAGTTCGATTACAATTGGACTTGAATTGTAATTTGGTAGGATAGTAGTAGAGTCTCGGTCGTACTTTGTATCCCTTCGGCCCATAAATATGAGGGCACTGCCGTTGCCGAGAGACGATTTGGCGGCTGGTGTGGGCGGTGGCGTTGTTGCGGTGGTGTCCGGATGCCGGTGTAACTGATGTTTATGAGGAGGAGTGTCTGTAGTCATGTCTCGAGGATGTAGGCACATAGCTGAACCTCATTAAAAAACATTGTGCCTCAGTGTCGTTCTTGTTTATGTGACCTTGCGATTTGACTTTGCGTTCTTGGGGTTATCACCTCCATGCTTTGATTCTAACAAAACAAGTGAAAAAACATGTTCAATTGTCTTAAAAATTTAAATCATGTATCATTATATGAGACTTAGAAAAGTAATGAAAAAACATAGAATCTTGGTCTTGGAGTACACTCGGGGACTATCTTAAATACCAAGTAGGTTTGCCGTTTGCATTGAGTGGTGCATTGGAGTTGGAGTTTGAGTCCACCGAGTATCATCGTAGTTATATGGTCTACAAACCGAAGTTGTTCAGGAATTTCTACCTCTCTAGATTTACAGTCGATGAACCGAAGTTATAAGAGATGGTACTAATACCTCCTTAATTGTACGGTTCATAAATGAAGTTGTATGATTTTTACCTAATTTTCCTTCTAATAAATTTCAGAAAAGCTTAAGCTTTCCCTGTATGTAAAAACAACATCGGTCACTATTTGCTCACAAAATGTGAGATGAATGTTTCCATGGAAACGTTCTTTTTTAAACGACCATGGAAACATATATTCTATTTGAATATGATTTGGATGAAGATCCCTAAATAAAACAAGTGGAGGAATCTATGCTGTGAGTTGTAGAATAGGACCATTTTCTCAGTAAGCAGACAAAATCAAAATCGCAAATGATCGAATGATCTCTACTTTATTTGTTGATCCAAAGGGCCTAGGATGGGGATGAAGTAACCCTCGGACCATCTAGGAGTAGATCGAGTGGGTGAACACTGTGTAAATCATACCTCGAGTCCGTGTTCGCACCTCTGGTTTTGTCGGTGATGTTCTGCACTAGGCAGCGACGAGCGGTGCAGACACGGGCGGCGACAGTTTCCTGTGCTGACGCTGGTGAGGCTTCCCATCGCTTCAGCACGACCCTCTGGGACAGTTAGGGTTTGTGGAGTCGGGGCTACAGTGGCGGCGGCGAACCTCGTAGTCTGAGCCTGTGGCCCCCACTCCCTCTTATAGTGTTGCGCGACAGGGGCCCACCAGCCCTCTAACGGGCTGGGCGTCCCCGGTCCGGACGCGAATCAAGGGCCCAATGGGCCGTTGGGCCCGTTGGTAGAGAGATCAATCCAACATTCTCCCCCTTGACCTCACCATATACTTTTAGCTTCTTTTCTCATTCCATTACAGATCAGTGTATAGAGCATGTTTTATCGTCACGCTCAATCTCGTTTCTGTCAATCTCCGATAGACTCAACAACTACTATATACATCTCTCTACTGAAACAAATTCTTTAGACTTGGGCCCTTTATGATCCGAAATCTTAAACTATGACATAAACCCATGTTGCACATGTGCTCTCTAAGTGCACCGGGTTATATACTTTTCGTAAGAGGATCCTCAAGCACTCGCTTCTCTCTTATATGCGCAATATCTTTAATATGATTCCGGACTTACTCCTCTACAACATGTAACTTTTGTGTCAATGTGTTTGGCTGCACACTTGACTTGTTGTCATGGGAGTGAACTACCTTAATGGTGATTGTTGTTGTCAACCATTATCAACTCCGGGTACAGGTTCCATTAACTATTTTGCCTGTCCCTCAGCCTCGTATCATGCTATACCACCGTATCATGCTATACCACAACCTTGCATCACATTGATGACAATTGTGTTAACCCTAAACCCAAGTGTGGAAGTTAGCGACAATTGTGGATTTCACTACCCATTTCACAAATTATCTTTGTACTCACAACCTTTTGAGAGCACTTGATCTTTTTCAACTTAGCATGAGGCTGATACACTTAATTCCATTCCAGTGATCTAT
Organism: Cenchrus americanus; assembly: GCA_947561735.1. Lineage (NCBI taxonomy): Eukaryota > Viridiplantae > Streptophyta > Magnoliopsida > Poales > Poaceae > Cenchrus > Cenchrus americanus. The sequence goes on from OX387244.1 coordinate 14,351,619, forward strand.
AGCTGGATTGGACATTGCCAAAACAACCCGAATATACAAACTATGTCAAGGAAACTTCTATCTTTTCCACTCATTAGGCTTCCAACAGCCGAAGCATATGGTACCATATTCTTTTAATCCATTCCATATTGATACTTGGAACATAAAAGTTTCCAAAATCATTACCCTTGACAATAAGAGCAGGCGAAGGTTTACTCGCATGCATACTATGTTTCTTTGCAACTTTTCTAAGAATGCCTCTTGCGATTGTAACATCCCTGATGTTTATTGGTGCTAATGACATTAATTAGATTGATTAATCAAGTTTAATTAACTTCTAAGCATGTTTGACATGTTTTGTCACAAATTTGCACAAAAGACCTTGGTCAAAATCCCAAATCACGGTCAAACCCTAGATCTCATTTAAGGCTGAAATGGTTTTCTTGCGCGTTCTCCAAATTTCACTATAGAAGTACAAAATCGGCCAATGCGAAAGTTGTTCGTTATTTCCGGGAACACATTTTTCGTAATTGGCCAACATTCCAATTTTGAGTGCAAATTGGCCAAAAATCGAGTTGAACACGCTGTGAACAGTAAGTCGAGCCCTGGAAAAACTGCAACTTCGACCGACGTTCCCGGACAAACCGTTGATCAAAACATATGTCACCCTTTGGGAAAGTTGTAGATCTATAGCTCCTCTACAACTTAGGTTTTTGGAGATTTTCAACTTCGTTGGAACTTTTTGGAGTTATGCAATTTCGAAGCAGGCTAAATGGAATGAAAAAACGGCCGGAGCGCCGACGTCGCCGCGTCGCGTCACGCGCGCGTGAGCCCCTGCACCACGCGTCCACCCCACCTTTCCCCAGCGTACGGACTTCGGTGTCTCCGTTATGGACCCGTACATGGCCGTGAAGTCTATGAAGGCCGTAGGATCGTGTGCCACGCCTAGGGAGGATGGCCGACAGACCGTTGCCATGCGGTGCGACACGCGCCGCGCAGCATCGTCGACATCCGCGCCCCCCATGCATGCGCCTCTACAACTGGCCTCGGAGGCGACGAAGTGTTCCCAAGTCACCAAGCGCCCTCCTCTCAATGTTAAGTTTAATGATGCCCGTAACTTTTCGTCCTCCCGGTCGACTCCTCACCTGCAGCTGTGCAGCAGCACATGGTGGACCCAGCAAAACCTTATCACCTCGAGTTCTCGCGTCTCTTTCCTCCATTAATTTTCTTCTGTTTCTTTTTCTCCGTCCCGAATGCCCGATCTACAGTTTTCAGGACGGAACTCCCGATCTACAGATTCCAGCGACGGCGCGCCCTCCGAGCTTTCTTCCCGGGGTCAGCGGCGGCCTGCTCTCCAGCGGGAGCGGCCGCGCGCTCCTCGTGGCAGTTGCGGCCTGGTGGTGGCACTCGAGCTCTCGCGGCGAGATCTTGTCCCAACTGTGAGCACCCGACGGATCCCGACGAGCTCTATCGAGGCCGCGACTGTGGCCGTGGCGGCGTCGTGCGCTCCGCCATGGCTGCAGCGCGAGGAGCTCCGTCGGGTGCCTGCTACTGACGTGGTTGGTTGTTTTTTTCGTTTTTTTCTCTTCTAATTTTTGCCTCGGAATTTTGTGTCTGTATAAACCTTTTTGATTTCATTTTTTCTGTTTTGGCGCACAATTTTTTCTGTATCTTTTCTTCAAAACTTTGTTGTCAAACTTTTTTCCAAAACTTTTCTAAAAATTGTATCTCTTTTAAGTTTTTTGAGTTTATTTTGTCGTAAAGTCAATATATTTTTTTATAAAACTTTTTGCAAAATGTTTATCTCATTTTTTATTTTCTGAATTTTGTTGTCAATATATTTCTTATAAAGTTTTTGCTTTCAAATTTTTTTGCCTCTTGAATTTTCCTTGAAAACTTTGTTGAAAAATTCTTTCAAAACTTTTTGCAAAATGTTTATCTCATTTTTTATTTTCTGAATGTTGTCGTCAATATATTTTTTATAAAGTTTTTGCTTTCAAATTTTTTGCCTCTTGAATTTTCCTTGAAAACTTTGTTAAAAAATTCTTTCGAAACTTTTTGCAAAATGTTTATCTCATTTTTTATTTTCTGAGTTCGTTTAAGACAATTTTTTGTGCAGGATTTTTTCTTAATTTGTATTTCAAAATTTTTTGTTTCCATTTTTTCGAAAAAAAGTTACCGTCAAACTTTATTTGCCAATTTTTCCAAAAAAAAATTCGTTTCTATTTAATGATTGCGCACACGGGAAGCCTTCCGACAGCATGTCGCACATCGACCGTAGGAAGCGCTCCCTACGGTCACCCGTAAACTTGTGCTCCCCCGCCCTCCTCACCTCTCCTCTCTGCCCCGTTCGCAAGCGAGTCGGGCCGGTGGTGCCCTGTCCACCCGGCGCCGCGACTAGCAATAGGGGCCGGCCGAGCTCGCTCCGCCGCCGTCCGCGCGCTCCCCGCACCTCCCCTCCGCGCACCCGCGTTGTCACCGGGGCGCCGGGACACGCCGACGCCGAGCAGGCGGCGCACCGGCGGCCGGTCCGGGGGCCGCACGCCGCCGACGCCCCGCCGACCCCACCTCGAGCCGGAAACCACCTCAAACCACCCTACCAAGGTCGGTGGAAGCCCCGGGAGTGGTCCTCCGCCAAGTCCGGCCGCCGCCGCCGCCAATTCCCGCCGCCGGCGAGGTCCGGACCCGCCGGGGGACCCAATTGTTGCGATTGAAATCCGTCCGCGGGTGATTTATGTAAACCAGGGGCATATGCGTAAATTCCAGAAATTCTTTCGAGGACCCCCTGCAAATGTGTTATTAGGGTTTCTGCAGCAACTTCGAAAATTAACTAAAAATCTTAGAAAAATCCGAAAAATGTAAAACCAATTTTGTTGGGTTTGTGGTGAAGAAACCTATATTTTCTAGAAAACATGTATAGGGTTTTCTGTACAGTTTTTGAATTAAAAATTCAAACTCAGTTTAATAGGTGATTTGGATTTAATCTTGTGTAGGAGTTTAAATTCAAAATCTGAAAAATAATTTGAATATGCACTTATGCTTTGGTCAGAAACTCATTCTTGGCATACATGACCTGTAGGAGAAAGTTGAGATCAAAAAGTTTATTAAATCTTTTTATATGAATTAATGGTGATTTACTAGGCTGAAATTTGTCTTTTTCGTTTAAATTAATTTATTAATGATCTTAAGCTATATTTTGGTCTGAGAGCTTAAATTAAGCATATGTTGTTGTGTGCAAAAGACTAAGCTCATTTGAAGTGTTTTTGATTTAATTTGGATTTATGGTTGAAAGGCTTGTTTTGAATAATTAAAGAAAGAAATGGAAATTAAAAGTGCTAAATTGTGAACTCATGTTTGTTCCTGTTTTTGTTAATTTGAACACACCCCCTTGCTGTTTAGTGAAGTTAAGTAACTTAAATTGCTTAGATGTGCACACAATCACCATCAAAGTAGTGTTTTGTTTATCATCACACACCCTAATAATTTCTGTGAGAAAATGATAATGTTTGGATGAATGTGTCCAACAAGAGTTGGTTTTGTGGTAAATCTCCCACCTTCACCATAATCTAATGCATGTGCATGTAAACGTGTAGATCTTCCTGACGGGACATACACGCTCACCCAGGAGGAGGAGGGGGCAGCTAGTGGAGAGCTGAACCAAATTGGTGTGCAGCAAGACCTGGACCAAAGTCCAGAAGAGCCCAAGGCTTGTGTTGGTTCTGAGTCTGAGGAAGGCAAGCCATTTCGGCCCGCCATCGCCTCCCACCTGGGCCAATTTAGGCCTGTTGTCGCCCGGCCGTGGAGAGCCATCCATTTCCGCAGATCGGGATCCGACGGTCGACCGTGAGTTTCGCAGATACAACCCCCCCGACGGCCGGTTGCTCCCCTGGGAACCCTAGACCATTTCACCCTTCTCCTCCCCTGTTTCTCTCGCGCACAGGCGGCGGGTGAAGCGCCATGGTTGGTGGTCGGCATGGCTCCAACGACGATGAGGTTGGGCGCCGCCCGGCACGATGCCACAGCGCACTCCCCTCCCTTCTCTACTTTCCTTTTCCCCTCATCCCTTTCTCTAGCACCTGCATGAGCGAGATCCAGAGCCCCCGGCCATGGTGGCCAGTGGAGAGGTGGTGATGGTGCTGCCATAGGCCCTCTCGTCGGCGTGCGCGTCCACCCGCTGGTGAGTGCGCCACCGTCGAGTGGCTCTGTGTCAGTGCCCTTTGTCCCGTGTCCAAGGCGAGGTCGCGCGGATGCGTGTCCTTCCAAGGGCTCAGTTGAACTTTTCCGGCGGTGTCGATGCGACGGCCGGCAGTGACTGTTGCGGTGAGGTAAGTCACCAAAGGTAGGACTTCCTCACGCGTCCTTCCTTCTTCGATCTAGGGTTAGGGTTTCAACTTTGCAATGTAAAACCGATTCGAGATCGATTTCTTTGGTCATTTCTTTTCCCAAACAAGATCCACTACCTAGCACGGCTCTGGTACCATTGAAGTAACCCTCGGACCATCTAGGAGTAGATCGAGTGGGTGAACACTGTGTAAATCATACCTCGAGTCCGTGTTCGCACCTCTGGTTCTGTCGATGATGTTCTGCACTAGGCAGCGACGAGCGGTGCAGACACGGGCGGCGACAGGGTCCTGTGCTGACGCCGGTGAGGCTTCCCATCGCTTCAGCACGACCCTCTGGGACGGTTAGGGTTTGTGGAGTCGGGGCTACAGTGGCGGCGGCGAACCTCGTAGTCTAAGCCTGTGGCCCCCATTCCCTCTTATAGTGCTGCGCGACAGGCCGATCCGGACGCGGGTCAAGGGCCCATTGGTGGAGAGATCAATCCAACAGGGGACAGAAAGCATAGCAAATCGATCTGATATTTTATACTCTTCCAACTACGGAGACAAGACCGAACTCGAACATACTGACAGATAAACGAACTAATGCAACTAACACCGTGCACACGCACGTACAAATTAACTGACGCATGCAATAAATGCACTCTTGCCGATCTTCTAGATCATGTCCAGTCTCATTCTATCAGACGTGGCTCTTGATAGCGGAGCTGTAGCCCGTGTTGTCGTCGTAGAACTTGGACCAGAGCATGACGCCGCCGTACTTGGAGGAGCCCTTGATGAGCGGCAGCACCTGCGACGTGAGCTGGCTTGCCGGCACGAACCCGGTGCCCGCCGCGTCCTTGGAGGCCGGCAGGCCCAGGAAGATCTTCCCCGCCGGCACCGACTCCCACTGCTTCCACGCGGCCAGGAACGCGCTGCGCCCCGAGCTGAACTGGCACTCCGGGTTGTTGTAGAACTGCACCCACACGAAGTCGAAGAGCCCCGTGCTGATGGCGCCGCCGTCCCACTCGTCCGGGAACGGGCACTGCGGCGCCGCGCTCAGCAGCACCGGCTTGCCGGCGTTCTTGCCCATGTCCTTGAGGTCCCTGCAACCAGAGCATGAGCATGCGTGTGAAAAATAATAAACGAGCATGAACGACGAGTAGGTTGTGGCGTGAGTTTACTTGGCGAGGTTGTCCCAGAACTTGGCGCTGCCGAGCTCGATGTCGAAGTCGATGCCGTCGAGGACGGCGTCGCCGAGGGGGCGTGACGACGACGTGCCGCCGAGGTAGCTGTTCCAGAGGTACGCGCCCACGAGGCGCGCGTCCGCCGGCGACGACAGGCCGTAGCTGCCGACGCCGCCGCCGATGGACAGCAGGATCTTGACGCCGCGGCTTTGGCACGAGCGGATGTCTCTGCTCAGCACGGCGCAGCCGCCCGTCGAGGAGTCGCAGTGGTCGGAAAGGTCCAGCCGCGGCGCCCGGCCCTGGCCGAACTGGAAGACGAAGGCGAGGATGACGAACTGGTACCTGCGGGACGCGCACGTCGCGGAAAGGGTCGCCTCGCCCTGGTTCTGGCCCCAGTATATGGCGATGCTACCGGCGTGGCTCGTGGCGAGGAGCGCCAACAAGAGGGTGGCAGTGAGCTGGAAGGAACCGAGAGCGAGAGCTCGACCTGCCATGGTTGGAGCGTGCCTGCTGACTAACTAGTGTAAGGATGTGCTCGCTTTGAGTAGCTCGTGACTGAGTGATGAAGCGTGATTAGCCGGGTCCCCTTTTTATAGCCGTTTGACAGTGCTAGCTGTAGCAATGCGACTCGTGGGATGGGCCTATAGATAGTAACCGGTCCGGCATGTCCACTGCTCCTGGACGGAAGAATGGACAGCCGGCCGATAAACTAGGCTTGCTCCTTGGCTCGTTCGGAACATTTCCATGGATGAAAATAACATTTCCGTTGATGTCAGGTACAGCAAAGCAGCATGGCAACATTCTGTCGTTCCCTTTCTGCCAATCGTTTCAACTCGACGATGAAAGATACATTTACGTTGATGTCAGGTGCAGCAATGCAATGCAACATTCTGCCGTTCTGCGACCTCGCGTCGCGGATACCCGGACGCGAGACGCGAGCGACCGAGCAACCCCCCACACACACCCCCCTCCCCCGATCAATGAGAAAGGAGTTTGGAGAATGGGATGAGATGTGTAGATAGGTGGGATTGGTATGACTGGATGGATGTATTGCATTGAGGCCTCAGCCGGTATATATGAGAGTACATGACTTGGGAGGCAAGACTCCCCTGGATACATATGGCAGTCTACGATAAGTATATATCTACAACTACCAAATATACTCTAACATCCCCTCGCAGTCACGGCGGGAGCACCGCACACAGTGAGACTGGAGAAGAAGCTGAAAGTAATAAGCCGACGGACTGACATCCCCCCGCAGTTGGAACGTCGGTGCGGTGCGGACACTGCGGCTGGAGAGAAAACCTGCAAGTAACTCATGCGGATGGTAGCCCTTTGTGCCGATGTCGATGCAACCGAACTGGAGGGTGAATAGCCGTGGTCGAAGATGCCGTGCGTAGGGTAGTCGTGGTCGACGTGGAGCTGTCAAGGTTGCCGAGGGTAAGGAGCCACACAGGAAGCCGCGGGCGCTCGAGGAGGCGCCGTGAGGACGGTAGCGCGAAGGGGAAGCCACCAAGGACGAAGACGGCGATGCGTCGAGGCAGTCGAAGAGGGGGTCGATGCCGAAGTCGATGCAGTCAGGAGCCGACGGGCGAGACGTTCCTGAGTTTGCCAGGCCCGGAAACGCCTCGGGACGATGGCACGCACCGGTGTTGCCAATACCAGACGTGCGAGGGAGGGTGCACCACCAGGTGCTGTCGTCCGAGGGATCAGCAGAGGAGGCCTCCACAACGGTCGCAGGCGCAAAATGGCGAGGAGAAGATGCCGATGCACTGATGCAGCCCACGGTTGCTGGAGTAGACGAAGGGGTAGAACAAGACGGCGACACTGGCGACGAGGTGGTGCTGGACGAAGCGAAGAGATGTACCCGGACGATCTGGCGCAACGCCTGATGATCTGGATGACGCGGCGGCGGAGCTCGAAGGAGACGGCGGAGAACTCGAACAGCTTGATGAAGACCATGCGCGCAAGGCACGCAATAACGTAGTCGTAGACAATGTCGATGACGTAGTCGACGAAGATGAAGATGCAACGGCGAGAGGACCAGGGAGTGTTGCGCTACTGCCCGAGGAGGCGATGCAGCTGCAACCCTATTGTCGGTGGAGGTGCACACATACTGAAGACACCCGTCCCGGAACCATACGTGTCGTGACCGCACGCTAATCGGTTGATCAGGCCGTGGGCGCACGTACGAGACGACGGACGACGAAGCCGCTTGGATATGGCGGAAAAGTCGAGGACGACCGGCATGAAGACTGTGTTGCGGAGGGGTCTGACAGCGCTGCGGGAGGGGCCCACGCGCACCGCACGCCAGCCCGGGCGACACACAAAGAACAGCCGGTGATAATGTCGAAGAAGAGGCATGCAGTCGACGGGCGGTGGGCGACTCAATCTCGATCAGTGATCGAGCAAAAATCAGAGAAAATACCCAAAACAAAATCAGCAGCAGCATCTCGTGTAGACCTCCAGGGTGCGGTTAGCAGAAGCACCTCACCCTTTTTTTCTCTTGGCCTTTCCAACCCTGCTCCCACGGTCAACACGCAAGTCCGTGAAGAGAGAGAGAGCCAGAGCGAGAGGGAGAGATGGCCTGCGCGGCGGACGGTGTTGTTGCTAGATGAAGTGGGTTCGGCCGCGACAGAGGGGTCCCCTCCGGATCAGGCACCTGTGCAGGCGTCTCCCAGCCGCGGTCGCCGAGGAAGACGGCTCCGTACCGGAAGCGGCCGCGGGCACCCAGGCGAGCGGCTCTCTGCCGGGAGCGGCCGATGAATCCACCAGGAAGGCAGCTCCTCATGACGGGGAGGATGGGGCGGCGCCGCCACGGGACCGGTCAGCGACGGGTGGAGGGCGCACGCGGAAGCCCGAGCTGCCACCACGGCAGCGCGGGGAAGGACGCATGCGCCGTAGTTGACCGCGACTGCCACCACGGTGCCACGGATCGAGGTCGTCGACGACTGGCTCCAGGACGGATGACGAGGTACTGTCGATCTGCTACTGCTGCTAGACGCGAGAAGGGCGGCGGATTTAACTTGATCCGCCGCGACGGAGGGCGCTGCCCCCGGCGGAGATCGACATGGGTGATCTCCCCGGGGGCGCGCTAGGAGGCCGACGAGGGGGAGCCCCTGATGGGAGCTGTAGAGGACGGCCGGTGATGTGCGGGAGACAGGGGCGCCGTCGGCGGCAGCGGAAGGTTTAGCCTAGGATCTCAAACCCTAATCTCGTGATACCATGTAGAAAGGTGGGATTGGTATGACTGGATGGATGTATTGCATTGAGGCCTCGGCCGGTATATATGAGAGTACATGACTTGGGAGGCAAGACTCCTCTGGATACATATGGCAGTCTACGATAAGTATATCTACAACTACCAAATATATTCTAACAAGATGTGAGAAGTTGATTCGTGTAACTGATGAGTAGTTTTGGAGAATGGAGATCATAAAGGTTGTGCAAGTACTCATTTCGAGCAGAAAGCCGAGCACCATTTCAGAGGCAGTCATGATCTTTGTTTTAGTAAGCTTGCTTAACTGCTTTGCGCCTTTCATTGTAAAACTGATATCCCCGGTCACATCTTAGCTTTTTCATTGAAACTGATAGTTAACCTTTTGAACACTGATGGGACCTGACAATTTTTGCTAAGGAACAAGTATTTGAGAACCAAAACCCTGACGCAAGTATCATCAAAACCAAATGCCTCTCATTTTTGGAGAGGCCTCATGCGTATTAAAGATGAGGTTCTCTCCAAAGGTTCTTTCATTATTAAAGATGGAACCAACACGAGATTTTGGGATGATATGTGGATAGGTGATAAGCCGCTCAAGGTTACCTACCCGTCCTTATACCATATAGCGCGGGATAGGCATGTTACGGTTTCTAAGGTTATGTCCTCTAGACCCCTTAATATTTCATTCAGGCGGTCGCTGGTGAATAATAACATAAGCCAATGGCTTTACCTAGTAGCTCGGGTCTCTAATGTTGTACTGGTGGATGGTAAATATTATTTTAAATGGCTGCTGACAAAAAGTGGTTTTTTCATGGTGCGGTCCATGTATCTAGATGGCATAGATACTAATCCACCTTTTCAGCATAGGAAGATCTGGAAGTGGAAAGTACCTCTAAAGATCAAGATTTTTCTGTGGTTTCTTCAGAAGGGAGTCGTTTTGACAAAAGATAACCTTGCAAAGAAAAACTGGAAAGGGAGCTAATAATGTGTCTGCTGTAATATGAATGAAACCATACAACATCTGTTTCTAGATTGCCCTTCCGCAAAAATGATTTGGAGGTTCATTTTCTATGCTACTAATTTGACCCAGCCTAGATCTATTAACCATATGTTTGGTACGTGACTTAGTAATCAACATAAGGACGTTAAACCTCTGATTTGGGTTGGTGTCGCTGCCATTTGCTGGGCTATTTGGAAATGTCGGAATGATATAGTTTTCAAAAAAAACGAGGTTTAACTCGATTTTGCAGGTTATCTTCAGAGTAGCTTACTGATTATGCTTATGGGCCCAGTTCCAGCGTAAGGAGCAGGCTAAGGATACCCTCATCGCTATGAGTAGGAAATTAGAAGTCGTTGCTCTACAGATTGTCAATGGAGGATGGAACAATTTTTATTGTTTACCTTAGTCGGGGGCATGTTGCCCATTGCTGCTTCTTTTTACCACTTTCGTGGACCGTTCTTTTCAACTCTGTAATATTTGGTTGTGTACATCTTCAGATGTAGAGGCCGGATTTAATTATCCATTATCTAAAAAATATGACCTTCTATCTAAAAAGAATCGAATACATGAATTCAAGGTGTCCACTCTGAAATTTCCATGGGTACGTGTTTTCTTGATGCACAAAATACAGCGCAAACAATAGAAACGGGACAACATAGGCACTCTGAACTCATTTTGGGTCACTTACTGAAGTTTTCAGAAGAGCTGATGTCAATTCGGTAGTTTTTTGCTCAAAACTTTAGTGCGATTGCATTGCCAATTTGCCATGTTGTTTTAAGTATTAGATAGACTAGAGTTGTAATCTCTTGTAATACAAGTTGTATGCGTGTATATTGGTTGGATGGCCAGCAGGGAGTTGAGATTTGGTTGTTGTAACAACCACTAGCTGGCCGCCGCTACACCCTGATGTATTCTCCACCCGAGGGGATGTTCCTCGGCATATTTAACATGAAGCCGCCTGCCAGCACGAGGCACGACGTTCCCAACCTAGACCTTCTGCTCCTCTGGTTTCTTTCATGGTCATCAGAGCGAGTTCCACCAACTAGATCCCATCTAACTCCAATCCCATGGCTTCCTCATCCTTCAACATCGATGCAAGCCCTCTCGTCGGTGTTACTGTCACCGAGAAGCTTGGGAAGACCAACCACGCCATCTGGAAAGTGCATATCCTCGCCGCTGTCCGAGGAGCGCGCCTAGTTGGCCAACTGACCAGCGCCACGCCGGCTCCTACTGAAGAAATCCCGGGCAAGGACAAAGATGGCAAGGACATCGTCCTCCCCAATCCGGCGTACGACGAGTGGTACGTCAAGGATCAACAGGCACTGAGCTTCGATCTTGGATCCCTTGGACGTGAAGTGCTCTCTCAAGTCGCCACCCATGACACGTCGGCCAAGTTATGGTCAGCAATTGAGGCGATGTACGCATCCCAGAATCACGCCAGGGCTGTGAACACACGGCTCGCCCTAGCCACTACAACCAAGGGCAACCAGGCCATCTCCGAGTACGTGGGCAAGATGCGTACCTTGCGTGACGAGATGGCTGCGGTCGGGAGACCGATCGAAGATGAAGAGCTCCTCACCTACATCTTCACCGGCCTAGACGTCGAGTTCAACCCGGTGGTGACCTCCCTCCTTGCAATAACAAATCCGGTCTCTGTAAGTGAAGAATATGCACAATTACTTGCCTTTGAAACTCGTATGGATCTGCTAGGCAACGGTCACTCCGGATCCTCGGCGAATTCGGCCAATCGTGGTCGAGGTGGCTTTGGTCGTGGTCGCGGTGGTAACTGTGGTCGTGGCCAAGGAGGACGCGGGCGCAACAACAGCAACACTGCCCGCAATGGAGGAGCTGGCGGTCGTGGCAATGGTGCCCATGGTGGCGCTGGTGGAAACAATTCCAAGATCCAGTGCCAAGTTTGCCTCAAGTTTGGACACTCTGCAGATCGGTGTTGGCACCGATTTGAGGAGGATTATGTCCCAGAAGAAAAGAATGCTGGTGTGGCAATGAACTCCTACACCGTCGACAACACGTGGTACACAAATACGGGCGCCACCGACCATATCACAGGCGAGCTCGAGAAGCTCTCTACCCGTGAGGAGTACAACGGTGCAGATCAGATCCACACTACTAGCGGTGCAGGTATGAACATTAAACACATTGGTCATTCTACAATTCGTAACCCCATCCGTGATTTACAACTCCGTAATATTCTTCATGTTCCATCTGCCCAAAATAATCTTGTTTCAGTTCATCTCCTTGCATCTGATAATATTGTTTTTTTTTGAATTTCACTCAAACTTCTTTCTTATCAAGGATCGGGACACGAAGAACACTCTGGTTGAGGGGCCTTGTTGAAAGGGGTTGTATCTCCTTCCTTCCGCAGCATCAAAGCAAGTTTTTGGAGTCAATAAAGTCTCTTGATAGGTGGCACAGTCGTTTAGGACATCCATCTTTTCCCATTGTTGAAAAAGTTCTTAGGAATCATAAACTTCCTTTTGTTTCTAAATTGAATAAAGATGTTGTGTGTGATGCTTGCCAAAGAGGAAAAGTCATCAATTACCCTATCCTATTTCTACAAGTGTCTCCACTCAACCACTTGAACTCATTTTTTCTGATGTGTGGGCGCTGCTCCTGAATCTACAGGGCGCTACAAGTATTATGTGAGTTTTATAGATGACTTTAGCAAATTCACATGGATTTATCTCCTTAAATATAAATCTGAAGTTTTTGAGAAATTCCGAGAGTTTTAAAGTTTAGTTGAGTGGCTTTTCAATCGCAAAATTGTTGCAATTCAATCTGACTGGGGTGGTGAATATGAAAAACTCCATTCTTTCTTCACAAAAATTGGGATATCACATCTTGTGTCATGTCCACATGCTCACCAACAGAATGGTGTCGCGGAACAAAAACATAGACACATTGTTGAAGTTGGGTTATCCCTTCTAGTGCATGCACATATGCCTCTCAAGTTTTGGGATGAAGCATTCCTAGCGGCCACCTTCCTTATTAATCGCATACCCAGTAAAGTTATTAACTTTGACACGCCACTTGAGAGATTATTCCATACACAACCAGATTATTCCTCTCTTCGTGTGTTTGGGTGTGCCTGTTGGCCGAATTGGCGTCCCTACAACAAGCAAAAGCTTGCCTTTCGCTCCAAGGAGTGTGTCTTCCTTGGCTACAGTAACCTGCATAAAGGGTTTAAGTGTCTGGATATCTCTTCTAGTAGAATTTATATCTCTCAGGATGTTATATTTGATGAGGACATTTTTCCGTTCTCTCACTTACACAGCAATGCAGGAGCTCGTCTTCGCTCAGAAATCCTTCTTCTACCACCCTCCTTGCAAAATCCTTCCTCTAGGAACGAATTTGTAGATGATCATGTGTCTAATGGAGAAAATTCTAACAATTTTGGTGCGGAAATAGATTTTTTATCACATGCAGGGGAAGAATACAAGACCGGCATGGGACCGGGGTGCATCCGCCTCTCTTTCCGCGCCGATCTCCCGCGGGATCTGCGCCGGCAGAGGTGTCAGCCGGGCAATCCGCCTGGGCGCCCGCCTCCTCCCTAGCGCTCCAATCTCGTAGCACCACGCCACCAGCTGCCTCCACCCCGCCGTCGCTACTGCCCAACACGTCGATGTCGGCGCACGGGGGCTCAACATCGCAGCCGGCGCCTGCGCTCTCTGCCCCGACAGCATCTACCTCGGGCTCGCAGGCTGTCCCGGCCACAGACCCGCTCGGATCCTCTACACCACCGCCAGGTCCGGGGGGATCTTCTGCGCCAGGAGGAGCTGGAGCTACTGTTTCCCCGGGTTCTTCTCCCATTGCGTCACCATCTGCTACACCAGCTGCTGCAGCACCCGTACTACAGACAAGGCCCCGTACTCGACTACAAGATGGAATCAGAAAACCCAAGACATACAGTGTGTTGAAGGTGTATTTTGGTACACCTAGCATGTTCATTACACTTTGGTTTGGATTTGATTATGGAACTAACCCGCCGCTAGGCACACTAACCATATAACAAGTTCATCTATGTGCATGCATTTGGAAGTGTTGTGTTTATATAGGAAAACATGGACATAAAGGACGGATTCGCAACAAGTTCAAAGGAGCATTTACAGAGTCTTGTTCGTGTTCATGAGCTTGATGAGATCACTTCCAATGGTGGCAAGGACCGAAGTGCTACGAGGAGCACCCCCGAGGATTGAAGCGTAAAAGACCGAACTTCATGCGAAGAGAACCTCCATCTTGGACGCGAGGATGACATCGTCAAAATCATGCAAGTGGAGGGGGCAAAGTGCATAATCACCCGAGGACCCACGAGAGCGATGGGGCGACCGAGCCGGCCGAGATGGGCCTCGGGTCGGTCGGCCCGGCCGGCCGGCCCGGCCCACTCCGGTGGCCGGTTCGCCCCCCCCCCCCTTCCTTGCACTTGAAGGATCTTCAACCCAAAAAGCCCGGAGGCACCGCCATTTGACGGGGGGAGAGCCATTCGAACCGGGAGGCCATCCACAAGCTAGAGAGAGAGGAGGGAGATCTCCGGAGGGGAGATCGTCCACCTCGAAGGAAGCACCTTGACGTGGAGAAGAAGGAAGACACTGTCGGAAGGGAAACCATGATCAACGACACTATGTCCAACACTTTGATGGGGTAATCTCCTTGTTCATCCATGGGTTGTAATCGATCTTAAGATGTAATCATACTTTGTCGGATTATCTATCTATCATCTTGTGTTGAATATACTTTAATGCTTAAGGTTAGCTACCTTGCCGTAAAGGGAGTAGGGCCCCGATGCTTCCTTGGATCCATTCAATACGCCGTGTCCATCATAGGTCTAGTCATGAATACCTTCACGTGGTGACAGTACGAGAGGAGGGAAAGGGCGAAACTGTGGTCACAACCCCCGATAGATTAGATTGGTTTAATGTCTTTAATTGATTGCATGATCGTAGACCCATGAGCGAGTGTCTCCTACCTTGATCGTTTATCGTTCTCTCTAGTGTAGTTTAGTTGTTTTCTAGTATAATAGTAGTTAGGGTTTTAGTAGCTAGTGTGTAGAAGTAGATTGAAAGCTTGTAATCCCCTTGCTCCACGGATTGACAAGAACCTTGGGAATCCCGTGGTGAAAAAAGGTGTGGGGTCCGTACGCTTGCGGATCGTAGAGGGATACGTCTTTTATCCGTCAACAAGCCCCTTTTACGGCGTCATTGCCGGGGAGCAAGCTAGTTTACATCGTTTGATTTGCATCTAACTTAGTTTTATAGTTTAGTTTATCTTTCGTTTGCTATATCTAACATATATTATCTAGAAAAACACTTGTTTCGTTTTTGTTTTGGTTTTTATCTTATTGTCTAGATGGCGTTCGTTAATCAACCCGTGGAAGAACCGGAGAAATCATTAAGGGATTACGCTAGCCCTCGATGTGAAGACATAAAAGTACAAGAGTCGGATTCGAAGCTCGAAGCGACCAAGTATGAGATTAAATCCAAGATCATAGAGATGGTGGCGGCAAACCCGTTTGAAGGGATGGTTACAGAGAACCCATATAGACACATAAGGAACTTCACGACGATATGCAACACGGTGCGCCAAGGAGTCCCCGACGAATGGTTCAAATGGAATCTCTTTCCCTACTCACTTGCCGTCAATGCAAAGACATGGTACTCATTTGCGTCCTTTGAAGTTGAAAGCAATTGGAACAAGTTGACAAAGAAGTTTTGCGAGAAGTTCTTTCCAATTAGCAAGGTTCAACATCTAAGGAGGCAAGTGATCAATTTCATGCAAGGAGAAGAGGAAGGGATAGACCAAGCCCGGGATAGGTTTAATGGGTTGATCGAACAAGGACCAAGACTCGGCTTATCCGGTGACGTACTCTTGCATACATTTTTAATTTCCCTAACCCCTAGTTGCATGCAACACGTCAAATGTGTGCGGTGGGGATCTCATGGAGAAAACACTCACGAAGCCGCCCAACTTCTACAAAAAATTAGTAAAGCGGCCGCCATGTGAAGAGATTGGGAAACAAGACTTGCGGAAGAGCCGGAATATAATTCGAGGAAGAAGAAGTGTGCTGAATTTTCTAAGAGGCAACCCCGAAGTCAAAAAAGAGGAACCAATAACGAAAAAAGCTTGAACAAGAACACATCAAGTCAAGAACTACCCCAAGCATCGACTTCGCCGTACCAAATGAGACAAACAAGAGAAGCATGTCAAGCGCGAAGCCACTAAGGGAGTTCGAACCAATGGATTGGGTTCCTATCGATTACGGAGAAGTATTCGACAAGAGAATACCGTTCCCTAATCAAAAGGGAATGGCGAGAGCATTGGAAGTGGATTTCCCACCGGAGAAGAAAGCGGAAAATTCATACGAACTTGAAACCACAAGTGAGATCTTTCAAAAGCTCTTTGGAGATGACATAGTGGATCCGAAACACAGAGCCGAGGTAAAGAGAATCATGGGGATCAAGCACGAAGCATCACCATACGCTCGCCTCACCGAAATTTACGCGATAGGATCCAAAGAAGAAGAGAAGATGACACCACACTTGAGTTGCGAGATCAACGGAGTTCAATGCAAAGCTTTATGCGACATCGAGCCCAAGTAAGTGTCCTATCCGTTGACGCAAAAAGTGCACTCAACGCCAAACACACAGCAAGTCGAACAAAGCCGGCTTCACACACGCAGAGAGCGAGAAGACGTGCCGCTCAATTTTTCCCGAAAATTAACAAAAGATAAAGCGAGCTTAAATACCAAAGCTTGGAACTTGCCGGTGGTACCGCAGGTTCCATATTTATGGCTAAGAAGCCAAACAAGATGACACATAGCTATAAGGAGCTATCTGCCAACGAACTAGAACCATTCGGGAAACCGCAAAGGGAAAAGACAACACTGCCGAATGGATGACGTGAGCATGACAGCGATCGATCTTTGTTTGAACAAGAATTACGTACGCACGAAGCCATGACCGATCCTCATGAAAATTAGCATTAAATAAGTAAATAAAGCAAAGCACAAACATGATCATGTATTAAACAAGTATGCATAGATCCAAAGCACTAGTCTACCACATGTTTAGTTACTTTAAAACCCGTCAAGTACGATATCAAGCAAATCTATCCACCGCATGATACAACTTGCATGAAAAACCGTACCACTTTCTACAAATAGATCTATCCACCGCATGATACGATCTAAATATGGAAAGCTAAAAGCATACATCATTCAAAGCATGAAAAACGCACGTGTTTTACTCGTGCAGAAACATAACCGAATACGGCTGAACGAACCGATTCGGGATCCATGAAGAAGGAACAAACATTACCAAGCGAATGAATCTATCGGATTGATTTGGGGATCTAATCCACCTGGATGATTAGCTCCAAAGCAACCCAAAAACCTCGCATCTACCGCATGATACCCGCTCTTTCAAGATTTATACGAACATTGGCAAGCTTGAACCCGCAACACGTAACAACCTAGATCGATTCGGTTTCGGCTATCGGAAAGCATAAGATCCACGTGTTAAAATATGAAATCTACCGGAACAAGGATCATAAAAGAGATAAAGCCGATCCAAACCCATCTAGATTGGGCAAAGGTGTGTTACATGAATTAAAACATAAATTAAAACTCAAGATAACACGGGGTAACTTAATGAATCTATTGGATCTTGCCAAAATCCAATAGAGCCGATAACTAGCTTCAAGCTAGATCTTAGCCTACCGCATGACTCATGATCTAACAAGAAACCCTCTTGAACCAAGCTTGAATCTACCGCATGACACGAAGCATGGTAACAAGACTACTTGCATCGATCTAAATCCACCGCATGATACTAGACATGATACAAGGTTGCCGCTACTCACGGAGGTCGACGGATCGAATGGCCCTCTCGAAGAACTCGACGACACGACAAGGACTCTAGGGTTTGGCGTAAGGCCGATGTGTATTGAAGAATGATTGATTGTTTTTACATACATTCGGGGGTCATATTTATACCCCGTTGAGTACAACTTCGAATGGATTCGTTGCCTAACTTATCTCTAAGCTTGATCGCCTATCCATCCATTCGTTTCCCCCCCGATTGAGCCACGTCACCGTCCAATCCCGCAAAATCGGCTCTCTTGTTCCTTTGCCGAACCGGAGCGGATAGCCGACCGCGAGATCTCTTTGCCGAATATCTTTGAAAAAACCCTTCCTTCCACCGGACGGACTCTTTATCGAACCGGACCCACGAGTCGGACTCCGTACCAAATTTTGGTGTTAACACTATCTTCTAAAATTTACGATAAAGTTCAAGACCACAACCTAGACTTAGCTCCAACATCAACGAAATTAATTATGGGAGATGGTAGAACTATTAAGCCTCTAGGTATTGCTTGAAACATGAAAGTAAAAATCTCTAGAAATTGTATACCAACCGATTTCTTTGTTATTAATTCTTACCATAGTAACCATGATCACATAATCTTAGGTAGGCCTTTTCTTAAGTTGGTTGATGCCATGTTAGATGTCGGAGAAGGCAAAGTAACAATGAACCTTAATGGAACAAAGTACACATATAACTTTCTTCGTGTTTCTAAACACCTTACACCCTTTCCTCCCGAAGATGAAGAAGTAGAAGAGATAGATAGCCTTTGTTTTGTTGAAACCCTTAGAGACCCGCCGCAAAGAGCGATGGAAAATCAAATTAGTAATCAACAAGATGAAGAAATAGAAGAAGCAACAAAAGGCTTGGAACCACATGATGTAAGTGAGGAGGAAGAAAAATTCGAAGACATAGGAGAGATTAAACCCGAGGAGCCACAAGTGCCCGAGGTAGACCTTAAACCTTTGCCCAAAGGATTAAAGTATGAATTTTTGGGCCCCGGACAAGACCTATCCAGTCATCGTGAGCGACGAGTTGAGTCCCGAAGAAAATGAGAAGTTGCTGATTTTATTAAAAAACATAGGAAGGTGATTGGATATTCGATTAATGATCTCAAAGGAATTAGCCAGCCTTTTGCACTCATCGTATACCAATGGAAGACCAATGTAAGCCCGTAGTGGACCACCAAAGGAAGCTAACCCATGCCATGTGAGAGGTAGTAAAGAAAGAGGTCATCAAGCTACTTGATGCCGGAATCATCTACCCGGTTCCGCATAGCAAATGGGTGAGCCCGGTACATTGTGTACCAAAGAAAGGAGTTTTGACCGTGGTGAAGAATGAGAAGAACGAATTGATACCACAAAGAACCGTGACCGGGTGGCGGATGTGTATTGATTATCGTAAGCTTAACAAAGCGACGAAGAAAGATCACTTCCCCCTACCGTTCATCGACGAGATGCTCGAGAGATTAGCAAACCACACTTATTTTTGCTTTCTCGATGGGTACTCGGGGTTCATGCAAATTCCCATTCACCCGGACGATCAACACAAAACAATGTTTACATGCCCTTACGGAACGTTTGCATGTAGAAGGATGCCCTTCAGCCTATGCAACGCTCCGGCCTCTTTTCAACGTTGCATGATGGCCGTATTTCCGGAGTTCATCGAGGAAATTATCGAGGTGTTCGTGGATGATTTTTCCGTTTATGGGAAGACGTTCATGGATTGCTTGGCAAACTTGGAAAAGGTCCTCACGAGGTGTGCGGAGGTAGACTTGGTGTTAAATTGGGAAAAGTGCCACTTCATGGTTAGGCAAGGCATAGTGCTCGGACATGTTATATCCGAGAGAGGAATTGAAGTGGACAAGGCTAAGGTAGAGACGGTTGAGCAACTCCCACCTCCTACGGATGTTAAGTCCTTAAGGAGCTTTCTAGGCCATGTCGGATTCTATAGAAGATTTATTAAGGACTTCTCAAAGATCACTAAGCCTTTAACACATCTTCTTCAAAAGGATGTGGCTTTTGACTTTGATGAGAAGTGCCTAGCGGCATTCCAGACCTTGAAAAGTGCATTGGTGAGTGCTCCCATCATTCAACCTTCGGATTGGAGCCAACCTTTCAAGATCATGTGTGACGCAAGTGACTACGCCGTAGGCGCGGTTTTGGGTCAAAGAAAGGAAGGTCGAGTTCACGCGTTTACTATGCTAGCAAAACTCTTAGTGGGGCACAATTAAATTATGACACTACGAAAAAGGAGTTGCTAGCGGTGGTATTCGCTTTCGAAAAATTCAGATCTTACATCGTGAACTCGAAGGTCATTGTTTACACCGATCACGTAGCCATCAAGTGTCTCTTGGCTAAGAAGGAAGCTAAACCACGTTTGATTCGTTGGATCCTTCTTCTCTAAGAATTTGATGTTGAAATTCGTGATAAAAAGGGGGTGGAAATGTTGTGGCCGATCATTTGTCTAGGATGAATCGTGGACAAGATGATAAAGATCCCATAGAAGATAAGATGAGAGATGACCACCTATATAGAGTGCTTGATAAAGACACTTGGATGATCGATATCATTCGAGCAATTCGAAAGATGCCTCTCGATCATCTAGACAAAAACTCTCAAAAGAAGATAATCTCCGAAAGTAGGAAATACTTTTGGGGTGCACCATACCTCTTCAAACTTGGCAATGATGGAGTGATGAGAAGATGTGCGCCAAGAGAAGAGAGGGTTGAAATTCTAAGGAAGTGCCACTCGGCGGAGTACAAAGGACACTATAGCCATTTTCGAACCCAAGCAAAAGTATGGTCGAGCGGATTCTTTTGGCCGAAGATGCATGAAGATACTAAAAGATACGTTGCATCATGCCCCGAATGCCAAAGACCCGAAACATCTCTCAAAGAAATTCTATGTCTTTGAAATACAACCTACAAATCGATATATTCGATGTATGGGTATAGACTTCATGGGGCCTTTCAAAAACTCATGCGGATACATGGTTGATTATGTATCCAAATGGGTAGAGGCTATGCCATGTCGTAAAGCTTCCACGGAGGAGTCCATTACTATGATCAAGAATGTGATTTTTTCTCGTTTCGGTACACCGAGAATCTTGATAAGTGATGGAGGAACTCACTTCACCAGGAAGAATTTCAAAAAGTGCTTGTCCAAGTTGGGAATTGAGCATAGGGTCTCTACGGCCTATCACCCACAAACCAACGGACAAGTGGAAACGTCAAATAGGCAATTAAAAAGTATCCTAAACAAAACCATAGAGAAGGGAGGCAAGGACTGGTCAAAGAAATTAGACGAAGCTTTATGGGCTTATCGAACGACGTTCAAGACACCGATAGGTATGACCCCTTATCAATTCGTCTATGGAAAAGCTTGCCACCTTCCGGTTGAGTTGGAACATAAAGCCTATTGGACGATTAAAGAGATGAACCTCGATCTCGATGCCGCGGTGGTAAAATGAAGAATTCAAATAAGCGAGCTAGAGGAGATGAAATTGAAAGCATATGAAAATGCAAGAATATACAAAGAGAGAAATAAAAGGTGGTATGATAAAAGGTTGAAAAATAAGGAGTTTAAGGAAGGAGATAAGGTCCTCCTCTACAATTCGAGGTTTAAAACCTTCGGAAAGGGGAAATTGCAAAGAAAGTGGGACGGACCTTATTTTGTGCATTCGGTGCTCTCCAACGGAGCGGTATCCATTATGGATGTAAAAGGTGATCAATTCATGGTGAATGGTCAATGGCTTAAGGTTTACTACGAACTCGACGTTGTGCCCCTTCACCATGTTGATGTCTTCACCATGGAAGAAGAGCCCGAACGTCCCGCCTAGGACGAAAACAAGGCATGAATTTCCGTAAATAGTTTTTCTTTTAATTTTCCGGAGTTTCTCGCAAAGATTTACCGGGCCAATTTTTTCCCTTGGGCTAAGGAGGTGAGATAAGGGCGGTGCGCGAAAACCGGACCGGCCCGGCCCCCGAGGCGGTGGGCCGGCCGGCCCAATCCGACCGGCCCAGCTGGGTCCTGGCGGCGGACGTCCCTGATTTTTGCCCGAATTGCTCCTTTTCGACTTCCTTCTTCGGTTTGAAAATTTTAAGGGAAGTTTAAAAAAGGAAAATGAGGTTCCTACGGTTTTCCTCTTCGGACTATTTATTTGGCCGAATTGGGAGCTCGGGAATCAATCCCTTCAAGCAATATTTTGCATCCATGCAGCAGCCATTGTGTCCCCGAGGAGATTAGAGTTGAAGCTAGAAGCCAAGGAGCCATCGATGGAGGAGGCGAAGCGATGCGAGCTCAAGCTACCCGTCGAGATCAAGAGGACCGCCCGCATCCGTTGCGGAGGGCGTGTCCCGACCGGAGCTATTGCATCTCGCAACCCCGTCGAAAGAGAGAGAAGGTCCCTATGCCCGTTCGAAGGTCGGCGCGCATCCAAGGCATGAAGCGCAAATACTACAAGGAGGTGTCGCCCGAGCCTAAGGATTATGGGGGTAGCGACTACTCCGACGATCGTAGCCCGAGCTCGTGGGCGGCCGTCGGAAGAGATGATAACGACCTCTACATTTGGGATGAGGAGCCCAAGTAGAGGACTCCTGAAGGCCCTAACGGTGGCGGCAACGACGGCAACGATGGCGGCGACGACAATGGAGGTGGCGACGACGGCGGGGATGATGGTGGAGATAATGGCGACGACGACCCCTTCGGATTGCATCCGATGTGTTGTCGAGCTTGTCGTCAATCCATCACGGATCTCTACGCGTCGGTCGATGAATGTCTTCAAGCCATGGAAGCGATGAAGCAGCGTATGGAGGACTTGGAGCGCGTAGTCGAAGGCGACTACAAGTTCCTTAACCGTAACATGCGCAAACTTTTTGGCATGGTTGGAAACATGAGAGGCAAGTGGTGCAATACTTGCGGAAAGTACCACTAGGTCTAGTCTTCCCCTTAGGAATTTTGTAAGATACGACGAGGACGTCGTATGTTTTTAGCGTGGGGGAGAGCTAGCTAGCTAGCCTTAGCTTTTGAGTTTCAAAGTTTAGGTTCGGTTTAGTCTTCGAGAGAGGAGAGTCTTAGAGTTTAATGAGTCTTAGTTTTCGAGTGTGTTTTAAATTTTTGCAAGTGTCTTAAATTAGTGTTGAGTCAAAGAAAATCAAATAAAAAGAGTCTTTATATATTTTTGTGTCTTGTGTGACGCTTATCTTTATTCACTTGTTTGTTTAATCTTTGATTCTTGATATATGAACACAAGTGTGTGGTTTGAAAACGTTTACCGTGGTGCTTAGTGGAATTGCTACTACTTAAAGTACTCATACCGCACTTCGATCTCGAGCTTCACATGTTAGTTGTGCTATGTTCAATGCTAAAAGTTGGAGGATTTCAGTTTTGAAAACTATCTTAAAACCCTTGTAATAAAGGTTAGCAAAACCTCTTTTTCCAAGTTGAGAGTAAGAAAAAAATCCTATACAAAGCCAATTTAATTTTTTGCTCCACCATAAGTGTGATTAGCACGATGAGTTAGGCTAGGATCCTTCTCTCTTGGGAGTTTTAATTTCGAGCAATGATCAAGTTCTTGTGCTTATCTTTTGTTGCTAGCCTCGTCATACATTCGGTAACGTGACTTTCACATCGGAAGTCCCGTACATCGCAGAATTCCATACCCAACCCTATACATCTCTTTTGTACATCGCATTCCTTGAACACAACCTACTTTCAAAAGTTTCGTCTCGTCTCTAGCATGATTTGATTGTATGCATGCGAGAAAGAGAGGAGTTGAGAGCTTTGAAAAGTTGTCAAGAGAGGGAAAAATAAAGAGAAAAGTATGAGTATGGAAAGAAAGAAAGAAAGAAAGAAAGAAAGAAAGAAAGAAAGAAAGAAAGAAAGAAAGAAAGAAAGAAAGAAAAAATGTAGAAAAGTAAAGAAAGAGGAAAAAATATGAGAATGGAAGAATGAAAGAAAAGGAGGAGAGAAAGGAGGAGGTAGCAATAAAGATATGAGAGGGATGAATCAAGTGAAAGAAAAGAAAAATAAAGTGTAAGGAAGGATGTCACGTTGTTGAGAGACGAAACTTTCATTCTTTTCCAACCATGTGCAATCCGACAACGAGGACGTCATCGGTGCCTTGTAGTCATAATTTTCTTTTGCCCTTGCACATGTCCACCATTCTAAATCTTCTCATCCTTGATATCCCTACATATGGTTAATTCTCATGATCATTGGCTTTGAAAGGTAAACAATCATTAGAGGAAGTTCTTAGTTTGACAACACTTGTGTTGATTGCACTAGCCCTACCTATAGCTCCACTTTACATGTTATATGAGAGACTTATGGGAGGTGAGAGTTTTATAAAATTGGTTTAGGATAGCCACCTTATATGAGTGACTTGAGAAGAGCTTGGAGAAAGGTTTTTGTCTAATACTTGTTGTAGGAATTTTGTTTGAAAAATCATAAAAAACCCTCCGATGGAAGCAAAGAAGTAAGCGCGGCTGAAATTGAAGACTTCGAGTGAAGAGTTTGAGTTGTGGGGTAAATCTTGACGTGGTAAAGATTCTAAACGCCCATGTTTATGTTTTATGATCATTACTTTATGTTTATGTATTAAATATGAAAGGATTGACTAACTTGTGAAGAAGGATTAGCAAGACACGATTACAACTCTTTGAACGAAGTTCTTTTACGAGTACTTGCTCGAGGACGAGCAAGAGCTAAGCGTGGGGGAGATGTTGACGGTGTATTTTGGTACACCTAGCATGTTCATTACACTTTGGTTTGGATTTGATTATGGAACTAACCCGCCGCTAGGCACACTAACCATATAACAAGTTCATCTATGTGCATGCATTTGGAAGTGTTGTGTTTATGTAGGAAAACATGGACATAAAGGACGGATTCGCAACAAGTTCAAAGGAGCATTTACGGAGTCTTGTTCGTGTTCATGAGCTTGATGAAATCACTTCCAATGGTGGCAAGGACCGAAGTGCTATGAGGAACACCCCCGGGGATTGAAGCGTAAAAGACCGAACTTCATGCGAAGAGAACCTCCATCTTGGACGCGAGGATGACATCGTCAAAATCATGCAAGTGGAGGGGGAAAAGTGCATAATCACCTGAGGACCCACGGGAGCGAAGGGGCGACCGAGCCGGCCCGGCCCACTCCGGTGGCCGGTTCGGCCCCCTTTCCTTGTACCCGAAGGATCTTCAACCCAAAAAGCCTGGAGGCGCTGCCATTCGACAGGGGGAGAGCCATTCGCACCAGGAGGCCATCCACAAGCTAGAGAGAGGGGAGGGAGATCGTCCACCTCGAAGGAAGCACCCTGACGTGGAGAAGAAGGAAGACACCGTCGGAAGGGAAACCATGATCAACGGTGCTATGTCCAGCACTTTGATGGGGTAATCTTCTTATTCATCCATGGGTTGTAATCGATCTTAAGATGTAATCATACTTTGTTGGATTATCTATCTATCATCTTCTATTGAAAATACTTTAATGCTTAAGGTTAGCTACCTTGCTGTAAAGGGAGTAGGGCCCTGATGCTTCCTTGGATCCATTCAATACACCGTGTCCATCATAGGTCTAGTCATGAATACCTTCGCGTAGTGACAGTACGAGAGGAGGGAAAGGGCGAAATCGTGATCACAACCCCCGATAGATTAGATTGGTTTAATGTCTTTAATTGATTGCATGATCGTAGACCCATGAGCGAGTGTCTCCTACCTTGATCGTTTATCGTTCTCTCTAGTGCAATTTAGTTGTTTTCTAGTATAATAGTAGTTAGGGTTTTAGTAGCTAGTGTGTAGAAGTAGATTGAACGCTTGTAATCTCCTTGCTCCGCGGATTGACAAGAACCTTGGGAATCCCGTGGTGAAAAAGGTGTGGGGTCCGTACGCTTGCGGATCGTAGAGGGATACGTCTTTTATCCGTCAACACAGTGATGGGACTGTCAGGTATGGTTTTCTTAGTTCTACTGGGGAACCACGTAATATTGAAGAAGCATTACATAGTAAAGTTTGGAAGGATGCAATGGATATAGAATTTAACACCTTGATGAAAAATAAAACATGGCACTTAGTTCCACCGGTGAAAGGGAGTAACATTGTGGATTGTAAGTGGGTTTATAAAGAGAAAAGGAAGGCTGATGGTTCTTTGGACAAACACAAGGCTCGGTTAGTAGCTAAGGGGTTTGAACAAAGGTATGGTATTGATTATGAAGATACCTTTAGTCCTGTTATTAAAATGGCTATTATCCATTGCGGTTTCAAAAGGATGGAACTTGAGACAACTTGATGTACAAAATGCCTTCCTTCATGGTATTTTGGAAGAAGAGGTGTACATGAGGCAACCCCCTGGGTATGAGGATAGCACAAAGCCTGATTTTGTGTGTAAGCTGGATAAGGCTTTATATGGTTTGAAACAGGCACCTCGAGCGCGGTATGCTCGTCTTAGTTCCAAGTTGTTGAGCCTTGGTTTTCATGCATCAAAGGCAGATACCTCCCTTTTCTATTTTAATAAAAGTTGAGTAACAGTATTTGTTCTTATCTATGTTGATGATATAATAGTTGCAAGCTCAACACAACAAGCTACAGAAGGGCTATTGAGAAAATTGAAGAAAGACTTTGCCCTGAAAGATCTGGGGGAGCTTCACTACTTCCTTGGTATAGAGGTTAACAAGGTACGTGATGGTATTTTGCTCTCCCAAGACAAATATGCTTCGGATCTGCTGAAACGGGTAAATATGGTTAGTTGCAAGCCTGTAAGTACACCACTATCAACAAGTGAGAAATTGTCTGCTTATGAAGGAGTTCCGTTGGGTCCTAATGACAACAAAAATTATAGAAGTGTCGTTGGCGCGTTGCAATATTTGACTCTCACTAGGCCTGACATATCTTTTGTCGTTAACAAAGTTTGTCAATTTCTACATGCTCCTACAGATTTGCATTGGATGGCGGTCAAGAGAATATTAAGATATGTGAGGCAGGACACCAAACTTGGGTTAAAAATAACTCGGTGTAACTCTTTGTTGATTAGTGGTTTCTCAGACTCTGATTGGGCAGGCTCCTTGGATGATAGAAGATCCACCAGAGGCTATGCAATCTTCTTGGGTTCGAATTTAGTCTCTTGGAGTGCGAAGAAGCAAGCCACTGTTTCCAGGTCAAGTACTGAGGCTGAGTATAAAGCAATAGCTAATGCAACCGCTAAGATCATGTGGATACAAACATTGCTAAAAGAAATTGGGATTAAGGTTCCTCCCACAGCGAGACTGTGGTGTGACAATATGGGGGCCAAGTACTTGTCTGCCAATCTAGTGTTCCATGCAAGAACGAAACACATTGAGGTAGATTATCATTTTGTCAGAGAAAGAGTTACAAGAGGGCTGCTGCAAATTGATTTTGTTCCCACAGGTGACCAAGTTGCCGATGGTTTCACCAAGGCAGTCACGGTACGACAGCTAGAAAATTTCAAGCACAATCTCAACCTTAGGCGATTGTGATTGAGGAGGAGTATTAGATAGACTAGAGTTGTAATCTCTTGTAATACAAGTTGTATGCGTGTATATTGGTTGGATGGCCAGCAGGGAGTTGAGATTTGGTTGTTGTAACAACCTCTAGTTGGCCGCCACCAAACCCTAATGTATTCTCCACCCGAGGGGATGTTCCTCGGCATATTTAACACGAAGCCGCCTGCCAGCACGAGGCACGGCGTTCTCGACCTAGACCTTCCGCTCCTCTGGTTTCTTTCATCAAGCGTATACCCTCAAGTTCTAGTTCAGGTTGGTGTCCGTTCAATCAGTTATCCCTGCAGTATGAGGTTAGTTCAGGCCTGTATAACGTGCGATTATGGTGGCTCATATTTGTTGTTTGCAGAAAAAACATACTCGAGCAAGTTCCTACCCAAATCATGCTGGTGAGCTTTCTCTCAGCGAACTGGTTGTTGTCCTGTTCTGTCAGGTCATATTTGTGACTCTGTTTTGCTACGATGCGTTCTTCCAATTCCGAGAGGGCAGCGGCGCGCCTAGGTTCATGTCATCGATCCACGCAGCTGCAGTGGTCTGCCTCCATCTGTCTGTGGCTGGCCAAGTCCGAAGCCGCCCGGTTGGGTGCACGCCATGGCATCCCATTACAATCCTGAGGCTGCAGTTTTCCACCTCGCGACGCTGATCCCCGAACACGAGAGAGCGATTCGTCCGTGGCCGCGCTGATAAATCGAGACGAGGGAATAGGTAGCTTCGGTGGAGGAGTAGGTGCATCAGCAATATCCTTCCCCGCGTCAACACTGCCTCCGCTGTCGCCGGCGCCGGACGACAGTCAGTCTGGAGGAGCAATCCTCTTTTGCGCCGGCGCCGGACGACAGTCAGTCCGGAGGAGCAATCCTCTGTTTCAGTTGTTAGTTTTTTCTCGGTGCTTTTTTGAGTGGGGTGGGGGTGCCAGTAGGTGAAACCCCATCACAGATGTGAGTTGTATATATTTTCTTACTTTTTTTTCTCTCTCTAATAAAATGTAACGTTCCTTTTTAAAAAAGTCCGGAGGAGCATAAAGTCGATCCAATTTAGGGTGTTTATTGTAAATTTAGGGAGCTGAATGTTGGAGGGGTAGGAGCATCAGGAATATAATAATATGCTTCTCCGCGGCAACACTGCCGCCGCTGCCGCCCGTCGTCGGCGCCGGACGGGAGGGGGAGAGTTACTGGAGGTGAAGGAGCATAAAGTTGGATTGCGATCCATTTAGGGTGTTTATTGTAAATTTAGGGATCCTTTTGAAAATAGCCGGATCGCTATTAATTGTCGCGATCCATTGCAGGGGGGTATATGTAAATAAATGGATCGAGATGAATAGTCACGATCCGGATGTGGGGCATTTTGTAAAGTTCTCAAACCTGCCTCCTCGGCGTGGCCATGGCGGATCTGTCCGTGAGCGCTGATTCCGGTCACTTCTTGGCCGAGTCCTTCGGTAGACGACATCTGTAGATCGTCATCAATCGCTTCCTCCCGACGCCAGTGAGATCGTCGACCAGGGCGGCGGTTGTGGACCTTGTGGCAGTGGCGGAGCCACCACTATGGCGAGGTCTGGCGGCCGCCACACCTGCCTGCTGGCAGACATCTCTCTTGGCGATCAGTCTCTTGCCAATCCCTTGCGTTTGCGCTGACAGACAATTTACTGAGAATGACAATAAAGGAAAGAGGCAGGAGAGACGGGGCTGATCTTGGCCTTTTGGGAGTTGGACATTTGGGCTTTACGTAGACATGTTGAACTGAGCTCAATATCATTACTGGCGCACACATATATGAGGCACTGTCGTCCTCTGCCACCATCATCTGCCCTCTCATGATCTCACCTCTTGATTTTCTGATGATCCGATCTCACACTTCACCCATTCGTAGTCAGGCCATCATGCACCGTTTCGGTGTCTTGCCGCGCCGCCTCAGCCAATTTGCATTGGCATGGAAGCAGAGTCTCCTCGCCCTGACCAAGATCATGAAGGTGCATGTACTGTTAACTCTCGACGCCACTGTCCCAATTCAGGTTCAGTCAGCTTGGGAAAAAATTAACAGTTTGAAAATTAGATAATAAAATTGTCTATGAATTGCTGATTTCAAGCCTTAAAACATAATACAATTGTGATTCGCATGGTGATCTCTATTATATTTATGCATATTTGATAACTAAATCTATAATTAGTATATTAACTTCGCCATAGGTAGATTTTGATCCCACTGCCTTGTGGTGGACAAGCAGCTGCGGGCCTGCGGCACGGGAGTCCGCTCCATGGGATTGGTAGCTGCCGCGCTTACGTGATGCCGCGGAAGGCTCTGATTGATTCACTGTGTTTTGATGCTCTCTTAGTTCTTCAGTGAAATGAAGGATTCGGCGATTATCCCATGGACTTCAATTGCTGTCCGGTGCAGCAACAATGACGAGATAAAATGGGACAAAGGCGATTCATGTGATCGATGAGCTGATCAATAGTTCTGGAGATTATACAAGCTGCATATACGCGTAAATTCGTGGTTACAATTTCTAGCAGAAAGCAGAGCACATTCTTATTGCTGTAGTGGATATAATTTTTCTCTGCTGCTCCTTTGGGGGGCTCCTTTTTATGAGAAATGACTTATGTTTCAATAATGTGCTTTGGCAGAGCTTGGAGAAGCTACGAACGAAGATCGTTGGAATGGTGCAGAATTGGCAAATTATGTGCCCATGGACAAAAAGGATGTGTTAGCAGGTGTTATCTCAAATCTAAGGCAAATGGAATTGCGAGCAGACCAGGGGAGATTGCCTACTGAGGGGACAGGTGGATAAAGGACCTCGTGTCCTTCCTGAATCCTGATGAAAGAATTCAGCAAGCCTGAAGTGGTTCACATCTGAAACCCTGAAGGCGTCTGCATGCTCAGGAAAGTGGATGGAACTCGGGCTACTGTTTCGAGAGGGGGAGCCCACGAAGTTGGGCAATAGCTGGTGTCATCTGATGAAAATGGCAACAGGTGGTAGTTGTTTGTTCTAGCTGACATGTTCCAGGTGAGTGTTTTTTCCTGTGTCCTTTCCCGCCAGTGTTTTTTTTAGAAAATTTTCCAGGCAGTGTTGTCCTGTCCTGAATCCTGATCATACTGTATGGGTCCGCTATCAGATCTTGCTCTGTTAAAACGGTCTTTTGTTTCCACATAAGGCTGGGGCTTCGTCCATATATAACTCTAAAAAAGAATTCTCATTCTGATAGATCGATTACAAGAATTCAGGTGACCACTTTGAGATTATGACATGGATAAGCATAAGTGCTCTGGAGATGGGAGCAAAGAACATGCGTACTTTGGGTCGCTATTGAAGTTTTTCAAAAGAGCCAATGCCAGTTGCCCAGTTCGTAAGTGTTTCTGCTCAAAAACATTTGTGCAATTATGTTGCCATACTGTTTGGAGCTTAGATCAACTTATAGTTCAGGCTGATCCGTTTTCTTAATATATCCCTACATATGAAGGCTGTATGATGACCAATGATCAGAGGCAGATTCTTCTCTTTTTTTTGACTAATAAGTAAAAAAAAGGGTTCTCACTAACAAATGACATCTCCTTTTTATTCAGCTGTGTGATGCAATGTACATATGACAAGGAAATGAATATGGAACGGACTCCAACAACAACACAGTAAAATAAATCTATGTCCTACAGGATACACTATATCGCAGCTCTGTAAACGGACACCAGATGCATGTATCACACATGGCTCTTGATGTCCGAGCTGTAGCCGGTGCGATCATCGTAGTACTTGGACCAGAGCATGACGCCGCCGTACTTGGGCGAGCCCCTGATAAGCGGCAGCACGTCAGAGTTGAGCTCGCCGGCGGGTATGAACCCGGTATCCGCCGCGCCCTTGGGGGCCGCCGGCAGGCCCAGGAAGATCTTCCCCGCCGGCACCGACTCCCACTGCTTCCATGCGTCCAGGAACGCACTGCGCCCCGAGCTGAACTGGCACTCCGGGTTGTTGTAGAACTGAACCCACACGAAGTCGAAGAGCCCCGTGCTGATGGCGCCGCTGTCCCACTCGTCCGGGAACGGGCACTGCGGCGCCGCGCTCAGCAGCACCCCCTTGCCGTTGACGCCCTGGTTCTTGCCCATGTTCTTCAGGTCCCTGCACGGCTCAGCCAGCTAGCCATGTCAGAATCGTGCGGCACGAGCCTGCAACAGCGACGAGGAGCTAGAGGCTCTGTGATCTTCTTACCTGGCGAGGTTGCTCCAGTACTTGGCGCCGCCGAGCTCGATGTCGAAGTCGATGCCGTCGAGGACGGCGTCGCCGAGGGGGCGCGACGACGACGTGCCGCCGAGGTAGTTGTTCCAGAGGTACGCGGCCACGTCGCGCGCGTCCCCCTCGGAGGTCAGGCCGTAGCTGCCGTCGCCGCCGCCGATGGAGAGCAGGACCTTGACGCCGCTGCTCTGGCACGAACGTATGTCATCGCTCAGCCCCGTGCAGCCACCTGACGAGGGGTCGCAGTGGCTGGCAAGGTCCAGCTGCGGCGTCTGACCCTTGCCGAACTTGTACACGAACGCGAGGATGACGAACTGGTAGTTGCCGGACGAGCACGTGTCCGACAGTGACGCCTCGCCGTCGTTCTGGCCCCAGTAGACCGCGATGCCGCCGGCGTGGCATGTGGCAAGGAAGGCCACCAAGAGGGTGGCCATGAGCAGGAAGGGAGTGGGAGCTCGGCTTGCCATGGCTTGAGCGTGCCCTGTTGGCTAATGGCTACTACTAACTATGGATTGACTTGAGAGTAAAGAGATCTCGAGGCAATGATAAAAGAAAGTAAAGAGATCGATGGCGAATTGTGCGTAGTGGTATCTCCCTTTTATAGTGGTTCTATAAGGTTATAGCATTAGCAATATGAACGCCGTGGGAAGAATTTTCAATTATGTCTAGGTTTCGTGCCGTGGTTCGTGCGCACTTCTGTGTGAAATTACTGCTAGTATAGTTGCGGTTAAGTAAAGTTGGATTAATATTATGCACTTTATTACCTTCCACGCTGATCAAGTGAAGGATAACCATCAAAGCGAGGTGGATAATATAAAACGCTTCACCGTACTCAACTGAACCACAACATCGATCGCATGCGACAAAACTTACTCCCTTGTAGTAAATTTTACATTTATAGTGTCCTGCGTACGTTTACATTCCTTCTTTTTCATTCACTCATTATGTCATGAAACATGGTATATTTTACATTTGTAGTGTCCTGTTCTTACCCTAACGATTGAATTAATTTGTTTGTGCTGATGCATTTATGTTTTATACTAACTATATTAAGGAAAGATGCGGTTAACATCAGCGTATGCTCGATTTGTGTAAGAGAATTTACACTACTGTCATGTTATGGCAAAAGCTTTACAGTGCTAACAGTACTACGTTTTTCTCTTCATCCACTAGTTGATTTAAGTATCACGGTTTTGTTTTTTTTCTGATTCCAATGTAAAAAAATTATTATATTTTAATAATTGGTGATAACTTTGATTTTCTTTATCTATTTTCACTATGGAAACGAAATGAAATTTGCTTGTTTTTAAGAAAACCTTGTAAAAAATCATATATGTACCAAAAATTAACGCTCTTCAAAGTAAATTAGTTTTTTCATTGATCATGTACGCATCTGATATTCTTTAGATGCCCAAACTTTAAAATGATATTCTAAGCTTTCATAATCTAATCGATTTATTGTGGAGTTTAGTTTCATCGACAAAATAAGAAAAAGGGTCTAGCTTAGTTTGAAACACTATGTTTTAGGCAACATGTGACACTTTAGTTCACTTATAAAGGGTTACTTGTTAAAAAACACTTTTACAAAAGAAGAGTTTTTAAAGGAGGATTTCAAGACATTTATGAATTTCGAAATTCAAAATCAATTCATGCCGCCACATAAATGCCATGCCACTAAAGCCACTTGAATTATAAACCAATATTTGCGGTTTTAATAGTGGAGGGTTTAAATAATTGCTTCATTGTTGAGGACTCAAAACTGCACATGGTCAACAATTATGGGTTGTAAAATATTTTTTGCTTGATATATTTAAGGAGTTTTAAGTGGCCAATTTTTGAACGAACCGCACAAGATAGTGTGTGTTTCATTGATATAGCAGAAAAAATACAAGACTATGATCCTGGGAGATCATCGGCAGGAAAAAGAAAAGAAACAAAAAAACAAACTCGCCTGATTGGATTGGGACATCAACCCGGGTTACTGCGCAACAAAACTCTCAGACCGGCTGGATTGGGACATCAACACCGCCAGACTCTACACACAGCCGACGACAAAAGAGACAGAAACAAATGACAGCTCCACCCACAGGCCACCCTCAAACGAGTAACGAACCACCGGAGTGAGGCCCACCGCTGAAAGAGTAGCAGAGGGGCAGTCACCACCACACCGGAAGGACCACCGCCACGCAGGACCCAACGCCGCAGTGGTGTTGCAACGAAACCGACCGCCAGACAGCGTGAAGAACACCGAATCCGAAGCAACTCTCCTGTGTGCGGGACTACCAACCCACTAGACAACACGCCTCTCTCTCGTGCGCGGGGACCTCAAACCCGTCGCATCGCTCCACGCTCCGGAGCTGTCTCAAGAATTATCGTCGAGGTAGCCCGAAGAGGTGCCCCGCCCCCCAGAAACCAAAACAAGCTGCATGCCACCACCATAATTCGAAGTTTTGACGTTGCTCCCCCCTTGCCCAACCCGCCGCCACCGAGCTAGAGGATCGAAGATGTCGCCCGCGCCGTCTTGCGGCGTTGTACCGTACCGTCCAGCCATGCTGGAAGCCCCGCCGTCCGCTGCAGGCCAAGTCCTTACTGGTTGTCGTTGTCGCGAGCGTCGTCCTTCAATGATGTCTCGCACCGCACCGAAGATTGTCAAGCAATACCAGGCGCCGAGGGATGCTGCAAGCGAACGAGCAACAGCCGAGTGAAGACCTCCGATCACCAACAGGAGAGCAGCGTCATGGCGTGGGGTAGGCAACCCCCTTGACGCATACCCGACGACAGCCTCGTCCCCACCGACCAAAGCAACCACGAACAGCAGGCCGACCATGCCGCGAACCAAGCGGTGTCTCGAGAGATGATGCCTCCAAGGAGGTTATGACGCCCACAGGCGCCGTCGTCGTTTTCACCCAGAGACCATGGTGACGGGAATGTCACTCCATTATGGCGCCCTCAACAGGGGAACGACACCCGAAGGCGCCGATCCACCAAAGAGAATCTGGCGAGGGCTTTCACCCAGAGCAACGAGCCCCCGCTACCACCGCTCGCCACAGATGTCCGACATCACCCTTGCAGCCACTTCAGCCGGGAGAGAGCCGTTGTCGCCGCACCACATCGCTAGCCGCCGAGCTCCGCCTCCCTACCACCGCCCCACGCCCAGGCAACGCGCCGTCCATAACACCGGCTGCCGCCAACACTGCCACCAGAAGCTGCCCGGCCAGCAGTAGGCCTAACCATCCGCCGCCCGCCACAGTTGCAGAAGAAGGAGACGCCACTGCGGCGCCGCACTTCGCACAACGGGGCCGACGGCCGCCGCACCACCACGGTGCCACACCGCCCACCGGGGGTCGCAAGGTGCCGCACGAAGAAGCTGCCCCGCGCACGGGCCGGAAGACCACCGCCGCCGACTCCCGAACACCACCAGAAACCACCGTAGCCGCAACTGATACCCCCTGCCGCTGCCCGTCGCCGATCCGACTGGGGGGGATCCGGGCAAGGGGATGCAAGATCTGCGCCCCCCTTGCCGGCGCCGTCGCAAGGTCATCGACGCCGCCCTCGGGGCCCCCACGATCACGCGCCATAGATCCGGCCCGGGGGAAGCCGAATCGGTCGCAGTCGTCGAGGTCGAAGCCGGCGAGGTTGTGCTGCTCCGCTCCGCCACCCCGGAGTGGTGCTGCCGCCGAGAGGGGATGACCCCGCCGTCGCCGTCCTTGGGGCCCGCGCGGTGGTCCCGGCCGGCCTCCAGCGACGGCAAGGAGGGAATGTCGAGGGCGGGGGGGGGGGGGGGGGGGGGCTCGCCGGGCAAGGTCGGGGTGCCGCCCAAGTCGCCCGGGGGCGACCCGAGCGGAGGGGGGGGCTTTGAGATAGTGTTTTCTTAAGTAGCCAATTCAGAAGCACAAAGCATGAAGTCAGATTTTTTTTATGTTTACTAGATGACAAACTAAACTGCGAATAAATGTTCTCGGACGCCTTTTAATTTTATTCGACGGTGTGATACTCTCTACACAGTTCTGAAGCACACAATCCAACATGGTGAAAATCACTGTCGCGTGATACAAGTAACAAAGGAATGGCCATGGAACAGTTGCCCACAAACATTTGCAAGTATCAGACATGGTTCCTGATGGCCGAGCTGTAGCCGGTGCGATCGTCGTAGTACTTGGACCAGAGCATGACGCCGCCGTACTTGGGCGAGTCCCTGATGAGCGGGAGCACGTTGGAGTTGAGCTCGCCGGCGGGTATGAACCCGGTGTCCGCCGCGCCCTTGGAGGCCGCCGGCAGGCCCAGGAAGATCTTCCCCGCCGGCACCGACTCCCACTGCTTCCATGCCTTCAGGAACGCGCTGCGCCCCGAGCTGAACTGGCACTTCTTGTTGTTGTAGAACTGCACCCACACGAAGTCGAAGAGCCCCGTGTTGATGGCGCCGCCGTCCCACTTGTCCGGAAACGGGCACTGCGGCGCCGCGCTCAGCAGCACCCCCTTACCGCCCTGCTTCTTCTTGCCCATGTTCTTTAGGTCCCTGCATGTCGCGCAGCCATGTCAGGACTCAGGAGTCAGGATCGTGTACTGAACACTGCCGGCCAGCGCATGCGTGGTTCTACCTGGCCAGACTATCCCAGTACTTGACGCCGCCGAGCTCGATGTCGAAGTCGACGCCGTCGAGGACGGCGTCTCCGAGGGGCCGGGATGGCGACGTGCCGCCGAGGTAGTTGTTCCAGAGGTAAGCGGCCATGTCCCGCGCGTCCCCCTCGGAGGTCAGGCTGTAGTTGCCGTCGCCGCCACCGATGGAGAGCAGGACCTTGATGCCGCGGTGCTGGCACGCGTGGATGTCCTTGGTCAACCCCTTGCAGCCGCCCGACGATGGGTCGCAGTGGCTGGCAAGGTCCAGCTGCGGCGTCTGGCCCATGCCGAACTTGAAGATGAAGGCGACGATGACGAACTTGTAGTTGCCGGACGCGCACGTATCGGACAGGGAAACCTCGTGGTCGTTCTGGCCCCAGTAGACGGCGATGTCGCCGGCGTGGCATGTGGCGAGTGCAGCTAGGATGGTGGCAGTGAGCAGGAAGGGAGTAAGAGCTCGCCGTACCATCGATTGAGCGTGCCCTGCTAGGCTGGCCTTATAGCCCACGACTAGTAGGAATGGTGCCTTGGTTCTCACTTCTCAGAAGTCCAGAAGTGATGACCGGCGTGTGCTACGGTCTGCATTTTATAGCTGATTCAAACCTGAGACACTCCGGCCGGCTATGCAACTGACTGCAAACACGCGACAGAAAATTTTTTGGATCTTTCTGTATCTTCCAAGATTCATGCCTTAATGTTTGCTCCTCCGTGACCGTGAGTCCTCAACAAGATACGGCACCAGACAGCTGATGGATGAGTGTTCATTTTACTTTTACTAGAAATACTGCATTTACAGCTTGGTGCTTATGCAAACTAGGAAAACAATCCTCAATGAGGGGATATTGCAAGGAGCAAGGACCCAACACGGATTCACCGAGATTCAATCAACCCAATCAGGACCACATGAAAATTAACACAGTCGCCACAAAAGGTCAGCACCGACCACATGACGAGCAACAATGGTCAAACCAAATGTAATGCAGTACACCAATAGAACACAGATACATCAGCGAAAAACTATACAGGCATACCGCCCCCCAAGAGAATAAAAGGAAATTAGACAGCACAGGAATTGATCTTAGGTAGCGACAAAAATGTTGAAATAAGATATTGCCATAGGTTCGATAACAAGAAGGAAAACATCTCGCACAAGACAATGGGGATTTAACTCCTTAATCCTCACTGGTTGGCACAAAAAAATGGTGGTAGATAAAATAGCAAAAGTACCCCAGTAAGTCTCCTGAAAATTCTACAAGCCTAAGATAAAGATTTAGAACAACCGGTACACCTTTCCCATAGTGCTCTTCAGGTACAGGCATCTCACCTGCAAACACACAAGCAAAAGGTATCAGAGATTCAGTGATCCGTCATACAGGGACAAGCACAAATTTTACACAGGTGCAAGGGAAATTGCGGGTTGAGACATACATTCTGCCAATTCTTCTTCAAGAGTGACACAAGGAAGTTGACGCTCATTTGCACATTCTGGAAGATCTGCTTCTCGTCCATGCCGCAGTTGCCAACAGCAACACCCATGCAAAGCACCTTCTTCAGCTGGAACTTAACTGTAGCCTTGGTTTCGTTAACCTTGGATTCAAGGGATTCCTGATGGGACACCAAAGTAGGGAACTTTCCTGCAGCGATGTTCATGTAAGATTTGAAACTCTTGAGTAAACCAAACAATGTACACACATATTGAATGTCAAAAGTTGCCATGTGATTACAGACAAAAAACATCTAGACATTTATACAGTCTATCTCACACTCAATGAGAAAGTAACTCATTGCACTTAAAAAACACAACAAGTGCCTTTATAATGTAAAAGATGGAAGTTAGATGTCCATGCCTGCCTTGTTAAGACCAGGTCCAAGAAGACGAGGAATTTGCTTAATGATGGCCTCAGATGCAAGGAAAGCATGGTATTTCTTTGCAAGCTTCTTAACTAGCTTCTTGTTTTTGTTCATCTTCTTGAGGGCTTCCACATCCATACTGTCCAGACCCATTCTCCCTGCCTGAATAGCACATTGTAACAAGATACTAGAGCAGGTATAGGCAAATAGCATAGAATCTAGATAAGATAAATCTAAATGGTGTCACACAAGGCACAACAGAAGTGACATTAGACAAACTAACAAATTAGACTGTTTCAAAATATAGTTTAAATCAGCACGACAGCCACAATCAGACAATGCTTTCATAGAAATAGTATACTTCATCTCCAGCGGAAATTATTATTTGAGAACATGCAATTCAATGTGGAAACAACGATACAAACATAGCATACCTCCTCGACATGCTGAGCATCACCAAGCATGCAAACCTTCATCTTAGGGCGAGGGATGTGAGGCAGCTTAACAGAACCACTGAAACGCTTGTCCTTTTGAGGGTCATAGTTCTTCAGTCCAATCTGCAGCTCAATGGTTTCAACAAACTTGCGCTGCTTTTCACGGGCGTCATTGGTAATTGAGGCAATCGCCTCCCTCAGAACATCGCTCTGCAACTTACTGAAATAAAAACAAGTGACAGTTAATTGTGTGCTGGAATTCTTAGATATTTTGCTCGGGACAAAATAATCTTGGAATAGCATTTCTGAACACATCAGTTAAATGGAACACAAATGATTGAAGTATACAAACTACCAATACCAGGATAACTTGGGTTAAAAAGATGAAGTGTAGGAAGTAAGCATATTAACCCTAAACAAACAATAAGCTCAAACAGACAAAGCAGGATCCCTGAACACATCAAACGAGGTGGTATACATGGACACCTGAACCCAGTTACAGATTTATAGTAAAGGTGTTCCATCACTTGTATTGTTGGACTACTGAAATCATAGCAAGCTTGGTAAGGGCAGTCCCAATGGTTGAAACTATGAATTATGTCAGCAAGAAACTATTCATGGAAACTACCTCCTACAGTTCTGATTTCTTCCCGTAATAAATGTTTCTTTCTTTTCTCCGCTTTCTCTTTCCAAACTCCATCTTCTCCCCGACTACTGCTTCTACTTCGTCAAGAACCAGAACTAGCACATCACGTGAGACGGGAAGAGGCTGCTGCACGCCGGTGAGGCAAGGGGCGGACAATGAGTGCAGCATGGGCGGAGGAGCAGCCTCGGCGGAGGTACGACTTCGAGATCTAAACTTCTCACGCAGCAAAGCTGATGAGGACGGGATTAATGGGGAGAGCGTCGAGATAGAGCCGCGGCCGACTAAGGCGGAGGAGGCTGGAGCAGGGAGATCAGAGCGGCGGCGGCGGCGGTTTCTCTGAGCGGCGGCCGTGGTTTCTCGGGCGAGGCGACGCTGGGCAGCCGCCGCCGCCGGCCGTCGGGCGGGCGCGGTAGGTGCGGATGAGCTCGCGCGGCGGGACGGGGCAGGCGAGCGCCCTCGCGCGTCTGCTGACCGAAGAAAAACGCAACCACGACTGAAGCAGAAGAGAAGAGCAGCCGTACCTCATGGCGCCGGCGGTGCTGGTGCGAGCAGCGTTCCTGCGAAGAGGCGGACAAGAACGGATGCGGCGCGGCACAAGAGCGTGGTATTATATACTGGATCGGGCCGCCTAAACCCTAAAACGCTCGTGAGATGGGAACTGATAAACGGACTTTGGGCCTTAACTTTATTAGGGCCTTTTTTTGTGGGCTTTGAGGGCGGATGGCAGATTTTGATTTTTATATTTTTATATTTATTTTTTCAAGATTTTTCAAAAAAAAAATGTGTCATCTCAAATTTGCAAAACTATGGTACGGCGGTTGGAGGTGCTACAGTGTTCCAAACGTCATACCATACAGCGTTTGTGACAGTACCCGGCGCGGGTACAGTAGCATCTGCAACTGTCGTGTGGCGGTTAAAGTTAGTTCGTTTTCAAATAATCATAACTTTTTTTATGAACTCGGATGGTGGTAAACTTTTTATGAAAATTGTAGCTTTCCACGAGATCTGCAACTTTGTAGTTCAAACCATTTTCATTTGAAGTCATCTTCAAACTCAAATAGTTAAAGAAAAAAACTTTGTGTTTGATGACCGTTCTCCTCTCATACACTACTCAACGATTCGACCTCTGGTGTTGGCCCTAGTGGCGATTCCCATTGTGGTTTGGCGAGCGTTCATTGCTGACGCCTCTGCTCCATCGTCAGACATCAAATTAAATGTCGTGTGCGTTTATGCAACTGGCCATCCCTCCTATGTGGATTCCTCCCCACACAAAAGGCGTAGAATGGTGGTTCTTGGAGACCATATGTGCTCTTAAAGGTGTCTTCGTCAGCTTAAAGGTATCACATTAACACCAGATCCCACGTCCTCTTTGGACACCTAATTTGAATGTAGTAAAAATAACGACTCAATTTGCATATGTCAACTCAAGTCTTGAAATTGTCAAGTTGTTTCAACGTTTTAAACGTATTTTCTGTACGTTTTAAAAAAATATTTTTCTTATATTGCGGAAAAAATTGATGAATTGTAAATTTGATTTTTTTAGATTCATGAATTGTAAATTTGATGGAAAGCAAAATACAGAAGTATGCTAGATTGGGCCACATCGTATAATGTAGTAAAAATAACGACTTAATTTGCATATGTCAACTCAAGTCTTGAAATTGTCAAGTTGTTTCAACGTTTTAAACGTATTTTCTGTACATTTTCAAAAAAAAACATTTTCCTTATATTGCAGAAAAAATTCGATGAATTGTAAGTTTGATTTTTTTTTAGATTCATGAATTGTAAATTTGATGGAAAGAAAAATACGGAAGTATGTTAGATTGGGTCACATCGTATACTTTTTCTGTTGCCACGCGATCCACGAGGCGAATTGGGCCACATCCCTTTCGTTTTGGGCCTCCTTGACTGGCATAAAGGCCCATCCCTCGTCAGACAATCCTTTTTCTTTTTCTATTATTATACCGTGGGCAGGCGGCCAGGCGCTGTGCGGCGGGCGCATCTCCCTCTCTCTCTCTTCTCGCCGCGACGCCGCCGTGGTTGCGATTCCGTGCCCTGGTCCGACGCGCCGGCCTCAAGAATCGCACCTACCGCTCTCGAGAACGGAGCTACCAGCGACGCCTATTCCCGGCCTTCAGCCGGTGTCTCCACGCCGGTCCTCTGAAGAAGACGGCGTGTTCTAGCCTTGGGCGTCAGCCGGAGTCGAGGAAGACGCGATGAATTCGACGCGAGTCATTGCATGAAGTCGATCTGGGGTGCCACAACGACGAACCGGCTTGTGGTGTGCAGATCCGGCGAGAGCGCGCAGTCAAAGCCCGGGTCCCCGGCCACCGCGGTGTCGTTGCCACTGGCCCCGTCGTCGTCGTATTGCTATACCGATCAAGGTTGCCCCCTCCCTTCTACTCTCTTTACTCATTTTATCGGGTGGAATCTGTACGCGATGTTCGAATTAAAGAATTCTGTGTTGAATTATCTAGATTCAATCATCCCATGCCCCTTTCAGTGTTTCGTCGATCTTGATCTAGATTTGTTTGAGCACGATCTTGTCGCTTGTAAATCGCTCGATAACACCCAACTCTGATTTTACTTGTGGTGATTAGCTTAAAATTTTGGTTGGGTGAATCATGGCATTTGAGCATACCTGTCGCTTAAGCTGAGCTTCCACAAAGTCTCTACAAATCATAGCATGATGTTTACTAAATCCCTGGCGTCACTTTCTAACTATCAACTGACGTTGTGCAGGGAAGAATTGCAATGAGATCTTAACTCAGCATCGATATTGGCATCTGAAAATGTTTATTACTCCATACTAGAAGACTGTCTTGGTTGCGAGTGTTCTTTGAGTGCCAAAACATGGAGCACCTCCCTGTTGAAGTCATTGGAAACATTCTTTCCCATCTTGGTGTTGCACGTGATGTCATGGTTGCCTCTGCGGTATGCCGGAAGTGGCGGGACGCCTGCAGGAGGCACCTTCGCTTGCTGTCTTTCAACTCTGATGACTTTCCGCGGGACATGACTACACGCCAGCTGGAGATTGTCATTACACAGACTATATTTCAGACAATGGGACTGCAATGCCTCTCAATTCATATTGATAACACCCATGAGTTCTCTGCAGCACCAGTGATTGCGTGGCTCATGTATACCAGGGAGACTCTGCGGAGCTTGTCTTACAATGTTAGGACAACACCTAATGTAAGCATTCTGGAAAAGTGCGGCAGGCAGAAGCTAGAAGTGCTAGATTTGGACCATAACACAATCACAGGTGTTGAACCAAGCTATCAGAGGTTCACTTGTCTGAAATCCCTTTCCTTGAGGCATGTCAGCATTTCAGCATTGGATCTGAGCCTTCTGGTTGCTGCTTGCCCAAAGATAGAGTTATTAGCACTTGATGTCCTTGAGGTTGTCACTTCAAATCCACAATCCACAATGGAGCTCACAAGCCATACATTGAAGAGTCTCTTCGCAAAATCTGTAGGTGTAGATAAGATCATACTTGATGCAGATAATTTGGAGGTTCTACACTTGAATGCATTGAATCTTGATCTGTTTGAGCTTATCGGGAAAGGGACACTAAAGCATCTTAAGATCGATGACGTCAGTGTTACACATTTGGACATTGGGGACAGTACTGATCATCTGGAGGTGGTAGATGTGAGCAACTTCACAATAGTTTGGCCGAAGTTCTATAATATGATATCCAGAGCATCCAGCTTGCGTGTGCTACGATTTTGGGGTGTTGTGTTCGATGATGAGGATGAGATTGTGGATTCAGAAAGTATAGCTGTTTCATTTCCTCTTCTTAGGCATCTTTCATTGAGCTATGAATTACGAGATGGGTTGCTTCACTATAGCCTGCAGGGTTCATCACCACTGGAGAATGTCTCGGTTCTGGAACTTGGTTGGACGGTGATAAGTGAGCACTTTGGGCCCTGGGTGTTTGGTATGATTGAAAGGTGTCCAAATCTCAAGAAACTTGTTATTCATGGTGTTCTTTCTGAGGCAAAAACACGAGAAGAGCGCCAGATGTTAGCAAGCTTCACCTCATTTATAGTCTGTCTCATGAGGAAGTATGTGCATATCGATGTGCAATTTGAGTATGAGTGACATCTACTAGATTAATTTGGCTGTCCTAGTTCAGCTGAAGCTGTGTCATCAGGTAACCTTTGCTGGCCTTTTCCTTTTTGTAGCATGGCAACATTTTATTCAGCATGGTCTTATTACAGTTTTTTTTGTGAATTTTATTCAATTTTGTACTATTCAAATTTTGATGTAGTTTTCTAATGGAACTAGAGTAGCTAGCAACATGTGCTATTTAGGATCCCAATGCTGCATTTGGCTGTTTGTGTCTTCATGATTTTGCTTAAGGTTGTACTGTGTATATATATGTGATCAGAACTTGTTCCTTGAAGACAATTGTCATCTGATTGTTGTCTCTTAGCCTAATAATTTAAGCAGCTTATTCACCTTCATGCAGTATTTACAGAAAGGAAGGAAGAGGCTGGGTATTTCTTATCATCAATGGTTTTATAGCGTAGAGATTCAGAAAGCAACTTTCGTGAAAGCCACTATTACAGACCTTATTTTACATTGGTCCCATCTACATTTTCTGATGTCATGTCTAAAATGTCTAGAAACTCTAATTTTGCTAGACAATGGTGGCATCATTTCTCCCCAACAGTCCAAACATCTTCTCTCATAGAACCTTGAGCTAAATTGCAGTTCTTGTAACAACCTGCTTGTCAACTATGCATATGTTTCTCATTTTACACATGGTTCCTTACATTGTGCTGCTCCTAAAGTAGCTTCACTAGTTTTACTATGTAATGCTTTGCCTTGCTGATTCATTCTGTCACTTGAAGATTCATTCTGTACATTGGTACAGCTAGATATTATTTACATAATAAGGACATGTTTTGTTGTATGTACTGTTCTTTATTAGCGTTTGCTGGCCTCTGTCCACATGCCCTTCAAGAGAAACATTACTCTGTTTTGTGGTGCCCTTTCACACCCAAGATTATACTCCCTTAACATTCAATAGAAATATAACTTACTTTTCCATTATGTGCATTTGGCAGATCTTCTGATTCTGCATCATGAGGGCTATCCATCCCATGACTGCTCCAGAGTTAATAGAAAGTTTGTGTCAACCTCTTCACAGATGGCTGCATTTGCCCATAGGCTGGAGAACTGAATGCACTACCTTTTCTGGAACAAAATCCTCCCCTTTCTATTTTTTGGATTGGAATGAAATGCTTACGTTGAGATTTATTGGCCTTTGTTACATAATAGAAAGATCTTTAATCTATTCATGAGAAT
Organism: Cenchrus americanus; assembly: GCA_947561735.1. Lineage (NCBI taxonomy): Eukaryota > Viridiplantae > Streptophyta > Magnoliopsida > Poales > Poaceae > Cenchrus > Cenchrus americanus. The sequence goes on from OX387244.1 coordinate 14,395,795, forward strand.
TCATGTGACTAATCTTGAATCAAATTCTTTCATGATTCCATAAAATATTGGTAAATTGTAAATTGGTAACTTCATGTCGCAGTAAAGTGTACGAGTGATTCTCTTGGGAAATTCGACATTCAGCGCTGTCACTTTTTAGCTTGACATTCCACTCCAACGGATTCCATGATAAATTAATAACTAGTCCACATTGGCAGCATTACTGCCAAATCCTAGTTATCAAGGCTAAGGTTTGTTAAAAAAATCTTGTGCTGTTATTCCATTTGGGGTTTCGTTTTATAGTTGTTTAGAACAGAACATATTCCACCGGGGGATCATATGGAATTTATGGGTCCTGCCTGGCCTGCCAATAGATCTCCCTCGCTATTGATGCAGGTTCACTTGCCATTCACAAAATATTTTCGTTTTACAACTTGCACCACTGAACACTTGCAGGATTTGGTTGTGTTGGGTTGGTTTCACAAATCTCTGTAGGCCTATATATTATGCTTTTGATTTGTTTTGGGTAGATTATTTTCTATCCATTTTCTGTAAAAATTGAAGTTTCTGATCCACCCTGGTCTGCTCTCCATTGCTAAACTAATCCATTGGCTGCTGTGATGAGAATCTCATGCTAGCCATGCTCTTTTAATACGATTTCCCCCCTCTTGACCTGTTCCATAATAGAATATGATGAGACAAGGCTGATCTGAAAGTTCAAAAAGTTCAAACCGTTGACCTTTATAGCATTGCTTTGCTACACAAGTTTGCAGGTAGAATTTGGTAGTGGCATTGGCATGAACCAGTAGCACACTAGCACAAAATCTTTCTTTTCTCTCTCCAGTCTCAAGTCAAGTGGGTTAAAAAAGATGAAGATGCAAGCCGTGGAAGCTTTCGGGATTATCCATATTCCGGCTACTGAGCGTGAAATTCCAACGGCGAGTCATGTCAAACCAAAAAGGTTACCAGTGTTAAAATCTAGAAGACAACGAACAAAAAGGTTAATTGGTGTCTGGGTTTTGTTCTTGTTTTTTTTTAAAAAAAAATACGGTGTCTCGTTTTCACTTTGGTAATTTTGCCGTAGTTGGATGCCAAAGCATGATTCGCCAAAACTGCATGCCCATCTCCCTCTTCTTGCGTGTAGCTCACTTGCTGATTCCCTACCCTAATAAAAAACTACGAAAACGAGATACTGGGTTTGCAGAGTGCAGTCCTATTCTTGCCAAAAGATTTGCAAAATCTACCGAATCTCTGAACAAAGAATTGGACTGGTTTCTACTGTCACTAGGTTATACAGTATAGTATATTTTCTGTCTCTTCTCCGTACGTACTGTTCAATGATGCACTGGAGCCCCCTGGGCTCCGGCACATGAACAGGAAGGCTTTTGGAACTTCAGCATTGACCAAGTCCGGTTGAAGAAAGTCAGCCAAAGAGAGAAAAGTGCTAGAAAAAACTAGCAGCGAGAGAAAAAAATAAAAGAGTTTTCGAAAGTAAATGAACTTGGTTGGGCTCCGTTGGTCAGATTTTTTGTAAACGAAAAATACTACATGCAGATTTGTTATGGATTTGTTATGAAAGAAAAATACCGCAAAAGAAGTCGAATAAGAGGAGCTGTACAAAGCCCAGGGATCAAGTAATTTGGTGAAGTGACTTGAGGAGTTGGCCAGCAAGTATAAATGCAACTTCTTTTGGACTAATTTATCACGCTTGAGGCCCTACTTAGGCAAAGGATTAGGCACTAATGAGTAATGGCCAGTCAGCAACTTGGCCACAAGCCCACAACTCACACTAATGTGTCTGTTTGGTGTGCTACCTGTCTGCAGTGATCCATATGCATATACCATCTCAGGAGGGAAAGAGCCAGGAGGCCAGGTCGAGGCCTTCTCCAAGAACAAATATTTCTCTTTGTGGAAATAATGTTTTGAGTATTTGGAGCATGACAATGCAATGATGTTGACCTGTGAAGATAGGGAATTAATCCCAAATAAACCCATTTCCAAGCACCTACCGAATTTTAATATTTTCCACGCATGCCCCTAGACTTTTGTAATGTTTTTTTTCACATTGGAGGTGCATCCATATCATATCTGGTGGTGCTTTGGTTAGGATTACTTGGAATTAAACTAGTTGCTTGCGATAATTGGAGATGTATCATGGAGTGAGAGCATATAGTTTGACGAATCAAATTAGATCAAAGTCCCCCAACTCTCCCAGCTATATGCTTCCTCTCTGCGCTTCTCATTTTGCTTTCAGCATGATAGGGGAAGAAGAGCCGAAGAGTAGATAGAAGTGCAGAACAACTTCTCAAGCTCAGATCCTTCCATAACAAAAAAAAAGGTTATGTGCCTTTCCCTCTCCCATTCTCTTTTTCGTTTCCCCCTCTCCCTCCCTCTCTCTCTATTCAATGCTTCTTTTGTTGAGTACTTGCCGTCTCAGAGGGAGAGGGCCAGAGGGCGGCCAATGAGAGGTGAAAGGTGGTTACAAGGAGTGGAGTAGGAGACAGAAATGCTGACAGAAAAGCCCTACCACAGCACACACACACACCCTCTCTATCTCTCCCCTACTCATCAGCGATCGCCTCCTCTGGCCTCTGCTGCATCCCTCCTCTTCCGGTCTTCCCTCCCTCCCAAGTCTCCAGCTCCAGCTAGCTGTTACTACAAGCTTGTGAAAAGAAAAAAAAAAGAGGAGGCAGGACGTGTTCAAAAGGACAAGATCTTCTTTGCAGTACAGTGGATGAAACTCCAAGGCCGATTCATCAATTACCCAGTGCCCCTCCTCCTCTTTTCCGCGCGCGAGAGCTGAGAGCACAAACAAACAAACAAACAAAGAGGAGGGAGGCGAGGAGGGCTCCCCCTCCCCTTTCTCTGCTCGCAGTCGCAGCCTTGCACGCTGCTTCTTTCTTTGCAAAGGATGGTATGCCGTATGCACACAGATACAGCAGCATCTTCTTTCCCTAGACCCCTCCTCCCTCTCCCCCAGCAGGCGCCACAAGAATCGCTCACTCTTCTACTAGTCTTGTTCATGGTCTCTTGTTGTCCGTGGTAGAGCCCGTGACCACCATGGTGCACGGCGAGGAGAGCTCGTGGAGGATGGAGCGGGCGGCGGCGCTGCCTCTCAACCAGGCGCTCGCGTACGGAGTCCAAGCCCACGCCGCCGCCGTCGTGACGACGCCTTCCTGCTTCCTGTACGTACCCTACTACCCACATCTCTCCCTCCTTTCACCTCTCCGTTTTCGGTTTCTCTTCGATCCCTCTCTGGCCCGGCCGCCATCTTCTTCTACCTCGCCTCATCCTCATCCCCTCATACAAGGGCCGCCACATGCAACACCGCACGAAAATGAAAATCCTTCTGCTGCTGCTGCAACTTTTCCGCGTCGCAACCAGCTGCTGCTACAACTGCAAGCACTCGCCGCGTTTTCAAATCCCTTGAGTGCGCAGCTTCTTTAAAGTTTTTTTTTCGCCCTCCTTTTATCCGTCTTTATAACAGACTGATTCCACGAGCTTATGCCGTGCCACTTTGGTTGGATTACACCTCCGCCCACGCACCGGAATTTCTTAATGCCCAAGGCCTGCGCGCGTCCCGCGAGTGATTTGGGTTGGGCACCGAGATCGCACGCCCTCATCCTTATCTGCTTGGCCATCAGCTAGCAGGAGCTCTCTGTCTAGGCGGTCTCGGCCTTTCCATTCTTGAAAAGTTTCTATCTGCTACTGCTATAGCTTCGCCTCCTCAGTGGCCTCGCCTGCCGCCGCAGGCTATAGCTGGTGCCTTTTGGGGGCGATGACTGATGGGCTATGTGTGCGCTACTGCTCGAGCAGGGACTTCCAGCCTTCGGCCGCGGCGGCGGCCTACTTCGGGTTCGGTGAGCTGGAGGAGGCCCTCATCCATGGCGGCGGTGGCGGCGCATCTGCCAACGCCGCCGGCGGCGTCGATCCGGGCATGACCATCAAGAGCGACGCCCCGGGGCAGCAGACAAAGCGTAAGCTCTCGTCGTCCTCTCTCTCTCTCTCTCCGAACCTCGGCTACTTGCCAAAAAGGCTCGTTTTCTTGCCTCGCCTGTGCACAGCGCCGCGCAGCCGCACAGGGCGAGACATGCCTCGCCTTTCCGCGTTGCTGCTTGTTTCCATTCCTATGCAACACACAGTGTGCGCTGTGTGCATATGCAGTAGTAGTGCGTTGCCGATGACTCAAAGATGGAAACATCACGTTTAATTTCACCTCCATGAGTGCATTCTTCTTGTTGTTACTTGTTACTGCTGCCTCCCTCCTCTCCATCTCGTCTGTGTGTAAATTCATGGAGGGTGGATGAGAGACAGATGCAGCATGAACAGGCCCCGTGTTAATTCTCTTTGTATGCATGCAGCGGCAGCGGCAGGATACCACCACCTCGCGGGCGCTGGCGCTGGCGCTGGCAGGCCCCCCACGCTGGAGATCTTCCCTTCGTGGCCAATGAGGCGCCAACAGCAGCTGCACAGTGTAAAGGCCCCGCCCTTCTCCCCAACCCCTCCCATGATCATTGATGCATCCATGCTCATGCATGCACGCATTCACCTCGCCTCGCCTCGCCTCGCCTCTCGTCGTCTGCTCTGCCCCTCTGCCTCGTCGCTGAACCCAAGAAAAGATGTGGGTGTTCTCGGGCGATTCGCTGGCCCTGCATCTGTATGTTGTGTTGGCCTGCAGCCCTGCAGCCGCAGCCAGACATGTGCGGTGCGGGCGAGAGGATGAAGACGAGAAGCGCGAGATGGGCGGTGGTTCATCCATTGATTGTGATTCTCTCTTAGTATTCCTTTTTTTACCGCATCATCAAGACATGTGCATGATAAAAATCCTTTTTACTACCTGCCGTCCCCCCGCTCGCTCACTGTTTGCCGTGTCCGGGCTGTGTAATTGCTGAACAGGGGAATTCGCAGTCAGTAGGGAGCACCACTGACTCGAGCTCAGCTCAGAACACAATGTCTCAGATGGAGTTGGTGTCCCCAGCCTCCCCTGCGCCGGGGCAGGAGGTCATGATGGTGACCACAGATGATTACAGCTACAAGCCAGGCCTCGCTGCTGCGCCCGCCCCCGCCCCGCCAAGCTTTCAGCAGCAGCACCACCACCACCCCCTCCCGCTGCACCTGCACGGAGGCGGAGGGGGAGACCATGACAAGGTACGCCTGCCTCCTACCTCTGCTCTTGCCTGGCCACCCAGCACCACAGCACAGCCTCTTCGCCTCTTTTCCTCATCATATTTCCCCCTCCCGTAGCACCAGTACAACGCCCTCCTCCTATCCTACGACCAACCCCAAGCCAGGCGCAGCCACAGGCCACAGCACAACTCACCAGTCTCTTCAGAATATCGCTGTCAAATCGTTGAAAAAACTCGGGTTCTTGAATCTTTTGCTGTACTCCCTGTACGTAACATGCTGTTCTATCGTGTCACACCGGGCGACGCGGCAGTGCGCGTGTACGGCACTGTGCTACTGTGTAGTGCAGTGTGCTCCCACCACCTTGCAGCTTGCTTAGCTCGTGTCCCCAGGATAAGTGACAACTACAACCTTAAGGGCAAACACAAAGGCACGATGAAGAGTAGTAGTGTGATGTGGCCTCTGGATAGAAATAGAAAGCCAGCAAGACCTGGGTTGATTGGACTAATGGTCAATCCAATCCTACGGGGAGGACGCCAAATGATGGCCAGGGTCACCCCTAACGCGCACACGACCCTTTTGTCCCTTCCTCCCTCCTCGAAGGATTGACGATGGAAAAAATTAAGGGAAAATATGTGATAGATAAGCCCTTGTTATTATCCCCCCTGGCCTGCAAACCTTGCCGCAACAGCAGCACACCGATAGCAACAGAAGCCGTGGCTGGTTGCCAGCACCGGCTTCACTGAGCTTTCGGGGACAGCTACAGCCAAAAGCTGCCTGCGTTTAGAGGAGGATGGAGTGATGAACAGTGCCAGTGCGTCCATCGACGGTGATGGACGACAGGAGCTTTGGCCTCCAATCCAACGTGCACCCCGACAGCAGCTTTGGCCTCCAATCCAACGTGCACCCCGGCATGTTTGTTTCTGTGGTTGCCTTTTCGTTCCACGGCCACGCACTGTGCTGCTGTAATACTATAGCGTGTGTGGTATATCCTCTAATACTGGTGCCTCTTTGGTTGGTGGTGTACTTTGCACAGAGGAAGCAAGGATCCACAAGGAAAGATGGCAAGTTGGCAGATGCCAAGGTGGGATAGATAGCTGCTCTTGTTGCATTCCATCACTGTTCCTGCTTTTCATATACTCCTACATGCATGGGCAAGCCTGCATTTTGTTCCGTTTTTTCTCTGCATATAAATTTTGTTCCGTTTTTTCTCTGCATATATGCATGATGACCGATGGATCGCTGTGAATTCTGGCAGACCGAACGGCGGCTGGCGCAGAACAGGGAGGCTGCGAGGAAGAGCAGGCTGAGGAAGAAGGTGATTTGCTGATTAGATGAAATCACACACTCATTTTGCTTGATCCGAAAAAAAAATGCCTCTGGCCCTGATTTGCTTGTCCTTCCACCGCAGGCTTACGTGCAGCAGCTGGAGACTAGCAGGATCAGGCTCCAGCAGGTCGAGCACGAGCTCCAGAGAGCACGGTCACAGGTTTGTTGCAGTCCCAAACTCCGCCAACCCGTCTGATGGGTCTCTGATCGCGCATCGGATGCGAGTTCGTATCATTCAGAGCTTGACGTGTCATGGTGTGTTACCGTGGTCCAGGGCCTGTTCGTTGGAGGGTGCAGCGCCGCCGGGGACATGAGCTCTGGTAAATAACTCCAACCCCAGCCACCGGCCATTTTTGTGGTACCACCACCAGCTGCCGCTGCCATTGCCGCCGCCGCCGCAGGCCCGCGCGGTTGCCGAGGCGACTGGCCGGCTGGCCGGCCTTGTTTCCGGCGGCGCGGAAAATGTGCGCCGTCGACCTTGCTGCTAGACTGCCCAGTAATGACTCCGTTCCCGCCGTTACGTACGCGTGCAGGAGCCGCAGCGTTCGACATGGAGTACGCGCGGTGGCTGGACGACGACGGCAAGCGGCTGGCGGAGCTCCGCGGCGGGCTGCAGGCGCAGCTGCTGGACGGCAACCTGGGCCTCATCGTGGAGGAGTGCGTGCAGCACTACGACGAGCTGTTCCAGCTCAAGGCGGCTCTGGCGCGCGACGACGTCTTCCACCTCCTCACCGGCGGCTGGGCCACCCCCGCCGAGCGCTGCTTCTTCTGGATGGGCGGCTTCCGCCCGTCCGAGCTGCTCAAGGTACGAGCTGCTGCCATGGCGTCCGTCCGTGCGTGCAGGGGGTGTCGAGGCGGCGGAGCCCGTACTGAGCCTTTTTTTTTTCTTTTGCTTTTCTTCTTGGCCATGCACGCAGATCCTGATCCCCCAGCTGGACCCGCTGACGGAGCAGCAGCTGTTGGGGATCTGCAACCTGCAGCAGTCGTCGGAGCAGGCGGAGGAGGCGCTCGCGCAGGGCTTGCACCAGCTGCACCAGTCCCTGGCCGACACCGTCGCCGCCGGCACGCTCAACGACGGCGCCGCCGCACCCAACTACATGAGCCTCATGGCCGTCGCGTTGGAGAAGCTCGCCAGCCTCGAAAGCTTCTATCAGCAGGTCACCATTTTTTCCCCACTCCCCCTTCTCTCCGTTTCCAGCATATCATGCACAGCTGTTATTCCTACAGGATCATGATCAGTAAACACTTTTAACACAAGAATCAATACAACGAGGAAAAGCTGGATTTAACTTTCAAGTACACTAGTCCTTCCCCTGTCAGAGCTGCACAGTAACAGCAGCGATGGAGCTGGTCCTTGTCCTACAGGCTACAGGGCCCTGTCCTGCTTTCGCCAAGGCAGGCCAACCTTTTGTCAGGAAGCTAAGCTTAAACCTGCAAAAACCGGATAAGCATCATTACCACTTTCCAGCACGCATAATTAGCTCGTGATTAAAGAACGAAAAAAAAAACAAGCTAATGCTTTTCTTTTTCGAAAGATCACGACAAACTAATGCTGCTAGTGTGTGTATGTTCAAGAGGAGTTGGTAGGGACCGAAGATGGCAAGGCTTTTGATCTTTTTTTATGTGTGTGGGTTTGGCAAGGCTTTGTTCCTGACACACATGTGTACTGGGCGTACATACACGTACACACCTGTCTCTTTCTACAGAGAGTCAATGGCCGGATACATAGGGTTAGCACTGTGCATAAAAAATGCCCCTTGTGCGTCTTCCCTGTGCCGGCCATCTCCTTTTTATTCCCTCCCTCCTGTGTTTTATCCCAATCCGTTTGCTGGTACCTCAGCAGAAAAACAGAGACCCCACACACAGGTAGAAAAAACACTGATGCCTCTCATTCATAGTGTGCTCCATGTTTAGCAAAAGTTGCAAGTTCTCAATCCATGAATAGTGGCCAGGAAAAGGACACAGCCACTCAAACTCGAGGCCCATGGACGGCAAGAAGCCTAAAATAAAATGATCATACCTTTTCTATGGATTATCTCCTCTATCAGGGGTGTAAAAGGAGACTGTGACCTCCATTTTTGTTAGTTTATTTTCACCTTTCTTGAGCTCTGATTCCTTGAGATGTATGCTTATTTTGGTCTGCACACAGAACTTTGCAAGAAGGCAGCTAATTAGTATTTCCTAGGTTCATGATTGGAGCAATCATTCCAGAGTCTTGTAAGAAAGATGGTCACAATGAACAAAGTTGTTAGGAGTAGCAGTGTATTTGGATAAGATAAAGGTGCACATGGAAAAAATTATAATAAACATGATCACAGATGATAGATCATTCTCCTTTTTTAGCCTTTCAGGATAGATGCTGCTTATTTATGAAACCAAGGTCCTACTACCTCCAGCCATTAATACATGATGTTCTGGACAAACAAAATGACTTAGTTTAAGCTTGTTTTGGCTGTCCAAATCATCATGTGTTGATGACTGGAGGGAGTATTTCTTTTCATTCACTAGAAGTATGTAATATAAGCAAATGATAAGCACAATTCAGCAGGTTGATATACAGCTGTCAACAGGTGGAAAACAATTGCTTCACCATCTAAAATTCAAACTTTTCTGAAAAGAACGTTCCATTAGATTAAGATTAAGCACCACCAGATAACTTTCAGCCATTGTCCACACTACACTAGAATATAGTAGGAACAAGACAGCACGACAACACAAGAATAGATGCATCTGCATGATCCGAAAATGCCCTGTCATTCAAGATAATGGAAGCACCAATGTGCAGCATAGCCAAGACAAGAAACAAAACTAATGTGACATCTCACCTTTCTTTTCATGTGTGCTGTTCCAACTGCAGGCCGACAATCTCAGGCAGCAGACGTTGCATCAGATGCGCCGGATCCTGACCACTAGGCAGGCGGCGCGGTGCTTCCTCTCCATTGGGGAGTACTACCGCCGCCTCCGAGCTCTCAGTAACCTCTGGGCTTCCCGTCCTCGCGAGTAAGATTCAGACCTCTCAGCTGCATAAACTGCACCCTGTTCTTAACTCACTGCACTGTGGCTGCATCCTAATCATTTTTTTCAGAATTCAATATATGAAATGTGAGCAATGGACATGGCTGACAATGCATGCATTTTACACTCCTCCAACAGGAACTTCATCGGTACAGAGAGCCTCAGTCCCACAGCAACAGAGCTGCAGGTCATGCACCAACAGCAGCAGAACCAATTCTCAGGATTTTGAGGCCTCACCTGGAGGGCGTAGACTTAGGGGCGCCAGTGATGTGACAAAGATTCTGATTTTTGAGAGGGAAATGCATTGTAATGTTCTATTATTAAAGTACTGAGAAAGCAGCATCACAAAGCGAAAGGGAGGGGAGAAGGAACTGCTGTGGTGCAATGTTGGGTGGCTCAGCTGTTCATATGGCTCTTGAACTAATTGAAGGGTTAGCACCCCAGAATTTTTGTGCGTAGCAGAACACAAAGCAGACTTAAAAAAATCTGGCTGCTTACTTGCCTAAGAGGACTAGATGCAGTTAGAGAGACAGTAACCATTAAATAACTCTCAAGTTTTTAATAGTTATGCAAACACTTAAGTAGACTATCTCCAAACTTATCCAGGAAGAATAGGCTTTGGAGACTACACCATGCCTGGTAGCCAGGCAATAATCTATCATCGGGCAAACAATGACACTAGAAACCCAGCTGATTTGAGAAAAGGCAACTAGGGAATCTGTATGAAGCCAAGACAAGTTTAATATCGGCAATTACAACAATAATAACGGAACATTTTCATACTGTCAAAAAGAATATTAAAAGCATGACCATTGAAAGTAAGGCGGAGCAATGTCTCACACTAGAAAACAAATTGAAAGATGCAAGTTCAGAACTATTCGTGGACAAAAGAATGTAAGAGAAAGAGCTTTCCAATCACCTGTTATCAACTTATCAATGGACACAGATATTCAAAATCAGCTCTGTTTTTAATGCAATCTATCAAGAACATTTGAATTAGGTTATTATCATGCACATGAATTTCCTGAGAAAAGACGAGCACAATATTCCAATCACGCTACTCAATTTTTCACCCCCTTTGACTGCAAATTGTGATTTCAAAAGGCCCGACAAATAGTGAAATGGATAAAAGGCCAGAAGAGCATTTGTGAGTTAAAAAGGCCAAACAAATTGTGAGCAAGAAAACTTTGCGGGATAGGAAAAAAATGAAATAGACAAACACCAAACAAAAGTGAATAATAAATGGATACTAATTTCCCAATCAAGTGAAGAAAACATAGTGACGATATGAATGCAGGTTGCCGAACATGGGAAACATATCACATTTAGCTATAAATGAGAACCCATCAACCTAGCAGAGAATAATTTTTCGAAAATGTTCAGCAACATCACTTGTCTGGCAAGCATTCAATGAGGAGCAGGCTCACCAACTATTCGTTACAGAACCAGCAGTGCAACTACAGTTGTAAAACTTAATACATATAGTTCATACAACATACTTACCACAAAAGTTTAATTTGGAGAATGAACCATGGACATCTACAAGGAAGCAGAAAATAAGTCTACTGAATGGTACAGCCCATGTCACATATCACAGTTACTGAACAGGCCTGTTTCTTCTGTGGGTTTCATTTCCGTTTATAATCCGAATGAATAGCAGAACTCACACCTGATTCCCCACTTCTTTTTGAGGAGGTGAGCAAATGTTTTGACCATTCCTCCAAGCTTTTGCGGTGAAGAGCGTTCATGCTAATAGAAGGTCGCTTCTTACGAATCATTTGCTCAGCAGCTTTCCAGTCTTCAGCCAATCCAAGTGCAACAAGAAGCGCACACATCACACAGACGCTTCTGCCATGACCTGTTCAGATATAGAGTACTATTAAATAACCTGCCCAATAACCTGTCAAATTGGATGGCCTATTAGAGAAGCAAGGAAATTGGTATAAAGAGATTTTATTTTGGAAACTAGTAACAAGGAGGTTTAGGTTAAGAGAAAAAATAAAGGTTTAATAACTGAGTTGGGTGCACATATTCAAACAATCTCTTAAGGTAAAGACTGATACTATTACAACACTACCTCTACTATTTAAGAGATGAACCTTGATAAAGTCTGAATGTAACACAGATGTTCAGTTTCACTTTTTGTTTGCAGATAAGAAAAATGAATAGACATGGCAAATAACCCACATGAAACAAGATGACATGAAAATTTAAAAATAATGTATTAGTATGTTTTGTTTCCTAGCTAAACAATCATAATGATTCAGAATCTTATATTATACATGGTTCACCAATTCAATGGAACTCCATGGTTCATCATGTTCTGGAGATTATAAATATGTATCTCTAGTCTCAACAATTACCTAAATATGACTAAACTACAGGCGAATAGGCCTTTTTAGTGTGTGTGGGTGGGGGGTGTTAAATCCCTATTTTCAGTGGTCAGCTCCTTGAGCATTTTCAGACAATTAGGCATTTTCTGTGATCTACATGCGTGTGTGCGTGAGTCTATGTATGACTCTTCCTTGTCCTATTATACAATGATATGCAGCTCTCCTGCATGTTGGGGAGGATAAAAGATAGAAATGCATTCAGGGACATGGATATAAGTGTTTTCGAGTCAAAAAAACATAGGGAAACACAATATAGTTCCTTATCCAAAGTAGAAATGAGGAAATGAAATTACCATAGGCACAGTGGACATAGACAGGTTTGTTCTGTGAACGCTTTCTTATAGCCCATCGCACCGCAGACTCAATCTGTGATGGCTGAGGAGCCCTTGTATCCCAGGTAGCAACACACAGATATGCATTATTAGATAGAGTCGAGCTTTTTGGAAGCTCGCACGTGCAATCTATGACTGCAGGGTCACCTGGTGGCAGGTGTTCAACTGAAGAAGGCCATCCTCCAACAAACACTCCATCTGCAATCTCAGTGTACAGGGGCTCATTTTTCACAAATCTTCGTAGCAGCACAAACAAGTGGATGAAAAGAAGAAATGGAGAAAACATGATCCATGACCACAAAGGAAAGCTTCCATCAGATGCCTTGCCAAGGAGTAAAGGAAGATCAATCGCTGGGTGTGAAGCTATAGAGACTAGCATTGCAATCATGGCCACATATATGAGGGGAAATGAGATGAGGGTCACTCCTAATCCTTGGAAAAAATATGCCACAGAAAGCAAGACAGCAGCCTTCAGTCCAATCAACCTGGATATTCCCCAACCCATCTCTGCAAGTCATTAAATATAGACTGAGTAACAAAAAACAAGGACCAACAAGCACAACAAACATATATAATTATAAAAGCACCCTTTCACCATATGAAACTACAGCTTGCTTGAAACGCAATGCAGGACCTATGTTATTTCAGTGAGATAGTGCCATTCAGTATTATGCCCTGCACAGTTGCATTTTGTTTCTAAGTCAAGTCCTCAGCGGTTTCAATGATTTAACATAAATCATACCGAGTTTGTTAATTCCCCATTGAGAGCATACTACTTCAAGAAGTTCGCCTATTCGTGATCCTTAATCAGCACAATCCCATGGTTCCAAAAGTTAGGATTTGCAAACGGCACAAGGCACCATCAAACCTTACAAAACAAAGGGATACTCTATGCATCCCAGGAAATTAGCGATTCACCGTATAGATATACGATCATTTCACGCAGAGTCCCTCGAATCACAGGGATCCGTAACTAGCAACAAAATCAACAGGACAGAAGCAAGACCTTGTCTCACCTTTGCCTCGAGGCCACAAATCTAAGGAGTGAGGCGCTTCACTTTTTTAGCGCCTCCTTGTTGGCCAATCGGCCTCGTTCGTCTCGCGGCGTCCTAGCGCTCGCCGCCTCGCCGATTCACCGTAGAGCGCTGCTCTGCTCGCGCGACCTAGGGTTTTCAGAGCTCGCGAATCGCGTGACGTGGTGGTGGGGTCCCTCTCTCTCCTCTCCCTGCGAAGGGTCGAACTGAGAGCCTGAGAGGGAGGAGACGAGGGGAGACGACTCGCCGAGTCGCGTGGGCCCCGTGCCCCGCCGCTCCGTGCCCGTGGTTTTTTTTTTACAAATATTGAAAGCAAATTGAGTTTCGGTACAGACGCCAAATTAACCATGATGGGGTTGCCAGGTTACAAGCAGTCTAGGAAAGAGCAACAATAGAGACCATTACTAGGCACAAAGAGGACACAAAAGACACTGAAAAAAAGGAATGCTTCTCTCCAGGTTTTTGAGGCCACGGCTCAAAAGAAATCTTCAGGCCGCGGTCTGACTTTAACATCTTTTTGAAAGTTTGACACCCATTCTTGCACTTGCAAAATTAATTCGTCCATTTTGTGTTGGTCAGCGCCCCTAATAGCACATGCCACCTCTGAAAAAGAAATGAATTTTGTAGAACATGTCAGACGGGAGATTTTGGTGGCACCCCCTCTATAGCTAATTTGTTCCTAGTAATCCATAGAACCCATAGGACAACCCCAGCAAGAACAATTTGAGATTGTAGTTGACACATCCTAGCGGACTCCAGTTATCGAAAAAATCTTGGAGACTATAAGGAGCTCTGTCCCATCCCAAGGCCTCTTTGAAAGATGTCCAGATAGCCAAGACACAGGAGAAAAAAAGGTGATCTCCTGATTCCGGCGCACCGCAGACAGCACACTACATGTTGCCTTTCCATTTTTTCCTCTTCAACGTCACCCCAGTTTGCAACATATCCTGACAGGCTTGCCACATGAATATTTTCAGCTTCATTGGCAGCTAGGGGTGAAAGCGGATCGGATCAGATCGGATAATATCTTTACCACATCCGCATCCATATTTTTTGTCGGATGTGGAGCGGAGCGGATATTACACGGATGCGGTTTTTTCGGATGTCGGATATGGTGCGGAGTCGGATCGGTTGCAGAGGGGATGCGGATTAATATAGTCGGATAATACATGCTTATATTTAGTTTCAAATGGTGACAAATGATGCTCTACGCATGACTGTGGTTAAGGTTTTTGATGCACGTGCACACACTATATATTTTGTGGGCTAAAAAATTATGTGTATGTAAAAGATCAGTGTAGGTTGTCATAGTAGTCGGATATCCTATTATAGGCCTCGGATTATCCGCATTCAATTATCGGATAATCCATATCCGTCGGATATCACTAACACCATATCCTAATCCCATCCGCACACAATCGGATTCGGATTATCCACATCCGCATGGATATCAAAAACTTTTCTCCACATCCGCATAATTCGGATTCGGATCGGATCGGATGCGAAAATTATCCACACCACTTTCATCCCTGTTGGCAGCTTTGACCCCCATATTTTTCACATCCGGATATTGACAACCCCTTCACAGGCGTGCAAGTGGTTTTTCGGTAGGGAAAATCTTATTATATGGGCTTGCTCAGTCCATAGCTTTTTATGGATGCTCGCGGCCCAGACTGATTTGACCTAGCAACGTTTGCTAAGTGGAAAACCATAAAGGTCTGGGATGCTTATAAAAAATGTAATTCAACGAACATTGAAAATAGCAGATGTAGGAAACCTGAAACAAGACACTTCGCAAAAGCATTTTTTTCGCAAACTAATGTTTTGATGCTGCGCTCTGTTTCAGAAGCGATTCAGAGGCATCAACCTAGTATGTTGTATACTGTTGCTCTCTGTTTCCGAAGCGAGGCATCCGGAAGAAATGATTCAACGAACACTGGAAACAACAGTTTTTTTTTCGGGCAACTGGAATCAATAGATGTCACCGGTCTAGGAAGGAACCCTGAAACAAGGCACTTAGCAAAAAAAAAGCAAGTTTATGTGCTTTGATCGAGAAAATATTAATCCTCACACTAGAAAATCAAAAGCAAATGCAAAAGATGCATAGACAAACGATATACATACTATGGCCCATGCATGTTAAATATACATGAGCAAGAACGTAGAGCTTTGTGTTGGGTTGTTATCTTACAGCAGGTTTTATTGTCTGTACAAGTACAACGCGCGGTTTATAAACAGTAGCAAGCCAACACAAAGCTCGTGCTCATATACAGTATCTAGCTATCTACTGGTCCCTCACAGAGTCACAGATGTTACAGCAAACACATCGCATACTGTTTACTAACGATGTTGCTACCGACACCGTTGCAGCTACAGGGCTTCCTACGGAGGCAAGCAGATTGGCATTGCATAATGCAAGTCGCAACTCGCAAGCCACAGTTCACCACATGGCGCTGCCGCAACGGCGCAGCCCCCGGCCGCGGTTCTTGGCACTGACGTTCTCCCGTGCCTGCTCCATCATCTTCTCCACCAGCTGAAAAACAAGACACATGGATGTTCCCATCAGCACGGTGTCTGACAACCATGCATGTTGATCGTTATACTGACAAGTAGCAGACGACGAACACTCTGTAAAAAAGGATAGCACACGACCGAGGAACGTTACCATCTTTTTCTGCGACAGGAGAATTGTCTTCTGCAAAAGAAGATGGAGCAGAGACGATGTGTTTGGTCATAGACTGAGAGTCAGATCAATGCATGCACAGATAGCTAAGAGAAATAATCGGAAAATCTTGGTGAATCGAATCATGTTTCGGCTTTGTCTCAGTACCTCATCGGCTTTGAGGCGCGCATTCTCCTCCTTGAGATGGTTCAGTTCGGCCTCGAGCTCCACCGTATATGCCTGCACCAACAGCATTTCTTGAGAGCACAACAAGTCTGCCAACTTACCCAAATGCCACGAAATTGACGACGACGGAATGCGCACCTGCTTCCTGGCGCGTGACCGGGCCGCCGACTCGCGGTTCTTGATCATTCGCCGCTGCCGGCGCTCCACCGTCTTCTCGGTGCACCCATCCTCGGGGGAGTCGCGCTTCCGGGCGTTGCCGCCGCCGTTCCGGACCATCCCTCCGTTGCCAATGCAGCTCATCATCTCCGCCTGCGTCATGGCGCTCACCCCGTCCGACGACCCCGGGCTGACGGCGGCCGCCACGCACTGGGACGGCGGCGGCGGCGGCACCACCGCCATGCCCCCGGCGTACCCGTTGTGGTACCCCATCCCGTCGCCCATCACCGGGTACACGGCGGCGGCGTTGGCCTGCGCCACCTGGTACATCATGGGAGCGGCCGCGAGCTGCCCCTGATGCTGCATGTGGCCCATCGGCCCGGCCGGGACCATGCCGACTGCCTGGCCGTGGCCGCCGGCGAAGGCCCCCCGCACGACGCCAGCCTTGACCAGGAAGTCCTCCAACGTCATCTCCCCCAGCGTCGCCTGCCGATCGCCGGCCGCAAGGCCGCCGCTCCCCATCTGCGGCTGCGCGACGGCCTGCGGCGCGGGGTGGGCGTGGGCCCTCGAGTCCCCGGGGTCCTGGTTTATCTCGGCCCAGACCTCCTCCACCGTCTTCCGGGACAGCGGCGGCGGCAGCGTGTACGACCCCTGCCGAACCAATCCGCCGGTCCCTCCTCCGTTCTCACCCGCCCCCGTCGGCACCGCCATCGCCGCCGCAGCCGCAGCAGCCTCCCGCTCCGCGCCCTCCTTGCAGCCGCCGGTGGCGGCCTGGAACTCCTCGGCGTTCCATATGTTGGCCATGAACTCGTCCATGTTCATGGACCCGAAGTTGCGGCCGGGCTCGCAGAGCGAGCTCTGCAGCTCCTCCAGCGTCAGCGACATGATCGAGGCCTGCCGCGCCAACGGGTCCGCCTCCTGATCCCCCGCCGCCGCGCCGCCGCTGATCCCGGCCCGGACGCCCTGGTCGCGCTGGTGCGAGGTGACCTCCTGCTCGTCGGGGACCTGGACGTTCTTGCTCATCTCCGACGCCATCACACGCTATCCCTCACTCGCGCTGCCAGTGCTTTTCCTCCTCCCTTTTAAGTGCTCTCTGTCTCTGCTAGTGCTAAACTGCTAATGCCTCCTTGAACGCTGCACGCCGCTCTTATTTATAGCCTGCGTGCGAGAGCAAAGCACGGCGATTAAAAGTTTAGAAACCGGCTCGGATGGTCGTCAGATCGGGTGATGCATCGAGAAAACCCAGGTGCGGTGCCGCCGTGCCGGTGCCCGGCGGTGCTTGTCGTATGCGCCTGAATAAACTAATGGGAGCGCTTCGCTCATGCTCTGATGGCGGATAGAGTGATAAGACACCTCCTGGCTTGGACATTTCCGTCGTGAGTACGTAGGTTCCGTTTCTTGTCCCGCAGATGGATCTTCTACACTACTCCATATCCTGTATTGCTACGCAAACCACAGCAATATTTCCCAATTTTCAACTCCACGACGAGCCAATCGCTACGGCGTTTGTACTCGACCACCCTTCAGCGGCGTTTTATGGCCGGATGCGCGCGCACTTTGATATGCACGGCAGGTCATCCGCGCACGTTGGCCTTTTGGGTTTTCGTATGTACTATGCGAGCCAAGTTAGGCCTGCGTGCGTGTCCTCTGCTCTGGGCCTCTGGCAATAGCCAAAGGGTGACATTGCTCTCGGCCGTTTCCGAGGAATGCGTGACCGCGTGCGACCATCTCTGAACCGTTATCCTACGGCTTGTGTGGATGCAGCCAACCCGTCCCGGCGGCCGTGCGCTAAGCGCGAGGCCTGACGAGCTCGTTGTTGACATTTTGCACGCCGTTCGCTGGGCCGCCGCGGCGTTGCCACGGACGTGGCGTGATCGTCTACTACTCCTGTTCGAATTTCAAACTCGAAGCGCCGCGTGCTATGGCGCAGTCAGTGTGTGTTTTATGGTGTGCAGGTCGCGCAGTGTGTAACAGAAAAGAGAAAATCGGATCGGGATCTTGAATTTTTCACGGATCCTTACATACTCCTAGATGTACTGCTCCTTCCATTTCAAAAACATTTGTCATTCTGACTTTTCTAGATAAAATCTATTTGTTATGCACCTAGATATATATATTATGGCCGCATATATAATAAATAGAATGTACGTAGAAAAACTAGAATGACAATTATTTTGAAACAGATGGAGTACGTACTATGTAGGAGTAGGTGCCATAGTGATTATCTAAGTTCTCGATTTTTTTTCAAGTGGCTCACTCTAAGTTCACCAAAGGTTCGATTACGTACGGACGTAAAATGTACCATTTCAAAAGTTTAATGAACAGGTAATTAATTCGGGATTTCATCGATCTTAGCAATTCACAAAATGACCTGATGCACTATGTACTTACAAGAGAGAGAGAGAGAGAGAGAGAGAGGAGAGAGGGGGAAGGGAGCGGTACGTGATACTCTGAATAATGAGCATACTGCTAGTGCTAGCCGAGTGCAATTGTTCTGAACATATCTGTAGGCTGGACCACGCACGCAGCCACACCATCATCTCTGGAATCAATTGTAGGCCCACATAATATGCTTGGCATTTGTGCATAAATCCGATGGTGGCCCATTGTAGGCCCATGCGCAGAGAACACTGAAACCACTTATTGCTACAGTCAGTATCGCTTGTCGTCTTCTTTTCCTCGTATAAGCTCTTGCTTCTTTTTAAGTCTTCGTGTTCTAAAGTTTTTCTTATTTCTCAAAACCATTTGCCTCTTCACGAAGCAAGGTACATAATTCAGTCCTCTATGTCATTTTTCCACGATATAAAAGATCGTACCTACGACAATCTAAAAGGAATCTTGTAGGCTTTCCCTTTGGCAGGGATTTTGACGGGTTTACTGGTTGATGAATGGTGGTGTTCACATTGTATGGGCTACCGGCTCAACTGCAAACAAATGCAGGACCAATCGGCCAAACATGCAGCCGTGCAGCAACAGAAGATTATTGCTTGCGGCAAAATATGGGAATGAATTGTAGTATCACACACTAGTCCATGGAGCTAATTCCTACCCAATTGCCCATTGCAGTCACGAATTACGCAGCAAGCACCGTCCCAACACCTCGCATTCTCTAACGGAATCCCAGATAAGCAGAAAACGGCAGTGAAATTTAAGATGACTGCAATCGGAAATGGAGGGCGCGCGAGGGAGCAAAGGGGACCCGGGCGCCGCGGTGCGTACCTGCTCAAGCGCCGCGCCGAACAGAGAGCGCCGAGGCGGCGGCGGCGGCGGCCGCGCGCGCGCTGCGGCCAGCCGGCAGCCTATGCCCAGCTATGGTTGGCCGGCCCGCACGGCGGACCAACCGGTGGCCGCAGATGAAGCGACGAAGAGGAGTGTCTTCAACGGGGGAGCGAAACGCTGAGCCTGAGCGAGAATGACTTTAGCGTGGGTGTGCGGGAGCGGAAACGGGGGCAATTTAGCTAGACATGTGCGCGGCCACCTCGCCATTACTTATAGGCGCGGCCGCGTGGAGGGCGCGAGACGACGCGCCCGGCGCTGCCGTTTGGACGTGTCGGGCTCGTCGGCACGTTGGCTTTCCTTTTCCTTCCACCAGCAACGGCGATCGCTATCCTTTCCCTTTCCCTTGGTGGTGGGGAGGGGAGCCGGACAGCGGACGGGAAGGAGGCGATGGGCTCCGAGTTCCGAGGGGGGGCGGGGGCGGGGGCCTCTACGGCTGAGAGAGCCCCTGCACGCGGCTTGCTTCCGCCTCGGGGTTTTGTCAGCTCTGCTGCCCATGCAGGCGCCGGCAACGCCGCAGTCTGCCGCGCGTTATCTCCTTTGCTTTTGCCCTCAGCCGAGCTGCGCGCACCAACGCTGGTGTACACCGGAGCGCCGCCTCCTGGCGTGGCGCGATCCGCATGGCACATTTTGCGCCAGGAGCTCGACAGCTCGTGGTCTTCGGCGTGAGGAGATGGGAGCCGCGGTGCCCCCCCGCGGGTACCACGTCCCATGTCAGCGTCGAAAAGACACGCGCGCGAGCGTGGCCGCCGTGGCGGGTGGCTGTAGTGAAACGGGGAGGGGGGCAGGACGTAGAGGCCGCGAGGGGCGCACACGTGTAGGATACGTGCCGTGACGGTGATCCCCACTGCGTGATCGCGCAGGGGACGGTCCAATCTCCGTTGTGCAGTGCGATCAATTGCGCGGCCGTGCTCATCCGGTGCCCGGAGCTCCACAGGGAGCAGGTACGCGCATCCACTGGCCTGTCGGGCCGCTTTGTCGGAGTGGCATCCCACAGCCGGCCGTGCGAGCCGCCGATTGGCATTGCAGGGTGAATGGAATGGAAGGCACGGTGCTTGTGCTTGACACGCTCCGAGAATCGGATCCGATTGTGCTGTAGCCTGTAGCAGTGTTACTCCCCTCAAAATCCGGTTTGTTTCACGGATTTTACAAGAACCCTTCATTTTACATATTTCGTTTCAGGGATTTTCAACTTTCTTTCCCGACTGGGTAAATCGTGCTAGGATGGTACGTACTTTTGATTTTTCTTTCCAACTTGTTCGTCCAGTGTCCTCAAGATTTTTTTTCCAATGGGTTGCGCCCTTCTTCACTGAAATTTCAAAATCACGTTGCAAGAAAGAATATTCAAACTAACTTTGTTCGAAAAAATATTCAAACTAAACTTCAATCATATTTTGGGATCATTTTGTAAGAAGCACGTAAGAGCGACGGAGGCAACCAGGGACGTTTTTTTAATTTTAACCTATTTTTTAAATTTATTTTAAAAATGACACTATTGGAATTTTATTTGCAGATCTAACCCGTTTACCCGCGCCGGCCCACGTGGCGCGGCAGACCCACTTTGCCGCGCCACATGTAGCGGCGCGGCGAGCCCGCCACGCCGGCACGGTGGGCTGACGAGGCTTCCTTCTGCCGCGCCACATGCATCGGCGCGGCAACGTGGTCATGGCGTGCCTTATTGGCTGGCGTGGCAGGAGGTTCCTATTAAATTTTACCAACTTTGAACAATCAAAATAAAATACCATTTGAACTTTAAATGTTACAAAATTGACATGCATGTTATATAAGATATGAACATTCCATTTTATTATCACATACAACACTAAGTGTTAAATATTTTAAAATTTTTAATTTCAAAGTAGGCTATGTATTATTCTTATATCCCACTTAGGGTTCTTGTTAAATAGTTGTCTATCTAGGATGCTACCAATTAAATATCATTTAAATATTGATTGTCATGAAACTTGTCATGCACATTGTATAAGGTGTAAAGTTCTCATTAATAACATGTAAAGAGTCAAGTGCTACATATTTTGAATTACATAATTTCAAAGTAAGCTGTGTATTATCCTATTATCTGACTTAGGTTCTTGGTTAAATGGTTATCTACTTAGGAGAACCTTAATTAAATATCATTTAAGCTTTGAATGTCACAAAATTTGTCATGCACATTGTATAAGATGTAAATATCTCATTTTATTTACATGTAAAAAGTCAAGTGCTACATATTTTGAATTACATAATTTCAAATATGTTATTTGATGGTGTCGCGCCAACTTGGTTGCGTGGCAGGAGTACTTCAGTTATACTTATAAATTTTGAACGTTATAAATAAAATAGTTTGAACTTTAAATGTTACAAAACTTGACATGCATGATATAAAAGATCTAAACATTCTATTTTAGCAACATGTACAAGACCAAGTATTACATATTTAAAAAATATCCATATATCTCACTTATGACTCTCGTTAACTCATTATCTACTTAAGATAATCTCAATTATATAGCATTTAAATATTGAATGTCACGAAACTTAACAACAAAATTAATTTTAACACTTACAAATTTTTCAAGGAGATAAAGAAATATTATATAGCTTATTTTAAAATCATGTATATCAAAATATGTAGTACTTTTTTTACATGTAAAAAATTGAGATCTTTACATCTTATACAATATGCATGAAAAGTTTTGTAACATTCAAAGTTTAAAAGATCTTTAATTAAGATTCTCTACATAAACATATAAAAACCCCTAAGTCACATAGTATGATAATACATAGCTTACTTTAAAATTATGTAATTCAAAATATGTAGCACTTAACGCTTTACATGTTATTAAAATGAGATATTTACACCTTATACGATGTGCATGATAAGGTTCGTGATAATCAATATTTAAATGAGATTTAATTGGTATCATCCTAGATAGATAACCATTCAACGAGAGTCCTAAGTGGGATATAAGGATAATATATAGCTTACTTTGAAATTATGTAATTCAAAATATGTAGCATTTGACTTTTTACATGTAAATAAAATGAGATCTTCGCATCTTATAAAATGTGCATAGCAAGTTTTGTGACATTTAAAGTTTAAAAAATATTTAATTAAGGTCCTCCTAAGTAGATAACCATTTAACAAAAACCTAAGTTAGATAATAGGATAATACACAACTTACTTTGAAATTATCTAATTCAAAATATGTAACACTTGACTCTTTACGTGTTATTAAAATGAGAACTTTACACCTTATACAATGTGCATGACAAGTTTCATTACAATCAATATTTAAATGATATTTAATTGGTATCATCCTAGATGGATAACTATTTAACGAGAACCCTTAGTGGGATATAAGGATAATACATAGCCTACTTTGAAATTAAAAATTTTAAAATATGTAACACTTAGTGTTGTATGTGATAATAAAATGGAGTGTTCGTATCTTATATAACGTGCATATCAAGTTTTGTAACATTTAAAGTTCAAATGGTATTTTATTTCAACTGTTCAAAGTTGGTAAAATTTAATAGGAACCTCCTGTCACGCCAGCCAATAAGGCGGGGCACGACCACGTTGCCGCGTCGATGCATGGGGCGCGGCAGAAGGAAGCCTCATCAGCCTACCGTGCCAGCGTGGCGGGCCTGCCGCGCCGCTACATGTGGCGCGGCAAAGTGGGCCTGCCGCGCCACATGGGCCGGCGCGAGCAAACGGGTTAGATCTGCAAATAAAACTCTGGTAGTGTATTTTTAAATAAATTTAAAAAATAGGTTAAAATTAGAAAAAAAACGTCCAACAAGGGGGGCAAGGGGCTCGAGCCCCCCTCCAGCTCGCCGGCAGTAGAGCCCCTTGGAGACTTTTTTCAAATTTTACTCAAGTATACAAATGGAAGGGATTGAAAAAACACACACTATTTGGTACTTTTGGCCAACAATTTCGACTAAGCCCAAACTTCAAATCGCAACAAAGAAAAAAACTATCCGACCAACAATTCTTGTTCGTCGTCTGTTGTCGCCTCCACTTCTCTGCCTCCTCGCGCCGTCTCCTGTCACCCTAACCCAAAGTCCCCAATCCTCTCTCCGTCGTCCCAAGCCCCCAACCCCAATCTACTGTTCGACTCTCACGATCTCCTGTCGTCTCTGCCTCTCCGGTCAGCTGGTCCCGCCCTCTGATCTCCCAGGCGCAACTCCCTGCCCGGGCATGGGCCGGCAAGCGGGAAGCACGCGCACCGCAGGCCGGGGCGGCGCAACACTCGTGGCGAGCCGCGAGCGCTAAGCAGCATGGCGTCAGGCGGCCACGAGCCCACGAGCATAACTATATGATACTATTTTAAACTGTTAGATTTTACTCATGAAGTATTTTCAATATATATAACTATATAAGATTATTTTAAACTGTTATATTTGTCTATCTTGAGAGGTGATAGTGGTGTTATGTGGATATGGCTTTATAGTTCAGCCCCTCCTAAAGTTTTCCCTTGACTCCGTCCCTGGCAGAGAATACAAAACAGCAGGAACAAGCATATCTGTTGCTCTCAAACAAAAGGTGCAAGCTCTAAACAAAAGCTTGGGGTTGAAGTTTTCCGATTCCTGTCCCGTGGTGTTTGACCAAGCATGTCACCTCCTGACGTATCTTTTGACCATTTATTACTCCAAGATGTTGAGCAAATTTTGCAAGATAATTGGGACAAATAACTACTTTAAATGGTCCCACCAAACGAACTTTGACTCAATTTATTGCATTTCTGGGTTAGGAAAATTACTTGGAAATTTTCCGTATTTCGATTCTGGGGATTCTGGGATGTTGACTCAAAGTTTTGTTCTGGCGGTTTCTGGCTTACCTACCACGGACCGTACCATAAAGCTAACGTGTTGGGCTTGGAAGTTTTTCGTTCGGAATCATGCCAAAACTTGGGTCGTTGTGCCATACTTTTTTTTCGTTCGAAAGCAGGCCGAGCAAAACACCCAGCCCAGATGAAGTTTCGAATGTTCTGATGCGTACTCACGATTTTTTTTACATTTTTTCCATTTGAAAATTACTTGGAAAATTTCCATATTTCGATTCTGGGATTCTGGGATGTTGACTCAAAGTTTTGTTCTGGCGGTTTCCGGCTTATCTACCACGGGCCGTACCGTAAAGGTAACGCGTTGGGCTTGGGAAGTTTTTCGTTCGTATCATGCCAAACTTGGGCCGGTGTGCCCATCCTTTTTTTCGTTCGGCAGGGCGAGCAAAACACCCAGCCCAGATGAAGTTTCGAATGTTCTAATTTTTATATTTATTTTGCCTTGGTTTTTGAAAAATAAATTGTCGAATAAAAATTTTTCGAGAAATGTACATATGGCGTCGTACCCCACGGCGGCAGCCGTGGGACACGGCGTTAGGGGTGGCGCCAACGGTCGGCTGTACTGCCCGGTGGGGCCAGGTTCCTGCCGCCGTGGGCCACGGCGACAGGAATCCTAGCGCTGTAGCCCGCGTCGCCAGGAACCCTTGCCGTGGCACACGGCGGCAGCGTCCTGGCGCCGTGGGGCATGGCGTCAGCGCCACGACTATATAGGAGGTCGACCCCTGCCACCGGCCCCTCCCTTAATCCCCCTTCATACCTCCAAACCTTCGGCTTTCAACCCTTCGGAGCACTTCTGAGTGAGGTATGTTTCTAAATTTACTCCAGTTTAGTTAGTATAGATAGTATAGTTAGTTTGGTTAACATAGTTTAGAAATTTAGTTTAGTTAACTTAGGTTAGTTAAATTGATATAAAATTCATAGAGAAGAGTTCAAATTCTCATAATTTGTTTTAATTCATTTAAAATCTGTGGAAAATGGTTATAATTGACATAATTAGATTAAATTGCACTAAAATTCATAGAAAATTATTTAAATTCACATAATTCATTTAATTTAATTTTAAACTTATAGAAAATGGTTATAACTGACATAATTAGATTAAATTGCTATAAAATTTGTAGAAAATTATTTAAATTCACATAATTCGTTTAAATTTGTTTTAAACTTCCGGGAAATGGTTATAATTGACATAATTAGATTAAATTGCTATAAAATTTGTAGAAAATTATTTAAATTCACATAATTCGTTTAAATTTGTTTTAAACTTCTAGGAAATGGTTATAATTGACATAATTGGATTGAATTGCTATAAATTTGAAGAAAATCATTTAAATTCACATAATTTGTTTAAATTTGTTTTAAACTTCTAGGAAATGGTTATAATTGACATAATTAAATTAAATTGATGTAAAATTAGTAGAAAATGATTTAAATTCACAGAATTCATTTAAATTTGTTTTAAACTTCTAGGAAACAGTTATAATTGATATAACTAGGTTAAATTGTTATGAAATTTGTATAAACGTATTTAAATTCACATAAAATTTGTTTTAAACTTTCAAGAAAGGATTATAATTCACATAATTAGTATAATTGGAAAAATTGATTAACTTATGTTTTTTTTGCAGTTATGGCTGCACCACTGGAGTACGTACGACCGGAGTTGATCGACGAGGTGGTGGACCGGCACCACCGCTCGTACGTGTCGGCTGTTCTCAGACGTCCGCTCGGCACGATACGTTACCGGACGACCCGCACGTTGATGCCGATACACCAGTGGTGGATTCCGAAGTACGCAGCCGCGATGTTGGGAGGATTGTCGGTGTGCTGGTGAGGCGATGGGGCCGATCGACAGACCCACGACGTGGCACGCTGACTTCCTTGCTCGGTTCGCGAATGTTCCTCGAAACAATCGCGCGCCGGCGCTGTACGTGCCCTTCGCCGACACCCACGGGGCCCAACTGGACTTGGATCCAGCAGTTCAGCGTACGTGATTGCAACTCTTATTTTCAACATTTGTATGCATTTAAAACGAATGTGACGATGGACCTTTGTGTGTGTGCAGGCTGACTACATGGCGGACGATGCCGACGACCAGACGCCAGACAAGTTTTTGGAGGTCTTCCTGCTCTGACTGTTCGGGTGGGTGCTGTTCTGCGAGTCAGCGGGAGACTCCGTGTCGCGGTGCATGATCCCCTGGGCTCAGAGGATCGCCGACACACCCCTCGAGCAGATGCCCCCGGATCGGTGCCGGGCGGCGGCGCGGCTACCTACAGGGGTTGTGTTCGGCAGTGACGAGGCCGGCGAGTAGGGGGGTGATCCTCCTGGGGTGCCCTCTCCTGCT
Organism: Cenchrus americanus; assembly: GCA_947561735.1. Classification (NCBI taxonomy): domain Eukaryota; kingdom Viridiplantae; phylum Streptophyta; class Magnoliopsida; order Poales; family Poaceae; genus Cenchrus; species Cenchrus americanus. Next base: position 14,422,472 of record OX387244.1, read on the forward strand.
GCAGATGTGGATCCACTCCGCCTATGTTTCAACCTACTTTTGACACGACCACCGAGGAGCACCTAGGATGGAATCAGATGGAGTTCTGCGACGTTCTCGCGACCCTTGATTCCCCGCAGCAGGCCGAGGAGGTTGGAGTGTCACAGTTTACACAAGCGCCACCGGTTTGGACTCAGCAGACACAGCCACAGAGCGGAGCGACCCTGGGGGGTGGCGGAGCGACACCGGTCGACAGTGGAGCGACATCGGCGGGTGGAGCGACACCGGATGCTGCAGGCTCGTCGTAGGCGGCCATGGCGACACCGTCTCCGACCAGCTAGGACCGCGGGTGGTCAAGGCACCTGACCCCTGGACGTACGACCGGGACCAGATTTGGGCTGGCGCTAGAGCTGTTAGGGCGAAGAGGGGCCGACACATTTAGATGCAGTACTATTGTTACCATGATTTTGTATAAACTATTTCCATCTACTCGTTGATTAGGATATTCCCTTGTGATATGCTTACACTTATCAGTTTGTCATTTTTAAAAAGGTTAAAAGTGTTTTAAAAATGAAAAACTAAAAATATTAAAAAAGACATAATATCGTGTGGCACAGTGGTAGGGTCCTGTCGCCGTGGCGCTTGGCGGCAGGGTCCTGGCGCCGCGCCGCCCTGCCGCCAGAAGTGCTGTACTGCCGCCGTGGGGACTTAACGCCGTGGGGTACGACGCCAAATGTATATTTCTCGAAATTTTTGATTCGACGATTTTTCGAAAATCATGACAAAATAAATATATTAAAAAAAATTCCGAATGTTCTGATACTCTCCATATTTCCAAATTTTTTTTGCGGATCACATATTTTTGCAAAAAAAAGAGGAAAGAAAAATGTAAAAAAAATTCTCCTTACTCACATATCTCAGATCTTTTTGCTCTGCGTGCAAAAAAGGTGGTATACAGATCTCGGGTCACATATCGCATGGAGAGCAGACCACAGGCTGAATATTAATTCTATATGTTCACATCCTAATGTCATAGAATCCCCGTAGCAGCACAACGTTTACATTGGGGAGCTTATTAATCCATCAATGTGGTCATGTGGTGGATCAGATAGCATGACACGCCACTGGTTACTGGTCAGCTGTGCTAACTGCTAGTAAATCCATCGACCGTTCTCCGTTCATCAACTACCAACAGTCCAATACCAAGTTCTTGCACTCCCCAACTCGTCCGGCAATCACTGCATCGACTTGTCCCAACGACGTTTATTCTTTTAAGATTCAGCTACATGCGAATGTCTATCTGCTCGTTTGATTTCTTCCTTCACCTACCTTTCATCAGTAGTACTACGTGTTCACCCATCCTGATCCTGGCGCGGCTCGGTCTGCAGCGGCTGCGAGCCTCGCGGCGCCCCGCCGGCGCCGAGCAAGAGCTCCCTGACGATCTCGTCGCCGACCCCGTCCATGTCTGGGAGCAGGTGCCCGGCCTCGGGGTGCTCGTGGTACCGCACCCACGGCAGCTTCCGCGCCACATGCCGCTGGATCTCCACCTGCACGATCCTGTCCTCGCGCCCCTGCCAGATGCTCACGACGCCCTCGCCGTCGGGGAACGGGTTCTTGATCTCCGTGGGGTCGAACTCCCACGTGCCGAACAGGGTCGTCGCGTCGCGGCACAGCGACTCGTAGGTCCCCTGCTGCGTCGTTTTGGCCTGGAAAAACGCATGTGATTTTTCCCAACGTCAGCACGGGTGAAATGGGCGAAATAATTACACGTGCAGTTGTAGCTATTATATGTGTGTAGGGAATGAGAATCACATCACGTACCGGATCCACCTGGCCGCTCTCGCGCTGCTTCCTCCGGAGCTCGGTGAGGACTTCCCAGTCCATGGCGGTGAACGCGCCGCGCTCGCCCCTGACGATCGGCGACACCGGGAGCCACTTCTGCGTGAGCCAGGCATGGAACATCCACGGCGCGTGGTGCGCGATCCAGAACGTCCTCCGGTCCCGGGCGTCCAGCTTCCCGTACGCGATCCTCCGCACGTCGTCCGGCAGCGGCCACCAGTAGTTCACCGCCGGCACGACCAGAGCCACTCCGGCCAGCCTGCAACAACAACCCGGTCGATTGTAACATCCAGTCAGAACAATTTGATCCACTGAACCTGCAGTCTGTTCGAGTTGGACTAACGAACTGGAGTGCTAGATGATCCGGGCCTCTGGATGACCTGTGAGGAATGTAGTTGAGGCAGCTCCACGCAACGTATCCGCCCATGGAGCAGCCGACGACGTAGAACTTGTCCCCGAGCTGCAGCGCGTCGGCGAGCTCCTCGACGTCCGTGGCGTCGCTCTTGAGGCACCTCTTCGGGTTGGCGTCGCTGTCGCCGTACCCGGCTCTGTCGAAGAACACCGTGTATATCCCCAGCTCCTCCACAAGCTCCTGCGATCGCAACAAACAAACCAAGTGATCGATCGAGGCTGGAGATTTGCTAACGACGACTCGATCAACTCTCGATTACGAACGCCACGACACGACGCGCGATTCAAGTTTACGATCGAGCAAGATTTTGTTAATACCTGGGACACCGGGAAGCCGGTCTCCTTGGTGGATGCGAAGCCGTGGATGAATATGACCTTGTACCTCGCGTTCTCCTTGTGCACTCCGGCCTCCATGTAGGCGAGGTGGCGGCCATCCTTGAGCCGGACTCTCGGGGAGGTGACCGGCGGCCCTCCCGGAGCGCCCAAGATCGCCGGGGCCGGCGGCCGGGTGGCCTTGTACGCCCAGCCCAGCAGCGCCACTGTAGACGCCAGGGCTACTTTGGAGAGCTCGACCATCTCGATCAGTTAGTTAGACAACCTGCACGTGAGGCGATCAAATTTTCCCTCAAAAAAAGACATCACCTGACAGCTGAAGAATCTGAACATGCATGCAGATGGCACGCACAAATCATCTCAAGAAGTATGGCGGTGCATGCTATATGTGCGTGCAAATACGAAGTAGCTAGCAAAACATCTCAAGAACATGAATACCATATCGAAATTCTACTTCTACCATGCTGACAATAAAACACCCAGGCGGACTTGCCAATGAGATCGACACGGCGATCGGAGAGGTGCGGTAGCCTGGAAGCAAAGGCCACCGAGCTGCTGCAGGCTGCTGCGGTCTAGGATGTGTGCGTCCTGCGGTTGTTCCCGAGACGGCGAGACGAGGGTGATGTGTGCGTGCGTGGAGATAAGAATGAGACCGGCAGATCGCTGGGCTCACCGGGATAATCAGCCAGCTACCAGTCACGTCAGGACTAGTAGACGGCATCAGTTGGCCGCCGTCCCATGTCCAGCGTCCCCGTGCAACCGCGTCCTCCTGACTGCATGCGCTGCGCGGTTGGTTAAAGCCAACTTGTAGGCAACCGCTGCAAGGTCACAAAGATCCGACCGTCCAAGCGGCTGCGCGTCTGCGGCCGTTGGCATTGTCCCCCATGACAAGACCTGGGCATTGTGTAGGCCTGCGGCCTGCCCGGTGCTGGAGCGCTGGCTGCGCGGTGCGATCCCGACCGGTGCGCCAGGTTTGTCTGCACACGCCGCAACAAAGTTTCCGGTAGCGACAGCGAGAGGGCGATGCGATCCACTGTACTACCGCGCCGGTGGCTTTCAGCTTTGGCGCACCTGCTCTGCTCTCGCTCGAGTCCTTTCCGCGCTAGCGCCGCTGGCCGTAACTGTAAACAGGCGGTGGCGGGGCGATAGCGTCTCCAACTTTCCGGCCTCCCGTGTTCGGCAAATAAGCAACGGAGGAGGGTGAGCCCGTTGCGCCGCGGCTGGACATGCGTTTGCGTGTCCTGTGACCGCGACCCCACACCGTTGAGAGCACCACTAGCAGGCAGCTAGCAGGGCTCGCTCGTCGCTCGTCCATGGATTTGGACAAGACTCTGGCCGTTGCTGATTTTTCATGACGGGCAGGATTCTGATGGGTTTGGACGATACGGTTGCGGTCAAGAGCCGACGGTGCGCAAAGTCGTAAGCGAGCGGTGCCGCCGGACAGCAATGGCCGTGCCGTGCAAGGACCATGGATCATCACCACGTCACGTTCGTAACCTCGTACGATGGAGAGAGACCTGGGCCGTTCGTTGCCGCATTGTTGGGTATTTATAATGGGCCTACGAGGGAAAGCCTCCCCCCCCAGTGGCGTACCAGCAGGAGTGTTCGCAACGAACGAGCCGGCCCATACATGGATTGCGAGTGGGCCGTGGGCGCCATCAGCGCAAACGTGTCCACCACTCCCATCCATGTTCCTGCTGCAAATTCCGTTCCGTCGAGTCGTCGCCGTCCCACAAAACACCACGCACCACCTCTGACGGTCTGCACGGGGTTCGCCTTCGAGTTCCGGCGACCGAGTCCAACACGGCCAACATGTCGTCACGCGGCGTGACCGAGCCGATCGGTTCCTCTTCCGCCGCTTTTGAATTCCTATCACACACCCTCCCTTTCTCCAATTTGTCCGGTCCAGGCTAATGATGGCTGGTGCCTGGCACCTCTACGTATGCGGCGGCGCCTCCGCCCCAAAAGTAATTCCACGAACAACCCAACCACATGTGCATGCACCTCGCGCGCGCCTACTTCCTGCCACCAACACGCGCGCCTCGAACCTGTGCATGGCTGCCCGGTGTGTTTGACACGTAGCGCAACGGCTTTTGAACGGTTAAAATTGTTCGGCGCCGGCGTGGGTCGTGTAACGAACCGGCCGCGCCCCCTGCCCCCGGCATGCGTTCCGGGTGATCGGCGGCGGGGGTCCGGGTCACGCGGCGTTCCTGCCTTTTTGACGACGTCTTGGCCCGTTGTTGATGCATGCCATCATGTTCTATGGAAGTAAGGTAAAGCTGCACTGGGGCTATGTCGGCACCAAGTGTTTTTCTGCTGGTCTTGCCAGTCACGAGGCCGGGTGCAGAGATCACTTGATTAGCGACGCGAAAGGTGTTCGAGTGAGGTGGAAATCTGGATATTCATGGGGATTGGCGAGGCTTATCTAGTGGAAGAGCAACAATGCCGCCGACACTAGTGAACTGAAACTTCCCGAGCTAACATTTCAAGTGCTATAGACATGTAAACTTCCCGAGCAATGTTTTAGGAAACGTTTGAATTGGCCACAAAGCACACAAGGAAACACAGCAATGCAAACCCTCAGCGAAACACTTCACCTCCTGCAAACACATACACACATCTAGGACTTTTAGGATCGGTACATCTTGAGATTGATGAAATCAACATCTCGTTGTCGGTAGTCGTGTCACCTACTTTAACACCGAAAAAGAATATAGACATTAAGGAAACACATGTAACATTAAACTTGACCATCCATGTTTGACACTAGGTGGGTGTGGGACTGTGGGTAGAGGGCACAACTGCCTCCGCCAAGACGTCCTATTCGATCTCACATGACAATTAAGCCAAAATCGAAGTTAGTGCCGGTGGCAAGACTTTTATTCGTTTCTCCCTATAATATCTAGCCGAGAGCTATACGGTACTCGCTTAACGACTAACGAAGCGTTGTTATGTACCTGCAGAAAACGAACCTTTCGTGCCAGCACGTCACGAAAGCGTCCACATACATTACCGTTCGCTATAGAAACGGCATCCATGCGTTAAGCCGCTGCATGGACAGCGTCCAACCTCGGACACTCTCCGTTTGAATGGAGTGTATCCTTTCCTCGCATATTCGACATGCGGAATGCACACGTATGCCAAAACGTGGTGACACAGAACTCACAACCAGACGCGAAGATGGGATCCGTGGAATGGATCACTCCATCGACCCTCGCAATTCCCGTGATGCGGTACAACACACGTATAAAACACGTGGCCCATCTAGTTTGGTTGTGCAAGAAAGTAAGTCTGACATAAAGTAATGTGCTGGGAGTTAGCAAAATAAACCATAGGTTAAATAAGCCACCTGAAGGAACCCAAAAATTCCCTCTAGGGCCTCTCGGTCTAGTTTATCCTTAGCGGACCAACGTGTTTTGGAAAATCAAACAATCTCGGCAAATTTTATTCAAAAACCAGTGATTAAGATTATTAATTAATCTCCGGTGCATATAATTGCTCTGATGCCAACTGTGACAACCCGCCCAGGAAAATACCGTACTATCGCCTAAACCAATCCACTTTGGTCAATAAGCGATAATAAAGTATCATCCTGTCGTCAGTCGCCGGGTTAACGCCTGGTAAATCACTCGAATAGCAACAAGGATCGACATATATGCATTAAAACTCACTCGAAGGCGAGTCCAGAGATACAACATCATTAACATCCAAATTTGTACCCCGAAAGGTTTAATTATTACGAACCGAAGTTTTTGTCACCATGACGTAGTTCAGAGTTTTCGAAACAGCGGAATTTAACTAAGCGGAAAGCGGAAACACCACGGGAGGCCAGCCATGATGCCTTCAGTCGTCATCTTCCACCCACTCCAGCTCCCAGCCGGGCGGGATCTCTCCGGGCCACACATCACCGAAAGCATTACCTGGATCAACATATTATAGCAAGGCTGAGTATACTAATACTCGGCAAGACTTACCCGTCGGTGATAACTACTTCACCAATTCTAGATATGAAAGGCTTTTTGGCCACTGGGTTGCTTTTGCTAAAAAGTAACAAAGAATATGTTGTTACTTTCAAGATTTTAGCACAAGTTCTTGTGGGTTTAATCTTTACTAAATTAGCCATCTAGTACAGACAAAGTTGTACAACACAATTAATCAAGCATAGTATTCATCAACTTCCATCATTAGGGATCTCATGACTAGTGGAGTAAGTAGTCTCAGATAACGGTGAGAGGCCGACAATCAATTGATTCAAACCTTGCAAGGTAGACCTAAACACACGGTGGGATGTGTCGGTGTTTTGGACCGGCAACCTACTACGGGGAGTACCCGAAGTAGATGAATGTGACTCGCCGAGATCGGTAACTCGAAGGAAGAGGCACGCGACACACAATTTAGACGAGTTCGGGCCGCGAGGTGCGTAATACCCTACGTCTGTATGCTTTGCGTAGCTCGGATTGATAGGGCACGATTACACGATGGTGCAATGGTGCGCCGTGAGTTGGATGAGGTGAGGTCGAGATGATCCTGGGATCGGTCCCCGCCCCGCCTTATATAGTCCGGGAGGCGGGGTTACAAGTCGGAGTAGGGAAGGAGTACTAGTCGAGTACGTCTAGGAGACCTCTATACGGTGCGGAACGTGTACGAGCCTTAACCGAGTACTACTCTGTGTCGTCCTTGTGCTCCACGCCTTCGGGTGCCGTGCGGCGCAAGTCGGGTAGTCCCGGGGGCCCACCGAGTAGTCGGTCCCGGTACCCACCGAGGTAGCGGGCCCGGGGAGGTCCATACGACAAGCCCCCGAGTACTTTGTAGTCGAGAAGGATAGCTTCCGGTAGTCTTGACGGCCTTAACGAGTAGTCCTCAAGCGTCCCCGAGTACTACAAGTCAAAAGTCCTCAAGAGTAGTCGAAGCATCCCGAGGCCGGAATGTACTCCGTCGGATGTTTGAGCAATCTTGAAGTCTTCTCGAGTAGTCCCAAGCGTCCTTGAAATCGCCTTCGAAGGTCTTCGAAATGCTCGTCTTGTCTTGAAGCCGGAGCCCTCAAGAAGATGCGATTTGCCGAACCGCAATCCATGTGGAGTAGCCCCCGAGCCTCGAGCCGTGGGCTCTGGCTGAGGATCTATCCGCAGTCTTGGCGAGAAAATCCCGAAAAATCCGGAGAGAAAAAACCGAAGGACACGTGGCACGGAGCCCCCGAGCCTTGAGTCGAGTACTTCCTCTCGAATTGAAGGGTCTTCTTGAAGAATGTGTCCTGAGATGCTCTTGAGACTAGCCGCGTCCCAGGTAGTCGAGTAGAAGTAGCCAAGCCCCCGAGGTGAGGCACGTCGACTAGTAGAATACGAAGAGTCACGCGCGGTGCCGAGTCGACCACGCGTGGACTTATCCGGCCGCCCGTTACGGAGGCGATTTGGCTTATAAATTCAAGCCGAAACCCTTAGGGTTTTTCACCCAAGTGAGCCGCGATCATTCGCACACTTGAATCTTGAAGTAGATCCACTCCAACGGGCACCGCCGCCGCAAGAGATCCAAGCGCATCGCGCACCCGAAAGCCGTAGGGTAGCCCCCGAGCGGATGCGAGTGAAGACTTCTGTTCTTGGAGAATGAAGCCGTCCCCGTCGAAGACGTTGAAGGCCGGCGGGAAGAAGAGGAGCCATGCGAGAAGCCGCCGCGCCGGCACGGAGCGGCACCGCCCACGTCTCCACCGCGCGCCGACCCAAGCCGCGAGTGGAAGAGGTCGAAGGTGAAGACCGAAGACCTGCGACCCCCGCCGAACTCCGGGTTCATCGGGGAGAAGGAGATCGACATGTGGAGATCCGCCGCGAGAGATCCCTATCCAATGGAGAAGGCGCAAGACGAGATCCCGATGTTCTCGCGCTTCGTGGAGCGCGGGCTTGCGCTCCCGGCGAGCGACTTCTTCAAAGGACTTCTCGGGTACTATGGCATCGAGTACCTCAACTTGAACCCCAACGGAGTCTTCCACGCCTCTCGTCTTCGTCCATTTCTCGCGAAGCATTCTTGGGGATCAAGCCGCATTGGATTCTCTTCCGCAAGTTCTTCCGCGTAAAGCCGCGGCCCGGCGCCTCCAACCCTAGAGTAGTCGGCGGGGCGGGATCCGGTTGAGGGAAGATGCCGCCGAGCGCACCTCGGCGTACAAGCTCGTGGACTCCAACACGGATTGGAAGACGAGGTGGTTCTATACAACGAACCACCATCCGGAGGCCGCCGAAGCCGAGCGGACGGCGGCCCAAGCACCGGGAGTGGTGGAACACAGAGCCCACCATGCAAGAGGGGATCCAGCTCCCGGAGTTGCTGGGAAGAATCAAGGCCCTGCGTGATGCAGGACTGAGGGCCGAGCATGTGGCCTTCAGCTTCATGAAGCGTCGGATCCAGCCGCTGTCAGCGCGGGATACGATGGGCTTCGAGTACACCGGCGACGACGACACGTCGCGGATGCCGGGGGGCGAGATTGAAGACAACGACATCGTCGAGAGGTTGTCGAAGATCTTCAAGGACATGCCGGAGTACACGGCGTGCCCTGTCGAGGAGTTCTCCGCCGCGCGCCCGCCTAACGAGGTAGGTAGCCGTACCCGCCTCGTCGAGTAGTAGGCACTTGTAGCGAGTTGTTCGACGCCTTTGTGTCTTTTTGATGCGGGACGATGTGAAGCGGTTCGTCTCGAGCCGCGGCCACCACCGAGCGGAATTGAGATTCCGGCGGTGGAGAAGGCGAAGGAGCGCCGAGTAGTCGGAGACGACGATCCCGTCATCGTGGAGGATACCTCCGATGACGAAGAGGACGAGGAGACGGCGCAGGACCGCTTCCGACCGCGGTCGAGGTTTAGCCGTCCGGGCTTGCCTCATGTGCCTCTCATCCAAGACCCTCCGGCTAGCACGGAGGCTAGCCTTGCCGCGCCGCCGAAGAAGCCGCGCAACCCCCGCTAAGAAGCGGGTAGCCAAGAAGTTGAAGGTCTCGGAGACCACGCCTCTTGAGGTAAGTCATCTTGAGCGAGAAGACGTCGAGTACCCAATGATCGAGTACGGTGCGACGAGTAGTTATCCCCATGTGCGGGAGAGGCCGCCGGCGGAGCCCGTGGAGGAGGGCGATGAGGGCACGTGGCCCACGGTGGGGGAACCGGCCGGAAGCCGAAGTCCGGCCCCACGCGTCGAAGAGCTTCGGCGCGGTCGGAGCGCCGGCCCCCCCCCGCCCCGAGGAGGGAGCGAGTACCCGCGGCCGCCGCCGTTGGAGAGATGGACGCCGCGAGGGGCGCAGAGGACGTCGCGCGCCGCCGCCGCCACCGTGGAGGAGTGCGGTAGCCGAAGAGGCGGAAGAAGAGACGCCCGCCGAGGGTGGACCGGTTGACATCGCCGCATCCTCGGTGCTCCGGCCGTGACTATCGTCCGGTCGAACTTGTAAGTACCACACTTCATGAGTAGTACTCACTAGAGTAGTCGATTTTGTCCGATGAACCTTTGTGGATACTTGTGCGAGAAAATCCACCGACTTGAGCCGGGACGGAGAGGAGCCCGCGGCGGCGAGAGGCGAGAAGAGGCCGTGCCGCCCGTCGAGGAACCCGCTCCGAGAGGCCCAAGCCGCGACCGAGCCCCCAGCTGCCGAAGCGGCGCTGCCAGAGGCGGTCATAGTCGAAGGTGAGTACTCTCCCCGAAGCCGAGGAGCCCAAAAAGAGTAGTCGAGAATACTGATGCGCGTGTTCCTTGGTGACAGGCGCTGAAGGTGGTGACATCCCTGCAGGGGTACCCGTGCAGGAGTTGACACCGGAGGCCCCGGAGGCTGCAGCAAGAGCCCCCGAGCCCGTGGGGGAGGCCGTCGAGAAGTCCGCCGAGGAGGAGGCTCGCGCCACGTCGCCAGGGGCTGCCCTGGAGGTGGCGATCCGGTCCCCGGAGATCCAAGACGCGGAGCCTATCCGCTCGGCGCCAATGACGGAGGCTACGACAAGTAGCCGTGGCGGGATCGAGTTGCCGGCCGACGATCTCGTCGAGCCGGCGGTGCCGGCGCGCGGCATCCGGAGGCGATGCGGCGAGCCGAACAATGGATGAAGGTACGTAGCCGTAGTCTTCCGAGTAGTCTATCCTTTGCGTAGAGTACTGCGCTTGACTTGAGCTTGTATTGTGCGGGACGTCGCGGAGCGATCCCGCGAGAAGTCCAACATGCCTGCGGGGCTACGGCGACACCGTGCTCCGAGCCGAAGCCTTGGAGGAGCGGCTCACGAAGTCGAAGGAGCACGCGGCCGCCTTGCGGTCGAGGCTTGACGTCGCCTTCGCCAAGTACCACAACGACGTGATGGACTTGCGGGCGAAGAGCGATGATCCGGTGCGGAAGAATAAAGGCCTCCGCAACAAGAATAAAGGTATGTCTCTTGACTTGTCGGGTACTTGTTAGGAGTCATCAAGCTCGACCCGTTGTTGTGTTCCCCGTGTTGCGAGAACTCGAAGACCGGTGGAGCGTCCGAAGGGCTCGGAGATCGGCATGAAGAATCTCTTCTACCGGAACAAGAAGCCCGCCGGGTACTTGAACTCGATTACAAGGAGGGCGGCCTTCGAGTGCGAGAAGCACATGGAGTTGAGAATTGCATCCGACCGGGATCTCGTCAATCGCTACAAATCCTTGCGAAGTTGAACGAAGATCGCGAGGCGCTCCGAGCCCAACCGAAGGACCCGGAAGAGGCCGCCCTCCCGATCGCGAGGCTCTTGGTGCCGCACCCGGCGGGCCCCAAGATTGCTCCGTTGGCGGATCGACTTCGTGAGGCGCCAAGCCGGCCGGCCGCCTACGTGAAGCACATGGCCAAGTCGATCCCGAAGCAGGTGCCGGCCTTCATGAAGTCGTACTTCCCGAAGGCCCCGGTGGAGGTAGTCGCCGGCGGAGTAGCCGCCAACCGCTCGGACGAGCGATGCGCGAGTTGCTGGAGCGCATGGCTCCCATCGCGGAGCGGTAGCCGATAAGTTGAACCTCCGGAGCTCGCACGGATAGCTAGTAGCCACGGTTGTATAGGAAACGATTGTAATGAACTATCTCTTATATCAATGAAATGTGAAGTTCCGGCCAATGAGTACTCGTAGCCGCGATCTCGGAGTGCGGAGCGCCCATCGTGGAGTAGGTGCGAGTAGTAGTACTCGGCTTAGTAGTCCCGTCGCAGGGAGTAGGCGATAAAGAAGTTGATGAACAATCAAACTTTATTACCGAGGAAGTACACCCGGGTGGCCGGGGCCGTAGTTACAAGTAGTCGCTCGGACCGGAGGCCGCTTACGGCCGGGTAGTACCGGAGCGGGTGGCCGCTTACGGTGAGTGATCCGTAGGTAGCCGTGTAGGCCGGATCGCGCATCCGTAAGTAGCCGCGCGAGTCGGATCTTGGAGTGTGGTCTTCTTGGTAGACCGCCGCTAGAGTCCTTGACGCTCGTTGCGGCCCGTGGTCCGTAGGTAGCCGCACGGGCCGGACTCGGAGGAGAGTAGTCCGGAGACTTGAAGCCGGGACCGGAGGGTCGCATGCGGCTAGGGGTGTTGATGTAGTCGCGTGGACTTGAACCCCGGAGTAGTCGAGTAGACTAGGCGTAGAATCGACGAGAGCCGGTCGACGTTCCACGAGTTGTTGACTTCTTCGCCTTCAAGTGTTTGGAGGCGGTAGGAGCCCGGCCCCGGTCACCTTAGCCACGGTGAAGGGGCCTTCCCGAGGGGAGCCGAGCTTGTGAAGTCCTTCCGTGTTCGGATACGGCGGAGGACAAGATCTCCAACGTTGAAGGAGCGTTCCTTGACGTTGCGATCGTGATAGCGTCGGATACCCTCCGGGTACCTTGCCGATTGGACGAGGGCGGCACGGCGAGCTTCTTCGAGGTCGTCGATATCAACTCGTCTCGTCGTCTTCCGAGACGCCTTCGTCGTAGTGCTCCACCGCCGGCGAGTTCCATATGACATCGGCGGGGAGGATGGCTTCGGAGCCGTAGACCGGGAAGTAGGGGGATTGCCCCGTTGGCTTGGATGGTTGAGTCCGCGGCCCCCGCAGTGCGTTGGGTAGTTCCTTGATCCACTTGCCCCCTTTTGAGTTAGCGGCGTCGTGTAGCCGCTTCTTGAGGGCGTCGAGCACCATCCCGTTGGCGCGCTCGACTTGTCCGTTGGCCCGTGGATGGGCGACGGAGACGTATCCGACGTCGATTCCGCCGTTCTCGCGGTACTCCCCGGGCCCGGTGGTTGTTGAAGTTGGACCCCGTGTCCGTGATGATGCGGTGGGGTAGCCCGTAGCGGTGTACGAGTTCATCCGGAAGTCGAGTACTCTGTCGGCCTTGGGGCATGTGACCGGCTTGACCTCGATCCACTTGGTGAACTTGTCGATAGCCACCGATGCCGGTTGAATCCTCCCCGGCGCGGTTGGCGGTGGCCCAATCATGTCGAGCCCCCGGCGGGCAAAGGGCCGGGTTGGTGGTATGGTGACTAGCTTGTAGGCGGGGACATGTTGCTGCTTGGCGAAGAACCGACATCCTTGGCACCGTCGACGAGTTCTTCGGCATCGCCCGGGGGCGTGGGCCGGTAGAAGGCTCGCCGGAAGGCCTTGGCCGACCGGCGTGCGGGAGGACGCATGGTTGCCGCGGACACCCTTGTGGATCTCCTCCAAGATGTCCTTGCCTTCTTCGCGAGGGACGCATTTCATGAGTACTCCGGGAAGATGCGCCTCGCTTGTAAAGCTTGTCGCCGACGAGGACGTAAGACTTGGCGCGGCGGACGAGTTGTTCGGGCCGCGTTCTTGTCGGAGGGGACCTTCTCGCTCGCCGAGGTAGTCGATGAAGGGTTGCCTCCGGTCCACGTCGATCATCATGACCTCTCGCTCGGTCGGTTGGTTAGGCGGGACAGTGGTCGGTGGCGCCGGCTCCGGGATGGATGGCGCGTGAAGCTCATGGACGAAGACGCCCGCGGGTACTTGGGCGCGGGTGGATCCGAGCTTCGAGAGGACGTCCGCTGCAACGTTGTTGTCGCGAACGATGTGGTGGAACTCGAGACCATAGAATTTGTTCTCGAGCTTGCGGACTTCTAGGCAGTAGGCGTCCATGTTCTCCTTGTTGCGGTCCCAGGACTTGTTGACTTGGTTGATGACCACCTTGCGGAGTCGCCGTAGACTAGTAGCCGCTTGATGCCAAGTGAAGCCGCGAGGCGGAGCCCGTGTAGGAGGGCTTCGTACTCGGCTTCGTTGTTCGAGACCTTCCGGAAGATCCGCGGGACGTACTTGAGTTGCTCGCCCGTTGGGGAGATCGGGGAGTACCCCCGCGCTGCGCCCTCGAGGTTGAGTGAGCCGTCGAAGTACATCACCCAATGCTCGGTCGCACGGTGGGAGTAGGTAGGCCGGTTCTCCCGCCACTGCGCCATGAAGTCGACTAGAGCTTGCGACTTGATGGCCGTGCGTGGCTTGAAGTCGATGGTGAGGGCGCCGAGCTCGACGGCCCATTTGGAGATCCTTCCGGTGGCGTCCGGGTTCCTCGGGATGTCGCCGAGCGGGTAGTCGGTGACGACGGAGACCGAGTACTCCCGGAAGTAGTGTCGCGCCTTCCGTGAGGTGATGAGTAGAGCGTACGAAGCTTCCGCACGGGCCGGGTAGCGAGCCTTGGACTCGATAGGACCTCGCCGACGAAGTAGACCGGGCGGCCCCGGACCGGGTAGGCGTGGCCGTCTTCCCCGCCGCTCGACAACGATGGCGATCGACCACGTGAGTAGTCGCGGCGAGGTAGAGCGATGAGGCGCTCGCCCTTGTAGGGAGCCGTGAGGATCGGGGGCTTCGACAGGAAGTCCTTGAGCCGGGCAAGGGCTTGGTCCGCCTCTGCAGTCCACACGAACTTCTCGTGGTGCTTGAGTAGTTTGAAGAAGGGGAGACCCCGTTCTCCTAGCTTCGAGATGAATCGTTCAATGCCGCCATGCACCCCGTCGGCTTACGGACGTCCTTGATGCTCGTGGGAGCTTTCATGCTTGGTGATGGCGGAGATCTTCTCGGGGTTGGCTTCGATGCCGCGTTGGGCGATGATGAAGCCGAGTAGTTTGCCCGAAGGTACGCCGAAAACGCACTTGTTCGGGTTGAGCTTCCAGCGGTACTCGCGTAGCGATGCGAAGGTCTCTTCAAGGTCGTCGATGAGGGTACTGGAGTCCCTGGTTTTGACAACCACGTCATCCACGTAGGCCTCGACGTTCTTGTTGAGTTGCCGCTTGAAGCGAGCCCGGATGGCCCGTTGGTAAGTAGCGCCGGCGTTCTTCAACCCGAAAGACATGGTCGTGTAGCGATGACGCGCCAAACGGGGTGATGAACGCGGTCTTCTCCTGGTCTTCCTCCTTGATTGCGATCGGTGGTACCCGGAGTAGCGATCGAGGAAGCGAGCGGTCGCGGCCCGCCGTGGAGTCGATGACTTGATCAATCCGCGGCAACCCGAAGGGGTCCTTGGGGGCGGTGCTTGTTGAGGTCGGTGTAGTCGACGCACATCCTCCACTCGTTCGAGTTCTTCTTGCGGACGAGGACGGGGTTGGCGAGCCACTCGGGATGGAAGACTTCTCGATGAAGCCGGCGGCGAGTAGCTTGGCGAGTTCCTTCTTGATGGCATCCCGTCCGTCGTCGGCGAAACGTCGGAGGTGTTGTCGCTTGGGGGTGGCCTTTGGGTCGACGTTGAGGCGGTGCTCGATCGGCTCCCCGGGCACTCCCGGCATGTCCGTCGGCTTCCACGCGAAGATGTCGCGGTTAGCCCGAAGGAAGCCGATGAGCGCGTCTTCCTATTTGGGGTCGAGGCCGGCCCCGATGGTGGTAGTCTTGGTGGGGTCGCCTCGTTCCGAGGTCGACCGTCTTGGTGAGCACCTCCTCGGGTGGCCGAGGCTTGTTGGCGCTGTCAGACTTCTCTGGGATGTCGAGTTCGCTTGCGGCAAGCTTCTTCGACGCGGCGTAGACCTCCATCATTGGGGTGGGTACTTGATTTGTCGAAGCAATCACCACGGCCTCTGTATCGCAGTCGTGAGAGATCTTCAAGTCCCCTTGGAGGGAGAGTACGCCCGAATTTGGACTTGGCATTTTGAGTACCAAGTATGTGTAGTGGGGCACCGCCATGAACTTGGCGATGGCCGGTCTGCGCCGAGGATGGCATGGTAGGAAGTCTCGATGTCCGCGACCTCGAACTTGATGTACTCGGTGCGGTAGTTGTCGCGAGACGCCCCGAAGGTAACGGCGGTACCACCGAGCCCGGTGGGATAGCCGCGTTGCTCGGGACAATGCCGTAGAAAGGCATGCTTGCTCTTGTTGAGCATGGGGGTGACGTCAAGGTTCATCTTCCCGAGAGTCTTGGTGAAGAGGACGTTGAGCCCGCTTCCACCGTCGATGAGAACCTTGTTGAGCTTAGAGCCCGCCACCGTAGGTTGCGGGACGAGAGGGAAGCGTCCTGGTTCGGAGAAGCCGGTCCATTGGTCCGCGCGGGAGAAGGTGATGGGCGTCTCGACCACCCGAGAGGGGTCATGACCGCCGGTTCAATGGACATCACTTCGCGGCGAGTAGCCTTCGCTCCCGCCCGCGGGGTAGTCCGCCGAAGAGGACGTTGACGGTCTTCTCGGGTTCTTGGAAGTCGTCGCCGTCCTTCTTCTTGTTCTTCGATCGTGAGGGTGCGGTGGCTCCGGCGTATCCTTGAGCGCGTGCCCGAGCCGGTAGCACCGCTCGGTGGTGTGGTTGCCGTTTGGATGCCACGGGCACTTCTCCTTCGGCGGGTCTTTGAACCCGCCGGAGTTCTCCTTCGAGTTCCCTTTTGGAGGGCGCCGGATAGCCGCGACGGTGTTGTCCGGCTTGCGCTTGCGGTTGGAACCCGAGAAGTTGTTGTTGTTGTTGTTGTTGCTTTGCGGCCGCCTTGGTTTGGGTTGCCGGCTGCGCCGCCGCCGCCTTGGTTCTCGCTTGGACTTGGCGCGGATGGCGTCGTACTTGGCGTTGGCCTTGTCCTCTTCATCCGCCCGGGACGTGATCATGTCCTTGAGGTGGGGAATGGACTGGGGGCGGCGCCGGCCGAAGTCCTCGAAGGTGCGGCGATGGTAGAGCCCGTCCCGGAAGAGGTCGATGACCTCCTTGTCGGTGACGTCCACGACGGTAGCACGCTTGTCGAAGAAGCGGCGCATGTACTTGCGGAGGGTCTCGCCTTGTTCCCGCTTGATCATGGCAAGGTCCATGCGAGTACCCGAACGGCCCATGGCGCCCGCGAAGTTGCTTGTAAATTGCTCCTTCGGTCGGTCCCACTTGTCGATCGAGTGCTTGTCCGGGCGACTCGAGCCGGGTGAGTGGGGCTTGGTCCGTGCGAAGGGGAAGTAGAGGCACTTGGTGTCGCCGTTGCCGCCGCCGTTCTCGATGGAGAGAGCGTAGCATCGGAGCCACCGGATGGGATCTGCTTCGCGTCGTATTTGGTGATCCCCAAAGGCTTGAACTTGTCGGGGAGGAGCGAGGTTGCGAAGCCGGGGTGAGAAGGCGGGGAAGCCGTCGCCTTCGGCGGTGGTCGTCGACTTCTTCCGCCGCAACTCTTCGATTCTCCGGCGGGCGTCGTACCCGCCGTGAGAGGCGCCGGAGGCGTGGCTATGCGCGTGGCCACGGCCGCCGCGGCCGCCGCCGCCTCCGGCTTTCTTGTTGGCTCCGTGGTTGGAGCCGCCGCCGCCGCCGCCGCCGCCGGCGGGGTCGTTGCCGCCACCACCGGCCGAGGCACGGTGGGGGACGAGTTCTCGGTTGACGTTGTCTTGTCGTGAGGGTCCGCCGGCGGTGGAGCGTCGACGGTTTGGTTCGGGCCGGGATGTCGCCCGAGTACGGTTAGGACCCGGTCAACACTGCGACTAGTAGCCTCGTTGTCGCGAGGCTTGGCCGGGGGAGGTTGGGCCGACTCTCTTGTCGACCCGCATGAAGTAAGCTTCCTCGGCCGAGCTTGGCGATGACCTCTCCGGCCCGTATGCCCCCGAGCCCGCCGTGCGATCGCCGTGATCGACATGAGGCACTTGTTCGGAGTGGTGTGAACTCTGCTCTCGGCCCGCGAGAGCTTCCGCAAGGTTGCGGATGGGGAGGTTGTCCCCGAGCCGCCGGCGTCGTTCGTTGCGCTTCTCGTTACGTTCGCGCCGGGCGTCCCGGCCGGGCGTCGGTCTCGTCCGCGGGGGCATCGGCGGATCGCTCGTACGCGGAGATGTCCTCCGGGTACTTGTCCGCGGCCGTGCCCGAGGTTCCGGGGTGTCGCCGGCGGCCATGAAGACTTGACGGTCGGGGGTACCCAAGCTTGGCTCGCAGGGTGCCACCTCGGTTGGTGTGCTTGAGTCGCCTTGGGCTAGTGGTGTTCCCTCCCGGAACGGTAGCGAGTCGATGTAGGCGACGTAGCGTGAGTCCCCTCGTTGTCGGCTCGGCGAGGTTTGCGGTCCGGCCGCAGACGTATCTCCCGGCCGGTGTTGATCTTATAACCGGCCCCGCAGGCCGGCCCCGACAAGGGAAGCTCGGAGGAGTTGTCTTCGAACTCGGGCTCCTCGGGGTCCGACCCGAAGTCGAACTCGTAGTCCGGGTTCGAGTAGAACTCGGAGAGAGGGGCCGGAATCCAAGACGCGGTTGGAGACGGCGTCGGAGTCCGAGTTGTACTCGGTTACGGGCTCCTTGCCGGCTCGTCGTGGCGTAGAAGCCTCCGTGCGGGCCCGGCCGGGAGCGCGAGGGCCACGCACGGAGCGCCGACGTGGAGAGGGGACCGCCTCGCGATGGCCGAGGAGCCGGCTCGCATGCGATGGCCCATGGCGACGTCGGGTTCGAGTTGGAGACGGACTCGAGCTCGAAGTCGGCGTGGAGGTTGGAGAGCGAAATTTCGCCGAACTTGCGGCGAGCTTGCCCGTGACAACTTCGGGAAGCGTCACTAGGCCTGTCCTCGAGTCGGGTTGCATGATCAAGCGGCGCTGGAAAGAGCCCGCGCCATCGGCGATGCGGACCCAAGCCCCGAAGACGAAGGTGTCGCCACGGTTGAAGGCGACGGTTGGCTTGATGTGAACAGAAGCCGTCGAGTTCGCCATGTGATCTCGAGCGAGAGCCCCTACCTGGCGCGCCGCGTGTCGGTGTTTTGGACCGGCAACCTACTACGGGGAGTACCCGAAGTAGATGAATGTGACTCGCCGAGATCGGTAACTCGAAGGAAGAGGCACGCGACACACAATTTAGACGAGGTTCGGGCCGCGAGGTGCGTAATACCCTACGTCCCGTATGCCGCGTAGCTCGGATTGATAGGGCACGATTACACGATGGTGCAATGGTGCGCCGTGAGTTGGATGAGGTGAGGTCGAGATGATCCCGGGATCGGTCCCCGCCCCGCCTTATATAGTCGGGAGGCGGGGTTACAAGTCGGAGTAGGGAAGGAGTACTAGTCGAGTACGTCTAGGAGACCTCTATACGGTGCGGAACGTGTACGAGCCTTAACCGAGTACTACTCTGTGTTGTCCTTGTGCTCCACGCCTTCGGGTGCCGTGCGGCGCAAGTCGGGTAGTCCCGGGGGCCCACCGAGTAGTCGGTCCCGGTACCCACCGAGGTAGCGGGCCCGGGGAGGTCCATACGACGGGATGCCCCTCGCGAGGACAACCACCAAACGGTTCCCAAAAATCCTCGGGTCGGGATAAAAGGCCACAGTCATTGGTGCAGGTTGGGCACAAAAGCATAATTATTTTTAGCTACCAAATTCATCTAAGCATATTCTGCACAAATAGAAAACAATTTATATAAAACGATTTACTGCATAACTTTGTGCAATTTTTGGCACAGGAGCTAGTCATGAAATGATACACAACATATCCAAAATTTGGATGCAGAGGATTTATAGTTTTTGAGTTATGGCAGATCTAGGTTTTCCACATTCCTATTTTTCATGTTAAAAATATACAGAATCAGACCAAGTGAGTATAACAAAAGTTATAGTATTTTCAGCAATAATCCAACAAAATGTTGCAATTTTCTGAATTCTCTACGAATTTCTACGAATTTTACAAGAATCAGCAAAAGCACTTTACTATTGAAGTTACAGTTTTGCGGACAGACCCCTGAAAGTTTGAGATGCTTACAGAATTACCCTCAGTTTTGCACTTAGGTCCTCAGGAAGATTTGGGGCCAAGCAATGTGGCCCCTGGGCGGTGGCCGGCGCGGGTCGGCCTTAATTCCGGCGAGGCTCGCCGGAGTTTGGCTGGGGAAGGGCGTGGGGAGGGGCTAGGCTGCTCTAGGAGCCGATTTGGACCGGAATTGGGGCGGAGGGGCGCCGGCGGTGGGGTTCCGCGGCGCCACCCCGTGCCGACCGCGGGAGCCCCTGCTCCGGCGAGGTAGGGGTCACACCGGCGACTAGGGAGGGTTGGTGAGCTAGAGTAGGTGCCAGGGAAGGTGGAGCGAGCCTCTGTTGGGGGTGCAGCCGGCCGGAGCTCGAGGCTTGCTGAAAGGACCTTGATACCGCCTAGAGGGGGTGAATAGGCGGGACGACCAAATAAAACTTCCCCCCCCCGAAAACTTGAGCTTCACTAGCACCGGCGGTTAGACCGCCCCTGATGTGCTGAACCACAGGGGGCGGTTAGACCGGGTCCAGGGACGGTTAGACCGCCCTTCCCCGTAAACTTGCAACAACTCAAGTCTTCTCTTGACATCTAGCACGAACTGAAGTTCTTGAGTAGCTCCTATAGATGATCACGAGCAGGGTAATGATCCCTGCACTCAAAGACAAGCACACCCAAGTAGATCGAGCGGAAGTAAAGTAAATGTGCTAGAAATCAAAACAAGTGAGGCAAACCACAAAGGAGAGACGAGGATTTGTTTCCCGAAGTTCACCGCTGAAAGGACCTTGATGCCGCCTAGAGGGGGGGGGTGAATAGGCGGGACGACCAAATAAAACTTTTTCCCCCGAAAAACTTGAGCTTCACTGGCACAAGCGGTTAGACCGCCCCTACCAGGCGGTTAGACCGCCCCTGATGTGCTGAACCACAGGGGGCGGTTAGACCGCCCTGCCCAGTAAACCTGCAAAAGAATTCAAGTCTTCTCTTGACTTCTAGCACGAACTTAAGCTCTTGGGTAGCTCTTGTAGATGATCACGAGCAGGCTAATGGTCCCTGCACTAAAAGACAAGCACACCCAAGTAGATAGAGCGGAAGCAAAGTAAATGTGCTATAAATCAAAACAAGTGAGGCAAACCACGAAGGAGAGACGAGGATTTGTTTCCCGAAGTTCACCGCCCACAAAGGAACGGCTACGTCTCTGTTGAGGAGCTTGTAAGGGAATTCTCCCACAACAAGCCGAGTCTCTTTCAACCGCTTTCCTCGCTTCCACTAAGGCGATCTTTTCTACAAAGAGGCAAGATCATAGCCCTTACAAACTTGCCGCTTCTCACCACAACTCTGGGAGCTATCCGGCGACGCCTAACCGTCTAGGAGGCAAACCTCCAAGAGTAACAAATGCTTCAAAGGCTTTCCGATGTGAATCACAAGTGCTCAAGATATGGGATGCTCTTGCAAAGCTCACAAAGGCTTAAACTCTCAACCCAACACAAGGAAATGGCTTGAATAGCTAATCTCACAAAGAGAGAGTTTGGGGAGTGTTTCTTTGGCTTTGGCTTATGAAAAACAGCAGGGGAAGCACCTCAGCAACCCTAGAATCAGCAACCCCAACAAGTGGAGCTCATGGGGTACTTATACCCCTCACAAGGAAAACTAGCCGTTAGTTCTCTGACAAAGGCGGTTAGACCGCCTGGTCAGGGCGGTTAGACCGCCCCCAACGGTCAGTTTGAAAAACTAGCCGTTGGGCCGCTAGAGGCGGTTAGACCGCCCCCCTTGGCCGGTTAGACCGCCCTAGGCAGAGAGAGCCCTAAAACCCTTCTCTCTTCTCACAAGCACTTCAACACGAGTTGAAATGGCAAAGGCTGGGTAGGTTTGTTAGACTACTCAGGCACTCTCTCAAGGCTTGTTCTCACTTAGGTCAACTAATGAGCACTTTTGATCTTTTGTCTTAGAGCTAATGTTGCATCCCTCTTGATAGTACGACATACCTAAACTCAAGAATAAATATAAAACCGGTTGATCACTTGAGCTTGTAGGTCTTCAATCTTGTCGTACTTTTGTAATTCCAATATGAGGGCTTTTAACATAGCCAATGTCTTGAGCAACTTCATACTTGAGCTAGTGACTTAGGTTTTTCCCTTTTTGCATGAGAGTGAACACTTTAATCCTTAAGTCACTCCATATTGCCAATCATAACAATTTGATATGTTGCAACGCTTCCCTCGGTTAAGGCTTGGATATGATACTTGAAGGTCCCACGGATGCTAGAACTTCACCTTAGCAAAACACTAATGGCGGCCGAGCCAAGACCCCAAAGATTGCTTAGTCCCTCACCCTAGACACCTCGGTTGATCTCTTCATCACTTACCCAATCCACTTTGAGTTCCGCTTTGCCTCATACGCAATTAACCTTTCATTTGAAAACCCTGCTCCAAATGCTTGATCTTGATTAACAATGGATGTGCAAGCTTCCAATTTAGAACCATAGTGTGTACACTCATCATTTTGTCCTTTTTAATAAACTCATGAAGTCTTGCATTGCATACTTGTTTTTGTCAATGTGAGCCATAGTATACATCCATATTTAAATACTTCAATGGTTGCTCATGAATATATAAAGGAAACCTGCTCACAATCTTAGATAAATTCATTAGTCCTTCAATCGCCTTGTCATTCAATTCACCGAAATCCACTTAGGGGCCTAGATGCACTTTCAATCTCCCCCTTTTTGGTGATTGATGACAACTCGATTAAAGCTTACAAATAAAACATTAAAGCGCATTTAGATTCTCAGATGAAGCTAGAGCTCCCCCTTAATTTGTGCTTTGAGTTGAATTTCAAAATGTTGGCCTCAAATGCCAATAGCACAAATTTGGAAGAAAAAGCGTGTGAGCTCCCCCTTTATCTTAGAATCAGTGGAGTGCAACATGTGTGAGCGACAAAAATAAAACCCGTGATGCATATGGCATGTCAAGCACTCAACAAGGAGAAGTGTAGGCTGTTTGGGCAGGGGCGGTCAGACCGGGGTTGCAGGCCGGTTAGACCGCCTCACCCATTCAGCCCACAAAAACATTCATCAAACAACCCATGCATCACAAACTATCACATATGTCACTTAAGATACATAAATAAGTTCTACACACTCAGTAGCACTCATACAAATACTCAAGTCCACAAGATAAGGTAGAGATCCATTTATTACAAGCCAAGTCTCACTCTCAACTCATAGGGGTAGGGCGGTTAGACCGCCTAGCAGGAGCAGTTAGACCGCCCCCTACAGAACAGCTAAAGAACACAAAGCTTTAATCCATCTCTTCTTCCCCTTTGTCATCAAACATCCATAAAGGGCCTGGAGAAGGAATATCTGCTGCCAAATTACTGCCGCTGCCACTGATCCCAAGTGTCGCCTCTGGTGCTCGGATTTGCAACTAGGGACCCACAAAAGAGAAGCTAGGATAAGAAAGAGCTAAATATGGATGGATTTCAGAAATAGAGACAAGAGTGAATTATCCATACCATAGGAAGTGGCAGGCTGATCAAAGAATTCATGAGAGACACGTGCCGCCCACTCATCAGTCGATGGAGGAGGAACCCATGGAGGTGGGGCAGTAATGTCACCTTCAAACATCGAATCAAAGCCAGTAGGGGTGGAGGAGGAGGAGCCGAGGAGGAAGATGCACCAATGTCTGATCCAAAGTTGCTCCCATACTGATTGTAAAGATCGGAGTTGAGAAAAGCATTCACCATATCATCCACGGAGGGTATCTCAACCTCTGGAGGGGATGGAGAGATGGGAGACCTAGGTGGCTGACAACCGGCCTGATTATGAAGAGCCTTCATTGTATCCCTCATCTTCTTATTCTTCTTTCTTTCATCTTGCTGAGCAACTTCAATGTCTCTTTGTGTTTTGCACATACCAAGGAAGATACTGATCAATTTGCGAAGAGGTGACGTGTGCCTTTTCTCTTCCTGCCAGGGGCGGTTAGACCGCCCCTGGGGGGCGGTTAAACTGCCCCCAGGCTGATAAGCCTCCCAGCTGCACGGCGCCTCCCTTTCTTCATAAATCTCTTGCTCCTCTTGCTGATCATCCTGTGGAGAGGGCACCCTCACTGTCCTACTGGGCTTGGGTTGCAACGGGCGATGCTTTGTGTCATTTGGATAAGCCCTTTGTGTTACTTTCTTGATGATGTAGCCAATGTAGGGGCCATAGCTACATAACCTTTGTGGATTTTCAGAGGAGTTCTTTATTTCTTGCCACAAAAAGTCACCAACATGAAATGCCGGCTCACCGGGCATTATAGCCACCATCAAGTTCCTCCGAAAAGCGGTGATGCCCGAGGTGTTGCCATCCCTAGGAGTGAGCGTTTTTCTGAATAGACGGTTGAGGATAGAGTAGTACGTGTATAGGCCCTTCACATGTCCCCAACTGTCCCTTGCATTTCTGGGATACATAAATGCCATCCTTTTTGCCTCAAGTGGACCCTCATCATGGAGAAATCTAGCAAACCCATCATCAGGTAACCTGAATAGAGTGAGAAAGTTGGAGAAAGAGAGGTGGTGACTCTCACTCTCAGTCATCCAAAACATGGCTCTGTCACTCCACCCATCCTCTTTTGGCACATAGCCAAAATACACCGTCGAATAAAACCGGGCAATGAGTTCCTTGTTCCAATGCCTTGCTTAAACCCCATGAGGGCCTTAATCCCTTTAGCCTCACAAGCCTGAATCACCTCATCAAAGATCGGATTATTCTTCCTCTCCATAAACTCCCAATCCACATACTGAGCATCATTAGTGATTTTTGACTTTCTACCCGTGATGATAGCTGTGGTGTAGTAGTCCTGCTAAAAGATGGTACGAAACCTGTAATCTGTAGTAGTCCTCTCCTCAGCATTGTCATCATCACTATCATTGCCTCTACCTGCAACTCCCTGGTTACGCCAGCTGAGCTCAAAGTTGAGAGAAGGATCCTCAACATCATCATCTCTACTCTCCACCCTGTCACTCATCTCAATATCATCCCCATAGTGATAGTAGACAGGAGGTGGTGGCGGTCCTCTTGGCCTCAAATTAACGCTAGGACCGGAGGATGGTCCGGCATCACCACTACCTATTTTCTTCCTTTTCTGAACACATGCACCCTTTGGCATTGTTGCTGTTCCTGGATCACAAGGTGTGAAAAAGCGAGTGTGTGAGATACCGGAACAAGATTGGCTTGAATGAGCGTCGAGGCTCGGCAATCCAAAGCAATTGGCACAAAATCGGCCGGGCGGTTAAACCGCACCGGGGGCCGGTTAGACCGCCCTCGCTAGTTTTGAGCCAATGGCTTCTTTCGGCCAAACACAGCAATACGATTTTGAATAAGCAGTTACTGTTCATGAGACGACCCTAAAGTGATTGAGGATTCAAGTACATGCAGAGATCAACAATTGGCTCACCAATGCGCAGGGCGGTTAGACCGCCGTGCTGGGGCGGTTAGACCCCCCCCCCCGCAGTTAGCCAAAAATTGAGTTCATGACAATGTACTAAAGGAAATGAAACCAAACTTTAGGAATGTCTTCTAGGGGTTGCCAGGATATGCTCTACTAAAGGATATTCAAAACTACTCATGGAGTTGATAGATCGGGTAAAAACAAGATTTGAATACCTTTGGAGAGATGAAACCGAGATGAAATCCAAAAAAACGGGTGGGGAGCCGGTTCAGCCGCCTTAGGGGAGTGCTTTCCACGGATTGGATTTGATTTTTAGGGGAGGAAACTTGAAATCACCATGGGAGGGTGTGAGAGCTTGAGGAGGAAGAAGGGGTGGAGTCCTTGGTCGAAAATGGCCTGTTCCTGGTCGTTGGAGAGAGATAGGAGAGAGTGGATAGGGTTGAGGGGGTGTGGAGTCACGGGATGGGGTGAAAATAGAAAATTCGTGGACCTCGGTCTAACCGGGTGGGGTACGCGGTTAGACCGCCCCCGCCGCTGACTCAGCAGAAAGAGTTACAGGATTAGGGTTCGACTCCTTTTTCCACATAGGCCCCTGGGATGCCTGAGATTTCACTTATAAAAGAAAAAGGAGGGCAGGAGAGAAAACTTGGGGGGGGCGGTTAGACCGCCCCTACCCCCGGTTAAACCGCCCTCCCGAAAAACTCCTCCAGAGACGCCATATTGGTAGTACAAATGTGGTGTCGGTAGTACCGAGAAATTTTAGGATTTTGGACAGAGAGCTCTTAACGGTAGTTCCGCTCAAGTTCCGGTAGATCCGGAAAACACCTTTTCAGCAGTAGTGGATGTGATCCTTTATTTCCATGGAATGTTTGGATAAAAGATATAGAGTAGAATTCGATCCAACATTCACTAAACTTAGAAGAATTTGAGATAATCCAAATAAGTCATAATCTTGATTCTTCCAAGAGATTTTGAGAGAGAGAGATAAAGATATGGATTTAGGGATACTATAGACTTGAGTAAAATATCACCACTTGTGACTAGCCATCAAACAAACACGGAGAACTATAGTCACAAATGGATCAATAGGGTCACAAAGACCAAGAACCAAGTATTTTTAAAAGAAAGCACACTTCCTACACATGCTAGTTGGATTTTTGAAAAATCTATCCTATTTCACGAAGTGCATGCATCCACTTCAAATGAATAGCTTTTCAAGAATATTTGACTCATACCTCCATCCTCGAGACACAAAGACGAGTGATAGAAAGGTATCAACCAAATATCTAGAGTAGCCCACAAAGATTCATTTGAGGCAATTACAAGCTAAAGGAGGCACACTAGCATGGTATTATGGCCTAGATGCATTACGGTAAGCAAATGAGTTCATGATGACATACCTTTGCTTTTAGACCATTTGAACTTGTGCAAAAGTAATGTTTGCGAACAACTAGCTTTTACTTTATTATTTGAGATTTATTGATGAAGACAAGAGCTCGCACCGCCTTGTAAACACCAAAACGTCGATAATCTGCTCCAAGTCGGGTTACCCGGGCATAGGTGCCGGGTCACCCGCCACTCTCCAGAGGCGCACCGGGTCACCCTGCCACTGGTGCCGGATCACCCACCAAACACACTTCTGGGGGCCAGGCAGTTAGACCGCCCCCATTGGG
This sequence comes from Cenchrus americanus, assembly GCA_947561735.1. NCBI lineage: Eukaryota > Viridiplantae > Streptophyta > Magnoliopsida > Poales > Poaceae > Cenchrus > Cenchrus americanus. Next base: position 14,449,162 of record OX387244.1, read on the forward strand.
CGGTTAGACCACCGTGCCCTTCCTTGGTCATTTTGGTGATCTTTTGGCTCTAGATTCTTGATAAGCCTCTATTTTACTTGTATTACACCCTGAAAAGCTTATCAAAACAAATGCTCTTCTAGAGAGCCATTAGGAGCATCGAATGGCACGAGACAATGTAATTATTGAAAGTGTCAAGGTCACTTCCTCATCCATCACAAACCTAGGTCTAGTGATTCATGAGTGTTCACAAAGGACTAAGAGTGACCAAGGCACAACTCAAGTACTAGTTACCGAGATTGCATTGGTTGAGTGATGTTCTCTTGCTAGTCCGTTTCATGGCATGTTATCAAGTAACCAATCATTTCTTCATTGCCATGACTTCAATGCAACTCGATTAACCTACAAGCTCAGCAAGCACTTTTTGGTACCCAACGCTTGTTGGGTCCTACAAGATTAGTTACAATGTGCTTTGGAACCCATATGGCCCTTGTACTGACTTGAGGTGAACAAATCAACCTCATAGTACAAATGTCCACCTTGTCATTCCTAAGCTTATGAAAATCATAATGGACAAGGTTGGATTGAGGAGTGTTACCATTCGGGCAATTATTGCCCAAGTGACCCTTCCCACGACATGTGTAGCAAATGCGGCCTTTGGCACTTCTGGGCTTGGGATCCATTTGCCTGTCTTGTCTTGGCTTGCCTAGAGGCTTCTTGCTTGAAGGGTGAACTTTCCTCTTATCGCTGCTTTGGTGCACCAAACCCGGTTTAACCGCCCTGGGGGGCGGTTAGACCGCCCCTGGTCTGTGCAGCTACTTTGTGTGCAATCCGCAGCCAAGTGACCCTTCTCTTTGCATATATAGCACAATCTCCCTCTGGTTGATCTTCTTTTCTTCTTGGAGATTGTTTTTTGAGCCTTGAGCTTGGTGGGGCGATGTGGAGTGTCATGCCCCGTTTTCTTTGCTTGAATGTTGCCCTTGATGATCTTGATATGTTGTTGAGGAGTTGAGCTTGTGACGGTTGAACCCTTCTCAAGCTTCTTCACCATGTCATCACGGTTATCTTGAGAAGGTTGCACTTGGCTCTCTTCCTTCAACACATGCAAGTTTCTTTTAAGATTTTCAACTTCTTGCTTGAGTTCATCATTTTCTTGGGCAATGAGGTCATCACAGGTTTCTACAAATACATGCTCAATACTAGATTGGCTTGCTTGGATACAACAAGGTTTAGTACAAGCAAATTCATTATTGACAAGTGAGCATGTGCAAATGGGTGTGAGAGGTTGTAGGTATTTTACCGATGATAGGACAACCTCATGAGCAATTTCGGTGAGGCATATGAATCCACAAGCTTCTCATGTGAACACTCAAGTTCTTTGTGAGTTGCTTGCAAAGTCATATGCTCACTAGTGAGCTTTGCTAGTTGAGCTTCTAGCACATCATTGGCTTCTTCTTCTATCTTCGTTCTAGATGAGAAAGATTTGATATCATGATCATATTTGTTAGCCAATAAATCATACTTACAAGTCAAGGAGGCAAGTTCGGATTTGAGAAGTTCAAGTTCTTTTGACGGAGATCTTGAATCTTCGATATTTTGACTCTTTGCCCCCTTGGACTGCCTCTTCTTCTTGCTTTTCTTCTTGGCCACAAGACAAGCGCCTTCACCGTAGGAAGTTGAGGCTTCTCTATTGGGGGCGGTTAGACCGCCCCTAGGGGGCGGTTGAACCGCCTCCTCCAGAGAGACTCTTCTTTCGCTTCTCTTGTCTCCTTCTTGCTTGAAAGTCGATGTTTGATGTTCAGTGGTTGTTGTAGAGGTTGTAGGGCACATCTCCACTGGTTCATCATCATCCTCACTCTCAACCTCATCCCATTTGATGTGTGCTATCCCAAATAGCAATTTCCAAATGAGATGAGCATCCTTGCTAATTCCTTTACTTGTTAGAATAAGATGCTTTAGTTCACTACATACACAACTACACAAAAGGTTAGTAACAACGGCATTGAGTCGCTTCTTCTCCAATTCCTTTGGTAAGACACAAGTCTCATCCTCCCAAGGATACTCGCAACCATAATGCCCTCAGCGGTGGGACCCAAAACCTTAAGTGCAATGAGAACATTGGAATGCCAAGAAGAGTAGTTTGAGCCATCAAAAGCTAGAGGCTCGAACGATACCTCACAAGTAGTCGACATCGAAAAACTCCGAGCGGTTAAGCTCGAATCGGAGCACCAAGCTCTGATACCAATTGAAAGGACCTTGATGCCGCCTAGAGGGGGGGGTGAATAGGCGGGACGGCCAAATAAAACTTTTTCTCCCGAAAAACTTGAGCTTCACTGGCACAGGCGGTTAGACCGCCCCTACCAGGCGGTTAGACCGCCCCTGATGTGCTGAACCACAGGGGGCAGTTAGACCGGGTCCAGGGGCGGTTAGACCGCCCTGCCCAGTAAACCTGCAAAACAACTCAAGTCTTCTCTTGACTTCTAGCACGAACTTAAGCTCTTGAGTAGCTCTTGTAGATGATCACGAGCAGGGTAATGATCCCTGCACTCAAAGACAAGCACACCCAAGTAGATAGAGCGGAAGCAAAGTAAATGTGCTATAAATCAAAACAAGTGAGGCAAACCACGAAGGAGAGACGAGGATTTGTTTCCCGAAGTTCACCGCCCACAAAGGAACGGCTACGTCTCCGTTGAGGAGCTTGTAAGGGAATTCTCCCACAACAAGCCGGGTCTCTTTCAACCGCTTTCCTCGCTTCCACTAAGGCGATCTTTTCCACAAAGAGGAGAGATCATAGCCCTTACAAACTTGCCGCTGCTCACCACAACTTTGGGAGCTATCCGGCGACGCCTAACCGTCTAGGAGGCAAACCTCCAAGAGTAACAAATGCTTCAAAGGCTTTCCGACGTGAATCACAAGTGCTCAAGCTATGGGATGCTCTTGCTCAGCTCACACAAAGCTCACAAAGGCTTAAACTCTCAACCCAACACAAGGAAATGGCTTGAATAGCTAATCTCACAAAGAGAGAGTTTGGGGAGTGTTTCTTTGGCTTTGGCTTATGAAAAACAAACAGGGGAAGCACCTCGGCAAACCCTAGAATCGGCGGCCCCAACAAGTGGAGCTCGTGGGGTACTTATACCCCTCACAAGGAAAACTAGTCGTTAGTTCTCTAACAAAGGCGGTTAGACCTCCCGGTCGTGGTGGTTAGACCGCCCCCAACGGTCAGTTTGAAAAACTAGCCGTTGGGCTGCTAGAGGCGGTTAGACCGCCCCCTTGGGCGGTTAGACCGCCCTAGGCAGAGAGAGCCCTAAAACCCTTCTCTCTTCTCACAAGCACTTCAACACGAGTTGAAATAGCAAAGGCTGGATTAGAGGTTGGTTAGACTACTCAGGGACTCTCTCAAGGCTTGTTCTCACTTAGGTCAACTAATGAGCACTTTTGATCTTTTGTCTTAGAGCTAATGTTGCATCCCTCTTGATAGTACGGCATACCTAAACTCAAGATTAAATATAAAAACGGTTGACCACTTTGAGCTTGTAGATCTTCAATCTTGTCGTACTTTTGTAATTCCAATATGAGGGCTTTTAACATAGCCGATGTCTTGAGCAACTCCATACTTGAGCTAGTGACTTAGGATTTTCCCTTTTGCATGAGAGTGAACACATTAATCCTTAAGTCGGTCCATATTGTCAATCATAACATTTTGATATGTTGCAATGCTTCCCTTGGTTAAGGTTTGGATATGATACTTGAAGACCCCACAGATGCTAGAACTTCACCTTAGCAAAACACTAATGGCGGTCGGGCCAAGACCCCAAAGATTGCTTAGTCCCTCACCCTAGACACCTCGGTTGATCTCTTCATCACTTACCCAATCCACTTTGAGTTCCACTTTGCTTCATAAGTTTGTTCTTGATCGACAACGAATATGCAAGCTTCCTTTTAAGAACCATTAAGTTTACACTCATCCTTGTGTCCTCCTTCAATTTCCACATGAAGCCTTGCACTTTAGCTTGATAGAATTACCAACTTCTTTTTGAATGATCCCCTTTTTATTTTAGTCAAGCCACCATTTTCCTTGGAGACATGTATTTCAACTTCAAAAAATATCCCCAAAATATAAGTCCATTTATTGCTTGACATTTGCCCAATGTGCATAAAGAATCATTCATGTATTTGTCTTATCCAAAGTGAGACATATAGTATTTATTCACAAATAAATACTCCAATAATTGCTTATGAATTTCAAGATAAACCTGCGCACAAACTTAGACAAATACATTAGTCCTTTAATCATTTGTCATTCAATTCACCCGAACATACTTAGGGGCCTAGATGCACTTTCACTTGCCGCGGTTGCCTTCACCGGCGCCGGCGGCGGACGTCGGCTCGCGCACGAGCCGGAGGCGGGTAGGTGGCCTTTATAGCTGGTTGGGAAGAGGGGGTCCTTGCTTCGCCGTTAAGGCTTGTCCGGCATTAAAGCCGTGCGTACTCCGGCCGGACGTTGATCGGCGCGCCCACGCGGGAGGGGGGACGGCAACGGACCGGCAGTAGATCGGCGACGGGGTCGGGCGGGCACGGACTCCGAATGGCCTCGGTGTGCGCGTGGCCCGGGGAAGGGGCGACCTTGGGACACGGCTGTGGGCTCGAACGCCAAGGGGGCGACCCCGGCGCGCGGCGGCGCGGTGCACCGAAAGCGCATCTAGGCCCCTAAGTGGATTTTGGTGAATTGAATGACAAGGCGATTAAAGGACTAATGCTTTTGTCTAAGATTGTGAGCAGGTTTTCATTATATATTCATGAGCAACCATTGAAGTATTTTAATTATGGATGTATTTTATGGCTCACATCTACAAAAGACAAGTATATGGTGCAAGACTTCATGAGTTTATTGAAAGAGAACAAGATGATGAGTATACACACTATGGTTCTAAAAATGGAAGCTTGTGTATCCGTTGTCAATCAAGATCAAGCATTTGAAGCGGGACTTCCAATGAAGGTTAATTGCGTGTGAAGCAAAGTGGAACTCAAAGTGGATTGGATAAGTGATGAAGAGATCAACCGAGATGGCTAGGGTGAGGGACTAAGCAATCTTTGGGGCCGTAGCTAAGCCGCCATTCGTGTTTTGCTAAGGTGAAGATCTAGCATCCGTGGGGTCTTCAAGTATCATATTCAAACCTTAATCGAGGGAAGCTTTGCAAGTCATCAACTCGTTAAGATTGGCAACATGGAGTGACCATGGATCCAAGTGTGCATTCTTATGCTATATGGAAAGATCCTAAGTCACTAGCTCAAGTATGGACGTGCTCAAGTCAAAGGCTATGTTGAAAGCCCTCAAGTGGTTATTGATCAAGTATGGCAAGAATTGAAGTTGTTTAAGCTCAAGAGGTCATCGAAGATCTTTTATTCTTTTCTTGAGTATAGGTATGCCATACTATCTAGAGGGATGCAACTTAGCGAGTTGACCAAGTCAAAGTGCTCTTTAGTTGACCTAAGTGAGAATTAGCCTTAGAGTGTGCTAACAAACCCTCCTAACCTAACCTGGGTCATTTCATCTTGGTGGTGAAGTGCTAGTTTCTTTAAAAGAGGTTTTGGGGGTAACTCGGGCCTGACCGGTCTGACCGGTCAGAGGCACCGGTCTGACCGGTGCCGCTAGCCCAACGGCTAGTTTTTCGAACACCGGTCTGACCGGTGTGAGGCACCGGTCTGACCGGTGCTGCCCGGGGACTAACGGCTAGTTTTCTCCTTTGAGGGGTATAAATACCCCAAACCTTCTTCAAGTGAGGGTTGCTGTTCCTAGTGAGTTTGCTGAGGTCCCAAGCCATTTCTAACTAGCTCTAAGCCTTAGTGGCTCTCCCCAACCATCTCTTTGTGAGATTTGTGGATTCAACCCATCATCTTTGTGTTGGGTTGAGGAAGTGAGCTTAAGAGTGACTTTGTGAGCTAACAAGAGCAATTTCCATAGCTTGAGCACTTTGGTTTCGCGTCTACAAACTTTGAAGCATTTGTTACTCTTGGAGGTTTGCCTCCTAGACGGCTAGGTGTCGCCGGCTAGCTCCCAAGGTTGTGGTGAGCAGCGAGAAGTTTGTGAGGGCTGCGATCTTGCCTCTTCGTGGAAAAGATCACCTTAGTGGAAAGGAGGAAAGTGGTTGAAAGAGACCCGGCTTGTTGTGGGAATTGTCCCTTACAAGCTCCTCAACCGAGACGTAGCCATTCCTCGGTGGGTGGTGAACTTCGGGAAACAAATTCTTGCTTCTTCGTGTGGTTCGACTCTCTAAGTTGTTCATTCTAGCATATTACATTTGCTTCCGCTTCGATCTACTTGGGTATGTTACTTGTGTGTGCGGGGGCTCCTTACTCTGCTTGTGATCATCTACAAAGGCCACACCCTGAGTTTGGTTCGTGCTAGAAGCCTAGAGGTGCTTGAAGTTATTTTTGCGGTGTTCTTCGTGCTACACCGGTCTCGACCGGTGAGGCGCACCGGTCTGACCGGTGTCACCTGTGAAGACCAGTGCTTGACCGGTCCGACCGGTCATCACCACCGGTCCGACCGGTGGAGCACTTGTCGACTCAAGAGTTTGGGGAGAAAAAGTTTTATTTTGTCGTCACGCCTATTCACCCCCCCCTCTCAGGCGACATCAAGGTCCTTTCGGTTGGTATCGCAGCTTGGTGCTCCGATTCGAGCTTAACCGCTTGGAGTTCTTCGATGTCGACAACTTGTGAGGTACCGTTCGAGCCTCTAGCTCTAGATGGCTCAAACTATTCTTCTTGGTGCTCTAATGTTCTTATTGCACTTAAGGTTTTGGGCCCTACCGCTGAGAGCATTATGTTGCGAGTATCTTTCCAAAGGATGAGACATGTGTCTCGCCAATGGACTTGGAGAAGAAGCAACTCAATGCCGTTATTACTAACCTTTTGTGTAGCTGTGTATCTAGAGAACTAAAGTATATTATCTTGAAGAGCAAAAAGATTTTCGAAGATGCTCATCTCATTTGAAAATTACTACTTGAGTTGGTAAACACCAAATGGGATGAACTCGAGAGCGATGGTGAAGATGAGTCAGTGGAGATGTGCCCTACCTCTACAACATCCACTGATCATCAAGCATCAACCCCCAAGCAAAAAGAAGATCAAAGAAGCGAAGACGCTGTCCCTCTCAGGGGACCGGTCGGACGGGTGACACCCACCGGTCGACCGGTGCCGCCAGGGGCACACCAACTTGCTTGATGGCCAAGAAGGAAAAGAAGAGCAAGAAGAAGAGACAAGCCAAAGGGGCTAAGGACCGAAGATTGAAGCTTCACGCTCTTCGTCAAGAGAACTTGAACTTCTCAAATCCGAACTTGCATCTTTGGTTTGTAAGTATGAAACTTTGGCTAACAAATATGATCATGACATCAAATCCTTTGCTTGTAGAGCTAAAATTGAAGAAGATGTCAATGATGATCTAGAAGCCAAACTAGCGAAGCTCACTAGCGAGCATATGGTCCTACAAGCTAATCACAATGAACTTGAACTTTCCTATGAAAAGCTTGTTGATTCTTATGCAACACTAGAGATAGCCCATGAAGTTGTGCTTTCATCGGTAAAATCTATACAACCTCTATCTCACACATGCACATGCTCACAATTTCAAGTTAATTTATCCTGCGCTAATGATTGTTTGTCTCAAGCAAGCCAATCTAGCATTGAGCATGTACTTGTAGAATCTTGTGATGACCTCATTGCTGAAGAGAATGATAAACTAAAGCAAGAGGTTGAAAAGCTACAAAAGGACTTGTATATGTTGAAAGAGAAGAGCAAAGTGCAACCTTCTCAAGATAACCGTGAAAGCATGGTGAAGAAGCTTGAGAAGGGATCAACCGCCACTAGTTCAACCCCTCAACAAAATACAATGTCCCACAAGAACAAGATTCAAGAAAAGAGCGAGATTGGGGAAATCAAACCCCAATATCGCCCGATCAAGCACAAGGCACAAGAGTCACTCTCCAAGAAGCCTAGAGGCCCCAACAAGTGGAGGGTGTGCTACAAGTGCAGAGAGAAGGGACACCTTGCCGACTCGTGCCCAAAAGCAACAACGGGCAGTGGCTCTGACCGTGACCGGTCAGACCGGTGCGTGCCACCGGTCAGACCGGTGCTGGCCAGGGCAGCCCCACTTCAAGCAAACAAGGCAAGGAAGCCACCTTCTCCAAGAACAAGACTCAGAAGCAAGCTTAGAAAAAAAAATTGCAAGAAATGGTGTGACCAACAAGAACAAAAGTCGCATTTGCTATGAATGCCGTCAAAAGGGTCACATGGGCAAGGATTGCCCAAATGGTAACATTCCTAAATCAAACCTTGTCCATTATGATTTCCATAAGCTTAGGAACGACAAGAATAGAACTTGTGCTATGAGGGAGATTAGTTCACCTCATTGTAGCATGAGAGCTATTCGGGTTCCTAAGCACCTCGTGACTAATCCAATAGGACCCAACAAGTGTTGGGTACCAAGAAATGCTTACTGAGCTTGCAGGTTAAAAGAGATGCATTGAGCACATGGTTGAAAGACTTGGAAATCTTGATGGATTCAATTAACCATGTGAAGAGAAAACTCATATAAATCGTGAAATCAATGTCATCTCGGTAACTAATGCGCTCGATTGAGTCTAAGTCACTTTTGGTTCTTGGTGAACACTCATGTGACGCTCCTCTTGGATGAGCAAAGCATGAAGTAGTGACTTTGACTATTTTTATGAAAATTTACTTTCTCATGCCATTCGATGCTTTTAATGGCTCTCTCGAAGAGCAATGCCTTATTCTTGATTGCAGGATTTAAATTAGTGATACATTCACGCACTCAAGGAAAAGGGAAAGAAAAATCACCAAAATGGTGTCAGGTGGTGGTCACCGGTCTGACCGGTGACAGGCACCGGTCCGGTGGTCACCGGTCCGACCGGTGACGTGCACCGATCCGATCGGTGCCAACGCAGCAAGTGCAAATTGGTGGGTGACCCGGATGAGTGCCCGGTGACCCGTACGCCTCTCGTATGCTTTGCAGGGGTGACCCGACACGAGTGCCCGGGTGACCCGGGGTTGTCCAAACTATCAAGAAGAAGGGTGATTTGGCGTCGAAGGTTATGAGAGACTAAACACATTTCAATTAACAAATCATTCATGTGTTGTGACCAAGTTTGGAATGAGCCTCACCGAGTTCTTAACCGAACAAAGTGCCTTGATCGAGAAATTCGAAATCTCTAGCACTACTTAAGGGGGAGCTCATTACAACACTTGAGTCACTTGTGGGACTAACACTTTCTTCTAAGTGATCTTGTAGTCTCATTCGTTTGTGCATCTCATCTAAAGCTCTCGATAAGCGTAACTTCCAAAAGAACAAGTAAGAGCTAACACCGTTTGAAATTTAATATATGCACAAATGAAATGGTCGGCAAAGGTATGGTTTCACGAAACCCGTTGAAATACCGTAATGCATCTAGGCCATAACATCATGCTAGTGTGCCATCCTTAGCATGTAATTGCTTCAAATGGACCTCTTGAGCTCCTCTCTAGATATTTGGTTGATATCTTTACTTCCACTCGTCTTTGTGTCTCGAGGATGAAGATATGAGCCAAATATGCTTGTTGGGGCATTCATTTGAAGTGGATGCATGCACTTTGTGACATAGGATAGTTTTTTTCGAAAAATCAACTAGCATGTATAGGTTGTGTGCTTCTTTGAAAAATATTTGGTTCTTGGTCTTAGTGACCCAATTAACTTAGTTGTGACTATAGTTCTCCTTGTTTGATTGATGGCTAGTCACAATTAAGAAGATTTTCTCAAGTCCCTAAAATCCATCGTTCTTTATCTCTCTCTCTCGAAAGGATCAAGAATTCACGAATAAATTGGTTAATCCTCCATTCTTCTAAGAATTGATGTTTTCCGGATCAATATTATCTTTATATCTCATATACAAAACATCTCTAACGTTTGAAATGGAAATATATCCTCGTGGCTCAAAATCTGTTTCTCAAGGGAGCACCGGTCGACCGGTCTTTGCCACCGTCCGACCGGTGGTGACCTTGAAGTCACATAATCGTGTTTATGCAACCTAAGTGGATGAGAAATGAACTATAACATCTTTGGAGAAGTTTTAATGTAACGCCCGCGTTTTTAGCTCTAAATAAATCACTTACTAAATCATGCGTAATTTCAAAAACCGATCCGCCGAGCTCAATTACCATTCAAATTCTAGCCACTCGCTCTCTCTCTCTCTCTCTCTCTCTCTCTCTCTCTCTCTCCCCGACGCGCGTGCCGCGATTCCCGCCGCACCGCACCTCGGCCGCACCCCCGCGCGCCTTCCCAACGCCGCGGTCGGCCACCGGCCGGAATCCCGCGCACGCCGCGGTCCCGCCGGCCGGTCCGCCTCGCCATCACCGCCGGCCCGAAAATCACGCCGACACCGGAAATCGGAAAGCCCCGCAAAACCCTCCCCTAACTTCCCTAACAATTTTACAAATTTTCTAGACTTTTCCCAATTTCCTTTCCTCTCTTTTCCTATTTTTCTTTCCAATTTCTTCCTTTCCTTTCTTTTCCTTTTTCCTTTTCTTTCTTTTCTTCTTTTCTTTCCCTTTCTTCCTTCTCTCTTTCTTCTTCCCTCGCTCCTCCTCCCCCGGCCGCGCGCCCGCCCCCCTCCCCGCGGCCGGGACACGCGCGCCGCGACGCCGTGCCCCCGCGCCCGGAGCCGTTGACGACCGCACGGCTCCCGGGCCCACGCGCCCGTGCCCGACCACGCCGGCTCCCCCCTCCCCCTCCGAAGACGCCACCGCCCCGCCCGCACCGCGCCGCACGCCCCGGCCCGCCCCGCGCCGCCGGCCGGAGCCCGGACCGAGCCGACACGCGACGACCCGACGCACCGCCTTCGCCACCACCGAGCACGCCACCCCGGCCCCGCGACGCGACCGCACACCACCATTACTCCGCCCGCCCAACCACCACACCGGCCGCCCGCCACCGCCACCCCCGCGCTCGGCCCCGCCGGGACCGCCACCCTCACCACCACCGCGGACGCCGGCCGCTCCGCCCCTAGACGCGCTGCAGCAGTTGACCCGCCGAGCCGTCCCGTCGTTCGGTCGCCGCGAAGCCCGGCCGGGACATCGAGAAGCCGCGCGAGCTCGCCGCCGGCGGCCCTCCCCGCCGGAAATATCTCCCCTCCCCCCGAACCGCCTCGGGCCGTCTATTTAAGGACGCGCACCACCACCACCTCGCCGCACCGAACCAAAATCAAGCACCCCCGAGCTCGCTTCCCGAGCACCGCCGCGCCGCCACCGCAGCACCGCCGCCGCCCTCTCGCTCTCCCGTGGAGCCGCCTCCACCGTGCACAATAGCCCAAGGTGAGCACGGGGGTAGGATCCCCCTCGCCCCCTCTTCCTTTTTCCCTTATCCCCCGGCCCGCCGCCGCGGCCGGGAATCGCCGGGCAGCGCCCCCCCCCCGCCGGCCGCCATGGCCACGCCCCCCCTCTCGTTCGATTCGAAGGGGAGGGGGAGAAGATGGCATTTTTGCCAAAGACCCCCCCCCTCGTTTCCCCTCTATTCCCTCAAACCGAGCCCCATTATTCTCTCTCTCTTTACTCTTTCCAATTAAGCCCCTAGATCAATAACTAATTAAAGATTAAACACTGTTATACCCTAAAATAATTCATAAAGAGACTCTAACCTAGTTTATATTAGCACAATCACCCCTTTTACCATTAGTAGGAATTGCTAATAGGTCCTTAAAACCTATACCCCCCGTGACCCGACATTTTGCGGTAGACCCGACCTCACACCACTAAACCACCCCTCCCCTAGGGTTTATAAATACCACCTCTCCGCTTACCTTCCCCTCCCCGAGCTCGGCCGGAAACGTGTGTGCTAATATTGCTTGCTCGCTTGTGTATGCCATAGCCGACGGAGTAGACGGAGTAAGGTACCCCGAGACGGAGATCGAAGCCGACTACGCGAGCGGGAGCCCGAGGCCCCGAACGCCGAGCCGCACTCCCCGAAGACTTCGAAGACGGCAAGTTCAATCTCCCCCTTTGATGCATGCTTCGTCGTAGTTTTATAAATATACCCTATACCCGTTTTATAAATTGCATATTGTTTTACTGCAAAACATGGTAGGATAGCCACCCTTGATTGCTATGATTGAACCTTGTTTTGGCCTAAACGAGTGCTTTAAAAATGTGTGTGTGCTTTCAAAATGTGTGAGTGCTTTAAAAACAAAAAGGGGATATGTTTGGAAAATGAGTAAAGAACTCGGGTAGACGGGATGGATGTGTGTGTCGGGAGTATGGGTGAGCTCGTACCCGTGTGGTTGAGCGTGTTGGGAGTTGTCCATCTTGTCGGTTAAGGACCGGGTTGCGTGACATCTCACCCGACCCAAATTATCGTACAACCACTCGACCGTTGTATGTGGCAACGGCTTAGCATAAACCCCACTAGTTAATCTACTTGCCATCCGGGTGTGCGGGTGAGCAAGCGGGAGACCAAGGAGTAGGGGTACGCTCCGTGTGAGGTACGCCCCGGTTATGTGGTATGACCCCTTGGTTGCTTCCGTGGTGGCTCGTAGTGTTAGCTAAGGTGGGTAATGGCTTTGATAGGATCCGTACCGCACTAAGGTGTCCGTGTGACGGTACCCTACTTGTGGGTAAAGATGTACAACCTCTCGCAGTGTCAAACCTATTCGAATAGCCGTGTCCACGGTATTGGACGAGTCACGGTGTGGTCACAAAAACTAGTGTTTGGGATGGGAAGTTTTCGGCGTGAGTTGTTTTCTCGGGTGAAGAGTGTGGCCGTGTGCCCGGGCTACGACGGACGGGAAGTCCGTAGTTCCACAAAGGGTTTCCCCGAACCGTTGAGTTACTTGGGTTATGAAAATGTTTTGTGAAAACCTTTTGAAATGAACCCCCGCATGTGTAAGTTTGCAAAATGAACCTTAACCCGATCCTTGTTATACCTTATGCATGATTCTCGTTTATAAGCCCCTCCGTGGGTGGGGTTGGATTTGCCGAGTACGTATGTGCTCACCCTTGTTTTACTAACTATTTTACGAGAGGAGGATCCCGATTACATACCCAAAGACGTTGAGTAGGTCGTGCCCTACACCCAACCGTGCTCGTGTACCCGTGGCCCTACCGAAAGCTTCCATGGTGTGGTACTCCGAAGAGGCTATGGAAGCCTTTGCTATTGTAGTGTGGTCGCTAGCGTTTGTGTTGTTCCTTGTAGCGTTGGCACTACCGTGCCCTTTGTGTCGCCGTGATGTAAAAGACGATTCCACCGTTGTAATAAATGTGTTACCGCCCTCCCGGGACCGGTATTTGTGTCACATTTAGTCACCTCTGATGAGGGGACGCTTCAGGTGGTATCAGAGCCGTAGGTTGGCCGTAGGACATGACCCTAGAATACGAGACCTCCTCTGGCCCTCTCTAACCTTTCCTTTGCTAAGCTCACCTTTTCCAAATCCTTACCTTGATTCTTGCCCATTTCCGGATGCCTAACCCCGAGTGGAACGGAGGAATCCGCCCGTCTAGCCCGGCCTCCCTAACTCCGTTGCTACTCGGCCCAGAGCGCGTCGGAGTAAGGGATCCGCCGCAGTTCGTCTACCGAGAGTACGAACGCTTCGGCACCCTTCGGTGTAAGCCGCCGATCTTTGTGGGAAGGAGCACGCTTTACCCCGACATAGAGCCATGGTTCGTCTCCGCCACCGGTTTTCGCTTTGCCGACACCTACCCCAAGGTCGCTCGGAAGGCCCCGCGTCGCCTACGAGTGGTTTATAGACAAGCACCTCCGAAGGACCCCAATGGGATTCTTTCCGCCCTCCGGAGGAAGAGGACGCTCGTGGATTGATCGCATGAGAGGTTTGGAACGAGAGGAAGAAGACTTAGAAGAGGCGCTTTCCCACCTATCCATATACCTCGAGAGGCCTAGACCACCTTTATCGGAGCAAGCCCAAAGAATCGAAGCAAACGGATCGACGGAGCGGAAAGAGCGAACAGAGGATAGAACTAGAAAGGGTGAAGACAACCATAGCAGAAGTTGAACTACACAACACAAAGCAAGAATACCTCAGGGAAAGAGAGCGCACGCTGTTGGCCCATAAAGCCCTATGGGATGAACTAAAGGAGCGTAGAAGCAGAGATGAAGGAGCCAGAGCAGAAGAAGATGAACCCGAAGAAACCCACTGGGACAAAGGGACCCAGACTGAAGATGAGATACTGGAGCAAGATCTTCCACTGAAGAAGCGCCGTATCCAGCTAGAGGCAGAATCACCATGAGACTAGGGTGTTTAGGCTAGAAATCGAGTCCTAGCAGTAATAAGTGTACCCCGAAGGATGTACCCCAACCTTCCTACTAAATAAAGTTATCCATCTCTTGTACCCCACTACAACCCGTTCAACCCTATCTTTGTTTTCGGATGGCGGAAGATGGATGGACCCAAGGCGTGTGCCGGGAGGAGCCCGGTTTTGCTCGCCTCGCTCATCCACTCCCCGGGAGCGCCTCGGTATCACCGAGCGCCCTAGGTACTACGGCAGAGAGTACGAGCAACTCGGCACTCTTCGCCGTAGAGTGGTCCTCTCCGTCGCTAGAAGCAACCGCCACACCAACATCGAGCCGTGGCGCGTGACCGCCACGGGGTTCCGACACCGGGATACCTATCCTTTGGCCCTCGAAAAGCCCTCCGCTACCTCGTGCCGATCTACGAGGAACACCTCGTCCCCACACCGATGAGATACTTCCCTCCCGCCATCGAACCCCGCTTGGCAAGCCCGCATGAGGAACCCGGAACGACGTCACCACCAAGAAGACCCGCCGTACCACATAGTCGCCTACCTTGTCTCCCTGGACAAGCTCTTTGATGACCAGGCCAGGCACTTGAGGGAACAGATCAGCCGGGCCGAGCAAGCTGAAGTCACAGTGCGGATGCACCAAGTCCGAGTGGCCCAAGCTGAAGCAAGGACCGCAGCCGCCATAAGCAGTGAAGCCGTTGCCCAGGAAAGCCTCAGGAGAATCCAGGACCAACGCATGCAAGAATGGACCCACGGCGGAACGCCCGTTCCAGCCATTGGAGAAGCTCAAGTCCTGCTGGGAACACCCCTTGTAGGATGGGGAGGAACCATCGAAGTTCCCCCAGCACCGCCAGCAGCCACCGAACCCCCAACAGCTACCACTGAGGCCGCAGCACAGCCTCGGGAAAACGGAGACCCCGAAGGCGGAAACGATGACGAGTTGCTCATTCCGCTGGAAGAACACTCGACCCCAGAAGACAGCTCCCCTCGCGAGTAGTGTGCCCCAAGACCCGGGGAATGAAGCCGTACTGGTCCAAATCGCGCCCTTAGTCCTTAGTCGTGTAGTGTGTCCGCGTAGTCGGGATGTATCCTCCTCGCCGTTTGTAATAAAAACTTGTTTGTGCTTGCTTGTTTGCTATGTGCATGATGTGTGCTTACCGGCGAATAAACCCCGCCTTTTCAAAAAGAAATTCGTTATAATCCACTTAAACATCACATAAAACTAGATCTCTTAGAAACCCGCTTCTTTACGGATGGTTTCCGGGCGCCCGTCAGGACCCACCGTCGGACGGCCGAGGGATCGCAAGCCGATCGGAGGGAGCGCCCCCACGATCAGGAGGTTAACCAAAATGAAGATGGAGGAGAGAACGTGGTCCCCGCCACCACCACCCCCTCCCTATTGACTTGGCTCAAGTCTTAGCCAACCAGGTACCGTCCCGATGGAGGCTATCTTCAATGCCATCAACCGCCCAAGACCCCGTGCCATGAGCATGAATGAGAAGCCGATCGAGTTCCTCGGGGACTAAGCCGCCCACCTTTAGCGGGTCGGTGAATCCTTTGGACGCCGACGATTGGCCGAGAGCCATCCCGAGGGAACCGGAGCCCCTCCACCGCGAGGACCATGACAAGGTTCTCTCGGCAGCTCACCGGCCTCACCGGGACGACCCCTAGCCCGGTGGGAAAATTACCGCGCCGCCGCCAAGGATCCCTCCGCCATCACATGGGATGAATTCGTGGAGGAGTTCCGCCGCTACCACATCCCGAGGCCACACCGAAGCGGAAGGCGGACGAGTTCCGCGAACTCCGCCAAGGCAACATGTCCGTGGAGGAATACACGTACCGCTTCATAGAGCCGGAACGCTATGCCCCCGAGGAGGTGGATAAAGACTCCAAAAGGCAAGAGATGTTCAAGAAGGGGCCGACTGGAACCGAGGACACCGCCGACTCCTCGCATTTACCCGGACTTTAATACCCTTATGAACATGGCAATCCTCACGGAAAGAGCAAAGGCCGAAGAAAAGAAGGAAAACAAGCGCAAATTCATGGAACATAAGGCCAAGCAACGCAAGAGCGGTCCCGGAGGCCGAGAAACTTTGGACACCCCATGTCCAGGTTCCAAGCTCCTATGCGATGCGAACCCAATCCCAAGCCACGAGCTCACAAGCCCCCCGCAGCCCGCCTCAAGCCCTCCTACAACCAGAATGCCATGAAGCCCCCGCGAACAACACCAACGGATCACTACCAACAACAACAACAACAACTCCCGAGTATGTTTCAACCGCCGAGAAACCGGCACTTCATCGCCAACCGCCCCTATGCTAAAAAGCCGACCACCACCACCTACTCCAACTCGGTGAACGGGCCAAGGCCACTTGCGTCGGAGCCAACCGCATGCCGGTGCGCAGCAACAACAACTTCGGCAACAACACCAAGAACCGGCGAGATGAGGCGGCCCCGGCGGTCATATGGACGCGCCGGGTGAATCACATCAATGCGTAGGAAGCACAGAAGCACAAGGCGTAGTACTCGGTGAGTTCCTCGGTCGGCTCGCTTTGGCTACCATACTATTCGATTCGGGAGCATCGCACTCATTTATATCCTCAAGCTTTGTGGAGAAGCATAGCATACCCACGGTACTACTCAAAGCACCCCTAATAACTCGAACGCCCGGAGGTGACATTAAGTGTCAACCGGGATGCCCCCGGTAAGGATTATTTTAAGTGGGGTAGAATTCCTAGCGGACTCGGTAGTACCGAAATCCAAGGGGATAGATGTGATCCTTGGTATGGACCGGTTAAGCCAACACCATGGCCTCATAAGTTGCGCCGATAAAGTAGTGCACCCGACCAACCCGGACGGGATACAAGTGACCCGCCACACCCGGGACACAGGCGGATATAATGGTTTTCAACATAGAGGCCAAGTCCATAGAGGATGTCCCAAGTAGTACGAGAATACCCGCATGTGTTCCCCGAAGAACTCCCCGGAATGCCACCGGACAGGGATATAGAGTTCGTAATCGACCTTATCCCCGGAACCTCTCCCATAGCCAAGAGACCCTATAGGATGGCAGCCCCCGAGTTGGAGAATTGAAGAAGCGGCTAGCGAGCTCCGGCCGAAGTGGGTTCATCGACCAAGTTCATCACCTTGGGGAGCCCCGGTGCTTTTCGTGGAGAAGAAGGATAAGAGCATGAGGATGTGTGTGGACTATCGCTCGCCGAATGAGGTCACCATTAAAAACAAGTACCCTCTTCCCGGGATAGATGACCCGTTTGACCACCGAAGGGAGCCAAGTACTTCTCGAAGGTGGATCTAAGATCGTGGTATCACCAACTCAAGATTAGGGAGAGTGACATCCCCAAGACCGCCTTTGTCACTCGCTACGGGCAATATGAGTTCACGGTGATGTCCTTTGGACTAACCAATGCACCGGCCTACTTCATGAACCTAATGAATAAGGTGTTCATGGAGGAACCGGACAAGTTTGTCGTGGTCTTCATTGACGACATACTTGTTTACTCCAAGAGCGTGGAGGAGCACGAACAACATCTTCGAGTAGTCTTTGGGAAAGTTGAGGGCACACAAGCTATATGCCAAGTTCGGCAAGTGTGAATTTTGACTAGAGAAAATATCCTTCCTTGGGCACATATTGACCGCGGAAGGAGTAGCCGTAGACCCCGGGAAAGTTGAGACGAAGCCTCCAACCGGCAAAGAACCAACCAACGTGAGTGAGATCGGGAGTTTCCTAGGTTTAGCGGGGTACTACGGAGATTTATCGAGGGATTCTCCAAGATCGCCCGGCCCATGACAGTAGCCGCTCAAGAAAGAGAAGTTTAACCGGACCGAGGCCTCGTGAAAGAAGTTTCCAAGAGTTGAAGAAGAGGTTGACCACGGCCCCGCGTGCTAACCCCCGCCGTACATTCAACGAGACTTTGTCGTGTATTGCGACGCCTCCCGACAAGGGTTGGGATGTGTTCTCATGCAAGATGGGAAGGTAGTGGCATATGCCTCCCGTCGGCTCAAACCCCATGAGCGGAACTATCCCACCCATGATCCGGAGTTTGCGGCCGTAGTGCATGCCCCGAAGATCCGGAGACACTATCCGATCGGGAACAAGTGTGAAATCTACACGGACCACAAGAGTCTAAAGTACATCTTCACTCGGCCCGACCTCGAACCTAAGGCGAGAGAAGATGGCTAGAGTTAGTCAAGGACTATAACCTAGAGATTCACTACCACCCGGAAAGGCCAATGTAGTAGCGGATGCCCTAAGCCGAAAACCTATGAGAAGGCGGCACCCAAGAGTGCCCGGTTGCAAGAGGAGATGGCCCGACTCAACTTACACATCGTCCCCCAAGGTTACGTCCGCCAGCTGAGCGTACAACCTACCCTGGAAGAGAAGATCCGGAAGGCCCAAGAAGCCGACGAGGATCTGATGAGGATCCGCAAGCATACCGAGAGAACAAGGCCCCCGACTTCGGGTAGATGACCAAGGCACCTTGTGGTACAAAAACGGGGATATGCGTGCCCGAAGGTGGAGATTTCCGACAAACCATCCCGGATGAGGCACACAACTCAAAGCATACTCCATTCACCTAGGATCCACCAAGATGTACATGGACTTAAAGCGTAAGTACCGGTGGAATGGGATGAAGGCGGACATTGCACGGTTCGTCGCCCACCGTGACACTTGTCGAGGATCAAAGCCGAACATCGAAGCCGGCAGGATCGTTGCAACCTTTACCAATCCCGCATGGAAGTGGGACGAGATAGGTATGGACTTCATAGTAGGGTTGCCAAGGACTCAGAAGGGACATGACTCCATATGGGTGATCGTGGACCGACTCACTAAAGTCGCTCACTTTCTACCCGTACGGACCACTTATGGTGGAGAGAAATTGGCGAAACTCTACATAGAAAATATAGTGAAGCTGCATGGAGTACCTAGCAAAATAGTCTCAGATAGAGGGACCCAGTTCACCTCTAGGTTCTGGAAAAGCCTGCACAAAGCCATGGGCACCAAGCTAGACTTCAGCTCGGATACCACCCACGTACGGACGGGCGGGCGGGCACCGAAAGGGTGAATCAAATTTTGGAAGATATGTTGAGAGCATGCGTCCTCACCTACGGCAAGGATTGGGAGCAGAGCCTGCCATACGCAGAATTTTCCTACAACAACGGCTACCAAGCAAGTCTGGGAATGTCGCCATTCGAAGCACTATACGGGAGAAAATGCGGACACCCCCGATGTGGTCGAAGTAGGGAGAGCGTGCCCCCGGTGGGGCCCGCACTTATAAAGGAAGCCGAGGAGCGAGTAGCCGATATCCGAGAAAAGTTGAAAGCCGCCCGGGCCCGACGAAGAGCTACGCGGACAAGAAGAGGCGAGAAGCGAGCTTCAATACGAGAGACTTCGTCTACCTCAAGGTTTCACCCATCCGTGGGACTCGGAGGTTCCAAGTACACGGGAAGTTGGCCCCTCGGTACATCGGCCCGTATAAAGTACTCAAGAGAGTCGGAGCGGTAGCGTATCGGCCGGGAGCTACCCGAGGAAATGGCGTATATACACCCGCATTCCACATCTCTCGCATACGCCGTGTTTGAAGGTTCTCGGAAGAAAAGCGAGTACCGGGGGAGACCATCGATCTACGGCCCGCACCTTAGGTACCGGGAGGTGCCCGTCAAGATCTTAGACACCGTGGTCAAGCGGACAAGAACGACCGAAGTACGGGTATGCGAGTCCAATGGAGTAGACATGGGGTGGAATAAGCTACGTGGGAACGAGAGGATGCGCCGAGGAAAGAATTCCCCCACCTATTCGAGACTTAGCCGAATCTCGAGGACGAGATTCATTTTAAGTGGGGTAGGTTGTAACGCCCGCGTTTTTAGCTCTAAATAAATCACCTACTAAATCATGCGTAATTTCAAAAACCGATCCGCCGAGCTCAATTACCATTCAAATCCTAGCCACCGCTCTCTCTCTCTCTCTCTCTCTCTCCCTCTCTCTCTCCCCGACGCGCGTGCCGCGATTCCCCGCCGGCACCGCACCTCGGCCGCACCCCCCCGCGCGCCTTCCCAACGCCGCGGTCGGCCACCGGCCGGAATCCCGCGCACGCCGCGGTCCCGCCGGCCGGTCCGCCTCTCCATCACCGCCGGCCCGAAAATCACGCCGACATCCCGTAAATCGGAAAGCCCCGCAAAACCCTCCCCTAACTTCCCTAACAATTTTCCAAATTTTCTAGACTTTTCCCAATTTCCTTTCCTCTCTTTTTCCTATTTTTCTTTCCAATTTCTTCCTTTCCTTTCTTTTCCTTTTTCCTTTTCTTTCTTTTCTTCTTTTCTTTCCCTTTCTTCCTTCTCTCTTTCTTCTTCCCCTCGCTCCTCCTCCCCGGCCGCGCGCCCGCCGCCCCCCTCCCCCGCGGCCGGGACACGCGCGCGCGACGCCGTGCCCCCGCGCCCCGGCGCCGTTGACGACCCACACGCCTCCGGCCCACGCGCCCGTGCCCGACCACGCCGGCTCCCCCCCTCCCCTCCGAGCACGCCACCGCCACGCCCGCACCGGCGCCGCACGCCGCCCGGCCCCGCGCCGCCGGCCGGAGCCCGGACCGAGCCGACACGCGACGACCCGACGCACCGCCTTCGCCACCACCGCACGCCACCCCGGCCCCGCGACGCGACCGCACACCACCATTACTCCGCCCGCCCAACCACCACACCCGCCGCCCCCGCCACCGGCCACCCCGCGCTCGGCCCCCGCCGGACCGCCACCCCTCACCACCACCGCAGACGCCGCCCGCTCCGCCCCTAGACGCGCCGCAGCCAGTTGACCCGCCGAGCCGTCCCGTCGTTCGGTTGCCGCGAAGCCCGCCGGGACATCGAGAAGCCGCGCGAGCTCGCCGGCGGCCCTCCCGCCGGAAATATCTCCCCTCCCCGAACCGCCTCGGCCGCCTATTTAAGGACGGCACCACCACCACCTCGCCGCACCAAACCAAAATCAAGCACCCCCGAGCCCGCTTCCCGAGCACCGCCGCGCCGCCACCCGCAGCACCGCCGCCGCCCTCTCGCTCTCCCGGTGGAGCCGCCTCCACCGTGCACAATAGCCCAAGGTGAGCACGGGGGTAGGATCCCCCTCGCCCCCTCTTCCTTTTTCCCTTATCCCCGGCCGCCGCCGCGGCCGGAATCGCCGGGCGCCCCCCCCCCGCCCGGCCGGCCATGGCCACGCCCCCTCTCGTTCGATTCGAAGGGGAGGGGGAGAAGATGGCATTTTTGCCAAAGACCCCCCTGTTTCCCCTCTATTCCCTCAAACCGAGCCCCATTATTCTCTCTCTCTTTACTCTTTCCAATTAAGCCCTAGATCAATAACTAATTAAAGATTAAACACTGTTATACCCTAAAATAATTCATAAAGAGACTCTAACCTAGTTTATATTAGCACAATCACCCCTTTTACCATTAGTAGGAATTGCTAATAGGTCCTTAAAACCTATACCCCCTGTGACCCGACATTTTGCGGTAGACCCGGACCTCACACCACTAAACCACCCCTCCCCTAGGGTTTATAAATACCCCCTCTCCGCTTACCTTCCCCTCCCCGAGCTCGGCCGGAAACGTGTGTGCTAATATTGCTTGCTCGCTTGTGTATGCCATAGCCGACGGAGTAGACGAAGTAAGGTACCCCGAGACGGAGATCGAAGCCGACTACCGCGAGCAGGAGCCCGAGGCCCCAAACGCCGAGCCGACACTCCCCGAAGACTTCGAAGACGGCAAGTTCAATCTCCCCCTTTGATGCATGCTTCCGTCGTAGTTTTATAAATATACCCTATACCCGTTTTATAAATTGCATATTGTTTTACTGCAAAACATGGTAGGATAGCCACCCTTGATTGCTATGATTGAACCTTGTTTTGGCCTAAACGAGTGCTTTAAAAATGTGTGTGTGCTTTCAAAATGTGTGAGTGCTTTAAAAACAAAAAGGGGATATGTTTCGAAAATGATTAAAGAACTCGGGTAGACGGGATGGACGTGTGTGTCGGGAGTATGGGTGAGCTCGTACCGTGTGGTTGAGCGTGTTGGGAGTTGTCCATCTTGTCGGTTAAGGACCGGGTTGCGTGACATCTCACCCGACCCAAATTATCGTACAACCACTTGACCGTTGTATGTGGCAACGGCTTAGCATAAACCCCACTAGTTAATCTACTTGCCATCCGGTGTGCGGGTGAGCAGCGGGAGACCAAGGAGTAGGGGTACGCTCCGTGTGAGGTACGCCCCGGTTATGTGGTATGACCCCTTGGTTGCTTCCGTGGTGGCTCGTAGTGTTAGCTAAGGTGGGTAATGGCTTTGATAGGATCCGTACCGCACTAAGGTGTCCGTGTGACGCGTACCCTACTTGTGGGTAAAGATGTACAACCTCTGCAGTGTCAAACCTATTCGAATAGCCGTGTCCACGCGTATTGGACGAGTCACGGTGTGGTCACAAAAACTAGTGTTTGGGATGGGAAGTTTTCCGGCGTGAGTTGTTTTCTCGGGTGAAGAGTGTGGCCGTGTGCACGGGCTACGACGGACGGGAAGTCCGTAGTTCCACGATGGTTTCCCCGAACCGTTGAGTTACTTGGGTTATGAAAATGTTTTGTGAAAACCTTTTGAAATGAACCCCCGCATGTGTAAGTTTGCAAAATGAACCTTAACCCGATCCTTGTTATACCTTATGCATGATTCTCGTTTATAAGCCCCTCCGTGGGTGGGGTTGGATTTGCCGAGTACGTATGTGCTCACCCTTGTTTTACTAACTATTTTACGGAGGAGGATCCCGATTACATACCCAAAGACGTTGAGTAGGTCGTGCCCTACACCCAACCGTGCTCGTGTACCCGGGGCCCTACCGAAAGCTTCCATGGTGTGGTACTCCGAAGAGGCTATGGAAGCCTTTGCTATTGTAGTGTGGTCGCTAGCGTTTGTGTTGTTCCTTGTAGCGTTGGCACTACCGTGCCCTTTGTGTCGCCGTGATGTAAAAGATCGATTCCACCTCGTTGTAATAAATGTGTTACCAGCCTCCCGGGACCGGTATTTGTGTCACATTTAGTCACCTCTCGATGAGGGGACGCTTCATTTAAGGAGCAAAATCTCAAAAAGGAAGAAAAGGGTCGGTACTACCGAGGGCGTGCTCGGTTCTACCGATAAGGACTCTCTCGTTGAATTTTATTAGGATCTTCGGTTCTACCGAGGGTGGGTCGAAAAAACCGATAAGGGCTCTCTCGGCTCGACCGGCGGTGGTCACCGGCTCGACGGTGCCGTCACCGGTTGACCGGTGACGCCCGGCGTCAGCCCGTGGGGCCACGAGAAAAGGAATCATCTTTTACCCCCCTTCCTTCTCTCTCCTCTATCATTCACCCTCCTTCGACCTCAAACCGTGAGCACACCCCCCTCTCTTCTCTCCTTCATCTCTCTCAAAATCCATGGTGGTTTGAAGATTGAACCAAGGAAAGGCCTCAAGATTGGAAGCAAAAGGATCTCCCAAGGCTCCTCTTCACTTTCCCCTTCAAGTTTCTTGGATTCAACTCGAGTTCCACTCTCCAAAGGTATTCAAACCTTTCTTTTGCCCGATCTCCTCACATGGTGCAAAGTTTTGAATTTCCTTTGGTAGAACATCTTCTCGAGATCACCTAGAAGACATTCCTATAGATCCACAACGTTTTGTTGAACACATTGTGAGAAATCACGAATTGGGGTCGGACGGCCTTCACCGGTCCGACCGGTGGTCGTCCACCGGTCGGACCGGTGGCTCATGTCCACCCCCAAATTGTGTTTTCTTCTTGTTTTTCAACACATATCTATTCTAGGATGTCTTTTGTTCATCTAGACCAAATCTTAGATTGATAGCTGCTCAGATTGAATGTGGGAGCAATTGGCTCTGTTCTGGGTGGCACCGGTCTGACCGGTGCCCCTCACCGGTCTGACCGGTGTGGCCCAGAACAGACCCAATTGTTCTGAACTTTCAAGAATCAATTCCATATCAATTCAATCTTTTTCCTAGAGTCTTATGCAATCTTGTCATCCTATTTGTGACTCAGGACAGCAGCTATGGTACGGGAAAAGGAAGGGGCAAAGAAAAGAAGAGAAGAAGTGCTCACTCGCCGAGGAGCTATCCCCGGTGATTTTGGGGAAGGGGCCAGCACCGTCAACATCAGCGGCAAGAGGTTGAGACACCGCTCAGCTCAAGAAAGTGTTGAGGATCCCGACTTAGGAGGTGACACCGGAACTAGCAGCGATGACAATGTCGAGGATGAGACCTTTCCGGGTCAGTTTGAGCTGAGGGGGCACCAGGAGGCTGGGTCGGACAGCGATGAGGATGAGGATGAGGATGAGGAGGATGAGGAAGGGGATGTGGATGCCATGGACGAGGATGACGATGACCAGGGTAGATTGAGGATCATGCCACCCACTTACATTTACCCCCGACGGGCCGTGAAGTACCACGGGCCGGCATGACCAAGGCCCTAAAGAAGCTAAGGGACAAGAACCCATATGAGGAGGGCAAGATCGCGTCGGATCCGAGGTTTTGGGCTAAGTTTCAAAGCAAGATTACTATGCTACGGTGATTATAAAGAAGCCCAAAATCACTCACAAGGCACAATATGTGGATTGGGAGCACATGGCTAGGAAAGGAGACCCTATATTTGATGAAGTCATTAGCAACTGTGAGAGGCAAAGGGTGAAGACACTTATGGGGTTCCGACAGATTGGAACAAGGAGATAATCGCCCGAGCTCTTTGCCACGGTGCACTTTGGTCACATTGAGACCGATAGGGCTATGACTTGGATGACCAATGGCCAGAAGTACTCTATCACGTTCCATAGATTTTTGAGGTGCTTTGGGATCATGGCAGGAGATGGGGAGTTGAGGAAGCTCCATGATGAGGGAGAGCTGGAGAAGGATGCTTTGCATGTGATGTACCCTCGTGGTGAGCATGCCAACTATGGGAAGGTGAAGAACCTCTACACCTACTTTGCTGTCCTAAATAGGCTCCTTAGGGTGTCTATTACACCTAGAGATGGAAACCCCTCAGAAATCACAAAGTTCCGGAAAAACTTGATGGTTGCTTTAAGGCCGCTAGCCCAATGGCTAGTTTTTCGAACACCGGTCCGACCGGTGTGAGGCACCGGTCCGACCGGTGCTGCCCGGGACTAACGGCTAGTTTTCTCCTTTGAGGGGTATAAATACCCCAAACCTTCTTCAAGTGAGGGTTGCTGTTCCTAGTGAGTTTGCTGAGGTCCCAAGCCATTTCTAACTAGCTCTAAGCCTTAGTGGCTCTCCCCAACCATCTCTTTGTGAGATTTGTGGATTCAACCCATCATCTTTGTGTTGGGTTGAGGAAGTGAGCTTAAGAGTGACTTTGTGAGCTAACAAGAGCAATTTCCATAGCTTGAGCACTTTGGTTTCGCGTCTACAAACTTTGAAGCATTTGTTACTCTTGGAGGTTTGCCTCCTAGACGGCTAGGTGTCGCCGGCTAGCTCCCAAGGTTGTGGTGAGCAGCGGGAAGTTTGTGAGGGCTGCGATCTTGCCTCTTCGTGGAAAAGATCACCTTAGTGGAAAGGAGGAAAGTGGTTGAAAGAGACCCGGCTTGTTGTGGGAATTGTCCCTTACAAGCTCCTCAACGGAGACGTAGCCATTCCTCAGTGGGTGGTGAACTTCGGGAAACAAATCCTTGCTTCTTCGTGTGGTTCGACTCTCTAAGTTGTTCATTCTAGCATATTACATTTGCTTCCGCTTCGATCTACTTGAGTGTGTTACTTGTGTGTGCGGGGCTCCTTACTCGCTTATGATCATCTACAAAGGCCACACCCCGAGTTTGGTTCGTGTTAGAAGCCTAGAGGTGCTTGAAGTTATTTTTGCGGTGTTCTCTCGTGCTACACCGGCTCCGACCGGTGAGGCGCACCGGTCCGACCGGTGTCACCCGTGAAGACCAAAGGCTTGATTGGTCCGACGGCCATCACCACCGGCTCGACCGGTGGAGCACTGTCAGCTCAAGAGTTTGGGGAGAAAAAGTTTTATTTGGTCGTCACGCCTATTCACCCCCCTCTAGGCGACATCAAGGTCCTTTCAGGCACGCGGTGGGCGCTCTGGCGCGTCGCGACGTCGCGACGCGGCGTCGTGCCAACACAAAATGTGTTGACTTAGGCGACATCGACTGAGTTTTTCTCCCAAAATTTGAACTGAAGTGCACTGAGTGATGAATAGGAAAGTTGTAGATCTCATTACCGTCTACAACTTTTACAAAGGCTCTAGGGTGTTTTTCTCCACGGATTTTGCATAAATTGCCGACAAACATTTAATGCCGCCATGGTTCGGTGAACAGGAGGTACTGCCAGTTGACCAGGTTTTTCACCAATTTCCACTCAAAATTGGAAATGACAATCTACATGAAAGTTGTGTCCCTCTACAAGCTGGACAACTTTCATAAAGGTAGATTTTGAAGTATTTAGGTGAAATTTGGAGAACGCGGTAAAAGTTCCAGACGACATTCGCCGACGTCAATGGTTAAGCCCGGTTTGACCGTGTCTTTGACCAAGGGTTGACCACGGGTGTGTGTAGACTTGGTCAAGGGGTTCAATAGGGTTCATTGGCGAGGTTTTCGAGGTGATGACCCAGGTTGACCTAGGTTTGACCGCTGTCGGCTGGTTTGACTCGGCTGATTCGATCATTAGCATTAATAATACTAATAAAAAACCTGGGGTGTCACAGCCTACCCCCCTTAAGAAGAATCTCGTCCCGAGATTCAAAATTCCAAGGACAAGATAGGGAATTAGGGAAGTGGTCCTCTAAGATTTTCTGAAATTACTTCGAGGGAGCAAACACGATGGGATTATTGGTCAAAGAGTATAACCACCATCGGTCCAAGATTAGCCCATAAGAGTAATCAAAGGCGACAAGTAATGGAAAGCTTTTGCACGGAGTTTACTTGCAGATGCAAGCGGAAAGTATAGAGATAAATTGGTATAGGATATTCCGAACGATCTTGTTCACATGTTAATTAGTTTGCAACCTTAGGTGGCATTGCCGTGCCACTATGGTGCAATGCTTTTCAAAATTGATGTGATGCACATGTTTATGGACACACGATGCATATGCTCATGTAGTGTGGGGCTTATGATGCATGTTAGCATGACTCGGTTACCCACCAAATGAGTTAGTGATTGAGAGGACAATCACAGGTTGAGAAGGAGTATGCGTGCCGAGTCGCATTCTCACAACCATGATACCTAGCGCACACCTACTGGCCATCGTATGGCTGCAGCACATATGATGCCCTAGGTTCTGTCACGGCACCTTTAGTTATGGGATAACAACGTCACCAAACACAAAGGATTGAGTGGGAGATATTGAAACACTCCCCGTGTATGCATGTTAGTTCACCCAAGGTTCCCAAATGCACATGCTATGCAAATGCATGCTCAAGAAGGGACATAATTATGTATATATTTTTCAAAAGGTTGCGAGCAAGACCAAGAGGAATAAGATCATGATTGAAAGTTCGAAGTAACCAGGACAAGGATATCAATACTAAGAATATCTTAGCATTTCAACATGTCTGAGGACAAGGGGTTGGAGGGAATACTAGGCGATGTAGATAACATGTTGACAGGAGAAAGTTGCCACTGAAGGTTCAAGTCTAATATCAAGACATTCCCACTGACATGGTAGAATAGCAAAAGTTCCCCTCTCATGCTGGGTAATGCTGGGTAGTCATATGTACAAAGGCGCATTTGTATGTTAGAACTCGAAGCGAGCACACATACATAATGACATAGAGTTCTGGCGGTTGTGAACAAAAATTTCATAACCATAAATCCAGAACCCCAAAAACTTTTCCCCAGTTTTCCGGCTACTACAACGGTTCTTTTACACACTTTTGGTTTCAAATGTTGAGCTAGATCAAGGATACAAATGGAAGGATGCAAGTTCAGACGTGCCTAGAAAGGTGTAACCAAGCCGAAAGAAGCTATGATCGGAAACGGCAACTAAGAGCTAGCCTGAGCAAGGAGCAAATATTTTCAGCATACCGGTTTCATTAATCTTTAGCACATGGCAAAAAACAAGGTGAACAAGCTTTTTCAAAATTTTGGCAGCACGACAGCTAAGCATAAGAGGTACCCTAGTTTATAAAAAGCACACACTAGCAAAATCTTCCTTAGAGAGCACATAGAAGTTCTGTTTTGGGTCCATTTTAGTATCTTTCGATTTTTAATATGCATGCAAGACGTCATATTCGACCTCACATGGCAATTAAGCCAAAATCAAAGTTAGTGCCGGTGGCAAGGCTTTTATTCGTCTCTCCCTATAATATCTAGTCGAGAGCTATACGGTACTCGGTTAACGACTAACGAAGCGCTGTTATGTACCTACAGAAAACGAACCTTTCATGCCAGCACGTCACGAAAACGTCCACATACATTACCGTTAGCTATAGAAACGGCATCCATGCATTAAGCCACTGCATGGACAGCGTCCAACCTCGGACACTCTCCATTTGAATGGAGTGTATCCTTGCCTCACATATTCCACATGCGGAATGCACACGAATGGCAAAGCGTGGCGACACACAACTCACAACCAGACGCGAAGATGGGATCCGTGGAATGGATCACTCCATCGACCCTCGCAATTCCCGTGATGCGGTATAGCACACGTATAAAACACGTGGATCATCTAGTTTGGTTGTGCAAGAAAGTAAGTCTGACATAAAGTAATGTGCTGGGAGTTAGCAAAATAAACCATAGGTTAAATAAGCCACCTGAAAGAACCCAAAAATTCCCTCTAGGGCCTCTCGGTCTAGTTTATCCTTAGCGGACCAACGTGTTTTGGAAAATCAGACAATCTTGGCAAATTTTATTCAAAAACCAGTGATTAAGGTTATTAATTAATCTCTGGTGCATATAATTGCTCTGATGCCAACTGTGACAACCCGCCCAGGAAAATACCGTACTATCGCCTAAACCAATCCACTTTGGTCAATAAGCGATAATAAAGTATCATCCTGTCGTCAGTCGCCGGGTTAACGCCCGGTAAATCACTTGAATAGCAACAAGGATCGACATATATGCATTAAAACTCACTCGAAGGCGAGTCTAGAGATACAACATCATTAACATCCAAATTTGTACCTCGAAAGGTTTAATTATTACAAACTGAAGTTTTTGTCACCATGATGTAGTTCAGTGTTTTCGAAACAGCGGAATTTAACTAAGCGGAAAGCGGAAACACCACGGGAGGCCAGCCATGATGCCTTCAGTCGTCATCTTCCACCCACTCCAGCTCCCAGCCGGGCGGGATCTCTCCGGGCCACACATCACCGAAAGCATTACCTGGATCAACATATTATAGCAAGGCTGAGTATACTAATTGTCGGTGCGGAATGTAGTCCCGACACTAACTAGTAATAAGCGCTGAGGAATGTCTCTCAATGGTCGGTGCTAAGAAACTAAGGACACTTGGTTTATCCTTGTTCCGGCCGCGGCCGTACGTCCAGCAGGGGTGTGCTCGAGGCACTATATTGCTTCACACCAGGGTGCTTGTAGTGGGGCGGCTACAAGCGAGGCGGGAGAGGAGGCGTGGCCTCCAAGTCCCAAGAGGGGTGATTGAGGCGAGTGCCAATATCGTGGGGAAAGCGGAAAGCGTGTTTACGATCACTATCCGTTGTTCCGTGTCTGGTGTCTTGTGTCCCGTCCCCCCGCGGCGAGGGGGATCACCTTCCTTTTATAGACCAAGGAGAGGGTGATTTACAGGCATGCCGCACTATTTAGCTACGTTTAATGGTATGGCATACAGTGCCGGGAAGTTGACTGTTGTCCTGGCGAATCTCGCTTCAGTCATGTCGTGGCGTGCCCTGTACTTGAACACGGGCGGCCTCGAGGGTGGAAGCGTAGTGGTTGACCGGGGCGTCTCCAGGCGGGCTCGAGGGAGCCGTTGACGGCGATCCGTACGGGGTGCAGTGGTAGGTGTGGCAGCGTTCCGTCCGCGCGTGCTCAACAGTGTCGGAGTGGTTGTAGCAGTGCACGGCGTGGCACTGCAGGGACGGGGATGGCCGCACAGAACTGACAGCGATGGGGATGGCGCTCCCGTCGGCCTGACGTCACGGTTTGACCCTGCGGAGTCACGAGAAGAGGGTTCGAGGGTGGGACCGGCTCCCCTTCGAGGGCGCGGCACGTTAGCCGTACTAAAGTGGGCGGTACAGTGTCACGGAGCTGACACCGGCCTCGTCGCACAGTCCCCCACAGTGGCGGGGATGGGCTCCCCCTAGGGAGTTGGCGGAACAGCGCCGGGGCGTGATTCCCAGGCGCGTGATGGCGCGGCTCTGCCGAGTCAGAGCATTAAATGCTGGTACCCGCGTGCGGGAGTAGGTGCGCTCGTGAGGGAGCCTCGGGCGAGGCGGAGCCCGCTCGAGGGAGGCAGGGACCCTTGAGCGAGGCGGAACCCACTCGAGGGGGCGCCTTGTTAGGCCACTTTGGTGGGCCGCGGGGCCACCGCAGCGTGGGCCGTGCCGTGTGTGCGTGCTTAGGTTAGAGGTGTGTTTTGTTTTGTTTTTTGCAGGTTTTAAGCAGGATTCCCCCGGTTTTTTAGGGGACCCTCAGGGCTGTCCCCGACAGTAGCCCCCGAGCATCTGTGGGTGTGCCGGCCAGGCTCCCGCACATGCTGAAGCCTACTGATAGGACGTTCCCCCCTGGTTGCAAATGCCTTCCGCGGGGCCGCGTCAGCGGACCCGCGGGTCTAGCCCCCGAAGCCCTGCAGGAGTGTGGGCGCTCCTGCAGGGGTTTTACCACGGAATCTCGTCAGTGGGCATGGTATGTGTTCCAACCGGTATCGGCACTGTTTCAGTCGGCTTCGGTGACGCGCGCGCGACTGGCACCATTCGCGTCCGGTGCATCCCAGGAGGTGTAGCCATGCGGCGAGCCCCCGAGCCTGGGCCCATTCGAGGCGATCGGGGCGAGCTCTTCGTCTTGTTTTAAACGCGCCCTCGCCGTCCCTCCGCGGGACGGAGGGTGAGGTTTCCACAACCCCCATCGATCGGGTCGCGGATCGCGGATTCCTCGTTGAGCTGTTAGCGGGCGGTTCAGGTGGACGCCCATGCCCCGTTCGATAAGGGTAGGCTCGTGGTCCGGAGACTCGTCCATTAAAGCGCTTGCGTGGGTTTGCTAGGTGGGACTCGGTCCCATTCGCTAGGGACCGAGGGCGCGGAAGCTCTCCCTCGGTGGGATCCCCCCGGCTAGCGCCCCCGCCGGCTCTCGAACACGACATGTGGGGCACCCTCGAGCCGGTGGGCTCAAGGAAAGGCTCGATTGCGCGCGCCCTCGTCGTCCCTGACTCTGGTGATCTGGGGCACCTGTTCGAACCCGTCGAGGGTCAGGTTTCGAACCCCTGATCAGTAGGGCCGTGCGGGGTAGCAGCGGAGTGCTCCCGTCTTTTCACATCTGCAGGTTTCGGGAGTTCTTGGTCGTGCCGGCCCTCGAACCGCTGATTAGTAATTTCTGTAGATCGAGGGCACTTGTGGCGCCCGTTTATTTCGAACGGGCTTCAAGGCCACTTGTCAGTATTCGCACCCTTCGAGGGTCGGTCTTATTTGAGCCTGGGGATCGGGCCGCTCGAGGGTCTTCCTTACTTGGTAAGGGACCGGGCCATTTAATGCTCGCAGTCGCGGCTATAGTCGTGCCTGCAGGTGCACCTCTTCAGGCGCTGCGGCCGAGCGCGTAGTTGGCGGCGTGGGCGAAGTGGGCAGACGGATGTGACCGCCTGCCGCGATCCTCCGGTTACCGCGCCGTGATGATGGCGTACGTGCAGTCGTGCGGCCGCAGCGGTCGTGGTGGGCCCCGCTCGTCAGTGAGGGAATATTTCACCTGCAGTTAATGCGCGCGGGGCGTGCGCTCCGGAGAGCACGCTCCGCGGTCTATAAATCCAATAGGCGGAGGAGGGGCGGTTTTTTACCTTTGCACTTAGCATTTACCATACCTACCTCTCGCACTCCAGCCCCCGAGCCGTTCTTGCCTTTGCGCCTCTGCTCTTGGAGCCACTCTTGCTTCCCGTTCCTCATTCCCCCGCCCATTCGTATGGCCCCCAGCAGCGCATCACCATCATCGACCCGCCGGCGTGGGAGCGCTCGACGGCGATGACGCTGTCTCTCAATCTGCTGGTGTCCGGCGGTCAGCTGGCGGCGAATGTGGATGGGCAGCCCGCGGAGTGGATCATGCCGTCGGAGAGGGACCGAGTTCCCAACCCACCGTACGACTACATCGTCAGCTTCATCCGCTTCCACGAGCGCGGCTTCGCGGCGCCGGCGAGCCGCTTCATGCGGGGTCTGTGCTACCACTACAGCGTGGAGCTGCACAACTTCACGCCGAACGCGATCTCGCAGGCGGCCACGTTCGTTGGCGTCTGCGAAGGCTTCCTGGGGATCCCGGTAAATTGGGATCTCTGGGTCCACCTCTTCCGCGCGAAATTGCATACGCTATCCACGACGGAGCCGAGGACTCGCCGCGTGGCGCGCGCCGGTGGCTTGGCGCTCGCGTTGCGGAGCTCGCGCAGGGAGGAGTACATCCCCTGCACGATGACCTCCAACAACGTGGACGGGAGCGGGGGTGGTTCTACCTCCGCAACGCCGACCCCGGCCTCCCCCTACACCCCGCAAGGTGCGAGGGAGAAGGCCGCCTCCTGGTACCACGGGGTATCTCTGCCTTCGCACCAGGCGCGGTTGGACTCGCTCCTGGACGCGTTGAAGAACCTGGCGGACCACGGGCTGACCGCGGGATGCGTCCTCGCCAACCTCCACCACCGGCGGATCGTCCCCCTGATGGAGAGGCGGCTCCGCATCTTTGAGATGAGCGAGGACGCGGACCCCATTGCGCTGGCGGAGTCGCGGCTGCTGCGGGACCCCTTCCCATGGCCGTACGCGGCCACCCGGGCGTGGCGTGCCATCGACCTCAGGCCGGGGCGTTGTGATTACGCATCCCTGTGGGCATTCATCATGCTCCCCGTCGGCCAATTGGTGAGTGGATTTCTTGATTTCCTTTCTCGTTCTGCCAGTTTTTGGGCTTCCGGCGCATTTTAAGACTTCGCTTGATCCCCGCAGATGGTGCGCGTGAACGCCGCGCGGTCCGACCCGCCCACGCCCCGGTCTCGCGCGCTCGCGCGTGTGGCGCAACGGCGGGAGCGAGAAGCGGGTGGATCGTAGGAGAGAGCGGAACGCGCGACGGCAGGAGCGTCGGGAGCAGAGGAGCGAGGAGTTCCGGCTGCGCGAGCAGCAGGGACTTTCCTCACCCGGGACAAAGGAGTACTCGTCATCGAACGAGGAGGAGGATGAAGAAGAAGATAGGGGGCAAGTTCTCCCCGACAGGTGGGAGCCTGCACCCCCGTCACCGGAGCCGACTCCGGTGGCAAGAGAACCATCGCCTGGGGCAGGCGCAGGGGCGCCCGCCACCAGGCAGTCTACGACGGAGGCGGCATGAGCCACGGAGGCGCCGGCGCGCGCCACGGAGGTGCCGGTACGCGCGGTGGAGGCGCCCGCGCGCGCGGCGGAGCCCGCGCGTGTGGTGGAGGCGGCAAGAGGAGCGGCGGTGGGCGCGGCGGCCGCGCCCGCAATGTCAGCGGGGACCTCGAGGAAGAGGAATCAGGCCTTCTCCTCCTTGAGGTAAGGAGCTGCTTTTCGAGGGGTCGCGTGCTCGACGGGCGGGGATATGACACTCTGTTTTTCGTGTTTTGCAGGGTGGCGCCAACCGTGCCCCCCTCGCACCGGCCAAGGTGTTGAGGGCGGAAGCGTCCGTCCCTACCAGGCGGCGCTCGTCAAGGGCGCCGCGGGTGGGCGCCAACACGGCGGCAACAGGGAGGTGGGGCCTCGCAAGGCGCCGGCCGAGGCCTCGGGGCCGCGGCGGCGGCGACAACCGCGGAGCCGCGGTAGGCGGCGGCGGAGGCGCGACAGGAGCCGACCGTGGCCGAGGCGCGGCCGGTGGCGGAGGCGCGGCCGCGCGGCGCCGGTCGTGGTGGCGCCGCCGGCGTTGTCGGCCGCGAGCGCGTCCGGCGTCCGCGGCCGCCGGGACGTTCCCGGAGGTGGAGGTCGGCCGCACCGCGGCGGGGAGCCCGCCGGCCGCGGTCGCGCGGCCCGAGGCGGAGGTTGCCGCGCCGCCGCAGGAGCCCGCCCTTGCCGGCAGCTCCCAGGCAACGGCGGTGGAGATTCCCGACGATGATGCCCCACCGCCTGGGTGGGACCAGTGGGGAAGCCTACCCGCACCAGACCCCGAGCCCTAGGCGGGGGCACTCGTCAGACAGTGGGATGGCCATATGGTGGCCAGGGGCTCGAGGCACGGTGCCGAGGTCTCTTCATCCCACGCCGCCCCCTAGCTTGAGCGATCCAGCAGCGGGCGCAGGGCAGGGGCAAGAGCACGCCGGTGCGCCATTCCCCCTCTTCACCGACGCCCAAGAGGAGCAGCAGCTGTGTGAGGAGCTGCGCGGCCATGGCGCTTCGCTCAACCGAGCGTTGAACGAGGCGCTGCAAATCCACGGCGGCCCGGCGTGGCGCGTTTTTCAGGTATGTTGCCGTCGGCTAGGTTGTTGCCTTTTTCCTTATTCAGTCGTCTTCGTGTTTGTTTTTCACCGCGCGATGCTCACTGGTCTCCGTCTGTTGGTTGCAGGAGCTGGAGCTCCGCGCCCACGACAGGTATGGCGCTCTCGACCAGATGAGTGCTGAGCCCCGCCAGCTCCGGGAGCAGCGCGACGCTCTCGATGCCCTCGCCGAGGCCCTGCGTGACCAGCTCTTGGAGCTGGAGGGGCAATCCGCGGCGCGCCCTTCTGCCATTGAGCGGATTCGCACGACCCTCATCGACCGGGACGAGGCGCTGTAGCAGGCGAGAGGGGACCTGGAGAGGGCACGCACCGTCGCGGCTAACTGGGAGGCAGAGGTGGTCTCCGTCCGGACCCAGAACCGGGAGGTCCGCGCGGAGCTCGCGGAGGCGCGGTCCCAGCGAAGCCAGGCCGAGGAGAGGGTGTGGGAGGCCGAGCAGAGGGCCAAGGAGGCTAAGGAATTGAGGGCCGCCCTTGCCGCCAAGGCCGCCGCGGTCGCCGTGGCGGAGGAGCGGCTCCGGCGAGGAGCGTGCCGCCCGCCAAGGGGCCGAGGGTCAGCTCCAGCAGGAGCGTGCCGCCCTTGTTGAGGCCAGGTCGGCGCTCGAGCGGGAGCGCACTGCACTCGCAGGGGCGCAGGCGTCACTGAAGGAGCGTGAAGACGAGCTCTCGAAGCTCAACGGGGAGCTGATCGCCCTCAGCATCTCGCACGAGGACCAGCGCCGGTCCCTCGAGGAGCAGAGCGCCACAGTCTCAAACCTGTAGCAGGCGGTCGAGGTCGAGCGCCAGGCTCTCGAGGTGGAGAGGAAGCAGGTCGAAGGTGAGTCACCGTTTCTTTCTTTGTTTTGCTGATCTTCCCTTCAGGGGTTTGTTCCCTTCTTGATTTCTTTTGCTTGTGGCACTCAGGCCTGCGCACCGCGTTGGGGCACGCGACCAATCGGGCCGAGACGCTGCAGGCTGCCTACGACTCCTCCGAGCGGGAGCTGGTAGAGCTGCGCGCCGCGGCCCTCGATACCGCCGGGCGGTCGAAGAGGGAGAGGCGCGAGGCCGGAAGCTCGCCGGCCGGCCGTCCGCGCGCCCTTGGTGGACATGTCTCGAGGCGCATGCGCCGCGCGCTTCACCCCGGGCGTCCGAAGGCCCTCGGCGTGGTGCGATCCCACTACGAGGTGAACTTCGAGGCTGTGGCGTCGGTCTACGTCGTCCCGGAGGGCGTCGAGGACGAGGTGGCGATGGAGCAAGGGGATGCACTTGCCGCTGATGCTGCCGAGACGCTCACCGAGGACTTCCTGGAGTTCCTGTTCCCGGACGCTGTTGACGCCGACGCGCCTGAAGCCTGAAGATCGCTGGGCGCTTGGCCCATATTTTGTTTGGATGTTAGTATCCGGGCCACGTGGCCGTGTACATAAACAAGTACTTTGTTTTAAACACTTGTGAAAGTGAATGGTGTTTCTTATTTTATCGCGTTGTTTTGTTTCTTCCTCTGCGTGGGCGAATTCAGGTTGGGAGAGTTCAATTTTCGTGGGCAGCCCGCTGGGCCGGAGGCAAGAGAGAAGGGTCGTATCCTCGCGGAGGCGTAGGCTATCTCTGACTCGCGCGTCCTTTCCGCTTGGCCACCCGCGCCCTGCCTTGGTTCGCTCGAGGCTATGGTCGAAACACACTTAGTGCGCTTGCGAGTTAAATTTTTTGCGAAAAAATGGGACCATTTTTTGGGGGGGGGGATGCCCCCCGCAGTAGCCCCCTAGGGTGACTTGGTTTTCTGGGGAAAGCCGAGTTGCCCTTTAACTTTATTGACTTGCTGTTATTTACATTGTGCTGCCAACTGGGGTGTTGGGCATGTAATTTACAACAAAAGACTTGGAGATCCTAGCTAGGGGTAGAAGCGACGTAGCTGCTGGATGTTCCAAGCGTTGGTTAGTTCTTCACCGTCCTCGTTCGCCAACTTGTACGTGCCGGGTTTGAGCACCTTCGCCACGACGTAGGGTCCCTCCCATGGGGGTGATAATTTGTGGCGGCCTCAATTATCTTGGCGTAGCCTTAGGACCAAGTCCCCTTCGCTGAAGTCCCGCCGCCGCACCTTCCGAGCTTGGTAGCGCCTTAGGACTGCTGGTACCTCGCGGAGTGCATTAGGGCCACGAGTCGTGCCTCA
Organism: Cenchrus americanus; assembly: GCA_947561735.1. NCBI lineage: Eukaryota > Viridiplantae > Streptophyta > Magnoliopsida > Poales > Poaceae > Cenchrus > Cenchrus americanus. The sequence continues at coordinate 14,486,176 of OX387244.1, forward strand.
TCCAATTGGTCCAGCGAGTCCTCGCGGGCTTACTGGTTGGCCTCTTCGTCATAGCCCCGGACTCTGGGCGACCCGTATTCTAGGTCCGTGGGGAGGACGGCCTCCGCGCCATGGACCAGAAAAAATGGGGTGAACCCGGTGGCCCTGCTTGGGGTGGTCCTGAGCTCCACACGACCGCCGGCAGCTCCTGGAGCCATTTCCGACCAGACTTGTTCAGCTGGTCGAAAATTCTGGGCTTGAGGCCTTGTAGAATCATGCCATTGGCATGCTCCACTTGGCCGTTGGTCTGTGGGTGCGCCACAGCTGCCCAGTCCACACGGATGTGAAACTTGTCGGAGAACTCCAGGAACTTTCTGCCCGTTAATTGAGACCCGTTGTCGGTGACGATGGAGTTCGGCACTCCAAAGTGATAGACGATGTCGGTGAAGAATGTCACCGCCTGCTCCGCCCTGAGATTCGTAATGGGGCGCACCTCCACCCACTTGGAGAACTTGTCGATTGCGACCAACAGGTGGGTGTAGCCCCTCGGGCGCCTTCCGCACGGGCCCGACGATGTCCAGCCCCCACACGGCGAAAGACCACGTGATGGGGATGGTCTGCAGGACGTGTGCGGGGAGGTTGGACTTGCGAGCGTAGAACTGGGACCCTTCGCAAGTGCGCACGATCTTGTTGGCGTCAGCGACCGCTGTGGGCCAGTAGAAGCCCTGGCGGAACGCGTTGCCCACGAGGGTGTGGGGTGCGGCATGGTGGCCGCAAACGCCCGCGTGTATGTCCCGGAGGAGCTCACGCCCCTAGGGGATGGGTACGCATCGCTGCAGGAGCCGGAGGCGGCGTGATTGTACAGCTCGCCGTCGACGAGGGTGAAGGACTTGGCCATCCTGGCGATGCTCCTGGCCTCGGACCGGTCCGAGGGGAGTTCCCCTTGGTCCATCCAGGCGATGTACTTGTCGCGCCAGTCCACCTCGCTGGGGGCTGGCTCGACGTCCATGGCTTCGGCCTCGTCGGCGCCGTACCCCTCGAGGAGGGAGAGCACGAACGCCTTGTTCGAGGGGTCCTCGTCCATGGGCTTTGCGCCCGCTGGATTCAAGGGAGCCCCCGAGGGTTCTGTGCAGTTCGAGGGGTGCGGCTCGAGGGTGACAGATGGTTGGGTGACGTCCCGAGCGAAGACGCTCGGGGGGACGGCGATCCGCCCTGACGCGATCTTGGTGAGCTCGTCCGCCTCCTCGTTATACCGGCGGGGCACGTGGTTGAGCTCGATGCCGTAAAACTTGTCCTCGAGGGCGTGCACGGCCTTGCAGTACGCCTCCATCTTATCGTCGTGGCAGCTCGCATTTTTTCATGATCTGGTCGATCACGAGCTGCGAGTCCCCCCGCACGTCGAGGCGTTTGATGCCTATCTCGATGGCGATCTTGAGGCCACAAAGCAGGGCCTCGTACTCAGCCATGTTGTACGATGCGGGGAAGTGAAGGCGCACAGCGTACCGCATGTGCTCCCCGAGGGGTGAGACGAAGAGCAGGCCCACGCCCGCACCTGTCTTCATCACTGAGCCTTCGAAATAAAGAGTCCATCATTCTGCCTGGATCTGTGGTGGTGGCAATTGTGTGTCTGTCCACTCAGCGACGAAATCCACCAAGATTTGGGACTTGATGGCCTTGCGCGGGGCGTAGGCGAGCGTTTCACCCATCAGCTCTACCGACCACTTGGCAATTCTGCCCGCTGCATCCGGATTACGGATGATTTCCCCTAACGGAAAGGAGGAAACCACCGTGACCGGGTGAGCCTCGAAGTAGTGGCGGAGTTTGCGCCGCGCGAGAACCACTGCGTAAAGCAGCTTCTGGACTTGCGGGTAGCGCATCTTGGTGTCGAACAAGACTTCGCTGATGTAGTACACAGGCCGCTAGACCGGCAAAGCGTGTCCCTCCTCCGTGCGCTCCACCACGATTACGGCGCTGACCACTTGGGTGGTCGCGGCCACGTAGAGGTACAGAGGCTCGCCATCTTGCGGCGGAGTGAGGATTGGGGCGTGGGTAAGGGACACCTTCCGCTTATCAAGCGCCTCCTGGGCCTCGGCGGTCCAGGAGAAACGCTCATGCTTCTTGAGGAGCCGGTACAGGGGGCAAGCCCTTCTCGCCGAGCCGCGAGATGAAGCGGCTCAAGGCGGCAAGGCACCACAACACCCTTTGGACCCCCTTAAGGTCCCGAATCGGACCCATCCATTCGAGGGCCGCAACCTTTCCGGGGTTGGCCTCGATGCCTCGCTGGGAGACGATGTATCCTAAAAGCATACCCCGCGGCACGCCAAAGACACATTTTTCGGGGTTTAACTTCACCCCATTGGCCCGTAGGCAGCCGAACGCGATGCGGAGGTCGTTAACCAGGTCGTCCACCTTCCTGGTTTTTACAACTATATCATCTACATACACCTCAACGGTTCGCCCGATGTGTTCTCTGAAGACGTGCTGCATACACTGCTGGTACGTCGCGCCCGCGTTTCGGAGGCCGAACGGCATCGTGACGTAGCAGTACATCCCGAACGGCGTGATGAACGAAGTCGCGAGCTGGTCGGAATCCTTTATTTTTATGTGGTGGTACCCGGAATAGGCATCAAGAAAACATAGCAGCTCACACCCGACGGTCGAATCAACGATCTGATTGATACGCGGCAAATGAAAAGGAACTTTAGGACATGCTTTATTAAGACTAGTGTAGTCTACACACATCCGCCATTTCCCATTCTTTTTCTTCACTAATATAGGATTAGCTAGCCAAGTAGGGTGGAACACTTCCTTGATGAACCCAGCCTCGAGGAGCTTCCGCAGCTCCGCTCCGATCGCCCGGCGCCGCTCCTCGTCGAAGCGGCGCAGCCATTGCTGCACGGAGCGGGAGTGAGGTAGGATGTCAAGGGAGTGCTCGGCGACCTCCCTCGGGATGCCTGGCATGTCCGAGGGGCTCCACGCGAAGATGTCGGCGTTGGCGCGGAGAAAGTCGACGAGCAACACTTCCTATTTCGGGTTGAGGGTAGAACCGACCCTCAGCGCCTTGCCCTCGAGGGCGAGCAGGGTCAAGGGGCACCTCCTTGGTTTGCTCGGCGGCCTCGAAGGCCGCCGCGTGCTTCGCCGTGGAGTAGAGGTCCTCGAGCGCTTCAAGCGCCGGCGCCTCAGCGTGTTCCACACACTCGACATCGCAGTCGAACGCGTGCTCGATGGATGAGCCCACGGTGATGACACCGTTGGGCCCCGGCATCTTCATCTTGAGGTAGGTGTAGTTGGGGACCGCCATGAACTTGGCGTAGCAGGGCCGCCCAAGTATGGCGTGGTACGCGCCCCTGAACCCCACCACTTCGAAGGTGAGCGTCTCCTTGCGGTAGTTGTCTGGCGTGCCGAACCAGACCGACAGGTCGATCTGCCCGAGGGGCTGGACGCGCTTGCCTGGCGCGACGCCATGGAAAGGCGTCGTGCTGGGCCGCAGCTGATCCAACCCGACCCCCAGCAGGCGCAGTGTGTGCGCATAGAGGATGTTGAGGCTGCTGCCTCCGTCCATCAGGACCTTCGAGAACCGTGCGTTCTCGATGACTGGGTCGACCACCAGCGGGTACTGACCCGGGTTGGGGATGTGGTTCGGGTGATCCTCGCGGCTAAACGTGATGGCGTCCTCCGACCAGTCGAGGAAGGAGGGAGGCGCCTTCTCCGCGGCGAGAACCTCGTGCCGCTCCCGCTTGCGCTGGCGGCTGGACATGTCGACGGTTGTCCCCCCCGAAGATGAGGAAGACATCCTCCACGGTGGGGAAGCCGCCGGCGTCGCTGTCACCCCCGTCCTTCTTGGCCTCGTCGTCCTTCGCGGCGGCGCGACCGTAGAACCGCTTGAGCATGTCGCACTGCTCGAGGGTGCGGTTGACCGGCGTCTTGTGGTAAGGACATAGCTTCGTCAGCATGTCGTCGAAAACTCCCGGGCCTCGAGGGGCCGGTCGAGGGCCCCGTCGAGTCGGGTCAACAGCAAGAGCTTCGTCATCGTCATCGTCACGCCCCTGCTCGCTCGCCTCGCGGCGCGGCTTCTTTCCCTTCTTGCCCCGCTTGTTCTTTTGGCGGAGCTCCTTGGACTTGCTGCCCTCCGCGGGCGTGTCGTCCACGCGTTTGCCCTTCTTGCCATCGAAGATTGCCCCCACCGCCTCTTCCCCTGAAACGAAGCTGGTGGCGATGTCGAACAGCTCGTTCGAGTCAACCGGCGGGCTGCGCCCGAGTTCGCGCACAAGATCCCGGCACGTGGTGCCTTCGAGGAAGGCGTGCACGATTTCGGACTGTGCCACACTTGGGAGTTCCGTACAACGCTTGGAGAAGCGCCGTATGAAGTCCCGGAGTGATTCGCGGGGGCTTCGGGTGCGGGAGCGCGAGTCCCGGGAGTTCCCGTGGCGCATGTATGTGCCCCGGAAATTTCCCACGAATGTGCGGACCCGCATCGTCCCGGTTGTGGATCCGGGTCGGCGGGTAGGTGCTTGAGCCACGTCCGCGCCGAGTCGGCGAGGTGCAGGGGGAGGTTGCGGATGATGACCTCGTCGCTGGTGGCTCCGCCCAGCTGACACGCCAGGCGGTAGTCATTGAGCCACACACGGGGATCCGTCTCCCCGTTGTACTTGACGATCGTCGTGGGCTAGCGGAAGCGCTGGGGGAAGGTTGCCGTGCGGATCTCCTGGCTGAACACGTGGGTCCCCGGGGCTCCGGCGTGGGTGAGCGGTCCTCGTCGCTGTCATAACGTCCACCCCGTCAAGGGTGGTAGCCTGCTGCCGCCCGCGCCTCTGCTTTGCTCGTTCGTCGGGCGTTGATGACGTTGCGGGCGTCGCCGTCTCGGGCTTGCCCGCGCGTGTCGAGGAGCCGTTCTTTGGCCGGCGTGCACCCGGGTTGGCGGGGCGCTCGGCTGCGCCGCCCGCATGCACCGAGGGCTCGGGGCCTTGCGCACCCCTATCGTCCCTCGCGCTCCCCCGTTGGCGGATGCGAGACACCGAGCTTTCGACCGTTGGACGGCCGCTTGCTCGTTGAGCGCCCGCGCCTCGCGGTGCAGGTTCCGCGCCTCAGGCGTCGAGGGGGCGAGCATGGCCCGCAGCAGTGTTGCGGCAGCGATGAGCTTTTGGCCCGCTCGCGGGGGCGTGTCCGGATTGTCGACGTTGAAGTCGGCGTTGATGCAGTCGCGGGCTTGTCTGCCTAGCTCACGCACGCGTTCGCACCGTGTGGTACTCTTCCGCCAGCTTGGCTTCGAGCTCGCGTGCTTGGGCCAGCTGTGCGTTGATGTCGGCCCCCCTCGGCGGTGAGGGGGGAGGGGCGCTTGGCCCCGCAGCCAGGCGCGGTCCAGTTCCCAGAGCAGGAGGAACCTCTCCGTCGCCGGCACCCGCCGCGTCGGCGGCGTTTGCTGGGTCGTTGGTGATCACAACGCAGCATTCCCGCGCGGGGTCGTAGCTCCCGGCGCTGCAGTCGTCGGAGTAGCCGAACCAGTAGTCTGCTGCGTCGAGGAACCGCCTGAACATTACTGGGTCCGGCACGCCGGAGAAATCCCACTCCGCGTATCCATGCGAGGTGGCGGGTGGCAGCGCGTCGACGGAGCCTAGGGATGACTCGTCACCGGCGGAGGCGCTAGGGTCCCTGGTGACCAAGATGTGACGGCCAGGGGGAACCCTGCACATTGTTGTGTTGGCGTTGGTGTTGGCGTCGTAGGCCGCCGTGGTGCCGCGCAGACCGATGGGGAAGCGCGGTCCGGAGACCGAGCGCTCCCCCGCCGGGCGGCGACCGTCACGCCGGGGGGCGCGTCGCGTTGCGAGGCGAAGCGCGCGGCATGCCGCGCTCCGACCGTGCCCGGCGCAAGCGCCGGCCGGAGCGACGGTGGGCGTCGTGGCGCCGATGGACCCGCGGCGTCCGTGCCGAGGGTGTTGGTGTCGTGGTGACGCGTGCGGCGGCGACCGGGGCGGACCCGGCTTGGCGCCGCGCGCGGAGTTCCTCACGGTTGGTGAGGCGCATCAGGTAGCCGTTCCCCGTGGCCTGAAAGTTCAGGCCCCCGAACCGGATTTCGAATCCGGCGGGGAGGGGGTCCGAGCTGCCCATGGAGTAACGCTGACCGCGGTACTCGGTGCGAATCACCATCGAGAGAGCTGGTGACGGGTTGACCTTCAGCGCGCCGAGCCCCACGGTGGGCGCCAACTGTCGGTGCGGAATGTAGTCCTGACACTAACTATTAATAAGCGCTGAGGTCTGTCTCTTGATGGTCGGTGCTAAGCAACTAAGGACACTTGGTTTATCCTGGTTCCGGCCGGGGCCGTACGTCTAGCAGGGGTGTACTCGAGGCACTATATTGCTTCGCACCGGGGTGCTTGTAGAGGGGCGGCTACAATCGAGGCGGGAGAAGAGGCGTGGCCTCCAAGTCCCAAGAGGGGTGATTGAGGCGAGTGCCAATATCGTGGGGAAAGCGGAAAGCGTGTTTACGATCACTATCTATTGTTCCCTGTCTGGTGTCTTGTGTCCCGTCCCCCGCGGCAAGGGGGATCACCTTCCTTTTATAGACCAAGGAGAGGGTGATTTACAGGCATGCCGCACAATTTAGCTATGTGTAATGGTATGGCGTACAGTGCCGGGGAGTTGACGGTTGTCCTGGCGAATCTCGCTTCAGTCATGGCGTCGTGGCGTGCCCTGTACTAGAACAGGGGCGGCCTCGAGGGTGGAAGCGTAGTGGTTGACCGGGGCGTCTCCAGGCGGGCTCGAGGGAGCCGTTGACGGCGATCCATATGGGGTGCAATGGTAGGTGTGGCAGCGTCCCGTCCCCGCGTGCTCAACAGCGTCGGAGTGGTTGTAGCAGTGCATGGCGTGGTGCTGCAGGGGCGGGGATGGCCGCACAGAACTGACAGCGACGGGGATGGAGCTCTTGCCGGCTTGACGTCACGGTTTGACCCTGTGGAGTCACGAGAAGAGGGTTCGAGGGTGCGACCGGCCCCCCTTCGAGGGCGCGACGCGTTAGCCATACTAAAGTGGGTGGTACAGTGTCACGGAGCTGACACCAGCCTCGTCGCACAGTCCCCCATAGTGGCGGGGATGGGCTCCCCCTAGGGAGTTGGCGGAACAGCGCAGGGGCGTGATTACCAGGCGTGTGATGGCGCGGCTCTGCCGTGTTAGAGCATTAAATGCTCGTACCTGCGTGCGGGAGCAGGTGCGCTCGCGAGGGAGCCTCGGACGAGGTGGAGCCCGCTCGAGGGAGGTGGGGACCCTCGAGCGAGGCGGAACCTGCTCGAGTGGGCGTGAGCCCTCGAGCGAGGCGGAACCCGCTCGAGGGGGCGCCTTGTTAGGCCACTTTGGTGGCCCGCGGGGGCCACCACAGCGTGGGCCGTGCCACGTGTGCGTGCTTAGGTTAGAGGTGTGTTTTGTTTTGTTTTTTGCAGGTTTTAAGCAGGATTCCCCCGGTTTTTTAGGGGACCCTCAGGGCTGTCCCCGACACTAATACTCAGCAAGACTTACCCGTCGGTGATAACTACTTCACCAATTCTAGATATGAAAAGTTTTTTGGCCACTGGGTTGCTTTTGCTAAAAAGTAACAAAGAATATGTCCTCACTTTCAAGATTTTAGCACAAGTTCTAGTGGGTTTAATCTTTACTAAATTAGCCATCTAGTACAGACAAAGTTGTACAACACAATTAATCAAGCATAGTATTCATCAACTTCCATCATTAGGGATCTCATGACTAGTGGAGTAAGTAGTCTCAGATAACGGTGAGAGGCGGACAATCGATTGATTCAAACCTTGCAAGGTAGACCTAAACACACGGTGGGATGCCCCTCGCGAGGACAACCACCAAACGGTTCCCAAAAATCCTCGGGTCGGGATAAAAGGCCACAGTATTTGGTGCAGGCTATCCGGAATACCCCGCGAAGCACCCGGACTCACCATACACCACCGGTAGCTAGCCGTGAGACAAACCCCAAGAGTAGTGACAGTTAAATCCCTAGCCGTCTCATTAAGGTACTAGGCTTACCGGTCCCATTCCCGACAAGTGCTTAGTACGTTCAAACACTTAACCCACAATAGCCATAGGACCGGAGCCCAAATCCCATGCTCTTACCACATGAGCAGCCCATTTAAGGAGATCTTATGATTCCTATCTAGGAACCTATTCTCGCGAGTGACGTGATCACCCGACTTGTAGCGGTCCTATAGCTTAGCAGCTAACGACCTATCATACTATTAAGGACAAAGGTACCTGAGGATCATGCATCTAAGGTTCCATACAACTCGTGAACTTAAATGCACAAACATCCATAGATAATTGAATAACAAAAAAATTGAAAACTAGGTTAGATGCACCGGGGCTTGCCTTTGTCAACTAGGTTAGCCTGAGCACCCTCGGTGTCGTCGAGCACTTCCACGTACTGCAGCGAAGCTTCTTCTCCTCCTTCCTCGGTTTCTGGGATGAGTGAGTAGTCACCGTCAGGAAGATCTACACGGAATGCAATGCAAAGTTCAGGTGATGTGACAGTTTGTTTATCTTACCCAACTCTTTTTGGTCATATTCACCTTAACAAATATTTAAATATTAAATTCCTTTTAGGAAGGTTATTAATTACAGGTGGTGTATTCTTTTATTGCACATTTGAATTAATGTCTCCTTTATACTTGTTATTTCATGCGAAGGTTTAATCCTTTTTCCTCTCACTAGTAAGGTGTGTACAAGGATATTTATTTAACTTAGTTACTTTATCAGCAAGGGTTTAACCTTTAAATAAGTTAGATAACACTTCCCTAAAAGGGAAAAGAATTAAAAGCATTTTCCTTATTCAATTAATCTTTAATCTTTAAAAGGCTTTTAAAGCTTTTTATTAAGCAATAAATCACTAAAAAATTATAGAAGGGTTTCTTAAGCACCACAACATCCATACTGAACCACTGGACCCACATGCAAAGCTTGGAAGCTAGAAAATAAAATACTTTAGAAAACAACAAAGACTAGCTAGTGATTCAAATTAAATGCATACAAAAATAAATAAGCATCAAAATGATCCAATCTTTCTCATGAAGGCTCTCTGGTCCTAAACAAGCCTAAGGAACCAGCAAGCACACCTAGAAACTCTACTGATCTTGCTTCAATAATTTACAAAGGAAAACATGCACAAATTAAGAATAAATATTTCTGATAAACCAAAAATCATGATTAATTCACTAGAGGTGTGCTTGGACATAGCAAGATAGCATGCACAAGTTGGGCACAAAAGCATAATTATTTTAAGCTACAAAAGTCATCAAAGCATATTCTGCACAAATAGAAAACAATTTATATAGAAAGATTTACGTCATAACTTCGTGCAATTTTTTGCACAGAATCTAGTCATGACATGATACACAACATATCCAAAATTTGGATGCAGAGGATTTATAGTTTTTGAGTTATGGCAGATCTAGGTGTTCCACATTCCTATTTTTCATGTTAAAAATATACAGAATCAGACCAAGTGAGTATAACAAAAGTTATAGTATTTTTCACCAAGAATCCAACAAAATTGGTTTTGCAATTTTCTGAATTGTCTACGAATTTCCACAAATTTTACAAGAATCATCAAAAGCACTTTACTATTGAAGTTACAGTTTTGCGAACAGACCCCTAAAAGTTTAAGATGCTTACAGAATTACCCTCGGTTTTGCGCTTAGGCCCTCATGAAGATTTGGTGCCAAGCAATGTGGCCCCTGGGCGGTGGCCGGCGCGGGTCGGCCTTAATTCCGGCGAGGCTCGCCGGAGTTTGGCCGGGGAAGGGCGTGGGGAGGGGCTAGGGTGCTCTAGGAGCCGATTTGGACCGGAATTGGGGGCGGAGGGGCGCCCGGCGGCGGGGTTCCGCGGTGCCGCCCCCGTGCCTACCGCGGGAGCCCCTCGCTCCGGCGAGGTAGGGGTCACGCCGGCGACTAGGGAGGGTTGGTGAGCTAGAGTAGGTGCCAGGGAAGGTGGAGGGAGCCTCTGTTGGGGGTGCAACCGGCGGAGCCGGGGGCTTGCCGCGACTTCCTTCACTGGCGCCGGCGGTGGGCCGTCGGCCTGTGCACGAGCCGCAGGCGGGCATGCGGCCTTTATAGCCGGCTGGGAAGAGGGGGTCCTTGCTTCGCTGTTAAGGCTTGTCCAGCATTAAAGCCGTGCGTACTCTGACCAGACGTTGATCGGCGCGCCCACGCAGGGACGGGGACGGCAACGGACCGGCGGGTAGAGCGGCGACGGGGTCAGGGCGGGCACGGACTCCGAATGGCCTCGGTGTGCGCATGGCCCGGGGAAGGGGCGACCTCGGGACGCGACCCGTGGGCTCGAACGCTAAGGGGGCGACCCGAGAACGCGGCGGCACGGACAGGTGCGCGGCGGGCGCACCGGCGCTCTGGCGCGTCGTGACGTCGCGACGCGGCGTCGTGCCAGTGCAAAATGTGTTGACTTAGGCGACTTCAACTGAGTTTTTCTCCCAAAATTTGAACAGAAGTGCACTGAGTGATGAATAGGAAAGTTGTAGATCTCATTACCGTCTACAACTTTTACAAAGGCTCTAGGGTGTTTTCTCCACGGATTTTGCATAAATTGCTGACAAACTTTGAATGACGCCATGGTTCGGTGAACAGGAGGTACTGCCAGTTGACCAGGTTTTTCACCAATTTCCACTCAAAATTGGAAATGACAATCTACATGAAAGTTGTGTCCCTCGACAAGCTGGACAACTTTCATAAAGGTAGATTTTGAAGTATTTAGGTGAAATTTGGAGAACGCGGCAAAAGTTCCGGACGACATTCGCCGACGTCAATGGTTAAGCCCGGTTTGACCGTGTCTTTGACCAAGGGTTGACCATGTGTGTGTAGACTTGGTCAAGGGGTTCAATAGGGTTCATTGGTGAGGTTTTCGAGGTGATGACCCAGGTTGACCTAGGTTTGACCGCTGTCGGCCGGTTTGACTCGGCTGATTCGATCATTAGCATTAATAATACTAATAAAAAACCTGGGGCGTCACAATATCCCTCCTCTTCCTCGATTTGATTCCCCTCTGCATCATCCTCGCGACCTGCGGAGAAAATGGAGAATGTGTTTCTTTGGAGACTTCACTCCTAAAAGAGTTAGAGAATTCACAAAATTCTGGCGATTCTTGCTCAGGATGACGCCACTTTTCATCAAACTACCAATAACATCTTTACGTGATCCTCGGACACTAAGATTCTCAGGGACTTAGTAGCATCCATCAAAACCTTGGAGTTATGGTCATCGAGAGCATCGGTTGGAAAGTTGCTCAACACTTAGGGCGTGTTTGGGAGAGCTCCACGCAGCTCCAGATCCAAAAAACCAACTCCGCTCCAAAAATTGTCAGCCAAACACAACCAACTCCAGCAGCTCCACCGTGGATCTGCTCCAAAAAAATGGTGGCGCAGGCCCCAACTCCATGGTTTTCATGGAGTAGCTGAGGAGGTACTCCGCCAAATCCAAATTCCGTGGAGTTGGGGTAAATTACCCACCACTGCCACTGGTTACACAATAAAACGGTTCGTTCTAATTTTTTCACTACTCCCCGACGCCACATGTGCCCCCTCCCCGAGCTCCCTGCTGTCGCGACCTCGCCCCGACCTCGCCGGCGAAGGCCCGACCTCGCCCCCCCCCCCCGACCGCGAAGCCCCGACCTCCCGGCGGGGTGGTCGCGTGCCCGCCCGGCGGCTCCCGCTCGCCCGCCGCCGCATCTATTTCCAACAACCACACGTGTCTTCTTCTTCCTCCCCCCACCTTATCCTTTTGCCGACGGCCATCACCATTCATTCCTCTCGCTCCCTCTCTCTCCATTCCCCCTCTCGCGCCCACGCAGCCCCACCACCACGCAAGCGTTGCCGCCGACCCCGCGCTCAAGTCCCACGCCGCCGATTCGCGCCACCGCCGCGTCCTCCGCCCGCTCCGCGCCCACCTCCTCCACGCGCGCGCTCGCACGACGCCGAGCGCAAGGACGGCGAGGAAGCAAGCCGGGTAGAGCACGCTATTGGGCGCGAAGAGGAGCACCACGTCGCCACGCCGGACGCGCGCACGGGTTGATAGCGCGGCCCGCATTGGCTAGCACCGTGGAGCGCGCGGCCTCGAAGGTGAGCGCGCGGCCCGTCGGCCGCGTCCACTAGCGCAGGCGCGGATGGGCACGCGGCGGTGCGGCGGGGGATGAGGTCGGAGGGGCTAGGCGCGGCGAACGGTACACGCCGTCGAGCCGTAGCCCGCGGCCGGGGACGTCGTGCCCGCCATGCGCCCACGCGCCCGCGGCGCCGGCCGCCCGCCGGTGGCGCGTGAGGAAGTCGTTTGCGGAGGCCACGGCGGCGGCCGTCGTCGGGGAGTGCCGCGTCGTGCTCTACTTCACCTCCCTCCGCGCCGTGCGCACCATCCTCGGGGGCCTCCGCGTCGGCCGTCGACGGGCACGAGAGCGGGGAGCTCCCGCACGAGAATGGACTCGTCCGGCGGCGAGCCCTACGGCCTACCTACCACCGGCGGCGCGCCCGCCCGCCCGCGCCGGCCGCCCGCCGCCCCGCTTGCCCCGCTCGCCCGCTCGTCGGCCGATTGCGTGAGGAAGAAATAGTTTTTTCATTCCGATATGCGGGGCCTACATGTCATAGTGATGGAGGGAAATTTGGAGCCGTACCAAACGTGTTTCCGGATTTGAGATCCACCGTGGAGCTGCTCCACGGTGAAACTCCATGGATCTCGCAGCTCCGAAGCTATTTTTGCGGAGTTGGAGCTCTCCCAAACACGCCCTTAGTCGTTCGTTGTCCGAGGCTCTCACTAAGCGCATGAACGTTTCCGAACTTGATCCTCGCAGATGGTTTCAACATTTACTTTTGGCGAGTTTTGGAAAATCACTTAGAAAGCTGTGTTTCCTCTGACGCTTAGAGGGTGGTCTGATTTGGTTGATTCCCCAATAATTATCCCAACTTCTGTTCATTTTTTGCGCACTTAAATTTGCTGCAAGAAAGGGCAGCATGGTCGTCTTATCTATCTAGTAGAGTACCTCTAGTTTCTACCTTTCTATGCACAAGTAGCCCAAAGACGACTTGTCCTCCAAGCAGAGGGCGGAAATATATGTATCGCTAGCAACTAAAATGGGAAAGTAGGTGTGACGACGATGCGTCAACAAGGCTATAGCCGAGTGAGGACACAAAACTAATTAACTAAACCCCCGCAGATCGATCCTCTGTTTTCTCGATCGTCGTCCCAGTGTACCTCACCTAAACTCCATTCAATACCCCGTAGTACCTTAGCACTGGCCACTGGCGACTATTCACCAGTCCACTCTCTGCTCGCACGCAGTGAGATAGACCGGCCGGCCGTCTCCTGTGCGATGCACGGCGGCATGCCAAGACCACTAGACCAGGGACCATCCCATCCAAGCCCCTACACAGATCCAAAGCTGGCTCGATGGGTACACTGCACTCACGACGCATTCGCACACGAAACGAAACCATCCAATCCAGGTGAGTGACGTGGTATGCGTCGTTCGTTGTTCACACCGGCCACGACCACGCGTTATCTGGAGACGGCGGTTTTCCCTTTGATCTCTTTTCTCTGCCTGCCTCGAGTGTGAAAGCCTCCAAACCTTCAAACCGCGAGGGGCACACACGTACGTAAAGCTAGCGGAGGGGGGCGCTGGCGTCGAGCCCGGCCGTATATATGGCAGCGGGCCGGTGGCCTCGCACCCTTCGTTTTCTCCAGGGCCGTGACAGGCACGCCTTGACATTAGGCTGCTACCTCTTAGCTTGCTGCTGCTAGCTACCTCCTCGTCCTCGTCCTCACCCATCTTCTTTCTCCACCAAACCCCTCCCCCAAGATCAAGAGATCAGCTGGAACACACTTATAAATATTAGGATAGATCGATCAGTTGATCATCAGGATCCATGGGGATTCGGGCTTGTGCCGTGGAAGGTGCTCCGTTCTTCCAGTGGCTCAAGCCGCGGTGCTCCTCGCCATCGCCGTCGTCGCGGTCGTCGTCGGACTCGTCGTCGTCGACGTCGATGGCGGGGTCCGGGGACAATAATCAAGCGGTAGGAGAAGAGGGGCGAGCTACTGTTGGAGTGACGACGGAGGCGAGCGGCGGCATGACGTGCCTGCCGCTGCTCAGCAGGCTCGGGGAGGGGAAAGGTGCCGACGATCCCGAGCAGCAGTGCCCTGTCAAGGAAGAGATCGTCGTCATGAGCGATTTGGCGCAGCCTGGGTTCGATCTGAATATTGGCTTGCCGGTGGCTGGATCCTGCATTGAGGATGCCGTCATGGGAGCGGAGAAGGCCGACGACGAGGAGGAAGACAACGAAGTGGTGGATGATGATGATGGTGAGGATGGCGACGAGGCCGGGGAGGAGTGGACGCATCAGCATGCTGCCGACTGCAAGGTGGAGGGGGTGGATCAGCTTGCGGGTATCGGCGAGGTGGCAATGGCGTCGGTGGAAGGATGGAACGCCGCCAGCGGCTTTGGGGAATTTGGCGTGGTGGGTGCGGAGAGCGGCCTGCCGATCGGCTGCCGGTACTGGATCCCGACGCCGGCGCAGATCCTCATCGGGCCCGTGCAGTTCATCTGCCATGTCTGCAACAAGACCTTCAACCGATATAACAACATGCAGGTACGCATCGTCTTGGATCTTCTTATTTATTTTACTTCTCGAATGCTTTGCTGGAGCCAGGAGTATATATTGTAAGTCTATCGGTTTATGATTTACCTTAGCTTGTTGATTTGGATTAAAAAAAACAAAAAGATACGTTGCAATTGAAAGTGTGGCAGCATGAACTTGCAAAAACGGAGTGATTAATTGACGAGTATACATATATACAAGTTAGGAATCGCAGCAGCATACGGTTGTTTTGGAGTTTCTACACGTCATTTCCGTTTCTGCGCGCGCGGCAACACAAGAATACACGCAAGCTTGGACATAGATGACAATTGACAGGAGGTCACGATATTTGTTGGAAGTTGGAACTCGCGATTGATCTATGAACACAATTTCAATTTTCATGACTAGCCTTTTGCTTCCAATTAAAGACGTCATAGCCTTCCTCATGCAGGTGCATCTTAATAAATACTACACCGGTGCTTAAGTATATGCAGCCTGTTCGCTCGCTTATCACCACCAGTACCAACAAGATTTTTCTCTCGAAATGAATCAACGCATCAAAGAATAATGCCAAGAATGAACAAGAAGATTTTCTCTCGTAACAAACCAAAGACTAGCCCATCACCAAACAACCAACGAGATGATATGATGTCTACAACAACCTAATTTGATTGTTATAATAAACGTCATGTAATTAAGAACGGAAGTATTAAGCCAGTTCATAAGTACAGTAGCCTAATGCAGTGTACTCACTTCTACTAGCTGCAAACAAAGAAAAAGAAAGCTAGGTTCATAATTAAATTCCAGGCAAACATTTTTTGTGCAAATCAATCACATCTAGCTAATACATGCATGGATGCATGCATGCATTTCGCAGATGCACATGTGGGGCCACGGGCGCGAGTACCGCAAGGGCCCGGAGTCGCTCAAGGGGACGCAGACGCTGGCGATGCTGAAGCTGCCGTGCTACTGCTGCGCGGCGGGGTGCAAGAACAATGTGTCCCACCCGCGGGCGCGGCCGCTCAAGGACTTCCGCACCCTGCAGACCCACTACAAGCGCAAGCACGGCGCCAAGCCCTTCCGCTGCCGCCGCTGCGCCAAGCCCTTCGCCGTCAAGGGCGACTGGCGCACGCACGAGAAGAACTGCGGCAAGCGCTGGTTCTGCGCCTGCGGCTCCGACTTCAAGCACAAGCGATCCCTCAACGACCACGTCCGCTCCTTCGGCGCCGACCACCGCCCCGTCGACGACGACGCCGCCGCCGCCGCCGCGGTACGCTTCCAATATCATCATCATCATGCTCGTGCTCGGTGATATTACGAGATCGAGCGAGCTACTCTACCCCGGCCGGGCCGGGCGCCCCTTAATTACATGCAACTGACCGGCCGATATGATGCTACTAGCAGGATCAAGGTAACTGAGCACTAGTATATACGTAGATCGATTGGATATATCAAAGCACACCAAGCTAAGTAAGAATGCTGGTATATCTAAGGGAAAAGATTTAAAGAGAAGCAACGTGATAGATCAACTACAATAAGATGGCGCTTGTGCCAAATTAAGCTGTGAAGTAGTTGAATTTTCTTCTGCAGGCCTTGTTACCCCCCACTACTAGCTGCCCATGCATGGGCATATAACCTCTTGTAGTGGAGAAAATTTAACAGCTTCACAGGCTAATGAAATGTGGTAGTCTGGAATATAGTACTGATATTGAGGCATGGTTTAATTGTTAAATGGCGTATATTGTTGATTGACCGGTTACCAATGTTGATGTTGTTGTTCTGTCGTTACTATTTTCATTAACTGCCATCTTCCATCTTATAATTCTATATACAATTCTTTCTGCAGTTTCATGTGTGACTTACTCACTCACATGATCAATACTGAAGTGCATGCTACTCCCCCGTCTCAAACTATTAGTCATTTTCTCTAGATTCATATATATTATGTCGAGATCCATAGTAATAATAGATATGAACTTAAAAAGGTCAAAACGATTAATAATTTGGGACAGAAAGAGTGCCTTTTTGTTTTAGCACGGGACAACGACAATGCATGTATTTTGGGTGCTCGATCGAAGCTAAATGAATACCCCATATTGTTGACCCATTTTTTTTTACCGTAATAGAAAGCAAGTGACAAAGATAATGCCCACTCTTTTTTAGCAAGGCATAAAAGTGGCTATGCTATGGCGACAAGCACCGCACTGCGGGCTACGGGCTACCGTAAATTCGTTTGCAGCCTCGCAGCAGGCTTGTAGCCGCTTTATCAGCTAAGCAGCCGAGCTGAGTAGAGGCAATATATACGAAGGCGTGATGCATGGTAAAGATTACCATGCAATGCAGTATAGCTGTAGCCTATATGCTGCTGCTGCTGCCCGTTTGCTAATTTCTAGCAGCATGCACAATAATACTACTCCAATAATACACACCTAGGAATGCAACTTCAAACCACGTAAGTTAGATGTAGCAATAATAAAAAACCTGATAAATAAACTAGCATTACGTCCTATCTAATTAATTTAGAGGAGAAATAATCTAGAATTAATATTAAAGCACCGTGTAATTAACCTAGCCGACACACACAAAAAAAAACATCAGGTACTACTTGCATCCTTAGCTGCTGTACACTGTATACTACACGCTCGCGGTAGCATGCATGCATCGCGAATTTAATTTGGCCTCTTATGTGGCGTTAGCTAGCAAAAGTTTCAACATTCCTCGCGGAGGCCGGAGGGGGTGTGCGGGAGTCAACAAGGGAAAGCGACGGATGCACGCGCACCTAGCGCTATCGATCGCGTCAGCATGGCGACGACGCAGCACGGACAAAATCAAAGGTTAACTTGGACAAGGATCGCACTCACACACACACACACTACTATTAGCTAGCTCTTACTACCTTGATCAAGTGGCCGCCGGTCGCAGCATCCACCTGCTAAGAGATCAGAGTAATTATGGCGCGGATTAGCTTTGTTGGGGGGACTGGGGAGTCTTCTTAATCTATGGCCGCAGATATGCTTTCCGTCTCCACATTTCTAAATTAAAGCCTCCTCTGCTGGGGGGTGGTGATGACTGATCGATGACGAGCCTTCTTTTTCCACCAAGTCCAACTTTGTGGCGCGGCTGTGGACCACCACCAAGGCACCAACAAACAGCCTGGTCACACGAGCCTCGCTCAATCTCGATCGATCGAGACCCGAGCTGAGTGTGTGTGTTCTCTTCATCCAGCCTTCATTTGGCGCGAGTGCGATGGTATGCGAGCTGAAAATTAAGATGGTAAAAGGCTGTGACGTACGTACGCGTGTATTCCAGTCGTCTCTGTGGTTGAGTTGGTTGACTGCTTGGAAAATGCGTGCTCGTGCGAGAGACTAGTCCAAATGTTTTACTTGCATCAAGGTCGTCGTCGTCTTAGCTAGCGACCGAGAACTCTAAAATGTGTGGATACGTGCGTTATTGTAGCCAGCGCCTACTACGAAGGTCGAAGGGTTTCAGGCGACGCCGGCCGCGCGACGCCGGATCGACACACACGGGTGTGGGTGGTGAAGGAATGTCAAAAAGGATGCCATGGGCGCGCGCCGAAGGTGGCCGGCCGGTGATGTAATCCCCCCTAGCACACGGTGCGCCGCAGCGCCGGGGATCACGTAGTGCTAGCTCTAGCTGCTGCTACTCCTAGGTCCTACTAGCTGATCGATCCGAAGAATATAGCCCACCACGAATGCCTGTCGGCTCGGGATCGCGCCACCGCCCATTTTCCACCCGGTCGGGCTCGCCGAGGTAATAACCAGCCGACGAATCGCGCGCCTCGCGCGCGCACGTCCACCAGCCCGGTTTCACATGGCGAAAACTACTACGACCGGGGGCGCCGGCCGGAGGTCTATCCTGCCGGGCTTGTGTCGCGTCGTTCCCACGGGCACCTGCGTGCTGCGTGGCGTGGGCGCTAGCTAGCTTGCTACGACGCGACGCGCGCTAGCTAGAAGATGCCGCAGGTGCCCGTGGGAACGACGAGCAGGCTAGATCCGGGTGATCGATCAGCACTGCGGCCGCAAGCAACATTTTGGATCGGACGATAGAATCATTGAATCATATATGCTCGCTAGGCCCCATGGCGCTGGACGTTGATCTCGTCGTGTATTTGTCAAGGGGTTTGCAGCATCGTGTTGCATGTTCACATGGATGATTACACGCGCGTACGGATGACAGCAGCTTGGCCTAATAGCGTACCTGTTGCATTACCACCACATCTCATCAGCACGCGTCATGTGGGCGTCGGGAAAAAAAAACGGATATCGATCATCATATCAGGACATGCGGAAGCTGCTTAGCTGCAGATTCAGGCAGCGTATACGGCCGGTTTGATCAGGAGATGCGTACTTATTCGATTTCTGAGCTACAAGCTAGGACGACGTCTCTCGGCGAACAGAATCGTTCAGTAGAAGCAGAATGCTTTGCTTGCAGGGGCAGGGACCGGGGAGCACTACTATCAAGCGATTTCTCGCAATCCATCCTTCTCCGGGTTTGTTCGCGTACAAACTTCATGATCTCAATCACGCTCGGAGAAGGAAGAATGATTAAAGAGGGAGGTAAGATCGACTTTAACTAAAGAATGTCGGACGAGCCAAGGAAAGGAGCTAGCAGACCGAAGGCGTCTTGCCTTTTCACACCGACAGAATTGAACCATAAAACAAGTGAAGATTGTTTACGTATCAACTAGCTGGTTTTTAAAATTGAAAACCTTTGCCGCACGTTTGCTGTAGAGGAATAGGATGCAAGCACCACATCAACAGCATTTTTTTTTTTAAATTCAGGCAACAATGATCTGTGAACCTCTGAAGAAATACATATATATTTCGTTCTGCACCAACTGCTACAATATTTTTCTTTTAAATATATTGAACCACTAATAATTTTCCTTGTAATATATTGTGAGTTGCTATCAAACCAAAGCTTATTCAGAGATATTTAAATTATAAATATGCAAATACATTTACACTAAGCACGCAAACAGTCCATATATTTCGAAACAAGATAGTAGCATATACATGTCCCCTTAGCTACGTTCAGTGGTAGGCAGTGTTTCTGCATGCAGTGCATCGATCAGGTGCAATAATCTCAAGCAGCATCAAACCATGACAAATACAGCACCGAACCACGTAATATCAGCTGCTGAACTCCTACTGATGTTCCCATGTTATTATCCTGTCCCTGTCGTACTAACAAAACAAATGACTGATTTCGTAGCCAAACAAAATATTATGCTGCTGACAAGTGGAAACATGAAGAGAAATATTATAATCACTAACCCATGGCATCGGTTGCGAGTAGCAATATGTATGTAGCTTTGACTGTATACTGCCTACTGATACATTTTACACTCAGATCAACCTGTCCTGTTTCTTTTGTGCCTTGCAGTCAAGCTACACCGACCAGGCCAGCAAAAACTTCTCCTAAAAATACGACTGTCCAAAACCCAAGTGCTGTTATAGTGTCGACAAGAATTGCTAGGAATACGGACGTTATGTGATTTCATAGCATGCCTGCGGCAGCTGCAAGGAAACTTTCAGCAAAGTAATACTTCATAATGAGCAACAGTCACGTCATGGAAGATTACTGAATTGGATGTTCGTTTATTATAATCCGTTTGTGCTCAAAGGTATAAACACCAAACAGACATTGTTATCTTGCGGTGATGCTACATGTCGAACGAGATCGCTATAAAGGATAAAGTTTTGTCGGCTTGACCTCTGTTTTGGCAGCCATGCATGCGGCTACCTCGATTATAATTCGATTGTGTTAGATGCAGGATCTGTTCTAGAAGACCTGGACTTGGTTCCTGCCTTGTTAATTCATGCTCGAATTCTCGCCGCGTATCCATAGCAATTATCGAAGACAATTTGGACCAACTGTAACATCAGGGTTGAACAACCTCAATGTCTATATGGACTTATGGTTCAAGTACTTGCTAGGAATACTTACATTGACGAATGCTCGGAGGAGTCGATTCAGCGGTACTAGCTTTGTCCTTGGAGGCCTATCTTCTCCTGTGATGAGTCAAACTGTCAAAGTCTGCTATTAAAAGGACAGGGCGTAGCATTCAAATGACTTGGCTAGCCTGTAGACAGCAGAAACCGGCAATAAGAGACTTTCTGGAGAAGTTGCATCAGACCCTAGTCACGCTGGTGCATTCTTCCAATTGAGATTTTCAGTCAGTCAGAGATGAGTTGGAATGATGTGAAGATTTGTTGTTGTACGAGTACAAAACAAGTTTGAAGCAAAAAGTAAGAAGTTTGAAACTTAGTCTTTAGTTTTTCTTCTGTTTTTGTTTGTTTCTTTGTTTCTCGGTGTTGAGAATTGGAGCCTAAGAACTCTTGTAATTTTTTTAATAGAGTCCGGATTATCCATTATCTAAAAAAGAATGAGTTGGAACAAAATTGTACTACATGTTTATGCATACATAATTATCTAGGTAGTGCAAGGTAGCGCGCCCAGTAGGTCAATGATTACTCGGTAAAAGCATGTGCTCGAGAGTCGAGACTGAACTACATCGCTGGTTCGGGAGTTATCAGTGAATCAGTGATAAATACCACAACTCTCGGGTCAAATGAAAGACTAACTGGCCTTAAAAACCACCACCAAGGCACCAAAAGCGAAGAAAACTGAGACTTGGTTAAGTCTGCCCAGTTATTCTGAAATAGTGAATAAAAATATATTCATACTTTTTTTCTCATTTCGTTCGTACTGATGCCAATTAACTTATGTAAAATAAAAAACTATGCTAGCCTTAAGACTGACTCACCAAAATTAGAGATCATGGGTGACATACACTTTTTTCGAATTACACAGTACATCGGAAACACTCACAACGCACGCACACTCATCCCTACGAACACATGCGCGCAAACCCTACCCCTAGGAGTATCTTCGAAGACTGCGCCGACAAATTCTCAAGATTGACGAAGTCACCACATGCGTCTCGCTGTCGTCTGTCGACGGGAACATCACCTACCACTGAAAGCACAAACACCGTTAAATCCTAAGAAATTCGCTCCCACAGGAAGCCGAATCCAGTACCTGAGGTGCAACCGAGGCTCTTATGACAAGCTACATGTCCTTTCGCGGATGACCTACACTTCACACAGTTCACGTGAGGCTGTTATGGTTGCCATTTGCCAAGCCATTCAAATTTCAACAACACTAATGCTGCTGGGTAAGCAAAGCATATCAATACAACTGCAAACAATGACAAATGGATCAAATTATCCGAAATTTCTGATTGGCAATTGAGAACCAAGCATCATATTGTCACAGGAGAACCAATCACACCAAACCAGTTTAACTTCCTTTGTTATGGATTTCAGGAATCAACACAGATGACTTGCAAACCACATCCAAACAAAATATGCACATAGCAGGGCAGCATAAAAGAGATTTGTTATCTTGTTATATCATTATTCAGGCCTGTGTCATAACTAAACCAGTAAAAGGAACAACAAAATTTCTCCCACAGATTCAAACTGGACAAATACAGCAAATGCAACAGGTCTCCTTGAGACTTTAAAACTGTGGTCACCTCCAAAAACAAGTCAAAAGAAAGATGTGGACCTAAGCCTTTTTCTTAGATGATTTCTTTAAAGATTTCTTCTGGGGCTTGAGCTTATCTGATTTCAAGGACATCTCTCTGCCTTTCCTTCTTCACCTTGCACATCGTGATTGCCTGCTTACAAAAATGTTTCACAGATGCTATTAGCTCACTGAAACAGAACAATCAGATCAACTCCAGGCTCTGTAACAAAAAAGGTGTCATGGTATATCAGGTTGACCAACCAAGTTTAGGATACAAAAGGACAGAAAGAATCATTAATAATAAGAAAATGTTTTGTCAGATTTAGGTCCAAATCTATGAAATGACTGCATATAAAAAATAAATGGGGGTAAAGCACTGTGTATGAAAAATGTTGGAAAATTTGATGGACGGAGTCAACTAACGTAAGTAGATGAATATGACAAATGCAATACAGACACCAGTCAGCACAACAGTCAACAAGACTGCTGGCAAAAGGTTCATGAAGACAAATTACTAATCATCAGTGGATTTAGCTTCCATAATAGGAACTGAGATGGAGATGCTGCGAACACGGAGCTTGTATTTCCGTCCTAAAACGTAATTGTATTGAATCCGGGCAGTATGATCAGAAGCTAGCTTATCATCATCATCAGATTCAATATCTTCAGGATGACACCAGCGTGGTTTGGGCACAGGCCACCTGCAGTTTTCAATGAAATAATTTATATATCCAAAACTCAACTTGCTAATAAATAGCAACATGGATCGGAATACCAACCTGTTCACCTTATTTTTCACATCACTTGGCATTTTCCAGAAAGCATCATAGGCATTGCCACCACCAGATTTACTGTCCGATTATGCTTCAGCAAGCTTCTTAAAATGCTCCAAAAAAGAACAATGCTAGAATACTGACATGAACAATGCCAATACCTTTTTGTCTTAAATGATGCTAGAATCTTGTAGATCACTTCCCATAACAAGAAAGGAGTTCCAATTCTTGTGTCATAGAAGTTCATGCCGATAACATTGCCATCATCAAGATTAACAAGAGGGCCTCCAATCCCAGCCTAGCAAGTTAACATAAATAAGCTATGATTTTTATTTAAAACATTGCTAGCTAATTCATTCTAATCCAACTATATACTTCCTTTTTTTCAGAAGCATAAACCAGAGTCTATACAATTTCTGTGACTGTATACTTCCTTTTTTTAAGAAACACAAAGCAGTCTGTCCAATTTCAAGCTGTGACAATTGATTACTCCAATATTATCTAGGTGCCATCAAATGATACTGTTAAATTCATATTACGAAGTACTTTACCATTCATATATTTTAATTGTACGCAACATAATGACGGGAATTTACATTCAAAGCTCTCTTTGAGACAGTCAATTAGTCAAATTACACCTAATAGAGAAAGAACAGATTTATTACCTTACTGATTTTACATGTGGAACGTGTGAGGAACTCACAGTCAAGTGTGCCTGACCAAGGAGCTAGACGACCACTAGTAGCCATTAACTTTTCTGCATCAAAGCAACGCCCTACAGACGCTACTCTAGAACTTGACCAATGAAAGCTCGTTTTTAATGATGGACGAATAGCACGGTGCTCGACACTGACAAAAGCTGTCACACCCGTTTTCCGAAGAAAACCGAATGCATCTCATACGTGTGCCATAATCACAATTTCACACCAAAGGTAGGTGGTCTACTTTAGTCTCACTTGAACACTTCTTGAGCTGAGATACATGAAACACATCATGTACATCTGACAATCGAGCTGGGAGTTCTAATTGATAGGCAACTTCTCCCTTTCTTTCTAAGATCTTAAAAGGTCCAATGAATCGTGGTGACAACTTCCCTGTAATCTTGAATCTTCGTAGTCCTCTAATGGGTGATACTCTGAGATACACATAATCTCCTATTTCAAACACAACTTCTCTCCTTTTGGGGTCAGCGTAACTCTTTTGTCGTGACTGAGCAGTCTTGAGATTTTCCCGAATTATCTCAACTTGTCTTTCAGCTTCTTTTATAATGTCTGGTCCAAAAAGTTGACTCTCCCCCCGTTTGATCCCAGCACAATGGTGTTCCGCACTTTCTCCCGTATAAGGCTTCAAAAGGAGCCATCTTAAGGCCGGTTTGGTAGCCGTTATTGTAGGCAAACTCGCATATGGCAAACTTTTATCCCAGCCTACCTCCATGCTTTAAGGCACATGCCCTAAGCATATCCTCTAGGATTTGATTTGTCCTTTCGGTTTGACCATCTGTTTGTGGATGATACGCAACTAAAGTTAAGCTTTGTATCCATTGATTCATGTAGCTTTCCCCGTAAACGTGATGTAAAATGTGTCCCACGGTCGATACTATCCTCTTTGGAACTCCATGTAAGCATACAATTCTCGGACATATACAGCTTCGCCAGCTTTGGCTCCGGTGTAAGTAGTTTTGACAGTATAAAGTGAGCAACCTTGGTTAACCTATCCACAATGACCCATATGGAGTCATATCCATCACGGTACGTGGCAATCCCACAATAAAATCCATGCCTATTTCTTCCCATTTCCACTCGGGTACTTTCAATGGTTGAAGCAAACCTCGCCGGTCTCTCGGTATTCGCTTTTACTTTCGGCATATGTCACATAGAGCTACATAAGCAAGAACATCCTTTTTCATTCCATACCACCAATATTTCGCTTCAAATCTTGATACATCTTGGTGCTTCCGGGATGAATTGAATAGGCAGAGTCATGTGCCTCCTTAAGTATAGTCTCTCGAAGATGATCAATTTTGGGCACACGATTCTATTCCCGAACCAAATAGTTCCTTGGTCATCTCTTTTGAAATCCGGAACCTTGCCGCATCAATCAACCGTCCATACTCCTTAATCTTCTCATCCGTCATTTGACCCTTCCCCGATTTCTTGTTCAAGTGTAGATTCTACTTCCAATGTCATAGCTTCACTCTGGGTGACAATTCCCAGATTGAGACGTGCCATCTCCCAACACAACTCTTGAGGCATCACATGAGCTATCAGTGCGTTTGACTGACTTTTTCGACTCAAGGCATCTGCCACAACGTTTGCCTTGCCGGGGTGATACTGTATGCCCAGATGATTTAGATCCTTCTGGGTGAAGATGTACTTCAAGCTCTTATGGTCAGTGAAGATGCGACACCTATTTCCGATCATATATTGCCTCCAAATTTTTAGAGCGTGCACAATGGCAGCCAACTCCAAATCGTGAGTGGGGTAATTCTGCTCATGTTTTCTCAATTGCCTAGAAGCATAAGCAATTACTTTTCCCTCTTGCATCAGTACATACGCCCAAGACCTTGAAGTGAAGCGTCACAATACACATCAAAGCCCTTGTGAATATCCGGCATTATTAGTACAGAGCCGTGGTTAATCTCTTCTTTAGTTCCTCAAAACTATCCTCGCACTTGGCATCCCACTTAAATTCCTTTCCTTTTTCTAACAATGAGGTGAGAGGTTTTACAATCTTCGAGAATCCTTCGATGAATCGACGGTAATAACCTCGCCAATCCAAGGAAACTTCGATCTCGCCCACATTCTTAGGCGGATTCCAATCCAAAGATGCCCTTCACCTTACTCGGGTCTACCGCTATTCCACCCTCTCGTGATAATATGCCCAAGGAAGGAAACTTCCTTTAGCCAAAAATCACATTTGCTGAATTTGGCATATAACCGATGTTCTCGTAGTTTCGCAAAGACGAGTCTCGTGTGTTCTTCATACTCTTCTTCATTCGGGAGAACACCGAATGTCATCGATGAAAACTACCACAAACCTATCAAGGTACTCCATGAATACTTTATTCATCAGATACATGAAGTATGCTGGTGCATTTGTCAAACCAAAGGGCATAACCGTGAACTCGTATAAGCCATATCTAGATGTGAAAGCAGCTTTTGGGAATGTCCTCTAATCGGATTTTCGCTGATGGTACCCGGATCGTAGATCGATCTTGGAGAATATTTTAGCACCTTTCATCCGATCGAACAAATCTCCAATCCTCGGGTAAGGGGTATTTATTCTTGATGGTAACATCGTTAAGGGGACGATAATCTATGCACATTCTTCTAGTTCCATCTTTCTTATCAACAAAGAGAATGGGAGACCCCCAAGGTGACGAACTAGGTCGGATGTAACCTTTACTAAGCAACTCATCTATTTGTTTCTTTAATTCGGCCAAATCCTTAACATTCATTCCATATGGTCTTTTATAAATAGGAGCAATGTGTAAAAGTTCAATGCTGAATTCAATGTCGCGGTCGGGCGGCATACCTGGTAACTCATCTGGAAATACGTCGGGATACTCGTTCACAACTTTGATCTCTTCTAAGGATTTGCCCTTTGCTGAATTCACTGTTCCTTGTTCTTCGGATGAGTTATCCACTTTGAACTCAATTTTGTCTCCTTGTGGGCTAGTCAAAACCACTGATCTCTTGCGACACTGAATCACCCCGTCATGCTTACGCAACCAATCCATTCCAAGTATTACATCTATTCCCCAGGATTTTAAAACTACTAGGTCGGCTAGAAATTCTATCTCATTAAGCTTAAGGTTCACCCGTGGACATATGTGTCTGGCTTTCATTTCACCGCCCGGGGAGCTAACTAGTAATGGTGTCTTCATAAGACTCATGGGCAAGCTATATTTTTCCACAAATTGATTGGTAACAAATGAATGTGATGCTCCGAATCGAATAAAACGGATGCGGTGTTCGAATTGACAAGGAACGTACCAAGCACGACCTCGGGAGCTTCCTGTGCCTGCTCAATCGTTACGTGGTTTACTTTCCCACGCACAAAATTTTGTTGAGCCCTGCTGCCCTGAGGAGTAGAATTCCCAGTGCGAACCTGAGAAGATGGCTGCCCAGGCTTCTGACCATTGCCCTTCTGTGGAGTTTGCATTCCACGCTTGGGACAGTTATTGGCATAATGCCCTAACTCTCCGCACTTGAAGCATCCACTAGGCTGAACTGGTGCGGTGTTTCTCACCGGAGCACCCGGGGCATTGTTCGGGCGACTCGCCGCCGAATTGGGGCACGAGGAGTCCGCGATGGAAGCGCCGGGGCCGCCGAGCCGAACGCCGGAATGGCCGGTTCTCGCCGAAAATTTCCACTATATCCTCCCGAGCGGAACCGAGGATTCGTGGTGCATTGTAGCGGGGACGTGTGTTGTCGCTAGATCGCCCTTGGTTTTGGAACTTGCGTTTCTCGGTCTCCAAGTTCTCTACGCTTGCTTTCAAGTCCGATAGCCTTGTCTAATAGGGTCCGGAAGTTGGGGAAAGTGTGGCTCGGGAGCCGATAGTTTAGTGGCCCTATGAGACCATCCGAAATCGTTCTCCGCCTCTTTGGGTCGGTATCCACTTCATCCGGAGCATACCGAGACAGTTGGGTGAACTTGTCCCGATACTCGCTGACGGACATGCTGCCTTGCTTCAGAGCAAGAAACTCCTTCTGCTTCAGCTTTATTATTCCAGACGGGATGTGGTGAGTACGGAAAGCTTCCTGGAACTCTTGCCAGGTGATAGTGTCAGCAGCGGCATGTGCTACGGTGTAGGCATCCCACCAATCGGCCGCAGCACCCTCTAAGCGTCCCGAGGCATACAGGACTTTCTCTCGGTCATTGCACTGAGTGATGTTCAGCTTCTTATTGATAGTCTTGAGCCAATCATCCGTGCAAGAGGACCCACCGAGTGGGAGTAGGTGGGTGGATGGTGGCTCATAAACTCTCTGTGTTTGTTGACTGGTGGAGGCGGTGGAGGTCCTTGTGGTGGCGGATTGTTTTGCGTGCCCGCGTGTTCCGGATCGTGGCGGTAAGATCCTGAATCAACTGCATCTGTGCCGTGAAGAACTGCTGCATGGTTGGATCCATTGCTAATCCCTGAGGTGGAGGCGGGGCGGGATTCTGCTGATTGGCGATGTGAGCACGTATCACGGGCGGTACGTCCTGTCCACCTCCGGACCTGGTGTTTACCATCTGATTGTTAGAGAAAGTCATTTCAGATAAGAGCAGTATCGATAAACATGAGTAAGAGAGAAAGGGGGCTAAGATTAAATTTAAACTTAATTAATTTATTAATGCATATGCGGCCATCACACCACAAAGCATTTCAATCAAACAAAGACCCAAATCAAACATGTTTTCAATCAACAAGCATTATTACATCGATTACGTCCTCGCAGGGACGGGTCTAACGATCTCAACTCAAGGTGGCATCCTAACCCAGAAGACCTGTGGTAGCAGACGAAGAGCCGTAACGAAGCCTCTTGTCGGTGTTTTGGACCGGCAACCTACTACGGGGAGTACCCGAAGTAGATGAATGTGACTCGCCGAGATCGGTAACTCGAAGGAAGAGGCACGCGGCACACAATTTAGACAGGTTCGGGCCGCGAGGTGCGTAATACCCTACGTCCTGTATGCTGCGTAGCTCTGGATTGATAGGGCACGATTACAGGTTGGTGCAATAGTGCGCCGTGAGTTGAGATTGGATGAGATGATCCGAGGATCGGTCCCTGCCTCGCCTTATATAGTCCGGGAGGCAGGGTTACAAGTCGGAGTAGGGAGGGAGTACTAGTCGAGTACGTCTAGGAGACCTCTACACAGTGCGGAACATGTACAGAGTCCTAACCGAGTACTACTCTCCCGTGTCTTTGTCCTTGTGCTCCACGCCTTCGGGTGCCGTGTAGCGCAAGTCGGGTAGTCCCGGGGGCCCACCGAGTAGTCGGTCCCCGGTACCCACCGAGGCAATGGGCCCGGGGAGGTCCATACGACAAGCCCCCAAGTACTTTGTAGTCGAGAAGGATAGCTTCCAGTAGTCTTGACGGCCTTAACGAGTAGTCCTCAAGCGTCCCTGAGTGCTACAAGTCAAAAGTCCTCAAGAGTAGTCGAAGCATCCCGAGGCTGGAATGTACTCCAGCTGATGTATGAGCAATCTTGAAGTCTTCTCGAGTAGTCCCAAGCGTCCTTGAAATCTCCCTTCGAAGGTCTTCAAAAATGCCTGCCTTGTCTTGAAGCCGGAGCCGTCAAGAAGATGCGATTTGCAGAGCTGCAATCCACGTGGAGTAGCCCCCGAGCCTCGAGCCGCGGGCTCTGGCTGAGGATCTATCCGAAGTCTTGGCGAGAAAATCCCAAAAAATCCGAAGAGAAAAAACCGAAGGACACGTGGCACGGAGCCCCCGAGCCTTGAGTCGAGTACTTCCTCTCGAATTGAAGGGTCTTCTTAGAGAATGTGTCCTGAGATGCCCTTGAGACTAGCCGCGTCCCAGGTAGTCGAGTAGAAGTAGCCGAGCCCCCGAGGTGAGGCGCGTCGACTAGTAGAATACGAAGAGTCACGCGCAGCCGCTGAGTCAGCCACGCGCGGGCTTATCCGGCCGCCCGTTACGGAGGCGTTTTGGCTTATAAATTCAAGCCGGAACCCTTAGGGTTTTTCACCCAAGTGAGCTGCAGTCATTCGCCACTTGAATCTTGAAGTAGATCCACTCCAACGAGCACCGCCGCCGCAGTAGATCTGAGCGCATCGCCACCCGAAAGCTGTAGGGTAGCCCCCGAGCGGATGCGAGTGAAGACTCCCTGTTCTTGGAGGATGAAGCCGTCCCCGTCGAAGACGTCGAAGGCCGGCGGGAAGAAGAGGAGCCATGCGGAGGCTGCCGCGGCCGGCACCGAGCGGCGCCGCCCACATCTCCACCGCGCGCTGACCCAAGCCGCGAGTGGAAGAGGTCGAAGGTGAAGACCGAAGACTTGCTGACCCTGTTGAACTCCGGGTTGATCAGGGAAAAGGAGATCGATATGTGGAGATCCGCCGCCGGAGATCCCTATCCGATGGAGAAGGCACAAGACGAGATCCCGATGTTCTCGCGCTTCGTGGAGCGCG
Source organism: Cenchrus americanus (assembly GCA_947561735.1). Taxonomy (NCBI): domain Eukaryota; kingdom Viridiplantae; phylum Streptophyta; class Magnoliopsida; order Poales; family Poaceae; genus Cenchrus; species Cenchrus americanus. The sequence goes on from OX387244.1 coordinate 14,516,228, forward strand.
GGCTTGCGCTCCCAGCGAGCGATTTCTTCAAAGGGCTTCTCAGGTACTATGGCATCGAGTACCTCAACTTGAACCCCAACGGAATCTTCCACACTTCTGTCTTCGTCCATTTCTGCGAAGCTTTTTTGGGAATCAAGCCACATTGGATTCTCTTCCGGAAATTCTTCCGCGTGAAGCCGCGCCCAGCGCCTCCAACCCCACAGTAGTCGGGGGTCCGGGATCCGGTGAGGGAGGATGCCGCCGAGCAGTACCTGGCGTACAAGCTCGTGGACTCCAACACGGATTGGAAGACGAGGTGGTTCTACACCACGAACCACCATCCCGAGCCGCCGAAGCCGAGCGGACGGCGGCCCAAGCATCAAGAGTGGTGGAACACGGAACCCACCATGCAAGAGGGGATCCGGCTCCCGGAGTTGCCGACACGGATCAAGACCCCGCGGGATGCGGGACCGAGGGCCGAGCATGTGGCCTTCGGTTTCATGAAGCGCCGGATCCGGCCCGCCGTCGCGCGCGGGATACGATGGGCTTCGAGTACACCGGCGACGACGACACGTCGCGGATGCGGGGGCGAAATTGAAGATAACGACATCGTCGAGAGGTTGTCGAGGATCTTCAAGGACATGCCGGAGTACACGGCGTGCCCTGTCGAGGAGTTCTCCGCCGCGCGCCCGCCCAATGAGGTAGGTAGTCGTACCCGCCTCGTCGAGTAGTAGGCACTTGTGGCAGAGTTACTGACGCCTTGTCGCTGTTTGCGCAGGATGATGTGAAGCGGTTTGTCTCCGAGCCACAGCCCCCACCAAGCGGAATTGAGGTCCCGACGGTGGAGAAGGCGAAAGAGCGCCGAGTAGTCGGAGACGACGACGATCCCGTCATCGTGGAGGATACCTCCGACGATGAGGAGGACGAGGAGACGCTGCAGGACCGCTTCCAGCTGCGGTCGAGGTTTAGCCGTCCAGGCTTGCCTCATGTACCTCTCATCCAAGACCCTCCGGCTAGCTTGGAGGCTAGCCTTGCCGCGCCGCCGAGGAAGCCGCGCAACCCCGCCAAGAAGCGGGTAGCCAAGAAGATGAAGGTCTCACAGACCACGCCTCCTGAGGTAAATCATCTCGAGCGGAGTAGTCGAGTACCCAACGATCGAGTACGGTGCTGACGAGTAGTCATCCATGTGTGCAGGAGAGGCCGCCAACAGAGCCCGTGGAGGAGGGCGATGAGGGCACGTGGCCCACGGTGGGGGAACCGCCGGAAGCCGAAGTCCGGCCCCCTACCGTCGAAGAACTTCGTCGCAGCTGGGGCGCCAGCCCCCCCCCGAAGGGAGCAGAGTACCCGCGACCGCCGCCACTGAGGAGGTGGAAGCCGCAGGGGCGCGAGAGAACGTCGCGCCGGCCACCACCGCCGTGGAGGAGGCGGTAGTCGGAGAGGCGGAGGAAGAAACGCCCGCCGAGGGTGGACTGGTTGACATTGCCAGCATCCTCGGTGCGCCGGCCGTGACTATCGTCCGGTCGAACTTGTAAGTACCACGCCTTCATGAGTAGTACTCATTGCAGTAGTCGATATTGTCTGATGAACCTTTGTGGGTACTTGTGCAGAAAATCCACCGACTTGAGCTGGGACGGAGAGGAGCCCACGGCGGCGGAGGCGCGAGAGGGCCACGCCGCCCGTCGAAGAGCCCGCTCCCGAGGCCCAAGCCGCGACCGAGCCACCGCCGCCGGCAGCGCGCCGGCCGCCGGAGGCGGTCGCGGTCGAAGGTGAGTACTCCTCCCGAAGCTATAGAGCCCCGAAAGGAGTAGTCGTAGATACCGATGCGCGTGCTCCTTGGTGACGGGCCGAAGGGGGGTGACATCCCCGCAGGGGTACCCATGCGGGAGTTGACACCGAAGCCCCGAGGCCGCGGTAGAAGCCCCCGAGCCCGTGGGGGAGACCGTCGAGAAGTCCGCCGAGGAGGAGGCGGCGCCACGTCGCCGGGGGTTGCCCCGGAGGTGGCGATCCGGTCCCCGGAGATCCAAGACGCGGAGCCTATCCGCTCGGCGCCGATGACGGAGGCTACGACAAGTAGCCGTGGCGGGATCGAGCTGCTTGCCGACGATCTGATCGAGCCGGCGGTGTTGGCGCAAAGATCCGGAGGCGATGCGACGAGCCGAACAGTGGATGAAGGTACGTAGCCGTTGCCTCCCGAGTAGTCAACCCTTTCGTTGAGTACTCGCTGACTTGGACTTGTCTTCGCAGACGTCGCGGAGCGATCCCGCGAGAAGTCCAATCTGGCCGCAAGGCTATGGGGACACGGTCTTGCGAGCCGAAGCCTTGGAGGAGCAGCTCGTGAAGTCGAGGAAGCACGCGGCCGCCATGCAGTCGAAGCTTGACGCCGCCTTCGCCAAGTATCACAACGATGTGATGGACCCGGGCGAAGAGCGACGAGCCGGTGCGGAAAAACAAAGGCCTCCGCAACAAGAACAAAGGTACGTCTCTTGACTTGTCGGGTACTTGTTGGAAGTCACCAAGCTCTGACCCGTTGTTGCGTTCGGTGTTGCGAACTCGAAGGCCGGTGGAGCGACGAAGGGCTCGGAGATCGGCATGAAGAATCTCTTCTACCGGGAGCAAGAAGCCCGCCAGGTACTTGAACTCGACTACAAGGAGCTGGCCGTCGAGTGCGAGAAGCACATGGAGTTGAGAATTGCTTCTGACCGGGATCTTGTCAACTGCTACAAATCCTTGCAGAAGTTGAACGAAGACTGCGAGGCGCTCCGAGCCCAACTCAAGGACCTGGAAGAGGCTGCCCTCCCGATCGCGAGGCTCCTGGTGCCGCACCCGGGCGGCCCCAAGATCGCTCCGTTGGCGGATCGACTTCGTGAAGCGCCAAGCCGGGCTGGCCGCCTACGTGAAGCACATGGCCAAGTCGATCCCGAAGCGCGGTGCGGCCTTCATGAAGTCGTACTTCCCGAAGGCCCGGTGGAGGTAGTCGCCGGCGGGGTAGCCGCCAACTGCTCGGACGAGCGGTACGCCGAGTTGGCTGTGAGCGGATGGCTCCCATCGCGGAGCGAGTAGCCGATAAGTTGAATCTCCAGTAGCCCTGCGTAGATAGCTAGTAGCCATGGTTGTATAGGAAACAGTTGTAATGAACTATCTCATATATCAATGAAATGTGAAGTTCCATCAATGAGTACTCGTAACCGCGATCTCAGAGTGCGGAGCGCCCATCGTGGAGTAGGTGCGAGTAGTAGTACTCGGCTTAGCAGTCCCGTCGCAGGGAGTAGACAGTAAAGAAGTTGATGAGCAATCAAACTTTATTACTGAAGAAGTACACCTGGGTGGCCAGGGCCGTAGTTACAAGTAGTCGCCTGGACCCAAGGCCGCTTACAACCGAGTAGTACCGGAGCGGGTAGCCGCTTACGATGAGTGATCCGTAGGTAGCCGTGTAGGCCGGATCGCGATCCGTAGGTAGCCGTGCGAGGCCGGATCTTGGAGTGTGGTCTTCTTGGTAGACCGCCTTGCTAGAGTCCTTGACGCTCATTGCGGCCCGGGGTCCGTAGGTAGCCGCACGGCCGGACACTGGAGTGGGGTAGTCCGGAGACTTGAAGCCGGGACCGGAGGGTCGCTCGCGGCAAGGGGGTGTTGATGTAGTCGTGTAGACTTGAACCCGGAGTAGTCGAGTAGACTAGGCGTAGAATCGACGAGAGCCGGTCGACGTTCCACGAGTTGTTGACTTCTTCGCCTTCGAGTGTTTGGAGGCGGTAGGAGCCTCGGCCCGGTCACCTTAGCCACGGTGAAGGGGCCTTCCCAAGGGGAGCCGAGCTTGTGAAGTCCCTCCGTGTTCGGATACGGCGGAGGACAAGATCTCCAACGTTGAAGGAGCGTTCCTTGACGTTGCGATCGTGGTAGCGTCGGATACCCTCCGGGTACCTTGCCGATTGGACTAGGGCGGCGCGGCCGAGCTTCTTCGAGGTCGTCGATATCAACTCGTCTCGTCGTCTTCCGAGACGCCTTCGTCGTAATGCTCCACCGCCGGCGAGTTCCATATGACATCGGCGGGGAGGATGGCTTCGCAGCCGTAGACCAGAAGTAGGGGGGATTGCCCCGTTGGCTTGGATGGTTGAGTCCGCGGCCCCCGGAGTGCGTTGGGTAGTTCCTTGATCCACTTGCCCCCTTTTGAGTTAGCAGCGTCGTGTAGCCGCTTCTTGAGGGCGTCGAGCACCATCCCGTTGGCGCGCTCGACTTGTCCGTTGGCCCGTGGATGGGCGACGGAGACGTATCTGACGTCGATTCCGCTGTTCTCGCAGTACTCCCAGAACTGGTGGTTGTTGAAGTTGGACCCCAGGTCTGTGATGATGCGGTGGGGTAGCCGTAGCGGTGCACGAGTTCATCCAGAAGTCGAGTACCCCGTCGGCCTTGGGGCATGTGACCGGCTTGACCTCGATCCACTTGGTGAACTTGTCGATAGCCACCGGTGCCGGTTGAATCCTCCCGGCGCGGTTGGCGGTGGCCCAATCATGTCGAGCCCCCGCCGGGCAAAGGGCCGGGTTGGTGGTATGGTGACTAGCTTGTAGGCGGGGACGTGTTGTGCTTGGCGAAGAACTGACATCCTTGGCAGTGTCTGACGAGTTCTTCGGCATCGCCCAGGGCTGTGGGCCAGTAGAAGGCTCGCCGGAAGGCCTTGCTGACCAGCGTGCGGGAGGACGCGTGGTTGCCGCAGACACCCTTGTGGATCTCCTCCAAGATGTCCTTGCCTTCTTCGCGAGGGACGCATTTCATGAGTACTCCGGAAGATGCGCCTCGCTTGTAAAGCTTGTCGCCGACGAGGACGTAAGACTTGGCGCGGCGGACGAGTTGTTCGGGCGCGTTTTTGTCGGAGGGGGACCTTCTCGCTCGCCGAGGTAGTCGATGAAGGGTTGCCTCCGGTCCACGTCGATCATCATGACCTCCGCCCCGACTGGTTGGTTAGCGGGACGGTGGTCGGCGGCGCCGGTTCGGGATGGATGGCGCGTGAAGCTCATGGACGAAGACGCCCGCGGGTACTTGGGCACGGGTGGATCCGAGCTTCGAGAGGACGTCCGCCGCAACGTTGTTGTCGCGAACGATGTGGTGGAACTCGAGACCATAGAATTTGTTCTCGAGCTTGCGGACTTCTGGGCGTATGGCGTCCATGTTCTCCTTGTTGCGGTCCCGGGACTTGTTGACTTGGTTGATGACCACCGCGGAGTCGCCGTAGACTAGTAGCCGCTTGATGCCAAGTGAGCCGCGAGGCGGGGCCCGTGTAGGAGGGCTTCGTACTCGGCTTCGTTGTTTGAGACCTTCCGAAGATCCGGGACGTACTTAAGTTGTTCGCCCGTTGGAGAGATCGGGGAGTACCCCGCGCCCTCGCGCCCTCGAGGTTGAGTGAGCCGTCGAAGTACATCACCCAATGCTCGGTCGCACGGTGGGAGTAGGTAGCTGGTTCTCCCGCCACTCGCCATGAAGTCGACTAGAGCTTGCGACTTGATGGCCGTGCGTGGCTTGAAGTCGATGGTGAGGGCGCCGAGCTCGACACCCCCATTTGGAGATCCTTCCGTGGCGTCCGGGTTCCTCGGGATGTCGCCGAGCGGGTAGTCGGTGACGACGGAGACCGAGTACTCCCGGAAGTAGTGTCGTAGCTTCCGCGAGGTGATGAGTAGAGCGTACGAAGCTTCTCGTACGGGCGGTAGCGAGCCTTGGACTCGATAGAACCTCGCCGACGAAGTAGACCGGGCGCCGGGCCCGGTAGGCGTGGCCGTCTTCCCCGCCGCTCGACAACGATGGCGAGATCGACCACGTGAGTAGTCGCGGCGAGGTAGAGCAAGAGGCGCTCGCCCTTGTAGGGAGCCGTGAGGACCGGCGGCTTCGACAGAAGTCCTTGAGCCGGGCAAGGGCTTGGTCCGCCTCTGCGGTCCACACGAACTTCTCATGGTGCTTGAGTAGTTTGAAGAAGGGGAGACCCCGTTCTCCTAGCTTCGAGATGAATGCGTTCAATGCCGCCATGCACCCCGTCGGCTTACGGACGTCCTTGATGCTCGTGGGAGCTTTCATGCTTGGTGATGGCGGAGATCTTCTCGGGGGTTGGCTTCGATGCCGCGCCGGGCCGATGATGAAGCCGAGTAGTTTGCCCGAAGGGACGCCGAAGACGCACTTGTTCGGGTTGAGCTTCCGGCGGTACTCGCGTAGCGATGCGAAGGTCTCTTCAAGGTCGTCGATGAGGGTATCGGAGTCCCCGGTTTTGACAACCACGTCATCCACGTAGGCCTCGACGTTCTTGTTGAGTTGCCGCTTGAAGCAGTGCCCGGATGGCCCGTTGGTAGGTAGCGCCGGCGTTCTTCAACCCAAAGGACATGGTCGTGTAGCAGTACGCGCCAAACGGGGTGATGAACGCGGTCTTCTCCTCGGTCTTCCTCCTTGATTGCGATCCGGTGGTACCGGAGTAGCGGTCGAGGAAGCGGAGCGAGGTCGCAGCCCGCCGTGGAGTCGATGACTTGATCAATCCGCGGCAACCCGAAGGGGTCCTTGGGGCAGTGCTTGTTGAGGTCGGTGTAGTCGACGCACATCCTCCACTCGTTCGAGTTCTTCTTGCGGACGAGGACGGGGTTGGCGAGCCACTCAGGATGGAAGACTTCTCTGATGAAGCCGGCAGCGAGTAGCTTGGCGAGCTCCTTCTTGATGGCGTCCCGTCTGTCGTCGGCGAAGCGTCGGAGGTGTTGTCGCTTGGGGGTAGCCTTTGGGTCGACGTTGAGGCAGTGCTCGATCAGCTCCCTGGGCACTCCTGGCATGTCCGCTGGTTTCCACGCGAAGATGTCGCGGTTAGCCCGAAGGAAGCTGATGAGCGCGTCTTCCTATTTGGGGTCGAGGCCGGCCCCGATGGTGGTAGTCTTGGTGGGGTCGCCCGTTCCGAGGTCGACCGTCTTGGTGAGCACCTCCTCGGGTGGCCGAGGCTTGTTGGCGCTGTCAGACTTCTCTGGGATGTCGAGTTCGCTTGTGGCAAGCTTCTTCGACGCGGCGTAGACCTCCATCATTGGGGTGGGTACTTGATTTGTCGAAGCAATCACCACGGCCTCGTATCGCGGTCGTGAGAGATCTTCAAGTCCCCTTGGAGGGAGAGTACGCCGACTTGGACTTGGCATTTTGAGTACCAAGTATGTGTAGTGGGGCACCGCCATGAACTTGGCGATGGCGGTCCGCCGAGGATGGCATGGTAGGAAGTCTCGATATCCGCGACCTCGAACTTGATGTACTCGGTGCGGTAGTTGTCGCGAGACGCCCGAAGGTAGGCGGCGGTACCACCGAACCCGGTGGGATAGCCGCGTTGCCGGGACAATGCCGTAGAAGGGCATGCTGCTCTTGTCGAGCATGGGGGTGACGTCAAGGTTCATCTTCCTGAGAGTCTTGGTGAAGAGGACGTTGAGCCCGCTTCCGCCGTCGATGAGCACCTTGTTGAGCTTAGAGCCCGCCACTGTTGGTTTTAGGACGAGGGGGAAGCGTCCTGGTTCGGAGAAGCTGGTCCATTGGTCCGCGCGGGAGAAGGTGATGGGTGTCTCGACCACCCGAGAGGGGGTCATAACCGCCGGTTCAATGGACATCACTTCACGGCGAGTAGCCTTCGCTCCCGTCTGCGGGGTAGTCCGCCGAAGAGGACGTTGACGGTCTTCTCGGGTTCTTGGAAGTCGTCGCCGTCCTTCTTCTTGTTCTTCGATCGTGAGGGTGCGGTGGCTCCGGCGTATCCTTGAGCGCATGCCCGAGCCGGTAGCACTTTGCTCGGTGGTATGGTTGCCGTTTGGATGCCACGGGCACTTCTCCTTCGGCGGGTCTTTGAACCCGCCGGAGTTCTTCTTCGAGTTCCCTTTCGGAGGGCGCTGGATAGCCGCGACGGTGTTGTCTGGCTTGCGCTTGCGGTTGGGACCCGAGAAGTTGTTGTTGTTGTTGTTGTTGTTGCGGCCGCCTTGGTTTGGGTTCTTGCTTCTTTGCCGCCACCTTGGTTCTGCTTGGACTTGCCGCGGATGGCGTCGTACTTGGCGTTGGCCTTGTCCTCTTCGTCCGCCCAGGACGTGATCATGTCCTTGAGGTGGGGAATGGACTTGGGGCGGCGCCGGCCGAAGTCCTCGAAGGTGCGGCGATGGTAGAGCCGTCTGGAAGAGGTCGATGACCTCCTTGTCGGTGACGTCCACGACGGTAGCGCGCTTGTCGAAGAAGCGGCGCATGTACTTGCGGAGGGTCTCGCCTTGTTCTGCTTGATCATGGCAAGGTCCATGCGAGTACCCGAACGGCCCATGGCGCCCGCCGAAGTTGCTCGTGAGCTGTTCCTTCGACCGGTCCCACTTGTCGATTGAGTGCTTGTCCGGCGACTCGAGCCACGTGAGTGGGGCTTGGTCCGGCGAAGGGGAAGTAGAGGCACTTGGTGTCGCCGTTGCCGCCGGCGTTCTCGATGGAGAGAGCGTAGCATCGGAGCCACCGAATGGGATCTCGCTTCGCGTCGTATTTGGTGATCCCCAAAGGCTTGAACTTGTCGGGGAGGAGTAGGTTGCGAAGCCGAGGTGAGAAGGCGGGGAAGCCGTCGCCTTCGGCGGCGGTCGTCGACTTCTTCGCCGTAACTCGTCGATTCTCTGGCGAGCATCGTACCCCGCCGTGAGAGGCGCCGGAGGCGTGGGCGTGCGCGTGGCCGCGGCCGCCGCGGCCGCCGCCGCCTCCCGGCTTTCTTGTTGGCCCCGTGGTTGGAGCCGCCGCCGTCGCCGCCGCCGCCGTCGGGGTCGTTGCCGCCACCACCGGCCGGCGCACGGTGGGGGACGACTTCTCGGTTGACGTTGTCTTGTCGTGAGGGTCGCCGGCGGTGGAGCGTCGACGGTTTGGTTCGAGCCGGGATGTCGCCCCGAGTACGGTTAGGACCGGGGTCAACACTGCGACTAGTAGCCTCGTTGTCGCGGGGCTTGGCTGGAGGAGGTTGGCTGACTCTCTTGTCCACCCGCATGAAGTAGGCCTCTTCAGCGAGCTTGGCGATGACCTCCCCAGCTCGTATGCCCCGAGCACCGCGTGCGATCGGCGTGATCGACATGAGGCACTCGCTCGGGAGTGGTGTGGACTCTGCTCTCAACGCGCCGAGAGCTTCCGCAAGGTTGCGGATGGGAAGGTTGTCTCGAGCCGCCGGCGTCGCTCGTTGCGCTTCTGTTACGTTCGCGCCGGGTGTCCCCGTTGGCGTCGGTCTCGTCGCGGGGGGCATCGACGGACGGCTCGTCCGCGGAGATGTCCTCCAAGTACTTGTCTGCGGCCGTGCCTGAGGTCCCTGGGGTGTCGCCGGCAGCCATGAAGACTTGACGATCAGGCGTGCCCAAGCTTGGCTCAGAAGGTGCCACCTCAGTTGGTGTACTTGAGTCAGCTTGGGCTAGTGGTGTTCCCTCCTGGAACGGTAGCGAGTCGATGTAGGCGACGTAGCGTGAGTCCTCTGTTGTCAGCTCAGCGGGCTTGAGGTTTGGCCAGTAGACGTATCTCCCGGCCGGCGTTGATCTTATAACCGCCCCGCAGGCCGGCCCCCGACAAGGGAAGCTCAGAGGAGTCGTCTTCGGACTCGGGCTCCTCGTGGGTCCGACCCGAAGTCGAACTCGTAGTCCGGGTTCGAGTAGAACTCGGAGAGAGGGCGGAGTCCGAGACGCGGCTGGGGACGGCGTCGGAGTCCGAGTTGTACTCGGTTACGGGCTCCTTGCCGGCCCGTCGTGGTGTAGAAGCCTCCGTGCGGGCCCGGCTGGGAGCGCGGGGGCCACGCACAGAGCGCTGACGTGAAGAGGGGACCGCCTGCGATGGCTGAGGAGCCGGCTCGCACGCGACGGCCCATGGCGACGTCGGGTTCGAGTTGGAGACGGACTCGAGCTCGAAGTCAGCGTGGAGGTTGGAAAGCGAAATCTCGCCGAACTTGCCGGCGAGCTTGCCCGTGACAACTTCGGGAAGCGTCACAAGGCCTGTCCTCGAGTCGGGTTGCATGATCAAGCGGCGCTGGAAGGAGCCCGCGCCATCAGCAGTGCAGACCCAGGCGCCGAAGACGAAGGTGTCGCCGCGGTTGAAAGCGACGGTTGGCTTGATGAGAACGGAAGCCGTCGAGTTCGCCATGTGATCTCGAGCGAGAGCCCCTACCTGGCGCGCCAGCTGTCGGTGTTTTGGACCGGCAACCTACTACGGGGAGTACCCAAGTAGATGAATGTGACTCGCCGAGATCGGTAACTCGAAGGAAGAGGCACGCGGCACACAATTTAGACGAGGTTCGGGCCGCGAGGTGCGTAATACCCTACGTCTGTATGCCTTGCGTAGCTCTGGATTGATAGGGCACGATTACGGAGTTGGTGCAATAGTGCGCCGTGAGTTGAGATTGGATGAGATGATCCGAGGATCGGTCCCCGCCTCGCCTTATATAGTCGGGAGGCGGGGTTACAAGTCGGAGTAGGGAGGGAGTACTAGTCGAGTACGTCTAGGAGACCTCTACACGGTGCGGAACATGTACGAGTCCTAACCGAGTACTACTCTCGTCTTGTCCTTGTGCTCCCACGCCTTCGGTGCCGTGTAGCGCAAGTCGGGTAGTCCCGAGGGGCCCACCGAGTAGTCGGTCCCCGGTACCCACCGAGGCGGTGGGCCCGGGGAGGTCCATACGACGGTCTCGTCGGGGCGGACGGGTGGCTCCCTACGCGTCACGCTCGGCCTCCAGTCGAGCAATCTCGGCGTAGGCGTCCTTCGGCTCACCGTGGGTCCGCTCCCGGCTCGGCCGTAGCACCCTCCGGAGTCGGTGTTGAGTGCCGCCGTGACACGGGCAAGAGTGTGGAGGCGTGGGTCCTCGGAGCGGTCGGTGGTACCCACCGTCCGCTCGGTGCCACCGGTACGACGAGGGATGTGGCGGTAGTCGCTGAGGCTCAACTCCTGGTCATGCCTGAAACGAAGAGAGAACAAGGCCCTCCTGGCGGCATTGCTGACAGATGCCTGATAGGTAGAGTGAGGTGTAGTAGAATCATGGGTCGTGTGCGAGATATAACCTCCTCCGGCATGGTTGCGCACCCTGATGTGGACCCTGGTCAAGTAGTAGGTGCCCAGTGGCGGTTCGTTCCAGCTGTGGGTGACGTACATGGGGTACACGGTGTTCCCCAACTCCAGTAGAGTGTTCCGCAGCAGCCAAGGGAAGTAGCCAAGTGCCACCTCGGACGAGTGCATGATGTAGTACGGGTCTCCTTCGCGAGGTCCCTCGTAGTAAGCGTCGTCCCTCTCCTCGTTGTCATCCTCCGTCGCCTCACTGTCCTCGGTGTCATCGCCAGAGTCGTTTGGATCTCCTTCCGCGGCAACTGGTGCAGGATCCTCAGGAGCGACGGGAGGCGCTCGTGAGGCGAGGGCGGTGGTGGCGGCACCTCTACCGCTGGCGGGGAAGGCAGAGCTCGCAGAGATCCCAGCTCTCCATCAAAGTACACCTCCAGGATCGCTCCATCCTCAGCCTCAACGAAGAAGTAGGGGTCCTCCGGTTCCTCCTCATGTTGGACAGGAGGGGGCAGCTGCGCTCCGAACGGCCGAGTCCTGGCCATCTATAAAAAGAAAACTGATCTCAGAGCAGAATAAAACAATAAAGGGGACAAGGTTTTAACAAAAGCAAATAAGATAGATTTTTAGGTGTATTTAGGGGATTTTTTTTAATGAGAGAGCTGAAATGTCTTTCTAGATAATGTCCTTATTTCGACCATTTCTATCTAAGGCAAAGCGTCCTACGATCAGCATTGCTCTGATACCACTCTGTCACACCCGTTTTCCGAAGAAAACCGAATGCATCTCATACGTGTGCCATAATCACAATTTCACACATATGATAGACAAATGAGTGTAATATCATAGTACAATGCTCAAAACGTACAAAGAGAGGTTTATTAATTTATTACACTCATCGATAGACTCGAAGGTCTAAACACGAACATCGATAGCTAGACGATGGAACACCGTCTCCAACTTCACAAGCTCCTGACTGGGGGTAACGCGAGCCTCAGAATCCATCGAACCCGTCGAAGAACTCTGCTCCGGCATCCTCCTCTGAACACAAATGGCAAGGGTGAGTACACTTATGGTTGGTACTCAGCCCGTGGGGGAAAATGCAAAGCTATCAAGGGTAGGCTAGGGTTTTCAGCGGTGAGCATTTTAAGTTGGTCAAATTTTATTAGCAAGCACCTATTTACTAAGTGTAAGTGTATACCACCCCAAAACTTAGCTTTTTCAAGACTATTCCTCCAAATCATAAGTAAACCACAATTTGAAATCCATTTCTAGTTTAACTATCATGTGAGGGTCCAAGCCGCTCTTGACCGTGAGCACGGCTGATCGATCAGTTTTCACTCTGCAGAGGTTGTACACTTTACCCACAGATCGTGTTCCCCATATTGCCGGGTTTGCAAAGCCCTTAAACACTTCCGAGGTGAGTGGCAAGGGGTTCACTACGAAGCCTTTACAAAGGCGTGCAAAACACCAATATCCCACGACGATTCTGACTCGGGGCGGACCATAACCCTCCCTAGTGGTCGGCACCTTAGCAAAGGCTACTACCCCAAAAGGACCGGGCTATACCTCCGCAACCCGAGCCCCCCGTGTTCCTTCGGACAAGGGCTATTAGATAATTTGCACTCCTAATTAATTGGCTAAGCCGAGCCATGTGGACCGTGGTTGCCTTGTTTTCTCGGGTGGTTCTCCATGTTTTAATTTATATGTTCTTGAAATTCCATAAACACAGATTCCATTTAAATCCAACATTTTAAAAGTTAACTTCCATTCCCAAAGTATAGCATCTAAGCACTTATCTACCCAAGCATTTATTTAAAACAAGGTATGCAAGGTATAAGGATTAAAATCTAGTCATTTCCTTAATAGGCATTTCCCATCAAAATTTATGCATAATGATTAAAATTTAAAGTGTGATAATATGCATGTTATTAGGACAAAAAGAGTATGCACGGGGGGAAATCCACTTGCCTTCTTCTCCTAAAAACTGGGGCTCAATCTCTTCAAAAGATGGCTCCTGCTCAACCTCGAACGGCACGTCCTCTACGATCACACAAGAAAAACAAACAATAAATAAAACAGTACATCAAACATTGCTAAAAGTCTAATACAAGCTTCTAAAACTATCGTGCTTGTTGAGACGATCGCGAGGACACCAAAAACGCCTAAATCGGAGCTAGGACGGAAAAGTTATGATTAAAACAAATTCTAGGGACTATTTTGTAAAAAAAAGATCCCTAGGGGGTTTTCCATAAAAATCCAGGGGCTAAAACATAATTATAAGTATAAACTAGAGGTCCTTGGTGCAAAAGAGGGGCTTTTGGATTGCGGTTGTGTATTTTTGAAAGGCTAGGGACTTATCTATGAAAACCAGGGGCTAAACTGCAAGGATTCTATATGGTGGGAGGACCGGCTTGCAATTTGTAAAAAGGACAGGGGCTCTTTAGAAAGATTGCCGGCGCAACCCTAGGTTTGACCGGTAAGACTTGTGTTGACCGGCGGCTGGATTGGATCTGGGCCATCGGTTTAGATCTAAGGCTGTGGTTGTCTGCAGCTAAGGGCGGCGGCGGGCTGGCTACGGGCGGCGGCGGCGGCTGTTCGGCGGCGGCGGCTCGCCGGCCGGCTCGCCGGAGAATGCCAAAACCATGCTACGGCGCACTAATCAACAAGGTGAAGGTACCAAAATAAAGAGGAGGGGTAGGGGATTTCACCGAGCCGCTCGAAGGGGAAGAAGAGGCGGCGGCGGAGTGGATCGGCGGCGAGATGCGGCCGGTGTACTCTTGCTCCGGCGGGCTTCCTTGGGCGGCGGTGTAGAGGAGAGGAGGAGCTCGAGTGAGCGGTGCGAGGTGGAGAGGTGCTCGGGGGCGGCTTTTATAGGTGGTGAGGGGAGAGGAGGAGGCGTGGGCAAGGCGGTGGACGGCGGTCACGCGCGCGCGCGCCATTAATGCGGTGGCTCGGTGCGTGGCCGTTTCGGGGAGAGGAAGGGCGCGGGGCGGCTTGAGGCGGCGTCTATTGAGTGCTCCGCGCACCGGAGGGAAGGGGAGGCGGCGCGGGGAGGCGAGGGGCGGTGGGCGGCGGCGCGCGGCGGGGAGGTGGGGCAGCGCCTGGAGGTGGGAGACGGCCCTGACAGGTAGGCCCCACCTGTCAGCGGCGCGTGAGAGTGAGGGGGAGGTAGCGGGCCGGTTTGTGAAGTGGGCCGGCTGCTGGTTTGGGCCACGCGTAAAAGGAAAAGAAAAAAAAACAAGCTGGGCTGGGCTGGCAAGAGAGTTGGGTGAGGCTCAGCTGTTTTGTTTTTTTTAAAATTCCTTTTCTTTTATTTCCTTTTCAAGCTTTTACTCAAAACCTTTTCAAAAATTTTAAACAAACTTTTGACCACACAATCAATCAAAACCCATGCATTCAACATGATGCACAAACACTTGGTTTCTCTAAATTAATTAATTATCATTGCATATATTTAAAGGCAAATTTAATTATTCAAATTCATTAACCTTAGAAATAAAAATTCTAATTGTTGCTAGCATTTTTAAGTGATGGAATTTTGGGTGTTACAAGAGCAATGTTGTAATGTAGATTCCAATGCTCTAACTTCGCTTCTTTGCGTTCGCCGTCAAGAATCACTTTAATCTGCAAATAATACAGTGATCAGACTTCAACTGCACCTTAGAAGAACATCAGACACAAAACAATGAACACCAACCCTCAAGTTTTCATCAGTCTTGTTATCATCGTCAGAATCTCTGACCAAGCTCGCTGATGTCAAAATCATATTAGATCCATTCCATTGAATAAAAAAACCTGTGCATGCAAAAAACCTTTTTCCCCCTGCATGCCACGATTTTGGTTACCGGCTAGTTGTAATCAAAACAAAGTTGAAATAGTAAATGTCACATCGTTGTAAACTCACCGTTGAATGAAGCCAGTGCGACAACATTGCGATAGAGTAGGATGGAAGCTTTATTGCCAAATTTTCTCCAGAGACCTTCACCATATATGTCGCCAAAAGAGTCTTCAAAAGAATTAACCAAGATTATACCAGCTGGATAAATACATGTACAATAAGTTGTTAGTGGGTACATGAGAGCTGTAAAAGATCAGCAAATTTTAGAAGCGCCGACTCACCTCCTAGCATGGAGGATGGCAACTTAGGGTAACCACTTAAGTCTAGATCTAATTGTTCCTGGTTGAGAAAATCTCCATGTACTGGTGCAACAAGGTCAAATGATCAGCACTGACATATACTGAAAATAAATTCACGTAAATTCTGCGAATAACAATAGCATGTAACATTAATATCATGATAACAACCTGAGCAGCAATTAGCATTAGAACTAAGCGTGCAAGAACCTACCCATAGTGTACATATGTTAACTAATAAGATCCAACAATACGAGAGTACAGGTGAAAGGGCTGGACTAGCTGATGTACAAATGTAATCGCTAAACTTGCACAGCTTCTAAACAGGTACCATTACGAATGCAACAAATGATAAGCCATTTTGCAGAATCCTGTGTGCTCAACCTTCTGGATGGCTGTTAGATCTCTCACCTATGGATGCTCCAGGCCTGCAGAACATAAAAATGTCTAGTTAAATACTAAAAAAGTACAATGGATTAAATCAGTGCACTTATACGCAAAATTGTGCCAAAGGCTGTGGATAATGTTTCATGAAACATGATCATAATGCACATTCCAACAAGATTAACATACATTTTTCAACATTGGCACAAGAAATAAGACAAGCATGGTACAGGACAACTGTGAATCTGTGATACAAGCCAGAGATCAGTAAATATTTCGATAGATGAACACTGAAGAACGCAAAGCGCAGATGGCAAATAAGCATAGGATAAGGATAGTAGCAAATGATCTAGATAATACATATGTTGTTTGGCACACAAAAAGGAATTACCTTATAAGCTCTTTTAGGAGAAGAGCTAAGGTACAATAAGTAGGTGAACTAATAAACGGCACAAATAGACATACCTGTGAACCTTCATTTTTTTTTATTGTGGAAGACCAATCTTCTTTTCCAAATGCTTGAGAGTTGCGCCCCATGGTAGAAAAATGGCTCTTCTCTTGGTCAAGAAAAGCTTCATGCCAACCATAACCGCATCAAAAAGAAGCGGCCCACCTTCCCAAGGCTAATAAATAATCCAAGCAAAACGGGTTATATTTGAACAAAATGAAGTTGTACAGAACAAGAGTTAAATACAAATAAAAAAAACATTTGTGTTGCCTTCATGTATAACAGAAATAGAGTGAAATGCTCATATCATCCTGCAAGTGTACCTCTGAAATTTTACAATCAAGATCTCCATCATCCTCAGATACCCTTGAATCATCATTCAACTCCACGGTCTCTACCATTATTTTGCCACTGGTGTCACGCCCTACAGCTAATACCTCACCACGGGGCAGACTTTCCAGTGCACTTTCGAAAGGTCCAACCTCAACATCACGGACATTATAGGCTTCGACAACAGCGAAGTCATTATCCAAATCATATCCGTCAATATACCCAGCATACAGTCTGGTGCCGTCAAGGCGCACTTCAATCTAAAAAAATGACAAAGCAAGAAATGAGCACACAATGATCAGAAGTAAAAATATTAGTAAAGGATGACTGTCAGCACCAACCTTTATATCAGTTTGGTATTTGGTCCTAGCCTTAAGAGCTCCAACCAGAGTTGCAGTACTCAAAAATTTTGTTGTGCAAGCATTGTGCTCCATAGCTATGCCTGAGCATGAAAATAAGATATCGTTTCCTACAGAAGATCACAAGTTAAGTTATTTATACTGGTGGCATTTCAATATATACTTGTTACAAAACTGAGAAGACTAAGCGTTTATAATCACCATTGAACAAAATAATAGAAGCGACACTTTTAGACAGATATGATTTAAGCTCATCACTGAGCCCAGTCCAAACATCTTGCTTAGAGTCCCGAAGGTCAACTAGTTGAAGAAAATAACATAAAGCGGCTGTGAATAATCATATAAACTGTGAAAACACTAGGGTTCAGAAAAGAGGAAAAGATCTAGCAGACCTGAGATCCACTCATTCTTGAAGGCTCTACTATTCTCACAAAAGCTTCTAGGGAGATCACCACCACCCCTGTTAGCTTCCTGCATATTGTACTGAAGCAGAACTTTCTTTTAGAAATAAAAATAAAGGGGCAAATATGTGAGGTAGTAAGCAGTGAAGCAACAATACAAAACTATAACAGAGCAAATAATCAGGATCACAATACTGGCATTGTGTCAGGGTTGTTGATCCTTGGTTTCCTCAAACACTAAGGTTGCCACAAAGCATAATTTCTTAGCAGTAGCAAAGCTTGCATCTAAATTGTGCATGGCCAACAAGTGAATAGATTGATTGTTCATAAATATTAGCTACTACTCCCTCCGTTACATAGTGCATGTCTAAATGCATAACACCATCTATGAATCTAAATGCATAACTCCCTCCATCACTACATTTTAGCTCAACTATCAGCTATAGCATGGAGTGCTTACATGACAAGGACATTGCAATGTCACACCTGATGTATAAGCCTATTCCTTAGGTTGTGTCCAACTGTATTTCAAGTGTCAAGTATGTTCCCCAAACATACATTCATGGCATCATCTTGGAGCAAGGGCTGCCACCACACAACTGAATGAAAAGCGCTCACTTAAGCCTCGTGTTTTTTTGGGGTGTGCAGGTTAACGTAGTCACTAGTCAAACGTAGCTTTGCCTTCCAATTGGAACATGTTCTCTTCTACCACTTAGTCTAGACCGGGCATACAAAAAGCACCAAAGAAGCAGTCAAGCTCTTCATAATTTTAAAAAATGAACACTATGGAACTGATCTGAAACTGCACAATATTCCATGTTATACTTTAAGATAAGTTGGTGATATTTTTCAGAATTCCATGTGCTGTTGTTACTCTGTAGCGCTGCTTGTTGATTAGAAATTGTACTAGATTCGTTAAGGGGTTTCTAAAGAAGCATTGTATGCTTGAAGATCAATAACTTTAAGAATTATAACAGCAATATTGTACCACCCAATCAAGCGATCTCGTTGAAAGAAATCGACCAGCTGAACTGCTGAAGTAAAGTTCCAAGAAAAACACCACTAGAGGTGGGGCACAAAACTGAATTTCGGCATTCCCCTCTCCCACCGCAAGAACTTTTAGATCATCTAGGGTTTAAGTAAGGTACCTGGAGTCAAACGGGAGGGAGGGAGGGATGAGGGTAATGCACGTATCTGGTGTCCGGCCTTACAAGGCGCGGGACAGGGCAGGGAAGGGCGGCGCGGCAATCCTAGCTTGATCACCCGGCCGTCGCTAGCCGAGAGAGAGAAAGGGAAGGGGAGGAGGACCGAGGACGGTGGTGAGACTACCCGTACGAACTGGAGGAAACTTTTCCAGTCCGAATCGAGGACCTCCGCCATCACCAACGTGGCGCCTGACGTGGGGCCCACCCTACCTCGCGCCGTCCGCCGGAACTCCACTTGAGAGAGAGAGAGAGAGAGAGAGGAGAAAAGTGGCGAGGACACCGCAGCCCCTCCGCTCCGACGGCCACGCCGCGTCGTCATCGACCAGGGCCCAGGCCGCTCCGCCGCACCTTCAACCACGAGCCGCCTCCGCTCCCTGCACCAGCGCCGGCCGCCGCCGCGGCCATGTGGAGCTCCGCTCCCGCCCTGGGTCCGGCCTGGGCTCCGGCATGGATCCGCCGGGGGGAGCCACCCCTGCTCCCGGCCTTGGCCCCGCCATGGATCCACCCCAGCGCGAGCTCCGCGAACAGCCGGCCACCCCTGCTCCGCCGGAGGGAGCTGCCCCTGCTCCATGGCGGAGGGAGCTCTAACCGCCCCGGCGCTGGCGCTGGCTCAACCCGGCAGCCGCGCTGGCCCCGCCCAGTGACCGCACGCGCGAGGAGAGGGCGGAGATGGAGACGGCGCCGACGATGCCGACGAGCACGACCCCGCCGGAGACGATGTTGAGGCCCTCTGTACACGCCATCTTCCGCCGCTGCGAGGATTTCGAGGAAGAGGATTGGGGACGAGGAGCGCGGGGAGGAGGGGCCACAGTTGGGCGGCGGCCGACGCCGGGGAGGAGAGGTGCAAAGGGGCCGGCCGGGGACTTCTACCATTGTGAGTTCGTAGTTTTGCCATTTCAAATATTGCACCCTTAATTTTGGGATTCCAAACGTGTGACGATCGTTTTTCATACCATTTTGTGTATTTTTCTCTTTTTCTAATTATTTCCTTTGTATTTGAGTACTAAATGGACGTTTTTGCCCTTATCTTGTTTTGCTTCTGTACGATGCATGTCTTGGTTGGTTCGCAGGCTTGGGAACACATCGTTCCAACCAGGGTTTACCTTACCGGTCCGGTGAACCGAACCGCCGGCCGTCGGTAACGGTTCTCGGCCGTGCGCGCGCTTCTCGCTCATTATCGAACAAATTCAAATTTTCAAATCCGCGCCCGGTTCAATCGGTTTGGCACGACCGCTTACCGTCGGTTTGGACCGATTCTCGTCGGTTAGGCGTAAACCGCGGCTAGACACGTAAAAACCGACGATGCATTTGTGCTTCTCCGTGATGAATTAATGAAAATATTAGCATGTTTTATGCATAACTTAATGTAAAGAACATCACAAAACCCCACCATAGGAGAAATAACATAGTTTTGCATACAAACAATGTCATAGTAATAATTGTGCATACAATACCATAATAATAGTGCTAATCGTGCATACAAATACAATACCAAAGTCATAGACTCATAGTAATAAAAGATCAACGCGGTAGAAATGGGAAGACCCCCATTTGGGTCGCCATCTGGTACTCGGCGGTGGACATGACATTCAAACCTTGCACTCTAAGCGACTCGGCCTTGTAGTCTTGCCAACTTTGCCCCGTCCACGCCGCTCGTCGTCCGCCATTCTTTGAAGTAACATATTGTAGAAATGTGGATCTTCCCATTCGTACACCCATCTTGTCGGTGGCTGCGTGCTAATGTCAGGCCTGTAATAATGAAAAGTCTGGGAGCCGGAGGTATCGCTGTACGAGGAAGAAGAGTACTGAGGAGTGTCGTAGTCTGTCGGTCCAACCGTTCTCCTCTGCGATTCCGGTGCTCCATGGTCTTGGTCCTGAGTAGCATGTGTGAAATCGGTCTCCCCTGCATTGAAGCATACATCACAATTAGTAATCATAGTCAGAAACAAGAGTGCATATTAGGTTTCAATGTATACCTGTGAAACGAATAACACCACCACCACTAGCACCAGCACCATCACCACCACCACCACCACCACCACCACCACCACTACCACCATCACCACCGTCACCATCACTATCATCACCATCACCGTCATCAGCCGAGCTGCTGTCCTCTGACTCCTGATACGGTGGACTACGCTGACCTTCGCCATCATCAGTGGAGGTGTCGCTGTCCACTGGAATTGTTGTTGTTTTGCCTTTTCCCCGTTGACGCTTCGGGTCACCCTTCTTAGGCCCCTCCCGAAACTTCCTCTTCCCAAGGTGACCGTCTCCCACCACTCGCGTGCCCAATCACCGATGCAATCATCACCCGTAGTGTCACGTAGATCGAGAGGGGTCTACGTGATCACCGACAAGATGAGACGGTAGAGGGACGTCTCTGTCATCATCATCATCCTCATCCAAAACTCGGTTCTTGGTTAGATCTACCATATTCAAACCATTCCCGAACCGGATGGTGCTCGTCATAGAATGAGAGATGGGCAAGTTGGTCAACAAAATCACCTTCATCATGACTTGGGGTGGAGACATCCTTCAGCCTGAGGCGAAGGTTGTAGTTCACGTAGACAAGCTTGTTCGGTTTCTTGTGCGTCAAGCGGTTGTGAACCTTTGTATGCGGCAAGGCAAAAGTACTCCGGTTACGCTCGCATCCACTTGAAGACACACATTGGGAAACTAGCCTCACGGCAAGCTTCCGTAGCGCCGGGGTGGTAGAGCCGAACATCATCCACCAAGATGCCGCAGTGCAAGTGAACCGAATTAGTGACCAAAATATTTGAAATTTGCAACGAGAGAAACAACAATGGCGTACGGAGGTTCTCTTACATGGGCTTGTCCTAGGGTCAATCGCCGCCCTTCTTGCCATATCGGTGCCAAACTCGCCAAGCTTCGGCGAAACACCTCGACCCTCTTCCGCAATGCTTGCACGGCGGTCCGGACATCCGTCATGCTCGAAATGTATCCTTCGGGGACCGAAACATTTCGGAGTTGGATCCATCATAAAAGCATGCCTTGGATGTAAGCAAGCGGCCGCAAAACATAAATCATTTCAAATATTCGAAAACAATGCATGTGGAGAGTAGAGATTCAAAAAAGAGGAGTAATACAATCTTACCCGAACCAACATATGTGCCCCGGTACACATCACGAATCCTATTGTCCAAAATCTCCTTGTACTCATTCCAAGTGTGAACATTGGAGCCAAAGTAAGACTCCAACTCGCTTTCATCCGCCGGAAGGCCATCACAACATCTCCCATGTTGGGTTTCTTGTCCCGATCGGCGAATCGTAGCATCTTGTAAATTGGTTCAACTCGTCTTGATGATGTAATCCATTCCCTCCCAAAACTCGATACTTGATAACCTCACTTGCGCAAAGCGTCCTTCGACGGTTTTGGCCCACTTGCTATCTAAAAACGCCGGAGATGTCATCCATCGCATGAATCTATCACGTTTGCGATGTAGGCTTTCCAAGAACATATAGTTAGTCCCAAATCGAGTGGCATTCCACTTGACCAACTCACCACCAATAGCCTCCCTCATCATTGCATTTAGCCGAGCATGATTATGTAACCAAGCCGAAATCCGCTTGCGGTTAGTGATCATACCTTGATGTTCGGGCCTCGACCAATATCCTTCAACATCAAATTGACGGTGTGTGCCAAACATGGTGTCCACACAATGTGTTCATACACCTCTTTCAATTGCCTACATGCTTTCTTGTAGTTGGAGCCATTGTCGGTGACTATATGGACGATATGCTCGGACCAATCTCATCCACCACCTTTCGAATCTCCCGAAAAAAATATGCACAAACTTTAGTAATCCTTGAACACATAATCAATGTCAGTGGCAAGTGTGTAGTTACTACCTTGAGCAAGAATTTGGAATCCTGAGATTTACCAGTCGCATCAATGGACTTGTGGAACCACGTGACCCCATTACAATATATCAAAAAGTTTATGACACTCATCCTCGTCGGGCCGGTCCAAGAATCACACATCGGCGTGACGCCAAAGATGTCCCACTCTTTCTGAAACTGTTTGTACCTATCCATCAAATCTTTCTCGTTTTGATCAAGGTACTTGCCATCAATTTCCTTTCCACTGGGTGATGCGATACCTTCACCTGCAACCATATGGAAATCAAAAGATTAGTTACAGCAATGTAATCTCATAGTTTGTGTGTGATATCAATGATAGAAACCTTACCCCACTTCTGTGTCTCTCTGACCGCACTAACAAAGTACGGATTATCAGCCTGTCTCCCAGGTACTCCCGCGATATGGAAGAATTTTGACCACGCTTTACCAATAGCTTCCTTTGCATTCTTACCCTTCTGTGTCCAGGAGCCTGTATCAATCCTTGGTTGCGTCATTCCTCTTCTCCCACCCGCACCAAGTTATAGTCCTCCACCACCACGGGAGTATCCCTTCGCGAACCACTTCTTCGCAACATCCTTTGCAAAGGATTCTCCCTCGTGGCACCCGAACCACTACCCCCTCCATGCTCATATGCACCACCTCTCTGTTCCACTCCCTGACGGTACAATTCTTCAGCTCTCGATAGGTGGATGGCACGCTCCAATTGAGCCTCCTCATCATCTTCGGCGAGAGGATAGTTTCCCTCGGCCGCAACCGCCTCCTTTCTCAACCTCTCTTTATTCCGTTCATACGTAGCCTTTTTAGTCCTCTCAATCTCACGCCGAAAGTATTCCCGCACGGTGGTGGCACATTCCCGCAATGGACCACCCGGGTCCCTCTTCCGGCCAAATGTTGTTTGAACCTAGTCGCACCACCTCCACTTTTCCGCATATGACAATAGTTGCATCGCCATCCGGGGTGTTGATTTTCACCGTGTTCCCACACAACATCTCTAGATGCCATTTTGTATCTGCAAAAATGGACACCACACACAAACTAATCACATGAATCATATAAAGTTTTAAACAACATGTCTAAAATCAAACCTAAAATCTACACCCTAAATCAAATCATATCTACTACCTCCTCAATCAAACCCTATCTACATCCTAAATCAAATCCTATCTACATCCTAATTCAAACCCTATATACACCCTAAATCAAATCCTATCTATATCCTAAATCAAACCCTATCTAAACCCTAAATCAAATCCTATCTACATCCTACAACAAATCCTATCTACATCCTACAACAAATCCTATCTACAACCTGCATCCTACAACAAATCTAATCTACAAGCAATGAACTCACCTGCGCTCGGTTAGCCGTCGATCCGCGGCGGTTAACCGCCGGCCGGGTCGATGGCAACCGACGCCGCCGCTCGGCTTACCGACGCGCTCGCAAGGATCCGCGCCGGCGCGGTTTACCGCCCTAACCGAGCGGTAAACCGGCGCCCGGCGGCGGTTGCGCGCCGGCGGCGGCCGGTCGCGAGCGGGGGGGGAGCGGACGGGGGCGGAAGGGGGCGTCACTGCCTCTCTGGATGCCTAGCATCCATCTGGGGTCGTTTTGACCCCCCCCCCCCTGGTTGGGCCTATGTGGGCCGAGCTGGGCCGCCTGCTTTTTTCTTTTTTCTTTTTTGGTTTAACTTCTTTTGGTTGAAATTTATACTAAACGAACTAAGTTTGCAACAAATTTGACACCATTAGACTCCATAAATCACGAAGTATTTTTAGGGATTTTTTCCACAATTTTCATTTTTTGAAATTCAAATTCAAAAAACCCTAACCCTAACGGTTGGTAACCGGCGGCATCGTAACCGGTCCAGGCCGGTAAGGCCGGTTACCGCGGTAAACCGGCCGGTTACCAACGGTAAGTCTAACCCTGGTTCCAACCCCTGGATCGTCAAAAGATCGCACGTCGCCGCCGCCGCTCCTGTTGCCTTGCACGTTGCTGCCCGCCCCCTGCTGCCTTGCACGTCGCCGCCCGCGCTGAGATCGCACGTCGCCGCCGCCATGGATGAGGCCGCGCGCGGGACGCCTAGGTCCTAGCCGCACCGGATGCCCGGGAACCGGTCGTGTCGGCCGCCACGGATGAGGTCGCGCGGGCCGCCGAGGTTCGGACGCGATGGTCACCATGGATGAGGTGGAGCGAGACGCCACGGCCGGCGAGGGCCGGCGGCGCCGTCCGTCCAGGATGTGCTCGCTCCTGCCGGCGAGGGTCTGGACGATGGCCATGACGACCTGGCCGCAGTCGCGCAGTCGCTGGGAGCGCAAGGAGTGGCCGATGGTGACGCCTTGTTGTCCAATGAGTTTGCCCTAGCGAGATCGTTGCTGCCCACTGCTCCTCCACCGGTTGTACACAATATTCCTGTTGTTGATGTGCAAAGTAATAACATAAATTCTTCTTTGTGCTATTTGATCTCTATAGTAGTAGATTAGTAGTAGGGTTATCTTATTAAAAATTTATTTAACTTGCTTAGA
The DNA here is from genome assembly GCA_947561735.1 of Cenchrus americanus. Taxonomy (NCBI): domain Eukaryota; kingdom Viridiplantae; phylum Streptophyta; class Magnoliopsida; order Poales; family Poaceae; genus Cenchrus; species Cenchrus americanus. The sequence goes on from OX387244.1 coordinate 14,540,886, forward strand.
TCGCATGATGAGGAAAATATAGAAGTAGTCGATTGGAATAGTTTACAGATAGTGGAGACACATGATGAGGAAGGTCGTATCGAACTTATGAGTGAAAACCAGATGTATGAAATTTTAGGATTAAGAGAAGAGAAGACAAACATTTGATTGTCTAATGGATGAAAATTGTGATGATGGTACTGACATTCCTGTTAGTGATGTGCTACCAAATGAGATGGTTATATCTTATGATAAAAACAAGCCACAAATGTCAGGTGGGATAGTCTACCCTTCGATGCCAGAGTTCAAGATGGTTGTTCGGCAGTTTGCCATAAATGACGAGTTTGATTTGGGCACAGAAAAGTCTGATACGAAGAGATATAGGTGTTATTGTAAGTCTATTGAAGATTGCCCTTGGAGAATTAATGGTACCAAACATAAAGGACAAAGCACTGTAGAGGTAAATAAACTGATCTGATTTAGTTAATTATTTTAGTATCTAGTCTAATTATTTTAGAGGTGATCACCACTATTGTGTGCTTTGCAGGTGACTGTGTTGGTTGATAAACATACATGTCCATCTTCTATGAGGTTGAGCACTAAAACTCCTAACCAGAAGTGGGTAATTAGTAAAGCTGTAAGTATCCTCAGAGATTTTCCAAAAAAGGGTGCCAAGGAATTGTAGAACAAGTTACAAAAAGATCACAATGTCATAATTGTATATGATACTGTTTGGCGGGGTAGAGAACAAGCTCTTGCCGAGGTGTACGGCACATGTGAAGAGAGTTTTGAGTTGTTGTTTGGGTGGAAGGCTGAGTTAATGAAAAGGTGCCCTGGGAGTGTCGTGGAGATTGACGTACTTGACATGGAAGATCAATTATATTTTCAACGTTTTTTCTGTGCTCTTAAACCATGCATTGATGGTTTCTTGGAAGGTTGCAGACCTTATTTGAGTATAGATGCTATAGCACTTAATGGAAGATGGAACGACCATTTAGCCACAGCAGTTGCAGTTGATGGTCATAATTGGATATATCCCGTTACTTATGGCTTCATACCTTCAGAAACAGAAGATCACTGGAAGTGGTTCATGGAACAGTTAAATAAGGCAATAGGTGATCCTCCACTACTTGCTGTTTGTTCAGATGCTTGCAAGGGTTTAATAAATGCAGTGAAAAGGGTTTCCCAAATATAGAGCAAAGAGAATGTTTTTTCATCTAACAAAAAATTTTGTGAAGAAAGTTTAAAAGGTCTGGCAAGCTATCACCTGCAGCAAGGACATACAGTGAAAGCATCTTCTATGAGCATGTAGCATCTGCAGCAAGGACATACAGTGAAAGCATCTTCTATGAGCATGTAGCATCTATAATTTCTGAGAATGCAGAAGCAGTGCCATGGTTGCGGAAAAATCATAACAGGCTATGGTACAGGTGTGGTTTTAATCCAGAAATTAAATGTGACTACATCACTAATAATATTGCTGAATCGTTCAATAACAGGATACGCGACTATAAAGACTTGCCTGTTGCTGACCTGGCTGATAAGCTTAAAGACATCATCATGCAATTATGGTTTAAGAGAAGAAATATTGCATATAAGCTTCCTGAAGGTAGGATACTTCCAGCTATTATGGTTCAGCTTAAGGCCAATACTAGAGGATTGGGGCACTTGAAAATTGAACCATCAACCAACTGGAGTGCAGAGGTATGGGACCATAGTGGCAGCAAAGTTATGAGGCATGTGGTGAAGTTAAATCAAAGGACATGTACTTGTTGTGAATGGCAGCACACTGGTAAGCCCCGTCAGCATGTATTGGCCTTTGTAACCAGGCAACGGGGAGTCGATCTTGAGCAATTTGTGCATAACTACTACTCTGTGAATATGTTTAGGGCTGCCTATTCTAGAGAGATTGAGCCAATGACAGATAAATCACAGTGGCCACATGTTGAACTGCCATGTGGTGTAGGTGCACCACTACCTAAAGGGGAAGTGGGAAGATGACGTAAACTTAGAATAAAAGGGTGTCTTGAAGGTGGTCACAAGAAGAAGGGTGTCAAAAGTACAGGAGGTGACAACGAAGCTGACACTGAAAGTCAAAATGCTACGGTTCCGGTCCATGCAAAAGGGCAAAAAATGATCAGAGGACCTATGACTTGTCTGAAATGTGGTGGACAAGGACATAGACAGGCTAGTTTAAAGTGCCCACTCAATGGGACAATAAGAAAGAGGTAACTATTGATTACTAATGTATTCAATTTACTTGTATTTATTTGAGAAAACAATTCATTGTTAATGTACTTATTATTCTTGTAGGAAGCGGAGGCAACCTAAAAAGAATTTTACAAAAGCTGCACAAGGAGAACTTAGTACTCCACAGGGGCCAACTAGAGAAGAAATATTACGGGACAGTCCAGGCAGAGTCACTAGAAGGTAAGAAATATTATAACATATTTATAATGCAATAATTGTTTCCAACATCTCATTGTCGACCCAAAATTATGTGCAGTCGGCTCGCGTTCTTGTTAGGAGTGGGCAGCTCGTCACAAATCAACACCAACAACACTAGTCCTGGGAGGATGGCTGCAGCTGCACCTAAAAAGATGGTACCAAAGAGAAAGCTCAATATTGGATGAATGTTGTATCTGCGACGAGATATGCACTCATGCTTTATTTGTAATATTGAACTCGTTTAGTGCAAAATTATAGTATGTGTGATGAACTTAATTAGGCTAAATTTGTCGACTTGTGAGATGTTAACTTATTTATGGTTAGAGATGAATTTATTGGTGCTCATCATGTCAATTTTATTTTTACAAGTAAGTTCACAGCCTACGATCTCCCTTTTATTCTTTTATTATGCGGTCAGGTTGGTCCGGCAGCCAGGAGCCTGCCAAGTCCGGCGCCCAGGACCGGCGGCCGGCGGCCGAGCGAGTCCGGCGGCGCCCGGGATCGACGGCCAACAGCCAACCAGGACCGGCGGCAAAGCAGCCAGCCAGGTCCTGCGGTCTAGACCGGCGACAACGCAGCCAAGGGCGGCGCCCAGGCCTGCGAACCAACCAAGACATGCATCGTACATAAGCAAAACAAGATAAGGGCAAAAGCGTCCATTTAGTACTCAAATACAAAGGAAATAATTAGAAAAACAGAGAAATACACAAAATGGTATGAAAAACGATTGTCACACGTTTGGAGTCCCAAAATTACGTGTGCAATATTTGAAATGGCAAAACTACGAAGTCACGACGTTAGAAGTCCTATAATTGCAATTTTCTCGCCGGAGAAAGGGGCGACACGCTGGCAGAGAGGAGAGAGGAGGGAGAAACATCCCCCGTTGGCTGGAGAACTTTCAAAAAAGCAAAATAGGCAAAATGGTCCTTAAACTCTTGGCAAAAGGTGAACTTCGTCCTTGTACTTTAAGAACGGTCAATTTAGTCCTTGAACTATACATTTTCGATCCAGTTACGTCCTTCCTCCAACTTCCACGTCCACAGCGTCAGCGAACGCGTGACACCATCTGCCCTTGTTCTATGGCTCACACCCGAGCACACGGCGAGCGGCCATGGCGCGTCAGCGTTGGCCTGGGGGCTTCGCCTCCCACTTCAACGACTACCCGACGCCTTCTCCTCGTATCCTAGCGCACCTCCTCATAACTCACATCACTAAGGCCCTAACCCTAAGCATGGTCGCGACGACAACTACGTGCACCGGCGACGAGCTACAAAGACGAGCGCGACAACTAAGCTAAGTCCGCGAAGCAGCAAGAGCGTTATGACTAGGGGCTCACCTAGAGTTGGTTTGAGGGGTTGCACGGGGTTGGTGATGCCCAGAAGGTGGTGCTCAACATGAGGGTGGCCATGCCGGCGGTGGCGGCCCGGGTGGGCAGAAGAATTGTGATTCCCGGGCGAGGGTTAGTCGTGGCTCGTTGAGGAGTGGTGGAGACGAAAGCTGAGAAGGTGGATGAGCCTTAGGCATGGGGAATCAAAGGGAGATGGTCGGGTCGTGACGAATCATGTCAACGACGGAGCTTGGCTTGGCTTGGCTCGTCAATGGCGGGCGCGAGACTCAAATTCCCGTCCAGAAAGAGCACGGGAGGTCGCACAAAATGGTTACGGATGGAGCTGAGGGAGCGACGGAGTAGAGGACGCAGGCTACTGGGCGGAGGTGGAGGGAAACACCGGATTTATTGGCTGGCGGTGGAGCTCCTTCTGCTCGTATCTCTTGGACTGAAAAAAAGAGGGGATAGCACTTAGCATGGAAGGTCGAGGCAAAACACGAATGGCGTTAGGCGTTCACTCACGGCGTGGATGTCGAACTCGGACGAAGGACATAACAGAACCGAAGATGCATAGTTTGAGGACTAAATTGACCGAATTTAAAGTACATGGACGAAGTTGACCCTTTGCTAAGAGTTTGAGGACCATGTTGCCTATTTTGCCATTCAAAAATTGACACGCAATACAAGCTCTTTGACACTCAATTCACGAGCCCTTCAAAAATTGACACCAAGGAGGTAAATTGTTTCAAGATAAGGGACTCTCTCCTATTTCCCTCCTCAGCCACAGTGAAGAGACCATAATACCCTCCTTCTTCCTCTGGACATTCTACCCCTCCTCTCATGTGTTGTCGTGCCTCTCTTCTTTTCTCTGCTCGGCGCATGGCCCCCACTCGGCTCCTGCACGCAGCACGTCGCCTACCACCGTCTCACTTGGCGCGTCGTCGGTCCCTCCACTGTCACCGCCGCGGCCGTCGTCAGGTGCGCCTCCGGCGTGGCCGCCCTCTTGGCGCGCCGCCGGCCCCTTCGTTGTCGCCGCCGCGGCCGGTCCTCGGGCGCGCCGGCCCCGACCGCCTCCGGCGTGCGTGGCCACCCCCCCGCGCGGCCGGCCACCTCTCGCCCTAGCCGCCACGGCGGTCCTTGGGCGCACCGCCGGCCACCTCCGCCCGGCCGCCCCCTAGTGCACCGACCGCCTGCGCCCCGACCGCCGCGACCGCTCCCTCCCACCCGATGGCCGGCGGCGGCAGCGAGGCAGGGAGGGGGCTGCTGGAGCTAGAGCCGGAGCCTCCTCTTCCCCCGAGCGACACTCCCTCCCCAAGTCGCGGGAGGTTGAAGATGACCCCGGCGCCTGAATCCCACATGCCAGGGGCATTTTTGTAAATTCAGTTGGAGGTGGAGAAAGACATGAGAAGGAAAAGGTGATAATCCCTTGTATTGAAACATTTCACAGCCTCGGTGTCAATTTTTGAAAGGCTTGCAAATTGGATGTCAAAACGTGTGAGGCGCTCCTATTGAGTGTCAAATTTTGAAATTTAGAGGTTGACGAGTGGGTCCCACCCTTTTCTAGTTGGTATAGAGGAGAAATATGAAGGAAGATGGATGCGGAGAAAACTGGTACGAAGGAAAGAATCTTGATGACGAGATAAAAATATTTCGTTTTACAAAAGGATATGAAGTATGATGAGTGTGGAAAATCCTCCGCAGTGCTGTACTAGAAGGGAAGCACCACAGGAATTGAGCGTATTGTTTCCGCCAAGAATGGCGTCGATCCTGGAAACGCGAAAGGACCTGGAGTGCGCCCTATCTCACCTTCCACCGCCGCATGCCCCCAACCACTCCAGCCCTCCCGCCCGTTCTCGGAACTGCTCGGTGAGGAGGAGGGCCAGCGGCCCTTTCTCCTTCACCGTGAGCAGAAGGTGACAACCACCAACGACGATTGTTAGAGGGAGAGGTCGGAGAGGCATGACCGCCTGGGTTCGACACCACCACCACTGCACCACGATGACTCTACCTCCGAGATCTTCGACGCCACCACCGCCCCTGCTCCAGATCCCGCACCACCACTGCTGGACTGAAGCACGACGCCGGTGGGGCTCATGCTCAATGTCCCAACCGCCCCGGCCGGCAGGACGAAAGAGAGAGAAGCAAGGAGGGGAGCTCCATAGAAACGTCGTCGCTAGAGCCGGTAGAGGAGCTCCGCCGACGACCCAGCTCGAGACCTAATCGTCCCAAGGTGACGAGCTCGAGGGGCCGCCCTCCACTCCACTACCCATGGTCGCCCCTGCGCCGGATCTACATGGCTTGCCGCGGAAAGGAGGGGCACGTGCCCGACGGCGCAGACCTCATCACGCCGACCACCTCTCGATTCATCGTTGATTCCCAGAGAGCTCCGTCGGCCCCAGGGAGAGGCAGGAGGGTGTCAGATTTCCCTTCCACCACTAGGGACGTCATGGGTGTCGGGCCCTGGATCTCCGCGTTGGTGTCGCTGCAGAAGGACGGTGACCTCGCGTCGGCGCACCCTTGCCTCACCTCACGTGAGGCCCTTGGATCTCCGCCGGCCTGCGTCGCCATCGGGCGCCAACCCCACGCCATCGGAGGGAGATCCAGCGCCTGTGACAACCCACCCAGGAAAACACCGTACTATCACCTAAACCAATCCTCTTTGGTCATTGAGCGATAATAAAGTACCATCCTGTCGTAAGTTGTCGGGTCAAGCCTGGTGAATCACTTGGATATCACACAGAAGATCGAACATATGCTTTAAAACTCATACGAAGGCGAGTCCAAAGTACAAACACAAATTAAATTCAAATTACCCCCAAAGGTTTTAATTATTACAAACCATGGTTCATGACATGATAAGTAAAGGTTCAGAGTTCGAAAATAGCGGAATATTAAACTAGCGATACAGTAGACATCACAGGAGGCCATCCGTGATACCATCACTCGTCGTCATCCACCCATTCCAGCTCCCAGCCAGGTGGAATCTCTCTAGGCCAAACAACACCTGCAACAACATTTATAAAGCAAGGCTGGGTAAACTAATACTCAGCAAGACTTAACCGTCGAGTGATAACTACATCACTAAACTCTAGACATCAGAGGCTTTTTGGCCGGTGGAGTTCTTTTGCTGAAAAGCAACAAAGAGTATGTCGTTACATTCAATATTTTAGCTCAAATTCTAAGTAATTACCATTTCTAAGTGAGCCAACTAAGTCAATCAAGAATTGTACAATATCATTAATCCACGCAGAAATATTCACATAGTTCCATCATTAAGGGATATCATGGCAAGTTGATTAAGCAGTCTCAAATAACGGTGAGAGGCCGACAATCGATTGATTTATATCCTTGCAAGGTAAACCTAAACACACGGAGTGGTGCCCTCACAAAGTTGACACCGCCCAAGCAGTTCCTAAAATTCCTCAGCTTGGGATTGAAGCTTACAGTCCTGGGTATAAGGTTATCTGGCATACCCCCCACATAGTACATCCAGCCTCACACATGTACCCCCTCCCGGTGGCGAGCCAAGCAGGTGAACACTCAAGATTAGTAAGGGTGAGATCCCGTCCCGTCTCATTAAGGTACTAGGCTTACCGGTCTCATTCCCGACAAGTGCTTAGTATGTTCAAAAGCTTAGCCCATGAAAGCCACTGGACCGGAGCTCAAAACCCATGCTCTTACCACATGAGCAATCCATTTATAAAGATCTTATGATCCCAACATAAGAGCCTATTCTCGCGAGTGCGAACATCACTCGACTTGTACCGATCCTATAGCATAGCTATCGACCTAGCATTGTAGTAAAAGAGCATAGGTATCTAGGGATCATGCATCTAGGGTTTCATTCAACTCCTGAAACGTAAATGCACAAATATAGCAAAGGTAATTGCCTAATTTTGAAAAGAAGGGTTAATGATCCGGGGCTTGCCTTCGTCGGTAAGGTTGGCCTTGGGCCCTTCTGGACTTTGGTCCAGTTCTTGAGCTACGTCCACATATTGCAGCTCACCATCAGCACCTTCGTCTCCTCCTTCCGGCACGAGCGTATAGCTACCGTCAGGAATATCTACACGAGGATGCAAATGCAAGATTTAATTGACAATTTTGATTTAATTAATTGCAAACAACATATGACAACCATGGGTGCATGGTTGATCACATTCACCTAGATAAGAATACACTCAGCATACTCTTCCAATAAAGGAACAATATGTGCTTCTTTATTAATTATTCTTTTTGATAGTGACTGTGCACATATTTATGCAAATAAATTAATTTAATTTCACCAAACAACAAAGGGTTGGACTTAAACTTCTAAGCATGTTTTACATCACATACATAGGGTCATTAGGTGTGGTGTTGGTGGTTTTCCAACTTAACTTAACATTTAGCTTAATTGGCCTCCACTGCTTTTATTCATAAACAAATTCATAAAATGTAGTGGGAGTGTTTCTGAAGCACTACAAACCTAGGTGAAGCCACTGAACAAGGTTTCACATTTCCATGAGCTATAATTTAATGATATCACAAAAGACAAAATTCTAGCTACCAAAACAAGATAAATGCATATAAAAATAAATAAACAAGAAAAGGATTCGAACTTCCTTTCACTGATTCTCTGACTCAAATCAAGGCTAGGAAACTAACACATACATCTAGAGCTACTCTAGATCTTGAGCTATTCATTTATATTTAAAACTAAGCATAAATCAAGAACAAGTATTTATGACATATACTAAATAATGATTAATTCACCAAAGGTGCATTTAGGCATAAAAAGATCATATCCAAAAGTTAAGCAAAAAGTATATTTATTTTTAGCTACAAAAATCATTAAGGCAGATTCATCATAAATACAAAATAAATCATATTAATAGATATACATAGTAACTTTGTGCAAATTTTGGTGTGGAACCCAGTCATGGCATTAATCACAACATATCCAAAATTCAGATTGAGACCCCTTGTAGATTTTGAACTACAACAGATCTAGGTTTAACTGAATTCAATTTGTCATTCAAAAACTAGCATTGAAAAGTAGGGACGTGCTTTCTGAAAGTTGTAGGGTTATTCACAAGGAAACCAACAAAATTAGTTTTGCATTTTTCTGTTTTTCTTTGATTTTCTACGGATTTTACAAGATTCAGCCAAAATCCAAACACTATTGAAGATTCTATTTTGTTGCGGGGCCCCTGGAAGTTTTCAAACCCTTACAAATATGCCCCTGATTTGCACTTAAGCCCCTGCAAAGATTCCAATCCTCACAACTCTACCCTTCCGCCGCCGGGTGAGCTTGCCAGCGGCGGTAGCCGGCCGAACCTGGCCAACAAATGACACGGAGCCTCATGGATGCTCACCTGAGCTCGATTGGTGGCAGTGGGCTGGTCGGAGAAGTCACCGGCGAGCGGTGGCGGCGAGGCCGTGGTGGTGCGGCCGCTGGGGGTCGGATTCTGGCAAGGTGATGGGGAATGAGGGGCAACAAGCGACAGTGTGAGCTCTAGGGGGTCCTAGGGGAGGTGTTTGAGGGGTTAGGCGGTCGAAGGAGTGAGCGTAGGGGCGAGCTCGGTGGCGGCGGCTCCAATGGCGGGCGGCGGAGCTCGGGGAGGCGGTGACCGTGCGTGCACGCACAAGGAGAGGCACGGTGTAGCTTTTATAGGCGGTGAGGAACTTCAAGGCTTTGCTCAGAAGCAAAGAGGGATGGAGAGAGGGGCCCGGCCATAGGTAAGCGCGTGCAGAGGGACGGCCGGCGGGCGGCACGGTAGGGGACCGGCGCGGCGCGGCGCCAAGGCCGCTCGAGCCGAGTGCGTCCTCGGGGGCACGGGCGGCGTGGGGCCCCGGACGGCGAGGTGCATGGGCACCACGGGCAGTGTGCGCGCGCGTGGACGCTCTGGAGCGCGAGCACGATGACACAACGCGACGTCTCCCGTCTCATTTCTGTTTATCCATGTTTGACCAGCCGAAACTCAAAATTTTCAAATACAAGTTCAAAATCTCCCCATATGAAACTTGTAGAGGAACTATAGGAGCATACTTTTTGCAAAGGCTGACCTATGTTTGATCACCGGTTTGAGCATAAAAAGCTGGCAAAGTTCATGTTTTCTCGGCTCGGTCAAACTGCAGAAGCTGGCGTTGACCACCTTTTTGATCGTCTTCCACTCAAAATCTCCAATGCCACCAATTATGAAAATTGTGTCCCTCAAAAAGACGAACAACTTTTATATTGGCCTATTTTGAAGTGTTTAAGTGAAAATTGGAGAACGCGGCAAAAGTTCTAGAGGATGTTCAAAGGCATTAGGGGTTGACTCGGGTTTGACTGTGCCTTTGACCAAGGTTTGACCAAAAGTTGGTGTTGACTTGATAAAGAGGATCATTAGTGATTGTTGGCTAGGTTTTCGAGGTCATGACCCAGGTTGACCAAAGTTTGACTCTAGTCAACGTGTTTGACTTTGCTTGACGCGGTCATTGACACTAATGATGCTAATTAAAAACTTGGGGTGCCACAGCGCCGACCTTGCTCACTTGTCGAGCGATGGAATTAGGGGTGGAGTGGCGATGCTGGAGGAGAGGGCAGCCGTCACGGTGAGCAGGCTCGCACATGCGGAGGAAGACGCCAGCGACCTGCCTCCCCTAGTCACAGCGGCGCGACCTGCCTCCCCTAGTCGCAGCGGCTCCTCCACCACCACCCTGATGGAGGGAAGTGCCGGTGTCCGGTGGGTGGTGCAGGGAGTGGGGGCACATCACCGCCGGTCCGGCGGGCGCGGTGAGCTCCAACGAGGAGCTGAGACCCGCCTTGCCTCGTTGCAGAGGAGAGAAGTGTCAGGGTTTGATACCACCAGCAAGTAGATTTTTTATGTTCGTGCATTGGATCCGGACGGTGTCACAAGAGACTCAAGGGTTTATACTGGTTCGGGCGCCCCGGGGGTCCCTACGTCCAGTTTGGGAATGTGTTCTTTATGCCCAGCGGGCGCGTAGTAGGGGGACACAAGCCTAGTGAAGGCATCTAGGCCCCTAATTCGTGTTTTGGTAATTAATGACAATCATTATTGTCAGGCATACTCCCCGGGTACTCATGCAAGGAAGGAAGAAGACAGACTCCTACTAGAATTTCCCTGTAATCCTACTAGGACTCGTTCCATGTAATCCTACTAGGACTCCTGCCTTGTAACCGACTAGGAACCCGCCCCCTGGACTATATAAAGGAGGGCAGGGTACCTAGCCGGAGAACCTGATCTCACCCAACACCAAGCGCAGGGCGCCATACTTGATCCCCCAAACAAGACGTAGGGTTCGCCACCTTGGCAGCCCGAACCTGTATAAATCTTGTGTCCCGTGTCCTTGTGCATACCTTCGAGTTCTCGGTCTCCCGATCACGATCCCCACCGCACAATCTACTACCTCGGGTACCCCCTTGGTAGGTTTGCCGGTCTAAAACACCGACAATTATGGACTAACATTTTTATTTGAGTTATAAGAATAGGTTAGTCCGGTGAAATGATGAGATCATGTGGAAAGAGCTCAAGGCAAAGGTAAAAGATAGGGTTTTTATTTTTGCCGGTCATAAGGTGATTAGAGGATGTTAAATGACCGGGTTGATAGGATAGATAGCCGTACTATCAAGAGGGATCAATTTCATTAGCTTGACTTTCCATAGTGCCACTTGGATCAAAAATTTGTATGCATTGCATTTAGATGAGTGGCGATTTCTCTTGGTAAAAGGAATTCATTGAAAATCTTAAGAAAAATCAGTTTTCACGTGTTGGCCGGACAGTCCGGACCCTTGGGGCGGACGGTCCGTGGGTTTTTAATATGTATTCAATATCTGAGTTTTTTGGCAAAAGTTTTCGAGAAAATGTGCTTCCAGGCGGACTGTACGCAGACCCCAGGTGGACGGTCTGTTATTCTTAACATAACAGGGTGCAGCTCGGTGGACCGAGCGGACGGTCCGCGGCCTGCCCGCGGACATTCCGCGGGGCCCAGGCGGACAGTCCGCGGGGTCCTGGTGGACGGTCCGCCCGCCCAACGGTCAGTCCTTCGGGCCGTTGACTTCACGATGTTACCGTTGGAATTCAAATGCGGACAATCCGCGAGGGCGTCGCGGACAGTCCGCGAGGTACGCATTTTGCCCATAACGGCTAGTAACTGGAAGGGGGAGTATATATACTCCAAGCCCGGGGTTGGAGAGCCTCTCTTGGCACTTTGAAAGGTCCATACTCCCTTGTAGAGCTCTCCCTCTCCTCTCTCTCTCTCTCACTTGGCTTAGTGATTGTATTCTTTGTGAGATTGAGAGCTTCTAGTGCATTGCATCAAGGTTTTGATCTTTGTGGCACCAGGGAATCATCAAGCAAGTGATTGATTTGTTACTCTTGGAAGTTGTCGCTTCCTAGACGGCTTGGTGGTGGAAGAATCCGTTGAAGCTCGCAAGAAGATTGTGCATGGCTCCGGATTTCGTGTTGTGAGAGGTATTGTGCTCACCTCACCGGGGCGGTAAAGAGCAACTCTAGTGGAATCGAGGTGTGGAGTGGTTCTTTGGTTCTAACCGGCTCAATATCAAGTGGTGTCTTGATAGAGGAGCGGATGAACATTGAATCCACCTCAACGTGGATTAGGGGTGACCGGCAAGTCATCGATACCACGGGATAAAATTCGTCTCTTGTGCTTCGTTATTTCTTTGCTCAATTTCCTTTCAAGTACTTTACTTTGAGCATTTAATTTCTAGAAATTGTTGTATATCTTGTCACCCTAGGCCGCAAAACCCCAAACACAGGAATAGAATAGGTAGAGATTTAATTCTCCTTGTGGTTCTAATTAAATTTCTCTACTGTTGTGCTTTTAGATTTTAAACCGCCTATTGACCCCCCTCTAGTCGGTATCCTAGATCCTACACCTAGGTCGAGATAGGGAACATATCCCAAGTCTTCGTGGTGTTGTGAGCGTGAGGTTCTCGTCTATTTGCCTGAGTGTTTTGGTGTGCGATCACTTGTCTGATCGCTCGTTATTGTTTGGGTCGGTCACATGTGTGTCATCGTCGTCCCTGTTGAGGACCTCTGTTCCTCCTTTTAAATTTTATAGTCCAATGGGAGCAGGAGTACAAAGGGTAGAAAGGTAAAAACACGTCTCGCTACAATGCTGCAACAATGTTGGCACTGTGTTGTGCCGCACGCCTTTGTCTTGGATTGGGTTTTTACGCTGGCTAGCTACGGTAGCCCACATCTAGGGCGGTGTAGGCGGCGAGCCCCTACCTCAGGGCGACTGGCTCCGAGTTATCGATTTGATGTGCTCGATAGTTCGGGGGCTCCCCGTATGATCCCTCGACTTAACTCTAGGTGGATGCTTGGTCAAGACGCGCCGGTCAATGGCTTATCCGCGTTGGCATGTCCTTGGTCACTGTGGTGCTCTTAAGCGATGAGACGTTTTCACAATGTCCCCTCGCGCAGGGGGATATCTCATCATTACCTGACAATAGGGATTCGCCCGTCATGTGACCCTGACATTCTTGCGGGCATCACAGAACGACTCTCCCCACGTTACGGTGTCCGTCGGCGGGCCCTGTGTTGGGTCGAGGGGGCGAAGCTTTAGGTCGTGCGAGGAGGAGCCTTACGTCGGGATGCCCGCTAGCTCGAGATTGTCCCTTAGGTCGTGCGAGGCGGGAACCTTGGTTGGAGACGGGGCGTCAGGTTGCGTGGGCCTCTGGCATCACAGAGGTGGCCCTGGTTAACCTGCTCGTGCAAGGACCTGGGTCAACCTCCTTCGCGTTGATGTTGAGCCTCGCTCGTTGTGGGATTTCTTAGTCTTGATAGCGAAGGGATTAGGGGCTGAGTTAATCACCTCTGGTTCATCCCGTCGTTAAGAAGCAGAATCACTCAGGTCAGGGTACTCAGAAGATGAAAAATGCCATAATAAGTGAAATAAAGATAGTGTGAGATATGGGTACCCCTGGGTCCCCACCAACCAGGTTCACGGCCGTCCCTGACAAGTGGGTCCGGCCTACTAGAAGACCTGCCGACCTGTTAGTGGGCCCAACCGACCTAGTTGGTGGCCCACACGACCTCCTGAAGACCTTCTAGAAGATTCCCCAGACGAGAAGACAGCTTGGCGTGCAAGACAAGCCAGTCCAGATGGATTAAGGCAGCTCGAATAAGTCTTCCATGTTGTAACTGACTAGAGATAGGTTTCTCTGTTGTAACCGACCTGGACTTCGGTCCACCGACCTTGTCTGTTGCCCAATATAAGGCGGGCAAGGGCGTCCTTCCGGGGACATGCAAACACTTGTAATCTAGACCACTTGAGATCAAAGCAATACAAATCGAAGAACTGGACGTAGGGTTTTACCCTCCGGAGGCCCGAACAAGTATAAAATTGCCTTGTCCTTGTGTCTCGTCGTAATTTCTATGTGCTACGCTAGCATAACCATCGTGTTCTTGGCTCCCGATCTCCCCACCAAACAACTAAACCACAGGGATTAACACCCCCGTGGGCTGTACAGATCTCACCATCTGACAGATAGACAATATTACATGTTTCCATTTGGCACAACTTTCTCAACAGCTTCAGAAGCTATTTTGAGCTCGCCTCTCTGAAGCTATTCGAGTGACAGGGCAGTGAAAGGACCTTGTGATGCCTAGAGGGGTGTGAATAAGATCACTTTAAAAATTTTGCAAAAACTAAGCAGTAGATCAGGGATCGGATGACCCGACACGAGTAACCGGATGACCAGGGGGTCTGGGTCACCCTGGCACTTGGGCCGGATCAACCACCGCACGAAGATAAAGTATAATAAGCTATGGAAAACTTGAATTTGCAGAAAGTATATGAATCAAACTTGGCGTATATGAGGTAGTCATCACCTGCAACCAAAGATTTTACAAGCAACAACACAAATAGAGAGATCGATCCAAGTATAGCTTCTAGGGTTAGAGAAAGGGGATGAACTCGAACAAGCAAGAGACAAGCGAATTAATCCGAAGTTAACTCCCACAAAGGAAGCTACGTCTCCGTTGAGGATCCCACGAAGGGAGGGATATCACCAAGAGCCTCTTTTCCTCACCCAATCCCCACAAAGGAAAATTGGTGCTCACTAAGAGAAATTTACAAATGATGGGTAATACAAACGATCCCGAGTGGTCCACACGGAGAGGGCACTTAACGGGCGACGCCTAACCGTCTAGAAGCAAGCTTCAAGAGTAACAAACGCGAATCGATCAACCAAAGCCACCACAAGTGCTTTTTGAGAGGAAGGAGTGAAGAGCTCTCGCAAAGGGGCTTAATCCTACACCTCAAAGGACTCTCACACCCAAAACCTAGGAGTAATCTTTGTTAGGAGTGCTTGGAAGGAAGTTGGGAGAGAGGGAAGCAAGCTTGGGAGGTGTTTTAATGGAAGGGGAGGCGGAACCCTAGAGAGGAGGAAGAAGGGGTATTTATACCCAAGCCTCCCGAGCTAGTTGTTATGGGCTGCCTGCGGCCTGACTGGCTGGGTCACCCGGCTCCCTCCAGAACCGTCTCGGGTCGCTCGGTCACTTAGGCCGGTTGACCCGGTAAGGCAGGGAAGACTAGGTTACGCTATTCTAAGGCTTTTCTAAGGTTTTTCTAGGGAGTTTTAGTGGTTTTCACCCTAAGAAAAGGTCAGAGGATATCAAGATGAGCACTTGAAGCGGGCTACGACCAACCGATCACGTCCCTCTTTATAGTACGGTGTTTCCTAAACTCAAATTCAAACCGGAAATTAAATTTAAAGTGCCAATTGAGCTTCGACAATTTTTATATGAAATTGAGGGCCTTCCTTTAAATATTCTCATTTATTTCTTTTTATTCCTGCACACACTTAATTGAACCGTCCAATACACAAATTATATTTGTCATTACCACCAAAATAATTAGGGGCCTAGATGCTCTTTCAGGCAGCTGAAAATCCTAGCTTACCCCGCTTCCTCTACAGGTTCACCCTCCCTTCCCTGCCTTTGCCCTCGGGGTGGGGCCCACGAGTGGTCGAGCGCGATGGGCACTGCGCGTGCTAGGCGGGGCGGAGGAGATCATCGGTTCATGTTGTGTGCTAGCCGGAGACGGGCAAGGCAGCGTCAGTGCGGTGGATGCTGGTGACGTGTCGTGGTGGAGGAGGCCGTTGAGGTAGAGGAGCTCCACGTCAGCGCGGAGCTCGACTTCGCGGACGAGGTCGTGCGACGTGTGACTATGGGAGCAGGGGTGGAGCCGCGGAGGAGCTCCGCCCGGGCCGCCTCCATGGCTGACAAGGGAGCTCCGCACGGTGGAGGAGCTCGATGGGCGCGTGCAGGCGGTGGGGGAGGCGGGCACACGTCGCGGAGGAGGGCGCCGGCGAGAAGGATCGGAGGCCGGCGCATCCGCGTGGCTTGTGGTGGAGATCTCACCAAAGCCCTCTAGTCCTAGTTGGCTAGTGGAGTTGATGTATGGTCGCAACCATCCAGGTTTGATTTCTCGTTGGAGCAAATTATGGGGTTGATTTTAAAAAAATCCCCTCGCTAATCACCGGGGTTCAGGGGTTTTCTAAGCCGGGAGAAGGTTTCTTCTTCTTAAGAAAATCGTGGGGTCGGTCTTACCCCCACTGGCTTAGTTTTGGTGGAGGAGATCTCGCGAATGAATAAGGGAGTGGTTGCGGTAGATATAGAAGGGAGAGGAGAAATAGGAGGGAAAAGAAGGAATAGAAAAGAAAAGGGAAATAGCAGGGGAAAATACAGAAGGAAAAGGAAAAGGAGAAATACGAGGAAAAAAGAAAAATGAAGAGCATTATAGACATTTCACCTTTTTACCCATCTTATACAACTAATGAAGCTGTTTTGCCAAACGTTTCTCTAAAACGATTTCAGATTCACTAGAGAATCTGTTTCACCAGCACAACCACAATTCTGTCAAACACACCCTTACTGGAAGATCTGTTAGGAGCGCTTACGGTGGTGTCCTTGTAACTTCAGATTAAGATACACGAAGGTATCTGTTTCACCAGCAGAGCCACAATCCTGTCAAACACTAGGGATGGATCCAAAACATCTGAATTATGTAATAGATTGATACTTTTAGACCATAATAAAATAAATTGGCAACATATCAGGTGGAAACCAACCTCTCCGTGAAAACTATGGAAACTTCAATCTGAGCCACATGATGTTAATCCAATGGAGCGCTTAGAGGAGGTGGGAGGGGTGATTTGCAAAAGCACCTTTGCAAATCATCCCTCCCATCTCCCATGAATTTTGCAAAACACCCCTCCCACCTCTCATGAGTTCTCCCTTGGATCAAGACCGTGTGGTTTAGATTAAAGTTTTCATAGTTTGCACGGAGAGGTTGGTTTCCACTAGATATGTTCCCAAATAAATTTGGTGCTAATTTTTTATGCATTATAACCAACTAATTACCGGAAAAAATAAAAAAATTAGCCACAATTTTTTATGAATTATTTGCTTTCGATAGAGAAAAAGGTGAAAAAACATCTGTATCTGAATCCGAATAGATATCCGAATTTATTTTCATCATTTGATTAAAATATAGCAAACATTTGAGGTTTATTTTGTATGAATCTTAACAAGCACAATACCAAGAACAAGAATATAATTTTTTGATACAAAATATTATGTCTAATTTAGCTAAAATAAAAAAAGAACGGCTAAAAAATGATATCTGAATTGGTATTTGGATCCATCCCTATCAAACACACCCTTACTAGAAGATTTGTTAGGAGCACTTATGGTGGTGTCCTTGTAACTTCAGATTAAGCAATAAACGAAGGTAAAAGGCAGCGATGTACAAATATTGTAGAAGATACTACGTAACACGGTGGACCATATCATCAAATTGCATGATCGGATTACAAATAAAAGCCAAGTGGCTGCAACGAACTTAATCAATAATCATGACAACTGATGGACGACAACATATCAGGTGGAAACCAACCTCTCCATGCAAACTATGGAAACTTCGATCTGAGTCACACGATGTTGATCCAACGGGGCACTTAGAGGAGGTGGGAGGAGTGATTTGCAAAATCACCTTTGCAAATCACGCCTCCCACCTCCCATGAATTTTGCAAATCACCCCTTCCACCTCCCATAGTCCCATGAGCTCTCCCTTAGATCAAGATCGTGTGACTCAGATTGAAGTTTTCATAATTTGCATGATGAAGAGGTCAGTTTCCACCAGATATGTTCCCCTGATGGACAGACCAGACAACTGGAGTTCTCGCAGAACCACTGACCATGGTTCGATTCACGTCAAAGGAACATGGGCAATATTTGGATGGTGGTGAGAAAAATTTCACTCCAACTATGACAATTAATTATGGGGTATTAAATAAAGTCAAACAAATCACGAAACGAATCTACTGTAATAAAATTATTAATTAATTATGCTCATTAGATTCGTCACGCGAAGTTGCACTCATTTGTAAAAAAATTCAAATAAACTTCTTTTAATACTCCATGCATTCAAGATTCACTTAGGTAAGATTTTTCTGACCACTATCCAAACATTGCCATGGAGAATTTTGTTGTCAGGCCATGGTAGGCCATTTGTATTTTATGGCAAAACACTTAAAAGTCACATCTGTTCAGGATGATAGTCATATACAATAGGTACATTTTGCACATACCATCATGTACACAATTATCTGTGTTCCAATCTGCTATTAGCATCATGCTGCAAACTTCGATGATAGAAAAAAAAAGGACTCAGTAAAAAGGGATTATATATATCTCAACAATCTTGGCATCATGATACAAGGGGCAAGGGGAAGTTTGACTGCAAAAGAGTTTGTACAACAAGTTCTTGAAAAATAAAATGCCATGGATTCCGAAAAGTTGAGCCACCTTGCCCAAAAATAAGCTGCAGCCAAACGGAAATAAGATAGTAGCAAACTGACAGTATATACTGTATATAAGATATACATTTTGTTTCTAGATAAAATTGAAATATCAGTCTAAGGTTACAATTCCAAACCCTGCCTGCTGTCGTGCTGAAATCAGAAAAAAAAACACAAGCAATCCTTCTATACCAATGGAGTAGCCTAAATCCCAATATACACCTTCCAACTCCAACAGCACACAAAAATTTGGCAATCTCAATTTGCCTATTTTATCTAATCACAACAGATTAACCCGACACAACAACTTTTACATCGTACCAACAAATCAAAAGCCAGAAGAAAAAGAACACCCGGGCCACATAACGTCGAGCATATGGCGCGCACTCTACGAAGGTGGCCTAATGGTAGAAGACGACGGGCGGGACGGCGAACCCAGCATCCTTGAGGAACGGGACTACCTGCGGGTGCTCGGCGAGATCGTGGTAGAAGGCGTACTCCGCCTCGTAGTCGTGGAGATCCAGCTCCGCCTTCTGGTTGCTGTGGTAATGGTGCTTCGCGTCGGAAGACTTCCCGAAGCCGAACACGCTAACTCTGTCGCAAACTCCCACGGCGACCATGATGGCCTGCATCCCGGACGAGTAGTGGAACATAGCGGCGTCGTGCGCGCGATCCCACTCCTCGGCCGCGCGTCCGGTCTCCGCAATGAATCGGCGGAGGGAGTAGTACTTGGCGATGCGAGCGCAGAGGACGTCGAGGCGGGCGTCGGTGACGGAGATGGGAGAGCCGTGGCGGGAGGATGAGGTGGCGTTGCAGGCGGCGACATCGAGGAAATGGGCAGCCTGGCAGATGTAGAGCAGAATGGGGACGCCGTGTCCGTAGGGGTGGCAGAAGCAGCCGGGTCGTCGCGCGCAGAGGTGAAGGATGTTGCTGTTGATGAATGAGAAGTTGGTCTTGCCGCCGACGTGCGCGGCGTAGCCTGCGACGCGGGCGTTGTTGAGGCGGAACACGGCGTCGTGGGAGTCGATGAGGGCGCCGTGGTTGGCTCGGAGGAGGATGCCGCTGTTGCCGACGACGGCGCAGGACGGGATGCGGCCGGGCAGGGAGAGCAGGGAGGGGAGGCTGCCGAGGACGGAGGGGTCGTAGCGGCGGAGGCGGTGCCAGGATCGGAGCGCGCGGCGGAGGGCGGGGTCGATGCGGAGCTGCTGCTCATGGCGCGGGAGCGGGTGGAGCAGGGTGTCGTGATCCTCGTCCGGGTAGCGGCCGCGGCGGGGCATCGGGAAGCGGTGGTGGTGGAGGTGGAGCGGGTGGATGAGCCGGTCGCGGCGCCACGACGCGCGTGCGCGCGCCGCGGAGGCCGGCAGGCGGCCCTCGAGTAGCTCGTCCACGTCCCGACGCAGGGGGGCCTCCGAGGGGTCGGCGGCGGCGAGGCGGAGCAGCGTGGCGTTGAGGCGCGCCGGGTCGAGCGGCGGCTCCTGCGCGGGGGCGGGCGCCACGGCGCGACGGAGCACCGCGGAGAACGAGGCCGCGCCGACCAGCACGACGAAGACGAGCACCGCGAAGGAGCGCCGCAGCGGGCGCTTCATCGCCGCCGCCGCCGCCGCCGCAGCGGACGCAGCCCCAGCCGGGGACTAACCGTGTCGGAGCCGGAGCCGGAGCCGCCGCCGCCGCATGGGCGCACGCCGCACGCGCATCTGGGAGGGAGAAGTCGAGGGAGAGTGGGGTCCCGCCGGGTCCGTGCGAGCCGAGCCGGGCAGCTCTGTCCGAGAGGGGCGGGCGGGGTGCGCCCAGCGTGGGGGCGGCGAGTTTTTTATCGGTCGCCGTGCAAAAACGGGCTTCATGGGTGGTTGGACTTGGGGTTCGGCGAATGGGGGATCCAATGTGCCCTGCTCCGGTTCGTGCATCGGAGGCCGTAATCATTTTTACGTGGGTGGCAGGCGGGCACCGTGCGTGGGCTCCACCAGCTGCCGTTTGCCGGGCTGCTGCTGCTGCTGAAAGCCGGAAAGGAAGCGCGCCCCCACGCCATGCCGTTTTTGATGATTGCATGGACCTCGCTGTGCTTGATCGCATGAGGAATGGAAGTGCATCGATTCCTCGTGCGAATCTTCCTGAAACTGTATGTTCGATTCCATTAAAACACACATACGGAATGTTCGATTGTTGGGGCACTTGGTATTTTTGGGCACACACGTAACATGTTGCAGGACTTTTGCTACATCAGGCCGGCGGCGTGCATTATCAAAAGTTTGAGGACGATGGAGATGCATGCTTTGCTTTTTTTTCTTTTCTACGAAGAATTCGGATTATATTCGTCGAAAACGATGTGGTAGTGTCGTATTTGTGGACGGTAGTGTCGTAGTGGGCGCTCACGGACATTGGCTGGAGAAGACGTCGCGCGACGCGAACTGATCTGCCTCGTCGGAAGGTTCACGCCCTGATCTTGCCGTCCCCAGTCGTCCTGGTCGTGCGACCGTGCCGTCTCCACTACACTACCACTGGAACCCATATTATGATGGCGAAAGTCCGTGAGAATTGATCTGGTTCACCGTTCACGTCGCTCTCGAGCCTCAGCCTCCTGGCCTCTTGCAGCTGCCAGAAGCTTTCATCTTTCCTCGTCGGTCGTCGCAGGGGAGAGAGTATGAGGAGACCGAACTAAGGTCTCTCTTTTTTGCCACTTATCTAGCTATTTTTTCCCCTTGTTTGTTTACTACAGATGGATCTTTGCGGTGTCTGTAAGTGTGTTCCCCCATCATCACCACCGTGTGTCCGCACGTCTCTACTCCGTAGACTCTAATCTAGTCAGAGTCCACCATGGCACGCACTAGGAATCTCCAGTCTCCTCAACGGCGTCCACGGAGTGATAAGAATCTTTCAGCACTTTGAGGAGGGAAAAGAGTGATGGGCACCTCTGAAGTCTGAACAACTGCAGACAAAAGCAAACCCGGCAGGTTTACCGGCCCGCTGCACTGGTCCAAAGTAGGAGTACCTGCTAAAGTAGTACTACGGGCTCAATTTCAGATTACATACCGTTTTAGCTTTTACTACGTACGTATATACATTTACAGATGAGTTGCTTGATGTGTGTGTTAAATTGTCAGCCAATTTTTAGATCGTCAATCTTAATCAAACTTACATGCGTGGACCTGGAGTAATGACTATTATATGAAGGGTCTGCCACGTCTGGAACGAACCCGGAGACGCTTAATTATACAGACGAAAATTACAGGACAAGATATAAGAGCTGCTTTTTCCTCACCAATGCCAGTGAAAAGGAGAAGTGCAGAGGAGTGGACGATATCCTCTTCACTGACTCCCTCCGCCGCACAACAAATGTTCATTTGACTTTCAAATTTTGTATCATAAGAAAACCAACCTAACAAAGCAATACTCATCTCAATAAAAAAAAGTGTGTTGAGAAGTGCATAGAACCAATGAAATGATCAAGTGATGCTTTTTCTCTGATTCCAACGCACTATGTTTATTCATAATCCAGAAAACTAAGCAGAGCAATTAACGGTGCATGGTCACTTATCACAACTACTAGTGTGTCCAAAATTTTCTAAACAAAGGGAGCATTAGACATGACTCAATTAGGCTGAAAGGTTTATAGCGAAAAGCTCCATCTGGCAGAAAGGTGCATAGCCTATCACCCACGATAGGACGATCAATATCTCAAATCCAAATCCCATATCAAGCAAGAACTATTGGATTGCATATGTAGGATATATAGAGTTGTCTAGCAGTAGGATTAAAGGGACGTTACCGTGTGATATGCAATAGGAGTGCTAGGAGACTAGCAATCAACGTGCTCAAACCATGCTATCTTGTTTTTTTCTCCTACCCTTGTTTTTTTTGGGGGTTTCATATCTAGCCTATCCCAACTTGCTTGGGACAAAAGGCTACGTTGTTGTTGTTGTTGTATACATCCTAATATGCAATAACAATTCATTCTGAAATGAAAAGGGAAAAAAGTATGATAAAAGCGTGAGCGTTCAGACAACATTAATTGAGAGGGAAAACACAGGTTCCATTACATTCGCGTAGCAGAATGCTGAATGCACCATGCGCGAGCTAGATGTTTGCAACTCCAATGACGTAGGCGTTCCAAGCGTCTCCTTGGTTGAAACGCTGTGATTCTTCGTACTTCACATCTCGGTTGGCATTGTATTCCTTGGCGTTTCCACTTGACTGTGTGTTTGGCATCTCCCGGATCCAAACGTGGATGGACTTGAATCCTGCTTCCTCCAAGCAGTCCTTAATCTCTGGTATCGACCATCTGCAGAAGAGCAGCCAGAATTACACATATGACTACTGTTCTGCACTTCTACTACTTGCAGAAAATTAGCAAACTGCATTGCAATAGCAGTGCACAATGTATAAAGATAAAATGGTGATCAAGCTTTGCAGGTACGTTTAGAAGTGTACTGCTGAAGATAATTGAAGAAAGCCCCAAAGGTGACAATCTTCTTTACCAAAAGGTACAAAGATATGACACAGAAAGAAAGCTTACTGCCACAGAAAAAAACTAAAGCAAATAGTTGACAAGAGAAATTATGTATACATGTTACAAGCCAACCTCATGCCATGGATAAAATGCTGTTAAACTTTCACCTAGAGATTCAATATTAATCAATTAGTGAAGTACTTGAAAGAATTCAATTAGTGAAGTACTTGAAAGAGTTACACACTTGGAGCCTGAATTCACCAAGTGAATGAGAATGGTAAGCAACGATTCTGACAAGGAATGTATAAGCAGCTTACAGGCGCCAATGGTATGTGAAAGCATGCCGCAGCATTTGCTTCTTCCCAGATTGGAAGTGGAGACTGATCCTTGTTTGGCGACTTAAGATATCAAACTCTTCTTGCTCCCAGAAATACTGTATGCAAGGTTATAAGGAAGAAAATTTCTCAAACTTTATTTTAAACAACTAGCAAAGTACATGGGTACAGATTATATGATTTATAAGCTCAATGATTGATGGACGCTAAGTTTGAAAGTGTAGTAGAGACAATATAATCTTTATGCACTACCCATTACACCAAATTAAATTTCAAAACAACTGAGGATATTTAAGAAAGAAATCCTGATACAAAAAGCATGCCATCAATGATAACTCTTTACAAATCGCTAACTTCAAATGTCTTGAATTTAGCTGACTACATGTCAATGCAGAAATAAACGAAACATAACATATAGCTGCAGAAAAATGAATGAGTAAGGCTAGTTATATTGTTCAAATAGGAAAATATTAAGCAGAAGCATTTTTCTATTTGCATATTACTGGTAGAGCTACCAATATATCTATTGGCATGTTGTAAATTCTTACAAACACTATGAACCTTTATCACAAAAACAAATCCAACCCATAGAAAAATATAAATATATACTGATTTTAGCCTCATATAATATTTGTTTCACAGTTTCACACTGTTCAAGAGAATAGGATCTTCATGTTCGTTAATTACTATTCAGTCATTCAGTGTTAAGCATTAGCTAAACATCACTCACCGTGAAGCTGGGGAATTTCCGTTGGAGGCGTAGCTTGCGTTCAGATGATGTGCCACCATATAAATCCATTACAAATATACCACCTCTTTTTGAGAGAGCGCCGAATGCATGCCTAAAATATAAAACCAAGTCCTTTCGACTATGCAAGCAACAACAGCTGTAGTTGAATGCACAGATAATATCCCTTCCAGGCAAAGCTGCCTCTGGCATGGTTGAATTGGCTAAACACTTCGAATTATCAAAATCTGTCTGCTCGCAACTGTTACTTCCTGAAGAGCCATTGTTGCTGTTTACATCAAGGCTGTGCACAAGATCACTGAACCTTTGCTTCACAAGACGTGCTTCCTTAGGCTGCAGAACATTCCCATGAAAAAGCAACATCCTTGAATACCCATCAGCTCCAATCTTGCTTAGGTTGTTTTCAAGGCACCACTCAAGTGACTCAAGGTCCAAATCTAAGCCGATTGCTGTCCTTCTTGCATCAGTACGGATCCATTCAGTACTGCCAAGAGAACAAACAAGGTCACGAGCAATACATGTATTCCATACCAAACCTAAGACATCCCATCTACTCTGGAGCACATTCGACCGAAAACAAAGTTCTCCAAAGAGTAACTATTCAGATAGTGTGATAGCTTATAAAAACGTGTGCACAAAAATGCAAATATCTGGAAACCATCCCTTGCTAAAGGGACTGTAAAGCAGAGCACGTAGCGCACAAGACGTTTGTGAAAACGATAGACAAGACGTTTGTACAAAGGCTATCATGCTTAGTGCTTTCACCTGAGGAGGGCCGTGCCACAGAAATCCTCCTGCAGGTGGAGAGGGACGCGCCCGCCAACGTACATCAGGAAGAACTTTTGCAGATAGCTGATGTCCCCCTTTGGAGACTAAACACAAACACATTACACGCATTGACATATAGTCGAACAAGTTGTGAGCTTAGAAGCCAAACGCAAGTGATGGCCGAAGCTAACCGATTTACCTGCACGGAGAGCTGGTATAGGTGAAACTTGGAAGGCATGGACCCCGCTGGACATTGGTCCTGCTCGCCAGCTTCCCCATCTTCCTCTCGTTCGTCCTCCGCTGTTGCTTCGTTGGTGTCATCGTCGTCAGAGGAGCAATTATGGTGGGGCGGTGGTGCGTCGTAGGCTGATGAAGGCAAGTAGTCGCCGCCCTCGTCGTCGAAGTGCGACGCGCGGCGGCCACGGCCCTGCCGGTGCGATTCCCTCGGCTTCTTCCCGCTTTTGCCCATCGATTTTCTGTCAGGACTCCGGAGACAAAGCGGCCGCGGTTCTTCTTCAGTAAACAAGATTTTCAGATAGGTCCTCGTACTTTGCCGTATTTATGTATCCTTATTATCAGAGTACACGTTCACACGTAGACTGTAGACAGCTCGCTCCCGTGGAACGGCGGGCAATTCACCGAACAGCATGGACGCGCCTCCGCCCTCGCAGCCGGAGACCGCGGCGGCGGCGGCGGCGCCCTCCTCGACCACAGCTTCTGCTTCCTCTCCGGCGCCACCACCTAACCCACCGACTTCCGCCGCCTCTGCAGCACCCTCTTCCGACTCCACCATCACCACCCCTACCCCGAACCCAGGTACCGCAGCAAACCCCGCTCAAACCCTAGAGCCCCCAGCCCCCATCCCCGCTGCTGCGCGGCCGCCGCCGCCGCGAATGAGGCCTCCTTACACCCACCTGGCATCGCCCATCACGATGTCCTCGTCCTCCTCTGCTGCCACAGCTGCTGCCTCCTCCTCGGTTTCCGTTCCGTCCTCTTCCTCCGCGGCACCCTCTGTGCCAAGGGGAGGGGTTGTTCTCGGGGTGCCTGCGCCGCGTCCCGCACAGACGCCCGCTGGTTATACCGGGTTCGTGCCGCCACCTTCGCTTGCCCACCAGTTTGGATCGATGCATCGCGGCCCAGACCAGCACCCACCGCCATCTTCACAGGTTTGTATTCCCGATCGATTTCATGTTTATGCTACTATTTCTGCACAAATTGTTGAAATGTAGTTTCGCTCTAGAAAAACCATGGCTGGTAAGTGTTAGGCTATTAGCTATGGCTTGTGGTTTCCTCTCACTTGTACCCGTGGCTTGTGGGGATTAGGTAAGAGTTGCTTAGTGCTGCAAGCTAGTTATGAGAAAATATTGCGACTGAAGTTTGCAGCTTATCGAGCTTCAAATTATGGAATGGTACATGTCTTTTGCAATGTTTCTCCTACAGACGGCTGCTTATTTCTTGTCACTTCCTACTCTTGATTCTTGAATCTATCAACCTCAATTCATAATGTGGGGTATAGGAGTGGGAACACTCAATCGTTCTGACTCACCTGCTATGCTAACTTGTGTTGTTGTGTCCTTCCATCAATATATGGAATTGTCCGATTCAGTTAGCATTTCTGTGTACAATGGCTGTGGCTGCTTTCGACTTTACTGAAGATTTCTTGTTGTTGATGGCCTCCAGTTTAGGCAGCCTTCCCCTGGAATTCAAAATATTGGGATGGTTGGATCCCTTAGCACGTCTCAGATGCGACCAGGAACAATATCTGGTCCGCAGCAGCCAAGACCTGGCCTTCCATCATCAACAACACCAGTTCCATCTGGAAGCCAAATGCCAGGAACACAAGTGAGAAACCTTTCCAGTTTAAAATTGATGAATAATGTACTTCTACGTCATTCATCATTCTGTTTAAATTATATGCTATGCACCCATCATATATCTAAATTCTAGTCAGAAAAGTTACATTTTCACTACCCAAGTTATATAGGCATAAATTGCATATTCAATTTATTTGTCATGGGATGACATTGAAGTTCACTTGAAATCTGGATTTATCAGTTATCAATCTACAAATGTGTCAC
This sequence comes from Cenchrus americanus, assembly GCA_947561735.1. NCBI lineage: Eukaryota > Viridiplantae > Streptophyta > Magnoliopsida > Poales > Poaceae > Cenchrus > Cenchrus americanus. The sequence continues at coordinate 14,567,828 of OX387244.1, forward strand.
CTGACTCTGTTTTTTTTTGGTCTAGTTGTATCACGTAAGTGGTACTAGCACCTTAGTTGCTTTTTGTTAAATTCTATTATGCCATCCAATCTACAAGGGAATGTTCTCATTATTCTTTCTGATTCATGTCGTAATCTCTGTTTCATAAAACTATTTTGCTGCAGAGAACCCCCTCCCATGCTTTAATGAGACCAATGTCTGTGAGTTCTCCTTCTCCTTCCCCTGCTGTACAGCAAACTCCACAGAACCCATCTTCGACATTTAGGCCACAACAGAGGCCACCAGTTCCACAACCAAGACCACAACAATCTGCACCTGTGACTCCACATCAACAGAACGTAATTTCATCACAGCAGCAGCAACTACCGCACAATCAACTTCTGCAGCAGCAGCAGCAGCAGCAGCAGCAAAGTTCCTCACAACAAATTCAACAGAATACAACTCCCAAAAATCAGCAACAACATTCTCAGCAGCAAGCTGCTCGTACTCCAGCATCAATGACACAGAAGCCTGATTCGCCTGCTATAGAAAATGCTACTTTTTTGCATTCTGTGGATACAGCTGCAACTGATGCAGATGCTAATGAAACTGGCACTCGACTAATCACCAAGAGAAGCATACATGAATTAGTTGCACAGGTATGCTGCTTTTTCTTCAATGTTGTTTGAAAAGTACATGGTCCTGTTTTCTCCCTCTTCTTTTCTCTTAGATCTCGACCATCAGTCTGCACCTAGATTCATGTAGTAAGATCCAGTGGGTCTTTTTCGTTTCTCTCAATTCATTTCGCAAATCCATGCTTTGCTAGGTCTGTACAGTGCCTGTGAAACTCATGGCAAATATGTAACAGGGTCCAGTAGGTCTCTCTGGTTTTCCTCAATTCATCTTGCATGTCCATCTTTTGCTAGCTCTGTGCAGTGGCTGTGGAAGCTGTCTGCCAACACTTTGGTAGTTCAATTATCCTTTGATAAAACTCGTAAGTAGATCCAGTTTTGTTGGTAATGGAGAGATGACAATTCAAATTTGTTACAGGAGCAAACTGCAAACTTAAAGGATACTTTATCACATCATCTGCTTCAGCATCTTATAGGACAAAATAGAATTCATTTTACCGTAACTGGCTGTGAATTCACTTCATAGTTCACATTGTATTTGTGTGCTTCTGATGACCTGCACTAAAATCTTTGCCTCAATGATACTTCAACATATGTGGAAGTACGGTGGTTAGTAAATAGTAGTTAATGTTGTGAATAGTGAACAGTAGACATGTGTTGGGTTGATTTTGCATCATTCAATACTTGACAGATTGATCCTAACGAAAAGCTGGATCCTGAAGTTGAAGATGTTCTTATGGACATTGCAGAAGATTTTGTTGAGTCTGTAAGTTTTTTACTTCTAAACAAAGCTTACTTTTGCCCTCTGCTTTAAGCTTTTTTTTGTGCCCTCTGCTTTAGGCATTTTTCTTCTAAACAAAGCTTACTTTTGGAAATGTATTTTCATTTCAACGAGACACTTTTTCCTGAGGAAGTGTATTATATTTTTCGCAAGATGAAGATAATAACAAAGCCTTTCAAATCTCAAGCAAGTGTCCATTCCCATTTTTCTAAATTCGGTTATCTTGTGCATCCAGCATCCTAAGGGTGCATGTGCATGCATTGATTTTCAGATATTTGTCTTTGTTGACCTATGTATTCATATTTATTTTGATGCCCAACTTTCTTGGTATTATCTACTCAGTGTTTTATCTTTTTGGTGGCTAAATATCCCTGTGTAGTTTTCCTTGAAATGACAAAACTCATTGCAGGGCTTAAGGCTCCTTAATTATCATTTTGCTTTCAATGTTTTTGTTTTATTGTTCGTTATTATTGTTATAGTACATAGGAGATTGTGCCATTAGATAATTGGCAGATGGAAACTTCTGAAAGGTTTGATCGTGTACCATTAGATCTGCCATGATATCAAATTTAACTTTATGTCAGGTCTCTTGGGTTCCAATTATAGTTTAAGTTTGTTTGCTGATAATTGTTTTGAGCAGGTCACTACATTTGCTTGTTCTTTAGCAAAGCATAGGAAGTCAAACACCCTAGAAGCAAAAGATGTACTTCTCCATGCAGGTGAGCCCTTTTTGTTTTGTCTTGTAGACTATGTGATGTTACCCTTTTTGACAACCTTTAAAATGTCATTCGGTTATAGCTTAGTGTTCTCCATTGCAGAGAGAAGCTGGAATATAACCTTGCCAGGCTTCAGCGGGGATGAAATCAAACTGTACAAGAAACAGGTAATTCAGTTTGTACATAGTTATTTCTCTTCAGTGCTTGGTTTCAAAATTCTTCCTGTAGTTATTTTCTTCTTTGTTCATCTTGTACTAACCTCCTTTGACTTGATGATTTGCAGCATGTAAATGATATTCACAGGGAGAGGCTTGCTCTGGTACTCACTTTTTAGTTTTAAGCAACTATCCATCTAATTTCATACGCGTATTGATGCATGTAGCCACACCTCTTCCATATTATGTTGAGACTTAGGAGCATATTCTAGAAATATTATTGTTATTGGAAACAGTCAGCTATAACTATTGAATTTGCAAAATTCCAACCCTATCGAATGATACTGTTGGATCTACTATTTGCATTGCTCGCTTTGCTTCCATGTTGTGCTGATGTATCACACTTATTTTAAATCATCAGATCAAGAAGTCAATGGCCACTGACACAAAACACTCTGCTGCCCAAGCTGCAGCCAACCAGAAAAATCAGACTCTGAAGCCACCTGCTCCTGCTTCCCCATGAAAGATGTTGGCAAGCCCTGCAAAACCCTGGTGTTTGGACGGTGTTGTCTGTTGTACATTGTACTGCTGAACCGTTAGTGGCAGCATTGCTACTGGAGTAGATGTGTTGCATGATTACATGTATAGTCATTTGTGGATGTCTCGTTAGTGTTAATACAAGCATTGTATGGTACTTTCAGAGCCTCAAAATTTTGGTTAGCTGTCAGTGTGCTGTTCAGTATAGTTTTCATGTTGAGAAACTATGAATCGTTTAGAAATTTATGTGTGTTTGTTTAACAGAAGTGGATGAAAGAGCAGCTTTCAGGTACAAACACTGTCTGCTTATGTCCGTCAATACAGTAGCCAATCTATCGTCACAATTACCTGAGACAGTTCCTGTCTTTGTAAGAGGTGAGCCGAATGTGTTTGATCCTGACATTTCTGAGATCCCAAAGTCACCGGCATAGACTATATAGATGTACACAATAAATATCTGGAACAGCTGGGTCGCACGTACAGCTCAGTAGCAAGTGACATTTTCACTGATGCTGTGATGCAGACATGCAGAAGCGATGCTGGCACGGCCTGACGCTCTCGAGCGATCATCTTCGTTGTAGGTTGCTGGTTTGTGGACTGGCAGTCATCTCGTTCTGGGAGTACGAGGCGCGGGCGCCGCAGCAACAAACCCGCGGGGCCGAACAATGGACGTCTCAGCGAAACCCCGCAGGTGGCAGGCCGCAACTCAAATCTCTCAAACCCTCTTCGATGGGTTGTCGTCCCCATCGGCTCCGGCCACGTTGATCCCAGCCAGTCCATCTCCTACGGGCCGCTCGACGGTCGCAAGGCGCCTCTCACGGCCGTACTGCCTGGTGGCCGGGGGTGGTTGTTACTGGTGTGTGTGTCCGCCGGACGCCTCACGATCAGAATCATCCGCCCAGGGTAGCCAGCCTCGTAGCGAGCGAGACACCGACGGTTCCACGTGTGGTACGTGCGCGCCCCCCTCGCTCGCTTCCTCTGCCCCGTCGTTGTCGAGTGGACGGTGATCCGTGCAATCTGGGGTCCCTGGGCCAGCTCTAAGCTTCGATCCGCAGCGCGGCCGCTGCTGCCCGCCCCCGTGCTGCTGCATACACCCTCCGTCTCAAAATATTTACCCCCTTTGACTTTTACTGATCACATTTGACAATTCGTCTTATTCAAAATATTTGAAAAATACAAAAATAATTATGATGTCATAACAAAGTAAATAACAATTTCACAATTTTTTCGAATAAGAAGAATGGTCAAAAGTGAAGCGCAAGAGTCAACAAGTGCAAATATTTTGGGACGGGGTAGCTTCTTCATTCTCCTTTCGGCGGCGAAAAAGAAGAAGAAATAGGGAGATGATTATTCCTCGTCTGTGTCTGTCGGGGGCCTCGCGATGTCGGCATCGTTCGATCAAGGGGGATCGGAGGGATAGGCTTACGAGACTGTTCTCAGCTCGGTCGGCTGGACACACGGACGGACGGTCGAATCGGAGGCAACGCTCCTGCGGATTCGTGGCAGGAGCAAGTCCTCCGATGGCGATCCTATCCCCCCTTCGATCGTCGCAATCAGTAGTAGTGATGTCCGTGTGTTCTTGCCTGTCTCGGACGGCACCCCATGAAACTCTGCAGACCCCACCATTGATGTCTCAGCAAGGAATCATGTGACATGCTGTTGGCAGAATCAGTTTGAATCGACAGGGTCGTATCCTACACCGAACATGGAACATAGGACGGACGGATGATTACTCCTGATCAACTAACCCCACTAGTTAGCTCGTGCTCCTATGTCGTAGCATCGTGAGTCCGTGACGCGAGATTGCATTGCATAGGACCAAGATATATAGATAACCTCAGAGTCTGCACGAAAGTTAGCTAGGGTCGTGTATTCCGTACACAAATTGATCTCGCTTCAGATCCTAATTGCTCCCTTTCCACAGGTATTCCACGAGCCCACCGTGTTTTTTAATTTCGCCACTTCATCCCTGCTACTAGTCAGGTACTCGGTACTTTGCAAATTTTCTAGGCACACTTCTGCATCTAGCTTGCGATCAAGTTGCGAACCAACTCTCGCCGGATCCTGGTCGGGCGGGCCACTTATCCAGACGGACCTCCCCTCTCGCCCGATTCCATTGCAAACCTAGCTAGCCGCTTCTGGGCTTCTTCGCTTCCGTGAGATTCAATCCGACCGGAATAATAAATGTATGAAGAAAATTATGATAAGGACTCAGATTTATTCCGGTTCAAAAATTAATTTACCAATCATGATAGGTAGAACAAGAGACCGTAGAGCCGGATTGGTTCCACACCTCTTCACTAGTGGATTGATTCCGAGCCTTTGGTGTACCTATCATGAGCAAATTAGTTTTCGACCCGGAATAAATCCGGATCTCTTATAGTTACTATCATTATTTTCTTGTTGTATTTATCCATTCCGATCGGAATTGATCCCGTGGAAACGAATGAGGCCTCTATGGGATTCAATCCGGCCGGAATAATAGATATATCAAGAAATTTGTGATAGAGACTCGGATTCATTCCGGATTGAAATTTAATTTAGGCCTCATTCGTTTCCACGGGATCAATTTCGATCGGAATGGATAAATACAACAAGAAAATCATGATAGTTACTATAAGAGAACCGGATTTATTTCGGGTCGAAAATTAATTTGCTCATGACAGGTACACCAAAAGGCTCGGAATTAATCCACTAGTCAAGAGGTGTCGAACCAATCCGGCTCTACGCAGTCGGTTCGTTTGGCTAGTGGCTGATGGTCGGTGCTGATTTGTTCTGAGAGAAAAGTATACTACCGGTTCTTTGGTTCTTCTTGGTGGTGATTTGTTCGAGAGAAAAGTCTCGCTAGGCTTGGTATGGTGATAAGGCAAACGAATAGGGTGTCGGTCTCTTGCTCTACCTATCATGATTGGTAAATTAATTTTTGATTCGGAATAAATCCGAGTCCATATCATAATTTTCTTCATACATTTAATATTCCGGACGGATTGAATCCCACGGAAGCGAACAAGCCCTCATCATGATAGGTAGAACAAGAGACCGAAGAGCCGGATTGATTCCACACCTCTTGACTAGTGGATTGATTCCGAGTCTCATGGTGTGCCTATCATGAGTAAATTAATTTTCGACCCGGAATAGATCCGGATCTCTTATAGTATTTATCATGATTTTCGTATTACATTTATCAATTCCGGTCGGAATCAACCCGATGAAGACGAACTAGGCCTGAGTGAGCCGCGGCCGTTCTCAAACCGGCGGTTAGTACCGGACAAAACCGGGCCGGCGCTGGGCTCAACTGCCATGGTGGAAAACAAGGCGGTCGATCAATGACGAGGCCGCCCTGTTTCTGCGATGATTGAAGGGTGGGTTCGTATCGCCTCCGCCGCGTCCTTCAATCACGGATTCACGCCTACCTCCTCCTCTCGGCTCACGCTGTTGCCCGCGCGCGCCCACCCACGCGCCATGTCAAGACGACAGGACGATCGGAAAACACGCGGGCGGTGAGTGAGGAGGTCATGTGAGGGAACAGTGTCTGGACGTGGCGTCGCCAGGGGGGCAGGGAGAGTGTTCCGGCCGGGTCGCGAGGCGGATCGACTGCCCGGCAGCAGATGCTGCATGCGGCTACCATTTCCTTATCGAGCTCCATGCGGGGCGCCCTGTGCTGGGTACGTAAACGGCTCGGCGGCGCTTTTCAGCAATGAAACTGGGCGACGCGGGAATAGTTGCGCACTTGTCCTACACTGCCGCTCGCTACGGATGTCAGTGTTTCCGGCGTAGCCCCCAGCCAACGACCACGGCGGACCCTACGATGTGGCGAAATGCACGGTGTTTTACACTTTTCTTTTTTAACCTTTAGGTCATGAACTTCCATTCGCATTAGCTTCGATGAAAGTAATTGGAACCGGAAGAGCGATCGAGCGTGTGCTTGGTTGAGTGGACGAGCAGGAACATGCATCACTGTCCAGGATGATGACCAACAACATCATCCAATACAGAATCTCGATTTGATTCACTCATCCAAACACAACATCCTCGCACGAAGTCACCACCCCTCCGCGTCAGCAGCGTATGTACAGGGACGTATCATGAACGCCATGCTCGGCGCGGTATGGTACACTACAGGACAGCAGACGCGAGACGTAGCAATCGGACGATGTAGATTTCCAACCTCTTCATCGGGTCGCCGTCGGCCGCTCTTCTCTTGCTCTGCTACTAATGCGCCCGTCATGGCGCCCTGTCGTTCTCCGTGCTCGATTCCATACCTGCTTTACTGCAACGTTTGTCTTCTAGTGTGTCACGCCTGCTGGTTGCTGATTGTTAGATCTTAAGCACTTAACCGAACACAAACCACCGGTAGCCTAATCATTCCTAGGGTAGACACTTAATGATTACGGATAAGGAAGCTTGACCACCTGCATCTGCATCTACTACACCTAAAACAACTACTAAAAGGAGACGAGAGGGAGAACGAGGGTCGCGGACCATCCGGGTTCGAGGGGAGCGCGGAGTCGGAGGCCATCTCTCGGGGTCGGGGTCGCGGGGGCGGCGCCGGCTCGACGTAGAGGCGGCGCGTGCGGGCTCGGGGACGACGGGATCCGGAACTCTCCGGTCGAGCGTCGGGCGGTGGCACCGGTGCGCCGGATCCGGGGAGGAGGGACGCGGTGGCGGCGGTGGCGGAGCTTCCCGCCGCTCCAGTGCTCCCTCGGTCGGTTAGGGTTTGTGGGGTGGGGTGTGGCGGCGGCGCGGTGAACCTCGTGCGCGCGAGCCGTGGCCCCCACCCCCTCTTTATAGCACCGTGCGACGGGGGCCCACCAACCATGGTTTGGTTGAGCGCCCCCGACCGGGCGCGGGATCCAACCCGTTACGGCCTTTGGGCCGTAACGGTGAAGAGATCGAACTAACATTCTCCCTCTCGATCTCTTCTACAACAATCACTTAATCTCGAGTCCTTTACTTGACATCCATCTCATCACAAATAAACATATTGAGCATGGGTCATCTAAATTGTAATCACAACCGATTAACCGGCCACAATACACTTATCCATTTTGATAGGATCTTAACATGGGCCCGGTCCGGAATCATAGGCTTTCCCTTAAACCCATACCGGCTAAGTGTTCTCCGAACACATTGGGTGGTAAGCCTTTTGTGAGCGGATCCGCTAACATGTCTTTAGTGCCTAAATGCTCCAGACTTATAGTTTTATCCCGGACTCTGTCTTTCACCGCATAGAATTTTATTTCTATCGGTTTGGTAGCATTACTTAACTTGTTGTTGTGAGCATAGAATACTGCTGGTTTATTATCGCAGTACAACTGTAGTGGTTTGTGAATACAATCCACTACTCTTAAGTCAGGTATAAACTTCTTTAGCCACATCACCCGTCCCGTTGCCTCATAACAGCGAATGAACTCTGCATACATCGTAGATGTTGCAACTAGTTCTTGTTTTGAGCTTCTCCACGAAATAGCTCCTCCCCGCGAGAGTGAATATATATCCCGATGTGGATTTTCTATCATCCCTATCTCCCGCATAATCAGCATCTGAGTACCCTTTTATCTCTAGGGAATCAGACCTTCTATATGTTAGCATTAAATCTTTCGTGCCTTGTAGATATCGAAAGGCCTTCTTTACCATCATCCAGTGATCCTTTCCTGGATTACTTTGATATCTACCAAGCACTCCTGTAACAAATGCTAAATCAGGGCGAGTGCACACTTGTGCATACTGTAAGCTACCAACTGCTGAAGCATATGGAACCATTTTCATTTGATCGATCTCATATTGGTTCCTTGGACATTGGTGAAGTCCAAACTTATCGCCCTTTACTATAGGAGCAGGTGTGGCTCTACTCGCATGCATATTATATTTCTTTAGTACCTTTTCAAGATATGCCTTTTGCGATAATCCTAAGACCCCCTTCTTCCTATCTCGATGAATCTCAATGCCTAAAACATATGAGGCTTCACCAAGATCTTTCATATCAAATTTTGAAGACAAGAACTTTTTCGTTTCCTGTAGTAGTCTAACATCACTACTAGCTAGTAGAATGTCATCCACATACAGTATTAGGAAAATGAATTTCCCATTCTTAAACTTTGCATAAACGCAGTTGTCCTCAACATTTGCCTTAAAACCAAATTTTGTGATGGTCTCATCAAACTTTAGATTCCACTGTCTAGAGGCTTGCTTTAAACCATAAATGGATTTTCTTAAACGACACCCTAAATGTTCCTTCCCTTTCACAACAAAACCTTTGGGTTGAGTCATGTATACATCTTCATATAAATCTCCATTCAGAAATGCCGTCTTAACATCCATCTGGTGTAATTCCAAATCATAGTGCGCCACCAAAGCCATTATGATCCTAAAAGAATCCTTACATGAGACCGGAGAGAACGTCTCATTGTAATCTATCCCTTCTCTTTGCGTGTATCCCTTAGCCACAAGCCGTCCTTTATACTTTTCTATATTCCCCTTGGAGTCATATTTAATCTTGTAGACCCATTTGCGGCCTACTTGTTTTGGCTCCTTTAGGAACTTCCTCTAAGTCCCAAACTCTGTTGGTACTCATTGACTTCATTTCATCTTCCATGGCTTCTTGCCACTTCGATGCATCAGGACGACTCATAGCTTCTTCATAAGAAGTAGGATCACCTTCTATGTGAATTTCTTCACATTCATAAACTTCATAATCGTCAGGGATAGCTGACTTTCTGACTCTTGATGACCTTCTCGGAGCCTCTGCAACTGGCTCTTCCTGCACTTGGGGCTGTTGTGTTTCTTCCGGTGCATCAGTTGTACTTGTAGGATTCTGTGGAACAGTTTCCTCATTTTCTTCCACTGATGGCACGGGCGTACTAACAACAGGTTCCGGTACCACAGTGGGTTGCACTGTGGCTATCGGAACAACAGGCAGCTCAAAATACGGTTCTTCAACCATCGGAGTGGGTGCGCACACCCGCTTTTCTTCAAGATCAACCTTTCGAACTGCCTTGCTCCCTCTGATCATTTCATCCTCTAGAAAAACAGCGTGTCTCGTTTCCACGAACCTTGTATGTCCGGTAGGACAGTAGAAATGATATCCTTTAGATTTTTCCGTGTAGCCAATGAAATGGCAACTTACTCGTCTTGGGGTCTAACTTCCCAATATTTGGGTTGAAAACTTTAGCCTCTGCAGACATCCCCACACACGCATATAATTCAAGGAGGGTTCCCTACCCGTCCATAACTCATATGGTGTAGTAGGTACCGACTTACTAGGTACTTTATTTAGAATGTGAGTGGCGGTTTTTAATGCCTCCATCCACAAACTAATCGGTAATGTCGAGTAGCTTAACATACTTCTAACCATATCCATCAAGGTACGGTTCCTTCTTTCGGCTACTCCATTCGTTGAGGTTCACCGGTGTACTATCTTGGGCAACTATGCCATTTTCCCGTAGAAACCTTGCAAAAGGTCCAGGAACTTGGCCGTACGGGGTGTGTCGACCGTAGTACTCCCCACCTCGGTCGGACCTCACCACCTTAATCTTTAAGTTGTGCTGATTTTCAACTTCAGCCTTAAATATCTTAAATTTCTCAAGCGCTTCTGACTTCTCCTTAATTGGATAGATGTACCCATATCGAGAATAATCATCCGTGAATGTAATGAACGAATCAAAACCATCCACGAGATGCCACGGGGAACGGACCACAAATGTCCGTGTGGATTATCTCCAACACTCCTGTGCTTCGCTTTGCGCCTTTCTTAATTTGTTTAATGAACTTTCCTTTAATGCAATCTATGCATTGTTCTAAATCATTAAATTCTAACGGCGGAAGAATTGATTCCTTAACTAAGCGTTCCATCCTTCCCCTCGAAATATGGCCTAAGCGACGATGCCATAATTTCGATGATACGGTATCAATTCGCTTCCGCTTCTTGCTTACATTCGTAGATGATTCAACATTCGCATTTTCACACACGGAATCAACACATTCGAGCAATCATCATGAATAGCCAACATGTAAAGTTTGTCTTGTCGGATGGCAAGACCCACAATCACATTATTTAACTTAATAGAACAATGTTTTGCACTAAACGGCACTCAAACCCATTGTCCGCTAAACATGAAACCGAAATTAAGTTGCGACTCAACGATGGAACATAAAGAACGTCATGAAGCGAAGCGTGAAGCCGTCCTTCAACTTGATGGGGAGATCACCAATGGCTTCAACTTCGGCCTCGACGCCATTCGCAACCTTAATTGTTCTTGCTCCTCTTGTTAGGATTACGGTTGTAGTCATACCACGCATAGAATTAGCAACATGAATTGTTGCACTCCGAATCAATCCACCAAGTAGATTTACTATAACTTAAGTACGAGGATTCATCTACAAATGTAATAATGTCCTCACCCTTTGACCACATGAAGTGCAACCACTTAGGACACTTGCTTCTTCCAATGCCCTGTCTTCTTGCACCGGTGACACCGGTTTGGAGCAAACTCCATCCGCCGAGGCGGTTTCGAGGTTTAGGAGGCCGATCAATCCGCATGGGAGCTTTTCCATTTGACTTCATCTCGTCCCCGAGGGGGTGCATTGGAAGGTCCACTTTCCGCTTGATTCTTAGCTTGAAAGTTCTTATGTGGAAAGCTTCGCTTCGTGGCTTCTTACCATGGTTTACATAGTTAAGAAGACCACCATTCCGAGCCTTTAACCTTTCCTCCTCCCGGACCGACATGGCAATCGGCTTGTGCACATCCCACTTATCCGGTATGGTGTTGTAGTTAACCTCAAAAGCCGAAAACTCGGGGAGGCGAGGGACTTAAAAATCAAATGAATGACAAACTCATTGGGAAGGACCATGCCCATCTCGGCAAGCTTGCCGTTCATGTTGCTCATCTTAAGTATGTGGTCCCTTATACCACCACCGGTGTACTTCATTGCAACCAAACCGCCAATAGTAGTACCGGCATAAGTCTTAGTGTGATGAGAGTCGCTTCTTATCCACTATCTCCAAATACTCGGAGCGGTGAGTAACCTTCCGTCCTTATCCTTTTCGGAATAGACGCCTTAATTGCCTCTGTCATCTTAGTCTGGATGATCGCTAGACACCTCTTGTTGTCTAGATCCCACCTCGCTTTAGCGAGTTGATGCTCACTTTCCGCCTTGACATGGGCGTCTTCCCTTAATTTCCATGCATCATCAGACTCATTTGCCTCTCTGACAGGTGCCTGAGGCTCAGCAGGACGCTGCGTGGTCGGCACATACTCCATACCCGGCATTAAGAATGCCGGTTTCACCAACTTGCGCCAAGCCGTGTAGTTGTTGCCGGTCAATTCGGGGATCCGACCAACATACCCGGCTTGAGCTGAAAATAAAATTCGAGAAAAAAGTGTGAGAACATTTAACAACAAATATTGCATGCATCAATTTAACTTTGGTCAAAATTAATACATACAACATGCTACTACATTAATTCTATATCACCTTTGGGCAGAAAAATAGAACTAATGCATAAAACTTTAGTATATCAGGTTATAATATTGTAATTATCAGCTTTGGCCAGAAAAATAACAATATCATAACATATTCTTAAGGAAGAAAACATTCTCTAATTAAATATCCCTTTGGTTCAATTTAACTAGAGACAATAAATCAACGCAGCGGAAAAACAAACAAATTAACAGAGAAAAACTTTAATTTCAGAAGCATTCAACTCTCTGTAAAAATTTCATGAATTGATCAAAAAATTAAACAGAGATATTAACTTTAATTAAAACAGCAAGAAAACAAGAAAAAACAATACAAAAAATGCTTCTGAAATCTAAAACTTAAATGAGAAATTTCACTGTTCACGGGCAAACGAATCGGCCTTTCACCAGAAAACGGCCCACGGCCTACTTAACGTGCCCGCACGGGCCCTTGGCCCCGCGCGCCAATGGCCGGGGGCCGCCAAATCAGCCCGGCGACCAACGGCCGGGCCGCGAATTCAGCCCGGCCTCGCCACCCGCTCTGGGGCCGAAAGCGACCCGCGGGCGCCAAGCAATGTGCCGTCGATCGAAATCAACGGTGAAAATCATCCCACCAATTTTGGTGGTGTATAAAAGGCGGCCGCCAACCCCGAAAACCCTAGAGCCTTTCATTTCTTCACCTTCCCCCGAACCGCACGGCGATGCTTTGGCGGCGGCGGCCACCGGACCCGCGCCGGCGCCCGGCGGCGGCGGCCATCCGGCCCGCGCCGGCCGGCCCGCCGGCGGCGGTGAGGGTGCCGCCTCCCCGTAACCCTTCCTTCACCCCTCGCTTGCTCCCCAAAAAATCCACCAAAAACTTTAGAACCACAAGCAACGGGGAGTACAACCACCCATGGTGGCTCGGTGCGGAACGGCGGCGGCTGCTGCCGGCCTTCTCGCCGGCGCGCGCGTCCACCTCGCCGGTGAACGCGCGGCCGTCGAGAGGCCGGTGGGCTGCGCCCAACGGTGCGAGCCCCGCACGCCGTCGCGGCGGCGGCGGTCCGCTCCCTAAGCCCCGCACGGCGGCGGGTCAAACCCGCATAGAGGCGGTCTTTACGGGTTGAAGTTTCTTTAGGTGATTAATCTCGGGGGAAAAAAAAGTTTGGATCTAGGGTTTGATTTCTCGATTTGCATCTTTTTGCTTGATTTCTTCCCCTAACCCGAGTGGATCTGGGGTTAGGTAGCCTCTGTTGATGCGGTTTTTTGGATTCCTTCCCCTAACCCGAGCAAGATCTAGGGTTAGGGTTGCTGTCTTTATTCGTTTTTTTTTTAACGATTTTGTTGCGAATCCGGTGTTCTCTCCCCCGGATCTAAAAGATTTGGGGTCATCTCCTTCTACTTGCTACACCGAACGCAATAGATCTAACCCCGAAATAAAAGTGCTAACGGCACCGAGCTCGATACCATTGTTAGATCTTAAGCACTTAACCGAACACAAACCACCGGTAGCTAATTATTCGGGTAGACACTTAATGATTACGGATAAGGAACTTGACCACCTAGATCTAGATCTACTACACCTAAAACAACTACTAAAAGGAGACGAGAGGGAGAACGAGGGTCGCGGACCATCCGGGTTCGAGGGGAGCGCGGAGTCGGAGGCCATCTGCGGGGTCGGGGGTCGCGGGGGCGGCGCCGGCTGACGTAGAGGCGGCGGTACGGGCTCGGGGACGACGGGATGCGGAACTCTCCGGTCGAGCGTCGGGCGGTGGCACCGGTGCGCCGGGATCCGGGGAGGAGGGACGCGGTGGCGGCGGTGGCGGAGCTTCCCGCCGCTCCAGTGCTCCCTCGGTCGGTTAGGGTTTGTGGGGTGGGGTGTGGCGGCGGCGTGGTGAACCTCGTCTCGCGAGCCGTGGCCCCCACCCCCTCTTTATAGCACCGTTGTGCGACGGGGGCCCACCAACCATGGTTTGGTTGAGCGCCCCCGACCGGGGCGCGGGATCCAACCCGTTACGGCCTTTGGGCCGTAACGGTGAAGAGATCGAACTAACACCGATTAAACCATGACGTGCTTTGATTATTGCTTATATACTATACTGTATTACACGGCCGTTGCAATAAACAGGCGTCCTGTTACTTTCAAAGTGTTACTGTGGTATGTTTTAGCAGGGTAGGGTGGCATGCTGGAATTGTCGTCGTGTCATGACGATACAGAAGCAGACACTCATCCACTGCACTGTGCAGTTCATCAGGACCGCCCATGAAACCGGCAACCGATTGGATATTTGATCAGATTAAAAAATATAAACTTCAGGGACAAATCATAGTTTCACAAAAAGACTGCACGTAATGAATCAGCTGGCCCCTCACGGTCATCTCGCGGACTATATAGCAAAATCTTAATTTTGCCAAAAAAAAGAAAAAGAAAAAACATCATATGAAGTTCATGCTGAACGTAAGATAGAAAATCTCTTTCTTAGCTCAGGCTTGCATTATTTCGCTTACGCCGATACTGACATCAGATCCACAAGGATTAGAAAGAAACCTAACCAGAGGCCAGTGGATAAAATCCAGGCAAGCAACTGCTGTCAAGCGTTAATCATGAGCTCACGAAGCTAACTGATACGTGGCACGGGGTTCTCCGGATCTAAGAGCGGCTCTCACATCTCGCATCTCGCTCGCTGAAGATGAAGCAGCACAGTGACCGGTTGTTGGGATCACTAATGGCGTAGGCCTCGCCAGTCGCCACGAAAGGGACCCGGCCGGAATCATTCGCCCTTCGCCGCATGGAATGGAAAGATCGGCGCGCGAGCTGGACAAGGACGCTCTCACGCTCACTCCCGGCCGCACCCATGCTAGCTCCGCGCGGCGCGCGGCGCCGGAGACGGACGGAGCCCGGCCGGCCGGGGACAGCGACGTCGCGAGGGACAGAAGAGGAGTCCAGATTCTAGATGCGGCGCGTGTGACACACAATCATGGCGCGTGTCTGCCTGTCCACTGGTCCTTCTCCCACTCGCCGCGCGCGAGCAGGCGAGCGGCGACGTGCGTGCCGCTGTTCTTCGGCCCCGGCCCGTTGCGCTGAGCCGCTGACTAATCTACAGCGATCTGAATGGCAGCAGTGGCCAGTGGGCCTCTTTCAGGCTGTCGAGTTGTCGAGCTATACGCATCTGGATCGTAGCATCTGTCGTCTTGGCTGGCTCTCGCCGGCTCATTTCGTCACGTGGATCATTAGTGGTTGCAATCCGGCCGGCCGCCGCGCGCGGGAGCTCTTCACTGTTCACACGTGTGCAGCGGCACAGCCCTCCGCTAGCTCCTCGTGTCCGGCCGCCGCTCAACTCAAGTCTACCACGACAGCGTTGTGCCGTTGTTTCAATGTGCCTAGGTGACTTGATCCCTAGCTAGTTCTTTTTCCACCACGTGTCGCCGCTTTTTCTCCGGCGCGGCGAGACCCCGAGCGCGCGCGCGGCCAGCTTTTTGCCGTCTCGACGTGCCACGCGCGGACATCCTACCCTACCCTGTCGCGGCGTCGCTACTCGCAACCTATACTAGCAGGGTGGCATATTTGGGCGATACGAGTTCACACGGCGCCGTAAGCCCGTAACCATCGGTAGAGAGGAGACTCGACCTCGGTCACGTACCCTGCCAAAGCACCGTGACGGGGACGGCAACCTCTGTCGTCGATCGCCTCGCGCATGGACTCGACCTGGTCTACGATCCCTCGCGCCTCCAGATACGCGGGTCTACATAGCGGCGGCGCGAGCTGGTTGATCATCATCACTTCGTCAGCCTGGTGATCGATGGAGAACGAATCGATTCTGTCACTGGGGGCCTCCCGTGCCATGTGCGCTTAACTTATCAGGAATTCAGAATAGCATCAAACTAGTAGGAGTAGATACAACAGGATGGTGGGTGCTTAGGTGAGAGTTTGGACTGCTGGGGATTTAGATCCTAATAGGATCGTGCCAGTGCGTTGCTACGGGCAATGAAAATTTATAGTGCAATACACAACACATTCAACAAAGCAAAGATATCAAATGAAAATAGTTAATTCATAAACTTTAGTATTCTATTAATATTTTTTGAGAATACTGCAATTTTTCAAATATACATAAATTGCACCGATCTTGGTCACAACCTAAGGTATTCATTGCTTTTCCAAATACTTAGTTGACTATGCATTGTGTTGTAACTGTGAGACTTCTCCATAAGACCATGCATGCAATCTATCAATGTGGCCAAAACTCCTCCGTAATATATAGCAGAGTGGCTGATCTGAGTTCTTCAAAACTTGTTTGTTTGAGAATACTCTAGTGCAACCAGTACAGTTCATTAGCCTGCTCTTGTGAAGATTGCATATGAACAAATTAGTAGCTTCTGAGGTCCCCTACATGATATCAGTTAGCTTCTTAGCTTCTAGCATATATTTTCAGAATCAGTTCTTTGCAGGACAATGACATCACTTAAAATATTTTTCCATTTAGCAAACATGTGTGAGAAGCAAAATCCAGAAACAACGAGCTCAGCGTCACCAATAAGCCAGTCATCAACTATAACATGGTAAACCTGAATTACTGAGATTGACTTCGTACATGAATAAAAATAAACATTTCGTAATTTCATTGGACATCACAGATCAAAAGGGAGAAACATGAAACCTAAGATTAATTAAATTAAACCATAATTCATAATATAGAAAAGAAGAACTGTATACCTTCAATTTGAGCTACTAATGATCACCCCAATCATCCATATATTGAATAAAATTAACTTATCAGAACATGATTGAGTCCGATAATAAATAATCAAATAAGATGCAAATCAGAAGAAACATGAATATAGAAGAATAATAAATCGCCGACCTCCGTGTCCAGTGTAGACCAATATTTGCAACTACGACATTTTTTTGCCCCGTTCTGCCATGCTCCTGGGCCATCACCAATTGCAGCCCTTCACCATGCTCGTCGCTGACTGCAAGAGGATGCAGAGAGGCTAGCTAGGAGCGTGTGCGCAGCAAGGTGCCGGCGGCAGCCGGGCCTACATTGGTGAGGGGCGGCCGGGTGGCGACAATGGGTGGGTTTGAGGCCGGCCGGATGAGCGTGCACACAGCAGCGGGCGGGTGTGCAAAAGGCCAGTGGTAAAAAAGAATGAGTTCAAGCTATGGTTGTTAAGTTGATCGACAAAGACAGTGGTGTCATCCTGAAAGACAACCTATATGCCGGCAAAAATGGTGATGCCACATGGGCCTATGAGGTTGCAGGGAAAACTATGGTTTGCTCTATAATCATCGAGGATCTTTCGCCAACTGGTCAGATGCTTGTTGAGGTGAAAAAGCTGTACTTTGATTATCGCTATCCCCCCCTCTCTCCCACTAAATGCGAATATGAAGATAACTTGCCTATAAAAAATCTGCGATGCTTTGTGAGGAAAGGGGACTCTTTTTGGAGGTAGCCGACAACATACGTGGTTTTGGTCCGACAATCTTAAAAGGGCCGATGGAACTCTGCGATGGCAAGATATGGGCGTGATTTCTTGTCGAGGTAGAGGAGCCTTTGGTTTGTGTAGCTCATTTCCAGCTCCAATAGTTGTTGAGCTGTATGCTGATTTTTTGTTTTCAGGCAAACAGAGAAATCACAAGGATGGATATATTTTTGTCACTTGTTCAGTTACGGGAGCAAAACATCAAGTACAAGCCAAAGCTTGTTCAGATTGATGGTCCACACCACAAAGAATGCTGAAGAGGCACAACAGAAAAAGGGAAGAATGGGGATCTCACCAGCGTGCTGAGAATGGTCGGCGAGCCATGGCTCGGCTCGAGTGCAGGTATGCAAATAGTGGTTTGGGAGGTCAGCCAGGACGTCTACAGTCATTGCCGCTGGATGGATGGCGTGCAAAACTATTTGTGCTTACTGGGAAAAAATGTCAGTACCTCAAACCCTAAGTATCAGATATCTTGTACTGAATATAGCATGTCCCTAACCACATTTGACACCACGTTATAGAACTAGTAAGCAAGAAAACAAACTATTGGCATGTATGGTTGAACTTACTGCTGCCTCTTTACACTGCTTGACTGTAATATATCCAGACAGAGGAAGGCATCATGGAGAGACGATGCAGAGGCATGGCAACTGCACACACATGCTGGACTCACCGACACTCCCTGCCGCTGCTGTGAGCCTTTGCAGCAGGCGTATTTTGGCTCCTGTAAGCAGATTCGAGAAACAAAGTTACAAATTGAGTGAGAATAAGTTGTACACATACCTTTAAAGCCACAAATCATACCAAAAATGTGTTTTTAGCTCCTATGCATGGACATGTGCTCCTGGGATCACCATATATCTACAAGAAATCAGTTACTTCAATATAACAATTAGTAATTCAGGGAAGTACTGAATCTATTCTATACAAAATATGTTCAAATGATTAAATAGATTCACCTCATATACATGGTTTCATTCTTTCTCTTTCAGCCTTTTGTCGGCGGACAGGCAACACGCTTCATTGCCGGTTCCCTGTGCGGCTTCAGGTTTGATTCATATGAAACTAAAATGAAACACAATGGCACAATGTTACAAATTCTTAGAATGTATACCTCGAGTGACTATTGATTCCCATTGACTATTGATTCCCATTATTCAGCAAAGGTAGTCTGAATAACAATGTGAAGGTGAATATATAATCAATTTCACCACGAGACTGTTACCAAGATGAAGGCCATTAATTAACCACCAGGAATCTTGATCTTCGATAGAGAAAATAGGATCCATCAATGGAGACAAAAGTGGGTAACTTACCAGGGCTATGAGGATTGACGATTTGGTTGGGGCTAGGGGAGGAAGACTGAAGGGTGTAGTTGTGATATCCCAGTGCAGTCCGGTTCTCACCTTCGATCTGCTTTGCAGTGCAGTAGTGAGGTGGTTGCACGCGGCGGTGTCCATGGACGATGACGGCGGCGTGCTGCACACGCCGGGCGGGGACGAGGTTGGAGGTGGGGGATGCGGCGTCCACGGCGGCGGGATCTAGTGCCGACGGGCGGGGGAGTGAGCGGACGGTAGCGTCGACGGACGGCGCCGTGGATCCAACGGCGCGGCGGTGATTTTGCAAGCGTGGAACTGAGCGGTAGCAGAGGAATTGTGTGTGTTCCTCGAAGATCTGATACACAAACAAACGACGAAATCAACCTCCACACAAGACTCTGATCCAATGTTCCTCGAAGATTTGATAAATCGGAGATGTGGAGGACGGGCAGACCTGGACGATGTGTCGATGATTGTGACGGGGTCGCAGTCGGTGAAAAAGTCGGCGGGGAGGTAGGTGGCGGCATGACCTCAAGAATTACTCGGTGGCGAGAGGCGGGGGCGCGGAGATGGCGTGGCGGCGGCATGCAAAGGGCGTGGTGGACGATATTTTTTTGCGAGAGGTGGACACACGGGATGGTCGTGCGAGGGCGAGCGGAATGCGAACGCGGGGACGGGCCCACTTGTCGGCGCGGGCGGATGGTTCTGCCGGCAGAACAGCGGAACCATGTGCAGTGGCGTTGCCCTTACAAGCTTTTTAGGGGTAGAGATTTGGTGCGACTCCGGCGGCGGCTCTGCCTGCAGCTGCTGGAGCAGGAGCCGCGCCAAAGACCTCCGCACGTGTCTTGCTCCTGCTGACGTGGATGTGAGAGTACAAGTCGTTTTCACAACAAATAGAAGGATCAAACAGAAGGAGTTAGAGGAGCTGAAAATCATAGCTTCACCGGCTCCACCTACGCAAGGAACGCGGCCAAACGGACCTGTCACACTGAAAGTGCATCTAGGCTCCTAATTGTTTTGGTGATAATGACAATGCAATTAGGGAGGATTAATGATTTCAATGAGATGTGTGCAGGCTTTAAAGTGAAATAAATATGAATTCTCAAAGGAAGGCCCTCATTTTCTTACATATGGTGTTGAAGCTCATTTGGCGATTTAATTTTAATTTTCGGTTTGAATTTGAGTTTAGGAAACACTGTACTATAAAGAGGGATGCGGTCGATTAGTCAAAGTTTACTACAAGTGCTTCTTGTGATCTTCTCTCATCTTTTCTAAGAGTGAAAAACCTAGAAAAACCTTTAGAAATATCAAAAACAGCCCCTTCTTGTTAAATCTCTCCCCCTCCAGTCCTACCGGGTCAACCGGCACGAGTGGCCGGGCCACCCGGAACGGTGCTGGAGGGAGGCGGGTGACCCGGCCACCCGTGCCGGGTGACCCGGCCAGGACGCAGGTTGCCTCCAACGGTTAGATCGGGGGAAGTGGGTATATATACCCCTTCTTCCTCCTCTTTAGGGTTCCGCCTCCTCCTCCATTGCTGCACCCCCAAAGCTTCATTTCTTCTCTCCTAACTCATTCCCAAGCACTCTAATCAAGATTTCCTCATAGGGTTTGAGTGTGAGAGCATTTGAGGTGTAGGATTTAGCCCCTTTGTGAGAGTTGTTCATTTCCTCCTCTCAAGAAGCACTTGTGGTGGGTTTGGTTGATTGATTCGTGTTTATTACTCTTGAAGCTTGCTTCTAGACGGTTAGGCGTCGCCCGTTGAGTGCCCTCTCCGTGTGGAGCACCCGGGATCGTTTGTATTGCCCCTCCTTTGTGGAGTTTTTCTTAGTGAGCACCAATTTGCCTTGGTGGTGAATTGGAGAGGCAAGTGGCTCTTCGTGATAGCCCTCCCTTTGTGGGAACCTCAACGGAGATGTAGCCTTCTTAGTGGAGGTGAACTTCGGTAAACAAATCGCTTGTCTCTGCTTGCTTGTGTTCATCATCATCAACCCTAACCCTAGAAGTTATCTTTGAATCGATCTCTATATTTGTGTTGTTGTGTGTAATATCCTTTGTTGCAGGTTGTTTCCACTTCATTTACACCAAGTTGGTTCATATATTTTCAGCAAATTCACTTTCCTCTTAAGTTATTGTGATTTACTCCTCACAAGATTGGTTGATCCGAAGACAAGTGCCGGGGTGACCCGACCCCGGTCATCCGGTCAGTCGTGCCGGGTCATCCGGTCCCTGATCCGCTGCTCAGATTTTGCAGATTTTTAAAAAGTGATCCTATTCACCCCCCTCTAGGTATCACAAGATCCTTTCAATTGGTATCAGAGCCTAATCCCTTGATTTAGGCTTAACCGCTAAGGGATCAAGATGTCGGGGATTGGAAGCAACCCAACCGCCGAAGAAATTGCCGCAAAAGAAGCTCAAGAGAGAGAGCTCAAGGCTGCTCAAGTCGGCGACCTCATCGACAAGGCTCCAAGTCGTACACCATCCAATGTCGATAGCTCCGACGACTCATCATCGGATTCCGATTCCGACTCGGACTCCGATTCAAGCGATGAGGATGTCAAGGATGATGACCATGCGGCAAAGAAGGCGGCAAAGAAGAGAAGAAAGGCCAAGAAGAAGAAGAAGGCCAAGAAGATGGCCAAGAATCTCCTCAAGAAGATGATCAAGAAGGAGCAAGACAAGTACTCGCACTCCGGCTTCTACGAAGTGCCCCACAACTACGGGAAAATTCCGGGCAACAACTCTAACGACAAATTTTATTCTGTGCATTTGGGAAAGCCTCCTCATTTCGATGGGAAGGACTATCCCAAATGGGCTTATGATATGCAAATGCACCTTTACGGGCTTCACCCTTCTTTTTGGAAGATTGTGGTTGTAGGTGTGACGATTCCCGCCGAAGGAGAAGCTCTCACTATCGAGCATGAGCAAGACCTTCACCGCAATGTTCAAGCTAAAAGAGTCATCACGGGATCCTTATGTGCACAAGAGTTCAACAAGGTGCGGAACATCCAAATTGCCAAAGTAATTTGGGATACACTCAAGGAAGCACATGAGGGAACCGAGCATGTGAGACAAGGAAAGATGGACCTAATCAACGGAGAGCTTGAGTTATTCTTCATGAAGGATGGAGAGACCGTACAAAGAAATGTATGATAGGCTCATGGTACTTGTCTCGGACATTAGAGCTCTTGGAAGCAAAGATTGGGATGACTCAAAGGTCACAAAGAAGTTGTTAAGAGCTTTTGCCCCTAAAGACAAGAACTTAACGCAAATGATAAGAAGAGATCCAAGATATCCAACAATGACTCCCACTCAACTCCTTGGAGAAATATTGCATCAAGAGCTTGTTGACCAAGACGTAGAGAAGTCTCTAACCTTGAAGATGGGGAAGAGTCTAGCTCTCAAAGCTAGCTCTAGTGATGTAGTTGAAGAGAAGCCCAAGCCCTCCAAGAGCAAAAAGGAGGATACTAGCGATGAAGAAAGCATGGATGAAGAAACCTCCTTTGCTATAAGGAAGTACAAGAAATTCTTGAAATCAAGAAACTCAAGAAAAGGTGGAGATGAAAGAAGGAAAAAGTCACAAAGAAAGTGTTATGAGTGTGGAGAGTATGGACACTTTATTGCCGAATGCCCCAAGAACAAGAACAAGAATGAGGAAGAGAGGAAGTACAAGGAGAAAAGCAAGGAGTACAAGAACAAGTATCAAGGGCGTGCACACGTGGGTCAACAATGGGACTCAAGTGATGAAGATGAGGAACCAAAGAAGCAAGGGATGGCAACCATTGCCATGGCACAAGGCTCATCCTCACCACGCCTCTTCAACAACCTCTCCGATGATGAAGACCACTCTCACTTTTGCCTCATGGCAAGGGGGAGCAAGGTACTAGAATCTTACATCTCATCTTCTCCAACCTCCTCTTCATCCACACCTATTAGTAACATAGAAAACATAGATGAGGAAAAGGAAATAGAGAACAACATGATAAGGAAATTTGGTAAAAAGGGCCACAAGGAAATTAAAAGGCTTTTGGACAAACTAGAGAAAAAGAAAGAGATTCTTCTTGAGCAAGAAGACTTGCTTATCCTTGAAAAGGAAAGAAACCTTGCTTTAGAAAAATCTCTTGCCGAAGAGAAGGCTAAGGTTGAAAAGTTGACCATGGACTTGTCCTTGATCAATGATTCTAATAAGAGGATGTCAAAGGATCACACCTTGGCAAATGAGTCTTTAGCTTCCCCAAAGGCTACTCATAGTGAGCTTCAATCAAGCTTCTCATGCTTGACGGAGAAATACAAAACTCTTGAAGCTAACTTTAGTAGTCTTTGGGAAAGCACCAAAGCCACTCCATCGGCAAGATTGGACTCTAGTGCCTCCACTAGCAAAAATTGTTCTTCTTGTTCTAACATTGATATAAATGCTCTCAAGACTAACCATGCTAAGCTCGAAGAGAAAATTAAGAGCAAGGACAAGTAAATTGCCCGATTAAACATGTTGATCACACAAGGAAATATTGGTGCCAAGTCCATACCCAAAGTAGTGGACAAACAAGGACTTGGGCACCGCAAGAACAACAAGGCCAATGGTAGTGCGGTGGTGAGAGGGCATGAGATCCCCTTGTGGAACAAGGGTGGCTACCTCAACACAATCATGGATATTGCCCACGGAGTCACCACATCTACTACAACCAAGGACATGCCAAAGTTGGTGCAAACCACAAAAGGAAGTGGTGGAGTTAACACTCCACGCAAGGTATCGAAGAATGTGGTTGAGCACAAAACTTCACCGAACTACACTTGTGATTATATTGTAACTTTGGACCATAATGGTAAAATGGTTGTAAAGTATGTTGGAGCCTATGCCATGAAGGCCATGAGAAAGAGTGTGTGGGTTCCAAAAGTTTATGCATCTAACCTCCAAGGACCCAAATCTTTTTGGGTACCTAAACCAAGAGCTTAAACTTGTTTTGTAGGCCTATTCCTCCGGTGGAAGCGCTTGGTTGATTGATAGTGGTGCCACTAATCATATGACCGGAGATGAAGGCTTGTTTGCATCCCTTGATCATTATGACAACCCTACGGAAACAATCATTTATGGAGATAATGGTCAAGGGGATGTCATTAGTCTAGGTAAAATTGCTATCTCAACAACAAATTCAATTGAAGATGTTTATCATGTGCAAGGGTTGGGATACAACTTGTTGTCGGTTTCACAACTTTGTGAGAAAGGCTACAATTGTCTCTTTACTCATGAGGGTGTGATCGTCTCTAGAAGGGAGGATTCCTCTATTGTCTTTGCGGGTCATTTACGGGGAAAGCTTTACTATGTGGATTTCACAAAAGTAAAGGTGGATCCTAAGGCTTGCTTAGTGGCAAAATCCGACTTGGGTTGGCTATGGCATCGCCGACTAGCCCATGTTGGCATGAGGAACTTGGCCAAACTTCAAAAAGACGAGCACATACTAGGACTAACAAATGTTGTTTTTGAGAAAGATAGGTTGTGTAGCGCTTGTCAAGCCGGGAAGCAAGTTGGAGCTCATCATCCCGCCAAGAACATTCTATCCTCATCAAGACCATTGAAGCTACTACACATGGATTTATTTGGACCAATTGCCTACATAAGCATCGGTGGTAACAAATATGGTTTAGTAATTGTTGATGATTTTTCCCGTTTCACTTGGGTATTCTTTTTGCAAGATAAAAGTGAAGCAAAGGGAATTGTGAAGAAGTTCATTAGGAGAGTTCAAAATGAGTTCGAGCTCAAGGTCAAGAACATAAGGAGTGACAATGGCTCGGAGTTTAGGAACACACAAGTTGAAGAGTTCCTAGATGAAGAAGGGATCAAGTATGAACTCTCCGCTCCATATACACCTCAACAAAATGGCATCGTTGAGAGAAAGAACCGTACATTAATTGAAGCAGCAAGGACAATGCTTGATGAGTACAAGACTCCGGACTCATTTTGGGCGGAAGCCATCAACACCGCATGCCATGCCGCTAACCGACTCTACCTCCACAAGTACTTGAACAAGACTCCCTACGAAATCATCACCGATAAGAAGCCTAGTGTGCATTACTTTAGAGTTTTTGGGTGTAAGTGTTTCATACTTAACAAGAAACCCAAAGCCTCAAAGTTTGCATCCAAGGTTGATGAAGGTTTTCTACTTGGTTATGCAACTAACGAGCATGCCTATCGTGTTTTCAACAAAACCACCGGTTGTGTTGAGACCACGGTAGATGTGAAATTTGATGAATCCAACGGCTCTCAACGAGAGAAAGTTAGTGAAAACCTTGTAGATGATGAAGAACCTCCAAGTATATCCATCTTTAGAATGGGGACTGGTGAAGTTATGCCTCGGGAGATTCAAGTACAAGCTCCGGTTGACACAAACTCTAAAGATCCACCATCATCAACAAGAGTGGAACCACCAAGTTCTCAAGTTCATCAAGATGAAAGTCAAGTTCATGATGACGATCATGGATTGGGTTTTGATCAAGGGGGAGAACAAGGTGGTGAAACTCAAGAAGAAGCTCCACAAGTTGAAAATGATGATGATGGACCAATTCAACGTCAATCTCAAGCACCACACCCAAGAGTACATCAAATGGTTCAACAGGATCATCCCGTTGACAACATACTTGGGAGCATTCGAAGAGGGGTAACAACTCGCTCAAGATTGTCAAATTTTTGTGCATTTTACTCGTTTGTTTCCTCTTTGGAACCTCTTAGTGTGGAACAAGCTCTTGAGGATCCGGATTGGATTATTGCCATGGAGGAAGAGTTGAACAACTTCAAGAGAAATGAAGTTTGGGAGTTGGTACCAAGACCCAAGCAAAATCTGATCGGCACCAAATGGGTTTTTAGAAACAAGCAAGATGAATTTGGTGTCGTCACAAAGAACAAGGCTAGGCTTGTTGGCAAGGGTTACACGCAAGTTGAAGGCTTGGACTTTGGAGAGACTTATGCTCCGGTAGCAAGGCTCGAGTCAATTCGTATTCTTTTAGCCTATGCTACCCACCATGATTTCAAGCTTCATCAAATGGATGTGAAGAGTGTATTCTTGAATGGACCTCTCCAAGAAGAAGTTTATGTTGATCAACCATCGGGCTTTGAAGATTCAAGATTTCCAAACCATGTGTACAAGCTCCATAAGGCGCTCTACGGGCTTAAGCAAGCTCCTAGAGCATGGTATGAATGCCTTAAGGATTTTCTTCTCAAGAACGGTTTTGAAATAGGCAAAGCCGATTCTACTCTCTTCATACAAAGAAATGGAAAAAATATATTCGTTTGTCAAATTTATGTTGATGATATTATCTTTGGGTCTACTAATGATAAATTTTGTGAGGAGTTTAGTAGAATTATGACCAAGAGATTCGAGATGTCTATGATGGGTGAATTGAAGTTCTTTCTTGGTTTTCAAATCAAGCAAATTAAGGAAGGGACTTTCTTATGCCAATCTAAGTATGTGAAGGATATGCTCAAGAGGTTTGACATGGCCGATTCCAAGCCCATCAAGACCCCCATGGCACTAAATGGACATCTTGATCTCAATGAAGAAGGAAAGTCGGTCGACCAAAAGGTATTCCGTTCCATGATTGGCTCCCTCCTTTACCTTTGTGCATCTAGGCCCGATATAATGCTTAGTGTGTGCATGTGTGCAAGATTTCAAGCCAATCCTAAGGAGTGTCATCTAATGGCCGTTAAGAGAATCTTTAGATATTTGGTTCACACTCCTAACCTAGGCTTGTGGTATCCCAAAGGCTCCACTTTTGATCTACTTGGCTACTCCGATTCGGACTATGCCGGTTGCAAAGTAGATCGAAAGAGCACGACCGGGACTTGCCAATTTCTTGGTAGGTCTTTGGTGTCATGGAGCTCAAAGAAGCAAAACTCGGTTGCTTTATCCACGGCCGAGGCCGAATATGTGGCGGACAGTGCTTGTTGTGCACAACTCTTGTGGATGAAGCAAACGTTGAGTGATTATGGTTGCAAGTTTAGTAAGATTCCACTCTTGTGTGACAATGAGAGTGCTATCAAGCTAGCGAACAATCCAGTCCAATACTCTAGAACAAAGCACATAGACATTAGACATCACTTCTTAAGGGATCATGAGGCTAAGGGCGATATTGCTTTACGTCACGTAAGCACCGAGAGGCAACTTGCCGATATTTTCACTAAGCCTCTAGACGAGCAAAGGTTTTGTGCTTTGAGCAGTGAGCTAAACATCTTGGATTCTCGTAACTTGGCTTGACTTTTTGCACATACTTGATTGTTGCCTAGATAGGTTGAAAATGGTTTATTTTTATTTGTTTGTGTGAGTTTTTCGAAAATATTGGATCTTGAGATCTTTTGATCAAATACTCGGCCTAAGTGACTATTGTTATGAATGATTGATTGTGGCTAGTCACTTGTTGCCAAGAGTTTATTATGTGTCCACTAGATGAATCCTTTACTCATCTCAAATCATGAAACATCTCACATCTATCAACACATTTCCCAACCCATTCTCATAAATTTCTTTTGTCGAAAATACTCCTCCAATCTTGAGAACATATCCATCTTTAATTCTCATGTATATTCATATACATTAAAAAAGGGGGGTCTACATCTTTTGAAGAATCCTTGTGCCTCCTTCTGGGCGAGGCGGGTCAACCGGCACGGGTGCCCGGTTGACCCGGCGCGGTCCTGTAGGCAGCCGGTGGACCGGCCACCGGTGCCGGGTCGCCCGGGCGGCTCGTTGGCCACCGGGTCGCCCGGCCACCCGTGTCGGGTCGCCCGGCCCCCGTGCTGGGCGTATAAAAGCCCGTGGCCGGCGGCGCCTTCAACCCTAAAACACAGCCACTCTTTCCAGATCGCCGCCGCCGGCCCCTAAATCGCCCCCAGGGCGATTCAGCCGCTCCTCCGCGGGATTCTCGCGCCGGGTGGGAGATTCAAGCCTCCTCTTCATCTCGAGCTCCTTCCTCATCGGATTTTCCGGAAACTTCGCGGGAATCCAACGGTAATCTCGATTCAAACTCCGGATTTCCTGATCTACTCGTGTGATTCCTTTTAGATGATTCCTCTTGGTCAAATGCCTCTATTTAGGTCCTAGAACAACCTCTCTTAATTTTGTCTCAATCCCATGGCTATATTTCTCGGACCGTCGATTCCTTGTTCTAGGGTTCATCCCGCCGAGCCGGTTGACCCGGCCACCCATGCCGGTTGACCCGGCTCCGGCTGGGGTGACCCAATAACACTTGTTTCGTGCACCTTCAATCATTTTATCTTATTCCTTGCATATATTATCAACTTTCAGATGGGTCGTGAGAAAGCTAGCTCTCGTGGCAAGGAGATTCGCTCTGAATCAAGTGAGGAGGGAGATGAGGAGTTTGAGGAGCGCTCTTCCGGTGAGGAGTTTGGCATTCATGTGCATGAGAAGAGGACCAAACCTCAAGCTCCTCCCTCTCGTGCTCAAGGCCGAGGACGTGGTCATGATGGCAATCCTATTCTCAAGAGGAAGACCACAACCGTCGGTGCTAGGACCAAGAGGGCGAGCACCGCTGCTGAGGTTGGAGACCGCTATGATGACAACATTGACCTATCTATCTATGAGCATATGACAGTTCCCGTTCACCGTCCTGAGCGCACACGGCGTGATCCGACTTTGGTTAACTTCATGAAGGCGGGCACTGACATGAGGTCCCTTCTGTTTTGGCCAGAAGATCTGAGGCGGCTTCAGAGGTCATTCTTCAGTGATGATAGGTTTTGGCTTGCTCATCAAGCGGATTGGTATGAGTCGACCATTCTACCCAAGGGACGTGTCACGACTGAGATGAAATGGGTGGATTGGCCGTATTTGCTTGATCTTCCTGCTCCCATTGAGGAGGTTATGCAGGCTGTTCACACTCGGTGCCAGTTCATGGGGATTTCTTATCTCATGGGCCTTCGGTGTGACTACTCTCAAGAGGTGGTGGCACAGTTCTATGCCACACTGTATGTTGATGAAGATGAAAATGAGATGCACTTCACTCTTTGTGGTAAGCGCTTCAAAATCTCAGTTTATGATTTTGCTCAACTTTTCAAACTTAGAGGTGCAACCACAACCAATCAATTCAAAAGTGATCTAGTCCGACTTCATTGTGAGAATGAACTAGAGGTGACTAAGATGAGGTTTATGTATGTTCGTGCCTATGGAAACATCAACTATGGTCATACTAGTGGACTCACCCCATACTACAAGATGCTCAATCTTTTGCTTAGATACACTCTTTGTCCTAGGGGTGGGGATTTCGATAACATGTCTCATAGAGCTAGAAATCTCCTTTATCAAATGGCTCCCGGTCAACCTAAGTTCAATGCTTGTCACTTTCTTTGAAATGAGATCATCATTTGTTCACACACTTCTTCTAGTGGTTGTCACTATGCGCCCTATATTTTCATGATGGTTAAGCATGCCACTCAACTTGATCTCAAGACGGATGTTGTTCATGAGTCATACAAGACTAGTAAAGGCAAACTTGCTCAATCTTTCCGTCTTGGCAAGCATACCACCGGTGTTGATGCTAGAGGAAGTTATCCGGGTATTTATACTATTGATGGACCAACTGATGCGGGTGCCTCTTCCTCTCAAGCTCCACCAACAAGAGGCCCATATGATCCACTTCCTTTGGAGGGTGCCTCTCACTCTCATGGGGCTCCTAGGGGTAAGAGAGGCAAATTCAACTTTCTTGCAAAAGGCTTGTTTGCTTGCTTCAACATGCTCCGCAAAGATGCTAGGGAGCGTGAGGCCGATCGTCGGTGGTTGGCTCAAGAGCTTCATAGACAAGAGAAAAATCAAAAGGAAATGGCCGCTAGTCTTAATCTTCCACACTCTCCGGTCCATGAGATGAGAACCTTTGATCCTCCTTCTATCGTTCCAAATCCTTGGGAGGACCT
Organism: Cenchrus americanus; assembly: GCA_947561735.1. Lineage (NCBI taxonomy): Eukaryota > Viridiplantae > Streptophyta > Magnoliopsida > Poales > Poaceae > Cenchrus > Cenchrus americanus. Next base: position 14,597,768 of record OX387244.1, read on the forward strand.
TGGCTCTTGGGTCCCAGTTGATGATGAAGAGGAAGATTATGAAGATGAGGAGGAGTACGACGAGGACGCCGAGGAGTAGCTTCCCTTTTTGGTACTTGATGCTAAAGGGGGAGTGAATTTGGTGTGATGGATGTTGGTGTGCCAAGTGCAAAACTTTTATTTGTAAGACTTATTTGTGGTACTTTTATCTATGCTAGTGTGGTGTAAGGATCTTAATGGTTATTTGTGATGCTTGTGTTGGTTGATGATTTGTTATTTCTCACTTTATTGTCGTGATATATTTTGTCATTTGCATCACTGGATATTTCTTTTCACACTTGTGCACAATGTGTTTATGCAAAGATTTAGGGGGAGTTCTTGCAAATGTCTGTGCAAAGGCATTTGAGGCCTTTTTTCTTTGATGATGCACACATCTAGGGGGAGCTCCTCACTAAATTGTTGGATACACACATCTTTTTCTTTTAACCAAACTGTGTTGTCATCAATCACCAAAAAGGGGGAGATTGAAAGTGCATCTAGGCTCCTAATTGTTTTGGTGATAATGACAATGCAATTAGGGAGGATTAATGCTTTCAATGAGATGTGTGCAGGCTTTAAAGTGAAATAAATATGAATTCTCAAAGGAAGGCCCTCATTTTCTTACATATGGTGTTGAAGCTCATTTGGCGATTTAATTTTAATTTTCGGTTTGAATTTGAGTTTAGGAAACACCGTACTATAAAGAGGGATGCGGTCGATTAGTCAAAGTTTACTACAAGTGCTTCTTGTGATCTTCTCTCATCTTTTCTAAGAGTGAAAAACCTAGAAAAACCTTTAGAAATATCAAGAACAACCCCTTCTTGTTAAATCTCTCCCCCTCCAGTCCTACCGGGTCAACCGGCACGAGTGGCCGGGCCACCCGGAACGGTGCTGGAGGGAGGCGGGTGACCCGGCCACCGTGCCGGTGACCCGGCCGGACGCAGGTTGCCTCCAACGGTTAGATCGGGGGAAGTGGGTATAGATACCCCTTCTTCCTCCTCTTTAGGGTTCCGCCTCCTCCTCCATTGCTGCACCCCCAAAGCTTCATTTCTTCTCTCCTAACTCATTCCCAAGCACTCTAATCAAGATTTCCTCCTAGGGTTTGAGTGTGAGAGCATTTGAGGTGTAGGATTTAGCCCCTTTGTGAGAGTTGTTCATTTCCTCCTCTCAAGAAGCACTTGTGGTGGGTTTGGTTGATTGATTCGTGTTTATTACTCTTGAAGCTTGCTTCTAGACGGTTAGGTGTCGCCCGTTGAGTGCCCTCTCCGTGTGGAGCACCCGAGATCGTTTGTATTGCCCCTCCTTTGTGTAGTTTTTCTTAGTGAGCACCAATTTGCCTTGGTGGTGAATTGGAGAGGCAAGTGGCTCTTCATGTTAGCCCTCCCTTTGTGGGAACCTCAACGGAGACGTAGCCTTCTTAGTGGAGGTGAACTTCGGTAAACAAATCGCTTGTCTCTGCTTGCTTGTGTTCATCATCATCAACCCTAACCCTAGAAGTTATCTTTGAATCGATCTCTATATTTGTGTTGTTGTGTGTAATATCCTTTGTTGCAGGTTGTTTCCACTTCATTTACACCAAGTTGGTTCATATATTTTCAGCAAATTCACTTTCCTCTTAAGTTATTGTGATTTACTCCTGCGCACTGGTTGATCTGGCACAAGTGCCAGGGTGACCCGGACCCCCGGGTCATCCGGTTAGTCGTGCCGGGTCATCCGGTCCCTGATCCGCTGCTCGGATTTTGCAGATTTTTAAAAAGTGATCCTATTCACCCCCCTCTAGGCATCACAAGATCCTTTCACACACCTGATTTTCCAAAGAAAACCAAATGCATCTCATATGTGCGCCAGGATCAAGTTTACACACATATGATAGACGTCATGAGTGAAATATCAATAAACAGCAATAAAAACGTACAAGAGTTAAACCATTACATTATCTTTTTATTACACTCAGACGATAGACTCGAAGGTCTTTACAACGATCAAACGATAACTATGAAGACGCAACTCCATCTTCATCTTCCACATGCATCTGACTGGGGGCACGCAAGCCTCAGAACTCCTCGTAGTCGCTGAGGTACTCTCCACCAGTGTTCTCCTCTGAACAGCGGGTAAGCAAGGGTGAGCACACTTATGGTTGGAGCTCAGCAAGTGGGGGAAAGATGCAAGGCCATCAAGGATAGGCTAAGAGTTTTGCTGCGGTTAGCATTTTAATGTTGGTCAAATTTTATTAGCAAGCACCTAATTACTAGGTGTAAGTTTATACCAACCCACTTAAGCATTTAGAAAAGCATCTCCTCTCAAAAACCCACAAGAAACCACGATTTAATTCCATCTTTATGTTTGATTATCATGTGAGGGTCCAGGCCGCTCTTGACCGTGAGCACGGCGGTTATAATAGTTTTACACTCTGCAGAGGTTGTACACTTCCACCACAAGTCGCGTAAAAGTTCCGAAGAACTTTGAACCTAACCATGCTGTGCAAAAGTAGGCACAATACCACACTTCCGAGGTGTGGTTGCATAGGGACGCTACGAGGCCTTTACAAAGAGTCCTCCTATGTGTATTAGTCCATAGTAGCACGCCTAGAGGCTATCTTTCGTACCCTCTCTCTACCCTCAGACCAGGTAAGCCTAGAAGAGCACTTCCGTTCCAAAACCTGTCCAGAGTAGAAGAGTCATAAAAGCATTCCTCCGTACCCCAAGCTACTAAGTCTAATAGCCACACAAGACTTCCCTAATTAATTGGCCAAGACAGAGCCATATATCTTGTGGTTGCATTGTTTTCCTGGGTGGTTCTCCATGTTCCGATTAAATCTTATATGATCTTGTTATTAACCATAAGCACACACACACATATAAATCACCAAAGATTATGATCAACATTCATCACATTGCAAAAGATTCATTTAAACCATTCCAAGTCATAGCAACTAAGCATTATATACCCAAAACATTTATTTAAAAGGGTTGTCCAAGGTAGTAGGGATAAAGTTCTAGTCATGTCCTTAAAAAGGTAATTTCCCATCAAGTTTATGCATAGCAACATTTAATTGTAAATTTAGTTATCATGCAAGTTGTGTGGGACAAAATAGAATATGCAGGGGGAGAAGTCCACTTGCCTTCCTTGCTTAAACACTGGGGTTCCTCTTCTTCAAACACTTGCTCTTGATCCACTCCAACTGACTGCTCACTTGAAACTGGCACGATGTCTACGAGCACACAAGAAAGCATACAATAAACAAAACAATACACCAAGCATGAAAAGCTTAAAGAGAAGACAAGGGTTGGCTCTAGGAACGCGAACACAAAAGCACTAGGAACTATCGGAAGATTTGGATGATCACAAACAAGAGCTAGCTATGTGCTTGGTATATTTTAATTAAATAAAGTTATGTGTATAGGTTATTTCAAAGAAATACCCTATTAATAATTAAGCGAGTTATATTTGTATTTAAAAGACGATGTAAGCCTAGTTCAATTTTATTTATAAGCATTCAAGTTCAACTTATGAAAATTAAACACTTTAATTCAAAAGAAGCATGTAAAAGCATCTAGGCGCTTATCTTTATATTTCGAGTTATTCTAATCAAATTACAACTTAAAAACACATTCATATTCATATTAATCAAATTAACAATTTAATTAAGAAAACTCGAGATAAACCTATATTACATTTTAGTAGAAAACAAATTGCATAATCATTAATCAAATTAAGTTTGATTATTAAACCGAGGTATACATCTAATTAACTTTTAATTAAAAGAAATATTTAACTAGTATTAGTCATATTAACTTTCTTATGAAAACACGTTTTGAACTTCTAATTAGATTTTAATTAGAAAAGCATGTGCAATAGGATTTAATCATATTTAACATTTAAATAAATTATAAAACAAAGAACATGTACCACAGTGGTTCTATCATGTAGTTTTAGTTGATATGAGCCTAACGCAACTTGAAACGGTGGAAACGGAGCTAAAACGCACAAGATACGGCCAAAACAAGGTTCTAAAACTGACAGACTTGAAAAGACGGTCGTGTGGACACCAAAAACGCTTAAAACGGAGCTAGGACGGAAAAGATATGGCTAAAACAAGGTTCAGGGACTTTTCTGTGAAGAAACAGGACTTCCAGGGACCTAGCTGCAAGATACCAGGGGCTAAAACATGATTATGTGTATAACGCGAAGGGTTTATGCGCAAAAGAACCTATAAGGGCTTTCGGGTGCTAAAACAGGAAAGGTAAGGGGCTTGAACAGAAGAAACAGGACCTAGTTGTAAGAGTTTTATAAGGTGGAAGGGCATGGTTGAGATATTAGAAACCTCACGGGGTTTTACGCAAAACAGCGGCGGCGGCCTCTGTTGACCAGGGGTTGGGCCGATCCAGGCCGTCCATCGCAAATCGGGCGGCTGGCGCGGCGCTGACGCGGCCGTGGACCGCACCGTGGACCACGGTCCACGGGTCTACGGTAGACCGGCCGAAGGGGTAACACCCCGATTTAATCTGGACCGCCCGCTGGTGATCGGATGGCCGGGGTGGCCCACATGCGGGAGTGCGGCGGTGGTGGCGCCGGAGGGCGCGGTGCGCTGCGGCGCTTCGCCGGTAGCTCGCCGGAGGAGCTCAAACTCGAGCATCCAGTCATGTTTTCGAGCGCGGGAAAGCCCTACGCGAAGCTGGGGTCATAGGGAACTCAACCATGGGCTCAAGGCGGCAGCTCTGGCTACGGGTGAACGGCGCCACAGCCAGCGGCGGACGGCGGCGACGGCCACATGGCCGGCGAGCTCGTGCGCACAGGGAAAAGGAAAACTGGCGCACGGGAAGGATCCTCACCTTGCCGCGAAACCCTGAGGGGGAACGACGGAGTCCGGGGCGCGGCGTAGAGAGAGATCGACAACGGCGGCCGAAGATTGAAGATGGCGGCGGTGGCTCACTGTGCAGCTCGATCCGGCAACGGGAGAGGGTGCCTGACGTCGAGAAACTCCGGCGGCGCTCCGGGAAGAAGACAGGGCTCCGGGGTGCGGCCCGGTCCGGTGGCGGCGACGAGCTTCCTCACTGGCCACCAATGGCGCGGCGGCAGAGGAGCTATTGGCGGCGGCGCGTGCGAGGATGGAGACGTGCGGGGCTCTAACTGGTGCGGGAAAGTAGGTGCAGGGGCTCCATCTCGGGTTTTATAAGGGGAGGAAGGGGGAGAGCGACGGCCAGGGGCCAATTGGCCATTAATGGCCATGGCGGCGGCCGGTTGCCTCAAGGCAATCAAGGGGGCGCTTGATTGAGGTGAAACGGAAGAGAGTAAAGGAGAGGGAGTGAAGCACCGAGGCTTAATTGCATCTTGATGGTGGCGATTGAAGGAGGGGAGGTGCGGGAGACGCAGGGCAACGGCCGGCGGGCGCGGTCAGATGCGATGTAGGAGAGGGGAAAGGAGGAGTGCTGGAGGTAGGAGGAAATGCTGACATGCGGGCCCCGGCTGGCAGCGAGTGGGAGAGAGAGGAGGGGGAGTTGGGCCGCGCTGGCTTCGTGGGCCGGAAGAGGAGGTGGGCTGGGCTCGCGGGAAGGTTAGATAGGTTTGTTTTCTTGTTTTTTTGCTTTTCTTTCAAATCTTTTTCAAACCTTTTAAATCAAACCTTTTTCACAAAATTTTCCAACTTTTCCACCAATATTTTTAAGACATTTTCACAACTATTTAAAGACTTTGAAAACCACACCACGACCAAAACTCATGCATTTCAACATGATGCACAAACACTTGGTTGATTCTAATTTTATTCAAAATGATATTTAAATATTTAAAAGGCCAAATTTAATTGATAACTTATTTATTCCTAGAAAACAAAAACTAAACACCATGTTGCTTACATTAATTTAGTGATGGAATTTTAGGTTGTTACAGGACCCTTAATTCCCCTTACTAAGGTGTGGGGTTCGGCCCGGGATGAGTAGCTCGTTTAGAGTGGAGCTTGACAACTTGGTTTGATATCCATAAGACGCATTTGTAGTAGAGCAGAAGATGGTCTGGGTGAGACTTAAATCTCGGTACTTGACATTTAGCCTACTCTCTCTGTTCCAAAAAGAACGTCATTCTAGAAATTTTAGGACAGATCCTTAAGGAGGTGAAATGACCTTGATTATCCCTATTTATTTGCCATATTAGGTGTTAATTGATTCTTGCATGCCCACATATGCACATGCACACATGCCAAATTAAGCAAAACGTCATTCTTTTTGACAAATTTTGAATCATAAAGCGTCATTCTTTTTGGGACGGAGTGATTAGTTAAATTCCGGTGACGTGGATGTTTCTTTATTTTTAACCTTTGTTTTAAGGAAGAAAAAAAGTTTGGACTGCCGGCCGGCAGCGTGTCGCGGTGGAGGCCTGAAGACCTACTACTGTCGTGCAGACGTAGAACCAGTCATGAAGCACGTTTTGATTTGTCCGCTAAAGCCAGTTGCACCGGCCGGTTCCAACATCCGGCTCCAGTTTGGTCCCGTGAGGCGATAGCCATGTCTCAACCGGTTCCAACAACTTAGATGTGCTTGCGGCTGGCGAGACGTCGGCCGGGACAGGTGCACGAAAAATATCGCGTGAGAGCATGACCGGTCACAAGAATCACTTGCGTCATCTGACGGATCCCATACCGTATAGACTACTTGACTAGTTACCATGCATGTTGTCCTTCCAGATCAGCAGGTTAGGGTCTAATTAGTTGCGTAAATTCATCTAACTCTTTTCTATTCACTTGTCTCAATTTTTTCTTGGCAGCACGCGGTCTAATACGACAACTTTTTTCTATCCAAAACTATTCATACCTGCAATATGCCGAGCTTATTTTTTCAAACATTTAGAAAAGCTGACGGGATACGAGGGCACAATTAAGGGACGACAACTTTTTCTATCCAAAATTATTCATACCTGCAATTTGCTGAGCTTTTTTCAAACATTTTGAAAAGCTGACGGGATACGAGGGTAAAATTAATGGATTTTTTAGTGCGACACAAATACTACTCCTATGAGCACCTCTGAAGGACTGAGCACCAGCATATCTGGAGATTCTCGAAGTCACCACCGACGCCTCGTCGTCGACGGGAACGTCGCTTACCACTTATAACGCGTAACGCCGAAAATTCCCGGAATAAATCCAGGAAAATGTGCGAGCACCAAGATTTAAACTCTGGTGGGTAGCATCCCACTGAACCGTCCTACTATTGGACTACAAGCCTATTCGCAACAAGGGTAGTTAACCATGGTTGTAAGCTAAACATGTATATACATGTTACGTCTTTAGGTCTTCAGTCGACTTGAGACGACGGTCGTCACGACTCACGACCGCACACAGTCTAACAAAACAAAGATGATGATGGTATGCTGCCATTTTATTCATCGCGACAATTATTTCAAAGATGATGGGCACGAATCGTTGTCTCACAAATGGTTGCGGCTGACAGCGACCTCGCTAGATATAAGCATGTGATCTATATATATCAATGAAAGACACTACTGGAATTCTAGAAATAGTCATTGAGTGGCATCTTGTCGACAAAAACTACACAATAGGGACGGTGGGTCCTTGGCATAATATTGCTGTGCAGATACATCCAAGAGAGTCATATAAGCTATTATATTATTTGAGTATCAACCACCATATGGGTAGCATGTTCATTTGGCTGGTAGATGATGGTTGGTGTTGATCTGTTGTTAGAGAGCAGACTGTTGAAATCTTTTTAAGGAGTATTGAAATATTTCTTATGATAACGATATTGAAACAAGCCACCAACTAGCAGTATTTTTCTCCCGCACCAAATCAGCGCCAACCACCAATCCAGCTATCCTGATCCAGGCAACAATATTTTCCTCTTATAACAAATTAGGCCAGCTGAACAACCGAGCCCCAGTTCGTGGGAGGTCTATATGCCTACTATTATTGAACATTTTTTTCAAAAAAAAACTCAAAATGTATGGTCTAGCAAAGTTTGTCCGTTATGAGTTCAGAACGGGTAGCATCTGCATATATGATATTTGCATCAGGTGGTTCTTTTCTCCATAAACAAATCTCTTTCGCCACCTAACGGACTCCTACATTGACACGAAGACATCGCAAGGGTAATGAATGAAGAAGTTGGCGTCGTCTCTGCTCTGTAGCGATTATTAGTTGATTAGTTGAACAGGCATGATTAAACAGTAGTGCACGCCCACATGGCTTGCCCCAGCTCGACCTGCGTGTCTACTGCATGACTACGCACCCATATGGGATTCTCGCCGCTCGATATTGTATAAAACATTGCGACGATCGCACACACAACAAGCTACTAGTTTAAGTAAAAAGGCATCATGATCATATCAAGATGAGCTATCTCGTCCCCCTGCTCGATCATTAGATTCGATGTAGCTATCGAAGTGCTTATGCTTTCATATTCTCTGTCTCGGTCCGCTCTGATGGCCTGTTAATGGTACCTGTCTGTGTCGTGCTGACAGTATGCTGGTCGATCGATCTTGCTAGCAGGCCAACGTGCAGTAGTGTACTACAGTATAACTGCACCCGGTCTCTATTTTGTAATCGAGCGCCTGCAGGAATCCTGGAACACACTTATGTTAGAAATGGATATCTTGATGCGGAATGGCATGTGATGATAACTTAAGCTAAAAAAATGCCGCCTAGCAGCTGCTACAGCTGCTAGATCAGTGTTTGATTCCTCTTGGAAGTACGCGGAGGACGATGCTTTCGGGTACATGGCATCTTATGGGAAACCTTTTCATGAATTGCTCACATGTCGCAGCAAATCAAAGTGAGCTAATAGGCTAATAGCCCTTTCCGTACAAGGTTTAATTTGCTTAAGAGTGTGCGATCCGAGTCACAGTGCCAAGTGGCCACTCAGATCGACGACAACTCACCTGCCGTTTCACTCGCATTGGCAGCGTCGTCTGGCGCTGAAGCTACGTACGAGCTGCCACGCGCCGTCGCGGCGTCGCCTGTGGCGCTCAACACACTTCAACATGACTACGGTCGCCGCTCGTGCCTGGTGCGATCGATGTGATCCTGCTCCCGCCGGCTAGGGAACACGAACGCCTGTGCCTCGTGGCGTAGCTGCTGCACTTGCGGCGTCGTCCTCGACCCGGCCGCACGCATCTCGGGCTGGAGCTGGACCGACCCAAACGCGATGAATTGCTTGCCACGTAGTACTACGGTGCTGCCCGGCGTCCCGGGGCATTGACTGGTCGGGGCCCCAGCGTGCTCTTGCTCCTGCTCCTGCTCCGACCTCGTGGGTGCATTGAAACCAACACGTGCTCATCACCGCGCAGCAGTAAAAGTGCCTGGAGAGAGACTCGCTGTGGCCGGCCTCCGCCCTCCGGCGCGGTGACACTTGAAGCTCGCGCGATCCGATAGATCGATCGTCCTGCGCTGCGCGCCAGGACGCGCGTCGCCTCCGGTCCGTAACTGATTAATGCCCGACCCCAGCCCCAAAGTTGGAAGGTGTAAAGGTTTCCTGTTTCATCTGCTCTCTTCGTGCTAACGCTGTGGACTGTGTGTCACAGTGTCTGTGTGTGTGTGGTACTGGCCACGAGCCCACGAGAGACACGGTCGGGGGTCGGGTAAAAGCGAACAGCGGTTGGTGGTCGGAGGAGGTCCGTGGCCCAAGCACATTTACGCACTGCCACAGGGATCCAATTTCTAGGCGATCTTCAAGCCACATGCTCGCGCCGACTACTACCGCACCAAAGCCAGGTTCCAACACGACAAATGGAGAGAACAGAGGAGCGCCGAAAACGAACGTGCCCGAGAACGAAAGGCCCGTAAAAGCGAGCAACGCGAGGAGAGTGAGGTCAAACCAGCAACACCAAGTACCAAAGAGTAAAATGTACAGTGGATCCTATAATTTGATAGCGAGTGTCATTCAGATTTTGGAACTTTGAAAATACACATATATATTCTTAAATTTGATAATCAGTTCACGTAAGGTTTAAATTTGCCCGCGTATCATGTTGAGTGGGTACTAATATGTAATTAAATAATTATGTAATTCTAATTTATACAGAGCTCACATGTATATACCCAATCAGCATGTCATTGGAGCAAATTAGAGTAGACAAACATGATTTGAACTTGACATAAATCGGTTACCAAGTTTAGAAATCAAGATGTGCATTTTGAAGGTGCGACGATCTAGACGACACTCGTTACCAAATTGAATGACCAGCCGTACCACAGTTTTTTGCCCTCGCAATCGGGCACGCGCACCAGCACCACCCAACCCATCATGTCATATACCCACATCCTATACACGAGACACATCCCCCGTACTATAAAATAAAACGGCCTTCTCCCGGGTACGCCACGGCGCTCACACCGCGCACCCCCCCGCGTACGAGAGAAAGCGCGCGCGCGCTCACCGCACCACGCACGCAGGCATCGCACCAAAAGCTAGCCGTCATGGCCGCCGAGCCCGGGGCGGTAGCGCTGCACGAAGCCGCGAGGGTCCTGGCGGCCTCGGCGCAGCCGCAGGTGGCCGCCGTGCTCTTCGTGTCCGCGGCGTGCACGGTGGCGCTCGCCGCCCTCCTGGCCGTGCTGCGGCTGCGCCCGCCGTGGTGGTGCGCGTGCCCCGTCTGCGAGGCCTACCTGACGGCGTCGTGGACCGGCGAGTTCGACAACCTCTGCGACTGGTACGCGCACCTGCTGCGCTCGTCGCCGGCGCAGACCGTGCACGTCCACGTCCTCCGGAACGTGCTCACCGCAAACCCGACCACCGTCGACCACATGCTGCGCGCCCGCTTCGACAACTACCCCAAGGGCGCGCCCTTCTCGGCCATCCTCGCCGACTTCCTCGGCCGCGGGATCTTCAACGTCGACGGCGACGCGTGGCTCTTCCAGAGGAAGCTCGCCGCGGCCGAGCTCGCCTCCCCGGCTCTGCGCACCTTCGCCGTGCGTGTCGTGGCCTCCGAGCTGCGGAGCCGGCTCATACCCCTGCTCCACTCTGCCTCCCGGGTAGGCAAGGGCAAAGGCAGAGGCAGGGTGCTGGACCTGCAGGACGTGTTCCGCCGCTTCGCCTTCGACTGCATATGTAAGATCTCTTTCGGTCTCGACCCCGGCTGCCTCGAGCTTTCGATGCCGGTGTCGTCGTTCGAGACCGCGTTCGACGTGGCCTCCACGCTCTCCGCCAGGCGCGCCACCGTGCCCATGCAGATCATCTGGAGGCTCAAGCGCTTCTTCAACTGGGGGGACGAGAGGAGGCTCCGGGACGCGGTGCGCCTCGTCGACAGGCTCGCCGAGGAGGTCATCCGGCAGCGCCGCAAGCTCGGCGGCGCGGCCTCGGGCAGCGACCTCCTGTCGCGCTTCATGGGGTCCATCAACGACGACAAGTACCTCCGCGACATCGTCGTCAGCTTCATGCTCGCCGGCCGCGACACCGTCGCCTCGGCGCTGACCGCCTTCTTCCTGCTCCTCTCCGATCACCCGGAGGTCGCAACCGCCATCCGGGACGAGGTCGCCCGCGTCGGCGGCGACGACGACCGGCTGACAGCCTCCACGTTCAGCAAGCTCAAGGACATGCACTACGTGCACGCCGCGCTGTACGAGAGCATGCGCCTGTTCCCGCCGGTGCAGTTCGACTCCAAGTTCGCCGCCGGCGACGACAAGCTCCCGGACGGCACGGCCGTCGCCAGGGGCACCCGGGTCACCTACCACGCCTACGCCATGGGCCGCATGGAGTCCGTGTGGGGCCCCGACTGCGGCGAGTTCCGGCCGGAGCGCTGGCTCCGGAACGGCCGGTTCGTCCCGGAGAGCCCGTACCGGTACCCCGTCTTCCAGGGCGGCGCGCGCGTGTGCATCGGCAAGGAGCTGGCCCTGATGGAGATGAAAGCCGTCATCGTCGCCGTGGTCCGGAGCTTCGACGTGGAGGCGATCGACCGGAGCTCCCGGCGGCCCAAGTTCGCGCCGGGGCTGACCGCCACGTTCGCGGGCGGGGTACCGGTGCGCGTGCGCCGGCGAGCACGTGTGAGCGGGCACAGCCCGCCAATCTGACGGGACGGAATAAAAAAAAACTGTTGGTGCCATCACGATTCGTCCTTGAGCTTTGCCTGTCATCTTCCCCCCGTATTCAAACGGAATATTGCATTGGGGGCTAGCTAAGATTATATCACGCGCCTGTAATCTAGTGCCTGTCGATTGTGAGCGGTGACTCCGTGGCCACTCGCGCCCCGCGCCGGGAGGGATGAGTGCGCTGGCACTTGGCGCCACGGAGCAGACGATGCTGTCTGTGGACGATTAGTCAGCCGTCCATCGTCTTCGTCTCCACTTGAGCTACTAGATAGAAATCTAGAATGGCAATAGATTCCTAGAATTGATCGGAAATGGTCTCGTGTCATGTTGGATTTGGAATTTTGGGTCAGGTGAGGTGAGGAGGAGACGTCTTCGCCGGCCGGCTGAAGCTTTGTTTTGCACACTTCACCAGCGACCACCGCTCCTTCGGAAGATCGAAGATATTTATTAGTACAGGCGTAAATGGAAACATGGAACATATGCCTCATCTGAAAATGAAAAAAAAGGAAAGGTGGGAGGAATTAATTAAAGAAAGAAATGCCGCGATGGACGGAGACGGAGAGATTCTTGCTTGGGTGCTCGATCGCTCGCTGATGGCCTGCCTTTCAGAGGAAAGAAGAGATCCGGCGAGGGGGGAAATGCTCCACGTGTTTGGTGCAGGGTCCGGGGCGGCGTGTGGTACGTACGCGAGGGGCAGGGCCTGGGGCAGGGTGTTGCACGCATGCACGTACGGCGGCGTAAACAGATGCCGATTCTTCTTGGTGGCCGGGGGTGGTGGGAGCCGCGGGCACATGTGCCCTGGGGGGCGTCGTGGGGGCGGCGGCCACCGCAAGCGTTAGATCCTCCGGCCGGCCGCTGGAAGGACACCAGCATGGTCCTGCATGCCGTGCCGTCCTCCCAACGCGTTGTTCCCTCGATGCAGCAGCATCATGGACGACCTCTCGCCAACCAAGCCGCGCGGCCCCATCACGCGTGACTGGGGGAGTGCCACGACTGAGCAAGGGCGCACGTTTTGCTCTGTCGCCCGAGGAAGACGCTCACAAATCTACTCTCCCCGTAGAGACATGGTGTCAGGCCTTGTGTGTTTCATATACGCCTTTCGATAAAAATCTCCTATCAGGCCTAGAGTAAATATTGAGTGGACACACATCATCAAGGTCTTTCTATGGTGAAAAATCGTTGACTCATTTAGCATAAAAAAATGAGTGAGGGCACTCCAACATCTTGTTATCTTTTTTTTCAATTACACAATACATCGGAGACACTCACAACGCACGCACACTCATCCCTATTAATACACGCACGCAAATCCGACCCCTAGGAGCATCTTCGAAGACTGTGCCGGTAAATCCTCAAGATTGACGAAGTCACCATAGGCGCCTCGCTGTCGACGGGAACATCGCCTACCACTGAAAGCACAAACACCGTTAAATCCTGAGAAACATCCATCTAATTTGGACGGAATATGAAAAATGAGCCTCCAACAGTTTGACAAAACATCTTACCATCAATAGCAACTTCGCATCCCTCCCCTCGACGTGTGTATCCTCGGCGCATCGCTTTCATAGTAGAAGTGGTGGAAGCACGTAAAAAATTTTTGTTTCTACCTCGAGGTTCCTATGTAATAAATTTCCAAGAGGTGGAAAGACATAACATAATTTTTTTAATTAAAAAACATAACATAATTTTGTTTCTCTCTCAGGGTTTCTGATGTAAGTTAGATCTGGATTTGGCAAGTGAATTATGTCAAACCGTTGGAGATTAACTTTTTTTTACTTAACATATCTTTTTAGAAGTTAGAAAAAATACAAAATTTGCCAAGTTTAATTTGGCAAATTCTCCAAGATGCTCTAAGTAGGTTCGGCCCTGAGCATTCCGACTGTCAGCAAAAACTTGTCTGCGGCTGATTTATGACCACCAATTTTTTAAATGAAATGTTCAAGTGGGCGCGTTTCGCACCAGTTGCTTTATCATAAAAAGATCTGCATGAAGTAGGCAAACTCATTATTCCACGACAATATATTAAACCAAAACGGTCCATGCATGAGTATACGTGTATCCCCACCCCTATTGCTACGGACCAAACTAATAAAGTCCTCTCGATCTAATATGCTGTCCTGTGGCCTCTCTGTCGTCCTCTGTAGGCCGTTACAGCTCTGAAGCTGACGTTCGAATCGTTATATCAGGATAAGAACGGTTGAATAGCGCGTCAGGTGCTCTCAAGTTGCAAGAAGCAAATTTTGGAGCTGCATTGTCGATCATGACTGGCCACGGCGACCTGATCTGCACTACTTTCCAGCAGTCCCGACAGAAGATTCTTTAGTGACGATGGAGATGGTCTTTACATCATTATTATTAGGCTGTTTCTTTTGGAGAGGACAGTAGTGTGGATTTTTCTCGAGAGGTTGCAGGGAGGATCATCAAACAATGATCACTGTGCACACTCTGCACTGGCCGGTTATACGATACTTTCCCTGTTCTAAGTTACTACCCTCTCCGTGTAAAATTGTAAGTCATATTTATAAATATCATTATACATCTAGATATAATGTATGTTTAAATGTATAATAATATATGTGAGTTTAGAAAGATCAAAATGATGAAACAGAGGAGGTTTTTATTTAAGTTTTTAAAAATAATATCTAGACCGAGCATCCGATAAGTAAGGACACTAGTTGCTTTGTCTAGCCATCTAGGCATGGATGCGAGTTTCGAACTTTCGAAGGATAGTGCGAGGGGGGTTTGTTCGTTTGATCGGTTGTTTGTGCTGATTTCTTCTGAGAGAAAAACACTGTTGATTGGTGGTTGATAACTGATTTGTTTTGAGATAAAAGTACTGCTAACCGGTAGCTGATAAGCCAAACGAACAGAGTGATAGATCCAGCAGATCATCCGTCGCCACGTTTCGTGACGGACACGAGCAGTTACTAGTGTCACTTCTCGTGTAAAAAGGACCGGCGGGTAGTAAACTCATGCGAGCCGATTGGCACAGAGCGATCTCTGCTCTCCCCGCACTTTGCTGCGGCGCTGCGCGCGCGTACCCCCCGGTCCCCCGCGGGGCGGCGAGACGTGACCAATCAGCTGCCACAGGGCACCAGTGCACCACCGCACACCAGCTTTTCGCGGTCACGAACGCGCGACAGCGCCGAGCCACACCGCGGCGTACGCGCGCCCGAAACGTCCGTGGTGCGGCAGTGGCCTTGTGTGCCCCCGTGCGCCACATTTTTCACCAAACCGTGAGTGGTGGGTGTTGTACCCGGGTGATTGCACGATGGCACGCACGACGGCACGCGCACGAGCGATGGTACCGGCCTGGTTCCCCCGGTGGGCGATCGATCGCGTGGACGCGGAACCTAATTCGGGAAGGCGATTTGACTGCGCGCGGCCCCGCCGCTGCCGCGAACCGAAAGCTACGGCGGCCCGATAGCATTTGCTCATGGGATGGTGACGGAAAGGCACTACGGTGGAATGGCAAGATTCCCTCTGGATCATGGCGCGTGCTTTACTTTTTCCCTGAATGGGTGTAGCCGTGTAGGTGAGATCGTGACAGTAGATTTCCGTTTGACTGTTCTTCGCTTCCTCTGCTTTGAATCTGAAATCTGATGTGTGCCTTCCATCCTCGGTGTCATATGTGTCTCACTGTCTCCACTCTCCAATGTGCTGTCTTGTACTAAATCTATAAACTTTTTATGTCAACAATCTTACCTCTGGTGGGGTGGTGTAGGTGTATTTGCACTACTCCACCACACCACGGTTCAAATCCTCGTTACCACATCAAATTACATTGTTTATTATTTATTGATGTTGATGATGATGAAAAAACGCTGAAAATAGTCAAATATCTGCGCAAGCCCATTGAGATACCAGGCCCATTTATTGCCCTAGACTAGGCCCATGATATGAAAGATTATTAGGCCCATCTCCCGATTATTCTCCCCTGTTCGTCCTCCATCACCACCGCCGCCCACGGACGGCGGCCCCTCCTCCTTTCCTTTCGGCCTCGGGTCGAACCCTGTTTTCCCCCCTCGTTTGCTCAATAATCCCCAGCAGCCGCCAGCCGCCTCGTCGGCGGCGTTACGGCCCACCTCTCGCCGGCGCAAAACCCTCTTCCGCCACCGGAACTAACCCCTAGCTTATTCGGCGGCGCCGCCGTCTCCGCAGCTAGCATCCCGAGCCTCTTCGGCCGCGCCTGCCACCCCTTCTGCGGCCTACCACCCCGAGCTTCCCAGCTCCCCACCTCGCCGGCGATGGCCGTGCCTCCGGAGAGAGAGGAGGGGACTACTGAGGATGGCGTTGAAGTGTGCCCGTTTGATGAATCAGCAGATGGGTTCTCAAGAGCGGTGCGCGCCATCTCAGAGCTCGCCGGCTTGGAGCCCGAACCGGACTTCACTGACGCGGAAGTCGAGCGGCTTGCCTCCTCAATAACGTTCCTCAGGTGAAAACCTCTCTCCTGGCATCATCATCTGCTTCGAGCCTCGGACACTCAAATCACCGCGATGGAATTGAAAATTTCAGTTGCTGGCGTGATGGCAGTAGAGTTGCCTGGACAGAATTCTATAGTATCGTAGTCCTGATGCTGCATTCGGCTTGGACAGAATTTTATAGTATCGTAGTGTTGATGCTGTATGGAGATGTCTATGTAACTGTTCTGATCCACTATGCTCCTCGTGTGAAATTCGCAAAAAAAAAAAGATGTGTGTTCATGCTTGAAGTTTGGGCACTGGAGTGTGTGATAAAACATGCATCCCCTTTAGTTTGGTTAATAATTGATACATATGCAATGAAATTTTGTTGAAGGCGTGAAGCTTGTAAAATTTGTTGAGTATGACGATATAGCATACGTTCCTGAGAGCGCCTAGTTGTGAAGCTGTGATAAGACATATTTTGGTGTCACTCTGTTATCGCTAAGTGCAGCTAGTCAGTACTTCATTTTGGGTCAAGCCAAAGCGGTGTAGTCATATTTTCCCCCCTCTTAATTAGGAGATGATGGAAACATCTTAGTTCTGCTGATAATTTTTTCATTCAATTATCAAAACATGACTATATGTTTAGTCAGAGGTCTGTATGTTACTTACTCCAATTACATTTCCTTTGCAGCGACAAGTTCTTTGAAATGTAAAAGATGCAGGGGTTGCATCTGTTTTCTCCTTTCTTTTTAAATGATCTATTTGGTAGATCTCTGGTTTGGTAACATTATATTTGCAAACTTAAATTGCCACTCGTTTGATTTCTTTGTTTTCAGAGAATGGAGGCACTTCTCTTATGAGCCAAAAGATGTAAGTTTCAATAATGGCATCGAGTCCACCTCATCAAGGGATTACATGCACAGTGTAACCTTAACACAGTTTTCATCAGTGTCTGTTCCCCAGGTCAGTGATAGTAAACTCCAGTAGCATTTATCTTCTGAGCCCAAGTTATGTTTTACATCCGAAGAGTTAAACATATTTCAGCTGATACTTTCTCTCCCCTTGGGGATATAACAAAACCAATACAGATCACACAGCAGGAAGATCAGAAGGATAATACAGTCAGGTGCACCCTCCCCCCACCCACCCAGACCTCCTGCATTAGAATTTAGAACAGGTTACATTGTCATGGTACATGTGTTTTACAAACCAACTAAATAGCAACCTTATTGTGTTGAAGTATTTTCTAGATAAATACTCCCTTGGTCCAGGACATTATTTCATTCAATCCTGCAGAGTACCTTATATCCTGACTTGTGAACAACTGAACCATGAAGTCATTCGAGAAATCATGAAACACTTCATCTTCATTAGTAGCAAATTCGATTGTATTACTATTCTCATGATAATACTTCTAATCTGTTTTCATTTTTCACCTTTTCTCTTTTTACTTCATTAAATTTAAGCTTGAGAGTGCCATAAGTTTGTTGGAACAAATACACTGCATTTCTATACTTGATTATCCATGTAATCTTATAGAACTATCTTGATTGAACTGTGATAAAATGCTTTTAATTTTTGCAGTTTTGATTTTATGTTATTCGCTGGGGGGAATGTCTGGGCGTTGGACTGGTGCCCAAGGTTGTGCGACAAGTCTGGCTCTTCTATAAACTGTGAGGTTGTGGCCTTGATGACCATGAACATAGTAGTTAACATTATGGACTGTGGAAAGTTTAAATTTGTCTGAAAGAATTTTGTAATCCAGTATCCAGGATTTCAGGGATAATTTAATTGGATACGCTGAAGTTTGTCATTCAGAAAAGCTAGCTCCCATAACATGGCAGACCACTCAATGATGCATTGAGTCTACTTTCAGTGCATATTATGTTGCTATACCCACACTGCCAAATCACAAGGAAAACAATTTTTTCCTCAAATGAGAGCATTAAATTATTTTCTGGAAACAACCCTTCCAATGCTCAGTATGGTATTGTTATTTCCTAGGTTCCCATAGTGAATGAATTGTCTCTGTCTTGTGCACAAATCATTCATACAATACACTATAGTAAGTTTGTACGCTTTCTTAATATTGGATTTCTGACCCAAGCAGTTTCTTTTATTAAACAAGATACTGCTTCCACCTCCCTTTTAATTGCTTGTCATGTCACAAAAAAAATCTTATGTGGCCACAACAAATGTGGCATGATACTACCAATTGGCAGTAGCCTGAGTGTTAATTTACTGAAGTTCAAACATTATGGTATGTACCTTTGAACCCAGTGCAATTGTTTTCTTGAGTTTATCTTTATGCGCAGGATGATTACATGGTTGCAGGTATATACTTTTTTTGTGTGTGTGTGTTTATAGAAGTTGTGCTAATAGTTACGTTTCATATCAGTCCTAACTAAAAGAGTAATGTGAACTTATCAAAAGTAAGCTACACCAAAATGTTAACTGGGGCTTATGATCCTATTTCATGTATTCTATCCTTTGCAGTATCTCGCTGTTGCTGCTCACCCTTCTGGTTCCTCTTACCATAAAATTGGTATGCCCTTAATCGGGAGAGGTATTATTCAAGTTTGGTGTCTCTTAGCACCATTTGAAGACACAAACTCTCGTCGGCCACTGGATGCATGCAATAGTGTTAGTCGGAGAGGAAGACCTAGAAAAATACCAGATGGGACTAATTCTGTTGGTTGTTCATCCAACCCACCAAAGCCAAGGGGGCGGCCAAGAAAGAGACCTTCTAATGATCAGTTGGAACCTGTTCCGAAAAGACCAAGGGGCAGACCGAGAAAAAATCCACTGCCAATTGCTAAATCAGAAGATTCATCCCGAAATAGTGGATGCCAGGATATTGTTCTTTTTGATCCTCTTGCCACTTTAACAGGTATTCCAGATGACCTTCCGTTGGCTTATTTCTTGCCAACCATGAATTCTGTGGGATCAACTCCAAAAAAAGGTAGAGGACGACCTAGGAAAATTCCAATTGACAATCTGACAAGTTCATCTGGTGCTGTATCCAAAGAAGATGAGTGTACAGAGACACCTCCAACAACTGCAACCTGTGCCAAACCAAAGAGACCACGGGGGAGGCCTCGAAAGCATCCGGTTTCAATTAACGACAAATCTGCTTCAGGCGCTAATGTTGATTTAGGGGAAGAGATAACTTGTCAGCCTCTGACAGGTTCATCTGGTGCTGTATCAAAAGAAGATGTGTGCAGAGAGCTATCTCCAACAACTGCAATCTGTGCAAAACCAAAGCGACAATGTGGGAGACCTCGAAAGTATCCAGTTCCAATTAACAATAAATCTGTTTCAGGAGCTGATATTGATTTAGGGCAAGAGACAACTTGCCAGCCTGTTTCATTTAGCTGCAGTTTGGATCACACTGTTTGCACAGAGTTTGATGCTAATCTAAGTATTGTTGCAGTTGATGCAGCTTTGCCAATTGTTCAAAAGGTTACCAGTTCGCCTGGCACTGTATTAAAAGAAAGTGCATGCATAGAACCATCTGCAAATACTGCCACTCGTAAGCAACCGAAGAGGACACGGGTGAGGCCTCGAAAGTATTCAGATACTGATATTGAATTAGGGAAATATACAACTGGTCGGCCTGTTTCATCCGAATGCAGTTTCGACCACTCTAGTTGCACAGAGTCTAATTTAAGCATTGTTGCAGTTGACTCAGCATCACTATTTACATCTTCATCTGTTGCAACTTGTAAGAAGTCAAAAGGTCAGAGGAGTAGTAGAGCACAAAATAAGGAACAAAATTCTGATGCACTATGTTCCCCAGTTTTTTCTGGTGTTGAATCACGGAGCATGTGTTCCAGACAACTGAATGGTCCGACGACCCCTGTTGAAAGTTCTTTGCAGAACATGGTATCCGTGACAAGTGACCTTTGCTCTGCTAACATGTTAAACTCCGAGGACAATGTACACAGAGGCACTATTTCAGTTGATTCTTTACAGCCCATCAAGAATTCACCTAAATCAAGAGAGTCAAGTGGTAGGAAGGGAAGAGGAAGGCCTAAGAAGAGTCCGCTTTCTGTTGGAACTTCTCGTTTAGTGGCTTCTAATGCCAGCTGCCCAATGACAACATCTGTATTGACTAGTTCAGACAATCTCACATCTTTGGACAAGAGCGATGACAAATTTGTAGCAAATAATCTTGGTTCGATTGGTTCAAGTGGGATTGGTATTGAGAAATCCGGTGTTCATTTGGGTGTTGTATCACCTGATGCTGCATCACCAGGGCATGGCTTATACAATGCAAATTTTAAGGAAGAATCAAGTACCAAAAGAGGAAATGGATGTAGAAAGAAGCCTGTTTCAACTGTGCACAGTCATTTTACAGATTTTAGTGGCAAAGAACAAAAAACAAAGACAACTCAAAAGTCAAGCGATCCTGTGATCTTGGTTGAAAATTGTGTGAATGGACCATGCCCCATGAAAGGTGGGGGGCAACCTCAAAGTATACATGCTTCAAATGAGAGTACCAGCACATCTGTTGGTGGTGAAACACACACAAAGGAGAGATTTCTCACACCTACGACAACCGGACCACCTAGAAGTGAAGACATGGCTAATGAGGCTGGTTTGATTCAGGCTAACAATGGAATTGTTAATAGCGAAGGCATGAAACTAAATGAAAGCATTGCAGCCAATGTTACTTCTCATTGCAACAAAAATGCACCCAATTTCAAGAACAGTGATAGGCTTATTGATGAAGTGGAAGCTACAGAACTCGTACCACTCAAGGAACCAAGGGAAGATGTCCATATGTTTAGTTGTGTAGAAAACTCAAACTCTTCTCTAATCCCAAAAGACATTGCTCTGCCAAGGGTTGTCTTATGTTTAGCTCACAACGGTAAAGTTACTTGGGATATCAAATGGAAGCCTCCTGTAGCAAGTCAGCCTGAACAGAAATCACGCCTGGGTTTCCTTGCAGTATTGTTGGGGAATGGCTCTCTTGAAGTGTGAGTTAGGCAACCTGTTGCTATGCTAGAACATCATTTTTATTTGCTACACGAATGCACACATACTTAACTTCATTGTTGTACACAGGTGGGAAGTTCCATCACCATTCATGATCCAGAAAATATATTCCCCCTCTAAGGTGGAGGGTTCTGACCCTCGTTTTCTAAAGCTACAGCCTGTATTTAGGTGTGGCCAAGTGAAGTGCGGGAACAGACAAAGGTATGTGACTTTTTAAGTTTTAACTATGTGATTGATACTTTTGCTGGTAACATGCTTTTTACTTTCTGTTAT
This sequence comes from Cenchrus americanus, assembly GCA_947561735.1. Taxonomy (NCBI): domain Eukaryota; kingdom Viridiplantae; phylum Streptophyta; class Magnoliopsida; order Poales; family Poaceae; genus Cenchrus; species Cenchrus americanus. The sequence continues at coordinate 14,619,494 of OX387244.1, forward strand.
ATTACTCGGCATGAATATTCCTTTTGAAGCTATTACCTCTTTATAATGGTAAACAGCATTCCCTTGACAGTTGATTGGTCACCTTCTCCTCCTCATGATATGATATTGGCAGGTTGTCATGATGGAACGGTATATTTTCTTCTAGTAGAGAATTGTTTCCTTCACTCAAACCCTGTGACTTTTAACTTTTATTTTAAGTATGTTGTGTTTCGATGTTCTAGGTTGCTTTATGGAACTTCGCAATGGACCTGTCATCACAAGGTAATTAGATAGCTCCATTTTCAAAGGCTTTCTACAACTTATCTTCAACAAATATGTGTTGCTATAGAATTGGTTTATTTACCAGTTTGATAATAATCTAATCTGAAGACCTGAACTACATATTTCTCATTTTATTTTGATTTTGATTAAACTTGACCATTTTTTCTACTGAATGCACAGATTCAAAACCTGTTATGTGTGTCACTGCTGAATTTGTTCCCATTAGAGCTCTTTCTTGGGCACCTTATATAAGGTACTGCGGTATTTTTCTCATGTTCCATTTCAAAAATCAAGCCAGTCCTAACTTGAATTCTTTCTACAGTGACGAAAACATAAATACCTTTGTTACTGCTGGGGCAGATGGTCTAAAGTTCTGGGATTTAAGGTATGTACATATGTATCTTCGGTATATTGACATGTCCTTGGAGGCTTATCTGTCTCATTTTTGGTTAAGTTTCACTGAACTATCTAATGAATTGAGCCTGTCCTATTCTTTCCTCATTGTCTACCCATGTGAACTCTATGAACTGAAAACATTTCACCTTTATTGACAAATCGTGTCAATCTTTATACTTTATCTTGAGATTTTTTGGGCCAAAGTAATAAATAATACACCAGGACTAATTCTGTTTATAAAAATCCAGTGTAATTGATGCTAATTAATTTTCTTGTTTGGTTGTGTGCCAACTAAAGCTTCTTAAAAAACATTGTACTTACTGTGCACTCTTGTTACTCTTGGAAGTATAGCGGGAAAAACTTTACAGGAAGAAAAACAAATTTAATAGCCTTGATTCACAATCCTTCTTTCAACAAACTACTACCGTTTTTTCATGATAGTGTCCAAGTACTGTGTGCTGAAATTATTTGTTGTCTTGAATTAAGTTTGATGGGCAACCTCACGAGTTTGGCCACACTATGAACAGGTTTCCTTACAGTAACCTTAACAAATACATGATATAGCTGTAAGGTTTACTACCTCCATTTCAACTTTTGGAGTGCTTCTCTGACACTTGTGCGCACACATGCGCTTGTATTGTGTTTTATTCTTTCACTTAACCGTGATATTTGATTACTGATGATTTTGATGCCATGGAACTCTTTTGCAGAGATCCATACCGCCCTCTTTGGGAGCTAACTACTGCTCCAAGGGCTGTATTAAGTCTTCAGTGGTTAAAGGATGGAAGGTAGTACTTATTTCTGTTACAGAGTATATCAGTTAATAAGCTTATTGGCTAGCACTTTGCAGCTGGAGAAACACTTGTGATGCTTAGGCCGTCCAGTAAAATTTACACACCACATTTCTGTTTATATGCACAGGCTACTGGATATGTTTTGTTTCATTTACTAGAATCATCATTATCCAAATGTTATATTTATCGTCATATGTTTTCAGTGGGATTATCATCTCAATGGAAGATGGTACATTGAAGTTTCTCAGCTTGCCCCGGATTGCAAATGATGTCCCAGCCACTGGAAGGCCATTTGTTGGAACAAAAAATCAGGGCGTTGCAACTTATCAGTTATCAGAATATTTGATTTGGAGTGTCCATGCCTCGGACACCACAGGTACATTTCAGTAATCGTATCTGTCATAACCATTGTCTGAATAATAAAGTTCCTATAGTAGCATTCAGTTTATTTGTAGTTTAAAATCACACTGGAGGAATTGTCGCACAACGTAAATAATAAATTTAATGCCATTGAAATTATTAGTTTGCTATTTGATAGTTGCTACATAGTTCAATGAATAATAATGGATTCAAATATTTGCAGTGTCTTTTAAACGATAGGCAGAAACAAGGTCTGAAAGAACAGTACGAAGCAGAAAAAAAGAGCTGCTGGGATCACCCAGCTTTGGTGAGAACAAACATCACCACCACAAAAATAATCTATCTTACCTGAAATCACTACCAGACATAAAAGGTTGACGAACTGGTTCAAGTAGCTTTCCAAAACAGCGTCAGCTTCTTTTTTAGAGTCAGGAGTGAAGCTTGTTGCCTGATTCTTGGTAACTTAAGAAGTTACAGCCTACAGCACTGTCAGATGTTTGTATTAATCCTTATATTCATAATATTTATTTGCCAATGTCCAGGTTGTGCTGCTTACTGTGGGGCAGATGGTACTGCTGTGTGCTTCCAGGTGAACTTTCTTGTTGGCATTATTGGCATCGTTTCTTGATGTTCTGAGTTGCAGTGTTCTAAACAAACATTCAACTTTCTGTAGCTTACTCCGAGGTTCTGGGAGAAGGAACCCGGGCGGAACCGTGTTCCTTATTTCCTTTGTGGATCATTATCAGAGGAGGGAGAAAATATTAAGATTGGCAGCAGACCGCAAACATCTCCATTACCAAATGTTCCTGTGGCGAACAAGAAGGGTCCAAAACCACGCCAAGAGATAGTTCAGGCCCTGGCTGCGGGTGATGTCATTGTTAATCTAGCATTTGGCAATGATCAAAATGATGGACACAACGAAGAACAAGGAGCAGGTGCTGTAAACCCAGAACTTGGTGATGATCAAGATGGTGGACAGAATGAAGGACAAGGAGCAGGTGCTGTAAATACAGAACTTGATGAGGATCAAGATGGGCACAGCGAAGAACAAGGAGCAGGTGCTATAGTTTTAGTTGTCCCTACAGAGCAAGAGGATGATGGTACATTGGACAGCAAGGGTGGTGAATCCCCTAAAGACTTTGAGGTCTTTCCTCCCGTCCCTACAGAGCAAGAGGGTGATGGTACATTGGACAGCAAGGGTGGTGAATCCCCTAAAGACTTTGAGGTCTTCCCTCCCAAATCTGTCGCATTGCATCGAGTGCGATGGAACGTGAACAAAGGTAGTGAGAGATGGCTGTGCTACGGAGGTGCTGCAGGCATCGTGCGGTGTCAGAGGATCTAAAGACAAAGGCCCAGGTGGCTAATGCTCCCCGTGAAACAGGATAATATGCTCACATCCTTAGTTTTGATGGTAGGTTCTGTTGCATTCTTTCTGCTACTTTTAACCTGGTCGTCTAGGTTGGTTGTCTTGGTTGCTCCAAACTGTTTGTAATCATGCAACTATGCAAGAGAACCAATACAACAGATCTTCCTATCCTAGGAACTTGTGGGGGGAGCTATGTAGGGTTAGAAGAGACCGGTTCTGAATACATTGGGATGGAAAATAGAGTCCCGGTTCTGACAACCATGCGAACCTAATTTGTGAAATAAGGGGAACCTGATCTTTGAAATAAGGGAGCCCTGATGCATTTGGGGAGGAAAAGAACATCATCGTTGTGCTGTTTATTAGCGATCTGATGGATTTTCATTTCTTGCTGATTATTTAGCCTTCTGATGGAATGCATTTCGCATTTCTTTAGTGTTTGTGATTCCTGAGTTATACGCCGTTGGTGAATTCTCGGTTTCGGCTTGAGATAAAATTGACCTACTATGCAACGAACTGTCAAAATTTCACAAGTCATGTACAACCTTTCCGGGGCTGCTAATAAGAGCTAACAACCTTGACTTGTTAACATCCCTCACATCAACCAATATACACGAATAGTTCCCTTCTGTTTTAGAGGGAAAAAAAAGGGGGTACAGGCCTTAGTCGCTCCAGTTATCCTCATCAGCTGCAGAAAGCCCTTGCCGCTTCTCATCATCTTCCTGTAAGAGTTTTAGTAGTGTCAGCAAAGATATTTATCTAAGATAAGGCATATTCTCCTCAAAAGTCAAAACCATGAGAGTAGAGCTTGCCAGGCAAACCCAACAAAAAGGACAGGGCTAGGTGATATACCATTTCAGTAAAAGCTGGAGTTGATGGAGACCATACAAGAATCTGTCTATCATTGCTGCCAGTATAAAGTTCCTGCGTTGCTGAACACTTAGAAGCAGAGTAGGTATCTAAACATTCACGCCTAAAGTAGATAATAAACAAAGCAAACTTACCTGGTCCTGTTCGCTGTAGTAGCAGCAATTCACATATTCGTAGTGACCCCGGAATGCCCGAAATGTCGTACCAGACCATAAATTGTATGCCTAACCACATATATATAATAGTTAAATGTGAACCCCCATGATTATTTCACGTTAAACTGAAAAACTAACAGACATCAGGTTCACCTTGATGCTTGCCATGCATGGAACAAATACAAGCGACGGATCTTCGGTGACTGCTAATTGTAACGTCTTGCCACTCTGCAATTGCATAGCTTCAAAATTGACCAGAGTATTGCATCCAGAATCGATGTCCCATAGCCTTAAACGAGAATCAGAACCTAAAGTGGAGGATAATGCTGTCTTAGTTGCTTTTATACTGACTATCTAGTGCACTTTTAAACCTTGTAGGTATGGTATGCCAAGGAATGACAAATAACAAACAAAACTTTTTAAGAATATAAATCAAGTTCACTTGCCTGAGCTAAGAAGGTACATCCCATCTTTAGTTGTTCGTAATCCAGTAACAGCACCATAATGAGATGTGGCACGGTTTTGACTGGATGACAAACCAGGGTGCAATCTCTGTTGCATATGTCCATGTGTCAGGTTTTGACCTTTACGCAATTTTGGTGAGTTCTTAGAATTTCCAGTTCTTTTCTGAGCTGACCTCCTTGTGGAAGTTGAAGGTCCTAAGGAATCAATGTGATCCTGCTTATATAATATAAAAAATAAGTACATCAATGACTTGACCTTGCTTTTAATCATGTAAATTATCTCAAATCTGAAACTTGTATGCTAGCTCTAGAATTACGGCAAGAAGATGGCAAGCAGCTCCTTTTTAGCACTATGGTCAGATACTCTTCAGAACAGCAAACAATAACAATTGGGAAGAGTGAACTTACATTCTCTGGTGTACTTTTAAGAAGAGGAGGCCTTCTTCCAAGCTGAGACTGTGTCAGATCGAGAACACGAAAGCACCCAGCTCGTCTAATGTCCCAAAAACGTATCGCGCCATCGCAACCACCACTCATCAAAATCCACTCACTTGAGGCAGACCATTCCAAAGACATGATACCATCTAAGATGATGGGCGGAGATAAGAAGGTACCACACAAGCAAAACAAGCATATTTTCATCACCACATTAGCACAAAGGAACTAACCACGGTGACCGGACAATGTGTGGGTAAAGGCTCCAGAAGCAATGTCACACAGACGGACCTGAACATCTGCACTCCCAGTAGCAATAAGCATGTGCGTTGTTGCAACTGGAGACATGGCTGCAGTATAGACTTTTCCTGGCATCTTAAAATCCATGACAACCTAAGAAAACAAAACAACCCACACAAAAATTCCGAACATCAGGATTTCGAAACAGAGAGGGGCAACAGAAAGATTGGTGATTAGAAATCCAGGCGCATACTTGAGTCGAATTGGTATCCCAAACTTTGACGTTCTGATCATAGGATGCTGTGACGAACAGCCCGGTATCCACAGGATACCAAACGGCCGCCGAGATGGCGAACTTGTGTCCATTCTGGTGCTGCTTGTCCACAAGCAGTATGTGCTTGTGCCTCGCTATGAAGCCGGCTTCGCAGTCGGCCGCGTTCCGCACATCGAATACAGCGGCCGACCCATCTGCTGCCCCGGAGAGCAGGTACCTCCCCTCTGTCAAATCAACCTGACCATACTGTCAGATAGCAGACACCAGCAGACGGGACAACAGATCGCATAACAACGACCTATGATTAAGTGTTGATTTGATGAAATTGTCGGTAAGGTCAGCAATGAACCAATTTCGAATTGGGTCAGCGATCAACGAACTGGCTAATTGAGGTGAGCGGGGGGAGGCGGGGACCTGGAGCGAGTTGACGGCGCCGTGGTGCGGGGTGGCGAACTCCTTGCGGTTGGAGAGCGCGAGCGAGCCCGCGCGGCGCGCCCGTGCGGAGGCCTCGAACCGCCCGGCGCGCAGCTCCCCGCGCTCCCTCCCCCTCACCTCCTCCAACCACATCCAAATCGCCCCGCTCCTCCGCGGCGAGCCTGCTGCCACTGCGGCGTCGCCCTCCCGGCGGCGCGCGGCGGTAAGAGAGGGAGGCGCGGCTGCGGCCGGGGTTGGTTGCTGCGCCGACCGACGTGGAAGGGATCAGCTGTTACTCTCGGAAGCTTCCACCGAAGTCGGCGGTTATACCCCGATCCAGATTCCGACGGATTTTACCGGCAAGTATTGACGCGAGCGGGGCTAGTCATGCGATGTCGTTGCTCGAACTCGATCGAAGCCTTGAGTAGGAGCAGCAGCCTTCGAAGTTGCAATCGCTCAACTAAAGCGGAGTCCGACTGCTCTGCTCCCGTTTTCCCAGCTACGCTCCACGAACTCCACCATGGAGCAGCTCCACCGTAGAGTTCGTGGAGCAGGTGCTACTCCATAAAAAACATGGAGTTGGTGGAGTGCCCCTTGAGGTACTCCAAGAAAAACGTGAAGTTGGCCTTCAGCTCCACGTTTTTCTTGGAGCGGAGTTCGTGGAGCTAGATGTGTTTGGCACCGTGGAGCTGGAGCGGAGCTGGAAAAACGGGAGCAGAGCAGTCCCAAACACCCCCTTAGCCTCCTCGGACTCACAAAGCCAGGCGCGCGACCTCCCAGACCCGAATCCACCCCGGTTTTACATTACGTGGCGCCATGTGACCATGTCTACATGTCCGCGGCCCGCATACGTGTCGTCGGTCCCACCTGTCAGACGCCGCGGTCAAATAAACCAGGCGGCCTGACCTCGTCGGCTTTCATCCCCATTCTGCCGGCCTCCATTCCCCATTCTCACCATTCCCAAACCCTAGCGAGCTCGCTTCGAGCGGCCGCTCAGAAAGGATGTCTACCTCGATGAGCTCCAGCTCTGCTCGTGGTTCGCGGAACGGCGATGGCTGGCCTCGGAGGTCTCCCATCCCCTACCGCGTCGGCGCGACTGAACCGGAACCGCTTCTGCAGTATGATGGAGGCCATGAGGAACGCGGCGAGCGCCAGCGACACGTAGAGGAAGGCGCAGAACGCGCGGAACTCCCGGCACGCGGCGGCGGCGGGGCACGCGGATGATCCGGATGGCGCCGAGGAAGGCGACGGAGACGACGGCGGGGAGCCGGCCGACGAGGAGGATGAGCGGCTTGGTGTCGCCACCGCCGCCGCCGCCGGGGCCGTAGAAGGCGAGGTAGAGCTGGGTGAAGATGGCGACGCTGAGGCCGACGAAGCCCTTGAGGAGGCCGAGCATGACGCCGCGGCTCTCGGGGAAGTTCTTGACGCAGGTGACGAGCGCGCCGGTGTCGGCTGTGACAACCCGCCCAGGAAAGTACCGTACTATTGCCTAAGACCGATCCACTTGGTCATTAAGCAATAATAAAGTACCATCCTGTCGTAAGTCGCCGGGTTACCGCCCGATAAATCACTTGAGAGCACAAGGATCGAATATATGCATTAAAACTCACTCGAAGGCGAGTCCGGAGATACAACAACATTCAAATCCAAATTCGTACCCCAAAGGGTTTAATTATTACAAACCATGGTTTTTGTCATGACAGAATAGTTCAGAGTTTTGAAAAGCAGCGGAATTTAACTAGCGGAAGCAAAGTCACCACGGGAGGCCATCCATGATGCTTCAGTAGTCGTCCTCCACCCACTCCAGCTCCCAGCCGGGCGGGATCTCACCGGGCCACACATCACCGAAGGCATTACCGGATCAACACATTATAGCAAGGCTGAGTATACTAATACTCAGCAAGACTTACCCGTCGGTGATAACTACTTCACCAACCTAGACCATGAAAGGCTTTTTGGCTACTGGGTTGCTTTTGCTAAAAAGTAACAAAGAGTGGGTCCTTACTTTCAAGATTTTAGCACAAGTTCTAGTAGGTTTAATCTTTACTACATTAGCCAACTAGTACAAACAAAGTTGTACAATACAATTAATCAAACATCAGCTTTATCAACTTCCATCATTAGGGATCACATGACTAGTGGAGTAAGTAGTCTCGGGTAACGGTGAGAGGCCGACAATCGATTGATTAAAAACCTTGCAAGGTAGACCCAAACACACGGTCGGCTGCCCCCGCGAGGACAACTCCCCAGGTCGTCCCCATAAATACTCGGGTTGGGATCGAATCTTACAGTCTTTGGTGCAGGCTATCCGGCATACCCCGCGAGATACCCGGAGTCACCATACACCACCGGTAGCTAGCCGTGAGAGCGAATCCCAAGAGTAGTAATAGTAAGATCCCTCGCCGCCTCATTATGGTACTAAGCTTACCGGTCCCATACCCGGCATATGCTTGGTACGTTCAAAGACTTAACCCACATAACCACTGGACCGGAGCCCAGATCCCATGCTCTTACCACGTGAGCAATCCATTTAAGGATATAGTATGATTCCTATCTAGGAACCTATTCTCGCGAGTGAGGTCATCACTCGACTTGTAACGGTCCTATAGCTTAGCGGCTATCGACCTATCATACTAGTAGAGACAAAAGGTACCTATGGATCATGCATCTAGGGTTTCATTCAACTCCTGAACGTAAATGCACAATCATTCATAGATAATTGAATAAAGAACTTTTAAAACTGGGTTAGATGCACCGGAGCTTGCCTTCGTCAGCTAAGTTAGCTTGGGCACCCTCGGTGTCGAGTACGTCCACGTACTGCAGAGAACCTTCCGCTCCGCCTTCCTCGGTTTCCGGGACAAGGGAGTAATCTCCGTCCGGAAGATCTACACGGAATGCAATGCACTTTAGGTGATGTGATAGTTTGTTGTCTTATCCAACTCTAGGTGGTCATATTCACCTTAACAAGCATCTATCTAAGGTTTCTATTTGAGGAAGTCATTGGTTGTACATGGATTACTCTTTTATTCCTTATTTGAATAAAGGTTTTTATTTAAGATTATCATTTCATGTGAAAGCTTCATTTCCTTTTTATCTTTACCAACAAAGGTGCAACCAATATCTTTTATTTATAAATTAAATTTCTTATCAGCAATGTTAATTAAATTTCTTTTATTTTTATTAAGTACTATTTCCAAAAAGAAAAAGGATTTAATTAAGGATTTCTCTTTATTTTAATTTCCCTTTAATATTAAAAGGGCATTTAAGCCATTATTTAAACAATTAAATTACCAAAAATCAAATGAGTGTTTCTTAGGCCTAACAGTACCTATCCTGGTCCATTGGGCCCACATGTAAGTGTTGGATGCTAGAAAATTAAATATTATTGAAAGTAACAAAGGCTAGCTAGTGATTCAACTTAAATGCAAATAAAAATAAATAAGCATCAAAATTACCCAAACTTTCTGGTGGATGCTCTCTGGTCCTAAACAAGTCTAAAAAGCTAACATGTTCACATGGAACCTCTACTGAATTTGGTTTATTAATTTACAAAGGAAAACATGCATTAAACAAGAATAATTATTTATGTTACTCCTAAATTCATGATTAATTCACAAGATGTGCCTTTTGACATCACAAGACAGTGTGCACAAGTTGGGCTCAAGAACATAAATATAATTAACATGAAAAATCATCTATGTAGTTCTGCCAGAGATGGAAAAACATTTTTATAAAAAGATTCACATGATAACTTTGTGCAAGTTTTGGCACAACATCTAGTCTTATCCTAACTCACAACATATCCAAAGCTTAGCTTCAGAGAAGCTGTACATTTCAAGTTATAACAGATTCAAGCATAACACATTTGTAATTTTTCTGCCAAAACTACTTTGAATCTAGCCACAAGTATACATCAAGTAGGTGGGGTTTAACATCCTGAGACCTACAAAATTTGTTTGAGAATTTTTGGAATTTTCTGTGAATTTCTAGGGATTTTCTAAGACTGTGGACTGATCCGCAAATAAACTAAGTTACGGTTCCTTGCAAATAGGCCCCTGGATTTACATCCATGCCCTCGGCGGCGGCGGGAGGGCTCGCCGGCGGCGATGTGGGGCCCGGCCACGACAACATGCGGCACAGGAAGGCAATTGGGCTCACCACGGTCCTATTGGCGGTGGTGGCGAGGGCGGAACGTGCTCCGGCGACGGCGCACGGCGGCGGCGGCGGCGGCGCTCGGGGGCGGCTCGGTGTGCTTGCGGTGTGGAGGCCAAATTGACGCGAACGAGTGCGCTTGCGAGCTTGCCCGAGTGCTAAGGGACCTAGTGACGCGCTTGGACGGCGGCGAGCACGAGCGGGGAGAGCTAGCACCGGCGGCGGGATGGCGGCGGCAATGGCGCGGGCGGCTCGGTGCGCGCGCGCGAGGAGAGGCGGGGGGCTTTATACCCGGCTCGGGCGGCCCGTGGGTGACGCACCGGTGACGGCGGAAGATGCGGCGGGTGCTACGGCGCGTCGAGGCGCGCGCGTACGCGCGCGGCGACGCCGCCGACGGACCGCCGGGTCCGTGCGCGCGCGCGCGCGCGGTGGCGCGGACGCCAAGGCGCCTCGGGACGGAGCGCATCCGGGCGCGGGGCATCGGGACGCGGCGTGACGCGGACGTCGAGGTCTCGGGCGGCGCGGGCACGGGCGCCGGGGCAAGGCCGGCGGCGGGCGGCGACGGCGGCGCATGGGGGCGCGCACGACGCGCGCGCGCGCGCTCGGCTCGGTCGTGCCGCCTGGTGCATGCTTTGACTCGATTTTTCTCAAAATTTTTCAACGTAATCGGACCAAGTGATGAATACCAAAGTTGTATATCTAGGTACCGCCTACAACTTTTACAAAGACTCGTATAGGGTTTTGTTGCCTAGATTTGAATCGTGGAAGTGCCAACTTTGAATGTCAGCATGTGCTTGCCAACAGTGATCTCTGGCTTGCAAGGGCTTTTTCACAATTTTCCCCTCCAAATCAGCAATGCCACTCTACATGAAAGTTGTGTCCCTCAACAAGATCTACAACTTTCCCAAAGGTAGAATTTTAAGTGTTTAGGTGAATTTTGGAGAACGCGGCAAAAGTTCCGGCAGACACCTGTGAACACTGGGTGGCAAGGGGGTTTGACCCACCCTTTGACCAAGGGTTGACCCCACAAGTGTTTTACTATTCACTAGGGTCACTTAGGGGTATGTTAGGGAGTTTTCATGGGTGAGGGCCCAGGTTGACCTAGGGTTGACCATTTGACCGGCTAATCGTGTCGTTAGCGTTAATGACGGTAATTAAAAACCTGGGGCGTCACATTGGCGAAGGCCTGCGAGTTGGCACCGACGGCGATGTAGAGGCAGACGAGCCAGAGCGCCGGCGCGGGGCGGACGCGCCCGGCGACGGAGAGGTAGAGCATGAGGTAGCCGCCGAGGTTCATGGCGGCGCCGACGGCGAGGACGAGCCAGGGCGGGGTGACCTCGGCGACGAGGCCGGCGTGGATGCCGACGTTGGCGCCGACGTCCTTGAAGAAGTCGACGGTGTTGAGCTGCTCCTGGGTGTAGCCGAGCGTGGACTTGATGTCCTTGGAGTAGATGGCGAAGATGTAGGTGGCGCCGGCGGCGGACATGATGAGGAAGGAGCCGTACGCCATGAACCACCGCCCGCGCAACACCTGCAGCGCGAACGCCGCTGCCGCCGCCGCCATGGGTGGGGAGAGGAGTGGAGTGGCTCTGCTTCTTGGATTCCCTTGGCGGCTTATGTGTGATACTGATGATGACGAAGGCTGGCGGTAGGTTTATTTGACCGCGACGTCTGACAGGTGGGACCGGCGACACGTATACGCCACGTAATGTAAAACCGGGGTGGATTCGGGTCTGGGAGGTCGCACGCCTGGTTTTGCGAGTCCGAGGAGGCTAAATATCCGGTTTTCGACTCCAGGGAGGAAACCTCGACTGAGCCTACACTCCAGGGAGGTAGAACGGACTTTTTCCTTAACAAACTGGTAGTATCGAATTCGCGATTTTGGGCCCACAAGGCCCATAAAGAAGGTCGGTTTCTTTCCCCAACGGGCGGCCCAACCTTAGATTAACGAAACCGCCCGCCCCCACCTCCCTTTTCCCCTTTCTCCTTCCGCAGTTGCTCGGAAGCGAAGCTCGCGGCGTAGGAGCTCATCCCTTCCCGTCGACCGCCCTCGTCATCCGCATCCTCCGACTCCGGTGGCCCGGCGTGGAGTGGAGATCCACTAGATTGATTCCCCCTTTCGTTGGTAAGGAAACCCTAGCCCGCTTCTACGGATCCCTCCGAGATTGCGTTTCTGCTCTTCGAAATCTATCCTTTGCTGAGACCGATGCAATACGTCCATCCATCGCATCGATCCTTTAACTCACCCATCCAGTTCGTTTCCGATTCGTTTATTTTTTCAGAAATTTTGAGGATCAACCAGACGCCCCTCTTGCCCCCATGCCTAGCCCGCCCCTAGGGTTTAGGAACGCCTACTTGGTTTTGTGAATTAGGGTCGACTGGCCGAGCTAGCGTGATTAGCATGGTGGTGTCTTGGCGGTCCATTCCCTTAGCACAGTTTATTGTGGATGTTTCTTGTGCTATGTAGCATTCAGTACTGTTTCCTAATGGTGAATGTGAAGGCCCTTGATGTTAATACTTGTGGTGGTATTTGATAGCATACTGTTGTTACCGCAAGTCTGCAATGGTGTTTGGCTTTGATTGACGCAGTTCTACATTCCAATTACACTGTGAATACATGCTTTGCTGCTTTTATATATCACTCAATTGCATTGATTGTATTGTTACCTGATTAATTATTATGTTTGAGCCCTATTCTTACTGCAATGTTTTCTCAGATTTGTGTTCCCCAGATATTCTATAAGGCAGCATGCCGAAGATAAAGACAAGCCGTGTTTCATACCCGGAAGGGTGGGAGCTTATCGAACCAACAATCCGTGAGTTGGATGCCAAAATGAGAGAAGGTATGCACAGTTTTTTTTTTCATTTGAGGCACTCACTACTGATGTCAATTGGTATATTCAGAGCATAGATTTTACTAATAATTTTACTAATATGGTGTGCTCATGCAGCTGAAAATGACCCACATGATGGGAAGAGAAAGTGTGAAGCTCTCTGGCCAATTTTCCGTATTTCTCATCAAAGGAGCCGCTACATATATGATCTTTACTACAGAAGGAAGGAGATATCACAGAAGCTTTATGAGTTCTGCCTTGACCAGGGTTATGCAGACCGTAATCTGATTGCAAAGTGGAAAAAGGTAGGTATCCTTGATTCCATATTTGCTCTATGTTATGTTATTACTGCCAAGTTGGTTGTTTCTCAACAGTATACTATCTACATTTTGGGGGTTAGGTTGGGAGGGTGGGATGTTTATCTCATGTTCTGCTGCAGTCAGTTGGTACTTTGTTTAGTGGTAACGTTGCATATATGTTTGTTTGCAAATCACATTATAAATATCAAACTATTACATGTTTCAAAATTTGGGATGTGTATATCTTACATGGTAGATAGACTGCAGTAGTTTACTGGTGCATGGCTTGGCTTTTCTGTACACCGGAATGAACAACTACACCTTAGCCCATTGATTTTCATTTAGGTTCGACATTGGATTTTTTTTTTAATTTTGAGAATTTGGATCTTATAACTATTACTGTCCTGCAGCCTGCAGTCCAGTCCATTGTTTTTTGTTTATGTTGGAAATTTGAGATCTCAATGTAACCAGGTCTAAACTAAAGATGTCTAGAAATGTCCAGCTGAAGATAAATACATCCCAGTCACATACTTGATGCTTTTACAAATGACAACATCCTGCCAAACTTTTGAAAGTTTGGTTGTTAATAGCTTTCAAATTTTAGTTTGGAAAACAGAGAATTATACTGACAAGAACTTCTGTGATCTCATACATTTATTAGATATTAAAACTGTATTTGCATAGAAATTTAGTGTCAAATTTGTACCTGGAGGTAGTATTTATGAAAACCTCAAAGGTTGTATGTTGCATCTGAACCTTGTTTGACGTGATTCAGCCGTTCTAGTGTGTTCAAGATTAAGTTTCAGTAAATTTGGAATAGAAAATAAAGTGATTTTGCAAAAAAGTATATATGGTTGAACCAAGTATTGCTATTATGAATTTTGGAAAGCTAAAAGAATTTACAAGATCCATTTTGTCACTTGAAGATTCTAAGTATTCATTTTCTTTTTAGATTGGGAATATTCCCTGAGAGCTTATTTGTTCTATTTCAACGTTCTTCCTTCTTTCCCTATGTAGTCTGTATACTTTTTGTTCCTCTGACGTACGATGTAGTGTCTGTTGTACAACTTATTCTGATATCTGTTTAATCTCACATACTGATTGCTTACTGGTATATTTTGCCTTTGCCCTTTGCAGCCAGGTTATGAGCGCCTTTGCTGCCTCCGGTGCATACAGACACGGGACCACAACTTTGCAACGACTTGTGTCTGCCGGGTCCCCAAGCACCTCAGGGAGGAGCAAGTGATAGAATGTGTCCACTGCGGCTGCAAGGGCTGTGCCAGCGGTGACTAATCTTGTCATCATGCTGTTGTGCTCATGACTCATCATCTCAACCTAACACTTTGAGATATTCCGTGAGCATGGGCGGATAAAGAGCAACTGTGGCTTGTAGAGGTGATTCGCATGAACGTGTTGCTGTAATTTGTAAGCCTAGGATGACCCGACTTTCGGATGTTTCTATCCAACTGTTATGCTGTTGACTTGTTCACTCTGTGCTATGACGTTTCCATATCATGCAAGCCCATGTTGCTACCAATTTGCTAGCGTTTTTACATTTATCTTATCTGCATTTGTCCATTTTTCTTTTCGGCATACCTGAATTTGTCAATTTGGGTAAAGTCAACACCGTTGGCAATTGTGAGAAGTCGATGTTTCTCCAACCGGGATCGCGTGCCAGTTTAGACACTCACTTTCTATATTCGCCGAGTTGACCGTCAATTGAAGGAGAGCGCCAATCGACGTATTTTGGAAGTCGCGATGTTCGTACAGGCGCGGTAATCTCAAGAACTAGAAGCAAGCGAGGCACTGACAGTCAGTCAAGCAAAAGATTACCATAAGCGAAGGCGCGGCCGGGCAACCTCATGTGCCGTCCGTGAGGAGGAGGAGCGCACGTGGTGCCCCGTGCCCCCACCGCGCGGCGTACCCTCTTGGCGAGCGGCAGCAAGATGGGTCGGATGTCATGAACGATGGCCAGGCGGACATGGACGGCGAGGTGGGTGGAGAGGGATGGTGAAGGCGGCCAGTACGTGATCAGGTACGAGAAGCACGGGGAGATGGAGAGGGTGCTGGAGAAGCAGGCCGAGCTGCTATTTCTGGTAGGACTAAATAGGTTCTTTTTAAAAAAAAATATAATGAATTTGGCAACCTCGAGTTGAGAAAGAAATTAGTTTATACCACCAATAAAATTTGAATTGAAAAAATTTTGAACAAAGAAATTCGTTTTTGAAATTTGAAATGAAAATTTTCATTTTTGAAATTTGAAAAAATGCCATACCACCAAAGAGAAATGAAAAAAAGAATATATCGTTTATGTCACCAAGAAAATTTTGAATTGAAAAGTTTTGAAAAAAATCAATTTTGAAAGAGTAAAATGCATTGTATGTCCATTAACTTTTAAGAATGTGTCATCTAGGTCTATCAACTCTGAAATTGCATCTTTGGGTCCATCAACTTGTTAAGTGGTCCACCGTAGGTCCATACCCCTTCATTTAAGTCTGAAATTTATACATAACCCACTGCACATCTTTTTTCTTACAAATGAGTCCTCGAGCAGGGCGTGCGCCAGCGGAAGTCCAGCCCATTTCCCTGCTTGCAGAGCAGATCTGGGAGGCTGCGTGGCGGGCAGAGGTGGGACAACGGCCTCGAGCACAGGAGCAGAACGACGGAGGCAGGGGAGCACCTGCGCCGTGTGAGCTCTGCCTTGAGCTCAGCTGGAGGCCGGTGCGGCGGCGGCAGGCCTTGCGGCACGCGAAGACACGTCGAGCGGCACACAGCCCCAGCTGCAGGCTCTCATGGTCACTGTCGTCCTGGGGCGCCTCGCGCCACTGATTCTCCGTCGTTAGCGCTACCCCGCCGTCGATTTCACCCCTGTCGCTGCCTTCACTCTGCTTCCATCGACCCGTCGGCCTCCGTTCCAATTCCTTAAGCTTCTTGGCTCCTCTTTCCAATTCCTCTCTTCCATAGCTCCATCAGCACCTACTCAACATTCTCCGCCCCTCAATTTCACAGCTCTACACCGGCAAACTTGTCCTCATCGTGTTTTCCGTCTGTCGGTCGCCATTGCCGGCAGCTCGGCCCTGTGCGCACAGCGTGGCGAAGATGGAGTGGGACTATGAGTAGCGAGTCATGGGCGCTCCACAATGAGCAAGCCGCTTTCGTCCAGCGTTGCCCGACCTAGCTTAGTTCGTCGTCGGCGCATCGCGGGCGGGTCCATGGGCTATGGAGTTGCCGTCTCCTGGGGCCTGCGCTGGACCGCGACCAACGAGGAGGTGCTCGATCTCGTCGTCATCGTCTCCTCCTGGAGCCTATGCTGGATCGCCGTTGTCGCCTGCTCGGGTCTCGGTCCCGTCCAGGCATGGCCCCCGCCGCCGTCCGCTCGGTTGGCTCGTCTGCCCGAGGACTCACTTGTAAGACAAAAAAAATTATAGGGGGTTATGCATAAATTTCAGACTCAAATGAAGGGGGTATGGACCTACGGTGAACCATTTAACAAGTTGATGGACCCAAACATGCAATTTCAAAGTTGATAGACCTAGTTGTCACATTCTTACAAGTTAATGGACCTACGGTGCATTTTACTCTTTTTGAAATTTGTAAAAAAAGGGGGTCATACCACGAGAGGGAAATGAAAATTTGAAATGGATAAATCATATATTTCGTATATGCCACCGAGAAAATTTCTAATAATACCCGCATACCACCTTATACCATAGGTCCAGGTTGTCGTGGTATACAATTTGTTGGGGGTCCGGAAATCGGATGGGATCCACGAACACAAGACTCCAGAATGAACACACGAAAGCAAGAATGAAAGGGGGGACAAGGAATCCCCGAAAGTCTGTACTCACCTCAAAAATTGTGAATCCCTTTACACGTGTCCTCGAGCCCCTTTTTATAGGGAGACGAAGTGACTTTTACATTCATAGATTACCCTCGAATCTAGGGAATATTTCCAGTGTGAACATGTACATGAATGACTTTTACATCCCGTGATTTGTGGGGCTAATTTCATACATTTACAAGTTTGCCACTAGTTCACACTTCGAACCCGGACTTTTGAGGCAGCGCCTTTGACTCGGTCTTCCTTTAACCGCCGAATCTTCATTCGCGAAAGTTGCCAGTTTCTGAAGTCTCCAAATTAATCTCCCGAATCCTCGGTCAAAGAGAGGTTCCCCTAGTTCTCTGAAGTTTCCGATTTCACAGTATCTCAAATTCGCCATATTCATGCCATCCTGATACAGGGAACAGATCTGCGATACGACGCTTATTCTGCAATTGCTTCGCATGACGTAAGGGAGTCAACAAATCATATAAAAATAATGAAACGCTTCATGAATGTCTTTCTTGCCACGATACAGAGCCACGAGCCTGCCACCTATTCACGAATATTTTCACGAATTCGCCAATTCCGACGTTTCGAGGGTGGAAGGTTTTTATCCAATTCCCCACATAATTAATCTCAACCGTCGGATCCTTTCATACTAACTCTTTTCTAATAGTGGTATAAGGTGGTATGGTCCACCGTAATAGAACCCCTAGGGCAGTACGAGGAAGAGGAGAAAGCTCAAAGGGAGTGGGAGAAACAGTACAACGAGAACAAAAATGCAAACAAGGTAAGACACTGAAATCTTAATATTTTTTTGTACTACTGAAATATTATATCTTGTTTGGTTGTTGCTAGAGTACGCTATGCACTGTGACATCGTATATGTGCATCGTTGTGAAATGTACAGATCGTGATGCCATTGATTCTTCCATTTCTGATATGTACAAAAATACTGCAGAGTGCAGTATCATAAGTGAAACCTTTGCTGCTATTATTCAGGTTCGGGATTGGGTGTTTGATATCTTGATCTGGTGAAGTTCACAGTTTTGTCCATTTAACTCATGTAATTGTGTTTTTACAAATTTTAGGTTGATATGTAGGTCAAGAACAAGGCATATCAGACAGGTGCAGAGGCAAAATCAAGTAAAACCGACCTTCTCATCACCATCAGCCCCTCAGCTGAATAATATGATGCTTTTTAGTTTGGAGAAAATTTTGAGCTATAAAATATTATAAGAACTAAATATAGACTAATTACAAAACTAAAGATATGGATGGACGGAAAAATTGTGTTACGAATCCATTAAGCATAGTTAAGTCGTCATTAGAGATTGTTTATTGTAGCACGACATTATCTAATCATGTCATAATTATACTAATTAAATTCATCTCGAGTTTTGAGAGAGGGGTTATGCAATGAGTTTTTCATTATTTCACTTTTAATACTTCTTATTATTCTTAATTAGTGTCTCTAGTTTTTGATATGACGGGTGGATGGAAAAATTACTGAGCTAAACACATTGTTGTGTTTAGATGCATCCAAAATGTTTTCATAAAGATGTGTGTTGGCACTCGGTTCAATGCACTTTTTTTTACTAGGAATGTGTTGACTCTCAATTACAAAAAACTTTATAAAGTCAAATTTTATGAAGTGTTGTTTAATAAATTTTACAAATAAGACGATTCCCGTTCCATCATCTCATCTCGCCTTCCATCTAGGGTCGCGCCGCTGCCTCCTCGACTCGCTCGGCCCCGCCATGACCCCCATTTCCTAGTGCCACCTCCTCCACCAGCCCGTCCTGTCGAATCTAGAATAGACCCACCACAAGCCTCACCGCGCCACCAGGTCCACGCCGAAGCAGATCTGCCTTAAGGACGACAAGCCCACGACTTCACCTTGCCATTATATCTTGCCATCGCCAGAGATCCGTACGCCGGTAGCAGTAGTGATATGCCTTTCCCTTTCGGTTCTCCACTGTTGATTATGGTTAGGATCTGAGGTAGCATTAGTGGTATGCATTGATCTCGGGTAGTAGTAGCTGGTACTTCCTCTCGTGGATGTTGGCTGCAAATAGTAGTAGATGTTCGAATTTTTGAGATGTGCCAGTTATGCTTATTTTATCTAGTTAATTTGTGTGATGTCCAGTTTATGACATTAGAATATGTCATTCATTTGTGATGACCAGTGCTTAGTAGTAACAATTCTTTTCAGATTTAGTGAAAATGAAATAACTAAATTATGTGTGTATGGCTAAGTAGGAAGAGTGTTTGTTTAGGTCGTGAGAATCAGGTGACTGTTGTTTATTGGGACAAAACAGAGTTGAAGGCCACTTTGCTTAGGAAGCATGACTCGTTCTACATGCTGGCAACAAATTTCCAAAAGAACCGCCATGTTGTTGACTTACTGGTGGTTTCTCTACATTGTGTGTATGTCTAAGTAGGAAGAGTGTTTGTTGGTCGTGAGAATAGGTGATTGTTATTTATTGGGACAAAACATGTTTGAAGGCCACTTTGCTTAGGAAGCATGACTCGTTCTACCTGCTGACAACAAATTTCCAGAAGAACTGACATGTTGTTGACTTACTTATTGGTGGTTGGATCAACATTTTAAAATTGGGTGTACATTGAAGTGTGAGCCTCATTAGTGTTTGTTTTATCATAATGATTTTCATCACTATCATACTAAGAGCATCATTTTGAGTGAATAATATTTTTAGTTATTTCTTTTTTATTGATGAAATTATATTTTCTTATAATAGAACACAAGAATATAATTAAACATATTTTCTTGTTTCACCAATTAAAAATACCAAATTAAATCAAAAAATATTATTGACTTTGAAGTTAATTAATAAATAATAAAAATGCTAGTCGTCAAATCATGATTTGATGAAGTGGGGTCTGAGTATGTGATCCATTACTGTTAATATAAGGATCTGAACTTAACTAAATACTCATTTTTATTGCAACAGTAAAATTATCACAACAAAACACTCTTACACTTAGGTGGCTAGCCTAACACACATCCTCACTCTTTCTTCTACCTACTACTATCTTGCCCTCTTCTACCATACCCTCTCATTCTCCATGCTAATGGATAGATAGCATGGCAAGAAAAGGGCTCTTTTTATTTATAACACTAGAAAGCCTTAATATTTATGGTTTCATATTTTTCTGTGGTTCTACACTCTTCTAAAAGAAAAACTTAGAAATATTTTTAGAATTAGAATCCTAACCCTCTAATTAGTAGCTTACAAATACAAATGTGTAACACATGACCACATAAAATGTTTCAACCATGAGCCATTTAGAATTTTGCGATAAATCGCCAAGACAACAAGGATTTGAAAAAATGCAAACAAATCAAAAGACACTCAGCCTTAGCCATGTAGTACCTGCAAACTGCAGTCCTGCGCTAGTGCGTTGCTGTCTTCTAGGATCATCGGCGTTGCATTTGCGACATCAGGCGGGACACATGGCTATTCGTGATGAACAACTTCAAGGCAAGCTCCTAAAATATAGGGGCTTGGTAGGGCCGTCCCACTTACACTACTCTGCCACATGTCACCAAGAAAAAAAAAGTTGATGAAACAACATGGTAGAGTATGAATATACTTCGTTAATCTATACTTTTCTACACATGTCAGCTCTTAAGACCGTCACTTTCTATATTCGCCGAGTTAAGACCGTCGATTGAAGGAGAGCGCCAATCGACGTCTTTTGGAAGTCGCGATGTTTACCCAAGTACAGGCGCAGTCAGGCAAAAGATTCCCTTAGCGACCTCATGTGCCGTCCGGCTCGCAGATCATTCCCCTGCCATGGCGTTGCCAGCAACCGTTGGCTCCGGCTGGCCTCGCGTCGCGTTGCGCGAGCACGACGACCTGTGCCACGCTTGCCCCCCGCGCCGTCCAGCCCTGGGTGAGGGCCTGGAGATCCTGATTCATCCCGTGCGTAAACAACAACCGCTTGGGACCTGGGGTACAGCTATGCTTGTTGTTTTTATCCATTGTCCATATTCAAATCCACACCCATCTCAAATGGGGAGGGTATGGGTAGAAAATAATTATCCATTGAAGAAATGAGGAGGGTAGGGTGTGGGGAGGGTGCAAATAATCAATTGGGTATGTATAGAATCTAGTACAAAAATTAGCTTATCCATTGGGTATGGGTGAGAATGGGGAGGGTAAGGAGTGAATAATAATTATTTGGATTATACCCTCGCCAGTGGCAGAGTTAGGTACAGCCCGTAAGACGCCAACGCGCCACACTGCCGCCCGGACCCGCGTAGGGTTAGGTGAGGCATCGCGCTTGGAGACCGACGGCGCCCCAGCGCGACGTACTCGTTGCCGGGGGCGCGTCCCAGTCGGCTTGGCTGTGTTGTGCGCCTGTACCCAGCCCATGGTCCTCGATTCCTCGTGCGTGCGGCCGGCGTGCATGTGTCGAGCCCAGCCAGCCAGTGTAACTACCCCGCGTCGGTGGCCCGTTGGCGCTGCGCGCTCCTCCCGGGAAGGGAAACCGAGCGCGCGCGGTTCCCTTTTTTAATGCGTAGGCACACGGGACGCGGCCGTGCGCCGCTCAAAGCTGGTCACGGCGCCCGCGCCGGCATCTGAACGGGGCAGTGCAGTGGCGGTGCTAACCCCTGAGAGCCCCGCGTCCCCCCCCCCCCCCCCCCGGAGAGTTCAGTGGCTTCACCGGTGCGGCTCAGTGCCGCTCGCCACCGGGCACGGGCGGATGGCGGACTCCACGGCCATGACCGTCGACTTCCTCCGCGCGCGGCTGCTCTCCGAGCGCTCCGTGTCGCGCGCCGCCAAGGAGCGCGCGGACGAGCTCGCCAAGAGGGTACGCGTGGTGCCCCGTGCCTCCACACCTTGCCGTGTCGCCACGCCGTCGCGCGCGCGCGCGCACTGCCTTTGACGCTGATGGCATTGGCAACTTGGCATCGTGCGGTTTCAGGTCGCGGAGCTGGAGGAGCAGGTCCGGGCGGTGACGGCGCAGAGGCGGCAGGCGGAGCGGGCGGCCGCCGAGGTCCTCGCCATCCTGGAGTCCCAGGGCTTCGGCGGCCACCTCTCGGACGGCGTGGCCGACGAAGACTCGGACTCCGACCGGGACGGCGAGCGCCAGGATGGTGACGACGCCAAGGGCCGCGGCGACACGGCCCGCGCCACGGGTGAGGAGGAGCCGGCGGTGGCGAAGGGCGAGGCGGAGGACGCGCTGTCCGGGACGGCCCAGCCCGGCGGGCTGTCGTGGAGAGGCCGCAGCGTGAGCCCGCGCAAGGCCAGGCAGCTCAAGCACAAGCACGGGCGGCGCTACTTCTACCTGTTGTCCTCTGGCGATTCCTCGCCCAAGTACCGCATGGGGCAGTCGTGCCGCAAGAACAAGACGCGGGTTGAGTTGATGAGGTGCTGCCGCCTTGCACTGGAGCTTCTCCATCTTCGTTCTTCTACCGTACATTTTTTACCTGACAACTTGAGCTCTTCTGATCAGCAACGGCAGCAGGTCGGCGGCACCGGAAGATGGCGGTGGTGGCGCGGGGAGTCACAAGCGGCGGCAAGATGGGTCGGATGTCACGGACGATGGCCAGGCGGACATGGACGGCGAGGTGGGCGGAGATGAGCAGAGTTCAGGGGACGGTGGAGGCGGCCAGTACGTGATCAGGTACGAGAAGGATGGGGAGATGGAGAGGGTGCTGGAGAAGCAGGCCGAGCTGATAGGGCAGTACGAGGAAGAGGAGAGAGCTCAAAGGGAGTGGGAGAAACAGTACAACGAGAACAAGAATGCGAATAAGGTAAGAAATTGGTATGTTAATTTTTGTACTACCTTTTTTTTTAAAAAAAATTGTACTACTGAATTATGGTATCTTGCTGTTCTTGGTTGTACACTGTGTACTGTATATCTGCATCGCTGCTAAACGTACAAATTCCTGCATTTCTCATCTGTACAAGCTTGGTGCTTAGTTATCTCATAAATACTGCAGAGTGTAGTATCATTAGTGCAACCTTTGCTGCTATTGCTCAGGTTCAGGATTGGGTCTATAATATTTTGATCAGGCGAAGTTTACGGTTTTGTCTATTTTACCCATGTGTTTTACAAATTTCAGGTTGTTATGGAGGTTAAGAATAAGGCATATGAGACAGATGCAGAATCAAATAAAAACGACCTCCCCGTCACCATCAGCCCCTCAGCTGAATCTGAATGTCTGCCGAACGGTTCCCTTTCAGAATCTCCCCAAAACGCATCGCAAGAGAACGGTGCCCCTCAGTGGCGTAAAGCGAGCAACGAGCCTGACAACAGTCGTGCGCATCCACCTTCCATTTCAGCACAAGGGAGCTCCACCATCAGCACAGTCACCAGGCAAGATCAAGACCGCGGAGATCTAATCTCAGACGGCGATTCAGGCTGCAATGCGAACGCTAAGCACTTCGCCACCAAAGCACCATCAGACGGGAGCCCCTCGAGTGACACCCTCAACAGCAGCAAGGTATCTGACTGGAGCTCGTCACAGTTCCACGACAACACGGACAGCCAAGCTGCTGACGCACAGCCGTATCGGCCGGTGTCAACAAACATCGAGGATATAGAGAGTGTCCTGCAGGCGCTTCAAAGTGCCAGGATATCACTGAGTGCCAAGCTGAGCAAGCCAGTTCCTCCCAACCAGGTGACCTTGGCGCTCCCCGCACCAGGCGACGAGCACAGAGAATACGACGACCTGATGGCCGACGACGGCAGCTGCAATTCGTTCAGGGAAGAGCTCGGTAGCTCAAGTCCAGCCCGTCAGGAGATACTGGCTCTCCCCGCACCAGAGGATTACCATGGAAGGATGGGTTTGCCTGTCCATGACAGCGGCATTTCTGTCGCGGAAAGAATGAGCAGCTCGAGCCCTCGGAGAGAGGAGATTCTGGCGCTCCCCGCGCCAGGAGACGATTACCACTACGCGATCGAGGATTACAGAAACATCCCTGTCGGCGCCCCAGGTTTGTTCCGGCTGCCAACAGATTCGTTTCCAGTGGACGAGAAAATGTTCTCAGCAAGCATCAGTTTGGGAACGCCTGCTGCTGTTCATGGCGCTGCGAGATCAGCTCCGTCGGTTGCCGGAGACGGGTCAGGGATTCCAGCAAAGCAGCGCTATGATCTTCAGGCTCCTGCGCTTCTCCCGGTGCCCACTCCTGGTAGGTGCAACGTGGCAGCCCCAGATTTTACAGTTGGGAGTGCTCCTTTCCTTCCTGGGTTTCCAGGACTCGAGCTAGATCTCAGGAGAACGAGACCTCTTGGGAACGCAGATTTGTTCATGCAGCGTGGTATCGATTACACCATATCCAATAAGTGGATGTTGTAAGTTCAAGTGTTCAACGTGTCCTTTTTGTTGACACCTTCGTCTGTTAGCAATAGCATTTGTGTGGCTGTGTTTCAGTGTTTGGTTAAGAGGTATAGAAGCGCGTTCTGCAGTAATGTAGTGTAGTATGGGCGTATAGCATACCACAACGCTTCTGTTCTGCTTAGGAGCAGAGAAGCACTGGGGATTGTAGCAGTGGATATCCGGATATCCCTGCAAAGGTTGTGGAAAGGTACTTGAGATCAGCGATGATAAAATTTGCCCACCACCTGGCTAGTGCGTCCGTCACCTCTCGCCGACCTGTGGTCTCCGGTTTTGCTGCACTGCAGTGTCGCACTGTCGCCGCAGGCAGAAAGTGTCGTCCATGATGGGTTACGTTGCTTGCCTCCTCGAGCAGCCTCACCGACCTTTTTTGTCCTGCCCACACGCCACACATCATGATGCTCGGAACGGCATGTGTGCCGCCACCGACGCTAGCCGCCATCATCGCGGCCACCGTCCCGCCTCAAAGTCATCAACACACCTGTCACGCACGGTCAGAAGCATGCGTGGCGCGTGCGGGCGCCGCTCGCCAGCTTCCGGGCATTCGCGAGAAGACGGTGCCGATGGCGTGCCCGGGGAAGCAGCCAGACCACCGGTTTGACATTTTGACCTCTCAGATTCTTCGGGTGCTTGCATTCCAAGCTATGGTCGCCATCATTGCCATGCCCATACGACGATATGTGACTCAATCAATAATACTCCCAAGTTTCCCAATAGTTGACACGTATAACGTGCCCGTGATAGACAGTAACAAATATGTCAGGCTAGCAAGAAAATAGAGCTTCAATGCTTCATGGATGAACACGGCCTTAGAAGCCTGACAAAACTGCATTGCATTTACAAGCCTCATGAGTGAAGGTGATACTTGATACAGAACTCGGCCTTAGAAGATACAGAACTCGGCCTTAGAAGTTAGGCTGTCTCCGGCAGATGCTGCATAAGCAGCTGCATCTGCAAAATGCAGATCGGAAGTGCACTGTAGCGGCTCCAGCAGGAGCCGCAACAGGTGCTGCAAAATGCAGCAAGCTGGGGTCGGTGCTGCATTCTCGGGGGGTCTGGGGGCTTCCCCCATCCCAACCACCTGCGGCCCCAGCCTCCTTCCTCCATCCCGCCGTCCCCTTCCTTCTTCCAGGTCGAGGTCGGGCCCCTGCGGCAGAGCGCCCATCCAGGACCGCCGGCGGGCGGAGGGAGAGGCCGGCGCCAGATACGGAAGATGCGCCCCCTTGCCTCGCCACGGACGGCGCCTCCGCCTTGCTCCCGCCGCCGTCGGGGCTCGCCCGCGCCGCGCCGGAGAGGCCGGCGTCCCGCCGCGGACCGCGGGCTCGCGCGGAGATCCCGCGAGGTCCGGTGGATCGAGGTCGCGGCGGCTCCATCTCCGGCCCCATCCCTCCGGCTCCATCTCCATCCCCGCTCTCGATCTCCCACAGCTCGATCCGCGGTGAGGTACATGGCCGCCCTTTCGCGCTCTTCCCTCTTCTCCTCCCCTTCCGCGCTCTTCCCGTGCTGCCGGAGTCGCGCCGTTGAGCTCGAGGTCGAGCCTCCGCCCCTCCTCGAGCTCCATCTGCCCGCGGGAGCCAACAGCTGCTGTCGTATGCGCGAGGGGGATGGGCGTGTTGCTGGAAGCGCACCTCGCCCATGTTCTCTCTCTTTTCCTCAAGGAGGCCATAGATGCAGATGCGCATCGGCGCACTGCTGGAGTCGGTCTTAGAAGTACACCTGGGATGCAGATTCAGCACAATCTGAATTTCAGGTAGGGTGCACGAAGGCCAAAGTTGGCGATTATGTGGTCGGTGATCTACAAACCAACTAGACAGAACAGATTTCTGATTCCTGTGAACCTAATTTACCACAAAACCAGATTGAGTTCTGGAGTTGTTCAGAATTCTCTTTCCCCGCCTATACAAATTGATATCTCTAAGACCAGCTAAATAACAGGAGAAGAACAAAATCCGTCAGCGATGATATACAGCAGTCTCAAAGTATCTGAAAATCTAGATGCATCAGGACAAAATAACTAGCCTAAGGAGCAATATAGGATATATACACTAGCTTGGTCACGAAATAGTCAGTCATGATTGATGACTAACCACTCCCTTCACTTGAGATGCTGATGAATTTGGCCGATGCGACAAACTACCCAAAATTGTGCTATAGGCCGACGCACTTCACCCACCTGAATGCTCGTCCAATCTTGAAAGGAAGTTCATAGTCTTTCATGAATGCAGATTCTCTCTTCGCAGCCTCTGCTTCTGACCATACATACAAACCCCGCTCTTGGCGTCCTCCAGGGACTGTGTTGTCAAGTATGACAGCAACCAGAAATGCAATGACCATATTGAGTGACAGCAACGTGTTAAGGACATAGTTCACCTGAAATGCAAGCAGATAAGTTAAATTGCAGTCAAATACTTGGGTACATCCAACATGCCGCCAAATATGTACTGGAGTACATCCAACATCAGATATTTTACACTTTTACCCACTAGAACTATTCAAACTTGACTAATATTTAGTTGAAGCATATAGTTTGAACAACCAGATTCTGAAGCATATAGTCCTTTCAATTAGTACCTTTGTATGCTATATTTTTTCTTTATGGTTTGCCATGCTACATGCCAATGGCGAGTTGAGCAGTGAAAGGCAAGGCAGCCACAGAGACTGGCTGGTGGCAAGGGAAATTGGCAGCAGGAAGGGGGATGAGGATAGGGAAAGACACTGGGTTGGTGGTCAAGGCAAGTAGCTAGCTGCCAGCAGGGTGGGAAGTGTGTGGGATTAACAGTTCCTAGGCTCCACTCAAGCCTTAGTTACAGTTTCTTCATCTGCATGGCTTTCAGGCCATGATGCCCATCTTTTTCTTTACTATAATGCACATATAAAAAGCACAATAGGATAATGAAGTTTCTAGTGAAAAAGATTGAAAGTTTGAGCACATACCCCACCAGATCCGGTTTGAACAGGTCCATGAGATGCAACAATGTATGGCTGAAAGTAAGTTGGCACTGATGAGTTTGTGTTAGGATGTACACCATATTGCTGGAAGTATGAAGGAACTGATAGGGACAAGAACAAAGATAGCCCAACTATAATACTGTTCCTGGAGCTTCCGGTTGCACTGTAGCGAAGATTGGACAAGCCAAGTGCACATAGCATTGCCCACATGAAGCAAAGGAGAGCAGCAACCATGACATCAGGAATAGAAGCAATGAAGGCTCCAACTTTTCCTACAAAGGAATCGTAGTAACAGTGATAAGCAAGAAGAATGTCTTTTACTTTGGTAATCTTTGCTAACAGCATGAGAAATTTTCACCAAAGAAATTGTAAAATAAGTTTCTTACCAACGACAGAGAGCAATAGCAGTAAAATAGCACCAAATCCAACTGCTCTTCGACTACCCATTTTAGTCACAGCAATTGTGTGTACGTTCTCTGTTATCGTTGCCGACCCAACTCCTGTACCCCAAAGACCAGCCAAAATTGTAGAGACACCTTCAACACCGATACCCCTGCTAACGACTCCAGAAGTTGGTGGCCTTGTGGCCACAAACAAAGATGATGCATGGTAGGAACCAACCTTAATTTGAAAAGGCTCAAACATGTTAATATATAGAAGAACCTGAATTGTGAGCACATTGAATTGAAGTCAATGGCTGCTTCTGAATTTGAAATACTAATAAGAAGTTGCTTTTTATTAAGTCAACTAATTTCTAGGTAAGATAATGTCAAGTTGATCGCAGAGTATAACAATGTAGGTAATATAATGCGCAAATGGTTAGATATTATATTCTTATCCAAATAATGCATTGATAGTTTATTATGAAAGTTAAGAATACCAAAGGAATCAACTTACAGAATCGACAGAAGCAATGATTGACACAACACACATCACAAGGCCCATTTTCCAACTAAAAACTGGAGTGCCCCATTGCAATGGATATGGAAATCTGAACCAAGGTGAAGATCTTAAGGCATGTGAAGTGTCTACGCGGCAAGATTTCATCCTCAATACATGCTTCCGACAAAAGGCTGACACATTGTTTGAGGCTGGAATATTTGCATCACAACCTTTGTAGCTATAAACTCCAGTTGCTGTGAGAACGAAAGCAATGGCCCATGTGATTCCTAATCCAAGAGGAACCTAAGGAGACAGCATCAGCAGATCAGAAATTAGCTTCTCATACTAACCACCATGCGGCACAAATTTACAAATTCAATCAATATTACTACCTCCGTCCATAAATATACGACGTTTAGGACAACCTAGTTAGTTCAAAAATGAACTAATTTGTTCTCCTAAACGGCTAAACGTCATATTAAGAACAGAGAGAGTATATGACAAAATCTTACCGCGTAAATTAGAAACACTCTGTAGCCAAATAGTTTTATTTTGCGGAGGTACTGCCACAAGTGAAATAGTTAAATTATTAGAAAGGGACAGTGTTTCGTAATTCACATTATATCACACCATGTCTAAAAAGTGATTCCCTGCATACTCACAAGTGCAAAAATAACCACCATCAACAATTGCAAAATGCCCATCTCTATACATGTGCCTAATTTAGCGAAACCATAACTGAAAAATGAAAGTCCAACAGCTGCAACCGTTGGTGAGACGACAACTGGATTTATCACCCTGAAATCAACAGATAAAGATAAGAAAACACAAACAAGGTAGACATCACCTGAGCATTAATACTTCTCACAATAACACATGGTGAATTGGGCTACAAAAAGACGAGGGCCATTGAGTAAATATATTAGCCAGTTACAACAAAAGTGAAAGTATGTTTATGGCTGGAAATAAACAGTTTACACTACTACATAGTGGCCAGCTCATAATTACAATGACCCTTGCAGCTTTTAAGTCATCTACATTAAAGAATATGTCTTGTGCAAATTTTTATACTGTGACCATGTGAAAGATGATTCCAAGCCCATGCGAAAGGTGTTCTATACTTAGAATATCTGGCAAGCAAGAATGAAATTTCAGATAAATTTTCTTTTTCCTAAGAGTGCATGCCATCTAAACTAATTTTCAATTCATTCACTGCTAAGGCCAATCATTTGTTCGCATCAAATTGGATGGACAAGAAAATGCCACTGTGTTTTATTAACAAAAAGGGACGCACACCTCAGAAATAGTGACATGAGGCCTGTATATCCCAAGGCGACTTGGAATGCACCTCCAATTATTATAGCTCCTTGCAGGTGCTTCATTATGTGTTTAAAATTCTGCAATGAAAGCAAGTTGTTAAGCCCAGTCAGGACTCAGGACTGCTAGAGGACAAAGACCAAGTAAGATTTGCATGACTGCGACATTTGCCATGTTATAGGCACGGCAACACCATAACACAATTCAAAATATATGCATACATTGTCATTGAGGCCAAAGAACTCCGGGGAGTTCATGATCGCGAGTGCAGGAGCAAGGTATACAAAAGATGGGCCCTGCACAAGGGGCAGTCTCGTTCCAACAAACATGTGCAGCAATGTAGTCATCCCAGTAACGAGCAACACCGTGGACACCACTGCTGCCGTGTCATCCTAAGCAATACACATCCAAACAGGGGCTCTTAAGTAATATACCCACTAAATCAGTCATAAAGCAAGAAATACTACAAGATCAATGCCACACTCACTGCCGAGCCGCCCATTGCAGGAATCATTACGAGAGGGATGAGGATGATGGAGCCAATCATGGAGATGTAATGCTGAAATCCGTATATCACAAGAGGAACTGCAACACAGCTTAAAACCCGCTCAAATTAGCACAATACGTCGCACATGCATGTTTCGCTTCCTTTGATTGCGTACTTACACATTCCAGGAGTGTCACGAAGCTCGTACTTCACATGAGCCGGCCGCTCCGGCGTCTCCTCCTCCTCCTGTAGCTGCGGAAGCGACGGCGCGGCCGCCTGCCCATTCGGCCTTACCCCATCGGAGTCCCTCCTCCGCGTCCTCGCTTGAGGATGGGCCGGCGGGGGCTGCCGCCGCTCGCCATTTCCCGTGGCGGCAGGAGGGGGCGGGAGGGCGGTGGTGGGCCGGGCCTGCGGGCCGGACTCCAGATCGGCAGGGGCCTCGGCGGGGCGAGGGAGGGGGACCTGCCCGGAGTTGGGAGCGGAAGCCGAAGGCAGGGACTCGCCGGATACGCGGGGCTGGTAGCCCGTGCGCTTGGCCCAGGAGAGGGGCTGCGCCTGCGGCTGCGGGGGCGGCGCCGGGGGCCAGGGCCCGGGGCGGCCGCGGCGAGGCTGCGGCAGCGCGCCGGACGCGGACGACATCGCGGGGGGTGGCGGGGTACCGCCGCCGGCGAGCGGCGGCGCTTGGGGAATGGTATGAGCTGAGCGGGGAGTGGCGGTGGCGAGGGTTTTAGGGGGGGAGTGCGGTGCGGGGCGGGGGCGGTGGGGTGGCGGAGGGCGGAGGCAAGCAGTGAGCTGGACGCCTCGGACGCGTACAAATCCGTGCGTGCGGAGGCGGAGGCGGAGATTCTGCGGACGCGGGCGGGCGGGGCCCGCGGTGTCAGGGGACGTTGCGGGGGTGGGTTCGTGCGGCGTGCGTTTGAAATCTCGGGATAGGGGTCGGTGTGTGACGGGTGTGGTTTTCCGGGTCAGACGCGAGTCAAGTGACGAGTGGTGCGTGTGCGTACTCGGTCGCGCTGTTTGGCGGCTCTCGTTGTTGGCTTGGCACTAGCAGAGTCCACGAATGGACGCGAGATAAAAAAAACGTTCAATGTTTCGGAAAAAAAGAGAGATAAGCAGCCTGTTCGCTCGGCTTATCACCCACCAAACCAAGCCAAGATTTTCTCTCGTAACGAATCGACCACTCAAGAACTCACCGCAATTAAACAAGAAGATTTTCTCTCGAACAAACCAAAGACTACTATCACCACCACCCAACCGAACCGGCCAACCGAACAGGCCGAAGGTTCGGTGTTGGATTACGCATCACCTCCACCTTACGTGGTTATCAAAAGCACCCACTTCCTGATGAACTTCCACTCTACCAGTGTGCATGATGAGAGTTTTTATTTCTCTTTATACTCATCATGAGAGTTATAAATACATTCCTCAAAATCTTTGGCAATCATTGTTGATAGGGAATCATCAGTCACGGTGCAAAAACAAAACAGTACTCTATGAATTAGTTTCTGCACATGGATTGGATTGTAGTACAAACTACAAAGATAGAATTGTCGACAAGGAGGTAAGAGTATTTAGGCATCGCTCTACTCATTCCGTTCTGAAATATAAAAACATGCAAGAGTACAAAATTTATCCCCAAATATAAGACGTTTTAGGAGTTTTTGGCAAGCACTCATTCAACTCAAACTTGCCAAATGCTCACTTTGTAAACCGGAATACTTGCTTTTTATTATCGTTAGTGAAGGGTATACGAGGCATTTATTCACCTCTTTAATTTGTCCTAAGAATCCTAAGAGGCCTTATATTTCAGGACAGAAGGAGTGCACACTAATAGGATATTGATACCATATAAATGTTCTTGCGCGTCGATATCCATTCATTAAATATTATTTCTTTGGGATGATTATATAGCCGAGCAAGATTGACGCGTTGACTGTCAAGTAAGTGGGATGGAGGCACTTCCATGACAGAACATGGATTTATCACGTGGTACTGTTAATTTGAGTATGCTACACTGCAAGGATCCTTATAGTTGCTAGTTTTGCTACTTGATAGAAAGAAAAGGGGTTGTCGTTCTAGATTTTTCTTAAGCTAAAAACCAAGGTTCTTTTTAGCGAAATAAAAAAAACCAAAGGCCCTTCTTATCAATGGTTGTGGGTTAAATGGGTGTGTTTCATGAACGGAAGATGTGAACATAGAAATTCATTTTTATTACCAAGTGGGCCGGCTAGTGATGTTACACGCACTGAGAGTACCAAACTGCCAATTTTTACCCAGGTCGTGCTCAAAATTTTGTAGGTGCCACTTTTATGTGGTTCTTATGAAACTATAGTGGTGTTTCGCTATTTAATTTTCTCAGCATGTACGGCGTGTTGAACTATTGTAAGTTTGAAACGGTGCTATATTTTGAGGGAAAAGGCTAGCTAACCTTTTGGACTATGTAAACAATATTATTATAGCATTTTCACACCACAATCATTATATAACCATGTTCTAAATATTTTTGTTAAGAATGGGTCCCCTTTTCCAAATATGAGCGTATTTTTTTACATCTAGGTAGACTTTACATGAACTAAGAGAATTTGCTACTTATGAGCACTATTTTTTAATAAAATATATGGTTTTCGTCACAAACTAAACTAAACACGCACTAAGTGGTCTTGACATTGTCATCCACTAGACCGTTACTCTGTGGTCTGTGCGAAAGTGGAATGTAGCTAACTCGCATACATATTCTAGATATCATCATCTTGTGAGGTACTTGTTAGCCCCGTTTATATGTGTCGATCTTGAACTTTACAAGGTTTTTGGCCTCCTTTGAATAATGGAGTAAAAATATAGGATTCTTGTTCTTATGAATTTCATTCATGTGTCAGCCTTTAGTTCATAGGAATGAGTTACATGAAAACTAGAGGAATGAGTCAAGAGGCTCACAGTTGGAGTGGTAAAGGCCACTGGTTGGGGGGCTCCCGCCCAGGTTTCAAATCTTATGTGTGACATCATTCTTTTGAAATTTGCGTTGAAATTTGCGTTGTAGGGTACCCCTACAGGTTTCTTCCCAAAAAACATTATTTTTCCCTTCGACTTCATAAAAGAATCTACTCAAACCTCATATAAAATTTCAGGTGCACAAAGAATGAGAATAAGTAAGAGAAAACGATGCCCAATCAAAGCATGCACTTGTTATTTGTGCCTAATCAAACATGCCAAATTAAGAAATCAAAATTTCCACATAAGCTTCCTTTAGGATTCCTGTGTTCTTCCCGCACCGTACAAACACCTTACCTTACACAATTCCTATGATTTTGATTCCTTTGATTAACATATGCAATGTCTCGTTCCTACATGATTCATATTCCTATGCTTTTCATTCCCTAGTACCAAAGGATGAATTAGCATTGTTACTAATAGAGTGGTGCATTTTAATTGTGCTCTTATCAATGTGTTGTTAGCATTTTTTAAGAAAAAGAAGTCAAGGTGAAGGTATAAAACCCTTGTCCATGTACATTAGTACACTAGGTTAAAAGATTGGAGTGTTTGCTTCGCAAAACAAAAAAACACAAAGAAGTTTGGAGTGTTTACTCAACGTGTACAGCAAGTCTTCACTATCGAGTGTACAACACTACAACTTACATACATGAGACATTGTTATGTGTCCATCGCCCAAACAACCAAGGTACTACTCCTTCCATCCCAATTTACTGTTCATTTTAGTTTTTCTAGGTATACAGCTCTCCGTATGCACCTAGATACATAAAAATATATCTACAAATCAAAAGGGATAGTATTTTGGGACTACAGGAGTAAGTCATAGGAAAGAAATGAAAAAACCACTAGTAACAAAATAACAAAAAATTTTTGTACTGCGAATCGAAAACTGAAATGGGGAATATGAAAGTGGCTAAATACAGCTCGCATATACTCCCTCCGTCTTGCAAAGAGTGTCCCTTTGGTTTGTCCTAAATCAAACCATCTTATGTTTGACTAAGTTTATATAAACATATATAAACATTTTCGATGCCTAACAAGTTTCATTAGATTCATTATGAAATATATTTTCATTACATATCTATTTAGTGTTATAAATATTGATACTCTTCCTTAAAAATTTAGTCAAACTTTAAACAATTTGACTGAGAAAAGTCAAAATGGACACTCTTTGCGGGACGGAGGGAGTAGTTGGTAGTATAGGCCCAAACTCATTCAAGGAATCTTCCATTCTTCATATATAAGCACAGTCTTCTAAGGCCCATATGGCCATTTTGCTAGTTGAAATGCTTCAATTTCTTACATAAATCACTAGAATTCTACCAAATGTAAAAAAACAACATGAATAAGTGTTGCAGTATGAATCACCTCAAACGTTTCTCACTTTTATACTACTAGGGAGAATCACCCAAATGAGTGTTCTGTCGGATTCTGATTCACTATGAATCACTATAGAAACTGGATTTGAAATGTTTCTAGAGAAATCGAATTCAAAACGCACACTGAAGTTTAGTGAAAGTATGGGGCTTTTGTTTGGGTTGAGGCTTTTTCACCCTTCAAATTATAGCAGGAGTATGATTTTCAACTCGCGACTATAAACCCTATCAGAAAGGCCCCATCCAGAAGTTAAAACAAGACTAGTTTGGCCCTTCAAATGGTTTTGAGGGTTTTATTTGCATTTCTAGAATTCAAAGAAATCAATTGATTCAGAAATCATAACTATTTGATTTCAAATCAAGAAAAATATGAAGTTGGAACCGAAAGTTTTTTTTTTAAAAAAAATGTAGGCTCTTTGTTGCTACTCTAGTTGAAGTTGCTTACATAATATTTGTTACTATTTTAAGTGTTTCATTGCTTGTAATAAAACACGAGAAGCATGAACACCTGAGATTCAAATAATGCCAAATAGAACACCAACTGATAGGCTACATTTTAAGAAAAACTATAGCACCAATTGGATCTAAACTTTTTTTATTTTAAAAAAATGCAAAACCACTTGTGAAACCATCCAAAGGGTCAAATTTGTCCGATTTCTTCAGTTTCTCTGATTTTGACAATTAGATGGCTCTCCGTGTGCAAGGCAACTGTTATGACCAACCGGTCTAGCATGTGCTTGCCCACCAATATACAGAAGGCTGAGAACAGATCTTATTTTATTTTCCCTCCGTCTAATAAAAAATTTTGCGGCCGGTTTCAAATCCTGAAATTTTGACTCCTTTTTGACAGGACCGGTTTTTGACTGGCTGGATGCTCCACGCTTTGTCACTGTTTTACCAGAACCCACTGTCCACGGACGACGCTTAGTGGCTGTACTTTTTCACTGGAAATCTAAGCTGATTTCGCTGCACTTTCTTGTATTTTGATTACTAGCTTTATGACACAAGTGCGCTATCTGCGCTTCCCTTCTACACGGAAAATGTGCGCTCTGCCACTCAGTGGGAAGAACAACACGGCATGCTTTCGCTTATTCAAATTCCTACAATCTTGGCAAGTCCAAGCTGAGTGTACCCTTTATTTTCATCACAAGCACATTTTTGCTTTCGGTTGCGGCGTCACTTCAGTTTGATACTTTGGGTGATCCGGTGATGTACACTGGTCGAGTGGCAAGTTTATTTTAGTGGCGGCAGCGTGTACCTGCAAGCACCATTATACTAGGCTCTCGATCCGTGGCTAGCAGTATTCTATGCAAACTACAATAATCTAGTCAGTACTGATAGTCCTCCCGCATCGAATTAGCAGCATAATCTTTTTGTCTAGAGCCAGCACGTGGATCCAGCCGTCTGAAACAATTAGAAAATTGTTTTCGCAGCTGGCCTTGATCGATTAGTTGCCAAGCGTTGAAATACGTCGATTGTATTTCTCTCAACTCCAACTTGCAAATATATACTATATACACGCAAGTCATCAAACGGGACACAGATCACAAGAATATCCAGCCAGAGCCAGCATGAACGATACTGTCAGCTTCGTTCGGCAAACCTTCTGCTGGTTTGTACAATTGCGAGAGAAAAGAATCGCACACCGATTTGTACGACAAGTTTCTTTTGTGAGAAAAATATTACGTAAGAAGCTGAAATAAGACACAGGCTGAACAAAGAAAAGTTCTGGAGGAAAGTATCGACGGTTTTGAATTTACGGGTGCATATATAATTATTCCCTGTTACTTATGTTAAGCACAAGCCACTACTTAAATCCACAAGAGACATAGCAATGACAATGATCTACCCTGGCGATACTCGATAGGGAACGCTTGTTAGTTTGCTACCATTACGATCGATATCCAGCTCGCTCTCAGAACTGTCACGCGTCTCCGTCAGAATCTTTCCAAGAAAAATCACCACCGACGACGAAATTAAAACACATACCAAGTGACCGTTTTCTGCAGAAGATTAGGTCGCTGTGGAAAACTATTTCTACTTTTTATTCTTTGAAAAAAGATTATATCACAATGAGCGTTGCTGTCAGAAGTTATTCAGTACTCCACTTTGGCCAAGTAGCAAGTAGTGGGCATGCACACCGCACACGTACGTATACACCTGCGCACCAATGGACTAGTGTACTCCCGGCCACTGGATGCGCCAATCGGTTGCTCAATCCAATATCCATCAACGTTGACGCGAGAGGAAGGAATTAAAGCAAGGTGCTAATCATACCATTCCGACGTGTATTGATCGTGGGTCGTTATGTGCGAGAGCTAACAAGAGGATTTACCTGTTTTGCACATATGAGCTGAGGCACCATAGAGTGATATATTTTTTGATTAAATTAGAAATAAATTAGAAGTCACGTGAAGTCAATTTTACAAGAAAAAAAACGCGAGAGAGTAACAAAGAAAAAAAAATCTCCCGAGCCGCTCGGGTCGCCTCCGCAAGGGCGACTGGATGGCTCCAACTCTAGCCGCCGCCCACCCTTCCCGTGAAGCGTCCCCTCATCGAGGTGGTAAATGTGACACAAATACCGGGTCTCGGGAGGCTGCTAACACATTTATTACAACAGGTGGAATCAGTCTTTTACATCACGGCGACACAGAGGGCACGGTAGTGCCAACGCTACTATGAACAACACCAATGCTAACGAACACACTACAATAGCAAAGGCTTCCATAGCCTCCTCAGAGTACCACACCATGGAAGCTTTCGGTAGGGGCCCTGGGTACACAGGCACGGTTGGGTGTAGGGCAACGACCTACTCAACGTCTTCGGGAATTTAATCGGGATCCTCCTCTCGTAAAATAGTTAGTAAAACTAGGGTGAGCACATACGTACTCGGCAAATCCAACCCCACCCACGGAGGGACTTATAAGCGGAATCATGCATAAAGTATAACAAGCATCGGGTTAAGGTTCATTTTGCAAACTCGCTCATGCGGGGGTTCATTTCAAAAAGGTTTTCGCAAATCAGTTTCATAACCCAAGTAACTCAATTGTTTTAGGAAAACCACTGTGGAACTACCGGACTTCCCGTCCGTCGTAGCCCAGGCACACAGCCACACACTTCACCCGGAAAACAACTCACACCAGAAAACATCCCATACCCAAACACTAGTTTTTGTGACCACACCGTGACTCGTCCAATACCGTGGACACGACTATTCGAATAGGTTTGACACTCTGCAGAGGTTGTACATCTTTACCCACAAGTAGGGTACCGTCACACGGACACCTTAGTGCCGGCACGGATCCTATCAAAGCCATTACCCACCTTAGCTAACGCTACGAGCCACCACGGAAGCAACCAAGGGGTTATCCCACATAACCAGGGCGTACCTCACACAGAGCGTACCCCTACTCCTTGGTCTCCCCGCCGCTCACCCGCACACCGGATGGCAAGTAGATTAACTAGTGGGTTTTATGCTAAGCCGTTGCCACATACAACGGTCGAGTGGTTGTACGGTGACTTGGGTCGGGTGAGATGTCACGCAACCCGGTCCTTAACCGACAAGATGGACAACTCCCAACACGCTCAACCACACGGTACGAGCTCACCTATACTCCCGACACACACGTCCATCCCGTCTACCCAGTTCTTTACTCATTTTCCAAACATATCTCATTTCCATTTTTAAAGCACTCACACATTTTGAAAGCACTCACACATTTTTAAATCCTTCATTTAGGCCAAACCAAGGTTCAATCATAGCAATCAAGGGTGGCTATCCTACCATGTTTTTGAAATAAAACAATATGCAATTTATAAAATGGCTATAGGGTTGTATTTATAAAACTAGGACCAAAGCATGCATCAAAGGATGAGATTGAACTTGCCGTCTTCGAAGTCTTCGGGGAGTGCCGGCTCGGCGTTTGGGACCTCGGGCTCCTGCTCGCAGTAGTCAGCCTCGGTCTCCGGCTCGGGGTATCTTCCTCCGTCTACTCCGTCAGCTATAGTGCACACATAGGCAAGCAAGCAATATTAGCACACATATTTCCGGCCGAGCTCGAGGAGGGAAAATGAGCTGAGAGGGGGGTATATATAAGTTCTAGGGAGGGGTTGGTTCGGCGGGGGTGCTACTGGGAAGGATGTGGTGAAACTTGGACTTAATCGGGAATAAAGGCGTGCATGAAATGTTGGGTCAAAGAGGGGCTATAGGGATTAAGGACCTATTAGTAATTTCTATTAATGGTAAGAGGGGGTGATTATAATAACGTAAGCTTGGTTAGGGCCCGATTGTAAGTTATTTAGGGTTTGACAAGTATTTAATCTATAATTAATTATTAACTCGGGGGCTATTTGAAAAGAATAAAGAGAGAGAGAGAATAGGGGCATGGGTTTAGGGGGAAAAGGAAAGAGCGAGGGGGGGGGTTTTTGGCTAAAACGCCATCTTCTTCCCCCGGCTTGCATCGAACGAGAGGGGGGCGAGCGGGCGGCCGGCCGGCGGGGGTGCCCGCCGGCGGTCCCCGGCCACGGCCGCGGCCGGGGAATGGGGCAAAATGGAGAGGAGACCGAGGGGATCTCATCCCCGTGCTCACCTTGGGCCGGGGTTGCTCGGGGAGGCGGCTCGCGGCGCGGTTTGGGCGGCGGCGGAAGCTAGCGGCGGCGGCGCGATTGGTGGCGGTGGTGGAGCAAGGGAGGGCTGTGGAGACTTGGTTGCGAGGTGTGGAGCGGCGAGGGACCCGCCGGCCCCTATTTATAGGCGGCGGAAAGGCGGTAACTGCGGCGGGCTTCGAGCTCCAGGAGCTTCGGGCAATGGCGGTGGGGGAAGAAAATATCCCGCCGTTGACCCCCTTCCGGTGAGGCTCTGGCCGGGATTCGTGGCGGAGAGTAATTGCGACGCGGTGGGATGGGATGGGTCGGTCCGGACGCGGTGGTGGCGGGTGGCGGGTCGCGGCGGCGGTGTATGGCGGAGGCGACGGCTCGGGCGGGCCGTCGGGCGCCGGGGAAAGGTCCCGTCGTGGGCCCGTGCTCGAGCGGTGAGGAGGGGAGGCCGGGCGCGGCGGGGCGTGGGGCCGTGGTGGCGTGCGGAGAGGGGCGCGCCGCCGGCCGGGGGCCGGGCGGCGGCGCGGGGATGCGGGCGGGGGCCGGGCCGCGGGAGGAAGAAGGAGGAAGGGAGGGAGAGAGAAGAAAGAAAGGGAAAGGAAAAGGAAAAGAGGAAAAAGGAAAAAGGGAAGGAAAAGAAAGGAAGGAAAGAAAAGGAAGGAAAAGGAAGGGAAAGGAAGGAAAAATGGGAAAAAGGAAAGAAAAGAAATAGAGAAAAAGGTTTAGAAAATTGGGGAAATTGTTAGGAAAATAGGGGAAGGGCTTTTGCGGGATTTTATGATTTTCGGGCGTCGGCGTGATTTACGGGACGACGGTGATAGCGAGGCGGACCGGCCGGCGGGACCGCGGCGTGCGCGGGATTCCCCCGCACGGTGGCCGACCGCGGCGTTGGGAAGG
This sequence comes from Cenchrus americanus, assembly GCA_947561735.1. Taxonomy (NCBI): domain Eukaryota; kingdom Viridiplantae; phylum Streptophyta; class Magnoliopsida; order Poales; family Poaceae; genus Cenchrus; species Cenchrus americanus. The sequence goes on from OX387244.1 coordinate 14,659,495, forward strand.
CACGCGTGGGTGCCGGCCCGGGTGCGGGCGGTGCCGGCGGGGATTCGCGGCACGCGCGCGGGGTGAGAGGGAGGGATAGTGACTAGGGTTTGAAGGGGGTAATTGAGCTCGGGCCGAACAGTTTTGAAAATACGCATGATTTATTAGGTGATTTATTTGGAGCTAAAAACGCGGGCGTTACACCCCGCCTCCCCTCGTCTCGTCGCCGCCCGAGCGGCCCGCCGGCAAGCCGTGTGTCCGCGGTGAAGGCGGCGGCGGGCTCCCTTTCTCCCCTATCTCCGGCGTTCGGGGTGGGCGCGGCCGGTCCGGAGGCTTGGAGCTCCGCTCGTCGGCGTCCGTGGCGGCGGTTTGGCCCCCTAGATGCGGCGCCGCCCCGGCCGGATCCGGGGGCCGCGCGGCGTGTGTTGCGGGGGGTGGCGGCGGCCGTGGCGGCGCGCGGCGGCCCCGGCGGGTCCGGCGGCTATGACCGCGGCTTGTTGCGCCCGACGGTCGGTAGTGCGTGGCTGCGACCGACGGTGAACGCCCAGGGCCTCCGACCCTGCTGGATTTGGGCCATGGCAGGCCAGATGTTGGTGGGGTCAGGGCCGTGCTGCGCATAGGCGACAGGTGATGAGGTGAGGAGGAGATGGTGATCCCCTTTCGCTCCTCTGTTGGCGCTTTTGGCCCGGCTTCGCCGTGGTGGTGAGGCTGGGGGTCGGCTGACGCTTGCTGGTGGCGCCATGGTGGTGCTCCTTGCTGTGTCAAGGCTCTTCCGGTGGGCATCACGTAGGTGTGATGGGGTGGGCTCCGGCCTGTCCAAGTTTGTGCGACAGGAATGGTTGAATCCGGCAAAAGCCTCCACTGATGGTTTGTCGGTGGCAGTGGTGGTGGCGCTCTTGTGGCGCCACACTCCTCGTTGGGGGCACCATTGGGATGCCCTGTTTCTTGCTACACAGGGTTTGTCCAAGGTGAAAACCCTATCCTTTATGGATGTGCGACGGCGGCGCCTTTGGCGTCTCGCCCTTCTTGGAGGCGTTGCATTTGGAATCCCGACTTGGATAGGACGCGGTGGTGGTTGGTTGGTGTTGTTGCTTGCACGCGGCGGCAGATGAGGTGCGCTTCGTGACGCCCGGGTTTTTAACTAGCGTTATTAGCGCTAATGGCCGAATCGGCCGAGTCAAACCGTCCGACGGTGGTCAAACCCGGGTCAACCTGGGCCATCACCTCGAAAACCTCGCCAATGAACCTTATTGAACCCCTTGACCGAGTCTACACACACACCCGTGAACAACCCTTGGTCAAAGACACAGTCAAACCGGGCTTAGTCATTGACGTCGGCGAATGTCGTCCGAACTTTTGTCGCGTTCTCCAAATTTCACCTAAACACTTCAAAATCTACCTTTATGAAAGTTGTCCATCTTGTTGAGGGACACAACTTTCGTGTAGATTGGCATTTCAAATTTTGAGCGGAAAAAGGGTGAAAAACTTGGTCAACGCCGCAGCTCCCGTGCACGGAGACATGGCGGCATTCAATGTTGGCAAGACGTTCTCGCAAAATCCGTTGAGAAAAACACCCTACGGCCTTTGTGAAAGTTGTAGAGGGTAGTGAGATCCGCAACTTCTCTGTTCACATTTTGGTGCACTTCTATTTACAAATCGGGAGGAAATCGCAAACGAACAAGGGCACGGTGAAACGTTGGGCGCCGGAGCGCGACGTCACGCCGCGTCGCCCGCGCCGCCCACGCCGCCCGCGCGCGCGCGTGCCGCGCCCCCGCCACCTCGGCGTCCGGCCGCGCCCGCACCTTCCCCGAGGGCGCGCGCGCCTTCCCGGGGACGCTTGCGCACCGAGGCGTGTGGGAATCCGCCCCCGCCGCGCGTCACGCCGGTCGCACGCCTTGGACCGCCGGTCCATTGCTCGTCCCCGTGCGTGTGCGCCTTCCGAGACAAAGCCGTGCGCCGGTCCTTGTCGCCCCGAGATTAGCCGCCCATCGCCTATTTAAGGCGGCGCCCGAGCCGCCCCACGCACGCCCGCGCCCGCGCCGGCCGCACCGCGAGCCGCCACCGCGCCGCCATGGCCGCCCACGGTGAACTTCCCCCTCCAAGCCACCGGACGCCTTTCGTGCACGCACTCGCCACCACGACCCTCTACCGCGGCCCCCGCAGCCGCGGATTGCTCGGCGGGGCCGCATCCTCGCCGGGATGCGGCCGCGCTGGCGCCCCGCCGCCCCCTCCGTCGGCCGCGCTCGCCGCCGGTCTCCCCACCCCAACTCCGCCTCCAATCAACCCTAGGTGAGCCCTAGCCTCTTCCCCAACTAATTCCCGGCCACTTCCCTCACCGGAGTCGCCGGAATTTGGCCTTCCCCGCGCCGCCGCCATGGCCGGCGGTGGCCACATTGCAAGGGGTTAGATCTTTTCGGGGGCCTCGGCGCAAAATTGTAACTTCAATAGTGTAACCTTTTGGCTGAAACTTGTAAAATGTGTAGAAAATTTAGAAAATTGCAAAACCAATTTTGTTGGATTCATGGTGGAAAATACCACAACTTTTGTTATTCTCAAATGGTTTGATTCCGAATATTTTTAACATGAAAAATAGGATTGTGAAATACCTAGATCTGCCATAACTCAAAAACTTTCCTCTTCATCCAAATTTTGGATATGTTGTGTATCATGGCATGACTAGCTCTTGTGCCAAAAATTGCACAAAGTTGTGAAGTAAATCTTTTTAGATAATTTTTTTTCCTTTTCCGGAGGAACTGCCTAGAGGATTTTTGTAGCTCAAAATACTTATGTTTTTGTGCCGAACTTCTGCATACTTGTCTTGTTATGTAAAAACACACCTCCGGTGAATTAATCATGATTTTTAGTTTAACGAAATATTATTCTTAATTTGTGCATGTTTTTCTTTGTAAATTTGTGAAGCATGATCGGAGAGTTTCTACGTGTACTTGCTGGTTCTTTAGGCTTGTTTAGGACCGGAGAGCATGCATGAGAAAGTGTGGATCATTTTGGTGCTTATTTATTTTTGTATGCATTTAATTTGAATCACTAGCTATTCTTTGTTATTTTCCATAATATTTAATTTCCTAGCTTCAAGGCCTTACTTGTGGGTCCAAAGTGGACCGGTATGGGTGTTGTGATGCTTAAGAAACACTTCTTAAATTTGTAGTGATTTATTGCTTAATAAAAAGCTTAAAAGCCTTTTAAAGATTAAAGAGTAATTAAATAAGGAAAATCCCTTTTTAATTCTTTTCCTTTTTGGAAAGTATTACCTAGCTTAATTAAAAGTTAATAGCACACCCTTGCTGATAAGGAAGTCATTTATAAATAAAAATCTTGTTCACACCCTTCTAGTGAGGAAAAGGAGTAAACCTTCACATGAAATAACAAGTACAAAGAAACATTTATTCAAATGTGCAATAAAAGGATGAATCACATATGGCTAATAACCTTCCTAAAAAAGGTGTACTATCTAGATACTTGTTAAGGTGAATACGACCAACAAGAGTTGGATAAGATAACAAACTGTCACATCACCTGAACCTTGCATTGCATTTCATGTAGATCTTCCGGACGGTGACTACTCTCTTGTCCCGAATCCGAGGAAGGAGGAGCAGAAGCTTCGCCGCGGACGTGGAAGTGCTTGACGACACCGAGGGTGCCCAGGCTAACCTAGCTGACGAAGGCAAGCTCCGGTGCATCTAACCCACTTTTCAAATTTTGTTATTCAATTATCTATGGATGATTGTGCATTTAAGTTCGGGAGTTGAATGGAACCCTAGATGCATGATCCCTAGGTACCTTTGTCCTTACTAGTATGATAGGTCGATAGGCGCTAAGCTATAGGACCGTTACAAGTCGGGTGATGACCTCACTCGCGAGAATAGTTTCCTAGGATTGCTCATGTGGTAAGAGCATGGGAGTTGGGCTCCGGTCCAATGGCTATTGTGGGTTAAGTGTTTGAACGTACTAAGCACTTGTCGAGAATGGGACCGAGTAAGCCTAGTACCTTAATTAGGCGGCGAGGGATCCTACTATTACTACTCGTGGGATTCGTCTCACGACTAGCTACCGGTGGTGTACGGTGACTCCGGTGCCTCGCGGGGTATGCGGATAGCTCTGCACCAAAGACCGCAAGATTCGATCCCGACCCGAGGATTTTTGGGAACTGCTTGGGAAGTTGTCCTTGCGGGGGCAGCCTACCGTGTGTTTAGGTACCGCCTTGCAAGGTTTGAATCAATCGATTGTCGGCCTCTCACCGTTATCCGAGACCGCCATCTTGCACTAGCCATGAGATCCCTAATGATGGAAGTTGATGAAAACTATGCTTGATTAAATTGTATTGTACAACTCGTCCGTACTAGTTGGCTAATGTAGTAAAGATTAAACCCACTAGAACTGGTGCAAAAATCTTGAAAGTAAGGACATACTCCGTTGTATGGACCTCCCCGGGCCCACTACCTCGGTGGGTACCGGGACCGACTACTCGGTGGGCCCCGGGACTACTCGACTTGCGCCGCACGGCACCGATGGCGTGAAGCACAAGGACTATGGAGGAGAAGTACTCGAATAGGAAGGCGTACATGTCCCGCACCGTATAGAGGACTCCTAGGCGTACTCGACTAGTACTCTCTCCCTAAACCGACTTGTAACCCCGCCTCCCGGACTATACAATGCACGTCTTGTCTTGAAGCCGAAACTAATATGGAAGTGCGATTGCAAAATCGCACTCCATATGGAGTAGCCCCCGAGACTTAGGTTGAGTTGTAGACTCTAGGCGAGGGTCCATCCGAAGTTTTGGCAAGAATATCCCGCAAAATCCAGAGACAAAACCGAAGGACACGTGGCACGGAGCCCCCGAGCCTTGAGTCGAGTACTTCCTCTCGAATTGAAGGGTCATCTTGTATAATGTGTCTCGAGTTGCCCTTGAGTCATGTCGCTACCTAGGAAGTTGAATAGAAGTAGCCGAGCCCCCGAGACGAAGCACATCGACTAGTAGAACTTGAAGGGTCAGGCGCCGCCGCTGAGTCAGCCGTCTGCGGACTTATCCATTCGGCCGTTGGAGGAGCCGCTGTTGACTTATAAATAGAAGCCGAAACCCTTAGGGTTTTTCACCCCACGCATTCGCAGCCATTCCTAGTGGATCGAGCCGGAAATCACCGGCGGTGCGCACTACCGCCGTTAGATCCGAATGCGGCGCCGCGGAAACCACCACCGTAGCCCCTGAGTGGATGCGAGTGAAGACACCGTGCACTTGGAGGATGAAGCCCTCGCCAGCGAAGACCTTGAAGGTCGCCGGTGGGAAGAAAATGGCTCGCGAGGAGGCCGTCGGATCTGCTACGGGAACATCGCCGTCGGTGTCTCCGCCGCGATCAAATCCGAATCAAGAATGGAAGAAATCCAAGGCTAAGACCGAAGATCTGCTGGCGCTTCTCAACAGTTGATTCTTGCGGGAGAAGGAGGTTGACATGTGGAGAGCCGCTGCAGGGGATCCGTACCCCATGGAGAAAAGCCCGGACGAGATCCCTATGTTCACCCGTTCGCGGAGCGAGGGTCGTCTCTCCCGGCGGCGACTTCTTCAAAGGGGCTGGCCGGGGTACTACGACATCGAGTACCTCAACCTCAACCCCAACGGTATCTTCCACACCTCGGTCTTCGTATACTTCGCGAAGCTTTCCGGGGATCAAGCCCCATTGGGTCCTGTTCGGGAAATTCTTCCGGTGAAGCCCCGCCCCGGCACCAACAATCCCCGAGTAGTGGGGGGGGGCCGGGATCCGGATGAGGGAGGACGCCGCGAGAGCGGTACCTCTCATACAAGCCGATCGACTCCAACCGAGATTGGAAGGCGAAGTGGTTCTACGTCACCAACTACCACCGGAGCCGCCGAAGCCAAGCGGGAAGCGGCCCAAGCACCGCCGTGGTGGAACTCGGAGCCAACGATGCGGAGGGGTATCCAACTACCCGAGCTGCTGGCGAAGATTAAGGCTTTGAGAGAAGCCGGGCTGAGGGCCGAACATGTGGCCTTCAGCTTCATGAAGAGAAGGGTGCAGCCGCTGATGGCCCGCGACACCCTAGGGTACCAGTACACCGACGACGACGACACGTCGCGGATGCCCAGTGATGAAGTCGACGACGACGACATCGTTGATAGGCTGGGCAGGATCTTCAAAGACATGCCGGCGTACACGCCGTGCCCCGTGCCTGAGTACTCCGCCGCGCGCCCGCCAAATGAGGTCGGTAGCCGTACCCATTGTCGAGTACTCATTACGTAAGAGTAGTCGTGCTGACGTATTGTACATCTTGCGGGATGACTTGCGGAAGTTCGTCTCGAGCGCACCGCCTCCTCAACTTGTCGAGGTCCCGCGAGGAAGGGAAAGCCAAGGCCAAGGAGCGGCGCGAAGTTGGTGAAGGAGACGACACGATAGTCGTCGAAGACACGTCCGAGGAGGACGACGATGAGGAGATGCTACGGGAGCGCTTCCCCGTGCGGTCAAGATTCGGCCGCCCCCGGATTGCTGCATATTCCTCTCGTTCGGGATCCGCCGACTAGCACGGGAGGCCGGTTTTCCCGCGCCTCCAAGGAGGCCGCGCAACGTGGCCCACAAGCGCGTGGCCAAGAAGTTGAAGGTCATGGAGACCACATCCCGGGAGGTAAGCCGTCTTGAATAAGGTAGTTGAGTACTTATGTCTCGATGTTGTGTGTTGACAACGAAGTTCCCTTGCTTGCAAGAGATGCCGCCTTCCGACCCCGTTGAGCGGGGGTGACGAAGGCGTTTGGGACACGGTGGGGGAGCCGGGGGGGTAGTCGTAGCCCGGCCCCCCACCGTGGTCGAGCTTGTAAGTGTTGATCCTTCCCGAGTAGTACAGTGGATGTGGTAGTCGTACTGGGTTGACAACCAGCTTGTGTACTCTGCAGAAATCGACGGACTTGACCTGGGAGGAAGATGAACCCGCACCGGCCGATGGTAGAAGAGGAAACCGCGCCGCCCGCCGAGGAGTCCGCTCGCTCCCCCTCGAGCCCGTCCGAGGCGCCGGCCGTGGAGGCTACATTGCCTGAGGCCAGCATCGTAGAAGGTGAATACTTTTCCTAGGTGCAAGTAGCCCCGAAGAGTAGTCGTAGCCGCCAGGTATGACTGATCCAGTTGTCCTTTTAATGACAAATGCGAAGCCGAGGGAAGCGATATCCCGTCGGCAATGCCCGTTGAAAATGTGACACGGAGACTCGGGGAGGCTGCCGGAAGAGCCCCCGAGCCGATGGAGGTGGCCGCCGCAGAAGCCGCCGCGACGACCGAAGGAGAGGACGACGCGCCGCCGAACCGGCTCGGAGGTAGTCGTTCGCTCACCGAAGATCCGGGACACGAGCCAATCCGCTCGGCGCCAATGACCGGAGCCGCGGCGAGTAGTCGTGGCGGGATCGAGCGGTTGGCGAATGATCTTGTCGACCGGCGACGGTGGCTCGGCACATGGAGGCAATGCGCCGGGCCGAGCGATGGATGAAGGAGAGTAGTCAACACCCTTGAGTAGTCAATCCTTTAATCTTGAGTACCCGGTTGACATGTGTTGCACGTTGCGGGACGTCGCGGAGAGGTCGCGGCGAAGTCCGACATGCTTCAAGTGTACGGCGACACGATGCTCGGACGAAAGCCTTAGAGGAGCAACTCGTGAAGTCCCGGAAGCACGCCGCCGTGATGCGATCGAAGGCGGATAGCGCCTTCGCCCGGTATCACAACGACATCCAAGATATGCAGGCGAAGAGCGACGAGCTGGTGTGGAAGAACAAGTCCCTCTGCAACAAGAACAAAGGTACGCCGTTGACGTGTTGAGTACTTATTGGTAGTACCCTGAAGGAGACTGACCCACTTTGCCTTTGTTGATTGTAGAGCTTGAGACCCACGTCGATCAGCTGAAGGCTTCAGAGACCGACTTGAAGAACCTCTTCTACCGAGAGCAAGAGGCTCGTGAGGTACTGGAGTATGATTATAAGCGACTTGCTTACGAGTGCGACAAGCACATGGACCTTCGCATTGCGTCGGATCGTGACCTTGTCAATCGCTACAAATCTTTGCGAAGGCCGAACAAGGATCGCGAGAAGCCGCGGGACCGGCTCGAGGGAACTCGAGGAAGCCGCGCTTCTCATCGCGAGGCTACGGTGCCTCACCACTCGGCGGTCCGAAGATAGCTCCTTTGGTGGACCGGGCCGAGGGAAGCCCCCAGCCCGCCCGGCGACCTATGTCAAGCACTTGGCGAAGTCGATCCCCAACCGAGTTCGGCCTTCATGAAGTCATACTTCCCAAAGGCTCCGATTGACGTGGTCGCCGGCGGACTAGCCGCCAATTGCACGGACAAGCGCGCACGCGGAGGCTGCCGGGAGCGAGATGGCGCCCATTCTTTGGACAAGTTGCCGAGAAGTTGAATCTCCGGTAGTCTGTCAAGTTAGCTCGTAGCGATAGTTGTACATTAATAGTTGTAAAGAACTTGTTTAAGTATGAATGAAGAAAACTTCCATGAATGAGTACTCGTTATCGCCATCTGCGAGTGCGGAGTCCCATCATGGAGTCGTCGCGGGTAGTCGTATTCGCCGGTAGTCCCGTTGAGGGAAAGAGACGATAAAGCGCGTTGATAAATAATAGAACTTTATTGCGAAGGAGTACACCTGGATGGCTAGGGCCGTTGATACGGAATAGTCGCCGGGACCCGCGAGGCCGCCTACGGCTAAGTAGTGCTAGGGCGTACGGTCGCTTACGGCGGTAGATCCGTTAGTAGCCGTGTAGGCCGGATCTAGAAGTATATGGTCTCTCGGTAGACCGCCGTTGGAGTCCTTTGTCGCTCGCCGCGGCCCAAGATCCGTTAGTAGCCGCATGGGGCGGATCTTGGAGTGGATAAGTCCGGAGACTAGAGCCTGGGCCTGGAGGCCGCTTACGACGAAGGGGTCTTTGAGTAGTCGTATAGACCGGAGCCCCCGGTGTAGTCGTGTAGACTAGGCGTAGAATCGACGAGAGTTGGTCGATGTTCCACGAGTTGTTGACGTCTTCGCCTTCAAGCGTCCGGGAGGCGGTAGGAGCCCCGGTCCGGTCACCTTTACAAGCTTGTGAAGGGACCTTCCCGGGGCGAGGGCGAGCTTGTGTAGTCCTTCCGTGTTCGGATGCGGCGGAGGACGAGATCACCAACGTTGAAGGAGCGTTCCTTAACGTTGCGATCGTGGTAGAGTCGGATACCCTCTAGGTACCTTGCTATTTGGAGATACCCTCTAGGTACCTTCTTTGTTTGGACGAGGGCGGCACAACGAGCTTCTTCGAGTTCGTCGATGTCAACTCGTCTCGTCGTCGTCTTTGGATACGCCTTCGTCGTATTGCTCCACCGTCGGTGAATCCCACATGACATCGGCGGGGAGGATTGCTTCGGAGGCGTAGACCGGGAAGTACGGGATTTTCCCGTTGGCTTGGAAGGTTGAGTACGCGGCCCCCGCAGCGCCATGGGTAGTTCCTTGATCCACTTGCCTCCTTTGGTGTTGGCGGCGTCGTGTAGCCGCTTTTTGAGAGTGTCGAGCACCATCCCATTGGCGCGCTCGACTTGTCCATTGGCCCGAGGATGGCAAGCCGAGACATATCGGACGTCGATCCCGGCTTGTTCTCGCGGTACTCCCGGAGCGGTGATTGTTGAAGTTGGAGCCCGGGTCTATGATGGTGCGATGGGGTGGTCCGTAGCGATGTACGAGTTCATCCGGGGAAGTAGAGTACTCTGTCGGCCTTGGGGCATGTAACCGGCTTGACCTCGATCCACTTGATGAACTTGTCGATGGCCACCGGTACTCGTTGAATCCACCTGGTGCGGTTGGTAGTGGCCCAATCATGTCGAGACCCCAACGGGCGAAAGGCCGGGTTGGCGGTATGGTGACTAGATTGTAAGCCGGGACGTGTTGTTGCTTGGCGAAGTATTGGCACCCTTGGCACCTTCGACGAGTTCTTCTCGCGTCGCCCGGAGCCGTGGGCCAATAGAAAGCTCGTCGGAAGGCCTTGCTGACCAGCGTGCGAGAGGACGCGTGGTTGCCGTAGACGCCTTTGTGGATCTCCTCCAAGATATCCTTGCCTTCTTGTACGGGAATGCACTTCATGAGTACTCGGAAGATGCGCCCCGCACAGTAGAGCTTGTCTCCGACGAGGACATAGGACTTGGCACGACGGATGAGTTGCTCGGCCAAGTTCTTGTCCGAGGGAACCTTCTCTCGGCCCGAGGTAGTCGATGAAGGGGCCGCCTCCGGCCACATTGATCATCATGACCTCTGGCCGGCCCGGGGGATGCGGCCGGGTCGGTGGTCGGTGGCGCCGGCTCCGAGATGGATGGCGCGTGACGCTCATGGACGAAGACACCCTGCGGTACTTGAGCGCGAGTAGAACCAAGCTTCGACAAGACATCCGCCGCAACGTTGTTGTCGCGGACGACGTGGTGGAACTCGAGACCATAGAACTTGTTCTCGAGCTTGTGGACTTCTAGGCGGTAGGCATCCATGTTCTCCTTGTTGCGGTCCCGGGACTTGTTGACTTGGTTGATGACCACCGCGGAGTCGCCGTAGACTAGTAGCCGCTTGATGCCCGGCGAAGCCGCGAGGCGGGCACGTGTAGCGAGCTTCGTACTCGGCTTCGTTCTTTGAGACCTTCCGGAAGATGCGCTAGACGTACTTGAGTTGCTCGCCCGTTGGAGAGATCAAGAGTACTCGTGCACTGCGCCCTCGAGGTTGAGTGAGCCGTCGAAGTACATCACCCAATGCTGCGGGCGCTCGGTTGGAGTAGGTAGCTTATTCTCCTGCCACTCCGCCATGAAGTCGACTAGTGCTGCGACTTGATGGGCGTGCGTGGCTTGAAGTCGATGTTGAGGGCGCCGAGTTCGACTGCCCACTTGGAGATTCTTCCAGTAGCATCTTGGTTCCGCGGGATGTCGCCGAGCGGGTAGTCGGTGACAACGGAGATCGAGTACTCCGGAAGTAGTGTCGTAGCTTCCGCGAGGTGATGAGCACCGCGCGTATAGAAGCTTCGTATCGGGCCGGTAGCGTTCCTTAGATTCTTTCGGGACCTCGGCCGACGAAGTAGGCGGGGCGCCCCGGACCCCGGGTAGGCGTGGCCGTCTTCTCCGCCGCTCGACGATGATGGCGATGCGACCACGTGAGTAGTCGCGGCGAGGTAGAGCGATGGGCGCTCGCCTTTACGAGGAGCCGCGAGGACTGGTGGCTTCGATAGGAAGTCCTTGAGTGCGGGCAAGGGCTTAATCCGCCTCCGGAGTCCACACGAACTTCTCTTGGTGCTTGAGTAATTTGAAGAAGGGGAGCCGCCATTCTCCAAGCTTCGAGATAAATCTGTTCAAGGCCACCATGCACCGGTCGGCTTACGAACGTCTTTGATGCACGTGGGAGCTTTCATGCTTGGTGATGGCGAGAGATCTTCTCGGGATTGGCTTCGATGTCGCGATGGGCGATGATGAAGCCAAGTAGTTTGCCCGATGGTACGCCGAAGACGCACTTGTTCGGGTTCAGCTTCCAGCGGTACTCGCGCAGAGATGCGAAAGTCTCTTCAAGGTCGTCAATGAGCGTGCTGGAGTTTCTGGTCTTGACGACCACATCATCCACGTAGGCTTCGACGTTCTTGTTGAGTTGCCTCTTGAAGCAGACCTGGATAGCTCGTTGGTATGTAGCGTCAGCGTTCTTCAACCCGAAGGACAAGGTCGTGTAGTAGTGCGCGCCAAACGGGGTGATGAACGCGGTCTTCTCCTGGTCTTCTTCCTTGATCGCGATCTGGTGGTACCCGGAGTAGTAGTCGAGGAAGCGAGAGCGGGTCGCGCCCCCGCCGTGGAGTCGATGACTTGATCAATCCGCGGCAACCCGAAGGGGTCCTTGGGGCGAGTGCTTGTTGAGGTAGGTGTAGTCGACACACATCCTCCACTCGTTTGAGTTCTTCTTGCGAACGAGGACGGGGTTGGCGAGCCACTCGGGATGGAAGACTTCTCTGATGAAGCCGGCCGCGAGTAGTTTGGCGAGTTCCTTCTTGATGGCATCTCGTCTGTCGTCGTGAAGCGGCGGAGGTGTTGTCGCTTCGGGGTAGCTTTAGGGTCGACGTTGATGGAATGCTCAATCAACTCCCCGGGCACCCCCCGGCATGTTCGTTGGTTTCCACACGAAGATGTCGCGGTTAGCCGGAGGAAGTTGATGAGCGCGTCTTCCTATTTGGGGTCGAGACCCGCCCCGATGGTGGTGGTCTTGCTTCGCATCGCCTATCCCAGAGGTCAATTGTTTTGACCGAGAACCTCCTCGGGTGGGCGAGGCTTGTTAGCTTTGTCCGACTTCTCCGGGATGTCGAGTTCACTTGGGGCAAGCTTCTTCGATGCGGTGTAGGTCTCCGTCATTGCATTGGGTACTTGATTTGTGGAGGCGATCTCCACGGCCTCGTGTCGTAGTTGTGCGATATCTTCAAGTCCCCTTGCGGCGAGAGTACACCTGCTTGGACTCAACATCTTGAGTACCATGTAGGTGTAGTGGGGTACCGCCATGAACTTGGCGATGGCCGATCTGCCGAGGATGGCATGGTAGGATGTCTCGAAGTCGGCGACTTCGAACTTGATGTACTTGGTACGATAGTTGTCCCGAGATTCCCCGAAGGTAAATGGCATGACCACCGAGCCCGGTGGGATAGCCATGTTCCGAGGACGATGCCGTAGAAGGGCGAGATGCTCTTTGTGAGCATGTGGGTATTGTCGAGCTTCATCTTCTTCAAGGTCTTGGTGAAAAGGACATTAAGCCCGCTTCCCCCTGTCGATGAGGACCTTGTTGAGCTTGGAGCCCGCGACCACCGGCTTCGGGACAAGTGGGAACCACCCCGGTTCGGAGAAGCTAGTCCATTGATCCGCGCGGGAGAAGGTAATGGGTACCTCCGACCACCGAGAGGGGGTCGGAACCGCCGGTTCAATGCTCATGACTTCTCGACGGGTAGGCTTTTGGACCCGTCTGCCGGGTAGTCCGCCGAAGAGGACGTTCACCGTCTTGTCGGGTTCTGGGAAGTCATCGTTGCCTTCGTCGGTCTTCTTCTTGCCTTTCTTGTCGTGAGGGTGCCGTGGCTCGGAGTATCCTTGAGTGCTCGCACGAGTTGGTAGCACTCGCTCGGTGGTGTGGTTGCGGGTCCGGATGCCACGGGCACTTCTCCTTCGACAAGTCTTTGAAGCCGCCGGAGGTCTTCTTCGAGTTCTCCTTCACGGGGCGGCTGGATAGCCGCGAGAGTATTGTCCGGCTTGCGCTTGCGATTGGGACCCGAGTAGTTGTTGTTGTTGCGATCGCCTTGGTTCCCGTTATTCTTGTTGCCGCCGCCGTGTTCTGTTTGCTCTTGCCACGGATGGCAACGTACTTGGCGTTGGCTTTGTCTTCTTCATCGGCCCGGGACGTGATCATGTCCTTGAGGTGGGTGATGGAGCTTGGGCGGCGACGGCCGAAGTCTTCGAAGGTGTGACGGTGGTAGAGACCGGTCTTGGAACGGTCGATGACTTCTTTGTCGGGAGACATCGACTACCGTGGCGCGCTTGTCGAAGAAACGCCGCATGTACTTGCGAAGGGTCTCACCTTGTTCTGCTTCACCATAGCTAGGTCCATGCGAGTACCCGAGCGGCCCATAAACGCCCGCAAAGTTCTTTGGTGAACTGCTCCTTGGCTGGTCCCACTTGTCGATCGAGTACTTCTCAAGTGACTCGAGCCATGTAAGCGGTGCCTGGTCCAGACAGAAGGGGAAATAGAGACACTTGGTGTCGTTGTTGCCTCCTGCGTTCTCGATGGAGATGGCGTAGCATCGAGCCCTTTGCACGGGATCTTGCTTTGTGTCGTACTTGGTGATTCCCAGAGGCTTGAATTTCTCTGGGAGGAGGAGGTTGCGAAGTCGCGCGGAGAAGGCAGGGAAGCCGTCGTTGTCGCTTGACGTGGAGGCCTTCTTGCGCCGTAGTTCTTCAATCTTCGGCGAGCGTCGAAGCCGCCACCGCGAGGCTCCGGAGATGTGTCTGTTCACGTGGCCTCGGCCGCCGTGATCACCCCCGCCAACGGCCCTCTGTTAGCCCCATGGTTGGAGCTTCGCCGTCGGCCGCCTTCGCGCGGGGGTCGCGATGAGGGACGACCTCGCGATTGCCGTCGGCGGCTACGGCGTTGTTACCACCTTGAGAGGGTCCACCGACCGTTGCGCGAGTACGATTGGGATGGGTCAGCAGCTCAGCTTTAGTACGGTTACGACCGAGGTCTGCGCTGCGACTTGTTGCTTCGTTGTCGCAGTTCCTGACGGGAGGTGGTTGAGCAACCCTGGTGTTAACTCGCATGAAGTAGGCATCTTCCGCGAGCTTGGCGATGACTTGTCCCGCGCGCATCCCCTGGGTCTGACGTGCTATCATAGTGATAGACATGAGGCATTGCTCTGGGGTAGTGTGTACCGGCTCTCGACTTGATCGAGTGCTTTGGCGAGGTTGCGGATGGGGAGGGAGTCGTGGAGACGTCGGCGCCGTTCGTTACGCTTTCTGTTGCGTTCACGTACGGCGTCTCTGTTGGCGGCGGTCTCGTCGGCGGGGGCGCGTCGGCGGGCAACTCGTCCGGCCCCGAGATGTCCTCGAGGTGCGGTCGGGGACCGTCCACCGAGGGTCTGGCGTCTCGTTGGCGGTCATGAAGACTTGCTCGGTCGGGAGAGCCAAGGGCGGAGTCGCCCCGGTTACCACCTGCTGTAGGAGTGTGCTCCCCCGGTGGAGCAAGCGGTGTTCCCTCCCTAGAAGGGAAGTGAGTCGAGGTAGGCGACACGGCGAGAGTTCCCTCTGTCAAGTCCGCGGGCTTGCGGTCGCGCGCGATGACAAATCTTCGGCGGGTGTAGACGTTATAACCAAGCGGCGGTCGGGTCCGACGGTGTTGCTCTGTAGAGTTGTCCTCGAACTCGGGCTCCTCGGGGGTCCGACCCGAAGTCGAACTCGTACGCGGAGTCCGAGTAGAAACCGAAGAGGGGGTTGGAGTCGAGGCGTGGCGGGGGGCGGTGTCGAAGTCCGAGTCGTACTCGGGTACGGGCTCCTTCTTGGTCCGGCATGTAGTGGTAGCCTTCGTGTGGGCCACCGCTAACGTTGCGGGGGCCACGCGTGAAGCGCTCGCGGGGGTGGGGGAGTCCACATGCGATGGGCGAGTAGCCGGCTCGCATACGATAGCCCACGGGGACGTCGAGCTCGAGTTGGAGATGGATCCAAGCTCGAAGTCGGCGTGTTGGTCGAAAAGCGAAATTTCGCCGAATTTGCGGCGAGTTCGCCGTGACTACTTCGGGAAGTGTCACGAGGCCGGTCTCGGGTTGGGCGGCATAGTGAGGCGGCGTTGGAAGGACCCGGCGCCATCGGCGGTGCGGACCCGGACACCGAAGACGAAGGTGTCGCCGCGGTTGAAGGCGACGGTTGGCTTGATGTAGACGGAAGGCGTCGAGTTCGCCATGTGATCTCGGGCGAGATCCCCTACCGCGCGCCCGGTGTCGGTGTTTTAGACCGGCAACCTACTAAGGGAAATACCCGAAGTAGATGAATGTGGCCTCGGCGAGATCGGTAACTCGAAGGAAGAGACACGTGGCACACAATTTAGACGAGGTTTGGGCCGCGAGGTGCGTAATACCCTACGTCTGTCTTTGCGTGGCTGCGGATTGATTGGGTGCGATTACAAGATGATGCAATCGATACGTATGAGCGAGATGAGATAGAGGGGGGGTCCCTGCCTCGCCTTATATAGTCGGGAGGCGGGGTTACAAGTTGGTTCGGGGGAGAGAGTACTAGTCGAGTACGTCTAGGAGTCCTCTATATAGTGTGGGACATGTACGGCTTCCTATCAGAGTACTTCTCTTATGTAGTCCTTGTGCTTCACGCCATCGGGTGTCGTGCGGCGCAAGTCGAGTAGTCCCGGGGGCCCGCCGAGTAGTCGGTCCCGGTACCCACCGAGGTAGTGGGCCCGGGGAGGGTCCATACGACATCTGCGGTGGTCATCAACCAAGTCAACAAGTCCCGGGACCGCAACAAGGAGAACATGGACGTCTACGCCTAGAAGTCCGCAAGCTCGAGAACAAGTTCTATGGTCTCGAGTTCCACCACGTCGTCTGCGACAACAATGTTGCAGCGGACGTCTTGTCGAAGCTTGGTTCTACTCGCGCTCAAGTACCAGCGGGTGTCTTCGTCCACGAGCTTCACGCGCCATCCATCTCGGAGCGGCGTCACCGACCACCGACCCGGCGCATCCCCCGCCGGCCGGGAGGTCATGATGATCGACGTGGACCGGAGGCGGCCCTTCATCGACTACCTCAACGAGCGAGAAGGTTCCCTCGGACAAGAACTTGGCCGAGCTACTTATCCGCCGTGCCAAGTCCTACGTCCTCGTCGGAGACAAGCTCTACGGGCGGGGCGCATCTTCCGGAGTACTCATGAAGTACGTTCCCGGACAAGAAGGCAAGGACATCTTGTAGGAGATCCACAAAGGCGTCGCGGCAACCACGCGTCCTCTCGCACGGCGGTCGGCCAAGGCCTTTCGACGAGCTTTCCATTGGCCCACGGCTGCGGGCGACACCGAAGAACTCGTCGGAAGGTGCCAAGGGTGCCAATACTTCGCCAAGCAATAACACGTCCCGCCTTACAAGCTAGTCACCATACCGCCAACCCTGGCCTTTCGCGTCTTTGGGGCTCGACATGATTGGGCCACTACCAAGCTGCGGCCGGGTGGATTCAACGAGTGCTGGTGGCCATTGACAAGTTCACCAAGTGGATCGAGGTCAAGCCGGTTACATGCCCCAAGGGGCGACGAGTACTCGACTTCTGGATGAACTCGTACATCGCTACGGACTACCCCATCGCATCATCATAGACCTGGGCTCCAACTTCAACAATCACCAGTTCTGGGAGTACTGCGAGAACAGCGGGATCAATGTCCGATATGTCTCAGTTGCCCATCCTCGGGCCAATGGACAAGTCGAGCGCGCCAATGGAATGGTGCTCGACGCTCTCAAGAAGCGGCTACACGACGCTGCCAACACCAAAGGAGGCAAGTGGATCAAGGAACTACCCAATGCACTGCGGGGGCCGCGTACTCAACCTTCCAAGCCAACGGGACAATCCCCCGTACTTCTCGGTCTACGGCTCCGAAGCAATCCTCCCCTGCCGATGTCATGTGGGATTCACCGGCGGTGGAGCAATACGAGAGACCATGTACTTCTAGATCCGGCCTACACGGCTACTAACGGATCTCTTGCGTAAGCGGCCATACGCCCTAGCACTACTTAGCCGTGGCGACCTCACGGTCTGGCGACTACTCTGTAACAACGGCCCGGGCCATCTAGGTGTACTTCTTCGGTAATAAAGATTGATTATTTATCAACGCTTTCTTGTCTCTTCCCTCAACGGGACTACTGGCGAGTACGACTACTCGCGACGACTCCATGATGGGACTCCGTACTCACAGATCGCGATAACGAGTACTCATTCATGGAAGTTTCCTTTACTCATACTTAAACAAGTTCATTACAACTTTGTTTATACACAACTACTGCTGCGAGCTAACTTTACAGGACTACTGGAGATTGAGCTTCTCGGCGACTTGTTCAACAATGGGCGCCATCTGCTCTAGCAGCTCCGTGTACTGCTCGTCGGTGCAGTTGGCGGCCAGTCCGCTAGCGACTACGTCAACCGGAGCCTTTGGGAAGTATGACTTCATGAAGGCCAGAACCTGGTTGGGGATCGACTTCGCCAAGTGCTTGACGTACGTCGCCAGGCGGCTGGGGGCTTCCTTCAGCCGGTCTACCAAAGGAGCTATCTTCGGACCCCCGGGGTGAGGCACAAGTAGCCTCGCAATGGGAAGCGTGGCCTCCTCGAGTTCCTTCAGCTGGGCCCGCAGCTTCTCGCAGTCCTCGTTCAGCTTCTGCAAAGATTTGTAGCAGTTGACGAGGTCACGATCTGACGCAATGCGAAGCTCCATGTGCTTGTCGCACTCGTAAGCAAGCTGCTTATAATCATACTCCAGTACCTTGTGGGTCTCTTGCTCTCGGTAGAAGAGGTTCTTCAGATCGGTCTCTGAAGCCTTTAGCTAATCGACGCGGGTCTCAGGCTCTGCAATCAACAAAGGCAAAGTGGGTCAGACTCCTTCAGGGTACTACCAATAAGTACTCAGCACGTCAACGGCGTACCTTCGTTCTTGTTGCGGAGAGACTTGTTCTTCCGCACTAGCTCGTCGCTCTTCGACTACATATCTTGGATGTCGTTGTGATGCGGGCAAAGGCGCTATCCGGCTTCGACCGCATCACGGTGGCGTGCTTCGGGACTTCACGAGTTGCTCCTCTAAGGCCTCGGCCGGAGTACCGCGTCGCCGTACCCTTGAAGCATCTCGGACTTCTGCCGAGACCGCTGCGACGTCACCGCAACGGACAACACATGTCAAATGGGTACTCAACACTAAAGGATTGACTACTCCCATACGACGGCCGTTGTGCGACTTCTCGGTTCTTGTGGACGCGCGGTGAAGGTTCGCCTTCGTTGGAGCGACGGCGGTTTGGCTCGGGCGGGAGCTCGGCTCGAGTACGGTTGGGACCGTTTTGGCGGCTGCGACTAGTAGCTTCGTTGTCGCGGGGGTACGGGCCGGAGGAGGTTGGTTGACTGCGTTGTCGACCCGCATGAAGTAGGCTTCTTCGGCGAGCTTGGCGATGACCTCTCCGGCGCGTATGCCCGAGCACGGCGTGCGATCGGCGCGATCGACATGAGGCGCTGCTCGGGGGTAGTGTGTACTCTGCTCTCGATCGCCTCAAGAGCTTCCGCAAGGTTGCGGACGGGAAAGTTGTCACGGAGGCGCCGACGACGTTCGTTGCGCTTCCGGTTGCGTTCTCGTCGAGCGTCTCTGTCCGCCGGAGTTTCGTTCGGTGGAGCATCAACAGAGAGCTCGTCGGAGGAGATGTCCTCCAGGTACTTGTCTGCGTGCACCGAAGGCCACGGGGTGTCGCCGGCGGCCATGAAGACTTGGCGATCGGGGGTGCCAAGGCTGGACTCAGAGGGTGCCACCTCGGTTGGTGTGCTCGAGTCGGCCCGAGCTAGGGGTGTTCCCTCCTTGAACGATGAGCGAGTCGATGTAGGCGACGTACCGTGAGTCTCCCCTTATCAAGTCGGCGGGCTTGCGGTCGGCCGGAGATGTATCTTCCGGCCGACGTAGATGCTATAACCGGCCCCGAGAGGGCGGCCCCGATAAAGGAAGCTCGGTGGAGTTGTCCTCGGACTCGGGCTCCTCGGGGGTCCGACCCGAAGTCGAACTCGTAATCCGAGGTTCGAGTAGAACTCGGAGAGAGGGTTGGAGTCGGAGCGCGATCGGGGGTGGCGTCGGAGTACGAGCCGTACTCGGGTACGGGCTCCTTGCGGCCGGCGCGAAGTGGGAGCCCCCGTGCGGGCCCGGGCCGAAGGTGCGGGGGCCACGTACGGAGCGCTCGCGAGGTGAGGGGATCGCCTGCGATGGCTGAGCAGCCGGCTCGCATGCGATGGCCCATGGCGACGTCGAGTTCGTGTTGGAAACGGGCTCGAGCTCGAAGTCAGCGTGGTGGTCGAAGAGCGAAATCTCGCCGAACTTGCCGGCGAGTTCGCCGTGGCCGGCTTACGGGAAGCGTCACGAGGCCGATCTTCGGGTTGGGCGGCATGGTGAGGCGGCGGCGGAAGGAACCCGCGCCGTCCGCGGTGCAGACCCAAGCGCCGAACACGAAGGTGTCGCCGCGGTTGAAGGCGACGGTTGGCTTGAAGCAGACGGGAGCCGTCGAGTTCGCCATGTGATCTCGGGCGAGAGCCCCTACCTGGCGCGCCGGTGTCGGTGTTTTAGACCGGCAACCTACTAAGGGGAGTACCCGAAGTAGATGAATGTGACTCGCCGAGATCGGTAACTCGAAGGAAGAGACACGTGACACACAATTTAGACGAGGTTCGGGCCGCGAGGTGCGTAATACCCTACGTCTGTATGCTTTGCGTAGCTCGGATTGATTGGGCACGATTACAAGAAGGTGCAATAGTGAGCCGTGAGTTGTATGAGATGAGATTGGATGCTAGAGATCGGTCCCCTGCCTCGCCTTATATAGTCGGGAGGCGGGGTTACAAGTCGGAGTAGGGAAAGAGTACTAGTCGAGTACGTCTAGGAGTCCTCCATACAGTGCGGAACATGTACAGCTCCCTAACCGAGTACTACTCCTGTGTAGTCCTTGTGCTCCACGCCTTCAGATGCGGTGTAGTGCAAGCCGGGTAGTCCCAGGGGCCCACCGAGTAGTCGGTCCTGGCACCCACCGAGGTAGTGGGCCCAGGGAGGTCCATACGACACAAGGGTGTCGACTACTCACCTTCATCCATTGCTCGGCCTAGCGCATTGCCTCCATGTGCTTGAGCCACCGTCGCCGAGTCGACAAGATCATCCGCCAACGGCTCGATCCCGCCGCGACTACTCGTCGCGGCTTTGGACATTGGCGCCGAGCATATTGGCTCCACGTCCTGGATTTACGGCGAGTGAATGACTACCTCCCGAGTCGGTTCGGCGGCGCGTCGTCGCCCTCTCCTCCGGCCGTCGCGGCGGCTTCTCCCGACGGCCACCTCCATCGGCTCGGGGGCTCTTCCGGCGGCTCCCGAGTCTCCGGTGTCACATTTTCAACGAGCACGCGCGACGGGATATCGCTTCCTTCGGCTCCGGCTTTTGTCATCAAAAGGACAACTGTATCGGTCATACACGGCGGCTACGACTACTCTTCGGGGGCTACTTGCACCTAAGCAAAGTATTCACCTTCTACGATGCGGCCTCAGGCAATGTAGCCTCCACGGCCGGCGCCTCGGACTCCGCCTGAGGGGCGAGAGCGGACTCCTCAGCGGGCGGCGCGGTTTCCTCTTCTATCATCGGCCGGTGCGGGTTCATCTTCCTCCCGGTCAAGTCCGTCGATATCTCGCAGTACACAAGCCGGTTGTCAACCCGGTACGACTACCACATCCAATGTACTTCTCGGGGAAGGATTAACACTTACAAGCTCGACCGGACTACCGTCACGGTTGGGGCGCCGAGGATGCGGCAATGTCGACCAGTCCTGCCTCGGCAGGCGCCTCCTCCTGCGCCTCAGTAGCCGCTGCCTCTTCAGTGGCAGCAGTGGCCGGTTCTGTGCTCCCCTCAGCAACAGGGGGCTGGGGCGACAACTGAGCCAAGAGCTCCTCCATGGTGGGGGCTGGGCTACGACTACCCCCAGCTGGCTCCCCCACTGTGTCCCAATCGCCTTCGTCACCCTGCTCAACGGGGTCGGAAGGCGGCATCTCCTGCAAGCAAGGGAACTTCGTCGTCAACACACAACATCGAGACATAAGTACTCGACTACCTTATTCAAGACGGCTTACCTCCTGGGACGTGGTCTCCGTGACCTTCAACTTCTTGGCCACGCGCTTGCGGGCCACGTTGCGCGGCCTCCTTGGCGGCGCGGGCAAACTAGCCTCCAGGCTAGTCGGCGGATCCTGAACGAGAGGAATATGCGGCAATCCAGGGCGGCTGAATCTCGACCGCAGCTGGAAGCGCTCCTGCAGCGTCTCCTCATTGTCGTCCTCCTCGGACGTGTCTTCGACGACTACTGTGTCGTCTCCTTCACCAACCTCGCACCGCTCCTTGGCCTTGGCCTTCCCTTCCTCTGGGACCTCGACAAGTTGAGGAGGCGACGCCGGCTCGGAGACAAACTTCACCAAGTCATCCTGCAAGAAGCACAATACGTCAGCACGACTACTCTTACGTAATGAGTACTCGACAATGGGTACGGCTACGGACCTTATTGAGTGGACGCGCGCGCGGAGTACTCGGGCACAGGGCACGGCGTGTACGCCGGCATGTCTTTGAAGATTCTGCCCATCCTATCAACGATGTCGTCGTCGTCGACTTCATCACCGGGCATTCGCGACGTGTCGTCGTCGCCGGTGTACTGGTACCCTAGGGTGTCGCGGGCCATCAGCGGCTGCACCCTTCGCTTCATGAAGCTGAAGGCCACATGTTCGGCCCTCAGCCCGGCTTCTCTCAAAGCCTTAATCTTCGCCAGCAGCTCGGGTAGCTGGATACCCTCCTGCATCGTTGGCTCCGAGTTCCACCACGGCCGGTGCTTGGGCTGCTTCCCGCTTGGCTTCGGCAGCTCCGGGTGGTGGTTGGTGACGTAGAACCACTTTGCATTCCAATCCTGGTTGGAGTCGATCAGCTTGTACGCGAGGTACTGCTCTGTGGCATCCTCCCTCATCTGGATCCCAGCTCCCCCCATTACTCGGGGATTGTTGACGCTAGGTCGGGGCTTCACCGGAAGAATTTCCGAAAAAGGATCCAATGGGGCTTGATCCCCAAGAAAGCTTCGCGAAGTGTACGAAGACTGAGGTGTGGAAGATACCATTGGGGTTGAGGTTGAGGTACTCGATGTCGTAGTACCCCCGGCGGCCCTTTGAAGAAGTCGGCGGCGGGAGAGATAGCCCTCGCTCGCGAACCGGGTGAACATCGGGATCTCGTCCGGCTTTTCTCCATGGGGTACGGATCCCCGCAACGGCTCTCCACATGTCAACCTCCTTATCCCGCAAGAATCCACTTGTTGAGAAGCGCCGGCGAATCTTCGATCTTGGCCTTGGATTTCTTCCATTCTTGATTCGGATTTGGTCGCGGCGGAGACACCGGCGGCGATGTCCCCGGCTGCGGATCCGGCGGCCTCCTCGCGAGCCATTTTCTTCCCACCGGCGACCTTCAAGGTCTTCGCTGGCGAGGGCTTCATCCTCCAAGTGCACGGTGTCTTCACTCGCATCCACTCAGGGGCTACGGTGGTGGTTTCCTACGGCGGCGCGTTCGGATCTACAATCCTCTCAACGGTGGCAGTGCGCACTGGCGGTGATTTCTGGCTTGATCTACTAGGAATGGCTGCGAATGCGTGGGGTGAAAAACCCTAAGGGTTTCGGCTTCTATTTATAAGTCAACAGCGGCTCCTCCAACGGCCGAATGGATAAGTCCGCAGACGGCTGACTCAGCGGCGGCGCCTGACCCTTCAAGTTCTACTAGTCGATGTGCTTCGTCTCGGGGGCTCGGCTACTTCTATTCAACTTCCTAGGTAGCGACATGACTCAAGGGCAACTCAGGACACATTCTACAAGATGACCCTTCAATTCGAGAGGAAGTACTCGACTCAAGGCTCGGGGGCTCCGTGTCACGTGTCCTTCGGTTTTTTCTTCGGATTTTGCGGGATATTCTTGCCAAAACTTCAGATGGACCCTCAGCCAGAGTCTACAACTCAACCTAAGGCTCGGGGGCTACTCCATATGGAGTGCGATTTCACAATCACACTTCCATATCAGTTTCGACTTCAAGACAGCACGGGCATTGTTAAAGACCTTCAAGAGCAGCACTCGAGGACGCTTGGGACTACTCGAGAAGACTTCAGGATTGCTCAAATATCAGCTGGAGTACATTCCAGCCTCGGGATGCTTCGACTACTCTTGAGGACTTTTGACTTGTAGCGCTCAGGGACGCTTGAGGACTACTCGTTAAGGCCGTCAAGACTACTCGAAGCTATCCTTCTCGACTACAAAGTACTCGGGGGCTTGTCGTATGGACCTCCCTGGGCCCACTACCTCGGTGGGTACCAGGACCGACTACTCGGTGGGCCCCTGGGACTACTCGACTTGCGCTGCACGACACCTGATGGCGTGAAGCACAAGGACTATGGAGGAGAAGTACTCAGATAGGAAGTTGTACATGTCCCGCACTGTACAGAGGACTCCTAGACGTACTCGACTGGTACTCTCTCTAAACCGACTTGTAACCCTGCCTCCCGGACTATATAAGGCGAGGCAGGGACCCCCTCTATCTCATCTTGCTCATACGCATCAGATTGCATCATCTTGTAATCTCACTCAATCAATCCAGAGCCACGCGGCATACAGGACGTAGGGTATTACGCACCTCGCGGCCCGAACCTGTCTAAATTGTGTGCCACGTGTCTCTTCCTTTGAGTTATCGATCTCGCCGAGGCCACATTCATCTACTTCGGGTACTCCCCTTAGTAGGTTGCCGGTCTAAAACACCGACATACTCTTTGTTACTTTTCAAAGCAAAAAGAAACTTAGTGGCCAAAAGCCCTTCATGTCTAGATTGGTGAAGTAGTTATCACCGACGGGTAAGTCTTGCCGAGTATTAGTATACTCGGCCTTGCTATAATGTGTTGATCCGGTAATGCTTTCGGTGATGTGTGGCCCGAGAGATCCCGCCGGCCGGGAGGCGGAGTGGGTGGAGGACGACTACCGAGAGCATCATGGATGGCCTCCCGTGGTGTTTCGCTTCCGTTAGTTTATTTCCGCTTTGTTTCAAAAACTCTAAACTACTTCTTTATGGCAAAAACTTCGGTTTGTAATAATTAAACCCTTCGGGGTACAAATTTGGATGTTAATGATGATGTATCTCCGGACCGGCCTTCGAGTGAGTTTTAATTCATATATGTCGATCCTTGTTGCTATTCAAGTGATTTACGGGCGTTAACCCGGCGACTAACGACGGGATGATACTTTATTATCGCTTAATGACCAAAGTGGATTGGTTTAGGTGATAGTACGGTATTTTCCGGGCGGGTTGTCACGGCTTCGTTCGTGTTGGCAGGGAGGTGCAAAGGAGCCATGGGCGCTAGAGGTCTTGAGTTGGCATGCTTGTTGCGGTTGGGACCTCGGTGATGGTTGGGCGGAAGCGTTGCTCTCTTACCAGCTTCAGATATCTGAGTCCTTGGCAGAGGAGTGTGAGGCGGTGGATGAGGCGAGACCCCCACGCAGAGTGGTCGGGATCAGTGGTTCTTCACGTTAACACCGGAATTTGGTAAGGAGTATGACATGTGGGTCCGATTCGAAAACGAGTCCGTCCGGTGGAAGGAAAGATATTTTCGAGAGATTTTCGGCGAAGGATCCGCGGTCGGCTATCTGCTCCCGGTTCGGCAAAAGAACGAGAGGGCGATTTTGCGGGATTGGACGGTGACGTGGCTTGATCGAGAGGAAGCGAATGGATGGATGGGCGATCGGGTTTAGTTAGGCAATGAATCCATTCGCGGTTGTAATCGACGGGGTATAAATATGATCCCTGGATGTATGTAACAAACACGTTCATTCTTCAATACACACCGGCTTCACGCCAAACCCTAGAGTCCTTGTCGTGTCGTCGAGTTCTTCGAGAGGACCAATCGATCCGTCGACCTCCGTGAGTACCGCAACCTTGTATCATGTCTAGTATCATGCGGTGGATTTAGATCCGATGCAAGTAGTCTTGTTACCATGCTTCGTGTCATGCGGTAGATTCAAGCTTGGTTCAAGAGGGTTTCTTGTTAGATCATGAGCCATGCGGTAGGCTAAGATCTAGCTTGAAGCTAGTTATCGGCTCTATTGGATTTTGGCAAGATCCAGTAGATTCATTAAGTTACCCTGTGTTATCATGAGTTTTACTTTATGTTTTAATTCATGTAATACACTCTTGCCCAATCTAGATGGGTTTGGATCGGCTCTTTTCCTTTTAAGCTCCATGCACGAGCGGGTTTCGTGTTTTGACGCGTGGATCTTGTGCTCTCCGATAGCCGAAACCGAATCGATCTAGGTTGTTACGTGTTGCGGGTTCAAGCTTGCTTTGTGCGTATAAATCTTGAAAGAACCGGTATCATGCGGTAGATGCGGGTTTTTGGGTTGCTTTAGAGCTAGTCATCCGGTGGACTAGATTTCCAATTCAATCGATAGATTTATTCACGTGGTAATGTTTGTTCCTTCTTCATGGACCCTGGATCGGTACATTCGGCCGTATTCGGTTATATTTTCACGAGTAGATCACGTGCTTCGTTCGTGCCTTAAGTGATGTATGCTTTTAGCTTTCCGTTTTTAGATTGTATCATGCGGTGGATAGATCTATACTCGGGAAGTGGTACGTTTTTCATGCAAGTTGTATCATGCGGTGGATAGATTTGTTTGTGATCGTACCCGACGGATCTTAAAGTACCTAGACATGCGGTAGACTAGTGCTTTGATCTATGCATACTCATTTAATACATGATCATGTTCGTGCTTTACTTCATTTAATGTTAATCTTCATGAAGATCGGTCATGGCTTTTCACATGCATTCATGTTCATTCAAAGATCGATCGTTGTCATGCTTACGTCACCCATTCGGCAATGTTCTTTTTTCCTTCGCGATTACCCGAATGGTTGTGGTTCTTTGACAGGTAGCTTCGCATAGCTACATGTCGTCTTGCTTGGCTTCTTAGCCGTAAATATGGAACTGCCTGGTACCACCCGTATGTTCCAAGCTTTGGTATTTAACTCGTTTTATCTTTTGTTAATTTTCGGGAAAAATTGACCGGCACGTCACTCTCTCTCTCGCGCGTGCGAAGCTAAGCTTTTCGGTTTGCCGTGTGATTGGCGGCCGAGTGCACATTTTGCGTCAACGGTTGCATTGGTGCCATGACGGGAGCTTTTTGCCGACTCTTGGTCAGAGCATGGGATCGACGACGAGGGGTGTGCGGCATGAGGATGATGGGCTCGTGGTGGAGGAGTCCGAGTTACCACTTTGGCTTGCAGCGGGTCGCAGCTTTTGTCGCGATACAATGTTGGTGACGACGGCGCGGTTCACAACGGCTTCTTTTGGCTTCTCTCCCACGTTGAGGTGGTGTAGAGTTTTGTTGGGTGAGTTTGTTTGTGTGCGTTGTTTTTGTGGTGGTGTCGTTAGCTTCGGCTCGTGATGTTCAATTACTTCCTTCTTAAATGATACGGCAGCCCTCCCCGCCTTTACTTAAAAAAAGGTGAAGTCAATTTTCTTTGAGGGCCCGTTTGGCACAGCCTCGGCTTCACCGTAGAGCTGTTTTTTTAGAAAACAACTTCATGAGCAACTTCATGAGCGGGGAGAGAGCCATGTTTTTGCGGTTTCACCATGTGCTTAACTCGTGAGAGTGAGTTTTCGCAGAAGCCGACCGGAGAGTTGGGCCGAGAGTTGGTTGTTTGGCTATTGAAGTTGTGAAGGCTGCTCGTGAAGTTGCTCATGAAGCCTGTACCAAACGGGCCCCGAGTTTCACCGGTTTTGACTTTACCAAGAATACCATTTTGAAGGAAGTCCTCACCCGCTTTGGTAGTGTACTCAAATAGACATCATCTATATATATTTTCACAAAGTATGGTATTCTAAGTCCGCTTATCCCCTAACCAAAATTTAGACTCAATTTATTTCCTTAAGTATTTTAGTTAGTCCATTCTATCCCCTAATGAGATCTGAATTTTCTTGTTAAACTTTAAGTTCTATTTTTGCAAATGTGATTTATGATCAATAATTGAAAAATACATTATAATTTTCTTCGGAATACTTTCATGCACGTTTGCTTAGAATCGAGCTTTTGTATTAAATATTCCTAACATATGAAAATACCATACAAATTTTTTTAATAAGTTTTCGGTTGTGGTTCATCATGTTGAGAAACAAAAAGACAAATTTTATCGGATAGATTGGAGCATGTTAAATAGTTTGTTGGTGTAAATCGAGTCTAAATTTGATTAAAGATGTTAGATGGACAAAACGAATAGTTGAGGTGGCAGAACGAACATTTTTTAGAAAATGTACTAAAAACATTTAAAATTATATTTGTTTGTCGAAGAGTGTTGTTGCCGGGAGAGACCGACGCCACAACCCAACAAGAAAAAGAGGAATGCGCGCGGATCTTCCAGGAATCGGTAGACAACATGCTCACCAAGCACAACCAAGCTTTCCTCGGGTCGCTCCAGCAGATGATGGTGGCCCTCTTTGGCCCGGCGCGGGGCAGGCGTTTGGAAAGACGTACGCCGGAAAGAGCACCGTGGACCGGGTGAATCAAGCTCTCAGCCGCCGCTACGAAGCCAGATGCAGCAGCCTCCTCCTCAAAGCTCCGGGAGCGAGACATTCCAACCTCCTCCGCGGGCGCCGGGGGCGGCCGGTTCGGCCTCCGCCGCAAGCTTCGGGAAGTCAACCAATCCCGCCGCCACCACGGAGCAAAGCACGGGTCGGCCCCGTGCAACGGCCGAATCCGTACCGGCCTACGTACGGAGACCTAGCGTTCGGCTCACACCGGGGCCCCACTTGACCCCGCTCGAAGAATAGCTCCGTCAACCAATTGGCTTCGAAGAATTTGTACGGCGGTGGCTATCATGAAGTGGGAAATTACGGGGCGTTCGACGCCTTCCCGCACCCGAGGTACGCGCGGGCCGCGGGCGCTCAGAGGAAGATGCCCTAGCGCGCAAGATGGCCGAATTGATGCGGGAATCGGTTCGGCCTCAAGCCAAGGATGCGGGGCCCCACCTACGGGCCGCCGTTCCCGCAGTGGTACTATAACGTGCTCCCGCCACCAAGGGTAAAACCACCGACGGAATTCACAAAGTTCTCTGCGGGCGGGACGAGACAAGCACGGTCGAGCATATCGCTCGTTATCTCATGCGGCTTGGGGAATGTTCGGCCGAAGAGACGTTCGGGGTTCGCTACTTCCCCGCCTCGGCCGACGGGTCCAGCTTTTCAGTGGTTCTCGTCCTTGCCGCCTGAGTCAGTGGCCAGGTGGAAAGATTTGGAGCGTAAATTCCACGCTCATTACTTCGGCGGCGCTTCGAGAAGAAGTTGATTGACCTCGCCACCCCGAAGCAAAGGCACGATGAAACACCGCCGGGAGTTTCTTAGAAGATTCGAGAGAAGTCAAGGGCATGTGCTTCTCGTTGAACTTGCCGTACGATCGGTGGGCCGATATGGCCGTCGCCGGGATGTTACCGGCCGTGCGCGAAAAGCTATTTGGGATGGAGTTTGAAAACTTGGGTCAACTGTCGCGAAGTTATCCTTGATGAGTAATCGGGCATATGGCCTCAAGAAGGACCCCAAGTTTGGCAAAAGCACGACATCGCCGACATCTACAACCAATTCTTGGACAAAGCCGATTTGTGCGAGGATTCCGACGACGAATTGGAGGTAGGCTGCGGCGAAATCTTGTGGGGTAAAGAGCCCTTGACAATGAATCGGCGGTGGGTCGGGCGGACCAAAGGAACCTACGACTTCGACATCACAAAGGCCGATAAGTTGTTTGAGCTCTTGGTAAAGGAAGGCCGAATCAAGTTGCCCGAAGGGCACTCTATGCTTCTACCGATGGAGTCAAAGCGAAACGTTACCGCGGCTTCCATGACGGGGACTCGCACTCCATCAACGATTGCGGTGGTCTTCGGGATGAGGATCCGTAAGGCTATCCGGGAAGGGCACCTCAAGTTCGATAACAAGATGAAGCCGGATGGCCACCCCTTCCCGCGAACATGCTCGGCTTCTCTATCAACGCGATAACGGCCCGAAGAGAAAGGGAAAGTCAAGGTCCCGACCTCGGCCCGTGTCCAGGCAAGATGGATCAGTTGACCCGGAGCGCCAGGTGACCCTAGAGCAAGTGCAGGGCGACGCCCCCCGCGTTCTCAAGAGCCACATCGAGATTGGGGAATCGTCCAAGCCTAAACCCAAGGTGACGTCACGCATTCTCCTCAACAAATGGCAGCGTCAGATGGAAAAGGAGCGCTACCAAAAGCGTCGTCACGAGGAGGAGCAGCGCAGGGCTGAAGAGGAGGCGCGCAGATGGAATCAGGAACAGCACGCGCGCGAGCAGGAGCGCGCCCACTGGGGATGCGCCTTCTTCAGGCACTGCTGGAATGAGGGCCTAAAGCTGCCCACATTAAGGAACTGTCCTGAATGCGGCGACGGATATGCCGAGTACGGGCGGGAAACGCAATCGCCGATCCGTCCATGAAAGACTTGGAAGGATTCACCCAAATGGGGATCGGCGGCAAAAAATTGAGGTTATAGATCACCCCGGAAGCGCCAAGCGATCTCGGTGGGCCGACCGAGAGGAGGACGAAGATGTCTACGTCCGGCGTAAGGGCGCGGTGCCCACCCGGTCTACGCAAGAGCCGGAAGAGGCGGGTCCAACGCTTGAGGAACCGCGAGATGAAGCAAGCCGGGGTCCGGACGAGACGGAAGTGGCGCCCCAAGGACCGGCCATGAAGGATCGAAGCGTCCGGCCCCCGCATGCATGGTATACTTCCCGCCAAACGAGTTCATGGCTCCCGCTAACCGGGTGATGCGGGAGAGGAAGCTTCCTTTGACGACGAGCGACCCGAGGAGATGATGGCGCGATCGGTGCTTGCCAAGCGAGGCCATCTTCGACAAGCCGGCCAAGAATCGCCACATGAGGCCGCCGTACTTGAGGGGGTACGTCAATGGCAAGCCATTGACCAAGATGTTCGTCGACGGTGGCGCGGCGCTCAACGTAATGCCGTACACCACCTTCGGAAGCTTGGCATGACCCCGAGCGATCCGACACCAACAAGCATCATCCCGAACGACTTCGCGGGAACCCCTCGGACACCAAAGGATGCGCTCACGTGGACTTGATGATCGGGTCCAAGACGTTGCTCACTACCTTCTTCGTCATCGAAGGGAAGGGAGCCTACGACCCTCTTTGCTTGGGCGGGGCCGGATCCACGCCAACTGCCGCGTCCCATCCACTATGCATCAACGATCCGATGGGTGGACGATGAAATCGAGGTCGTCCGGGCGGATGACTCCGTGAGCGTGGCTAACATGGAACCGGCCTTCGGGAGTACCAAGGCATCGATTGCTTCTCGGGGAAGGACCGGGGGAGAAGGTCCTGTTGAACCCTCGGCGGTGACCAACGGCCGATTCAAGCGATCGGCTCTTACGGTAATTTTTAATGCGGAACCCCATGGATGGCACTGATGGCAAGTTAGGACGAGGATTTATGTCGGCCGATAAGCTGGAGGAAGTTGACATTGGAAACGGTGATAAACCGAGGCCGACGTTCATCAGTGCGAATTTGCAGCCAGACTTCAGGGGGAACTTAATTGAGCTTCTCAAAGAATATAAAGATTGCTTCGCCTGGGATTACTCGGAGATGCCTGGGTTGGATCGATCCATCGTCGAGCATCGGTTGCCAATCAAGCCTGGTTTCAAGCCATATAAGCAACCGCCCCGAAAATCTACAAGGATGAAGTATTGGCCGATGTGAAGAAAGAAATCGAGAGGTTACTTGACGCAAACTTCGTTCGGCCCCTGCGATATGCGGAGTGGATTTCTAACATCGTCCCCGTGTATAAGAAAAATGGAAAAATGAGAGTTTGCATAGACTTCGGGGACCTAAACGAGCTACTCCCATGGATGGATACCCGATGCCTATTGCCGATTTGTTGATTGACGCCGCCGCCGGGCACAAGGTGATTAGCTTCATGGATGGCAACGCGAGGTACAATCGGATCTTTATGGCGATAGAAGACATCTCGAAGACGGCCTTTAGATGTCCTGGTCATATAGGCCTATTCGAATGGATCGTCATGACATTTGGGTTGAAAAATGCCGGTGCAACCTATCGGGCCATGAATTACATTTTTCATGAGTTGATCGGCAAGACCGTGGAAATCTACATTGACGACGTAGTAATCAAGTCCTTAAGTCATGACACCCATCCGGAAGATGTAAAGAAGACCTTGGAATGCACCGGAAGCATGGCCTAAAGATGAATCCAAACAAGTGTGCGTTCGGGGTGTCGACCTGGAGAGTTCTTGGGGTTTTTGGTCCACGAAGGGGGAATCGAAGTTGGCAAAAAGAGCATGAAAGCCATTGATGAAGTCGTTCCTCCAACCAACCTCAAGGAGTTGCAATCAACGCTCGGCAAGATCAACTTCGTGAGAAGGTTCATCTCAAATTTATCACGAAGGTGTTGCCGTTCTCTCCGTTGTTGAAGCCGAAGAAGAAGGATCGAGAAATTCACATGGGGCGACGAACAACAAAAGGCTTTTGAGGAAATCAAGCAATACATGAAGGAGCCGCCGGTCTTTGGTTCCTCCTCGACCGGATAAGCCTTTCAAGTTGTACGTGGCGGCCGATACCCAAACTATTGGATCGGCCCTTATTCAAGAATTCGAAGGCAAGGAGCGGGTAGTAGCTTATCTTAGCCGAAAACTACTTGATCCCGAAACCGAGGTATTCGGCTATGGAAAGATTGTGTCTTTGCGTATACTACTCGTGTACAAAGTTTCGGCACTACTTGTTGAATGCCGAATGCACTGTATACTCGAAGTTTGATGTGATAAAACACATGTTATCTATGCCAATTTTGAATGGTCGGGTTGGCAAATGGATTTTAGCTCTATCAGAATTCGAGTTGAAGTTCGAATCGGCAAAGGCCATCAAAGGTCAGGTCATTGCCGATTTTATAACTGAACACCGTGACCCTTCAATTGATCTGCTTGAAATTACCCCGTGGGCTTTATTCTTTGACGGGTCATCGTGTGGCAAAGGTGGGGGAGTAGGGATCCTGCTAATTTCTCCCGCGAGGTGAGATGTTCGAATTCGCCATTCCTATACAACCCACCGTCACAAATAACCAGGCTGAGTACGAGGCACTACTTCGAGGGCTTCGATATTTGAGAGAAGCCGGGGCCGTTTCAGTTGAAATTTATGGAGATTCAGAGTTGGTCATCAAGCAATTGAACGGCCAGTACGAGTGCAGGAGCGAGGCGCTGAGGAGTTACTACGAAGAGTGCAGGGAGATCTTGAAGAGCTTCCCATTAGTAACCTTGCAGCACATTCCTAGAGAGCATAACGAGGAAACAAACAGGCTGGCTCAGAGCGCCTCTGGTTACAGGGAGAGTCAAGAAGCATTTGCTGCAGAGGTGTGTGCACTAGGGACGGATCTTGCAGAAAGTGATTGGAGGAAAGAGATCGCTGACTACCTGAAAGATCCATCCCGAAAAGTCTCCAGGAAACTCAGGTACAAGGCAATCAAGTTCGTTCTTCTGGATGATAATTTATTCTATAAATCATTAGACGGGGTATTGCTACGATGCACCGGGTCCGAGAGGAAGCCAAGAACATGATGAGCGAGGTGCACGATGGGATATGTGGAGCGCACCAATCGGCCTATCGGATGAAATGGGTTATTAGGCAATCTGGATGCTTTTGGCCGACGATATTAGAGGACTGTTTTGAGTATTATAAAGGGTGTCAAGATTGCCGCAGGTTCGGGAATATTCAAAGAGTCCCCGCATCGGCATTGAATCCCATCATCAAGCCATGGCCATTCGAGGGCCGGGGGTATAGACTTGATTGGCCAAATTAATCCACCATCTAGCAAGGGGCATAAGTTCGTGCTTTTGGCTACGACATTACTTCACCAAATGGGTCGAGGCAATCCCACTCAAGAAGGTGACGTCAGAAAACATGATCGAATTCGTCAAGGAACACATCATCTATCGATTTGGGATTCCTCAGACGATTACCACTGACCAAGGGGCACAATTCGTGTCATTGGAATTCAGAGATTTTGCCGAAAGCATGGGAATCAAACTGTTTAATTCTTCTCCATACTATGCCCAAGCTAATGGTCAAGCGAGAGGCTTCTAACAAGATCATGATCAAGCTTATACAGAAGAAGATCGACCAAAAGCCGAGGAGATGGCATTCGGTACTCAGTGAAGCGCCGTGGGCTTACCGAATGGCCCCCCATGGAGCTACAAAGACTTCTCCTTACGAGTTGGTTTACGGGCATCACGCGATCCCCGCCCGGGAAGTGCAATCGGGGTCAAGGAGAGTAGTACCGCAAAACGATTTGAGCTCCAAGGATTACGGTGGCCTAATGATGGATGAGTTAGAAGATTTGCATATGATCCGTCTCGGGGCCCCGGAGAACATCGAGAAAAACAAGCCGCGGGTCGCCAAATGCTATAACAAGAAAGTAAAAGTAAAGCAATTCGCGAAGGCGATCTAGTTTGGAAAGCGCTACCGCCGATTGGAACTAAATACGGTGAATTCGGCAAATGGTCCCCTAACCGGGAGGGGCCTTTTCGTGTGGTCGGATGCGTCCCAGGTAATGCATACATATTGAAAACTTTGCTGGGAGAAGAGTTTTCCGCCGCAATAAATGGAAGATATCTGAAGAAGTATTATCCTAGCATTGAAATCGATCGATGATTATACACATCTGACACAGAAACAGTCGGCGCTCAAGGATGAGGCCGCCTTTAGAACAAAAATCCATGAACAAGAGAAAATGGCCAGTGCCTGATGCATTGCCCTTAGCTCAATACTACACTACGAAATTTGGTTTCTTGCGGGATTACACATAGCGGCCACGAAGGTCAAGTCCCCTAAGGGAGGGAAGCGAGAAGGCGTGGAGAAAGAAGCGAAAGTATGATTCAATCTTTTCTTTACTTCTTCGGCGTCGCTCCCTCTTCGGTTGTTCCAGGACCACCGTGACGGCGACTTGGAACGCACGAGGATGACCACGATTGGCGGCCTCTACCAAGCTATCCCAGGCCGCCTTCAAAGTTGCTTGTGCACCGTCGCCGAGACATCCGGGGCAAAAGAATCAAGGTTAGGGGCAAGAAATCCAGATGCGAACATGAAGGGGGACGAAGCGTTTACCCCCTACTAGCGCTTCCCGGCGCCATACGACGCTCGCGTTCGTCTTGGCGGCGGACGGACATGTCCCCGAGGTCACGCTCCGGTGCCCGGCACGGCGGCGCGGCCGATGAATGACCTTGTGCTCGGGCGTGGCATCCTCCGCCTCGGGAGAAGAATCGGAGGAGATGTACTCGGGAACATCTTCGGTTCCGATGACCTCTTCGGAAGCAAATCAAGGCCGAAAGAGGCGGAGGAAAAAATGAAGCGCAAGATCAAGCGGGAGGACAAGGAGCGAGATCAAGAAAGAACTCACTTCCGAATCGTACGCTTCCTTGACGAGCCGCTCCCCCGAGGCCGTTTACCCTTGTCCATGGCGTTGGAGTTTTTTCTTCGCCGGCGGAGAGGAAGAGACGAGAAGCGATGGAGGAGTGTGCGAGTGGATTTGCGAGCACCCCACGGGCTATTTTATTGACCAAGGAGGCGCATTGGGAGTGATGATGCAGCCGGACACACCGTTGGAATACCAAGCGGCGGGGGTTTCCACCGAGTGCGAAGGGTTTTCTTTTGAACGGTGTTTACGGATTGCCGAATTGGGATCCTTTGTGGATCTTGCGCCGAGGGGCGATCGTTTGCGAGCGTTCGGCTAAAGACGGTTCCCGGACGCATTCAAAGAGGACGAATTCACGGATGCAAATGCGAAGGGAAATATCACGGAACAAATGCGAGAATCCAAAAGTTCATCATATATTGCCGACATTTACACATCCCTAGTACAATCTAATCAAAGAGTCTGTTCAGCACAGACTGGGGATGGGTAATTTCGGCAATGGCGTCGCCGTGGCCGTCGAGGCGCTCCAGGATGAGCTCGATCTCGTCGATATCCTCCGGCGCACCGCCCTGGAAGCCACGCGGCCTGGTGGAATAGTCGACGTCCGTATGCGTCGCCATCGCGGCCGGCGCCCAAGGTGGTGCCCAAACGAACGCCATGGACGGCCACCTCGTCGATGCGGCGCTCCACCGCGGACGGGCGCTCCGCCGGCGTGTCGCCGTGAGCGTTCACCTTCTCCGCCAATTGCTCTACCGGCGTCTTTAGCCGGTCGAGCTCGACGTCGCGGCCGCAAAGGATAAGCGAAGGGATTAGCATCAAAAGCCGAGCCGGACCAAGAATCAATCTCGGGGCCATACCGTCAATGGCCTCCGGCGGTTGTTTGCGCCGGTCCTCCCCATTCTAGCTCGGCCACGCCCGCTTTCTTGGAGACATCCTCCAGTTCGCGACGGGATGCCTCCAACTCCTCCTTGTAGCGGATGGCGTCTGCTTCCCCGTACGGTACCGGGGAGTGGCCGTCGGACTCCGAAGAGTCATCTGGGAGGGGTTGATTGGTCGGCGCGCGGGGCGGATTCCACTGAATCAACCTGCAAAAGGGGGGTGATTGTCAAGGCAAAAGAAGATCAAGGGAAGGATCGACGAGGAGAAATTGATGATCATCACCGCCTGCGCGCATTAGCGCTGGCTTCCTTCGGCCTCGTCGGAGGCGCGGCGGCGGTTGAGGCGGCGCACCATTGCGGTTTGGGGATGTGCACTGTTTGCAAGAAGACCAGAGATTGGCAAAGATTCGAGAGCTAGAAGGCCTGGTGGAGAGCTAGGGGCACCTATGGCAACATTTATAGGCCTGGCAGGGTAACCGTGGCTTCGAGTCGTGGCTGTGGATCGTGGCGCACGTCCCAATAAAATCGGAAGGTGGAAGGATTTCCTTGACCAACCCGCCGGTGGGTCGTTTGGAGTTCTAAGCTGAAACGCGTGCGGATCGATTGTTTCGGCTAAAGGAAATCAAGGTGTTTTTCGGGAGTTAGCATTTCACTACCGAATGGGTCGTTCGGCTTTACATCTCAAAGTACGCAAAGGAAAGGCAACAAATCGCAAAGGAAATATTACAAGAACGACCAGTCCAGGTATACATCAATAAGGACATTCAAGCACTGAGGAGTTTTGCGAGTGCGTGACGGACATTGGATATTATCAAGTTGGAATTATCCAAGATCTCCTGGTAGTCCTTTTGGGCACCGAGCTAAGCCGTTGAGCTCGCATCGCATTGCTTTACTCTGCGGTGACGGCCGATTCTACCTCTCGCTTCGGTTTTTGCTATCAATCCGGGAAGATCGGCTATTTTCTTCGGTCAATCTCCATCTCCGCCGACAAGGCTTCTCAATTCCGCCTCTAGAGCAGCCTTTCGGCGACTTTCAAATCGTAAGAAGCTTGCGGTGTCGGCCAAGGCATCTTTATAGCTTTCTCGCTTGGGATTGTACCCCGTTCATGGCATGTTCGGCATCGCTTTTCTCCTTTTCAATGGCCGGACGGGAGCGCAATTTCCTCCAAGTGCGCCTCAAAGGAACATAGAAGGGCTCTAAGTCGTAGACGGATGATAGAAAAGCTCTGATGTCATCGGGAAGTCTTCGACTAATGGGTTCAAACATCTCTTCAAAATGGCGAAGATCATTGAGCTGATCCTGAACGTCTTTTTCTAGCCGTGTGCCGCAATTTCTTTGAGTTTGGGCAACACTTCATCCGGGCGGGCCGGGTTTATCTCTCTCATCACCTCGGCGCTTGATGGGCCCTCCGACGGCAAGCTTGATGATGACGGGGTGTGACCACCGGAAACAACATTGCCGAGGTGAGAATGCTAGCATCAAGGTATCGAAATCAAGAGCGGAATTGAGCACCTCATGAGTGGTTTCTTGAGCGGGGGCAATCGCGAGACGGAAGAGGCGTCCCGAGTAGAGCCGAAACCTCCAAGTCAGGAGATGCTGATGCAGCAATCAGCGACTCGTGAGTTTCGGCCGATGAAGAATTGGATCCTCCTCTCGTTGGGTTGGTCATTGTTTGCCGACCGATGGCGATGGCATCCCGGGGGGGATTTTGTGGCTCCGGTTGAGTTGGGAGATTCATCTCCGGAGAACGTCATCGCTTCGCGAGAGGGTGACGAAGATGAGATCTCAACGGGATAGGCAACCCAACCCCGGAAGGGCTCGCTCGTTGAACCACCGGAACATCTACAAGTGGTTCTCCCACGCTTTCTTCCGCAAATGTCCAATTGAAGGGATAAGTGCCGGTGCTCATCCTTGAGAAAGAACAACAAAAGTCATACCGGTGGATGGAGCATCGGCGAGTCTTTGGTTCGAAGAATGTTGGGCTCGGTCCGAAAATGCACAATGAATATGATCCATCAAGAACAGAGTGACTTGGTAATCAAGAAGGTAAAGGGTTTTACCTCAACAAGCACCTTTTTGACGCTTCTTCTCCTTTTGGCACTTGGAGGGGCAATCGGTGCGGACCTTGCCTCCCGTCTCGGCGAGGCTAGAAAGGCCGGGATCCGTAGTAGCATACCCGGCCATTAATTGATGCGGGGTTGTGGATTTAAACCCCGATCTTTGAAATCGGGCCTTCGGCATTATAAGTGATTACCCCGGCTCGAGGGCGGAGTGCGTGTTCTCGCGGACAAAAGATGAAGGTCAAAACCATGAATGGAGAAGGAGTGTTTGATCCAAGGGTTCATTGTGTTACCTCCGAAGTCGGCGGGAAATCGGACACCAGTCCGCACGTAACACATGAACGGGTTCACTAAAGATGTGGTCATGGAATTCTTGCCACCATGAATTGAAGGTGGGGTGAGCTATGGTTGCGGGCACAAAAGGACATGTGTAGACGAGTGGGACCGCACACATAGTTGAAAACTCTGTCCGCACCGCATCGCTTCTTTGATTTCCTCCCCGGGCTTGAGGAATTCATGCGTAAACAATCTTGGGGGCACTCGACCGCATCCAAGCCGCCCGGCCATTACATTAGGCCGGTAGTACTCATAAGTACGGCATTCGCCTCCCTCCATTGAACTCGGCCGGTAATATGCATGGG
Organism: Cenchrus americanus; assembly: GCA_947561735.1. Classification (NCBI taxonomy): domain Eukaryota; kingdom Viridiplantae; phylum Streptophyta; class Magnoliopsida; order Poales; family Poaceae; genus Cenchrus; species Cenchrus americanus. The sequence continues at coordinate 14,697,853 of OX387244.1, forward strand.
CGGATTATGATATTAAAGATTTCCAAGAATCTCCCATCTTGATGGCCGGGCTCAAAGGAGAACTCGACGGGGAAGGTCGAGTGTCATAGCCTAGATAAGGGAGCCAAAGAGGATTGGGGAAGCCTTTGAAGAACAACTCGAAGAGCCGGGTGATGTCTGGTTGAACGATAACGATTGAAGTTGCTTCTCCATAGCTTTGGCATCCTCCGGTGACTTGAAGCTCTCCTTCGGGGGGATTGGACCGGGGAAGAACCCGGAGTTCAAGTCGACACCTACAATCGATGCATGTGAAGGCTGCAGCCAAATTTGAACAAACCACCAAGGGCCATTGACGCACGTTATCCTCTGGCTGGTGTACATTTGGATAACGGTCTGATGAAGCATATGGTATACACTGCCCAAGAGGAATTTTCCCAAAGGAAGGCGATTGCCACTAGCCAGATGGATCGCCATTGCGATATGATTCAAAGTGGGTTCGTTGGCCTTGCCACAGAAGACAAATCTGCATAACCACATGTTCAAAAAGGCTCTGTATTCAACTTCGCCAAGGGAATTGTCTCTCATGTGCTTCAAAATATAATTCTTGTAGCCATTCCCTGGCTTTACCCCTGTCTGGCGTGAGGAATTTTTGAAGTTCCAAGGCTGAACAGACCCGGTGATGTCAAGGCCGGTGATCATGTACACATCGGCTAAAGTTGGAGACATTGGGCCATGCCCAAAAAGGAAGGCGTTGACGCCATTTGACCGAAGTGGCATGCGGCTATCGAAGATCTTCATTCTTGGGTGTCTCGGCTACGGATAACTCCGGACATTGAGCAATGCGGAGAGTATCCAGGTTGGTCAATCCACTTTTATCCGCAAGAATCCTACGATACCAAGTCTTCCGGCCGCGATTGGGGGCAAAGGCCGCTTCTTGAACGCATCTTGCCACCGAGGGGGGCGGAGATAAAGCTACCTTGAAAGGGATTCTCGAGATTCGGCGGCAATAAAATCTCGAGGGTCGGGATTCCCTTCGGGACCAAGATAATAAGGCTGCGAATTGGCCTCAATAGGAATCGGAGAAGAGCGGAGAAGGTTCTCGGAAGAGAGCGGAAGAAGAAAATCTCGGGTAAAATTGAAAACCTAATGCCGAACAAAGGTTTGGAGGGGTGAATTTACCCGAGCAACTTTGGTTCTCGAGTTGCCATTGGAGATTCGAGTTCGGAACGAAGGGGATCTAGGGTTGGATCCGAACGAAGAATCCGGCGGATTGCGAAGAACGGTGTTGACGGGTTTGGCTCGAGGATTTGTGGCTAGAGTCAATTGTGGAACAAAATTACTTTTATCCCACAATTGAAGGGGCATGTGTTAACACCGAATTTGGTAAGGAGTATGACATGTGGGTCCGATTCGAAAACGAGTCCGTCGGTGGAAGGAAAGATATTTTCGAGAGATTTTCGGCGAAGGATCCGCGGTCGGCTATCTCGCTCCGGTTCGGCAAAAGAACGAGAGAGCTGATTTTGCGGGATTGGACGGTGACGTGGCTTGATCGAGAGGAAGCGAATGGATGGATGGGCGATCGGGTTTAGTTAGGCAATGAATCCATTCGCGGTTGTAATCGACAGGGTATAAATATGATCCCTGGATGTATGTAACAAACACGTTCATTCTTCAATACACACCGGCTTCACGCCAAACCCTAGAGTCCTTGTCGTGTCGTCGAGTTCTTCGAGAGGACCAATCGATCCGTCGACCTTCGTGAGTACCGCAACCTTGTATCATGTCTAGTATCATGCGGTGGATTTAGATCTGATGCAAGTAGTCTTGTTACCATGCTTCGTGTCATGCGGTAGATTCAAGCTTGGTTCAAGAGGGTTTCTTGTTAGATCATGAGCCATGCGGTAGGCTAAGATCTAGCTTGAAGCTAGTTATCGGCTCTATTGGATTTTGGCAAGATCCGGTAGATTCATTAAGTTACCCCGTGTTATCTTGAGTTTTACTTTATGTTTTAATTCATGTAATACACTCTTGCCCAATCTAGATGGGTTTGGATCGGCTCTTTTCCTTTTAAGCTCCATGCACGAGCGGGTTTCGTGTTTTGACGCGTGGATCTTGTGCTCTCCGATAGCCGAAACCGAATCGATCTAGGTTGTTACGTGTTGCGGGTTCAAGCTTGCTTTGTGCGTATAAATCTTGAAAGAACCGGGTATCATGCGGTAGATGCAGGTTTTTGGGTTGCTTTAGAGCTAGTCATCCGGTGGACTAGATTTCCAATTCAATCTGATAGATTTATTCACGTGGTAATGTTTGTTCCTTCTTCATGGACCCTGGATCGGCTGTTCAGCCGTATTCGGTTATATTTTCACGAGTAGATCACGTGCTTCGTTCGTGCCTTAAGTGATGTATGCTTTTAGCTTTCCGTTTTTAGATTGTATCATGCGGTGGATAGATCTATCTGCGGGAAGTGGTACGTTTTTCATGCAAGTTGTATCATGCGGTGGATAGATTTGTTTGTGATCGTATCCGACGGATCTTAAAGTACCTAGACATGCGGTAGACTAGTGCTTTGATCTATGCGTACTCATTTAATACATGATCATGTCCGTGCTTTACTTCATTTAATGTTAATCTTCATGAAGATCGGTCATGGCTTTGCACATGCATCCATGTTTATTCAAAATTCGATCGTTGTCATGCTTACGTCACCCATTCGGCAATGTTCTTTTTTCCTTCGCGGTTACCCGAATGGTTGTGGTTCTTTGACAGGTAGCTTCGCATAGCTACATGTCGTCTTGCTTGGCTCCTTAGCCGTAAATATGGAACCGCACGGTACCACCCTAAGTTCCAAGTTTTGGTATTTAACTTGTTTTATCTTTTGTTAATTTTCGGGAAAAATTGACCGGCACGTCACTCTCTCTCTCCGCGCGTGCGAAGCTAAGCTTTTCGGTTCTTTGTGTGATTGGCGCCGAGTGCACATTTTGCGTCAACGGTTGCATTGGTGACATGACGGAGCTTTTTGCCGACGCTTGGTCGGAGCATGGGATCGACGACGAGGGGTGTGCGGCATGAGGATGATGGGCTCGTGGTGGAGGAGTCCGAGTTACCACTTTGGCTTGCAGCGGGTCGCAGCTTTTGTCGCGATACAATGTTGGTGACGACGGCGCGGTTCACAACGGCTTCTTTTGGCTTCTCTCCCACGTTGAGGTGGTGTAGAGTTTTGTTGGGTGAGTTTGTTTGTGTGCGTTGTTTTTGTGGTGGTGTCGTTAGCTTCGGCTCGTGATGTTCAATTACTTCCTTCTTAAATGATACGGCAGTCCTCCTGCCTTTACCTAAAAAAAGGTGAAGTCGATTTTCTTTGAGGGCCCGTTTGGCACGGCTCGGCCTTCACCTCGTAGAGTCGTTTTTTTAGAAAACAACTTCATGAGCAACTTCATGAGCGGGGGAGAGAGCCATGTTTTTGCGGTTTCACCATGTGCTTAACTCTCGTGAGAGTGAGTTTTCGAGAGAAGGCGACCGCAGAGTTGGGCCGAGAGTTGGTTGTTTGGCTATTGAAGTTGTGAAGCTCGCTCGTGAAGTTGCTCATGAAGTTTGTACCAAACGGGCCCCGAGTTTCACCGGTTTTGACTTTACTAGCGATACCATTTTGAAGGAAGTCCTCACCCAGTTTAGTAGTGTACTCAAATAGACATCATCTATATATATTTTCACAAAGTATGGTATTCTAAGTCCGCTTATCCCCTAACCAAAATTTAGACTCAATTTATTTCCTTAAGTATTTTAGTTAGTCCATTCTATCCCCTAATGAGATCTGAATTTTCTTGTTAAACTTTAAGTTCTATTTTTGCAAATGTGATTTATGATCAATAATTGAAAAATACATTATAATTTTCTTCGGAATACTTTCATGCACGTTTGCTTAGAATCAGTTTTGTATTAAATATTCCTAACATATGAAAATACCATACATTTTTTTAATAAGTTTTCAGTTGTGGTTCATCATGTTGAGAAACAAAAAGACAAATTTTATCAGATAGATTGGAGCATGTTAAATAGTTTGTTGGTGTAAATCGAGTCTAAATTTGATTAAAGATGTTAGATGGACAAAACGAACAGTTGAGGTGGTAGAACGAACATTTTTTAGAAAATGTACTAAAAACATTTAAAATTATATTTGTTTGTCGAAGTTGTATGTCGACGTCATAAAATCGAGGAAGAAAATTGTTGGTGGTTGTTGCTGTCACCATTTGTTGGTGATGGTTGCCGTTTACTCAGCACATGCCAAGACTGCGGCACGGAAAATTCCTATGCCGCGGTGCGCGCGGGCGCAGCTGCCATATAAGCTAGCAGCCTCTCGGCTGGCGCACGCCTGCGAGCTTGCAGATACAGCACACACAGCCCGGCGGGGGTCGTCTCTGCTCTGCCACAGCAACGTGCTGCTGTTCGGCGAGAAGTGGCCATAGCCACCCTTCCTCTGCTGACTAGCTCGGCTCCACCCCTTCTTCCTTCCTGTTCCAGCGGCAGGGGCGCCATGGGGATGGGAGCTGTGGCGGCGAGCGGGGACGATGAGCAGGCCACGAAGATGGAGGCCGGCGCCGACACCGTCGGCCAGAAGCTCGACGCCGGCGCGCTCTTCGTGCTCCAGTCCAAGGGTAACTTTATGACCTCACTCTCGACGGTGTTTCTTCTACCTCCGATCCCTCCAACCTCCATCATCCTCTCTCTTTTCTGCTGCACCCTGCATAATATCTGCATGCCAAGCGTGTGCGCTCTGCTTACCAACCTTACGCAACCATCTTTGTGTTTCTCGAGCACCAGCAACAGTAGCTAGGAGTCTAGGATCACGGTGAGGCTGTTGATTATTTGTCCTTATTTTTTTATCATGCGCATATATCCTGGCCTTAGCTCAGCCAGAGAGATTGAGAAGGCAAAGATTTGGCCATCTTGTTATTACTATTGTTTTCGTTAAGAAAAGGTTCATTGATTGCCTTGTCATCTTGGCAATTGGTTTGGCCACCTGATGTTACAGTTCCCACTCTGATTTGGCCCCGATCCAAAGCCCTCGGAGTGAATGCATGCTTGAAACCTTGAATGCTCTTGCCAATCTACCTCTCCCTGAAAGAGTGCCAAAATTCACCGTTTTACAATTTACACGTGGGATCCTCGCTTTCTTCTTTCTCTCGTCCTTTTGCAACCGGGAAAAGAAGAGACAAAACAAGGTGTCCTCGCAGCGCCTCTGCGATCCTGCCGTTGAACAGCAACAACAACACTTGACACTCCTACATGTGCGTGCTAAACCATCTGTCTCCCGAACTAGGTCTGGCCCCACGTCACGCACCTGATTAACTGAACCACACAACTAGCAAAAATTTGATGCTCCATCCACGGTGGCGTCTGGAGTTGGGTCAACTAATAACATCGCTCATTCATTTAAGAGAGAAAAAAAATACTACTCTAGCTGAGCAAATTCAATCAATTTAGTCAAAGTGCGCGTGGGTTTCATTTGACGCATCGGCTATTTATATTAAAAAATTTCAAATCTGATGGTTGTGCTAGCGCAGGCAATAATATCACATCACCTCGTTGACATACCACTATACCAGTATCATGCACCCATGTTGCACACCCAATTAATTGTGGGAGAAGTCAGCAGTAGTAGACCGGGAGGTCGGCAGAGAGTACTCTTGGTATTTGCCAATAATGCGGTAGCTAATCATACTCGCGGCAATTAACAGAAGATCTCAATATAACAATAATCTAGTGCAGGTAGGTCATACAGTACAGAACGCTCGCGGCGATGGACGATGACGATGAGTAGTACCTTTGACGAAGCAAAATTTCCCTTTCCCCCCAAAAGTCGCATATTTTGACTCGTGACGAATCAGACATCATCGCCGCTTCTGTATCGCCCTTTTGCTTTTCTGAATTTTTGGGGGAAACGTGTGATAAGTGGTGACGTGCACATTTGAAAATCAGGCGCATGTATCGGTACAGAGATGACGATATATATGTATATATTATGCATGTTCTATATATGGACACGTACTCAAGCTATAGCTTCCATGGAAATAATCAACTAAACTCTAGCTGCGTACTGCTTCATGCATGATTATTAAAGACTTCTGGGTTTTGAGCTTTGATTATTAAAAAACAAATATGAAGTTTTAGGGTTGCTTTGTGAAAACGGGGTGGTAAAATATAGAGCTTTTTTGTGATGCGCACGATGGACTTATGCTATACAATGGTGTGCAGGGTCATGGCTGCACTGCGGGTACCACCTGACGACGTCGATCGTGGCGCCGCCGCTGCTGAGCCTGCCATTCGCGTTCGCCGCGCTGGGGTGGATGGCGGGGATCATCTGCCTCGTCGTCGGCGCGGTCGTCACCTTCTACTCGTACAACCTCATCTCCCGCGTCCTGGAGCACCACGCGCAGCAGGGCCGCCGCCAGCTCCGCTTCAGGGACATGGCCACGGACATCCTAGGTCAGTTCACTAGCTGCTGCTACTCGATCGTATTCGTATACACGTATATATACAACGCCAGAGCACTTCCCCATTGCCATCACATTAGAGGTTTTTTAAGTACACAGTACGACCTAACGGTCGTATTATCGGTTTTTCTCCCCGCTGCCCTCTAAAACATTTCATATATTTCATTTCTTATATACAACAATATCATATTACATTTTTTATGATACTCTTATACTACCCATATGACCTTTGAATACTACCGTACGACACAAAAAAAAACTATCGTATAGAATTAATCTCAAACGTCATATCCTTACATATATGTCATTTTCTATTACATACGAGTCTTTTTTCAACCGGTCGTACATTGTGTACCGTACCGTAAAAAACCTCTCACATTAACATACTGTTCATACTAATTACTAGCGATTAGTCTGGTAGCTAGATGGCGCCATCTTGCAATAATAATGGAAAATGGAAACCCTTCTGCGTGGTTTCATCGACTATGATTCGATGGATGATGACGATTGGCTTGGACTAATATCACCCATCTGTAGCGTGAATACCATTGATGAGACGGGAAATAAAAACTGTCATTGTTGACGCTTCAATTGGTAGTCTGAATCTACGAGCCCCAACCCGAAGTGCAGATTATTAATCCATGTGATACTAGCTAGCATTAGCCGTCGCCGGATGCTCTTAGCGTAGGTATCTGTGTTAACAAAGCAGCATCTGCCAAAGAGGCGCGCATATCAAGGGCTTAAAATAGGACAAACTGGGCAATTTGAATGATCCAATTTATTGGGGCTTACTACATCGATTTAAGAGCTGCAAACCGAATCCATCACGCTGGCAAGATTATGTGTCTTGTGCTATAGGTCATCGCTCTCTGTCCAATCATGCAAATTGCGAAGCATCTATCCCTGCCCATTTCGCATGTGACAAGTAGTATAAACTAGCGGAGTCAGCATGCGAGTGGCGGCTATAAAACTGGTGGGCGTTTTTAGTCTTTGGACAAGCATCATCCGAACAGACAGGTTGCTCGGACTAAATTGCTTACTGCTACTGTAGATGCCAGCCGCTGTTACTCCCTTCGTATTGTTATTAGAAGACGTTTAGGACAAGGTCTAAGTTAAATATTGAGATCATAAATCATGAATACTCTTTAAGTTATTGAGTTTGAAAATGTGAAAAACATATGAATAGAATTGTCTTGAAAAATATTTTCATAAAAGTATAAATATATCATGTTTGAATAAATATCTTTTATAAAAACAAGTCAAAATTGTGTTTTGAAGACCGTGTTACAGTCAAAAACGTCTTCTAATACTAATATAGAGGCTGTATTTCTTTGGCTGTGTGGAGGTTCAGACTTCAAAGCACGTGGTCAACGACTATGTCTGCTTGATGGTACTCATTGCTGCCAAATACTGTAGCTCATATGTCGACTGCTAGCTATGGTACTCGGGAATACCGTGGCATTGAGAGAAAGCTCTCTAGTGCAGTATGCCATGAGGACAGGGCAGCTCCCCACGTGGCCACGTTGACAAATTTGTTCAGTAAACTTACCAGTTACCACTCCAGTCAGAGTCCAAGGTTGAAAATTCAGTCTTTTCAACACACTGTAGCAAAAGACATATTTCGGCTTTTTTGATAAATATTGTCCTGACCTAATTAGACTCAAAAGATCCGTGTCGTAAAGACCATCCAAACTGTGTAATTAGTTTTTAATTTCATCTACATTTAGTACTCCGAACATAGGAGTATATCTTTTGGTGTATTTAATGTAGTGGAGAAGAGTGGAAAGGAGGATTTTTAACCAACTAAACAAGGCCACAAATGCATGCGCGTCCTAGTCACAATGTCACATGCAAGTGGGAAAAATAGCACCGACTTCCCATTGGTCATTACTCGCAAATTTCTCAAGCCTGAAAGCGTCGGTGGTATATGAATATCACATGATAGCAGACAACAGAAAAGGAATCGAGTAATCAGTCAGATACGAATTCATACATACGTGTTGTGGGGGAAAATCATCATCAGTCGAGTAAGCAAAGTCTCTTAACGTGACTCCGCTGACTACTGAAGGGCCTGGATGGGGAAAATACTACATCGGCCCGATCCAGTTCCTGGTGTGCTTCGGCGCTGTCATCGCGTGCACTCTCCTGGCCGGTCAGAGCATGAAGGTACTTACTTACTGCAGCCTACTCACGTGACATCATCATGGAGCACAAACACGACAAGGATCGCGCGTGATTCACGTGTGCGTACGTGTGTTCACTTGCAGGCGATCTACCTTCTAGCCAACCCGGGTGGCACGATCAAGCTGTACGTGTTCGTGGCCATCTTCGGCGTCTTCATGATGATCCTGGCGCAGCTGCCGTCGTTCCACTCGCTCCGGCACGTCAACCTCATCTCGCTGGTGCTGTGCCTCGCCTACAGCTTCTGCGCCGTCGCCGGCGCCATATACCTAGGTGCGCCCTCAAAAGCCAGCCACCATGTCCCATGCATTCGGGCACTTCAGACAAGTACTAATCGTTACAAATAATAAAACATGACAGGAAACTCCGATAAGGCTCCCCGGAAAGACTACTCGATCGCCGGCGACGCCCAGAACCGTGTGTTCGGCGTGTTCAACGCCATCGCCGTAATCGCCACCACATTTGGCAACGGAATCATCCCCGAGATACAGGTGTAGTGTGATCATCAGAAGCTCTGAATCACATTTACTCGTGTAAAAATGATGGTTGCAGACTTGCAGTGCCAACGATTCCTGTAGCAACTTTGAAATGTGATGATGTGCCTCTGCAGGCAACGGTGGCGGCGCCGGTGACGGGGAAGATGTTCAGGGGCCTGTGCCTGTGCTACGCGGTGGTGATAACGACCTTCTTCAGCGTGGCCATCTCCGGGTACTGGGCGGTGGGCAACCAGGCGCAGGGCACCCTTCTGAGCAACTTCATGGTGGACGGCGTGGCCGTGATCCCGGAGTGGCTCCTCCTCATCACCCAGCTCTTCACGCTGCTGCAGCTGTCGGCGGTGGGCGTCGTGTACCTGCAGCCGACCAACGAGGTCCTGGAGAGCCTCTTCTCGGACGCCAGGCGGGGCCAGTACGCGCCGCGGAACGTGGTGCCGCGGCTCGTGTCCCGCACGGCGGCCGTCGCGGTGGCCACCACCGTCGCCGCCATGGTGCCCTTCTTCGGGGACATGAACTCGCTCATCGGCGCCTTCGGGTTCCTGCCGCTCGACTTCGCCGTGCCGGCGGTGTTCTACAACGTCACGTTCAAGCCGTCCAAGAGGGGGCTCGTGTTCTGGCTCAACACGGTCATCGCCGTCGTGTTCTCGGCGCTCGCCGTGATCGCGTCCGTCGCGGCGGTGCGGCAGATCGTGCTGGACGCCAAGACCTACAAGCTCTTCGCCAACGTGTGAGGAGCGCCGATCAGTGCAGAAAAAAAAAAGCTTGCGTGCGGAACTTAGTAGTTCGCGGGGCTCTTGGGCAGTGTAGAGGTGTACGGTGGCAGGTGGCTTAAGCACGCGAAAAAATGTGTTTCTTTTTGCGTGCTTACGGCAGTGTGCAAGTAAACCACGAATCTAGTTTTGGGACTGTTTATAATTTTAGTCAGGCTGTCGTGCAACGGGCAAAAAGGGTTCACCAAATACACACGAACTTGTATGCTCATCCTCTGTACACACGAACACGAGGAGAGTTACGAAACGTACGATTGCGAAAACGTATTGGCCTTTGTCAGCTGTCGAATTCTTCGTGCTCCGTCATTGCCATGTTGTACAAGAGGTATTACCGAATGTCTGAATCTCCCATAAACTGTATGAAAATGCAGCTGAGACTTGAGAGTTGAGAGTACCTGAAGAAGAACTCTTCAGAATTTACAATGTGTCAGGTCGAGTGAGCAGCCATGCGCTGCGCCCCTGCCCTGACATTTTTAGCAGCTTGTGAAGAAGAGGAAGCTGCCAGCCTGCAGATTGCAGTGCCAGCGTGCAAACGCCTGTTGGTGGAAATCGGGCCCGAAGGGTGGACGCCGATACAACAGCCCCCCCGAACTCACTCCCTTCCTTCGCTCTCTCTTGCGAGGTTCCTACTTCTACTTCTACTTGAGCGAGGAAAGGAAACACGAAACTTACAAAGACGAACAATGAAAATACTCGCAAACCGAAGACCGTAGAACCGGCAAAAGCCTTCGGTGCTCTCTTCTCATTCCAGGGTATCCGTTCCATTACAAGGGGTTCACTATTTATAGGAGGCCCCCGAGTATAGTCATTTGCCTCAATTACACCTTTTCCGTTCCTGACAAACCGCTTTAAACACTTTACAAGGGTATAACAGTAAGTCCCCGCGTCGTACAGGCCTCCAGCGTGTCTTCGTACGGCCGAAACGCCTTTACACGCGGCCGCCCTTGTCTCTGCCCCGACCGGAGCCCACTTTACACGTCGGCAGTGGCCACGTGTCCAGGATCGTCGGCCCCTTCGGTGCCGAAGTAGCGATCCTGGGCCGGGGGCGTCGGGCCTCTTTGGATGCTTCGTCTGCGCTGCCGCTGGCCCCGGACGCGACGTCCTGGGCCAACGCTCTCAGCCCCTGTCTCCCTTGGGCCCTCATTACCGAGCACCGCCGCTAGCACCTTCGGCGCCGAAGGTGGGCGCAGCGATAATGGGTCTTCCCTCGCACGGCAAAACTTATAAGGCATAAGCGGCATCGGTGTTTCGTTAGTGCTCATGCGGTGAAGGGTCTTTTCGCGAGACCGAAGCCGTATGCACGCCGAAGGTTTCCAGCGTGGGCGGACAAGGGCGATGCTTCCGAAGACCGACTTCCCCAACAGTAGCCCCTCGTCAGTGAGGGCCGTCCTGGCTCCGCGCAGGGCCGAACTTACGATCGACCTTAAACCGGGTGAAGACCGGTCTTCGGAACTCCCCCGGACGGCCCACGCTGACATGGCGTCCCGAAAAAGACATGCGCTGCCCTTGGACAATTTTACCGTTGAGAGGGGCCGTCAGTGGGTAAAAAGGTAATTTTGGTCGTCGCCGGCGCGATTATCGGAACTCATTACTATATAAAGGGGGACGCCCTTTGGAATACCCCACCCGGCGGCTTCGGCCCCGCAGCTTACGACGCGCGAGAGCTCCGAAGGCCTCTTTGTAAGACTTGCTCCGGCCCCCTTGCTTCCCGCTTGCTTCGTGCGTAGTTAGTATTGATGGCGCCGAAGCGTAGACGCGATGTCTTGTCGCGAGGGAGATCGCGAAGACCTACACGTTCGGTCGAAGCCAAATCGACAAGACCGACGTGGAGGCGTTGGTGAAGAATCGCATGGTCGGGGCCGGCCGAGCCCCCGGCCGTGAGACCGTGCCGCGGCCACGGGACAACGAGGTCGTCATCTTCCGAGATCTTCTGTACGCGGGGCTTCGGTTCCCGCTTCACCCCGCCGTTGTCGACATACTTCGGTACTTCGACATCTACCTTCATCAGCTTACCCCTAATGCCATCCTCCGGCTGTCGGTATATATGTGGATATGCCGGACGACGAAGATCAAGCCCTCCGCCGAAGGCTTCGCTTCGGCGCATCAGGTGCATCACCAGCGGCGGACGGTCTTCGAGGAAGAAGGGGACCCGGTCCGTGGAGAAGGACCGCCGCCCGGTTCGAGCGTCTCAATTTCTCATACAAGGCAGGCGTGGTGAGCCCGATTACCGCATACAGGAACAAGTGGCCTTCGGACTGGCAGCAGCATTGGTTCTACTACACTTTGAGCCCCCCTTCTTCCGGAGGCACCCACCCGTTAGCGACGAAGGAACTCCCGCCCCTGCATGAGTCCTACGCGAAGAACCCTTCGTGTCCGGAGGGGGACGAGTTCGTGATGATGCTGCGTCGGTTCGCGCGGAAGTACGGTACTCGCGACATTGTGGAAGAGTACCGCAGCATTCCCGTGTGCCCACTGGTCGACGGCTGGTCCGTGGCCGAAGACGAGTGGGCGGAGGACATCGGTGGCATCCCCGCCCTGACTGGACAAGAGTCTTCGGCTTTACGGCCGATTGTAAGTTGCTCCTTGCTTTCTTCGGATAATTGTCTTTTGCCGCGCCCTTAGTAAGCACGGTCTTCGACGGACTTGGCCGTTTTCTGCGTGTTGAGGAGAAGGAAAGTGGAGGCGCACGGGGACTTCATCCTCGGCCCCGTCTCACCGAAGGAGTACAAGGACACCGTCGCGCGGCCCGAACGGGTCCCGGACAAACCGTGTATTTGAGTTTTTCAAGATCGTGCCGCCCGAGCGCGTCGGCTTTGCTAAGCACCGCGAGCGGCCCGAGAAGAAAGCCGCGGCGGTCGCGGCCGCCGAGGCGGACGTGGAGGAGACGAGCGACTTCGCCGCGCGGCGCGCCGCGCCAAAGTCCGGCGAGGGAGGAGCGCGCCCGCCGCGGCAACCGCGGCCGCCGAAGGGAAGGCCCGTAAGAAGCGGGGCGGGCGACCGGCGGACTCGCCCCCGTCTCCCAAGAGAACTCGTGTCGTCGACGTGGAGACAGGGCGTCGTCGAGAATGTTATAGCCGCCGTGCCACCGCGCGCGCGGCGCGCCTTCGGACATGCCTTCGGTGACGGCGGGGGCGGGGGCCGCCGGCCGCCGCCGGTCCCCCCTCGGTCCGCAAGAAAAAGATAGTAATGAAGACGGCGATGTCCGCATAGTGTCTTCCGTTGGGGACGCGCCGCGCAAGCCGAGCCCCCCGTCGTCGCGCCGAAGCCCCCCAAGAGAAAGACGACTCCGGCTCCACCTCCGGCGGCTCGTCGACACCTCCTCCGAAGGCACCGAGCGCCGGCCTCTCCTTCGGCCCCCGCCTCCGAGAAAAACGACGTCGTCCCCGAAGCGGAGGAAGAGGGGGGACGAAGGGCCCGGCGCGCCTATCGGGTAACGCCCGAGGAGCCCCCGGCCGCCGCCGTTCGTCCGCAAGTTCCTCGCCGAAGCCAAGCCGATTGGCGGGAAGATAATCCGCTTTTCGGGGGCGACGAGTGGTGGGCATGAGCGCCAGTTCCTGGAAGAAGCCGGAGGAAGCTTCTCCATCCCTCATGAAGAGGAGTACTACTTGAAGGCGACCGCGGGCCGAGCCGACGACGGCGTGCGGGGACCTGTCGCCGAAGGCCTTTATTGCGTCGCGATGCCTCGCCCGAAGGTTGGAGCGAGGAGAGCAAGGAGGCCAAGGAAAAATCGATGGTCGCTTTGTCTCCTCGCTCGAAAACCGAGTGGCGGAGTTGGAGGGTCGGTTGGCTGCGGAGCAAGAGCGCTCCCGAAGGCTGCAGGAGGAAAAGGAAGAGTCGGCGAAGAACTCCGAAGCCGCCCTCAGCAAGTTGCGCCACGACGTTGAGACCCTGGGCAGCGCTAAGGAAGACTTGCAGGCTCGGCTCGCTGACAGGGAGGCAAAGTTGACCGAAGCGCAAGAGAAAACGAGCGAGCTGAGTGGGACGCTGGAGCGATATCGCACAGAGCACCTTCGGAGCGCGGAGACCCTTCGTAACGATATACCGCCGAGTGTGCCGGAGCAAAGTGCAATGCGGAAGCGCCACCTATCGGATTCCCCCGGTGCGGCGTCGAGGCATACTACGAGTGGGTGAACGCGTGCTTCGATCTGATCACGATGAATACAAAGATCTTCGGAGAGCTTGCTGCTGCGGTGGGAGTCCGCACGGCGGCCTATTCGGTGTGCTCATTGGTGCCTCCGGATCGCCCATCTACGGAGAAAGCGATTAGCAAGGGGGATCTTCGTCGTCTTACGAAGGACAACTTTGCATGGCCCAGCGACGCGGACTTGGACGTTAGTCAGCTCCCCGTGCTCCCGAAGAATCTCGCCAAAAATTTCATGAACACTTTCTTCGCCCAGCGTGGGTACCAACTTACTTTGGCCGAGTCAGCTCGCCTTAGTGCCCAGGTGCGCCGAAGCTACTTCCTCCGTGTGCTTATGATTGCAATAAAAGTGCACCTTCGGAACTGACTTGGCATATTGCCCCCATTGTCTTGCAGATAAGGCCTCGGCTGCAGGATCGTGTGTATGACCGTCTCCGGGTTCGGTTCGGCGGCACTCCGCCCTTGCCCCGGTTCATGACGGAGGGGGAGTGGATCGCCATGCCCGGCGTCCCCCTCCTCAACGCCGAGGGCTCCGGAGCTGCAGCACCGCAAGGAGGCGAAGCCGCCGGCGTTCCCGAGGACGAAACTCGCAGCGCCGAGGACATCACGGCACGCACCACCGAAGAGGGGCCTGGGTGCGACGCGCCGGGAGCCGCAGCTGAAGAAGGGGAGGCCGAAGCGGCGCGGGGAGGCGCCCCTTCGGCACCCGCCGCCTCGAAACGGCTTCCGCCACCGAGGAAGAGGTCACACTTGCTCTCGTTGAAGCCGCGGCGGCCGTGGCCCCTACAGAAGAGAATACAGCGGCAGATGCTTCGGACGCGGCGCACGCGGCGGGGCTTGAAGGCGCCCGCTGGGCGCCGGCTCTCCCGACGGCGAGGAACCCGCGGAGGCAGCGGTTGCGGCGACTGTTGCATCGGTAGGAGCCACCGAAGCTAGCGCCGTGTTGGACGAGGGCCCCGTCGTCGCCGAAGGTGCCGAGGTGTGAAGCGCTTCGGGCTAACGTTTGTAAAGGAGTGAAACGATCTCCCCTTGAAGGGATGAAATTTTTGTATTGTTAACGATGCACGGTATCTCCGCGCGGTTCCTTCCGTGGCTCTGCGCGAGGGGCCGAAGGTTCGAGCAACTCAACTTTGCCCCTTAATTCACTTTTTGTCGCGCCGAACGTGTGGACGAAGTTTAGCATCCGTCATCTTGATGTTTCGTATGCGGAGTTCTCGTCGTACCGAGTGGAGCGCTACCGTCTTCACAACGAAGCGGCTAAACGCTTTTTCGCCCGAGTTTTCAAGGGATCCCGCGCGTCGGGATGCCGTTCTTAGAGATCGGGCCGCCGTAGGGCGGCCAAGCGTAAGTTAGTGGACCCCTTCGTGGCCGAAGGGGTCGTTCCAAAAACGGAGCCGATTGAAGAGGGGGTCCTTGGACCGCCCGAGTATGTATACTTAATTCCTGACACCTCGTCGGAAAGCTTCACAGCGGTGAAGGTGGAGACGGAGGGATCCCCTTCGTATAGACTCTGACCCTGACTTCGGCGCAGGGCGGATGCCTACCGACAGCGAGCTTCGGGAGATGGCTTTGGAGATCATAGACATGGCATATCTTCGGTTGATTGACGAAATCTGTGAGGATGTACTAAACGAGGATTGATCGTTAAAAGTGGCTGCGGGCTGGCGCGAAGACTTGAAGCACAGGACTTCGGAACTCCCCCCCGGAAGTGTTCGCGGCAGGCCCGAAGCGGATGTCTGACTACGACTTTGTACACTTATTGTACGAGGCAGTATGCATTGTAACTACACTGTCATTTGTTTTGTATAGTTGTATTGTTTTTTGTGATGGACGTTGTAAGTTGAAGGTGTGGTTTTTTGCCTGTCTTTTTCGTGCTGCATGCTTGATTGAGAAAAACCCTGAGTTCGTTGGGATGAAGCGGCACCGCGCTTCGCCTTTAGAGTTAACGTGCGACGGCTCGCCTTCTCGATCTAAGTCTGTGGTGTAGACCATGCGAGGCGGGTTACCCATCGGTCTAGGACGTGGCCGAAGGGGCTATTTTGAGTGCGCGTTCACTTCGGCCCAATCGCGGCCTCGTTTTGCACTAAGTATTTTTTCCTTTGGACAAAAGCAAGACCAACGCCCCGCCATAGGCGTGCGTTTTCTCGGCCGCCAAGCGGTTTTCTCTTCGGTCAACTCAAGACCAACGCAACGCTCCGGGCGTGCGCTTACTTCGCCGAATCATGGCACTTCCCCGCTTCGAGCGGTTTTTCTTCGGTCGGCTCGAGACCGACGCAACGCTCCCGGCGTGCGCTTACTTCGGCCGACTCGTGGCCCTTCCCCGCTTCGAGCGGTTTTTTCTTCGGTCGGCTCGAGACCGACGCAACGCTCCCCGGCGTGCGCTTACTTCGGCCGAATCGTGGCCCTTCCCCGCTTCGAGCGGTTTTCTCTTCGGTCAACTCGAGACCGACGCGACGCTCCTGGCGTGCGCTTACTTCGGCCGAATCATGGCCCTTCCCCGCTTCGAGCGGTTTTTTCTTCGGTCACGACGATAAGTGACAGGCTTGGTGTGCGTGCCCCTAAGGTGATCCGCGCCAAGGCTGTTACTTACCGCGCCGAAGGCCACTTCGGAGACTAGGCCCCCCCGGAGGCGGTGGCCTAGCTTCGATAGAGGGCGAGAGCATTCTTTAAAAAGAAAGGTAAACTGCACACGAAGGAAATGGGGGAGAACTGACTTATATTACATGTCAGGAATCGAAGGGATACAAAGGGCCGCCTCATTAAAAACCTCACACTTCGCGGATCCGGAGGGGAACCACGAAGCTTCCCCCGTGAGGAAAAGAGTACGTCCCCCACTACTTTAATGTACATAGGATAAAAAGTCGGTATCTCGACCTAAAGGAAAGAGAAACTATTGAAACTCAAAGACTATGTTAAGAACTCGCAATTTCACTTCGGACGAAGTACTTCGAAGCATATCCACATTCCGTGTATGGCTCTTCGTCGCCCGTCGGCCCGACGTAGCTTGAAGGCTCGCTTCGTTTGCGGTGGCCGTTGCTATGAACGGGCCTTCCCATTTCCCGTGCATCTTGCCCTTCAATTTACCCTTCGGCACTTTTCGTAGCACTAGGTCCCCCCGACCGATGAGCTTTGGTTTGATCTTCTTGTTTTTCCACCTTCGTGTTTCGTCTTGGTAGGCCAAGAGGTTTTCAGCTGCCTGTAAGCGGACCTCCTCGATGTTCTGAACCGAAGCCTTGAGGTCTTCGTCTCCAGAGGGGGTGTTCCTCCAGGTGCCCAGGCACAATTCTTCGGGCAGCATGGCTTCCTCCCCGTACAACAGTTTGAAGGGGGAGAACTGGGTAGTTCTGGATGTGGTGGTGTTGTGGGACCAGATTACCCTTGGCAGTTCTTCGGCCCACTTGCTCTTGGGTAAGTCAGTGATGTTCCTCTTGATGCCAGCGAAGATGATTCCGTTGGCTCGCTCGACCGCCCCGTTGGACTGTGGGTGGTAGACCGAAGCGAAGCACAGCTTCGTTCCCAAGTATGCGCGGAAATTCCTTGAACTCGTGTCCTGTCAAACCGCTTGCCATTGTCCACCTTGTGACCTCGTGAGGGACACCGAAGCAAGACACTATGTTTTGCCGTGAAGAACTTCCGAATGGTCGCCGAAGTGATGCTTAGCAACGGCTTCGCTTCAACCCACTTGGAGAAATATTCAACCGCCACAACCGCGTGAGTGTAGTTTCCGGGTGCCGTGGGTAGCGGGCCGACGATGTCAACACCCCACCGGCGAAGGGCCACACTCGGTGGTAACAACCGTATCTCGTTGGAAGCAAACTTGCCGTAGGGCGTGTGGCGGCCGGCACTCCGGACGCGTGGCGCACAATGTCATGGGCGTCGCCATCGCCGAAGGCCGCAGAAACCTTGGCGGAAAGCTTTCCGCACCAAAGCTCGGTGCCGAGGTGGTGTGAGCACATGCCGCCGTGGATTTCGTGCGAAGAATCGCTTCCCCTCGGTGATCGATATGCACTTTAATAGTGGAGCGCACACCCCTCTTCGGTACAAGTTGCCGTCGACCGTGTGATAGTTCCTCGCCCCGATTGCCACCCTCTTGGCGGTGACTCCATCTTCGGCCTCATAATATCCTTTGAGCGCCGCCACTATTGGGGCACGCCGATCCTCGCTCCGAATTGCGTTCACAAACTTGGGGGGTGTCGCTTCGTCGGCACGCGACCTCGAGGTGGTTGTTTCATAAAAAACATCTGGTGGCAAGGCCTCAAGCAGTGCAGTTGCCTTCGCAATAGCATCGGCCTCCTTGTTGTAATTCCCGGGGAAACTTCTCACCTGTGATGCCGATGAAGAATTTTTCCATGCTTCGGACGGCTTGTAGGTACTTCATCATATCCGGGTTCTTTGCTTTGTAGGTTTTCCCAATATGGCAAGCGACAAGCTCGCAGTCCGTCAGGGATGACGAGCCTCCCGGCACCTACGGCCCCGGCCTTCCGAAGAGCGAGCAACGAGCCTTCATACTCTACTACATTGTTTGTACGGTTGTCGTAGTTGAGCCGCGGGGCATATCGGAGTTTGATGCCCGAAGGGGATTTTAAGACCGCCGCGGCCGCCGAACCGAGGTGGCGGTGCGCGCGCCGTCACACCGGACTTCCCATATTAGCTCCGTGACTACCGCTTCCCCCTTCGGCGCCGAAGGCGTCCAATCGCCTACAAAGTCGGGCGAGGACTTGAGATTTTATTGCGCCGCGGGCGACGAAGCTTATGACATGCTCCGCCAATTCCGAGGCCCACTTGCCCATCCCCGCTCGTTGACTCCTTGTTCTCGAACATGTCCCGAAGGGGGAAAGCTCGTGGGTACCGAGACGTTGTGGCTCGGGAAGTAGTGCCGAAGCTTCCTTTTTGCCATCACAACCGCATATGCCATCTTTTCCATTTCGGAGTAGAGCGACTTTGAGCCGCTCGCAGCTTCGGAGACATAGTATATTGGAAATTGCCTCGGGACATCCGCCTCCCCTCGCGCTCTTCTACAAGCACCGCACTAACCGCCGTGTCGGTTGCCGCAATGTACAACAACAGTCGGCCTTCGGTGACGGTTTGGTCATGACCGCAAAGATCTTCAAGGTACTTCTTGAGTTCATCGAAGGCTTGCCGCCGTTCGGGCCCCATTGGAAGGCCGAGTTTGCTCGGAGGACCTTGAAAAAGGGCGAGCTTCGTTCGCGGCTCTTGAGATAAATCGGTTCGGGGAAGCGATTACGCCAATAAGCCTTTGGACTTCCTTTCGGGTGGTCGGGGGCCGCATCCTTCGTAGGGCCTCGATTTTTTGGGGGTTCGCTCGGATGCCCCGCTTGGAGACCATGCGCCCCAATAGCCGCCCCTCTCCGATGCCGAAGATGCATTTCTGCTCAGGTTAAGCTTGAGGCCATTTTGCCTCATGTTGTCGAAGGTCTCGGTTAGATCCGTAATGTGATCTTGCTCTTTTTCGCTCATGATGACGATGTCGTCGACGTACGTCGAAGCGTTGCGCCCCGGTGGCGCCAAGGATCGGCTTCATCATGCGGTTGAAGGTGGACCGGCGTTGCGCAAGCCTTCGGGCATTCCGACGAGCGAAGACACCGAAGGGGGTTGTAAATCCGGTTTTTGCTTCGTCCTCCCTTCGCATCCACACTTGGTGATAGCCGGAGAAGCAATCTAGGAGGCTTAACATGTCACGGCCCCGCGGCTCGATCAATAATGACGTCGATCCTTGGCGCAGGAAAAGGGTCCTTCGGGCATGCCTTGTTGAGTTCGGTGAAGTCAATGCACATTCTCATGTTGCCGTTCTTCTTCGGTACCATGACCACGTTTGCCACCCGCATGGGGTATTGGACTTCTCCCGATGATTCTTGTGTCAAGCGGCTTTTGCACTTCGGCCTCGCGGACCCGACTCTATCCGCCGACATGGGCCGCCGCCTCGCAACTTCGGTTTGACTCTCGGGTCGGTGTTGAGCGCATGCTCTATGACCGAGCGGTGAACGCCTCGTCGGGTCGACTTGGACCATGCGAAGACATCTTGGTTGTTACGGAGGAACCGCAGGGAGTCGGGCTTCGTCTTCGCGCCGATCTCGGCGCCTATCATTATCGTTCGCTTGGCACATCCGCACATAAGGGGACCGTCTTTGTGACGTCGACGGCCTTCATGCGTTCGGCTTCGGCCCCCTTCATGGACCGCCTCATTTGGGCTTCGGCCTTGTGCTCTTCGACCACCGCGGCTTCGTTGCTCTCGTCTTCATTGATGACATGGACTTGTCTGTTGTGGACCGAAGTGTTGCGCTTGGCTCTTCGGGCCTCCTCCTGGCTACCGTAGACTGATATTACTCCTGCCGCCGTCGGTATCTTCATTAGCAGATACCCTTGGTGAATAACCGCCGCGAACTTGTTTATGGTGTTGCGGCCGAAGATGGCGTTGTACGGGTACGCGAAGTCCACAACATCGAATGTTATGACCTCGCGTTCTCATGGTGGCGTCTTGGCCGAAGGATACATTGACATCAATTTTGCCCAGGGCTTCGATTTTTTTTGTTGCCGAAGCCGTACACGGTGCTCGCCTTCTTCGTGTCTTCCTTCTTGAACCCCATGCTTCGGTGAAACATTGCCGTGTCGGGATGTCCGCCGAGCCGCCGTTATCGACGAGGATTCTCCCCACGTCGTTGCCGAAGTAGTACTTCGTGTTCTTGCCGATGTTGGCTCTTATGACGAGCGGATCGTTGTGGGGGTAGTGCCGCAAGCGGATGTCGGCCGCCGTGAAGGTTATGGGGACATGGGACCATGGCGGTGAAAATACTTGCCGGAGCAAATGTGTGATACGCTTCGGTAGTAGTCTTGGCGCTGCCTCTTTGTCTCGTGGGTCGGCTCATTGGACCCGCCTGAGATCGCGTTGATGATGTTGAGCATGCCCGTCATCCCCGAGCTGCTGGGGTCGGGGATCTCTTGCTTCGGCGGGGGTGGAGGTGGTGGTTGGGTATGGGTGTAGTGGACTTGGTGGTGGGCGGTGGGTTCGGCCACGAAGGCACGAAAACCGAAGGTTGTTGCGTGGGCGGGGGGAGGAGGCGGAAGCGGTTGCGGCGCGGAGGGTGTGTATGGGCGAGGTGGGTGGAAGGCATGCGCGGAGTGCCGAAGGTTGGTAAGGGCCGGTGGTGGTATGTTGGTGGCGGGGCCCCGAACCGACCCGCACTTTGGTACTTCATGACATGATTCACGGCCAAGCCTCGCCGCCTTCGCCTTCTCCCTCCGCCTCCCATTCCATCTTCATCTTGACCGCCGAAGGGCACCGGTGCGTGTGGTGCTCGGGCATCGATCCCGTGAAGCCGGCGAGAAAAACGCTCACCGCCGGCCCGCCGCGGGCGGCTATGTTGCCGTGGCTTCGGCCCCCTGTTATGCTTGTATCCGCCCTTGTGCCCGCCGCCCTTGTTCGGTGCGTGCCGACGGGGGCGCGGACACATTGTTGATCCGACGATTCGCTTGCTTCGGCGGGCCGGTTATGCCACCCCTTCGGTTGGTCCCACCTGCCCTTGTTGCTTCTCGCTTCTTTCTTTCGCGTTCGCTCGGTCGATCATTCGGCGGCGGCCCTTGTCGGACTTGCGTATTCTTGCATGACTTCAAATAATTCTTGCGAGACTTCGGCTTGACCCTCGTCGAGCACATCTTGGCAGCTTTCCCACCCCGAGGCCCCCAACGATGGCATCGATGATGTCGCTTTCGGACACCGTGGGCGCACGTGCTTGTCAATTTGACAACCCCGTGCATGTAATCTTGTAGCGACTCGCGGTCCCCCCGGACACACATGTTGACGAGGTCGTTGGAGTCTAGCTCTTCGACCTGCATTCCTTTGAAGCTGGAGAGCAGCTTGTTCCGCAGCTGGAACCAAGATGTTATGTGCCCCTTCGGTATGTTGGCATACCAATACTGGACTTCACCCTTGAGCGCGAGTACTAGGGCCTTTGCCTTTGTGGTGGCGTCACCTCCGTTGGACTCAACCGCCGCTTCAAACTTCATTAAGAACTCCTTCGGATCGTAGTCCCCGTCATACGGGGCAAGGTGTTGGCGTTGAACCGACGAGGCCACGGCGCGCTCTCCCGGCCTCGACCGAGAGCGGGGACACGGGACCACGTTACGAAGTGGGGCGTCGTCGGGAGCGAAGTGCTCGTGCACCGCCCCTTGTCTTGGCGGTGCCCTATGCTTTGTCCTTCGGAGGCATCCTTCGGCGCCTCCATTGATCCAGCCGAGCTCGCATGGCTCGCGGGGTGAGCCGGGCGTGTTCTTCGGGCCGCCGGCGCGGCATGCGCGGCGGGGCGTCGGTGTCGGTGCACGCGGGGTCGGGGCGGTTTGGTGTAGCGGCGGCGCGCCGGCGATCCGGCTTTGCGGCATGGCGAGGTAGCGCTCGGCTTCGCCCGATGTTGAAGTCGATGGCGTCGGAGGCGGTGTGGGGTGGAGCCGTATCCCGGTGCCGGGATGGTTGCATCCGCGAGGAGGATGGACGCGCCTCCTCGCTCGGGGCCGAGCCGGCACGGACTTGCCGGCGATGAGGGCCCGAATCCTTCGGAGGGCCTCGATGTCTTGCGCCGAAGCCCCCCCGGCCCCTCGAGGCGACTTCGAACATCCCCCGGAGCGGTGTGCTCTACCTCCGCGCGCTCGGCCGGCGGCGTTCCCGCCGAAGGCCGGACGGCCGAAGGGGATGGGTTGGTGGGCTCCGACACGAGTGGAGGGGTCGCCGCCCGAGCCGTTGCGGCTTCGGCGCCCGCCGAACGTTTCCTAGCCATGTGGTCTTGAGGTCTTGCACGAGGTGGGCGCCAAACGTTGGTGGAAATCGGGCCCGAAGGGTGGACGCCGATACAACAGCCCCCCCGAACTCACTCCCTTCCTTCGCTCTCTCTTGCGAGGTTCCTACTTCTACTTCTACTTGAGCGAGGAAAGGAAACACGAAAACTTACAAAGACGGAACAATGGAAATACTCGCAAACCGAAGACCGTAGAACCGGCAAAAGCCTTCGGTGCTCTCTTCTCATTCCGGGGTATCCGTTCCATTACAAGGGGTTCACTATTTATAGGAGGCCCCCGAGTATAGTCATTTGCCTCAATTACACCTTTTCCGTTCCCCGACAAACCGCTTTAAACACTTTACAAGGGTATAACAAGAAGTCCCCGCGTCGTACGGGCCTCCGCCGTGTCTTCGTACGGCCGAAACGCCTTTACACGCGCCCGCCCTTGTCTCGCCCCCCGACCGGGAGCCCACTTGACACGTCGGCGGTGGCCACGTGTCCGGGGATCGTCGGCCCCTTCGGTGCCGAAGTAGCGATCCCGGGCGGGGGCGTCGGGCCTCTTTGGATGCTTCGTCGCGCCGCCGCCGGCCCCGGACGCGACGTCCCGGGCCAACGCTCTCGGCCCCTCGTCTCCCTTGGGCCCTCATTACGGAGCACCGCCGCTAGCACCTTCGGCGCCGAAGGTGGGCGCGGCGATAATGAGTCTTCCCCGCACAAAGAAAACTTATAAGGCATAAGCGGCATCGGTGTTTCGTTAGTGCTCATGCGGCGAAGGGTCTTTTCGCGAGACCGAAGCCGTATGCACGCCGAAGGTTTCCGGCGTGGGCGGACAAGGGCGATGCTTCCGAAGACCGACTTCCCCCAACAACGCCACCCCCGCCGCGGCGCGGCTCGCGCCGGGCGGGCGCGCGCCACCGCCGTCCGCGCGTGGGCGCCGCAGCGCCGAGCCGCAGAGTTGTAGGTCCGTCAGTCTCAGGCCACCGCGGCATCCCTGGGGGAGCGAGGGCCGTCAGTAGCGCGAGAGGGGAGCGGAAACTCGTCGGAGGCTCACTCGTGGCCATTGGCGGCGGCTCTAGCGGAGGTCACCGGAGACAGCGCGACCTCGCCGGCTGCCATGTCGCCGACTCGCCGGGCCGGTGTTTTACAGGTAGGACCCTGAGTATTTACAAATAACCCCTAATTTAGATCGCGATTAATGACCGCGATCCAATTATTTCAGATACACCCTATTTTGGATCGCGATTATTGATCGCGATCCGACTATTTACAAATTGGACCCTGGTTTGCCTCTATTTCTCTCCTAGTAGGCTCGTGCTCCGGAGTCCGGCCATTTTACTCCTCGTTCCATCGACCAACCGCGATGCGGCCGGCCCGCGCGCCGGCGCGCGGGGGGCTGGCGTTGTACGAGCTGTACAGGGCGGCGAGCCGCGCGGCAGCGCCGGCGGTGCTCCTGTGGCGGCGGCTGCAAGGGCTGGAGCACCCGACGCGGTGGCCGGAGCGGCTGGGCCGGCCGTCGGCGGCGCGGCCTCGCCCGGGATCCCCGCTCGTGTGGTTCCACGCCGTGTCCCTGGGGGAGGGAATGGCCGCGCTCCCCGTCGTCCGCCACTGCGCCCGCCTCCATCCCGGCCTCCCCGTTCTCCTCACCACCACCACTCTCTCCTCATTGTAGGCTCCCGTGCACCATTGCAATTGCGAGTTCCATTTCTGAAAATTGGTATTGTGCAATCGTCCCTTTAATAGCTTTGTCTGGGCTTGGATGCAGTGAAGTTATTAAGGATGTGCTCCCCGACGGTGTTATATATCAGGTGTGTTGCAGACTGCCTGCGCCTAATAAGTTGTGCAGTTTTTGATTTTTCTCTCTCAGAAATAAGATTAAGTAAGTACAACTGAATTCTTAGCCAACGAAAAATTTGCAGGGTCATCTTTCTAACTCCAGCTGTTAGAGCAACTCCAAGAGCTTCTCTAAAAACAACTAGCTAAAACCATGATTTGGCTAGTATGTAAAATGAAATAATAAGAAAAAGTTGATGAAATCCAACGTACTAGGCCTAAAATCAACTCTTCATATACTCCACCGCTACTGGGTCCCACCTGCCATACTCATGTACGAGGGGATAGCTAGCGGGATTGGCTAGCCAAAGATGGCTAGTGAAGCCCCCGGTTTAGCTAGCGGAGGATAGCGAGGGCAAGTTTAGCTAGTCTGTTGGATTGAGTTTTTAGACAAATTTTCCATTTTTAGCTAGTTAAGCCAAGATAGCTGGTCTCTTGGAGTTGCCCTTAGGCTGTAATATTCGATTGTAAACTCTAAGTGAAAACTGAGAGAGAGAAAGTATAATTTGTTTAAATTCTGGAATCCTACATCTGAAATGTTTCCTGTGCAATTCTGCATGCTATTTTTTCCCCGTCCATTCTAACTTCATTTTTTGAATCTGTGTAGTTTGCTCCTCTTGACTGTCCTGATGCAATAGACAGTTTTATTGGATACTGGAAGCCAAGTTTGGTCCTTCTTATGGAAAGTGAACTCTGGCCAAACCTCATTATGTCTGCAGCAGCAAAAGGGGTAAGTTGCTTTCTCGTAAATCTGGAGCACGATCAGATATCTTTTTATGATCATGCTTATTTTCTAATTTGTACTGTTAGACAGATTTTCTGCAGGAGCAGACTTTTTGTCTGGGGTATTCATAGTGTCTGTGTCATGCTGTAGACTGTAGCTACTGATTTGCTATGAATTGCCTACTTATCTGCAGATTGCAGTCGCTCTTTTAAATGCTCGCATGTCATTGAAATCTTTCAACCACTGGTCCATGCCTCTAGGGTTGCCATTAGTTACCCTGATGCTCTCTAAACTATCACTTGTGGCCCCATTGGTAAGTACACATTGTAGTGCTGACCTTATTTTGAATGTAAATATATTGCTGCTGCCATCATTCATATCTTATTGCTGCAGAGTACTATTCAGGCTGTTCGTTTTCAGCTGCTGCACACACCGCCAGGGATTATCCATTTTGCTGGAGATTTAAAATATGGTATGCTAAACTTTTGTCTACTCTTTTCTGACACTACATTTGAAGTGAAACAATTCGAGTGATTTAGTTTTGAAGATTGTCTTGGTAGCTTGGAAGGCAACCAGGCTTACAAATCAAATGATTTATTTTGCATTCATGTGATTCACATAGCTGTTGGTGATATTAATGCTGGAGAGAATGAGTTCATCAAAATAAAAGATCTTCAGCAGCAGTTTACCAATAGACCCCTCTGGATGGCTGCTTCTATTCACAGAGGTGAAGAAGAAGGTAAGAACCCAGGCCCGCACCTTTTGCTGATTGTTGGGTGCATTGTATCAAGCTTATTCCTTATAAAAAATGTATTGTTTATTTCTGTTCTAGCGAGCTGTATAAAAGAACTGTTAGCATTTCATATTTCACAGTGATGGTTACTCTCTGCTGTTAGAATCTGATACATTCAAGGACAGATCTGTGATGTTACTAAATAATGGTCAGAGTTGTAAGTTTGACTTGTGTTTAGTTAAGGATTATGGAGTCCAATATAAAAAAGATCTACGAGTACTGAGTCATTTGATTCTTCTACAGTTCTACATCCTCCACCTTGGAATAGATTTTTTTCTTTGTTTAGGAGAGCCACCTCTGCCATAAGCCCATAACTTCATTCATGTTGTATCTTATCCATTTGTGATAGTTTTATCTCAGTGATTTGTTCATCCTTTTGCATTTCTCAATGTGGAGTAGCTTTGAGGCCTTGCATTCCTACCATATTATCATTGCATTCTAAACATGAAGGAAATGGGTTTTCAGTTTGTCACAGGCCAACATTTTTTTTTGCTTTATTTTTTCAGTCATTCTCCGGGTTCATAATGAGTTAATCAAGATGTGTCCCACTCTACTGCTAATTCTTGTACCCAGACATCCTCAAGACTGCAAGAATTTTTCCTTAGTATGTTAATGGTGCTTTTCTTAGCCCTTTTGATCAGCTCTGTAATTTATGAGATATTAACATTTAAATACTTGTTTTTACCCATATTTTATATCATATCTTGCTGGATACCTGAAAAGTCAAAACAATGAAATACGAAAGGTAGTTACAGGAGTAACTGACTTCACTGTTTGAAATTGAAATTTCTTCAGCATGAAGATCATCATGCATTTCAGTGTAATATATAATCTGAACAATACCTAATATACATATGTTGTTGCAGGTACTGAAGAAACGAAAGGTCAATTTTGTGCTGAGGTCAACAAAGGAAGTGGTGTGTTTAAGAACTAGTGTGTATATGGTCGATACATTAGGTTTGTGAACACCCCCTTCTGAAAGTAATGTGCTCTTGCTGCACAAATTGTGTATATCATTTTTTGAACTGTTATTTAATGGTGTAAAATACCATTGTAAGCAGGGGAATTAAGAATGCTTTACAGGATCGCACCGATTGCTGTCATTGGTGGTTCATTTCTACCTAGCCTAGCTGGCCATAATATTTCTGAAGCTGCTGCAGCTGGTTGTGCTGTTATGACTGGTGAGTTTAAGGCATAAAACTTCATTTTTGGGATTTCTTGGTAAAAAAATCATATATCTGTATGTTCATGAAGTGAACTCTGACTTGCAGGACCCCATGTTGGACACTTCTACCACATGCTGCTTGAAATGTGGCAAATAAATCCTTTAGCTGTCAAGCAGGTGACAAGTTCTGCCGGGCTTTATTCCTTAGCTAAACATAGCATCATTTTGTGTGACACTGACTATATGGCACACCATTTGCATTCCAATTTGATAACTTGCTCATCTGTAGAAATAATCGGTCAAGGCCAGTCTATTGTGAGTGATAGTTTTTTTTGGTTCTGGACTTGCTTCTTTTGCTACTATTACTGAAAATAATTGGGTGCGATAAAATTCATGTTTAACCGAGGGAATTGGTTCCTAACTCTTTCACTGAGTGCTCTTTTTTTTTCATTCAGGTGGCAGGAGAATTCGAACTTCTTCAAACACTAAAAGAACTGTTTGGCGATGCCGAAACTCTGGGAGCACGTCAAAGAGCTGCAAAAGATGCATTTTCCATTATGTCACATGGGGTTGTGAACCGTGTATGGGATGTAGTCTGTAGGTTCGCCATTGACTTCGAAACAGATAAGTGGAAGTGTGGAACAGTTGATTCAGGAGAGCCTCTTGTAACTCTACGCGGTATGTTCATGGACATGGAGTCATCGAACGAAATTTTTTCTGACAGTATGATAATTACCGTTCACCATATTACCTGCTGCTGATTTATTGCAGTCTTGCAGGGACTCTAGGAGCCGGAATGCACAGGAAGAACTGCAGCGTTCAATGTGACATGCCACATGCCGGTGACCTGGTGAGTGGTGGCAACCGACACTGCTCCGCTGCTGAATGATGGTCGTCCGGAAAACATGTTATACGGAGTGTTAGCGAAACACGATTCTTCAAAAGCAATCATTTAGGAACGGAGGAGTACTCTTGTTTGGACAAATTCCTTGCTCCTCCGAAAAACTAAAATATATTGGACAAATTCCTCTGGGCGCCCTCTTGTTTCCTTGTGGCGTGGGTGATATATTTTGTAATTCTTTAGCACCAGCCAGCAGCAGTCCTTGTTCCTTTGTAAAATTTTCACTTTCAAGGTTGCAGGGACTTCAAGGACGATGCTAGTTTTAGTGTTAGATGTCAACTTTTAACTGTTATTTTGGCGGAGTACTATGATTGACGTCCTTTTCTAAACCATTTGACGCATTCATGATGAGCATTGCGTCGTTTTTCTATTTCATTTTCAGTGCACAAAATACACTCGCTAAAAGTTAATTATTACTCCGCTGGCGAACAAAACACACGTGGAATAGTGCAATACTGTGATGTGATGTTTCGCCAGCGGGAGTGGTAGCGATTGGTTTTTGAGCTGCGCTGCTGGAGTGCTGGAGAAGTCGAAGGTTGAAGCCAAGCAGGCAAGCAGAGACCCAGCACGAAGCCACGAACCATGAGGCCCGAAGCCGGAGCTCCCATGCCGTTATCCCACTCCCCAGCTGCTGCCTGTCAGCTGCTCGCTCCATCCCGCCGCACGCGCCTTCTTCTCACGCCATGCCCGCGCGCCGGGGCAACGCCGGCGGCGGAGGCCGCGCTCCTTCCTGGCGTCCTGCGCGCGGAGTCGCTGCCGCGCCACGTGGCGGTGGTGATGGACGGGAACGCGCGGTGGGCGCGCGCGCGCGGGCTGCCGCCCGCGGCCGGGCACGAGGCCGGGCGGCGCGCGCTGGAGGAGACGGTGCGGCTCTCCCGCGCCTGGGGCGTCCGCGCGCTCACCGCCTTCGCCTTCTCCCACGAGAACTGGAGCCGGCCCAAGGCACGCCTCTTGTTCCTTGCCCGCCCACGCGGCGACGCGCCCATGGCCTCCTTCGCTTCCGACGAGCCTGACGGTTCTTTGCCTTGCTGCAATTCGCAGGTGGAAGTGGACTTCTTGATGGGGCTGTTTGAGCGGGTGATCCGCGAACGCGTCTCCGAGTTCTTGAGGTACGCATTTGCCCCGTCAGTTAATAGCCTCACACTTCGGTCTCTACTCACTACTGGCAGGTATTCCCGATAAGGTGCAGATGAACTTGGTTACATACATGGAAATGGAACCAAACGATAGTACAGAGTCTACTTACCCTACCGGAGTATGTCCTGAATTACCAATTGATGTAGTTTTTTTTTGTTCCTATATTTTTACAGGGACGGAATTCGGCTACATGTGATCGGCGACTCCTCGAGACTGCCGGTTTCTCTACAGAAGGTAGCAAGAGAAGCAGAGGAGGCGACAAGGAACAACTCAGAGCTTGAGCTGACACTGGCAATCAGCTACAGTGGGCGGAGGGACATAGTGCAAGCATGCCGGAGCCTCGCGCAGAAGGTGCACGACAGGCGGCTCAGGCCGGAGGACATCGACGAGTCGCTGTTCGCCGCCGAGCTCGAGACGAGCCCCGCCGACGAGCACGAGCTCCCTTACCCGGACCTGCTCATCCGGACCAGCGGCGAGCTCCGGCTGAGCAACTTCCTGCTGTGGCAGTCGGCCTACTCGGAGCTCTTCTTCACGGACACGCTGTGGCCCGACTTCGGGGAGGCAGACTACCTCGAGGCCCTGATCTCCTTCCAGAGCAGGGACAGGCGGTTCGGTGCCAGGAGGTTGTAGCGCAGAGCTAGGCATGAAGAAGGCGTGGTTGAACGGTCATTCGCAGGTAAGCGTTGGTCAGTGCAGCATGAAGATGTGTTGGGGCTCACGGTGTTTGCATGGTGCGCCGCAGCGGCGGTGTTTGTTACAAATCGCATATGAGTCTTAGGTATTCTGCAGGATATCGATCAAGATGCTTGTAGGAGATTATATTGTTTATTGTAGATAGAGGGGGAAACTAGGATACGAGATGTCCGTTCTAGCGGGAGGTTGTTGGGGTACACCTTAGGTGGGCCAAAGGCTAGGGATCTTGTTGTGTGTAAAAGATGTCCAAAATAAGCGTACTATGGTTTGATTTGTTATGCTTAGGAACTCAATAAAAACATCTGGAGATTTGTTTGTAAGAATCTAGGGATCTATTTGTAATATTCGACCTTATTAATGGGATATATGTATGTATATATATGCATATATATATATATATATATATATATATATATATATATATATATATATATAGCCACTATACCTTCTACCTATAAATGGAACCTAAGGCTTTGCATCATTTTTTTTCATATGTTGTCTCTCTTTTCTCTTTATCAACCCCATGAGCCCGACTAAATTCCACTTTCCATATTCTCATCTACCTACTATTTAGCTTAGATTCTCTCTTCATATTTCGGTATACTCTAATAGAGTAGCCAAATCGGGCTTTGGTACACGGACCAATTTTTTAATTTTAACCTTTTTTCAAAATTATTTTTAAAAATAACACCTCAAAAACATTATTTGCGGATCTAACCCTTTTGGCCGCGCGCCGCGCGTGGCGCGCGCAGGTATAACGTTGCGCGCGCCCCCATGCGGCGGCGCGCGCGCCCACTTTGCCGCGCCACATGCGGCGGCGCGGCGGGCCCGCCGCGGCCGACCATCTTACACATCGGCCCCGCCGTGCCGGCGTGGCGGGCTGCGCCGCGCCGCCGCATGGCGCGCGCGGCAGTGGGCTGCCGCGCCACGTGGGCGGCGCGGGCAAACGGGTTAGATCCGCAAATAATGTTTTTGATGTGTTATTTTTAAAAATAATTTTAAAAAAGGTTAAAATTAAAAAATTGTCCTTGGTACACAACCATCGTGAACATCTCCTAGATGGTTTATAAAGGAATTTGAAATTTCTCCGTAGCATCTATGATAAAAAACGAACATGGTAAATTGATTCCCACTAAGCCATGAATTTAGGTCATTTTTTCTTAAAATTATTGAGCTCATCTTGAGTCCAAACAGTTTAGCTAAATTCCAAAATATAAACTTCTTTGGAGAATTTTTATTTCAAATATGAGATATATTTCTTTCTAAATCCAAATAAAATCAGTTGCTCTTTCTTGCTACAGGTCTATGCCCACAAAAATTTTCATGATTTTTGATACTCCTAATATTTTTAATGATTTTATCAAAAATAAGTGGAGGGTGAAGCTCCCATGCGAGCGCCGACTGTCATGGATGGCGAGCGGGGAGGCTCACTAAAGATGGCTAGTGAAAGACTCAAGATACCAAGCTAAATATATTAGCGAGTCAGACAAGGAGTCGGACGAAGTTTCTTTATTTTTATTTACATAACTAAATCGATTTAGCTAAATTGTTGGAGTTGCTGCTGTTTGGTGTCTTACATCCGAACCGAAGTGAACAGTTGATATAAGTCACAAGAATAGTAGTAGAGAATAGATCAAACTATATCTTGATTCTTGATTGAGCAATAGTATAGTGCAATAGGACATCTTAGGAGAGTAGCAACGACTAAAGATTCTGAAATTGATTCATGCTACCATGGTGTGTCCTGGCCCGACAGCCCTGATCGCTATATGTTTTCACCATATGGTGAATTATTTACTACACTGTCAATGTATCAGCAAGATATCATGTCACAAAAGTATCAGCAAGATATCACGTCACAAAAGATTCAGTATGTCAAATTTCTACAAGTCAGCTTAAAGTTTCTCATCTCACAGCTTTGCCTTGTACATCTCCTTTGCGTTGTCGTGTATGTTAGCATTGCGAACAGGATTTAGAGACAAATAAGCAGAAATACGTTTTCGCCCTGTTCGCTTGGCTTATAAGCCACCAGACAGCAACACTTTTCTCTCAGAACAAATCAACCACCAGCAATACTTTTCTCTCAGAACAAACCAGCACCAGCCGTCAGCCACTAGCCGAACAAACAGGCTGTTTACTCCTTCCATGTATTTATTTCATCCGCTTAATCTGAAAGTAGAATTTAGGTTCACCTCCTTCAACTATTTCATTTGGTCAAATCCACTCCTGAATAGGTTTCCTTTTTCCATTTTTGCTTACAAGTTGAATTTTAGTTTTAGATTTTGTCATTTGACTTACAACTTAATGCTCTATATTTAAAAATATTTAGAAATTTGCATATATGAAAACCAGCTAGCAAACATAGTATGGGCATGGCCACTCGCAGCCTGGCACTAAGGGGGGCGGTAGATGAATGAAGAACGTGAGGTCTGAGGATCGACTCCACGACACGTAACCTTGGGCATGGTTCCACCGTTGACTTTAGTGCTTTCCTGCTATGCTAAGGATAAGCGGATAAAACATATACTACGGAGTATTATGTCATCGACGTTATGACCCCTTCACAATCTTAAAAACTCCGCCATCCTTTTCGTTTTCGACCCGATGCCCATGGTTTAATAGCTGATACGCGCATTGACGACATTGGTGGGCGATGAATGGTCTTGGTTTGTTTCACGAGAAAAAAAATCTTCTTGGTACATTCTTGATGGGCGATTTGTTCGAGAGAAAATCTTCTTGGCTGGTGGCTGATAAGACAAACGAACAGGTTGTGAGTAGTTCGCGCAGTAAAAAAAGTGCCAGGCCGAACTACTGTTCCGATACGCAGAGATTTTGTTTTTAGAAGAAACGAATTTGTCGAAAATAACCATCTTTCAACTCACCTTCCAAATCCACTCACAAATCACATGCAGCAGGTACCAAGCGCACCGAGCCAGGCGCGAGCGCGACACCGAACTATATACTAGTCACAGTCACTGACGCGCCGTCCCCGGCCCGGTTCGGGACGCGACTCGGTCGGCTGGTCCGCGTGTCCGCAATCAGACCAGGCCGGTGGACTGGACCGAACAAACGGAACCATCCGCCCCGGCGCCTCGCCCCCCCCCCCCCCCCCCCGGTTCTATATAAACGCAGCCGAGCCCCCCTCCCGCAGCCTCTCTCCTCTCTTCTCCGCCCGCCTTCCTCTTCTCCTCCCTCCCCCCCTCGGACACCCAAAAACCCGCCTCCGCCGAAGCGGGAGGCGGGCAAGCGGGAGCGCCCAGCTGCGCGGGCGTGAAATTACACTCACCCCCTCTCTCTTCTCGCTCCTCCGATTCCCCTCTCGCGATGGCCGCGCCTCGCCCCCTGCCGCAGGGGGTCCCTGGAGGCGGGGCCGGTGCCAGCGGTGGCGCCGGCCCCGCCGCCGGGGCGCCCGCCGGGGTCAGCATGCGGATGTTCCACGGCGAGGTGTTCCTCGGCGAGATGGAGGTGTTCCCGATGAAGCCAGGGGGCGATGGGGGCCTCCCGTTCCCGAGCAACGAGATCCGCGTCACCCACTTCTCGCCGTTGAGCGAGAGGTGCCCGCCCCTCGCCATACTGCAGACCATCGCGCCCTTCTCAGTGCGATGCAAGCTGCAGTCCAAGCTGATGCCGCCCAACCCGAGCCTCCACCGCCTGTACCTCACTTGTTTCAACGAGTTTAAGGTTTGTCCCCAATTTTTCGAACAACCGGGTATGGGTGGGTTTTTTTTTCCCGTGGTGTGAGTGTAATTGCTATGCTCATTTGAAATCGGAGTAAAATATGAAGCTTACTGTGACCCCCTTACGAGTTTCTATTCACTTTATATGTGATTTGTAGAATAAGTATCAGGGTTCGAAGCATTCTGCACATTTCATTTCGGGTCTGTTGTAGGTATCTTTGGCTGGATGTGATTAGAATTGCCATGCTCATTTGAAATTGAAGCGGAAAACGCAGCATACTGTGGTGGTACTTGTACTTCGTGGAAGTGTGGAACAAGTATCAGAAATTGAAGCGTTTTTCACATTTCATTTTGGGGCTGTCATGGTTGAGCCTTGTGTTTTTAGATTCGTGGGTAGTTGCTGTTGATAGAATTTTACACAGAACTAGAAGGTTTGTATAACCATTTTCTCACAATTGGCTGTGTAGAGCGCGGTGGTGGTGGTTGGAGATGAGGAGCTTCACCTAGTGGCAATGCCGACCAAGTCGGATAAGGTGCCGTGCTTCTGGTGCTGCGCAGCACGCTCTGGGCTCTATGCATCCTCAGTCGGGATGCTCAACCTGCGCTGTCTTGCCATTGTGTTTGATCTTGATGAGACCCTTATTGTTGCTAACACAATGAAGTCCTTTGAGGATCGGATCGAGATGCTTTCCCGCAGGATGGATGTTGAGGAGGATCCAATGAGAATAGCAGGGATGTCTGCAGAAATCAAGCGGTACATTGAGGATAAGGAGCTTCTTAAAGAATTTATTGACACAGATACAGTTACAGACAATGGCAAAATAGTTGGAATGCGAAAGGAGGATGTTCAATCAGTGTCTGGTGGTCAGGAACGCATTTCTCGTCCTGTTATCAGACTGCCTGAAAGGAATGCTATTTTGACTCGCATCAATCCGGAGGTAAGTCAACCTTAGTTGAATGAATTCCATGAGCAATGTTGGTTTTTTGGGCTGCAATTTAGCCTTATCTACTTTGGGGTATGGGGACCCTACTAGGTTTCTCTAGATTTAATTTAATTTAATAGGAAGTTATGGACTCAGGCACTCAACATATAACTACTACTATGTTTCATAATTTGGAATATCTAGAGAATTAGTTCGTTTCACTCAAACTTAATTATTTTGCCTTCATATATTTACTTTATAATCTTACTCATTCGCATGATATATTCTATCCAGATTCGTGATACCAGTGTATTCGTGAAGCTAAGGCCTGCTTGGGAAGAGTTGAGGAGTTACCTAACTGCAAAGGGACGAAAAAGATTTGAGGTGTATGTATGTACAATGGCTGAGAGAGATTATGCTCTTGAGATGTGGAGGCTTCTTGATCCAGAAGGAAACTTGATAAGTCCACAACAACTTTCAGAACGCGTAAATTGTGTAAAGTCAGGCAAGTCAACTTGTTTCAACTGCTGTGCAATTAATTCCTGTTTCAGTTGTGTTTCATTTATTTTTACAACGTGCTAACTACCACCTTTCACTGTAAATTTATATTCCAATTTCCAAATGTTCTATTTTTCTTTTCTTTCCTAATACAAGAGTGCGTTCCTTTAGTTGATACATGCTGCATATTATTTGTACCCTTAGAAGTAATACATTTATTAGCTCTAATTTATCTATACCACAACCTCTGATTTCCTAAATAACTTGTTCCCAGTGAAACAGCTAGAATATCTTTAGGAGTATAGAGGAGTACATCAAATAGTATATAGTATATTTGGAAGGAACAGTGCAACTGTAACCTTCCTACCACTGTGGTCATTGGGTTTGATGTTACCCCAGAAATTTGCTGGCTTAACCATCTATTGTATCCCTTCTCTCTATTGTATGGCAGGTTCCAAAAAGTCTCTGCAGAATGTTTTTCGAGACCGAGGATGCCATCCAAAGATGGCCATGGTAATTGATGACCGACTTAATGTTTGGGATGATAAAGATCAGCACAGGGTTCATGTAGTCCCTGCATATGCTCCATACTATGCCCCACAAGCTGAGGTACTTAATTACTTATTACTCTATAGTCTAGACATCTTGTGTTAAATATATGCCCATTCTGGAATGATGTGTGTATTTGCTATAACTATTTTAGATGGCAAATGCTGTTCCAGTTCTTTGTGTTGCAAGAAATGTTGCTTGCAATGTTCGTGGTGGATTTTTCAGGTAGGTTATTGGAGGTTGTGATGAAATTTCTGCATTTTATCAATATATTTGTTACCACTTAAATATTGGGCCTGCTTTGTTTCTTTTAGAGAGTTTGATGAAAATCTACTGAAGAAAGTGTTTGAACTATACTATGAAAATGGGTTACTGGATCTTCCATATGCCCCGGATGTTGGTGACTACTTAGTCTGCGAGGTACTAATATTCTGAATAACCTAATGCCCTCTCTCTAATATATTTTTTTCTGAAACTTTATGCTACCTTCCGATTTCTCTACAGGATACTAATTTTGTACCAAACAATAGAGATCAAGCTCCTATACCTGAGGGCATGAGAGGAGCTGAAGTAGAGAGGAGATTGAATGGTCAGGTATGCTTCTATATCCTTGTTCCTAAAACTGATTGTTAGGAAAATGTTGTGTAGCCTTTTTAACTAGAGGATGCAAACTAATGGTGCCCTATTTTCTTTGGAGGCTATGGGTACTGTTAGATGGCATCACATGGCTCATGCATTGCTTGTGGCCATTTATAACTATCTACCTTTTTGGTACATTCCTTTTCAAAATGTGCTGAACTGCTCCTAGTTTGGCATGGGACTGGATATGCACCTTTATCAAAATCTGAAGCACTCTAGTCTATTTACTTGACTAGTGGTTGTCATTAATCTCTTGCCTTTCAAAATAAGCTTCAATTGGATGAGTGTTCTTTTTTATTCAGTCATTTCGGGGTGAGCAAAGAGAAGGACAACAAATATTATCCTCAACCCGTTCACCAGGTACCTCTCATTCATATATTTGATTAGCTAGGTTTATCTATTCTGGCGGTTCCTGTTACCTTCTATTTATTATATATTTATTAGCTTGCAAAGTTTTGTTGGATTGGATTATCATGTAACTTGCTAAGAGGAATGTGTTGCTATTTTTTTTCTGTCATTTCCTTTTGTCAAAGAAAGAATACTGTGCAATGTGATCCAGCAATTTGAAAATGTCTAGAGCCTATTTTGGTGTCACAGCTTTCTTGGTTATAGTTATTGGGACCATTTGACATGAGAAGAAACTGTCTTGTCTGATGCTCGATAGGACATTGCACTTAGTCTATATGATGTAGCTGATCCTTTCCCTTGTCCATGTTTTAAGCATATGAATTCTGACTTTATTATACCGCAGTTAGGTGGTATCATTTGTTATAGTTGTGCTTGATCAGACAGCCTTGCCTGTAGTCATTCCATACCCTATGAGCTGGCACTTGGTTCCTTAAGTTATTGGCTACAAACTCTGGTTTAGATGATGAGTAAATGGCAATCTGAGGCAATTCAGACGCTAAGGATACCATAGGATTTTCTTTCTTTTATTTTGTTCTTTTTTGTGGTTGGACATAATATGATCTTGATAATGTTATACTGTCGTTGCTAACAACCTTGCTTGAACTCGTCGCATATAAGAACCAAAACTTGGCCTTTAAGTAACCAACTGGGATCTTTGGTCTAGATGATGAGGGAATGTCAATTCGAGGCACTGGAGGAGGTAGGAATATCCAGCCAAACGGGGGCGCTCTAGCAATAGCCCCCTCGGTATTTGTCACAGTGTTACAAGAAATCGGGCGGCTATGTGACTCCAAGGTATGAACACCTTACTGTTTCACATATTTTGTTTCCTGTTTTATTTTGAAGTAATCTCCAACTATTTCTCGTACAGGTGGAATTCAGATCTACTGTAAGCAATGGGAAGAGTATGCAATTTTCTGTTGAGGTTGGTATTTTGAATATGTGACTTGTTAGTGTTTATACTATATTATCTTGTCAACCAGTGCTATCTATTTTTGAACTGAAAGAGCATGCACATTAAAAGAAACATCATGGTAGTACTTTTGTTTTGTGATGGTTGGCAAAATCTTTCATACTTGGCAAAATCATGTAGCTTTACTAGCTCCTGTTACTCTAGATACCACCTTAAAAGCTGCTCTAGGTTAGCTTTATCTGGTAGTTATGCTTTTTTAGATTTATATAGAGGTACTGCCATATTTCTACTTAATCATTTCACCTTCAGCTTAGTTATCTATGTTGTGTTCCAGGTACTGTTTAGTAATGAAAAAATTGGAATAGGCATTGGAAAAACAAGAGATGAAGCCCAAGTTCAAGCAGCTGAAAAGGCCCTTCAAAATTTGGAGAGTGAGTATATATCCCTTACATCTTGTATACTGTAGGCTTTGCTATGTTTAAAAAAAAAAAGCTCTAAATTTAGTATGTAATTAGATTGCACCTGAGCAAGCAAACATCTGGAAGCCTAAAATACTTTCATGTAGTTTAAGAAAACCATCCTGAAGGGTCAAGTTAACTATTTATGCCAGTATACTGGATACAAGGTGATTTGTAAATGTCGCACTACCATTTCTTTTTATGATGAACAGCTTTCTGATCTTGGCTTATCCATCAGATTTTTTGAATGTGTGAACTAGTAATTGTCAGACTAGCTTAGCAATATAATAAGAACTGGTTCTATCGTGTGTGATTAATGGGCAAACACATCACCTTGTCAACGGAAATACAAAGCAAATGTTTGCAACAAGAACCCCCATTGAAATGTGAACACATGCTGGTGGCAGTTAGCATGAACAAAAGTAGCATCCAACCTAAGAATGCTTAATAACACATTATTGTTGTGGAAATTCCAGTAATAGATGCTATTTCAAGTAGTCTGGAAATAGCACTTTATTCAATGTCCTTGATGTTTTTCTGGCAAGTAAATAAACCTGTGGTTAGGTCCCCTCAGAAACAGAACCTCTTTTACATCAAAAGAACAATCAGTCATTCCTTACAGCACATGTTTAGGGGTTTTCAGCTTTGCATCACTATCCGCGTACAAATTTCTAATAACAGCCAGGATACCTTTGGGGACATTGCCAATTTTTCTTGTTTGGCTAGAATTTTTGTGTTAAATTAATTCTAACGGATTGACATGCAGGCAGCTATTTGTCATTCGCTGCTCCTATTGCTGGAGTTCCTAACAAAGATTCAAGGAAGTCCCCTGGGAGTGGAAATGGTCTTCTGGAGGATGATACTAATTCAGACATGGATATTTCTATGGAAGAACCTTCTGGAAGTACATTGAAACAGGATCATTCAAATAATTTGGATAAGTTGTCATCTATTATGAGTTTAATTAGAGAATATGTAAGATATTATGTTGCACTTGTCATTTCTTTGTTCACACATTGTTTTGATGTCCTGACTTTTGTTTTCTGATTTGTTTCTTTTTTAATGCTAATTCATTTCTGATATTGTAGTGCTTAGAGGACCAACATGTGGTATTTCGAGATCAAGTCCGGAATTCTAACCCAGCCAGAAATGAAGAATATCATTTTCAGGTTAGTTAACGTTCATGCTCACACTTTTATTCATTTTACTGGTATACTTCTGGCCTTGTGGCCACCTTACATTGTGATGCATCAGGGCTTCTACACTTTGAAAAACAGACAAAGTCTCTTTTGCGACTGCTATGTGCCTTTGGCTCTAGTGGTTATTAAGTGTAATAACAAGGCCAATATAGAGAACTGTGTCAGCTGCTAATTAAAAAACAGTTGTTTTGTTTCTTCAAAAACGGAAACACAGCAGTGGGAATTGACTGGTTGCCACCGTTTTCTTTACTGGTTAAGGGTGTTAATATTTGCATTCAAACTAACTTGCCAGCAAATATTTAAGAAAATGATCTGAGTTGGATTAATTGGCCCCATCAGCTGGTGCCAGCTTGTTAATGCAGTCAACATCACACTTCTTGCTATATTCTGTTGAAGGTTGAACTAGCTGGAAAGGTTCTTGGGAGCGGCTTTGGTTCGGACAGAGATGTCGCAAAGCTTCTGGTACTGTGTTTTCAATTGCACATTAAATTATTGGACCTGCATATCTGCATCCAATTGCAGCATATTGAATTATTTTGTGCATCAGGTATTCATAATTCCATTGGTAACTGACCGATAAAGGTCCGGTTTGGAGGAGATTAGTGCACATATTTATGTGAAAGTAACCTTCTGTTACTACGTGTAAACCATTATCACAATGGGAAAACGATGTTTAATAGGTAGAACTGAGAATATGTTGCGTGAACAAAGATTCTCACGGCGTAATGGTAGAGCATTGAACTCCAGGGGTCAATGAGGTTGCCGACCGGGTTCGAATCTTGGTACCAACTTACATTAGATAAAATCAGAGGAGTGTCTCTTCCTCTGGCCTAATTTTTTTTAAGAACATGTTGCATGCCCTTCTTTACAGATAAGAGAATTAAAAACTACTGGGTTAAGTAGTGCCAAGTTCTCAAAACCGTTAATTGTTTTTATGTGCATTTCTCCTCAGAGTGGATTACCATCTTTACATGTCAAAATAATGAGCTTGCGATTTCCTTATAAAATTTCAAGCCTAGTTATTTTCTTGGGTGCCTAACCAAAACTTCAGATGTGAAAATGGAAGTAAATTATACTAACTGTACCTGCCTATTGGCACATTTTTGCCAACAGCAATGGAGATAGCACTTTCATCAACACTCGTCTCTATGGGAAAAATGCTTGAATGCCCATCGTTTCAACTGGAATTTTGCCAAAATAAGAAACCTCATTTATGCAGTTTATTCCGGATACACCTGTAGCCTTCAAATAATGGTTCATACACATTGCATATTATATGTTTTTATTTCATCAGAAAATATAGTATCTATTAGTTTAGTATCCAGCTAGGATTGTGATATTAAGAATCTGTAAAATGACCTCAATTAAACAAATAATAATCATTAGCATATTTACATGATGATGGGGAGCTTTTGTGTATCGTTGATTGCTGCGGCAGACTGATGTGTATCAAGCACTATATTTTGCTGTTGCTACTCTTGTTATTCTCGTCCCAATGTTGTTAGTGGTCATTATTTATCTTGAATACTGATATAATTAAAGCAAATTCATCCACTTCCTTTTGGTTTCAGGCTGCGGAAGAGGCATTGAGGACATTAAAATCAACTACTGACCCCCAAATTAAGAAATACCTGAGACCTGTAAGGTAGTAACTTGATTGTTACCACATTTTTGCTGTTAGGATCCTGTGTTTGTTGTTTAGCTTGATTTTATAATGGAATAATTGGGTCTATACCATTGAAAGATTGCATTGTCCCCACATGTCATTGGGTCTATGCTAATTGTTTAGCTTGAACCCCACTTGATTGTTTAGTGATTTTTATAATTTACGTAGAGGACAGAGTACTTTGAATTTATTTAGCATAGTTGTATTCTGTTGTATCCTTCCTAGAAATTATTATCTTTGGACATTTTGGGTCCAATAATAAATGTTGTCGCATTGTCAGTCTTACCTTTTGTCCTGTCTATTTCAGATGTAATGGCTGATCCCCCCCTCCCCCGTCTGAGCTCCACAACCACATGAGCTTAATACTCAAAAAGGTGGAAATGTGAGGGCAGCTGCTCATTTCACTATTCCAACTGTCGATTTAGCAGAAGTGTGTTACCCTTTCTGTGAGTACGGTCCACACCCTGACCCATGATATGTGCCAAACTTCAAGCACATTAGTTCTGGAAAGGCTGGCTTTGGAGGAGGTATAACATAGAGGGCAGACATGGTGTTTTATGGATTCTTTTGACCACCTTCATCAAAGAATCTTCCCATGTACAAGTTATTCACATACAATTATAGATGTTCTATCTGGTTTAGGATAGTGGCATTGTTGGCTGTAAACAAGTAGGAATGTAGACGTCGTAGATCTAAATTGTTTCCTTTCAGGATGTAATGGCCCGTTAATAGTTATGGATCATTAAATGGAATGCTTGTACCAGTTGTTCATGTTTATGTCTATTAGTCCTTAACAAATCTTGTGTCGGCCGGAGGACGTCCCAGTGCTCAGATTTGTTTGTTGAGTTGTATGCTCACATCTGTTTCTCTTTTGGAGTTACCTCTACAGATTCAACTTCTCATTGGAACAGAGATTTCCAGAAAGGGCAGCTGGAGTCTGCCGTCATGAAGCAGTATGAGCCTATGAGGCTTACGGTGCTCAACTTATTAGTTACTGTTTCTAAACTAAACATACTTGCACTACTACTATACTTGCTATATGCAGCACAGTGCAGGGCGAAACAGCTGCTGTTTTTCCTGCTGCAATTGCAATCCTCAGTGCTGCCGTTGCTTGCAGCATAGAATGAGTTGGCGAAGGCACAACTGATTCTTCCAAACAACAGGTTTGCGACATACACACATTCGTGATGCCAATTTCATGTTTTTGTTGTGCTGATCTGGAAACCGAGGATCCGGAGCACCTGCTGCATGGCTTTTCCAGCCCAGGCCAAGTCGTTTTCTAATATACTTGTTGGCCTATTTGCCAGCAGGGCACCTTCCTGAGAGAAGGTGGTGTCATTGACGTCGTTACTCCCATTTTGTGCAACTGATTTTACTTCTTCAAGGAGCTCTTCTAGAACCGTCTCGTCTTTGTGCGGCATCAACTGATTCAATAAACAGATGAGAAATGTCAGGTACATGATTATGCAAAACACAAGATGATTCCGACATTCCGTGTTTACCTGTGGCTGACATTTCTCATCTGAGTCCGTGTTTACCTGTGGCAGGTCAGTTTCATTTGCCGTCTCGTCTTTGTGCAACATCAGCTGATTCAATAATTGATGAGAAATGTCAGGTACATGATTACGCAAAACACAAGATGATTCCGACATTCCGTGTTTACCTGTGTCTGGTCCGTTTCATTTGCTACTATCACTTCCCCCTGCGGAGGAGCGTCTGCTACTCCTGTTTCGTCCGTTTCATCCGTTATGATGTTGCCTGCCAGCATTGTTCCGTTGCTTAATGCAAGATCCTCTGGAGAAACCACATCTTCTGCCCCGATCGAGAGCTCTTCTTCCTCGGAGACGAACTGTTTCTCGGCGTCGTCCCAGTCTTCGTCGACAACCAAGGTATTCGTGGTTTCAGTTGTCCGCAAGGTTCTGTTAGCGCCGTGCAGCCAGCGGACGTGCCCACTGGCTTCTCGCAGCAAGAATTTGAATTCGATCAACTTGTTTGCCGGCAAATCCTGTTGAGCCAAAAACGATCGAATCAGACAGACACGACCGCGAACGAAGGAGAGGAACGCGCGTGACTGAAGCTCACCGTCTTCGCTGTCCAGACGTGGTCTTCCGACCAATCCAACGCGGTCGCCTTGCTCGGATCCCACAGGCCGAGCAACGGGTCGTCGCCAACGACGAGGAACTGCTGCCCGAACGCGCACTGCTTCTTCAGCACGAACTTGACGCGCACTGTCTTGGCTTGAGGAACTGTCCCGATGTCTTCCCAAGAGAGGCGTGTCAACGTTAATTCTGTTGCCCGTGTATCGAACAGTTCTTTGAACGACTATACGCACAACACAAGGAATGGAAGCTCATACCGTCAGCGTCAGGATCAGTATGCAGGGTTCCGGAGGAAACGATGGAGTTCGCCTCATACTCATCCTCACGAACCTGCGCCAAGATCAACCAACGGAGTTCATAGTTTGTGTGATTGCATCAAGCGCCATCAGTCCCCTATTCCCATCCCATCACCCATCAGCACGCGAACGCGACCGGCACACAAGGCGTGCATCTGGAAACAGGCAAACGAACTACGGCGAGACGACATGAGAATACCTCCAGCGCCACGGCCTCCTCACCCAGGGACTGCGCCGGCGGGAGTGGCTCGCCGACGCCAAGGGACGCGGCGAGCAGCCTTCTTCGGGCGGCCGACGGCGCCAAGCCGACGCCGCGTTCCCACGCCCGCGCGCGCGCCCTGCCGCGGGGCCGTGCGGCCCGTGCCCGCGCGAGCAGCCCGGCGCGGCGTGCCACGGCCGCGGTGGCTTCCATCGGTGGATGCACGGTAGACGGACAGCCTTCAGCGCCCCCAAAGAGACGAGCCGGAGGGTAGCGCGAGTGAGAGAGTAGTGTGACACACGGCAGCGGCGCAGCGCAGACGCTGGGGGGCGCTGCGGTTTGGCCACTTCCGGAGTGGTTTTTTAGCTTTGGTACGTGTGTGGCTGTCATCCTGTGTGGTCGTGCGGCCGTGGTGACTGGTGACCGTGTTAGCTAGGGCCCTCCACTCTTGCGGCTTGCCCCTGGTCTCGCGTCGGGATCCCCGCGCGCTGGGGGTTCGTTCTTCTGCCCGCCTGCTCCGGAGCACGATGGTCGGGGGGTGGTGCTACCGAATGGTTACGGATGGTTTCCTCTCTAGAGCGAATAGCATACAGCACGAGGCCACGAACCAGGTGAAAGGCGAGTCCTGCCATTGCCATAAGAGGAAACAAGGACTCAATGAGGCAAAATATATGATTGACCAAGTTCGCTCCCAATTTAGCAAAGTTCTGAAACGAGAAATGACCAACTCTGAGAATTTTTTGTGATATCCACAGAAGATT
Source organism: Cenchrus americanus (assembly GCA_947561735.1). NCBI lineage: Eukaryota > Viridiplantae > Streptophyta > Magnoliopsida > Poales > Poaceae > Cenchrus > Cenchrus americanus. The sequence continues at coordinate 14,742,220 of OX387244.1, forward strand.
TACAGATAGTTCCACATATATAAACTTCTCTCCTGTCAACGAATGCCAGACAAACCACAGAATAGTATAACTTAGTAAGCTTTGCAGCATTACCAAGCAACAGGCTACGACAGCTATCTAAAACTGTAGCAGCTCAAAACATAGTTATCCCTTCCCTGAGGCAAATGTTGCTGGATACATGTGGACCAAACTCGTACTAACATGGTACACAGCAGAAGCATTAAGAGACTCAGGAGACAAATGTTGCTGGATACATGTGGCCGCAGACTCATACTAGCATGGTACACAACAGAAGCAAACTGGATTTTAAATTTCCGCAAGGGAAAAGACTTATATAAGTTTAACAGAATACGTTTGGGCATTCATAATGCACTCCTTACTTAACTGCTCCCTATAGTCACAAATACTTGCCATCTTCGTCAAGATCCGGTCAAACTTGTGAAACTTTGTCAACAACCTTTAAAATCTTTACTTTGGAACATTAGTCATCCCTGTAGTTGTCTTAAAAGATGCTTCATAATTTCATAATTTATTTGATACTAGGACTAGAAGGAAGTACTACCTATTATCAGCTCGACAGCTCTAAGATCCCAATCTAACTGTTACAAACATGTGAGCTATGAACTCGTCAAAATATGTGATACCTTGAATCTAATGTTAAAATCGTAGGGTAAGATAAAATCTAATCTTACTGAGATGCAGTGCAATTATAAGTATCCTTGCATCAGACATAAGAATATAAAAAGCATATTTCAGCGCAAAATAATATAGAGATAACAATACTCGATACACTAGGTAATAACAAGAGTTTGTGTTTGGCAAAATTTACTGCAAACATATTAGATCCATAAGTACAAGTGAACAAAACACAAGAAAGTGCATCTAACGCTAGTTGTTGATCACATGATTACAGCATGATATCATTCATCTATAACATACTAATGCACATTCTACCACCTAAACATTTCCAATAGTGAGGCAGACAGTCCGTTAACTTATCGGCTCAGATGCAAATATGGTGCTACAACTTTAAGATCACTGTTTCTAGCTATTCTCATAAACAGTCAACATGATTCCCCTAAACTTATACTGCTGAAACCAAAATAGTAATCGGTTTTCATCAACATGACTATCAATAGCTAAATTGAAGATATTAGATCACAAAGGAACACTAACACATGGAAAACGAATTTGTGGTGCCTTTTATATGCTCATGCAGAAGGCAGAACAGTGTTTTAGAAGTTGTTCCGGTAAGCGGAGCACTGCTATAAGTTCATCATGGTCAACCAAACATAGTTGCTAGAGCAGCAAACAAGGAGCTGAAGGAGACCGTTCAATTATGAATCAAAGCCAACAGTAGTAATAAGTAATTTCATGGATCAAAGCTAATGAGATATTTAGATGGCGCAAGTCAAAATTCAGTAATAAAATATTTTACAACTTCACATATCCATGGTGTAGCTCCATACAAAACTGAAACAGCGAAATCTAAATCAACTGACCAAAGAAATCAAATAGCAGTGCAGAAATTTGAACAGAGGAAACCAATCCATAGTACCATATCGGACAGCTCGCTACATCAAGATCCCGAACTTATTCCCCAAATGACCAATATATATTATACAAATGCGCAGATCATATCCACGAAACAAAAAGAAGCAAGCGCGGAACCTAAAGGAGCAATAACAATAGAGATGCTGCAGAATTACAAGGTGTGTCTGGTCCTTTTGCTCACCGATGAATCGAATTATCGATCACTTGTCGCTAGGGCGGCTGTCATAATCGACGACCTCGGCGTCGGTGACGGACCGGGAGTGCTGCACGATGGAGCGGCCGATGGAGTTGATCCACTCCTCTTTCTCCTTCTCTGTGTCGGCGATGAAGTACATGGTCTCCTGCGGGGTGGAGAGCTCGAAGGCGTAGGGCCGGTTGAGCACGTCCTCGGCGCCCTTGACGGTGAGGCAGGAGGCGACGGGGATGACGCCGCGTGGCACGGAGGCGCGCGTGACGGTCGAATCCTTGAACCAGAAGAGCCTCCCCTGCTTGAGCACGAACCACCGCCGCCGCCACGTCTTGATGTACTCGCCCTGCTTGTTCAGCCAACCCGCGCGCTCTGGGGTGCGCCAGAACTCCACGCCCCCGCCCGCTGAGTCGGCGGCGTCCGCGGACGCCGCACCGGTGCCCATCACCGCCCGCCACAAGCTCGCCGCCATGGGTGTGGGGAATTTGGGGTTGGGGATCGGATCCGGTTGGCCGGTTGGCGAGTCGCAAAGTGACGGGTTGTTTTTTTTTTCTTTTCGCGAAAATAAGGGAGTTTGTTTTGGACGGCTGGTCAAATTATTGTACCCGTTATAATCAAGCCGCGACGGGATTGGGTTGCAACCTGTTTGTTTTGCAAATCGAGTCCGTGCAGAATTTGAATTACAAGAACATAGTATTACGTACGTTTATGAGAACTAAATCATATTACTCCCTCCCTTCATTATTATATGACGTTTCCGACAGCCAATACAACTAACTGCAAGTCATTTTAGCTGTCCGAAACGTCAAGTGTTCAAGGATAGAGTTGGTAGTAGGTGCAGTATTCTTTTCTTTTTCTCCTCGGAAAAAAGAAAATACTCCTCTTCACTTTTTCACCAACGGTGATTGTTTTCAACTTGAACAATTTTTTTTGTCACACTCCTTTTGTTTTATCAAAATCGGATGATGGTTCTTTATCTTGAAATAAAAGGCGTCGAGGCCTAGCTGGGAGAGAAAGTTCGTCAGCGACAAAAAAAGTTTTCCTAAAAAAAGTGTCATCACTATCTTATTATTACACTATTTTACTGAAATTAATAATTTTCAAATTGGTTTCTAACATAAATCCGGTTTAGTCTTTATGCACACTTTAAGTAGCATTGTTTTAATAACCAATGCGACATTATCCTTCATCATGCTTCTTTACCAAATGTGTAAGGTGGATTGCTGTCCCAGCCTCCAAATATGCATGAATACGTTAAGTTACTTTGTCTCGTAAATGTGTATAGTGATACGTTGTCTACAGAAGAACCAGCACCCCCGTTTACCGAAGTGTGTTGAGGCGAAAAACCAATTCTACGATCGCTCGCCCCTAGCGACCGATCGGACCACGTTTCCTTTTCCCGAAAGTTCCCAACGCACGGGAGCGCTTCTATTTCCCGCCGCGTGTCCGCACCCGAACCGTCACGCCGCCGCCCTCACGCCGCCCACGCGCGGTCAACAAAAGTAATCTCAGTGGGGAAAATAAATTTCAAAATCAGTTTCCTGTTTCCCTCTCTCTCTTTCCCCGTACCCCTCACGCGCCTGCACGCCTGTTCGGCTCTCTCCCGAGATTGGGGGCGATTCCGGAGGCGATTCGAATCCGCGGCGAGCCGGCGACCTCTACGGCGGACCTCGGTCGGCGGACGGATTCTTCGGTGAGGTACCCAGCATCGTGCATCCATGCTCTCTCTTTTTTCATTTGGGCGGTCTGAGGTGCGATAGGGGATGATGCTGTTCGGGGATTTCTAGGGTTCGAACGATCTTTAGAACTTTTTGCGAGTTGAATATGCAGGATGTGATATTTCAGTTTTTGCGTATTGGGGATGATGAACTCGTTTTTGCAGGGTCCCATGGGTTTCTAATATTTTCTAGGGTTCCAACGATCTGTAGAAATTTATCGAGTTGAGTGGATTTAGGCTTAGTATGAGAGTTATGGACGGGGATTTAGGCTGAGTGGTCTGAGTTGCGATAGGGATGATGCTGTTCGGGGATTTATAGGGTTCGAACGATCTCTAGAACTTTTTTGCGAGTTGAATATGCAGGATGTGATTTTTCAGTTTTTGCGTATTGGGGATGATGAACTCGTTTTTGCAGGGTCCTATTGGTTTCTAATATTTCTAGGGTTCCAACGATCTGTAGAAATTTATCGAGTTGAGTGGATTCAGGCTGTGTACCTATATCGAGCACTGTTTTTCTTTAGAGAAGAATTTTTTTTCTTATGTACTTTGTTTATGGGGTTCTACAGGGCATTATGGAAGAAAACGATGAGTCCGAGAGGGTTTCTTCATCGAATAAGAAGGATAGTTCTGTTCAAACTTCTAAGGTATAGTTATTTTTTTTCAGAAAGTATCTTCAAAAAATGATAACAGGGGGGGTTGGAGCATATTTGAGATCATGCTATTTTACCAAATCCCCACTAACACTGTCCATTCTAAAATAGAATATGCTTGGACCCATCTTAACGATTTTTCTGGCTGTAGCACCAAGCACACTAGCTCTTGGTACTATGTTATAAGGATTTTTTTGGAATATTTTATTTCTTGCAGAAAACTCTAGATACTACCCGTGATGGTGATGGTGGAAGCACGGACTCTGTGCCGACTATGGTTAAGGAATGCACGGTATGTTTTTGATGCTATCCTCTGTGCGCGTGCCCTTTTTTTCTAGGGATATATCTAAATAAGTTACTCAAAATTTTTTTTGACATGCCGATAAGTTGTGCTAATAATTTATATCTCACAAGTTGTGATAATCATTTAGATGTCATAAGTGGCACACACAAATTATGAGTAATGCAAACAATTTTTCCTCACAAGTTATGCATACAAGTTGTCTGAAATGAGTTACGCATATAAATTACTAGTCACACCAGCCATTTTTTTTCTCACGAGTACGGTGTGTAAGTTGCCTGAAATTATTTATGCACAATGATTTTTTTGTGTTGATTAAGTTTTTTGGTGTGATTTTTTATGACCTGCCAACAATGATCTTAAAAAAGGCATATCTATATATAATCACATCTGTGAATGTTTGCTAGAAGGAAAGGCCCTGCTTGTAAAATATGGGATTGTTTAAAATATTTACCCGATATATTTTTATGATGCCGCATTTTAAAATATACAAAGGGCATGGTATGCTTTTTGACGCCATCATCTTTTTGTGTGTGTCCATTTTTTTGTTAATATATCTGAATAAGTTAACTTTTTTTGACACTCCGATAAGTTGTGCTGATAATTTTAGATTTCAAAAGTTGTGATCATAATTCTATATCTCACAAGTTGAGTACATAAATTACAAGTCATTCAAACAATTTTTCCGACAACTTGTCCGTATAAGTTGTCTGAAATTAGTTATGCATATAAATTAATAGTCACAGCAGACATTCTAAAATAGAATATGCTTTGGACCCATCTTAATGATTTTTCTGGCTGTAGCATCAAGCACACTAGCTCTTGGTACTATGTTATAAGGATTTTTTTTGGAATATTTTATTTCTTGCAGAAAACTCTAGATACTATCCGTGATGGTGATGGTGGAAGCACGGACTCTGTGCCGACTATGGTCAAGGAATGCACGGTATGTTTTTGATGCTATCCTCTGTGCGCGTGCCCTTTTTTTCTAGGGATATATCTAAATAAGTTACTCAAATTTTTTTTGACACGCCGATAAGTTGTGCTAATAATTCAGATCTCACAAGTTGTGATAATCATTTAGATGTCATAAGTGGTACACACAAATTACGAGTAATGCAAACAATTTTCCTCACAAGTTATGCATACAAGTTGTCTGAAATGAGTTACGCATATAAATTACTAGTCACACCAGCCATTTTTTCTCACGAGTACTGTGTGTAAGTTGCCTGAAATTATTATGCACACTGATTTTTTTTTTGTGTTGATTAAGTTTTTGGTGTGATTTTTTATGACCTGCCAACAACGATCTTAAAAAAGGCATATCTATATATAATCACATCTGTGAATGTTTGCTAGAAGGAAAGGCCCTGCTTGTAAAATATGGGATTGTTTAAAATATTTACCCGATATATTTTTATGATGCCACATTTTAAAATATACAAAGGGCATGGTATGCTTTTTGACGCCATCATCTTTTTGTGTGTGTCCATTTTTTTTGTTAATATATCTGAATAAGTTAACTTTTTTTGACACCCCGATAAGTTGTGCTGATAATTTTTAGTTTTCAAAAGTTGTGATCATAATTTTATATCATGTTTTAAAATTACAGAGATTACACAGTTCAATGTAACCATGTTTTAAAATTACACTTATTTTTTTTCATTTACCATATGCAGAGATTCAACTCGCAATTCTCTCTCCCCAAAATGATCTCATTACTTGGCAGATTAACAAACCAACAAAAGAATATTGTCAAAAGTTGTGGTTTTGGATCCATTCTAACACTAGAGTGCACATCCTTACCAAATCCGCTTGTGTTGTACCTAGCAAAGCACTATGACTCAAAGAGCAAGTCTGTGAAGTTACCTGATGGTGGATCCTTTAAGATTGATGCGATATTAGTTCATCAGATATTGGGCATACCTTATGGTGGGAAGAAAGTTCCGATCAAATCGAGCAGTCGTGCAAGGTCAATCATATTGAAGGATACAAATCAGTCCAAGATAGCCGTCAAAATTGAGGATTTGAGAGTTATGATTGACAGAGATCTTGGTGGAGATAAGTTTGCGAGGATATTTCTTCTAGTTGTATTAGGGATTTTTCTCTGCCCTTCAAGCAATTTCGGGTCGGCCACCACTTTTATGAAGCCCCGTCCGATGTCAAAAAAATACAATCCTATGATTGGTGCGGTGCGATGTGCGAGAATCACCGCATGCGGGAATATCAAGCTTCCACATAAACGCAACTAAAGGAAATACCGACGCGCAAGGCTACATTGGCGAGTCGTTTATTCATTTTAATTGTGAGTAACACTCCTCCAAACATTTCATGCTTGCGTTCTTTTTTCTGTTTAACACGTGTTACAAAATAGGATTACAGTCACATTTTTCATACACAATAAGTTATGAACACAATATTTTTTACAATCTGAGTTCAGTAAACAATATTTTGACAGACAAGCACCTTCATATCTTCTCCCTTTTTTCTTTTCCCATTTACGCGTGTGAAAAATCTAAAGAAACAATCATTTGGATTTTTATAGGCTGCATATTTCGACTACCTGGTAGTCAAAGAATGTATTGTTGATCACAAGACAATACCACGCATACTCGTGTGGGACGACAAAGCATTGTCAAAGTACTGCGAAGCTGAGTCTAATATGGATAAGATCCAGGTTCAGATTTTGATCCGCTTTTTTTTCATGGTGGAGTAATTATATGATCTTCATTCTTTTTAAACTATACTTTTTTTAACCTTTATGTCCTGTTTTTCTCCAGATTAAGGATGTTGGATGCACTCCTTTCTCCAAGGATCACATCAATAGTTCTACTTTTCGTGGATTCTTTCTACCAGATCCAGCTACTATTGCCAATCTAGAAGCAGTGGGGGGTGCCAACACTCCAAAGAAAGATCCAGATGTATGTTGTTTTATGTTTAGTATTTTAAATAGATATTCTATTTTTGTCTTTCTGCTTTTAATAGCAGTCTGTTTGGCAGATGATACTCTACTAACAAATCATACCTCTGCAGATACACCCTTGCTCAGTTTCAATAGTAGCTAAATGAATTGTTTAATAATATATTAAATCTGGATCTAAGAAAAATCAGACCGCTATTAGCAAATAGTTTGCCACAGATCTACATGTGTAGGTCCTAGAGAGGTATATATTATACCTCTGAATGAAAGCGGTCTGATTTTATATAAACAAGTAGACAAGTAGATATATATCTACATGTAGATATATATTATATATCTACATGCGTGTACTCTGAATGAAAGCGAGTGCATATATTATATAAACAAGTATGTCCAGTACACCACACCATCAATCAATATATTAGTTCAAGATTAGTAGTAGTCGATAAAGTGCTTGGTGTCCTCTTTTGTGTTGTTGGTTTAAGTACTATATATCCAAGTAGACAAGATTGCATAAATTCAGCTCGGCTGGAATTCAATTATGTTTTGTGTCTGTTTGCCTATATGATCTTGTTTGCCTATATGACAACCGATATTAATCACTTTATTATAAATTATTTTTGATGTAGGAAATCTTGGATGTGAGGACCCCTAAAGGAACATCATTATATATGCGAAAGCGAGAACCGATCCGGTACCACACCCTCAATTGATTTTCAGACAGCTTGCAAGGTTATGCCGGAAGCAAGCAACTTGTCACTGCGTATTCTTTGTGGGGAGGTTATACACCCAGAAGTTGATAAGTTCATAAAAAGCACTATTACAGATGCCGACAACAATGCAGTATGTATATCCTGCCTTATATATATTTTTTTATTTATCTATTTTTTCTCTTCTTTTTTTACCACCTTTTTTTTATGTTTTTGTACAATTCTGTGTAAACAAGCTTAACCTGCCAATTATATGGATTTTAATGTTTTTAAACACTCATTATTGAAACAGACACTCTCCATTTATCATCACATTTGTTCTGCTCAGCACACGCACTCGTTAACTTGTACGCACAAGTTTTTTTTTGTTCCGCTGATTATGTCTCGTTTTCACAAATTGCATGTACAAGTTGTATGGCATAATTTTTTAGTTGAAATCCTCTCTTGAGTAAATTGTATGCATAAGTTGTTCTTTTTTTTTACAAATTGTGTGTACTAGTTATCACTGTTAAAACTCAATAAGTTGCAAACATAAGTTTTTTTCCATTTTTAACAAGTGATGTTCACAATTTTTCTCTGTAAAACTTTTGTTCCTAAAAAACCCAGCAAAAGTTATGATGTATCTTCTTTTTTAAGAGTTGTGTTTGTTCACACAAAAATTATATGCTAGGTGACAAGTTGCATGTAGAAGTTGTAAATTGCTCTTTTTTTTACAAGCCCAAACCATATATATTGCCATGTTGAATTTTTTTATTCATATACATTTTTTTCCAACGGGCGATTGAAAAAATCAGTGCAATGTGCCAATCATTTTTTAAAGAGTCTGTTCAACAATACATCAAATCAATTGAGCCTGTTGTCATCAGTCAATGTTGTGAGATGGTGAAATCTTTCTGGTCTGGACACCAACAGTCTAGAGGTGAGGGGAGCAATGCACAACTTAACTCTCACTCCGTCGGAGAGCAACGAGAGGGCAACTTGAAATGCTCAGATTGTAAATCAGAATTTGTAGTGGGACAATATCACAGTTGCAGTGCATTTCAACAGAACAACATCACAACTGTTTTCGCATCCCCAACATCGAAAATGATTGGTGATGTTGTCATGGATATCAACGCCAATGCTGCTGGATGCAGCGATGAACAAGCCAAGGTTCTAGTGCCTCCAAGCGCAACAATTGACTCTTCAGCAAGGGTTCTTGATGTGCATGAAGATTCCCCCAACTTATCTGCAAGGGAAGATGCAGTCAATACGTCATCCACCAAAGCAAAAAGGAACAATATGTGTGATGATACCACACACACCGTTCCAGCATCACCACCAAAGAAGCTTAGAACTTCACCAGACAACACCACCATATCCACCGGAGGTTCACACCCCTCAAAGAAGGCCCAACTCAAGCTCGCTCGCGCCGAAGAATTTTGATGTTGAGGCCAAGACAACCAACCCGACCTTTCCGAAAGTGCCAAGTCAAGTTATCATGTTCCCTCGGCAAATGGCACATTGGACATAAGTGGCGAAGATGGTTTGATTAGTAAAACGAGCAACTCAACTTTGTCTGCTCTTGGCCACAAGAAGCGTGCGTTGAAAGTCCCGATATCAAGGTTTCTTGGTGAACGACCATGCGTACGAGAAAATCACTCTTTCTGAATTTGAAAAGGATGTCTTTTTTGCAGCCACTAAAAGAATCAGACCACTAGATAAGTAAGTAGTAGCACATACATATTTATACATGAGTTGTCCCTATTTTTTTGTTACTTTTTTTCTCCCTTATTTTTCTCTCCCTTTTTTTTGCAAGGAATCCTGTATGTGTATCCATTGGTCGGATGTCTATAAAGCATGCAGAATTTGGTAACACAATGCGCCCAAACACCTGGGTTGGCTCATTTGCAATGAATGTTTATTGTGAGGCACTCGCATACGATCAAAGCAAAGAAGCAAATCCAAAAATTAAAAAGGGATTTCTCACATCAGCAGAAGTTGTAAGTTAATAATATAAATTATTGTTCTCTTTTTCTTTTGTTGATGTTTTTTCTCATGCATTACATCTCTTAAAAATGTGGAATATGAACTTCTATTTTTATGTTTCTAACTTGCTTTTTTTACAAACCTTTCTATACAATAATATACAAAACAGGATCACATGAAAGTTGATGAAGCAGACATTGAGTTACTAAAGAGGAAGCTTTCAGAAACTATAATTGGATTCAAGCTTCACAAAGTTGACATGGTCGGGTTCCCCCCCCCTTTTTTCTGATTTTTCGTCGCCAAATTGTGATTAGTTTCTAATAAACAATCTTTCTTTACCTCCCCCTTTCCACACACACTTCTTTTTAATAGGTTATGATCCCTATATGTAATGGAGCACATTGGTGGTTATTGGTTGCAAACATCAGGGACAACCGATTTGATGTTCTAAATTCCTCAAAAGTTTTAGATGAGGAGAAGGAACTCACACACAATGTTGTAAGCCAACTATCTTTTTTCCATCATGTTTTTGTTATCTCTCTCATCTTACATTCCCCCACGCAATCTTGTTTTTTCTTTTTTATTTTAGATGGTATTTTATTCTCTAACTCCTCTTTTTATGCCCTCCCTCCAAACAATTTTCATGTTTTTCGATGCAGAGGACAAACTTTGCAAGAGCATTTGAGGCCATGTATGACCTTCAAGGTGTCTTCAAGGTTTCTGGATTCCCTACATCGTACCAAGACGCTCCTCAGCAAGGCAACAAGTATGCTGACACCCATTTTATCTTTCTCTACATAAGTTATATATACATGCAAGTTATATATACAATTAGTTATAAAAGTTGTGCACACACAGAAAGTCGTTTTGAAGAGTACTTAAGTTGTATATGATGTACTTAAAACTTACTCACTGCTTTTATGATTTTCAGCAAACCACGCATTTTTTATTTGTAAAAGCTAAGTAATATGAATGCTTTTTAATCCAATTTTCCTCCCACAACAGTCATGATCGCGGCATATACACCATGCACTTCATGGCATCATGGGATGGCAGGAGGATTGACCCATTCGACACGGTTTGTGTTCTTTTTTTGCAAAAAATATTCTCCACGCCATCACCGTTAAACCGCATGTAACTCTTAATAATTACTTAATTTGTTATTTTTTAATAGGACCAAATCTACAATCACGAGTCGGGAAGGCTGTCTACATGCTTTGCCACCCCGGGAATAGCAAGAAGCCGCCATCTATAGAGAAATTAATCAAAAAGCAAAAAGGTACAATAAGCGCTCCGGCCACGCTCTCCGTGTGATTTTTGCACATTTTGTGTTCGACCTTCTATTTTTTTCTCGCCTTCTTCAAGCCTGTCGCCTTGCGATCGGGTGTTGGGGGACTTTTCCAATATGCTCTCATCATGATGACACACCATTAATCCGTGCGGCCCTTTTGAGTAGAGCCTACAATAGAAAAAATTAATATTACAACAAATACCACCAATTCACATTATTCTTTTAATTTACTTTTGCAAAATTCACTTCTCATCCCCCTTTTTTATTTTATTTACCTGCGGAAGTTGTGGCATTTTCCCAATATCCGGGCACTTCTTCTTATCATGTGTAGTACTTTTGCACCGATTGCACCTTCTAATCACTTTCTTCTTCTCGTATATCATCCAATACTTTCTCCACAATACCAATTTTCCGCTTAGCGGGGCTCGTCACGGCTGCACGTGGTGGGTCTTTGTATTTTGTCACGGCATTTTCGGAGCCAAACCCCCCGTTCCGTTTGGGCACCGCACATTCCCCGCATCTCCCGCAGGTTACCGGCCGCACCCGCAATCTTAAGAGCCGTGTTTATCCGATCTTTCATCTCGGCAAACTCTTTCGCGAACAAATCTATCCCTCTCTTGTTGCCGGCAAGTGTTGAGCAAAAATGTGACACATCCGCCATCATCATGCGATCGCACCGCATCCGAAGTTTTGCTCCCACCAATGACCATTTCTTGTCCAACGAGTCAAAGCAATATCCCGATCTGCTTTCATAGTCCACCGATATCTAACAAAGCATCCGGCACCAACAATAAGTCTAGTCGCTCCGCAATTTTCCATATGTGGCAACAATGAATGCCGTCTCTCTCGTAACTTCTTGCAAGTGCAACCGAAAGTCTTCTTGTCCTCCGTCACTTGCACCGTGTAGTTTTCTTTCTCAAACTCGGGGTTTTCGTACTTTACCTTTCTTGTTAGCTGAAACAACCTATCTCGAGAAATCTCGTTCACGGCATATCTCGTTCCATTTTTTAATTCCCTTTGAACCTTTACGAATATAGCATTTGTATAGATTGTTGCAGCGTGCCCCTCCAGGCCATTGTATGACCACTGGCTTGGGTCCTTTAGCTCTGTAGTATATCTGCACCTATCAAGCTCCAATAAACTCTTCTCTTGTATGTTCTCATACGCCCCAAAGAAGTTCACTATTGTGTCTTTGTGCGCAACATAGCCTTTAAACATTGCATTAGTACTCTCGCTTCTCGCTCGTTGTAGTAGAGAATGGGTAGAAAGACTCCATAAAGAAAGCAGGAACCCAGTAGCTCCTTATATTGTATAGATAGTTTATCCTATTATTGTCATACGCGTCATGCTCCGCAATTGCCTCGGTCCACCTAGCCTCGAACTCTCCTGGGTTAAATGAGTCTCTGACTGCACGCTTCAGCTTCTGGTACAATCCTTTTTTTTCCTAAAGTAGGCCAAGTTTTTCTCTCTCAACACTTTCATAATATGCCAAAAGCAGAACCTCCGTACCGACATGGGAAATTTTGAGTCCAATGCCATCCCAATCGCCTGGTCTTGATCAGTGATCACTGTTCCAGGAGCCTTCCCATCGTTGGCAATTAAAAAAGTTTCGAACAACCACTTAAAAGTGTCAGCAGTCTGGTCCTTTAGTAGGGCACAACCGAACAATAAGGTCTTGCCATGGTTATCAACTCCAACGATCGGAGCGAATGGCATTTCATACACGTTGGTGCCTCGAACGTTGTGTCGAACGACACATAGTCACCGTAGACCTTATAATTCGCCCTACCAACAACATCCGATCCGTCCGTAATACACTGCGAACCGTGCCATCACCATCCGTCCGTAGGGCATAGTAGAACCCGGGATCTTTCGTCGCCTTTCTTTGAATAGTGCCACCAATTCGTCAATATCTTTATTAACATGCTTTTTATTCTCTGCACTCTTCAAGTTGGTGACATCCTTTGCATCGAACCCAACAACCCTGAGATGCCCCCTAAGTAGTCTGAGTATTGACATTACTTTCCTAGGGGGGACCCTGCTATTCTGTAGTATGGCGATAAACCTCTTCTCACTCGGTGACATGTACTTATGGCATCTCATGAATTTAACCAACCACATTGATGGGGCGAGATCATGGTTATGGTCTAAATTCACAGCTGTTATTTTCCATTGGTTAGATTCAAGCTTCACGCGCACTAGCACCTTGCATTCTGTCTGTGGAATAATATTACTCCTCCTTTTCCTTCCAGGATCATCATTCACTGTCGCCTTTACGCTTTTATTGCACACGAAAACCTCGCTTGTCTAGCATACCCGTTTTCCTTGACGTGTAAGTCGTATCCTTCTTTATCGCAAAACCCCTTTTCCTTGCATATAACTTGAAGAAATGGAATGCCTCCTCCCTTGTTTTGAAGAACATGCCAACTTCCGGCTCCCTAGCATCATTGATTTCAGTGATTGTAGGGTAATCCATGCCCTCAAACATACTGTCCATATCCTTTTCTTCTGCGGTTAGGTCTCCGGGCAACAACACATCATCATCAAGTATTGTCGCACCCCCTTCACCACACCCCACATGACCACCATTTATTTCTACTGCCTCCATGTTTTTGTCGCTTACCACATCCTGTCTGGATTCCGCATCAGCACCCAACAGAGGCTCCTATAAAATCAAACACCCAAAACGCATGAGTCACACTGATCCAAATCATGAAGCTGTAGCAAAACATTTTTTAGCTTCTCCTTTTTGTTCAACTCAGATTTCTGTAAGCTAATAAGGTTGTTCCACACACCTCATTCAAGTCAAATGCATTGATTCTGCCATTATTTGAGGCTGCATCTTGTGCGGTGTACGGTTCTGCTATTTCTCCACAAGCGACTTCTTCCTCCCTCCCTCCCTACAATATTCATTACTCATTTATTCATCTTGTACATTTTATACAAACATTTTTTGTTTTAATATACATCCTTAAACTGATGGTGTTACCTCATATAGGTTTAGATGCGACCACCTCTCTTTTAGACCATCCACTTCTTGCCCGCAAATCACAGGTGATGTGTTGCTGTTACGGGCCAAAGCAGCATCTACCTGTGCTAGTTTATTGCACATGTCTTGGTCCTCTCTGTCCAATCTTCTATTCCAGTATGCCTACACTTGGAAAACAATAATGTCGGTATAACACAGACACATATAGAGACACAGAGTGAGAGTTATATTCATAGTGCACATTACTACTGCTTATTTAAAAATATTGGCTGCATGCAGAACAATGAAAATTGTTACCTGCAAAAATCGTGCCATAACCTGTTCGGGCACTACATTCTTTCTTGGGCACATATCATCCACTCCATTACAGGATGCCAATAGATGCTCCATGTGTGTTGACATTTGACTCCCAGGCATGGTCAATCTTTGTGTGTTTCCAGTCCCAAATGCACTTACCTTTCCTAGTTTACCAAATAAATCTATAATCACACACACACACACACACACAATTCAATCACTGATTTTCTATCTTTTAAATTGTCTCAGGGCAAAAGGGCGAGAAGAAGGGACACATCAAGAGCAAGGCGACAGTGACAGCAGATATAACAAATGCTTCAGAATGAAGCCACATCAAATATGGGCATCCTACTTTTCTAGATTCTATCTCTTCCAGTATTCACACTCCATGTGGTTTGTATATTCGTGCAAACAGATTTGATCACTGCTCCAGATGGTAGACATGTATATTAAGATACGCACAGGTTTTTAGACATGGTATCATCTGAGATGTTATCCCCAAAAAGACACAGATCTAGATGAATACATTTAGACCCAGATCAATACCTTGCTACGTACCTGCAGATTTCTTTTTGGATAATTTCTCATCACTTTTTCCGGAATCCCCCTCTCGTGGCTCCTCTCCCTCTGCCGCCAGATATTTTGTTGGTGGCGGCGGCGGCGGTGCGGAAGAGAAGCCGTGGGGGTGGGATGAGGATCGGCGAGTAGGTAGGGATCGTGAACGTGGTTGCGTGCGTGGCAATCCTGATGGTATTATAATATTTTTTGCTTTTTTTTGCTCAGGCCGCTTGCCGTGCGTTAGTTTCTTTTTTTTCTTCCTTCTTTCCTGTTTAAGGCCTAAGCCTAACAATATATCCTTTTATGGACATAACTTTATGTTCATAATTTTTGCAACATGTAAATTCTTTTTTTATAAACCTTTTTTTGTGCGTTCACAAGATACTCATGTATATGGTATCAACATAAGTTTTTCTCACGGTGCAAAACTGATTCTAAACTCGGTCGGGGGGGGCACAATACTCTTAGTGATTAGTTCTTAATTCTTATAATGATATTTTATTTCTGGAAATCTTAAACTTTGTGAGAAGAGAAATTGACTGTAGAAGAAAAAATTATATGCTTAACTTATTAGGAAAAAATTTATGCTCATAAAATTCTAGAAAACAAATTACGGTCATAAATTGTTGTAATGAAAAAAGTATACACATAAATGTTTCACATAAAAAGATTGTGTATCAAAACTATGTGGATAAGTTTTACATTGTGGTGAAGTTATACTAAAATTTATGTCACAGAAGTTATATCCGAAGCCTCCACATCTCCTTTATATGGTCGCCAAAAAATCATGTACTTAAATCATCGTTACAATTTTAAAGTTATGTTTATAAATTATAGTTTAGTAAACAAAGTTATTCACATAGATTATCATTAGACAAAAAGTTATGCACATAAATTATCGTTAGAGCAGAAAGTTATGTGCATAAATTTATTGCAGCGGAAAACTTATTCACATAAAATTGTCCATATACAAAATTTTTACAAATCAAATTTATGAGTATAGGCTTTAATATTTTTTCAAAAAACTTGTATATATAATATTTTTTCAACATATTTTTTCCCACAAGTTTTGTGAATAATTTTTCATAGGAAACAAGTTATGCATCATTTATAAGTGTACACGTTATGATTTTTTTCGGCAATCTAAACTTGTGAGAAGAAAAAATTTACTGCAGGAAAAAGTTACATGCATAACTTGTTATATAATTTATGTGCATGCATTTTCTTTTCTAGAAAACAAGGAACGCGCATAAATTTTCTTTTCAGAGTACAAGTTATATGCATAAGTTTTATAGGAATCGATTACGCACATAAATTGTTGTAACAAAAATAATTATACACATAAATTATTTCACAGAAAAGATTGTGTATCAAAATTATATACATAAGGTTTACATTCTGATGAAGTTGTACTAAAAATTATGTCACACAAGTCATATCCGAAGCCTCACACAGCTCCTTGCAATGGTCGCAAAAAGTCATGTACATAAATCGTAGTTAGAGAATAAGTTATGTCCATAAATTATCTTTTTAGTAAAAAAATTTATTCACATAAATTGTCATTATAAGAAAAGTTATGCACATAAATTATTGTTAGACAGAAAGTTATGTGCATAAATTATTGTAGCCAAAACTTATGCATATAAAAAATTTCCATATAAAAAATTACACATCAAATTTATGTAATTTATGCTATAACATTTATGCACAAATTTGATATTCAATATGCAAAAATTTGTGCACATAAGAGTTATATGCGTAAATTGTGTTTTTTACTAAAAAAGTTACGTGCATAATTTTTCGTCGCAAAAAAATATGAACATAAATTGTTGTTGGACAATAAGGTTATGTGCATAACTTTTTCGTCAGAGAAAATGTTGTGTGCATAATTTGTCTTTGGTAAAAAATAACACTCATAAATTGTCGTTACACAAAAACAATTTTTACACATGTAAATTGTGTTTAGACCGAAAAGTTATGCGCATAAATCATTGTAGCGAAAAACTTATGCATACAAAATTTTTCAAATGAAATTTTACACATAAAAATTATGAATATATGCTATAATATTTTTTTTCAAAAATTCAAATATGCAAAAATTTGTGCACATTAGAGTTTCAACATATATTCCTTTTTTATCTGGAATTTTTTATCTGAAAAATTTATGTACATAAAATAGTCTATGTGCGTAAATTGTGGTTAGTAAAAAAAAATTATGCACATAAGTTGTTGTTAGATAAAAAGTTATGTTCATAAATTGTTGCGACAAAAAAAATATGCTTCAAATTTATGAGTTTAAGTTATAATATTTTTTTTAAAAAAACGTAAAAAATTAAATATGCAGAAAACATGGTCGCCAAAAAGTCATGTACATAAATCGTAGTTAGAGAAAAAGTTATGTCCATAAATTATCTTTTTTAGTAAAAAACTTTATTCACATAAATCGTAGTTAGAGAAAAAGTTGTTTCCATAACTTATCTTTTTAGTAAAAAAATTTATTCACATAAATTGTCATTAGAGAAAAAGTTATGCACATAAATTATTGTTAGACAGAAAAGTTATGTGCATAAATTATTGTAGCCAAAACTTATGCATATAAAAATTTCCATATAAAAAATTACACATCAAATTTATGAATATAGGCTATAACATTTATGCACAAATTCAATATTCAGTATGCAAAAAATTGTGCACATAAGAGTTTTTATCATATATTCTTTTTATCCGAAATAGTTATATGCGTAAATTGTGTTTTACTAAAAAAGTTACGTGCATAAATTTTCGTCGCAAAAAAAATTATGATTAAAAAATATAACTATTTATGTGCATTATTCCACCTGCCAGTCTTTTTCACTCTCGCCCTCGGTATTATTCCATCCTCCTTATTGCTAAATGAAGGCATCTAATCAACACCTAGCCCACCAGTACGTAGTATCTCACTCCTATCCTCCCCCCTTCCTCTTGTAGCAGCTATCTGTTTCTACCCCCCCCTCCTCTCCCGCATGCCCCCCTCCTCTCTGCTCCCCCTCCACGACCACCACCGGGGCGGCGACGTCGCTTGAACGGCCTCACCGGAATTTTGGACGAACACGCAAGGTACGCGACCTTCATCAACTCGAATCGCAGCTCCTCCCTCATGTCATTCTTCTCCCTCTCCCCCCGAACAGCAACATCTAGGTCTGATGTACACCCAAATAACTCCCCTCCCACAATCCCATCGATTATATGGCCATCCAAAGGTTCACAGGCCACAGATCTGACCTGCTTGATGATTTTTAAGACCTCGATTTTTTTGCAGTGTTTTCTTTAAGTGGAATTTGGTTAATTTGGTTAAGTGTAAATTGTTTGTTATTGGGGGCTCTCCATCTCCAACCACTCGTCGTCCCGATTCGGGGAGCGGGGACGACACGCGTCCGCAACCTCGCCCGCGCGCGCAAGGCGCTTTGTTCCGTGCGGTTTCGGCGCCGCCTCGGAGCCCGGGAGGAGCGCGGCCGCGGTCGCGCCCCCGAGCGCGTTGGGGGGGGGGCGAGAGGAGGCGGGAAATGCTGAGCCTTCACACGCGGGCTGCTTTGACTCCCATTCCTTCTCTCCTAGTCTCGTACTACTCCTCCCCCATCCTCCGGCGGCCATCTGCTATGAAGCATCTACCTGTCCTTAATCGTTCAACACTACTCAACAGGCAGCTAGTGTTGATCCGATCGAAGCTGCTGTTTTCAGATGGGTTAATTAGGTGTATGCTCCAAATTAAACAAAACAAATCTCCGAGCTGCTGTTAATTTGTCCCATTCCTTTGATATACTTTGTTGCTTGGCATTAATCCTCGATCTGCTTCCGGATCTCTTGTCGCATGCATATATGCGCTACTGCCCGCTAGCCTTCATCCAAGAGAAAGAGATGCTTTGAAACCTCGCTATTAGCCTTGAGCATCGAGCTAAGCTAGAGGCAGTTGCTTGTGATATACGGCGAATCTAGAGACAAGTAAACAAACATACTGTAGCACTACTACCTAGCCAGCCATCTTAACGTAAAATAAAGCCTAGAACACCATTTATCATGCCATGACAGTATATATACTACATATGTTATCTTAGGGATTGTTATTAGCAGCAGCACGCAGACGCAGGGGCCTCTGCCGTGCCCCCATCAGTATCACTCCCCAAAAGCATAAAGCTGCAGCAGCAAGCCGGCCAGTGGCCAGTCAAGTAGTACTAGTAGTAGCTAAAGAAAGGAAAAAATGTAGAAGAATCTTTTTTTAATTTGTTTTCGGAGTAGTACTAGTAGTACATATGTTTTCGGAGTGATATTTTAACATATTCTTTTTTTTTGCAACCAGCTTCTATGAAGGTGGATCCATTTTGATACTGCAAGATTTGCATCTAGGGGAGGACAAGTATCATGGCCACATACAAATTAGATGACAATGTAGAAGAATCTGCTGTGCATTTCACTACAAAACTATCTCTGCCAAAATTCATTGTTGTGTCAACATTATTGAATACGAATCAGAGGGATCTTGTTCAGAGCATTGGCTTTCACCATCTGCTAGATTTACGCTGCAAGTCCATCCCAAAAGGCCTGATTTTATGGCTCATCCAGCATTTTGATGTAAGGACAAGAACTGTGAATCTACCAAGTGGGTCTAGTTTCATATTATCCTCTCTGCAGATACATCAGGTGCTAGGTATACCAATAGGAGGAGCTCCACTCCCCTCTTTTTGCGATGAGAGCGCAAAGAAGTTGATACGCGCTGAAACCAAGTGCAAAGGAACTTACCCCACCATCAATGAGCTTATGGCTCTCATCACTGACAACCTGGATGGCGACAAGTTCAAGAGAATCTTCGCTCTTTTTACTTTGTCAGCGTTTCTATGCCCTACTAGCAATGAGTGTGCAAGTCCAGAATTCTTCCAAGCGGTATACATGCCTGATAAAATTATCTCATACAACTGGTCTGACATAGTTCTTGGCAAGTTAGTGTCATCAATATCTAAATTCCAGCAATCTATAATGTCATGCAGCACAGCTGCTCTAAGAGGATGCATCTTTGTGCTTATGGTAAGTTTGTTTCCTTTGACAATTAGTTAGATAACCATTCCTCTTTGTACAATTGTTTTTTCATCAGACATTCAACCCCACACACACTTAAAATATGGATGCCAAATACAGGAGGGACCCACTGTTAGTTTTATATTTTGGTTAATCCTTTTTTCACACACCCTTTTTTTTAATGCAAACAGATTGTATATTTTGAGTTCCTTGACTCATCGGAGCTGAGTCTGCCAGACATAATACCCCGGATAGGACTATGGTCTACTGAGGACGTAGCAACATATGTAAAAATGGATTCAATTAGTGCTGATAATAACATGTTCGGCAAAACCCCTGTAAGTTTGTCCTTATCAATTTTTTTTATTCCCTTTTCCTGCTTTTTTATCAGTTCTTTTTTCATTCAATTTTTTTAAGCTGACATCTTATCCCTCCACAACACTAGATTAGAGACATTACTGAAACACCATTCAGGAGATGCAACTTGACACAAGGCATATACATCGACACATCCAATGATATTCAGAAAGGTTTGAATTCAATCCTTCCAGGGCCAAGCTTCAAAAATGTGAGAACAATGACCATTTAATTATCTTCTCAATCATTTGTTTTCTATAATATACCACTCCTTTTTTAAGTCTGGGCATCACCTCTAACATACTTTTATTTTATATGTTTGCCAGACAAATTACTGTGCTTCACATTCCTTTTTTTCCTTAAAATTTCAGGTTAGGAATGAGTTGCAGCAATCATATCAAGGTCTCTGCTTGGATTACATGGAAGCAATAAAGCCATTATTGATCACACAAGTTATGAGATGTGCTGCTATCATACGTGACAGCAGCAATACCAACATGCTCAGTTTTGCAAACACATTTGGCGCAAGTCGTGCTATCCACACTGCTGATATAATTGAACAAAAGCCCTCCACACTCACCAAGCCTGATTTAACCAATCCAATGAGCATCTCTACATCCACCAAAGATTCATATCAATGTTCCAAACAAGCTGGCACTACCCTTACCAACCTAGAGTCCGGATGTCACACTTACAACACATCTGAACAGATGGATAGAGATGTGATGTTGACAGAGCCCCTTATCGCACCTGAATATTTGGACAGCAAGCCTTTCGGGGAGCAAATAATGGAAATTTTCACTCAGCTGCTCACACCAATGGATATCTGGGATGGCAGTGATACATCTGAAGCACATCAAGAATCTCTCCATGAATTGCATAAGTCAATCTTTGCTCTAGATCCCAACATCATCTCACCGGAGTCAGAATCAGATTGTATTTTCGACACCACAGTTTCACTCACTAGTCTGGCCATGTTGGATGATGAAGAACACAAATATCCAGCTATTCAGAAGGAGCAATACGTTTCAGCCTTGAACACAGAATCATCACCAATCCAGCACCCCCGAGGCACACATGCACCCATGAAGGCCTTGCTTTCAAGAAAAGGTCATTCCTCACTACACCAAGCGAGCCCCTGGGAGGGGTTAGACATGAATGTACCAAAGTAGGAGTCTCTCTAGACGAGCTTCAACTTCAAAGAATAGGGAAGTTTTTGGAGTCCAAGAACAAGAAGCTCAAGGTTGGCCCTCTTGGCTCAACAACTAACAGTGTGCCAACAAGTTGCCTCTCCTACACCCAAGATAGTGACCCGTTCTTTGTCGGCGGCCCTTGTTCACTTAACGAAGACATAGCTTCCACTCAGAGAGACATTGAGACACCACCACAAAGATGATGACTCCCAGCCCTCGGCTCTCCCAATACAAATGCAAAATGAGTTCAGTATTGAAGTAAATGATGAAATAGATCTCCAAGCTGAACAGAAGGAAATGTCCACTGAATGTCTTGAAAGGCAATCTGGCTACCGCAACCAGGGAGCAACTGAAATCAATGTTTGTCGACGCCAGACACAGAAAGATCCAGATGCTTTAACTCCATGCACCGCCAATGTAGATGTTTGGGACGAGGAGACGTTCGAGCAGGTGGATGAGTCCGTTGCCATGTCAAAAAGTTTCCAAAACACACCATCCGAGGACATGATACCTCGAACCCGGTCATTTTCTTCCATGTATTTGTGTCAACACCCATCCAAAGAGATGTACATCAGTACATTGTCAACACCATACCACCCCCCTTTCCAGCAAGAAGGTACATTTTGCTTATATTTTTTTCTAGATAAATTTAAACTATCTTGCACATAATCTGATTTTCACTTTTTAAAAATAAGCAAAAACTTTTTGTGTACGGCTCATATGTTTTTCTTATTGTTTCTGGATATATATCATGCACCCAAATTTTTTCTACATTTGCATATATGTTTTTTTGTTATCATATATTTTTTGTAGTACGCATAACGTTACCTCCCTACTTTTTTTTTCTAGCACATGCAACATGTGTTATATAAGTTATATATATAACCACGTTTTTGTATTCTCCATAACTTGTATATTGTTTTTTCACTATTTAATTATTCTTTTTTTATCACCACGTTTTAAACCAGTCCAAGAATAATCAAGATTGCTCGTGCATGGGTCGATCATCGGACTTTCGGGTTATCAATGCAAGTTTATGGGTCAGTGTCACATCATGTGATGAATATTATGGGCACTGCTGTAATGGAAGCGCAATATCGTAAGCATCTGCAGGATTTGCTACATCCTAGTGAATGGGGAAAGCATGTGGTTCACTATGACACAGCTGTAAGCTAATTTCAATTTTCTTCTAAATTTTGTATGTTGACAGTTTTCCGTTCATACCAAAAAAGCATAAATATCTCATTCTTTCTTCTTAAAACCCCTTCCATCCAAAAACAGGTGTTTTTACAGGATCCAAACCTACAACCATGTGATATTGCAGGGAGTTTTTCTGAACCAAGGATTGGACATAGGCTTGATTTCTCAGATCTGGTTAGTTCTTAGTATCTTCTCCTCCTCTCCTTTCATATTTTTTTGGTTTTACTATTTAAAAATTGACCAAAAACAATATAAGAGAAGGATTTTTTGCACATTGAAAAGTTTAACGTACACCTATAATAAATCACAAGACATATAGCTTGTTCTTACGAAATTCTCTTAACATGTCAGGTTCTTATCCCTCTCCGCAGAAATAGCTTTTGGTATCTCCTTGTTGCAAATTTCAGGGATAAAAGGTTTGAGGTCATTTGCCCTTTTAAAAATGTTGACGGCATCAAACAAGATGCATTTGTCGCTATATCCAACTTCCAGAAAGTATTCAAGCTCGTACACAGCAGGTCCACAAGAATTGATATATACAATATGCACACAGCTTTTGCAAGTGTATCAACCAGCAACAGCCAGTTAAGTTACACCACAGTTTTTTCTTTTTGTGTCTTGGTACCAAAATCTATGACTTACATTAATTTATATGCTTTTCCTTCTGCTAACCGACCCAAACAGGAATGACACTGGTGTATTCGTTTTGCAACTGATGTTATCGTACAATGGCGATACCCATTTCCATTTTAGAGAAGTACGTCTTTTTTACACGTTTTTATACCGTACAAAACAAAACACATTATTTTTCCCCATTATGTTCAAGCCCATACATTTATTTTTCTATTGACTTTTTTGCATCCTCAAATTTGTTTTGAATCACATGATCTCAGGAACATGCCAAGCCAATACGTGAAGTAATAACTTACTATCTTTGCACCCACTCAGAAAACGAGGCTGTCATGCCTCAAATTAAGAACATTGCTGCACAATATGTGAGTGTATACTTAATCATTCCATAGATTCTAAGCTTCTCCTTTTTCTCTGCTTTGACACACTACTATCCATCTGTCTTTTTCTTAAGTACTTTTACTCTCTCCCCCCACAAGGCCATACCCATGTTTTTTGCATTTTTACTAGTCAATCCCCACATTATGTCATTCATAAGTTATACTTATAGCACTCATAAGTTATGCCCACATCTTTTTTCATCACACAATTCTTTTATCACTTTTTTATGTTATAGTTACGCACCAAAGTTGTGTATGCAATGTTTTATTGCTTAATAAGTTCGACCAACACATATTTTTTCATTATGTCATTTTATATAACTTAGGTGCATTTTTTCATATCTGCATACTAATTATGCAGCTTAAGTAATTTTCCAGCAAATATATGCTACTCATTAAGTTGTAAGCACAATTTATTCTTTTGTTTGGGACTTATGTGCGCAAATTGTATATATAAGTTATGCTCGCCAAATAATTTTTCATCAAAACATATCCTAGTTGGCTAATAAGTTGCATGCATAAGTTTATTTTTTGTATGATAACTTGTGTAGTTCTGAAATTTGTACGTACAGCTTATTGTGGTTAAATATTTAATTAGTAAACATGCGCTAGTCAAAAAGTTAAGCACAATTTATACCACTTTTGCAAGTTATATTCCCAAATTGTACGAGCAATTTATGCTCGTCTAATAATTTATGCATTTTTATGTCCCCACCATTAGTTTTTGCATTTTCGTTAGTCAATCTGCACATTATATGTCATTCACACTATATTTTAGAGCAACATTACTCAATACTACACATATCCCAAGTGTACAACTTTGTACAACATCATTTGTTTTCATTCTTTTTTATATATAATAAGTCCTGGCCGCGAATAGAAGTCATCCATGTGTTTTTCCCTACATTTTTTATAATCATAGCATGTTCGTAACTTTATTTTTTCCATTTTTTATTTCTCTGCAGGGTGTTGAATTAATAAATTATTCACCAAAAAAGTAAAGGTAATATACAATCATCCACCTACCGTATGAGTTAGGCATACAATTCGTAATCTAAAAGTTACATAGTTTTTGTAACATTTGTTTTTGTTGGAATTCATGCAAGCTTACATCTCAAAAATGTGCAGATAAATTATATTCATGTTAATAAATTATTTTGATTTTTTTCTAATTGTGTATATAAATTTTTAGAGATACTACTTTTGATTTTTTTTCATATATTATTTTTCACAGGAAAAATTCCAAGTGACACCTCGTGCCATGTACACCAAGGGCTTTAGCAATTTTAGCATGGAATTTGGTTAAGTGGGTTGTACGAAACACGAAGATGACACAACAATATTTAATTTAATATGTATATATATATTTAATTTTCTGGTTGTTTAAATGCCTTTTGCAAGTTCGTTTTATTCTATTTATAAAATGTCATTAAAAATAGCTTTTATCTCAAAATTCCCCACCCAATTTTAGTCCCCCCATCCCAACGGTCCCAAAATGATATGCGCGTCAAAAGAAAATTTTTTACAAATGCACGACTAAAGAAAATGAGCTCCGGAGGTCCCGCGCGGAAAGAAAATGACGTCAGGAAAGAGAGCCGTTAAAGAGAGAGCGTGGAGACCAGCTGTCAAATCGCTCAGAGGGGGACCACGGTCGCTAGCAGGCTTTCCAGCGCGCGCGCGCGAATTAGACTCCCCCGTGTTGAGGGGTTACCCGAAAAATTCGGATGATTTCCCGAACACGCGAGAGAGAGTTTTCTTGGCATGTTCAAGTACAAAGTTAGAGTAAAGAGAGACTGTAATTCCCTCTGCAGATTGCACAAGTTCCAAAAAGTCTGAATCCGTTTACACGTGCCCTCGCGTCCCCTTTTATAGGGAGATGAAGGGACTTTTACATACCAACAACACCCGCAGGCTCAGGGAATATTCCTAGTGTGAACGCATACAAGAATGTCTTTTTCGTCTAACATTTTTACAAATCTGCCACTAGTTCACACTCAAAATCCGGACTTTTTGGGACAACAACTTTGACTTTGCTTCTCCGTTGGTTCGTGAATGTCTTCACGTGTGACTTCCGAACCAGGCCCTCGACAGATTCCCGACTTCGGCTTTCGCTTCTTAGAAGATTTGTGAATGTCTCCGCGCGTGACTCCCGAACTAGGTCCCCGACAGATTCCCGAACCGGCCATCTTCCGAAGTTCGCGCCATCGCCAGCTCGAGATTACGGGCTTCCGCATGTTCCTGACTCCACCTCTCCACCGAACCATGATCCCCGAATTTTACGCATTCGCGAATCCGAGGCTTCACAGGTCCCACGCTTCCGAAAATCGTGAGTTTCCTGTCCCTGAAAAACATGTCTCGAGAACTTTTTCAAACTTAACGTTTCGAGGGTGACGGGTTTTCCTGAATTCCCCAACACTAGCCCCTCGGGGAAGCGGGTTGACTCCAACGATCCGATTCCACGAATCTTTCGGAAATTTAGTAAAAAACGTCACCCTCGGAACGTCGGAGGGGACACGCGTCGCCCGGGAACCCTAGAACGGTTAGATCGAGGCAGGTTTCGCGGAACTACCCCTCCCCGCCCCTATAAATAGGAGGCTGCCGCTGTTAAAAAATTTTACGGCCTTTCTGCTTTTCTACGATTCATGGATCTTTCTTGCTCGCGGAATTTCGTCTTCTACTGAAAAGTTCGCTAACTTCCGGTTCTCTTCGCATCTCTCTAAGGTATTATCCTATTTCTCTCTTTCAATTCTTACTTGTCATACTTTGCTGCAGTGGGTGTCTTTGTTCTATGAGCTTCATTCTCGAATGTTGTTCTTATTGGTTCGTATGTTTGTCTCTGTTGGTTAGATGGCTCGAGTTAAAAGCACTTCCAGACCCATGACTACCGAAGAACTCATTACAGCTGGTCTTCCAGTTGACCCAGTTGTCGAAGGTGCTGAGCATGCTGTACCAACCGAAGATGTCGGCTCTCCTAGCGGCTCCAGGAGTCGCGAAGACGGGGAAGTCCAATCTGATGACGGCGAAGATATCGGAGATGTGGATGTCGGCGTCAGTGATTTGGTTAAAGTGAAGACTGCCGGGAGAGTCGGGTTCTTCCCTCCGGGCGCTGGGCGAGCCCCGCTTGATGAGCGAATCCCTACCCCTAGGGACGGAGAAGTTGTCGTCTTTCGTGACTTCTTCATTTGTGGACTGAGGTTCCCCTGCGACCCGATGCTACCGACTATTCTGGATGCCTTTTCGGTGAAGATCCACCAACTTTCGCCGATGTCTTTCCTTGAGGTGTCGAAGTTCATTTGGATCATGAAGATCTTCGGCTGCAATCCCAGTGTCGATGCGTGATTATCCCCGAGGTCGTCAAGGGCAGCGACGGGCAGTTCTATCACACTCAACATGCGTGTTGCACCTTCAACACCCGACGTCAGAACACCCGAAAGGGGATTACCCGAATTCAGATTGCTCCCTGCTGCAAGACTAACCTCACCGACGATTGGGGCTCTCATTGGTTCTATTTGAAGGTCAACATGTCGGAATTGTCCTGCCCAATTGCGCCCCTAACCGCGGTGAACGCTACCGAATTCAATCAGCGGGCAGTGAGAATTAGAAACTGCGAAAAGTGCATTTAACCTTGCCAGCACTATACTTGGTGGCCGCGACATTATTGAAGAGTTCGTCACTGCCCGGGTCTGGCCTATTTCGAGTGGTTGGTCTCCCACTGAGATCGTATACTTCAACGTCAACTGAACAGCTCAAAAGGTGCCTTTCCCGAAGTTCGGGATTAAACTTCGTGAGGATCAGAGCGCTGATGCCTTCATGATTGAAGTAGAAAAGAGGGTGAACGTCATGGTAGGCGAATACACCATGAACGAGTACAAGGCGTACAAGGCTCTTGTGAAGCAAAAGAAGAGGATCAACCGTGTGTTTTCCGAAGTTTGCGGGGACAAATCTTTCAGTTCTCGAGGCCCGGGTCCCAAGCTGAAGGTTCCCGCAGTTGCCGTGGCCAGTTGTTCGGCTGCCCCGATCAATGCCCCACGAATAAGGTCATCGAAGCGAGGCTCATCATCTGTCAGCGAGAGCACTTCCTCTGGGGTCAAGCCTTCCAGGACAAGATCTCTGGAGTCGTCGAAGCGTAAGCGCAAGACTTCTGACCGAACTTCGGATGCCGAGTTTCAGGCGGCTTCGGGCCTAGCCCAGATGAGTCGCAAGAAGTTGAAGAAGGCGGTGAGGAAGGTTTCTTCCGTCGGGGTTCGGCGAGTTCCATCCGCCTTCGACGATGATGCCTTCGTGGAAGCGGATAGCCGGAAAGGTGTTTGCTTTTGGCCTCTGTTTAACTTTCGAGACAACTGTCCGTCGGGTTCTGAGAATGAATTCGTGGATGTTGATTCCTTTTCAGATGCTGCTCCCGAAGTTCGCAAGGAGGCTGTACCTGCTGCCGCTGATGAGACCACTGTCGATGCTAAAGTTACTGCCCCTGCTGAGGCCCCCGCTGCTGCCGAAGCCCCTGCTGCCGATATCTCTCTACCCACTCGCTCCCGGGACGAAGCCTCCCCCGAATTCACCAAGGAACTTGAACTCACCGTTCAAATGGGGGAGAATCCTACCGAACATGCTCCCTTGGTCGAAGTTCGGGAGGTTGTTTCCGAAGATCAGGCTCCCTCTCCTTCTTTGGCTGCTTTCAACAAGAGTTTTGGTA
The DNA here is from genome assembly GCA_947561735.1 of Cenchrus americanus. Lineage (NCBI taxonomy): Eukaryota > Viridiplantae > Streptophyta > Magnoliopsida > Poales > Poaceae > Cenchrus > Cenchrus americanus. Next base: position 14,770,858 of record OX387244.1, read on the forward strand.
CGTCTCATCGCGACAAGTTATTAAGTGTTGGTTTCGAGACAACTGGCGTTGGGAGCAATATTTCCAAGATTTTAACACTGTGGAAATCGCCTGTGACTGTTGATGAATTAGGAGGGGAGAGCTCGGAACAACCTGAAGGAGCTACTCAGGACTCTGAGAAAGGGCCTCACCCTACTCCTGAAGCCACCCCTTCGTCTCGGGGCAAGGCTTCTTCTGGTTCGGCGAAACAGGTCACCATGCAGCACTTCAGTAAGCAAGGTTCGTTCCTTCTCACTACTTTTTCATGCTTTTTCCGATTCTTTAATTTTGATCTGAGACTTTAATCTTGAATTTTTCAGAATTCAAGGATCTTCTCCACTCTTACTCTCCTACGAAGCTAGCGTGTTTTCAAGAGGACTATGCACTCAAGCATTCTATGCTCGGGAAAGTTGTCGTAGAGCGGCTCGCTGAACAAGAGAAGGTGAACAAGCAGCTTTCCCAGAAGTCTAAGGAACTCAAGCGCAGCTTCGCCCTAGCACAATCTACGAACATAGAACTTGAGAAGAAGGTGTCTGAGTTGGCGGAGGCCTTGAAGACTAATCAAGACGAAAAGAAGATCGCGGAGGCAGCACTTGAGCAGTGTAGAAAGGAGCTGGAAAAAGTTCAGAAGGCCCACGAAGATGATCTCAGCTTAATCGAAAATCTTCGGGAGAAACACGAGAGGGCTACGAAAATTGCCGAAGATCTTCGCACTAACAACGCCAGTCTCGCTGAGTCTCTGAGCACAAAAGATCGTAAAATCCAGGATCTTGAAAAAGCGCTGGCGGAGCAGAACGCAGCCTCGAAGAGGAACACTTCCGAAATTCTGGAAAAGTTGAAACTCCTTTATGAGGAATACAAGAAGTCACTGAACGAGTTCGGTGTTCGTCCAGCTCCTCTTCCGGATAATATTGAGATTCCCGAATTCATGGATTGGATGGAGACTGAGTTCAAGGCCCTCTCTGAGGTAATCTCCGGCGCCAGCGACTTCGCGGCTGCTTTCTCCGTGGAGAGCATATTGAAGATTCTCCATGACTTCGACTGTGTCGACTTGGCGAAGTTCCGCGGCAAGATCTCCCAATTCCCTAGCGCCACAAGCACTTCGATAATTCGAGCCAATGCCGATGTTCAGGCTATCAAGAACAAGTTCGCGAGGGAATTTTGGCTGAATAGCGGGAAGGAGATCGTCAAGGTCATTGTGCGCGCTAAACTTGCTGAGGTAAATTTTCGTACGATTTTGTCACTTGTACCGGCTATCGATGTTTCAGTCTCTCGAGTTTCCTTTACATTTGCTTTCTTTCCTTTTCAGCTGAACGAGGAAGAGGATCGCGAGAATATCGCTGCATCCCCTGAAGGGTCATCTTCCGGCGAAGATTCCAGCGAGTTAGGCGAAGGGGGTTCGGGCGGCAGCAGCAGCAGTAGTAGCAGTAGCAGTGATGAGGGCAGCAACGACGGGCAAGCTTCCGGGCGCGATGACAGTTCTCCGAAGGTGGATGTCACGAATTAGATGTTTTGTCCGAACCTTGCACACCCTCAAGGCTGTCTGTACATTTTGTAGATTCACTTAGCTTCTCTGAACAAATATTTTGTAAACTTTAACCTGCGCAGGTCCTGCAAGCTGGGCATGCGCAGGACGTGATGCCACTGCGAATTCATCGAGATAGGGTGTTTGTTAGCGGCGAAGCGTGGCGCCTGTTTAAGCGAGCTCATCCCGAACAAGACTTCTCTGATTTTTGGCTTGAAACCTCGCTTAAATTTTCTATGGGCTGTTTTGATCTCTCTTCCCTTTTCTTGTTTCGTAAGAAGGAACGTCCTGCCTCCGCTACTTCGCGCTCCGCAAATATTCCGAAGACGGAACCCCTTAGCCCCTTAGCATGTGTGTCTGACTTCGCTTATGCTAGCGACATTGCCGAAGACAATGTTTGTAAACCAGGACATGTTGTGGAGCTTTCATTCTAAATTTTGTACTAACTTTTGTAATCGTTGATGAACTATTCCGAAGTTTTTATGCGAATAAGGCAATGACTACGTTTTTATTTTTTAAAAAACGTCACCCTCCCCCACCTTGCCGTTTTGCATGAAAACTTGAAGGCGGGTTGATGAAGCTTACTGTTCACGTATTTCGATAAAGTATACTTTCAGGAGAAAATCTTCGTTAGTTTTTTTAAAAATTTTAACCGTCGTCGCGCAAGTCAACAAAATTGTTTTCGAATTTTGTGGACTTGATCCGACTGGCATACTTGCCTCAGTTGATACTGCAACCCTCAGTTGCTTCAACCAAGATTTTCTACGATTTTTCCGCACGAACCCCTTGCTCTTTTCTTACAACGATGTTATCACAAAAAACTTTTCAACAATCTATGCCAAATAAAAATATGTAGGCAACCCCTTACGCATTCACTTTCTCGAAATCATCATGTAGACATTTTCGGTGGAAATCCCTTCGTGGATGGGATTCTAGGCCACAGCTTACTGCTGTCTCGGGCCTTTTTGGGTGGGAATCCCTTAGTGGATGAGATTTTCTAGGCCACAACTTGTTGTTGTCTCAGGCCTCTTTCGGTGGGAATCCCTTAGTGGATGAGATTTTCTTGGCCACAACTTGTTGTTGTCTCAGGCCTCTTTCTTCACGATGGAATTCAGACTACCACGAAGCCTTTCTCACGAACTTTTTTCTTTTTTCACGATGGAATTCTGGCTATCACGAAGCCTTTCTCACGAACTTTTTTCTTTTTTCACGATGGAATTCTGGCTATCCCGAAGCCTTTCTCACGAACTTTTTTCTTTTTTCACGATTGAATTCTGGCTATCACGAAGCCTTTCTCACGAACTTTTTTCTTTTTTCACGATGGAATTCTGGCTATCCCGAAGCCTTTCTCACGAACTTTTTTCTTTTTTCACGATGGAATTCTGGCTATCCCGAAGCCTTTCTCACGAACTTTTTTCTTTTTTCACGATGGAATTCTGGCTATCCCGGAGCCTTTCTCACGAACTTTTTTCTTTTTTCACGATGAAATTCTGAAAATACGCGATTTGGGGGAAGACTCTTTTTATACATATATCAGAAAGAGTATTTACATATGACCCGCCTCGTTAAAAACCTTGCCTCTTGATTTAGAGCCCCCTTTGCAAGGAAAAGAGTACGGTCCTTCTTATTCTAATACAACTATGAAAAGGAAAGCTAATATTTTCTCCCGAAATCACTTATAGACACGTGATTCAGATTTTTTAGTTTTCTAGAATACAAAATTACGAAAATTGAAAAACTACTATATGTTACATCTAGCTACATCTGAGGTTTTCATGGATAATACCTTTTTAGGCTGTCAGCATTCCACGAATATGGCAACTCTTCGCCAGTTTGCTCTATTAAGTGAAAAGCTCCTGGCATATCTGTTTCTCTGGCGATGTAAGGCCCTTCCCATGACTCATGGAGTTTTCATGGGTTTCCCAATTTTTCTTCCTTTTCAACACAAGATCACCAGTCTTGATGTCCTTTCGGACCACCTTCTTGTCTCTCCACGCCCTCGTTTCTCTTTGGTATTTCTCAATGTTTTCTGCGGCTTCAAGGATTGTCAGCTCGATCATGTCCTTTTCCACCTTCTTATCGATTTCCTCTATCTCTTTTCCTTTCAAGACTCTCATGCTTTCATTCTTGATTTCCTCCGGTGTCATGTCCTCAGTGCCGAAAAGTTTGCGAAAAGGCGTGAAACCTGTTGCTCTTGATACTGTGGTGTTGTGAGACCAGATCACCTTCGGAAGTTCATCCACCCACTTTCCCTTTTTCTGGTCGAACAAGTATTTCTTGATTCCCGAAAAAATCAGGCCATTGGCTCTTTCAACTGCCCCATTGGACTGTGGGTGATACACTAACGAAAATTTCACTTGAGTGTCCAAGGTTTTGCAATATTCTTTGAAGGTGTAGCAGTCGAACTGTTTGCCATTGTCGACTGTTAGTTCTCTAGGAACCTTGAACCTGCAGACTATGTTTTGCCAAAAGAATTTCTGAATTGTTGTTGCTTTAATATTCGCAAGTGGTTTTGCCTCCACCCACTTTGTGAAATAATCGACTGCAACAGCTGCGAATCGGCAGTTGCCCTAAGCAGTTGGCAACGGGCCCACTAGATCCATTCCCCACCTTTGCAGAGGCCAAGTTGGTGGAATTAGGTGAACTGGCATTGAAGGCAGATTCTATTGATTCGCCGTTTTCTGGCATGCTTCACACTGCCGAACTAACGTTTTGGCATCAATGTTTATGGTGGGCCAATAGAATCCTTGTTTTATCGCCTTCCCGGCCAAAGCCCTGGTGCCTATGTGCGCCCCACAGAATCCGCTATGGATTTCCTTTAGAAGTTCTTCACCTTTTTCGGAGGTGATGCACCGCAGCCAAGGTTCAGTGACTCCTGATTTGTATAGTTCTCCATTTACTACTGTATAGCCCCGAACCCTTTGCTTCAATCTTTTCTCCTCTAACTCATCTTGTGGTTCGTAGTGTCCTCTCAGATAAGCCATGATTTCTGCTCTCCAATCAGGAGTCTCTACTACATTCACGATTTTGGCCCTCGAATCCTTGATGGAGGGCTCTCTGATGATTTCGAAGAACACATCCGGGGGTAGCTCTTGATTTCTGGCTGCTGCTTTCGTCAGCTTATCTGCCTCATTATTGTCATCCCTTGGGATATGCTGGACTGAGTAGCCTTTGAAGTGTTTTTCCATTTCCCTTACTTTTTCTAGATAATTCATGAGAACGGGATTCCTTGCCTCGCTTTCTTTCTTGATATGTTCTTGGATCACTTTCAAATCCGTTCTGATTATGAAGGTCTGCTGCCCCAAGGCTCTCATTTTCCTTAATGCCAACAAAAGAGTTTTGTATTCTGTTGTATTGTTCGTGGAATGTTCGTTGTTCGCGAATACGAGCCGAGCTGCGTATCTTATGACTACGCCCGTCGGGGACGTCACAACAGCCGAAATTCCGACCCCCTTGTAACACCAAGCCCCATCACACTGTACTATCCAAGGTTCAGGTGCATTTTCCTCAAAGTTCTGAGTAGGTGAAGTCCAGTCCACGACAAAATCTAACAGAACTTGCGGTTTTATTGCACTTCTTCTCTAGAAGTCTACCACGTACTCAGAAAGCTCAGCACCCCACTTGATGATTCGGGTGGATGCCTCTCTATTTGTGAACAAATCATTCAGCGGCTGGTTGGTGATGACTCTTATTCTGTGACCCTCGAAGTAATGCCTTAGCTTCCTTGCTGCCATGATGACCGCATATGCGATTTTTTCCAGCTCAGAATAGAAGATCTTGGAACCAGACAATGCTTCAGAAGCAAAATATACAGGAATTTGTCTAAGCTTTCCTTCTTCCTCTTTTTCCTGCACTAGCACTACGCTTACTGCCGAGTTTGATGCGGACACGTATAGCAGAAGTGGCGATTTCGGTTCGGGAGGACAAAGTTTGGTCATGGTGGACAAGTAATCCTTCAATTCTTGGAAGGCTCGCTTCTGAGGTTCAGACCACTGGAAGTTCTTAGCACTTCTGAGGACTTGGAAGAACGGTAAGCTTCTTTCTGCGGCTCTGGGAATGAATCTGTTAAGGGCAGCTACTCTCCCTGTCAGCTTCTGCACATCTTTTACTGAGACTGGATCTTGCATTTCCACTAGAGCCTTGATTTTGTCGGGATTTGCCTCTATGCCTTTCGTTGAAACTAGGCATCCAAGAACTTTCCCCTTGTGAATGCTGAATACACATTTCTCCGGATTCAGCTTCAGATTCGCTGCCCTCATGTTCGCAAATGTTTCCGCCAGGTCACTGATGTGGTCTTTCCTCTGAACACTTTTAACGACTATGTCGTCCACATACGCCAAGATGTTTCTCCGAATTTGTGGGTGTAGTACTATTGCTATCATTCTTGAGAATGTACATCCTGCATTCTTTAGCCCCTCTGGCATTCTTACGAAGCAAAATGTCCCGAACGGAGTGATGAAACTTGTTTTTTCTTCGTCCTCCTTGCGAACCCTGATCTGATGATACCCAGAGAACATGTCCAGGAGCGAGAACATCTCACTGTTGGCTGCATCATCTACGATTTTGTCTACACTTTCCAAGGGAAAATCGTCTTTCTTGCATGCCTTGTTCAAATCTGTGAAGTCCACGCACATCCTCCACTTTCCATTCTTCTTCTTGACTGGTACTGTGTTGGCTAGCCAGACCGGGTACTTCACCTCTCTGATTACTTGCGCGTCTTGCAATCTCTGAACTTCAACTTCCACTGCTTTCACTTTTTCTTCGGACATTTTCCGAAGTTTCAGCTTCTTGGGAGGTATTTTTTCGTCTGTCTCCAGGGCATCTTCGATGATGTCTCTGTCCACACCTTGCAGGTCCTTAGCTGACCATGCGAAAACATCCTTGTTCTTGTTCAGGAATTGTACGAGATCTCTGTCCTTTTCGGCGCTGAGGTGCGCTCCTATTGTGGCTGCTCTATCAGGCATGTCGTCCATATACACTTTCTTGGTTTCGTCATCTGCAGCTATTTCAATTTTTTCCTTGTCCTGCTTAGGCTCTTCATAGGTTTCCTTCTTCTCGTCAGCTGCTTTCAGCTGGTACACGTTCGTTTGGCCGGGCGTGTGGCCTTTTTCTATGTTTCTGGCCTCTTGCTGATTGCCGAACACCGTGATGACCCCTTTGGGCGCAGGCATCTTCATGCATAAGAACCGCCGCCTTATGACAAGATCAAACTTGTTCATGAAACCTCTCGCCGAAAATCGCGAGGTATGCGTGGTAAATGTCAACTACATCGAAAGTGAGACTCTCCGTTCTGGCATTCTCGAGATCTCCGAAGGAAACCGGGAGTGATATTTTTCCAACCGGCTTGATGGGCTTTCCTCCGAACCCTTGCAGCGGGTACTCTGGGGGGTCCAACATGTGCTGGCTCAGATTCATCTTTTCGAAAGTCTTCAAGAACAGGATATCCGCCGAGCTCCCATTGTCAACTAGGACTTTTCCTATGACCCATCCAGCTATGTTCACCTCAATGACCATGGCGTCATTGTGAATCGCGGATTTCAGCCTGAAATCTTCTTCTGTGAAGGTGATTGGCACCTTTGCCCACTCCGGGCGTGCAGTTGGGCCGTCATTGATGATGTTGTTCACAGACCTGAAGTAATTGCTTCTTTGCTTCTTGGTCTCGAATTCCATGCCTGACCCGCCCGTGATTGGCATGATAGTCCCGAACGATGGTAATGCTTTGGAGTTCTGAGGTCCCGAGCTTGACTGAGGCCTTGACGAACTTTCTGGAGGTGGCGGCAAGATTTTCCGAATGGGTTGCGGTTGCTGGATTGCCTGGATCGCTTGCGACTGAGGGAAAAATTGCTGCGACGGTTGCCACGCTGACTGTGGTTGCGGGAATTGCTGAACTGGGACAGAACTTGACTGTGGGTTCGCGAATTGCGGCTGCCAGAAATTCGGGCGAAACTGGCTTGGCATTGAGGATGCGATGCTCATTAGTGCTTTCTCTTGCTGAATTCTTGCCATGTTCTTCTTCGTTTCTGGGCACCCTTCGGTGCTATGGCCCCTCCCATGATACTGGCAATAGAAGTAAGGATCTTTTGGGTTGTGGTTCGTGAGTGCTGGGGGTCCTCTGTCTCTCCCCCTTCCTCTGGGATTGAACCCTCCCCTGGTGCTTGGCTTGTTGTTTTGTTCAGGTTGTGAATTTCCGACGTTGTTGACATTTCGCAGATGTTGGGGTGGTGCCTTCCACGTCATCTCTCTGTTGCCCTGTCTTTCCTCGTTCCGCTCGGCCATTCTTTTGCGATGGTCATCATCTGACAAAATGTACTCCTCCAATTTGCGAAAGAGTTCCTCAACCGTCTTGGGTTTCTTTCTCGTGAGATGCGAAGCTGTTGGCCCTGGAGTGAGACCTTTGATCAGTGCGTTGATCGTTGTTTTGTCATCAGCTTCGGTGATTTGAGACCTTTGTTGCATGAACCTTCTCACAAAGTTCCGCAGTGGCTCTGTCTTTCTGCTTGCAGTTATACAAATCTGATGCTTCCGCTGTTGTGTCGTGGAACATCTGAAATGCTTGCATGAACTTTGTCTTGAGGTCTACCCAGCTGTAGACTGAATGTGGAGGCAGCAGTGAGTACCAATTCAGTACTAGTCCTTCGCAAGCGATGATGAAGGATTTGTCCAGTGCAACATCATCCCCTCCCGCCGAATTCACAGCTGATTCATATCTCATGAGGAACTGCCTGGAGTTTCCGAAGCCGTTGTATTTGGGGAGAGAGACAGGCTTAAACTTCGGCGGCCAAGGTGCTTGTTTGCGGCCCAATAGACGGCGGTGATTCGGAATCCACGAAGTGTGAGACTCCATTTCCCGCGAAGAAGTTTTCTTTCGGGGGTTCTCTTGCCGGCCCGCAGTTCGGTGCGGTGACTCCCCGCCACAGGGAACTCGTTCTCTTGTTCTTTCATTTCATCAATTTCTCTCTGTATCGCTTCGATTTGCTCTTTTGCTTTGTTCAGCTGCTCTAGCTTTTCAGAGATTTTTCTCTTCGCTTGCAACTGAGCTGCGAACTTTTCTTTGTGTTTCTGCAGCTGCTGTATCTTTTGCTAAACCATTTCTAGCTCCCTGTCTATGGTGTCATCATCATCATCCAAATTCTCAAACTCTTGCTGTTCAGCAGGTTGTTCTTGGGTATGAGCTGTTTTTTCTGCTCTTGCCTTCATGAGAGCTTCAAGCTTTGCTCTCCGTTCTTGGTCTGTTGTGTTAGAAGGTTCAGGAACGAAAGATGTTTCATTCCTTTGGGTAGGATGGTGATCATCTCGATTTGCTTCTGCCGGAACGTTCTTCTTGGATTTTTTCTGAGGTGGCATCGTGAGTTTTTCTTCGGCTGGAACACGGTGGGCGCCAATGTTGGGGGGTTACCCGAAAAATTCAGATGATTCCCCGAACACGCGCGAGAGAGAGTTCTTGGCACGTTCAAGCACAAAGTTAGAGTAAAGAGAGACTGTAATTCCCTCTGCAGATTGCACAAGTTCCAAAAAGTCTGAATCCGTTTACACGCGTCCTCGCGCCCCCTTTTATAGGGAGATGAAGGGACTTTTACATACCGACAACACCCTCAGGCTCAGGGAATATTCCTAGTGTGAACGCATACAAAAATGTCTTTTTCGTCTAACATATTTACAAATCTGCCACTAGTTCACACTCAAAACCCGGACTTTTTGGGACAACAACTTTGACTTTGCTTCTCCGTTGGTTCGTGAATGTCTTCACGTGTGACTTCCGAACCAGGCCCTCGACAGATTCCCGACTTCGGCTTTCGCTTCTTAGAAGATTCATGCATGTCTCCGCGCGTGACTCCCGAACCGGGTCCCCGACAGATTCCCGAATCGGCCATCTTCCGAAGTTCGCGCCATCGCCATCTCGAGATTCCGGTATTCCGCATGTTTGTGACTCCACCTCTCCACCGAACCATGATCCCCGAATTTTACGCATTCGCGAATCCGAGGCTTCACAGGTCCCAGGCTTCCGAAAATCGTGAGTTTAATGTCCCTGAAAAACATGTCTCGAGAACTTTGTCAAACTTAACGTTTCGAGGGTTACGGGTTTTTGTGAATTCCCCAACAGTGCATAAAGCAACAATGCACCCCTAGACATTCTTGATTTGGGTTCAGAAATCTCACAATAGCTACATGCAAAAGGGAAAGGTGAATTTTGAGGTGGTAAAAACGATAGAAGAAGCTTACCTTAAGAGTTGGTAGGGTTGGTTTTCTAAATTTACAAGCCCAAATTGCTTTGGTACCTCGGGTTGGGTTTACTTAAAAAATCGTTAATCTTTTGTGAATCCTACCATTTTTATTCTACTTCGCCTCTCCTCCCTTTCCAATTTCCTCTTTCTGTTTCATGCTGCATATGCATAAACTATTTTTGTTTCATGATGCATAAACCATCCATTCATTCATTCTTGTTCTTTCAGTTGCGAGCTGTTGGAAATATGCCCTAGAGTCAACTGGATTTGATCCACTAGTGGGCTCAGATGGATTTGATCCATTATGGTGTAAAAGTCCTAATGGGCCACAAATGTTGTAAAGCCCATTAGTATTGCAAGGGGTACACCATCTATTAGTCCCGTATTGCTAATGGACGATGGTGTGAGGGGGTTTCCTCCCAATAAATATGGACCACACCCCTCCTGAAAAGGCATAACTTTCTCAAGCAGCAGCCGCGCTGCCAACGCTCTCTCCTCGTCGCACTCGCGGACCTAGCGGTCCCCGCGTGCGTCGCTTCCTTCTCCGTACGTGTGGATACCTTGGAGGTGCTACATCCGGAGCACTTGGATCGGACGAGCCGCACGTGCAAGTCAAGAAGGACGTGAGCAACCGCACCGCCCGCTACCCTCTACGCGTTCGTCTACATCGAGACGGTTCCGCCGCATCTACGCGTCTAGTGGTAATCCCGTGATCTCCTCGACAACAGCAGCCTCGTTTTGTGGGGAAAATTTTGTTTTGCGCTAGCGTAGCCACCCCGTTTCCCTTCGGTGGTACCGCAGCCGTAGCCGCTAAGTTTTAGATTCGGGATGTGTGCATATGGAGATATGCGGATGTAGATCAAAGTTTTGATCGGCTTCGTGTTCTTGACGTGATGGTCGTGTAACGAATTACTCCTACCGGTCGGAATTCCGCCATCGGAGTTAAGTGATACACGTAAACCCGGTCACAACGAGAAGGAGATCAATTGGATTGGTCGAATCGAAGTTAGGTCAAATGCCGTGCGCATGGGATGCGTGGCGGTGGCAGATTGGATCTCTACCGGCCCGGGAAAAACCAGAAAACATGTTGTTCGGTAAAACAGTCATAACTTTTCGTGGTTAACTCGGATGAAGAAGTTTTCTATATGAAAATTGATCTACAGAAAATTTGACACATGTAATTAATCAGCTTTGCTGGTCGCGGCGAAATTAGTTTTGCGAATTTCGGCTTGCAAGATGGGTTTTTGGGCGTTTTAAGTTTGGACGTCGGAATTGCGATAATCTTTTTTGCAGGTTTGTGATCGGTATGGCCTATATGTGTATGTGATGCATGTGTGTAATTTATTCGTGACCTGCGTGTCACGTGTACGGCAATACGGCTGGAGCCATGTGTATTGTCAAAATTAATGTAATGGTCTGCGTACCAATTTGTGATGATCTAATACGCGATTGTGTAACTTTCATTACTAGCACGCGTTAGATAGTTCTTGGAGGACTCATCACATGGAGGATGGCACACACAGATCATGGAGATGGAGATCAACATGATGTACAGGTCAATGGAGATGGAGATCACCATGCGACAATAGGCCATACCGTGTTACAACTGTGTGAATGTCGTTCTTACCGTTCTACTTTTACATGCGACAATGTTATTTTCTTGCGTGTGATGTTACGAGTAGAACGATCCCTTTGGAATTTTAAGTTAACATGCCCTCCCAACACTTGCCACCGTCCCACGTCTCGTACAATTAGTGGTGGGTCTATGAAATTAGGGTGCCACTAGTTTTCCTTGACTAGACGGGTTTGTATCGGATACTTACACGCATAAGTGTTGGTTTACTTATCAAAGTCATCTTAACGGTTAAGGGCTTTGGGGCATAAAGGTTGGGAGCCTAGACATAGAGATATCACCCAACAACAGGAGTCATATGTGATATGATTAGCAAAGAGTTGCTTACCGATCTACCTTGTTTACTAGCGGTGACGCAAAAGCTCACTAGTATACTTGTTAGTTGTGGATTCTGAATCACTAAGTATCAATGTGGGGATATTGATTTTAGTGGGAGTAAATTCTTTTATTTTACTCAGTCATGGATATTTTGTCTTAGTATTTTGCATTTATTATTTTGTTGTAGATGGCGCCTAGTAAGGAATTTTCTTTGCGTACGATCCTTGAGAAGGACAAGTTGAATGGAACGAACTATACGGATTGGATCCGTAACCTTAGAATTATTCTCAAGGCTGAGAAAAAGGAAGAGGTTCTAGACACCCCTTTACCCGATGAGCCTGATGAAAATGCAACACTCGCGGTAAAGAACGCTTACAAGAAGGCATGGGATGTCGATCTTGAAGTGGGTTGCCTTATACTTGCGTGTATGGAACCTGACTTGCAAATGCAGTTTGAGTCAGTCCATGTGCACGATATGGTTGTGGCACTCAATGATATGTTCGCCACACGAGTGCTAGGGACCGAAAGGTTCAATGTCTCTAAAGCCTTTGTGGAGTGCAAATTGGCGTAAGGCGCACCAAGAGGGACCACATGTAATCAAAATGGTTGGTTACGTTCAAAGGTTGGAGAAGCTAGGCTTCCCACCGGGCAAGGAGTTGTCCACTGATTTCATTCTCACATCTCTTCCGCCTAGCTATGGGAACTTCATCTCGAACTACCATATGCATGGGGCGGAGAAGGGCTTGAATGAACTGTGTGGTATGCTAAAGACATCAGAGAGTGACATCAAGAAAGGCACTGGCAGCAGTCATGTGATGGCGATCCAAAACAAGCCGACCTTTAAAAGGAAGGACAAGTCTTGGAAGAAGAAAGGCAAGGCCAAGGATAATATCCCCATGCCAAACCAGACGCCCAAGGCTAGTCCAGCTGCCAATGCTGAATGTTTTCATTGTAAGGAAATTGGTCATTGGAAAAGAAACTGCAAGTTGTACCTAGCTTCTTTGAAGAACAAGGGAAGCAAGGGTACTTCCACTTCAGGTACACTTCATGTTTATGTTACGGATCATGTTTTCCTCGCTAATACTGTCATTAATTCTTGGGTATTTGATACCGGATCGGTTGCTCACATTTGCAATTCGACACAGGGAATGATAAGAAGTAGAAGCGTTGGAAAAGGAGAAGTTGATTTCCGCGTGGGCAATAATGCAAGAGTTGCTGCGTTGACCGTCGGGACGATGCAACTCCACCTCCCGTCAGGATTTATTATGGAGTTGAATAATTGTTATTTTGTTCCTAGTTTGAGTCGAAACATTTTATCCCCTTCATGTTTTATGAAGGATGGTTATTCATTTGCGAGTGAAAACAATGGTTGTGTGATCTCTAAGGATAATATGTTTGTGGCTTGTGCATCCATTGTGAATGGCTTATTTGTTTTAAATCTTGATGATTCACCTATCTGTAACATAAGTGCTAAAAGGTCTCGACCTAATGATTTAAGTCCTACCTACATATGGCATTGTCGTTTGGGTCACATCAGTGAAAAGCGCATGAAGAAGCTCCATAACGATGGACTTTTAACTTCGTTTGATTTTGAATCCTACGAGACATGTGAAGCTTGTTTGCTAGGCAAGATGACCAAGATGCCTTTCTCGTGTTTTCCCGAGAGAGCCTCGTACTTACCGGAACTCATACATACGGATGTGTGCGGACCAATGAGTACGACAACTAGAGGTGGATACCAATACTTCATAACGTTCACCGATGATTTAAGTAGATATGGTTATGTCTATTTAATGAAGCACAAGTCCGAAACTTTTGAAAAGTTCAAAGAATTTCGCAGTGAAGTAGAAAATCAACGTGGCAAGAAAATCAAGACCTTGCGTTCTGATCGTGGAGGTGAGTATTTGAGCCATGAGTTTAGCAGTCATCTAAAGAGTTGCGGAATTGTTCCACAACTTACGCCACTTGGAACACCTCAAAGAAACGGTGTATCCGAGCGACGTAATCAAACCTTGTTGGACATGGTCCGATCAATGATGAGCCAGTCGGACCTACCATTGTCATTTTGGGGTTATGCTCTAGAAACCGCAGCTTTCACTTTAAATAGGGTACCTTCTAAGTCCGTAGTTAAGACACCATATGAGATGTGGACTGGTAAGACTCCCAGTTTGTCTTTCTGAAAATTTGGGGTTGTGAGGTTTATGTGAAGAAACTTCAATCAGATAAATTAACACCTAAATCGGACAAGTGCATATTCGTGGGATATCCAAAGGAAACCTTGGGATATTATTTCTACAACCGGTCAGAAGGCAAAGTGTTTGTCGCTCGGAACGGCGTTTTCTTAGAGAAAGAGTTTCTTAAAAGAGAAAAATGTAGATAGAAGGTGTATCTTGAAGAAGTTCAAGATGATCCGGTTGGGTAAGATTTCACAATTGATGCTAATGTAGCTGAACGAGTTGAGATGCCCGTGGCAAGAGAAGCACCACCACAACCACGAAGGTCTGAAAGGGCACGTCGCGCAACTGATAAGCTCAATCTCATGATCGCGGGAGAGTGCGACATATTGTTGTTAGACAATGATGAACCTATGACATATGCGGAAGCAATGATGGACCCGTATTCCGAGAAATGGCAAAGTGCCATGAGATCCGAAATAGATTCCATGGATAACAATCAAGTTTGGAACTTGGTTGACCCGCCAGATGGTGTTAAACCCGTAGAGTGCAAATGGATCTATAAGAAGAAGAGGGACATGGATGGAAATGTTCACATCCATAAAGCTCGACTTGTTGCAAAAGGTTTTCGACAAGTTCAAGGAGTTGACTACGACGAGACATTCTCACCCGTAGCGATGCTTAAATCTATTCGGATCATTCTAGCTATAGCCGCATATTTCGATTATGAGATATGGCGGATGGATGTCAAAACAACCCTTTCCTAAATGGAAATCGACCGAGGATGTGTATATGACACAACCCGAGGGATTTGTTGATCCAACCAATGTCGGGAAGGTGTGCAAACTTCAAAAATCCATTTATGGATTGAAGCAAGCATCTCGGAGTTGGAACCTTCGCTTTGATGAGGTGGTAAAAGGGTTTGGCTTCATTCGAGTGAAGAAGAGCCTTGTGTTTACAAGAAGGCAAGTGGGAGCTCTGTAGTATTTCTAATCTTATATGTGGATGACATATTACTGATTGGAAATGACATTCCTATGCTTGAGGCCGCTAAGACCTCATTAAAAAATAATTTTTCAATGAAGGACTTAGGTGAGGCGGCATACATTTTGGGCATCAAAATCTATAGAGATAGATCAAAAAGGCTTATAGGATTAAGCCAAGACACTTACATTGATAAAGTGTTGAAAAGGTTCAACATGGAAGAGGCAAAGAAAGGGTTCTTGCCTATGTCACATGGCATACATCTTAGCAAGACTCAGTGTCCTTCGACAACTGATGAGCGGGAACACATGAGTAGAATACCGTATGCTTCGGCCATCGGATCTATTATGTATGCAATGATATGTACACGTCCAGATATTTCGTATGCACACAGTATTACAAGCAGATACCAATCTGATCCAGGTGAGGGTCACTGGACAGCGGTTAAAAATATTTTTAAGTACTTAAGAAGGACTAAAGGCATGTTCTTAGTCTATGGAGGTGAGGAGGAGCTCGTTGTAACGGGTTACACCGATGCTAGTTTCCAAACTGACCAAGACGATTCAAAGTCGCAATCGGATACGTATTTACGATAAATGGTGGAGCCGTGAGTCGGAAGAGTTCCAAGCATAGACGATGGGTCGATTCTACAACAGAAGCCGAGTACATCGCGGCTTCGGAAGCTGCAAAGGAGGGTGTTTGGATAAGGAAGTTCCTTTCTGAACTTGGTGTGTTTTCGAGTGTCTCTAGCCCGTTGGATCTTTATTGTGACAACAATGGGGCTATTGCGCAAGCAAAGGAGCCAAGGAACCACCAAAAGAATAAACATGTACTGCGGAAATTTCATCTGATACGAGAGATCGTTAGACGAGGTGATATCAAGATATGCAAAGTACACACGGATTTGAATGTTGCAGATCCTTTGACAAAACCCCTTCCACAAACCTTAAGCATGAGGCGCACATGAGAGCTATGGGTATTAGATATATTCTAGATTAGCTCAAGTGCAAGTGGAAGAATGTTAGAAATATGTCCTATAAGGAATTATAGAGATGATTATATTTCATTATATCCATGTCACTTGGTTCTTTTATTGAATATCCATGAAAGGCGACTTGTATTTGATTGGCAATTATGTGAATTGTTTGTGAAACTCTTTTACTTGTATGGTTATTCAAAAGTTGTCCCTAGTATGAGTTAATGACTAGCACATGAATTAGTTGATGACTATGTTTCACAAGTCATGAACATGGAGATGTATAACTAATAATGTGGGCACATGTATGACATGGGGCCGGACCGACCCAATTTGAGACCTTATTCTCTCGTTTACACAACGTATACGCTATGTCCTTAGACTTGAGATTGTCGCATGTACTCAAGATGTGAATTGACCTACTTAGGGGCCATCAACCGCTACTCCGTAACTGGGTAGTCATAAAGATGACTTTCGGGTTTGTCAGGAAGCATCTTTGTGAGGCATGGTCAATCAAGATAGAATTTGTCCCTCTACTTGAGAGAGATATCTCTGGGCCCCTCGAGTGATCGGATCAAGAAATGCATGGCCGTGCTTTGGGTTAAGGGTTAACCCCCTTTTGATGATCCGAATCACAGTGTCGAGAAAGAGAGGTCAGCTTGGAGCTAGACCAAATATCGTGAGGCAAAGGGAATAGCATGTATGAATTGTTGTGATGGTTTGTCTGATAAGATCTTTACGTATGCATAGGAGTTGACACGTCTTGCTAGAGGCCGCTATCAACCATTGATCGAGTAATGTACTCGGGTCAAGTCTATGTATATGTGAACCTATAGGGTCACACACTTAAGGGGTTGGAAGTCGAATGAGTATGAATATACTTGCATAGTTGACTCTAGTGCAAGTGGGAGACTGTTGGAAATATGCCCTAGAGTCAACTGGATTTGATCCACTAGTGGGCTCAGATGGATTTGATCCATTATGGTGTAAAAGTCCTAATGGGCCACAAATGTTGTAAAGCCCATTAGTATTGCAAGGGGTACACCATCTATTAGTCCCGTATTGCTAATGGACGATGGTGTGAGGGGGTTTCCTCCCAATAAATATGGACCACACCCCTCCTGAAAAGGCATAACTTTCTCAAGCAGCAGCCGCGCTGCCAACGCTCTCTCCTCGTCGCACTCGCGGACCTAGCAGTCCGGCGTGCGTCGCTTCCTTCTCCGTACGTGTGGATACCTTGGAGGTGCTACATCTGGAGCACTTGGATCGGACGAGCCGCACGTGCAAGTCAAGAAGGACGTGAGCAACCGCACCGCCCGCTACCCTCGACGCGTTCGTCTACATCGAGACGGTTCCGCCGCATCCGCGCGTCTAGTGGTAATCCCGTGATCTCTCGACGAGCGGCGGTTCTCGTTTTGTGGGGAAAATTTTGTTTTGCGCTAGCGTAGCCACCCCGTTTCCCTTCACGAGCAGGGACAGATGTAGCATCGAGGTAGACTAAGTCAAAGCCCCTCCTAAGCTCCACTATAACTCTACATCCATTTAAGCTCGAGAGATTAGAGGTTGAAATGTTGAAGCTTGGGAGGAGAGACTAAAGGTTGAAAATGAAGGAAAGAGTCCCTTCTAATAATTTTTTCTAGACCCATCATTGTCATAAAGTTAAATTACCTCCTTTTCATAATCTTTGCCTACTTTTATCGTGGCCCGTCACATACAGCCTGTTCGCTTGGCTTATCGCCCACCAAACAAGAAGATTTTCTCTCTTACAACAAGCCGTACCACCAAAGAACTACACAAGAAGATCTTCTCTTAGAACAAACCAAAGCACTACCGTCAACTTACGCCAATGCAATTAACAGGCTATACTTCTTTGGTGTTGAGGTATCATTAGACCGTACCATGCTTGTTTTTATTGGATTTCGCTAAAAACTTATTCTCGCTCCTTGACTCTGCACTTTTTATGCCCGCTTTTTTTACGTCTGGTGATGGTTTCTCTTTGTCACTAGAATTGTCCATTCAATTAATGCTGGCTCTATCAATTATCAATTAAAAGTGGACAAGAAAAATTAAGAAGAACTAAAAGGCTCTGAATCAAAACAAACCAATAGGCAATAGTGACGGAATGGATTGAAGGAATGCATAGTGTTTGGTGCTATATCTCATTTAAAACTATAATTAAGATGTTCACTGTCTTTTCTATTTTTAATTGTGAAAGTACATTGCATAACTGAATTTTTTATTTTCAACCAGAATCTAAAATCGGTAAATCTCGGCAAAATCACAGTTTAACCCATGTCAAGCCATTCAGCAGACTGCCGGCGACAGCATTTTGGCAAATCCACTTCCTCTTCCCTGTCGTAACCCTATTTCAAAAAAAAACAGGTGCCACGAAAGGCAACCAAAGAGCCAAAGTGCCAAACGCACACCGGCAGAAGGCGAGCGGCGGATCCCAAACGGCCCAAACACCCCGCAAGCCGCTCGGCCGAGGAGGCAGCGGCAAAACCACGCTAAAATCTCGCCCAAATCACCGCCGCCCCAGCCATGGCGACTTCCTTCGCTTTCGGCGGCTCCGCGGCCGCGGGCTCCACCGCCTCCTCCCCGTTCTCCTTCTCCTCAACCCCATCC
Source organism: Cenchrus americanus (assembly GCA_947561735.1). NCBI lineage: Eukaryota > Viridiplantae > Streptophyta > Magnoliopsida > Poales > Poaceae > Cenchrus > Cenchrus americanus. Next base: position 14,789,333 of record OX387244.1, read on the forward strand.
GCCTTCTCCTTCTCCCAGCCGGCGGCGGCCTCCTCCCCGGCCCCCGCCTTCGGCTCCTCTCCCTTCTCCTCATCCGCCGCCGCCGCTCCATCTGCCCCAACTTTTGGTTCCTCCCTGTTCGGGGCCTCGCCCGCCGCCGCGCCCGCCTCCGCTCCGGCCTCCTCACCTTTCGGCTTCGGATCCACCGGATTCTCTTTCGGGCAAGCCACCACAGCCGCCTCATCGGCCGCGCCCGCGCCATCCATCTTCGGGGCAACGCCGGCCGCATCATCAACCCCTAGCTTATTCGGCGGTGCCACCTCCGCCGCAAGCAGCCCCGGCCTCTTCGGCGCTGCCTCTGCGCCCGCAAGCAGCCCCGGCCTCTTCGGCGCGTCCGCCACCGGCTCTGCGATGACTACCCCGGGCCTGTTCGGCGCTACCGCCTCCGCGGCAACCACTCCGGGCGTATTCGGGGCCACCTCCGCCGCGGCGACGACACCTAGTCTGTTCGGCGCCGCCGCCTCCGCTGCGTCCACGCCAAGCCTCTTCTCTGGAGCCTCCACGGGCTTCGGCTTTGGCTCGTCGGCGTCCGGCTCCACCACTGCCACGGCCGCCGCCTCGGCACCAGCATTTGGCATCTCATTCAGCTCAGGGGCGGCCGCGTCAAGCACTCCCTCCACCGCGGCATCAGCACCGGCGTTAGGGTTTGGGGGCTCCACGGGCTCGTCGTTGTTCGGATCCACCACCTCCGCGCCACTCTTCAGCACCACCACTGCCTCTTCTCCAGCACCTGCTGCCACCACCACTCCATCCTTTGGCTTCTCTGCCTCGCCAGCAACAACAACATCCGGCCCGTCCTTTGGCTTTACGCCGTCACCAGCGAGCGCAGCGACAGGGAGCACGGCTCCTTCCTTGTTCTCTTCTGCTTCCTCAGCCCCTGCCTTTGCTTTCGCTAAGAGCACATCCGCCACGCCTACAACGGCGGTGTCCTCACCTGCCACCGGCTTCTCCTTGGCCACTTCACAGGCTGCACCTGCACCATCACTGTTCTCCAATACCAGTGCAGCAGGTAGTTCGCCTGGTTTCTCCTTTGCTTCATCTTCGGCAGCTTCTACACCAACTTTAGCTTCTGCCTCTGCAACTGCTGCATCAGTTACTGCAGCTTCTGCAACGTCGGGATCGTTGTTCCCAACTGCTTCTACAAGTGGTTTCAGTTTTTCAGTAGCACCATCATCGTCATCAGCAGCGGCAGCTACAGCCACTACCACCACTGTCACGAGTGCATCTACATCTGCAGGCATGACTAGCACGTCTCCTTTGACTGGAACAACAGGATTTCCTAGCTTTAATCTTCAAACAACTATGCCAGCTTCTAGCTCATCTCCATCACTCTCATTTGGTGAGCTTCCATGGTTCTTCATCATCTGTAGTTGTTCTTCATCATCTGCAACTGTTGTTCAATTGTATGTCTTAAATGTAACCGTAAGTGGTGAAACTTTGAACTGTGCCTAAGTGTCTGGTTCGGACTAATTACCATGCTTCTGTATTTGTAATAAAGCATGTAAGTGTCACTCATGTAAAGTTGTAGCATCCGATTTGTCGAGCATAACATCTCAAATGAATCTACATTGTTTGCATGCTTATCATTGTACCTGCAATATACTAACCAGTATGTTTGTATATTTTTCATACTATAGGCATTTCTACTACAGCTGCTAGCACGCCAGCCACCAGCGCCAGCACAAGTCAGGCAACTTCTGCAGCTGTTCAAGCTAGCAGCACAGGGTTTTAAAAGCTCTCCTTATGTATTTCTAGTTTTCTACCATTAATTGCAGATTCTGGACTGACGTTTTGCATTTGTTCTGTTGTGCTGTGCAGTGCTGCCGCTACTACAGCTATCACTCCAGCAGCTTCACAAGCACCTAAGCTACCATCAGAAATTGTTGGCAAAAGTGTGGAGGAGGTACTGTACTTATATGTTTAAAACAGTAAAACACAGCTAGTTGTTTTTCACAGTGTTGCTTTCTTTTCTGTATCGGCAATGTGTTGGAGGCTAGAGCAATAGCTGTGCTTCCTGAACATCTGATTTCTCTAATTATAAGTAGCTTGACACTATCTCACTTTCTAGATAAACTCACATAATTGTCTATGCTGTAGATTATTAGGGACTGGAACAATGAGCTTCAAGACCGAACTGCGAAATTCAGGAAACATGCCACTGCAATAGCTGAATGGGATAGGAGAATTCTACAAAACAGAAATGTTCTTATCAAGCTTGAGGTTTGCCTTGTCACTTACTATTGCTTTTTTGAGCAGCATGTCTCATTGTATACTATGACGCTCAAACTATCTGGCAAATTCTCGTTCAAGCTCTTGTAATTACGAGATCAGCTTAATGCTACACGTATGCTTGTGCTTATTCTGGATTGTTATTGAGTGTCATTTTTGTTAAGTAATGTTTAAGATAAACGACATGATAGTGTATGCTTTGTTATGAGTAGATGGTAGTAGGTTAAGTAAGCTTAGTTGAATCTAATTCTGCAAATATTGGTAATACAAAGACCTGAAGTAGTCTACCAAGTTCTGGATTGTTTGTGTATTGTTAAGATGGACGTGACCAGAAGAACTATAGCTGACCCCCTGGTAGGGGTTTGCTACCAGATAAAGTTTTGCTGGTGTTTCAGTATTGGAATAGTAATGCAGAATTGCTTTCAGAAATCAGCAAAGTAAATCTCTTTTTATAGTCAATCATTTCTTATTTCGAATTGTTTTTTTCCTTGATATAGCAGGTTTATTAGCTCAATCATAGTGTAGATAATCAATTTTGATGAAGTCTGGAAGTGGATGAAGATGTGTTATTTCTATTAACCTGAAATTGTAGACTATTTTTATGCTAGTGCAGTAGAAAGATGCAACTTACTACCGCAATCCTTTCATAAAATGCATTTTAAGTACTCCCTACGTTTAGACAGGTTATTGAAAAACTGAAAACATGTGCAAGTAATGTGCTGCGTTTGCAGAGTAAGCTGATAGGTGACAACTAAATTTAATACTAGCTTCGGTCCAAATTATTTATTTATTAGCTCTTAGGTCTTGTTTTTCAGATAGGACTATTTGTTGTTCTACAATTGGATATGTAATTTTTTTTCTTAGAATGCCTTATTTAGGTGTAGTGGAACCCTAAGGACGGACAGTAATGTGAAAAGGAGAGGCAGAGGACGACCAAAATTGACATGGGAAGAGGCAATAAAAGGATATTTGAAGGGATAGAATGTACCCAAAGATTTAGCCCTGGATAGGACATAGGAGTGCTTGAAAAACAGCTATTTCATGTGCCTGAACCCTGATTTGTGGCTCTTGTTGGGTTCCGACCAGGGTTTTAGAAACAGTTGGGAACTGGCCGGCTAACCGCGATAACCGATCTTACCGGTCCGGTCTGGCAGCAAAACCAACCGGTTTTCTGACCTCAAACCTGAAAAGGATCGAGGCAATATGGCCTAAGGGGGGGGGGGGGGGGGGGTGAATAGGCCTGCACACAAAATTTAAACTTTTTCTGCGAAAACACTGTCAGACCCCGGAACCTCCGAGATTATTCTCGGAACCTCCGAACGAGGCAGCCTCCGAGAATAAACTCAGAACTTCCGACAGCTGTTAGAACAGAGCATAAATAACTTGAGCTGCGAATAACTTGATGAAAACCAGATCTACTAAATTCTAGGAGGTACTTAGGACCTAGCAAGAAGATTTCTAAGCAAAGGACAAGCTAGGAAGGTACCACAAAGTAGATCGGGAGCAAACCCTAATAGATCTAGTTAAGAACAAGCATGAACAAGTAAGTAAAACAAGAGCACGCATGAGACAAGAGTTTATCCCGTGGTTCAGCTCGCCACAAAGGCTTGCTTACGTCCACGTTGTTGAGGAAGCCACGAAGGCTAGGGACCACAAAGGTCAACTCCTCTCTCACACCTATCACTTTGGGTAATAGGTGGAGGCTTTCCACTAGAATCACAAAGGGTAATGCAAACGCCTTGGAGCTTCCACAAATCGGTTTGGAGAGCTTCCAAGAACCTCTATCCGTCTAGGAGCAAAGCTCCAAGAGTAATAGATCCACCAAGCTTGCTAGGGTTCTTCCAAGTGCTCAAGTACCAAGGAGAGAGAGATTGGCTCACTAACTCACTTCAAGAATCCACTCTCAATCAATGCTAGGCAAAGATTTGGAAGAGAGTAGGTTAGGAGTGAATGCAAGGTGAGAGAAACAGCAAGGAACGGCGTTCTGTGCAGTAAGAGGAAGAAGATAACCGTTGGGGGACCAAGGGGTATAAATACCCCCAGATCCAGAACAGTAACGGCTATATTCCAGAGTTCGGAACCTCCGAGAAAAATCTCGGAACTTCCGACTTTTGAAAACTCTGCAGACTGTAGCCCGTACGGTCGGAACCTCCGAGAAAAACTTCGGAACCTCCGAACAACAAACAGCAGGGGCAAAACAGCTGCAGGTTACTTCCCTTGGGGTGAGGATTAAGGTTTAAGAAAGATGGATTATGAGCACTTGAAACCACCCTAACTCACCATTAGTATCCCTCTTGATAGTACGGATTGTCCTATACACAAATTCAAAAAGTAAAATAAATAAAACTCCTTCAAGTGGCATAGGCATCCTTCTTTAATAAGTTGAGGGGTCTCCAATCTTTCTTTTGCACCTGTGATAATAACTCTATGCTGCACCTTAGACTCAAAGGCTCATTAGCTCTTTAATTGTGTGGTCAACATCACCAAAACCCTCATAGGGCTTGATTGCACTTACAAAACCGAAACTAAAAAATCCCCATCTCATTTAACCGGTCGGTTTTACCGGACTGTTTCCGGTTTTGTGAACCCTGGTTCCAACTCTAGCCCACCCAACTTTTTTGGGACTGAAAGGATATGTTGTTGCTGCCTTATTGAGGTGTCGTTTGCGCTTTAGATGCGAGAATCATGCAAAATCGAGAAGATTTATATTGCTTTCTGCTTCTGAAACTGAAGATAGCTGTAAATATTATTTGTCTAAACAACCCTTATGCCCCCTTTAGATGAAACATAGGCAAATTAAGGGTAAACATTTACTTCTGACTTGTTTTTGGTCATCCCATTAGTGATTAGCCTGGCACTGAAGGTCTAGAAATGTCATCGAGTGACACTTATTACTACTAGTTATTACAGAAAGAAAGATTAGGAAAATCAATTTTATTAAAAAAAAGAGTAGGAAAATTGATGGTTTCTAAGGAATTCCAATAGTGTCGGCGAAACCATTAGATTCAGTTTACCATATACCTTTTAAAGATCTTTATTGTGATAATATTGTAAGTATGTGCCTGTTTTTTGCAGGCTGAGGTGGCTAAAGTTGTTGAAACACAAACAGGCTTGGAGCGTCAACTTGAGTTGATAGAAACTCATCAGCGAGAGGTTCGTGTTTCTGTTAAGTTTCTATTTGTTTCCTTTGCTTGGATCAACTATAACTTCATCCTTTGTTCTACGGTCCTGTTTGTTTGCTTATTCCTGTAATTGATCATCTGGTGGCATTACATTATTCCATGTCGATACAGATGCCGAAGATCTTGTCTCTTTGAACTATGCCCCCATTGTTCCAAATCAAGCTTTATACTCTAGTGCTATTCAACATTGTGAACATAATGAGTTTCCAAATGCTAGTTTCCTTAGCATGTGTACTAATGTAACAGTTTTGAACAGAAAGAACTTCCAAGTGCATGGTTCCTGTATATGTACCAACATATATATAGTGTTTGTTCCAGACTTAACTCTTAACATATACTGAACTTAAGTTAGAAGTCAGGATGGTGAAATGTTAAAGAAGTGTTCCCTCTGTTCCAAATCTTAAGTCGTGTCTAAGTCAAATTTATTTAGTTTTGACCAAGTTTATTGAAAATGCACAAATATCTACAACATCAGACTAGTTTCATTAGATACACCAGGAAATATGACTTGCTAGTGTATTTATTTGATTATGATATTATTATTGCAAACTTGATCAAAGTTAGACAAGTTTGACTTGGGACAAAAGTTAAAACAACTTATAATTTGGAACACAGGGAGTAGTGTTGAAATTTTCAAGTATCTTGTGCTTAAAATTAAAAACAAATCCCGTATTACACAATCTAGGCAATTTGATAGGCCTACACCAATAGATGCCAGGTATAGTGATTGCTTCCTGCTGAAACTAGTGGCGACTTTCAATGGGTTCTTGAACTTGAATGTGGCAGTCTGACGATAAGATCCATCAGCATTTATGTCTGAAGTTCTCTTTTAATATTGCGAAACTTGTACGTGACACTGATTTTGCTTTAGACTAGAGACTGCTATGAGATAGAGTTCAATGCCTGCAATACACTGGCGGTGTTTCTTGTTTAATGGTTACAATTTATTCACAAATATTTGAATCAGTGCCCGTGCAGCTAATGTAGTTTAACCTCCTTTTTTTATCTCGAGTGCTGTTCCTATCATCACCCAGAGATTAATCATAGATATTTAACTTGCAAAGAACTTGTTTTATTATTGCAGGTAGACAAGGCTCTACAGGGTATGGAGGAGGAAGCTGAACGCATATTCCAGGATGAACGGGTGTTACTTCGTGAAGATGATGCTGCTTCAACAAGAGATACAATGTTAGTATAATAAACCTGTCTTACTGTTTCTGTCTGGGTTTTAGTTTTACTCCAAATCTAGGGTAGCTGTAGTATAAAGAAACATTGTTCACATCATTTTGGAAAGAAAATAGTACCCCCCTCTGTCACAAATTGTAGGTTGTTTTGGCTTCTAGATACATAGCTTTTGCTACGCACCTAGATGCATATTATGTCCAGCTACATTCCAACATAGTAAAAAGTTATGTATCTAAAAAAGCCAAAACAAACTACAATTTGAAACGGGTTACGGAGGGAGTAGTATATTTTCTCAAAATGACCTCTGAATTGAATGCTATTTTCGAGGGAACTGAATTGCATATTTTACATATAAATAAAATATCACCTGTTTTTTTTATGACCTGTTTGCAATGGTGTTATGTGTTATGACTACAAAAGTTTACAGAACTCGTCCTGGTCCATTAAATCACTCTATACTGTTTAATCATGTTTGTGTTAGAAAATCCCAATATTATGTTCATTCATGCATTGTTTGTTTGTATCTCCCAATTAAATTTGTTTTGCAACGCTAAGGTATGAGCAAGCAGAAGTTGTGGAGCATGAATTGCAACATATGACAGAACAAGTAAAATCCATCATTCAGACCATGAATGCTACTCAGGTTAGTCAACAATCAAGAGTTACTAGCAGACTTGCTATTCAGTCCCAAGCAATCTCTTAATTCCCGTCTGATTCAGGGTGCTGAGCTTGAGACTGCTGATAGTATGACACCATTTGATGTTGCTGTCCGTATACTGGATAATCAACTGCGGTCCCTGATGTGGATTGATGAGAAGGTCAGGATACCAAACTGTGCTTATGATAATCTTTTGGGTTCTTAACTTCTTTTATTCTGTATGACATGTTCAAACCTCACATTTATGTTCTGTAAAAACAAATCGTTTCGCAAATGCTTGTTACATTATGGGCCTAAAACGTTCTAGCATGTTTCCGATGAGTCTAGAAGGCTGTTGTATTTAGTGTGTCCTATTCGTTATCCATTTACCTCTGGCATTCCTATCAAGTTTTTAAAGTGTGTTGCAATGATGCTGGCATGATGCAGAAGGGCATTGTTCAGTTCTGCGGTGCGGTTCACTGCTATGATGCAGTATAATATGCCTTTGAACAAAGCTTATGCCATACTTTAATGTACTGTTCAGATGAATTCTGCCATTTCACCATATAACATTTCATACTTCTGTGAAAACTGGAGCAACTTAATCTCTATCATCTTTTCATTGCAAGATGTTTAATGTATTGACAATTTAACACCGGTCATGTTTGTTAGTTATTAATTTTTTGACTTAGATGTTTGATCTGTTTTACAAAAAACCATTATTGATACATTTTTTTTCCATTTTTGCCTAGGTTAATGAGTTCTCTGGTAGAATACAGAGGCTGCCTAACAGCAGTGCTTCAGCCGAACGTGACTCTGGGATTCCCAGATTTTGGTTAAGCTGATCAAGGCTAGTAAGCGTGCTGTGCTTGGTTGCTCCGCCGCCCCACAGCAAAGGTTTCACGTTATTTGCTCCCTGTTAAAGTACTTTGGTGCCAGCCCTAGTTGGTTCCCTCTTTTATCGATATATACTATTCAGAGTTGTTTGACAGTAACTTCAGTTTGGTCTCATATATGCAAAATTGCTTCATATCTAAAAACATGTCAAGGCTTTAGAATTATAGAAGGGCTACCCGCAAAAAAAGATTATACAAGGGCTAGTATTTCAGAAGGAACTAGAGTTGGTTGATTCCTGAAGGCAATTATAGAAATTTACGCGTTTAATATGGGGCATAAGCCTGTACTCCCTCTGTCCCAAAAAGAATGTCATTCTAGAAATTTTAGGACAGATTATTAAAAAAGTGAAATGACCTCGATTGCCTCTATTTATTTGTCATATTAGGTGCTAATTGATTGTTGTATGTCTACATGCACATGCAGACATGCCAAAATTAAGCAAAACGTCATTCTTTTGGGGACAAATTTTGAATCCTAAAATGTTCGAGGGAGTATATCTACTGTCGTAGAAACACGCGACTGTTCTTTCATGTATCAGTCACGTTACAGACTCGCAGTCACTCCTTATACGAGGCCCAATATAATGTAGTCTGTAAGCAGCTATAGACTGTATGGGCTTTCTGGGTTTGTTTCGGACAAGCATCTTTCTGCAAAGACGCTATATTGCTAGATCAACTCGTTTTCCCTCCTTTGCCTTTTTGTTACCCTGGTTGCTATTCTCTGGCGTAGTTTAATCTGCTCTGAACAACTAAGATAAGCTCCTTGATTGTAGAAACTAACTGCAAATTCCACAGCCGCATCTGAAATCAGAGGGTTTGTGGAAGATTTTCTGGCACGCTACGCTCAGCTGGTTTCCGGCAATCCGTTGCAAACGGCAAGCACTATGCACAGCTCATTAATCCATCATGGGATTCCTTTCAACGGCAAGTGTGAGCTGCATGTGAACTGTGAAGCTCCGAGTGGAGGAGTTATTAAACCAAACCATGTGAACCAGGAACCAAATCAAACAAAACCATCATCAACGGCTACTTGCAGCATCCCCAAACTAGTCGACGGCACATGGTACCCCTATGTGCCACCACCGCCACTGTCCCTTAGCTTACCTCTCGATGATAGTCTTCAGGACTTGGAACACAGATACAGAGATGCATCAAGCGAAAGGAAAAACCTGGAGAGAAATCGGTCAAGGAGGCACATGCCCGCACCATGTGAGGCTGATGCCCGGGAATCCACCACCTCCTCCCCCATTTGCAAGAGAGTAGTGTGCTCGGGGAGCGCCGGCTCGCGTATCGCTCTCGCTCACATGGGCGAATTAAAAGCGCAATCTTGGCAACCAAGGTCCGTATAGATGCTGCGACCCGGATGCCAATAATGCAGTACGATGTATTGTACGCCGTACGCCGGTGTTGGCGGCGGCAGTGGAGTCCGATCCAATCCTTGGAAAGTGAGGCTCGGAGGCTTACCCACCGGCTGTACTACGATCAGTATGGCATGATTAGACCCGCTACCGCTGCTAATCAGAGTCATCTGAGTGACCCCATTGACACGGTGTCACTATGCGCAAAGCCAGGAGCTTTTGGAGCCCCAACTTGTAGTACATCTCCCAGATGAGCCTCACAAAGGCGCCGCCCGCGCGAGTGTGCGCGTAATTATGGTCCGCGCCGACCCACGCCCCCCCGCCGGCGACATCCATGGACATTCATTATCTGGAGCACGCACATCTTCACTTTCTCCCGTGCGGATCGCTTTGTGGTCCTTTCCTTTCAAAGAAGCCCATAAAAACCAGCCGAGAAACTTTAGTCGGCTCGGCGAAAAGCGGCACGATCGAAGCGAGTGTGAGCATGGATCGCACACAACATTTTACAAGCCCCTGGAGGAGGAAGGTCCGAAGCGAAGAAGGGGGCACAATAAACAACGGCCACTGTGTTTTGCCTTTAGCTAGCATGAGGAATCGTCCAGTCCATTACAATTACCCACACGCTACACAACATGGACCAAAAGCTCCATGAATCAAGGGAGGAAGGAGTAGAATAGAAGATTTTAAAAAATAACTAAAAAACCCCTATAGGATAAGTATGTCATATCATATGGATTTGTGAAATCGTCACTCTCTCGCTCCCGGCTCGTGAGAGCGAGAGAGGTCGAGAATGAGAGAGAGCCTTTTTAATCCATGACCATCACTCACACGGGTGGCAAGCCAAACAAAATAGCACGAGGAGTCGAGGACACCAATGGCGACGGACTGATCGGGTGGTGTGGGGGAATTGGGAAAGCAAGGAACGCGCCAGCGGCGGCACGTACGGCCCCGCCGGGTGACGCGCGGGGAGATCTTGTTACTGCACCGTACGCGTGGGCAGAGTCGTGACACGTACTCTGCTGCTGATTGGCGGGGTTCTACTACGGTGTGATGTGGTGGCGTCCTGGGGAAGGAGAGGAGAGGAGGCTTGTATATTACAAGGCGACCAAAACCTAAGCAATTAACACTGGCTGCGATTCTCTGCGAAGCGACGGTGCCGGCCGGGGGCGCTCTAGTGGTGCGGCAGCGGCGCCGGCGACTGCGCCGCGGCAGGGACGGGCGACTTGGGGCACTGGTAGCACTTGGCGAAGAGCCCGAACGTGTCGATCTGCCGGATGAAGTTCACCATACTAGCCCAGCCGCCGAGCCCGAAGCCGACCACCAGCACCCACACCACGATGAACATGTTGAGCACGAACATCCCCGTCCAGCTCGGCAGGAAGAACGGTGGCTTCTCCGCAGCATTCTGTTGCATTTTCCATGGGAGCAAAAAAAAAAACGTCAGCAAGCACTGAAAAAGCAGAGTACATGCACACAACAGCTCTGCAGGATAAGATAAGCATCGCGGATTGCGCTCCTAGTACCATCTCTTTCGAGGCATTTTCAGTGTTCGATTTCCTTTCGGAAGTAAAAGCTGGCGAAAAGCAGGGCGACGAAAGGTACGCTCCAGCAGCAGACCCAAATCTCTGTCACTCTCTCGCTCTCGCGCGCTCCAGCAGCCACCCGACGGTGCCCGGAGCGCTCCCGTCCGCGGCATCTCTCTCTATCCCCGGGAGAGCGCGCGTCCGGACGCGCCAGCGCCAGCGCCAGCCCAGCGACGCCTGCCTCCCCAGGGTTCTCTGATGACAGCATGACACCAAACATCACCACCACCACCACCGCATCGGCGCAAGCGCAACGTCAGGCATGTCAACGGCTGCTTTCCACTGACCCACGCCACCCCGGGACGCGAACGCGACCGTGTCGCCGTCACCACCGTCCCACACCCGCACAAGTCGCGGCGCAGCGGGTGGACCGTGCACTGCATTCCCCCCTCCGGGTTCTCCCAGTCCAAGCCCAGAAAAGCCTCGCTCACCCGCGGCGTGGCCGGCCGCCCGGGACCAGCACGCGCCCGGAACTGGCACAGGGAAGAAGCGGCCGGAGCGGAAGCAACCGGCAGATCGACGGGTCTCCATCTGCCGCCATTGCCACTGGCGCGCTGCCACAGCGACGGGCGGACACGCGGGATCCGGACGCGGGGGGTGATCAGTATCACCCGATCGATCCGGCGTCCAAATCGTTGTCGGGCGCCGCGGGGCGAGGGGCCCGGCTTCGAATTAATGTGGCTGTTGGCTGGATTCAATGATTGGGGATTTGCCCATGTAGGCGCCGGGGCCCGGGTAGGGGGCGGTGCGCTCTGTGCATTCAGCGTGAAGTGGCCGGCGGGCGGGGCGGGCGGAGGCGGCGACCTGTGCACGGATCTCCACTGTCTATTCTACTGGCCCGTGCCGCGTGCGCTCCAATCCTGGCACTGTTCGTGACAGGGCCACGGCTGCTAGGGGGACACTGCTCTAGACAACGGCACGAACGGATCACTACTCGTACATGCACCAGTTGGCAATGCACGGCCGGGCCAGATGCTGCTGGTACATCAAAGCCATTTTCTGGTACTCCGTGAAGCATGGGTACTACCGAAACATGCGCTGATCGACCATGGATCCTCACTTAAAGCTACGACAACGACGGGCGGGTACCAAAGAAAGGAATGGAAGAATTGGGGGATGATCGGAGACGGAGGAGGAAGAAGGGCGAGACGGGCGGACGCTTACCGCGCGCGCGGAGGCCGTGCGGTAGGTGAGGATGTGCGCGAGCGCCGGGATGATGTAGACGGTGAAGCTGACAAGCAGGGCGCCGACGGCGGAGTTGATGGGCCCGAAGAAGGGGAAGATGATGGCGAGGAACCAGATGGGCACCACGATGGGGAGCCGCGCCAGCGCGCGCTTGAAGATGCTCTTGGCGTCGTGCATCCCGATCACCTTCTCCCACACGAAGTAGAGCGGCGTGCACGCGAACCCGAACGTGATGAACTGGTGGATCAGCATCAGGATCACCGCCGCGTCGCGCCACCCCGTCTTGGGCAGCAGCGAGAAGGCGTTCGAGTGGTTCAGCAGCTCGTCGCCGAACGCCCAGTACATGGCTGCCGCCGACGGCAGCGTCAGCGTGAACACGTACAGCGTCGCCAGCAGGTAGATGTACTTGAACTTGGCCGGCTTCCACATCGCGTGCATGATCTCGCTGCACGGCAAACCAGCAATCATTGTTAGGTTTTCTTTCATCATGTATACATACTACAAAAGTTCAGGAGTAAAGTACTCGTTTAATTTCTTCTTGGCTGTTGGCTCCATCCATAAATAAATACTTAATTTCTAACAAAATTGTTCATGCTAAAAGGGAGAGATAAACAAATACAAGAAATTAACGGACTAAACGGCCTCGCACATGCGAGTCAATGATGCCGAGACTTTAAGTTGATCAAATGATACGCGACGCCGGCAAAAGAAAACCCGGCCGGCTAGTGCTCCTCCCAGTCACGCACCGGCACGGCAGGATGCTCGCTTGCAAAGATCTCGGCGGCAGGAGGAATCTTGCAAGCTCTCGCCAACACATGCATGCATTGCGCCTCCAGTCAAATGATGGAGGACCCGTCAAGTGCGGCCAAACAAGGCCGTTACCAGTAAACTAATCGCCTGCTGAACACTCAGCTCCAGCTTAGAAGATCTCGTGATGCACGCTACCGCATACCAATCGTTGCATATCACACTCTTTTACAGTCTCTAGAGCAGTAAGTGCCTAACTGGCAGGGCTCTGAAGAAATTGCTCGGATCCAGCAATGGTGAGGGGGCACTGTCAGTCAAGGTGGACAGAGCCACTCACCACCTTCTTTTAGCATGCATTACTCAAAGTGGGCATGTGTCTCCATTTGCTCCACTAAGCAAGGCTTTCCCTTGCTAGCCTAAATACTCTAAATGTCCCAATCCGTGGATGGTTGCAAGCTTATCATCATCATATCGCCCCTTGCATGAGGGCAAGTAGCTAGGAATGAATTGCATCTGCAATGCATGATTTGAACTCTGCACTAGCTGAATTCAATGAAGCATGGTTTCTTTTCCCATTTCCCCGCACTAGAAGCAGTCAAGCACCCACATGCCGGGGCTGGAGATAGAAAATTCCCCAGATCTCCGTCCCAACAGCGCCCACTGAAGACCAGAACATTTGAACACAGCACTAGAGCGCCGCTGATAATTATTCCTCGCATGGCCTCTAATCATGCCCCAGCCACAGACATCAATAACAATAATCCAGGCAATAAAATAGATCAAGCATAGGCAATGAGCAAGCAATGGGAATAAAGGGATCATCCTCAAGCCGTCTATTCTATTGCAAAGTGGGTAACACTGCATCTCTTTTCTCTCCCTCACTCATAGGCTATATCTTGTACTCGTAGGTCACCTTTGGGATGCATCACTCCACACCCAAATGCCACATGACCACACCAAGGCTTTAGCGGCTGAATCACTGCATTTCCATAGGTCCAGCGAGCTAATCACCGATGGCTGAAGCTAACATATGCAGCTGCAGCCTGCAGCTGGTTCCCACCACGCCCAAGCCCACAGAGCACAGCCGCTGCCTACAAGTTTTCGGTTTCTACAGATGGTCCTGGCTGTTCATGGGGATCAGCAGCATGCCAAGGAGGTAGCTTTGATAAGCTGAGCTAGGTGCAAATCTATAATCATGCATGTGTAGTTAGGATTAACTACACTGTTGCAGTGTGGTACTACAGCTGGTCCGGTACCGCCGAGTCGCCCACCAGGCCACCATGGATAGAGGGGAGGGGGGACCAATAGAATGGAAGCTGGAGGCAGGCATGTTTCCAATCCGGACATGTCCTCCCCGGCGCCAGGCAAAAGCTGCAGCTGGTGAAAAGCTCACTTCACCTCTGCGAGCTCTGCTCCGTGGTAACTTAACAGCAGCACACTTCCAAGTAATTAATAACTAAACAAAGAGCTTAGTACCAATTAACTACAGCATTCTGCTAAAGTGCAGCATCAGAGTACAGTACTCGTACGTTGCTGCTCGTTTGAGCTCGTCCCCGGGAAGTGAAGACTTGGTTGTTGCTAGCTAGCACCTACGGAGTAGCAGGAAAGACTTACACTGTGACGGCGTGGCCGCCGAAGGTGTAGAGGATGTTGGTGGCGCCGGTGAAGTAGAGCACGAGCTTGGTCGGGCCGGTGTGCGCGACGCCTTCGACCTGCATGCGTCAGCACCGGGCGGGGTCAGTCAATCATTGGTACGTGTACTAGATGGCATGCCCCCAAACCAAGACAGCGTGCCTGTGCCAGTGCGTGTGTTGGGACGGAGCTCTCCCGGTGGCTGGGGCTCACCTGGCCGTTGATGAGCGCGGCGATGGCGAGGTACCACGCGGTGTAGGTGGTCATGCCGAGGCCCAGGAAGGACCAGATCCGGTAGTTGTGGAAGGAGGGGATGAACACCGTGGTGGCGCAGCAGGCGCCGAAGATGTACGTCCATGTCCGCTTGTCCAGCCGGTCGTTGATGTAATAGATGTTGCTGCACACACACACACACACACACAGCAGAGATATCTCCCACGGTTCAGCTCACCCGTCGCAAGAGCTATGCGCAGTAGCGGAATGCATGAGAGCGCGATGGAAGAAGAGTCATGGAGGATCGGCCGACCCACCTCGCGCAGGCGATCAGCTGGATGACGGAGCCGAAGAGCAGGAACGTGCAGTTGAAGGCCAGGCCGGCCGCCTTCCAGTACGGGCCCAGCAGCCCGTCCAGCACCTCGAACCACTGGTCAACATCATCACAATATCACATCACAAGATTAATTATCACTTCTGAATAAGCTATTATTAGCATCTTATTTAAGTTTTATGTTTTTCCATAAATCATCATCACCCTTAATCCCAGTTTTTTGTTTTTTAGTTGCGCAAACAAGTGAGAAAGTGGGTCGCTTCTCCAGCTTTTGCGAGAGATAAGGATCATGTAGCTCCCCCAACTCCATGGCTGGCTTTTGGTTTGACAAGCAAGCAGGACAACAGAGCATGCATATCATCGGCCGGATGAGGAGGGGGCCGGGGCATCCAATACCCTCTCCCGTTTTCACAAAAAGGAGGCATTTCTTCTGCCACGGCGGATCGATAACGACCAAACGGGAACTAAAAAAAGCAATTTTTTGGTAAAAGCCGGAGCCCGGAGGAAAAGGAGCGAAACTGTAGTCAGTTGCAGATGTTATGGCGCGGAGGAGAAAGTGGTGCCGGAGGAAGACGACGACGACGACGAAGCCATACCTGGATGACGTGGTTCTTGAAGCTGACGCCTTCCTTCTCCTTGCGGGAGCGGTACTCGACGTAGAGGACGCTGATGAGGTAGGCCGTCCAGCTGCCCAAGAAGCCGTAGAAGATCTGCAGCAGCACGCCGGACAGCATCCCCAGCTGCGAGAAGGAGTACGGCAGAGTCAGGAGCACCTGCGCAACCTGCAAAGACCACGAGCCATGGAGGGGAAAAATTCAGTGTCAGTGGGTGCTCAGCTGATGAGGAACTGCTGAAGTGAGCAAGGCGCCGGCAGCGCCATGACGGAGAGACGCACCTGATTGGAGGCGCAGCTGAACCACGCGTCCCAGACGGAGCCGCCGTGCCAGAGGAAGCTCTTCATGCTGAAGCCGCCGCCGCCGTGGTGCTCGTCGCCGTCGCCGGCGGCGCCGATGCCCATGACCCCGACCTCCTCCTCCTTGCCGTTGCCGTCGGCCACGATGGACTCCTCCAGCTGCTCGCGCGCCATCCTGAATCGCCCGGCCTTCCCGCCTCCTGCCGCTGCGTCGTGCAGAGAAGCACACGTAAGTAGCCGACGACCAGATCAAGATCCAAACAACAATACTATAAACCCAAAAAATAAAACAGAACCCCGTACGGAAACTGAACGCAGAAGAAGAAACCCAAGCCAGGCGCGAGCGAACGAAAAGGCAGCAAGAACACCAACGCCAAGACCCACCTTTTGGCAGAGAAAGATTTTGAAGATCGCGGGGGAGGCCGGCGGAGGGGCGAGTGGTGTGCAGTAAATGCAGGGTGGGTATCGGAAGGGAAGGGAATGGAATGCTCGGAATTTACTGTGCTATATCGACGGGGGCGGCTCTGGTCGCCTACGACGGTGGCGGGCTAGCGGTGTGGCCGCGCCGCGCGGGTGGCAGGCGGCGTCGTCGTCGTGCCGGAGTTGCAGAACGGAGAGAGCTGAGACTACGGGGGCGGGGCTCCCTTCGCCTTTCCCGGCAAGGCTTGTTCCTCACCCAGCACCTCCTCTGTTCTTCCTTTATGAGGGAGTAATGGCGAGGGGCTAGAGAGGGGGTGCGCGCAACAGGTGTGGGCTAGAGGTGAAGGGACGGGGGAGAGAGAGAAGGGAGGGCGTGTGTGATTCGGTGACAGGAGGGAGATGGTGCGGGATAGATGATACCACTTGCGGCTTTTATAACGCGCGCGGATTGCAGCAGACTGGCGGAGCCTTCTCTCCCTCGGCCTTCTCACATTTCGGTCTTTCGTTTTGTTTCTAAGTTTTTTCAGTTTTTTGTTTGAGGAACTATTTTTTTTAGTTTCTCTCTCCTCAGTTGCAAATCTGGGTTATAATGGTTTTCTACATTCATAAGTATGGTTTACGAGGTGAAATTTTAATTGAAAATTGTATGAGAGAAACCCTATTTAAGTGTTAACAGTTTTTTTGGCAAATTTTTTATTAGGTTTATAATGTTCCTATTAGAGGAAATTTCCAAAAAAAATATAATTTTACCATTTCACATACTATTCATCTGCTATAGGAACAACAAGAGGCGGATGATTCAGGCAGATGAATTTGAATCCAACGTTTACAAATGTAGCCAAGTTCGCGAATGATAATATTTTAACAGAATATAATAACCGGCTCTCCACATGATGATAAATCTTATATTGTGAGCCTCTCTTATTCTTGATAGTAAAAGAAAATCAAATAAACGATGATAGCAATTTAGGACTTCCTATTCATGGTGAGTTTTGTGATGCCGGGAGTCCGGGACCGGGAGTGGTAAGCTCGGCGAGAGCCTTTATGGACAAGGGTTGATTGGACTATAAAATTAACCGACGGACGCAAACGCCAGGATGTCAGAGGGAGTAGTATATTACCTGCTGGATCCTCACAAACATGTCACAAGTCTCCGCTTGTTCCTGATGTAGCACGGTTACTCATCAGCTCACATGGTCAGAGGTTCAGAGCCCGTTGGTGACATGCGAGAGAGAGCCTGAGCCTGGCAACAGTAGAAAATACGTATTTGCGTACAGTGCTGAGCTAATGGCTGATGCTACACTGGGGTACGGAACCATCTTTTGGCGAGGGGACTGAAATCACCGCAGAGGATCATCTCCTGCAGTCCTGTTGCGATCCTGCGTGTAAACTTGCGCGTCCCAAACAGTACGACTGGTTGACAACCAAATGTACTGCGTCGACTGTTCAAACGTACTCCCTCCCAAAATATTTCCATTTTTACTTCTATAAATTATATTGATCATTCGTCTTATTCAAAAAAATTTATACAAATATAAAAATAATTATGATATACTTAAAATATCATGATAAAAGATGTCATAGTAAAATAAATAATGTTTTCACAATTTTTTCGAATAAGACGAATGGTCAAATGTGAAACACAGAAGTTAACAAATGCAAATATTTTGGGACGGAGGAAGTAGTGTTCCGGTTCAATACAAAGAGTTGACAAATTATTACTATTCATCCATCATGTTGTAACTAACCGGCAAGTTGGCCCGCGCTAATAGCGCGCCTAGATTTGATAAATCATATTTTTTAAAATGCTATGTTAGCATCGTATTTTCTTTATTCATCTTAGTTTATTATCCATCCTCTTGAAATCACTAATACCGATGTAAATGTTGGAGCTCAAAATTCGGAACCGATATTGATACACTCGAATTTTGTTATTGGATGGTGTTTTAATTGGTGGATGAAATCGACCTAATAACGAATGCTATTCGATTCGTTATTTGACGCTTTGTTGCACCCCGCATACCGTGTCAACCTCTCGAGCTCGTATTGGACGAGAAATTGTTGTTCACCCTCTCACCACTTAGTGCTCGTCTCAACCAACTGAGCCTCTTACTCCCCACTCTCGATGATCGAACTCTACCTTGTTGATTATATGGCTCCTAAGTTTGGCTCGTTGTTGACCTCACACGGAGTTTGGGTTCTCCACTTTCTGATGCACAGTTCCAACTCCTCCAGCGAGCTCGTCGTACCTCGTGGCACCGTTGGTTGTCGACATAGGTAACCTTGAAGCTTGATCTGGGGTGGGCTCAAGCAACGGTAGCGTAGGTCCTCCTCTCTTTCCATATGGGTGCACCCCCTTCTTCATCTCATCCAATGATATATTCTTCCTCTCATCTGAAAGTTTCTCTTCCTTACGATCAACGACGGTCGATGCTCCTTTCTTTTTCTTCATCCCGCTCATCGATGACCCCTCGTTCGTTGATGGTGCATGGCGGTCGGCTCTCTCTCTTCTAACTTGCAATCCCCATAAATACATAGGATGTTTCTTTTATATATATATATATATATATATATATATATATATATATATATATATATATATATATATATATATATATATATATATATTGACACACACACATCATATCATGTTTCCTAGGATATATATTTATTGCTTGAAATGCTATATCCTTATTCATTATTAAATATACCTTGTCTTCTAAAATGTAACATTATGTTTGACACTACTTTATAACTTCCAAGATAACTACCGATCATCAATAGTAGGTAACGTTATTCATTGTGGGCATACTTGTGTTCATCATTGTGTTCATTGTGTTGTTTGGTTCTTCACGCATCACATACCAACATATTTCAAAAATTTTCAAAAGATTAGAAGATATACAACAAACCAACTTGATATCATCACTTTCATTCTTATTTGGAAGTTTACTATGCTTATAGATATGTGTAGTCGAAGAATTGTTTCTCTTTATTTATTATAGAGGATCTCATGTCACTAACAGGTGGCCTATTCGCAAGCAAGCCCATGTTCTAGGGACACAAAGTCTCTCTACTACAGAGCATGCTTATCCTAAATGGTGACATCATACTGATAATTCAATTATCTCCCTCATGTCTATTGTGCAAGATAGATATTTGCATTTGATAACTTAAATTTTTCCGCACATCGTGATAACTTCTCAGATGTATCACAATACACTTTCATGTTACAATGCTTATGTTTTCTCTTGTTGTCTTCCCTCTTTTGTCAACCTTACACCTTCTTATTTTTCAAGCATTTTGCCAATTTGTTGTAGCCATTTATAGCCACCTGCTTTGTCCACTGTTGTTGTCTACTACCTTAGTTCTTCTCTGACCAAAGCAGTCGTATCGCGTTGGTTGCTATCTAGGAAGCCATTATCTCGCTTTTGGTCTCCAAACCCCATATGGTTAATGTCAAACCATACTTAACATCTTCTTTATCAAATTACTGCTATGCAAACCTACATGAATTGTTCATCAAATCTATCTTATTTTATCATCTCTTGTGGCATTTGATTTTTTGTCTCCATAAAATCCAACGGTGTATATTCTTCTCTTTTTTTATTAAACATTAACTGCTATTTTTCTTATTTTTAATTCCGAATTTATGTATTTATTAATTGTATTTGTATTGAATACGGACTCTTTGGATTTCCTTATTTTAATTCCGAATTTATGTATTCTTTGGATTAATTTAGACCTTCGGATCTTCATAAAATCCAACGGTGTATATTCTTCTCTTTTCCGGATTAACGTGGGAATTTCTGGACCTCTCGCGAACGTGGTGGCTTCTTTTAACACTCAAGTATAAATATAATAGATTTACCGAACTGATAAACAAGCTCATACTCCCTTTACTTTTTTTTGACTGCAATCGTGACTAGTGACGACGGCCCTAGCCTTCGCTTTACGCTCTCGTTGCCAAATTGCCAACACGATGCCAGATATATCTTCCTTCTTTTTTCTTTTGCCTCTTGGTGAGAAAAATAAACGTCTTCATGGAACGGCAAGGGACAAGGCTCAAGGGTGATTGTATAACATGTACCAATCATGTATTACTTTGTTGTTTTTTGCGTTCCTGCATTTTCAGAAAAAAGAGTTGTCTCTTCTTACTGAAATACCTTGTGCTCCCTCCGTCTCAAACTAACGGCCGTTCTCTTTCCTATATACAATTTTTTGCACTTAGATCTATACATAATGAAAAAGTTGTATTAAAAAATCAAAATGACTAGTAATTTGACTTATGAAATATGAATTAATGTAATGTTCCGGTGACTGCAGAGTGATAGGTATTACTCCCTCGGTTCTTAAATATATGACACCGTTGACTTTGTATTCCAACTTTAACCACCAATATATATTGAACAAATTAGTTAACTAAAGTAAAATGTATATCATTATCTCTATTATCTGTGTACTTTAGATTTAACTTGTTTCATCAATTTGAAAAAAAAAATATGTAGACAAGACAATTGGTCAGACGAATGAAAAAAGTGATGTTGTCAAGAATGGAGGTAGTACTTTTTATGTGAGTTATGTACTTGAGTCCTACGCTACTTTGGATTAGTTCTTCCATTTTCCTTCACTCCGGGCAGGTGTGGTAAGCACATTTTTCTTTTTTCGCCAAGAAAATATATAGTCTATCCAATGATATCATTATTATCATCTCCGGCGTATCTTTGTGCAGAAATACGCTCAGCACTGGTCTGCTTCTAAGAGTTATTGACGTATTTATTCGCGAGGCCTAATTCTGATGCACTTCAATCATGTTTGGCACTGTTCAACAATCGAGTGGTATCATCGCAACATCCAGTATAAATGCAGTATCTTCCTGCCTGCCATAAAAAAACAAAGAAAGAGGCTTCTCCACGAAAATTCTCCTCTGCCTGCGACGCTGTGATTTTGTACAGCCTGTCCAACAAGGATCCTGCATAAATATAATCCTATGGATAGTTTATCAGGAGAAGGAACACGAAAACGATTTTAAAAGTAGCAAACATGCCGGTTCCAAATAGATGGTGTCATCAGCATATATTCAGCAAATCAAAGTCTGCAAATAAGCATACTAGTGTCAGCAGCAGTTGCCAATCGAAATGGAAAAGGGCATAAAAGGAGCAAAGTACTATACCGGATTAGTGATGCTTCTACTAAATTATATTAGGATTAGGTCCCATATCTGGTCACTCACAGAGGTTGCATGGGGGTGGTTGGAGAGCCTTTTCTCCCCCTTAATATCCATGGACGTTGTGAATGCACCATGGGTGATGGGTCCTCCGTTCCTTTGCTGTGATGGAAAATTTCAACAAAAAAAAAATGTTGCATACTGTATACGCGTTCAGGTGGTGGTCAGACCAGGAAATTAATTCAAACAGCATCCTAAAAGAAATTACTGCATGCCGCTCGTGCATGTACTAGTGGGTGTATTGTATTGTCAATCAGACTCATAAAGAGGTAGTGTTCCATTTCAGTTTCTTGTTCATGAATCGACAGATATTAGCTTTCTTTCCGTGCATCTAATAATCATACGGCCCAAAAATTATATTATGTTTGCTCCACACAAATGATAAGGATTTACTTGCCCTTAAGCACATGAGCCACCACAACTTTTGATTTCAGCCTCTTTTTGAAAGCAATTCACGTTTGAATCCTTGGAAGACAATTTTGTGTTTTTAGACCATAGGGTCGGTGCCATGAATCACGGCTCCGAGCTAACACGTCTCGGTGCCGCAATTCATGACGTCAAGTTTTTAAATTGTTGTATTAGTTGAGTTGTATATGTCCAGAGCACACGGCTTGGCCCCATGAGTGAGTCGCGATACTGAGATGTGGGCTCGGAGCCATGGGCTCACGCATACCCATAGCCCATAGCCCATAGGGTGAAAACGTAATTTTTTTCCTCCTAAAAATCCAACTCTTTTTCAGAAAAAGGCCTCAAACGCAACAGTAGTAGTACTAGCAGCATTTTAAAATTCGAGTGCTTTTTCCATACGAGAAGAATGGTTTCCCAAGGACAAGTACGGCGCAGCCCTCTGCAATCAACCAGCTGCTAGGCTGCGCTACTCCGCCCACCATTCCTCCTCCATAAATTCCCCCATCACAGCTTTCCCGTTCTTTTCGTGCGTTTCAGCCTCCCGCCGCGATTATGCAAGCGTGGACTGCAGAGCCAGCGCCCAGCGCCGAGCAAAGCGGTTGGTGGCTCCGTGTTACGGCGATCGATCCATGATCATGATCGAGTCGATCTCGCGTTCGATTCATTCGAACTCCAAAAAGAAAATAAAGACCCTGAGATGCATGAGATGGGTGCCCGGCGGCAGCCTAGTAATCATGATTTGATCGGTGTAGTGAAGGCTCTCCGTCCTTGTTTAATGGCCGCCGTGCGGCCGGCCAGCCGCGCCCAGAGAGAGACGGGGAGAATAGTGGGGAAAAGCTTCGGCGCGGATGGGCGGATTCATTAGCATTAGCACGCTAATCATGGAGTGCTTGGGATCATCGAGTGCGTCCTCAAAGTTAATATTCTACCAAAGGTCTTTGCGGCAGGGATTGATAAAGAAAATGCTTGGGGTTCGTTTAGGCCGGCTAATCCTTCTTTTGCGAGAAAGTAGATAGGTTGGGTATGATCGCGAAGCAATTTTACTCGCGTACTTGAGCGGCTGCCGGGGGACCCATGGGGTTTGAGTAGTATGTGGAGGATACTTCCACTTCTCGGAGAATTTCTTCTCTGGAATGATGCCGCAGTAGCCACGTTCTCCGGTCCTTCCATTAGTAGGAATTTGCGTGCAATAATAATGTAGTGTTATTATAGTCCGGTTCAGAAGTCGTTTTAGAAAAGGTTTGAGCCAAATATTGGGAATACTTCCCCCGTTCCGTAAAGAATGCAATCCTAGTATTTAAAAAAAATCCTACAAAGAGTGCAATTCTATAAAATAAATCTAATTACTTGCCTTATTAAGCAATCAGATTTGATCTGCATGCCAAAACTTACTGCATGTAACTGAAAAATAGGGGTACTAGAGTCTTTTTGCGTCACCACTAATCTATTATAGAAAAACTAGAATTGCACTAATTATGGGACGGAGGGAGTATAAATCATGAATAACTTTTAAGTCGTTGAGTTTGAAAATGTGAAAAATCATATAAACAGATTTGTCTTGAAAATTACTTTCATAATAATATACATATATAACTTTCCAATAAAGATTTCTTATAGAAAAGAGAAGTCAAAGTTGTGCTTTGTGACCGTGTCGCTGTCCTAAACGACTTCTATATAAAAGAGTATTTCTTTTAGTAAATGTTAGCTCACTTGATGACGAGGGTCCGGATAGGGCCCCCTTTGACGACGAGATTACCTCCCTTAAAGACAACAAGACATTCCGACACCAATTACAATGTGAAGGCCAAGATCGACAATGTCAAGGCAAAGATTCAGGACAAGGAGGAGAAAAGACCCTGGTCAAGACCCTCACTGGCAAGACATCTAGTCTTTGGCCAGTTGGCTGCATCTCCGACCAGTTCCCTGCTGAAGGAACCCCCGCGACAAGTTGCCGCCTCGCACGAGGAGTCCGGTCCTGACTGGTGCGTGGGCTCGAACGCACGGCACGGGCACCACCACCGACGCATGTGGAGGAATGAATCTCCACGTCACGCGGAAACAACAGCTGGCGGCCATGCAGACGGCCCGCCTCGACAAGAGCCTTAATGCCGGTCTGACCAGCTGTGCGGCCATCACATCACCATCATCTCCCGCTCTGCCACACGCAAGAACAGCCCGAGGCACTCAAGCACCCTCTATGACCCGCACAAGCCTAGACTTAGGCTCGGGCGTGGCAAGCTAGGCAAGAACTCAGGCAGACCGAGACAATCCCAAACTACTCGGGGAGGAGGCCAAGCGTCCCGGAGTGAACAGTCCAACCCGGCCACGCGACGGCTCCCCCGACAAGGCACACGACTTGACTTCAATGCGCCTCAACGGACAGTGACATACAACGGGACGTGCCAGCTGCCAAGCACTGTAACTCTTTTTTACTTCCCCTTGTGACTATAAAAGGGAGAGGAGGGCAACGGTTACAAGGTTAGACCTTAATAGGATCAAACACCATCTTCCGGGACTTGGGCTCGACACCCTCTCCCGACCAGCTTGTAGCCCCTACTACGAGCTAGCTCAAGAACACGACAGCATCGCACTGGATGTAGGGGATTACTCCTCGCAGGTCCGAACCAGTATAAATCCCGTTGTCTATTGCGCTAATCATCCGAGCCCGACGCACGATCGATACAAATTTACTGCCGGCGGTAGAGAACCTCGACAGTTGACGCGCCAGGTAGGGGCACATCGTGTGTCTAGACGAACTCCAGCGGATCGGATGGACGGTCGCAGGGTCACGCTGACTCCTGGGACCACCCTACGTTTTGGCTCCATCGGCTTCTTCTACACCGGGCCGGTGGAGCCCGTCGTCGGGCGCACCTTCACCCGACCACCTCGCCCCAATGTCCTCACGGGGCTGCGGGACGCGGGGCTTTCGTCCGAGGCTTCTTGGACAACGTCATCCTCAGCATGTTGGGGCCAAACCCAACGCAGGAGCGTTTTAGGCTCGCCGCCTACTACCTCACCGACCTCGCCTTCCAGGCCAGCGGAGACGAACCGCTGGGCTGGGGGAGTTCATGGAGCGGTACACCACGGTGTATCCCCGTGGACAGCCCGGCCACTCGGACGACTCGGTGACGACCTACGTCAACGGCCTCCGCACGACCGGCGCTGCCCCTGGGTCTACGACGACTCAGAGGGCACGGTTCGCGCGACACCACGACCCCACGCGGGGGTGCAACGTCTGCGTGGCCACCGCGTTGAGCAGCTCCGAATCGGAGCCGGCCTCCGCGCCACCACGGCACCGACGCCCAGCGGCGTGCGCGGCTTGACGAACTCGCGGAGGCGAGACGCCAGCTCGACGAGGAGCAGGCCTTGTTTCACGAAGAGCTCGGCATGGATGTCGAGCCCCGTGATCGACAACTTGCGCAGGGCGTGCCCGTGCAGGGCCATACCTGTCGGTGATTTAGATCGGCAACCTACCAAGGGGAGTACCCGAGGTAGATGAATGTGGCCTCGCCGAGATCGGTAATTCGAAGGAAGAGACACGTGGCACACAATTTAGACATGTTCGGGCTGCAAGAAGCGTAATACCCTAAGTCTTGTATGCTGCGTAGCTCTGGATTGATTGGGTGTGTTTACAAGATGATGCGTTTGAGAGAGATAGGGGTCCCTGCCTCACCTATAGTATTCCAAACGGGCCGCCCGGCCCGGGCACGATCTGGCCCGGCCCGATGCAGCCCGGCACTATGCAGCCCGAAGCCTTTTTCGTGCCGGGCCGTGTTGGGCGTCGGGCGAACCGGCGGCCCGAGCACGGCCCTATGGCCAATTTTTCGGGTCGGGCCGGCACGACGCCGAGGACGGCCCGATGGGCCGTGACCCGGCCCGCACTATTGCGGGCGACGCACACGGATGCGGCCGGTGGCGCAGCTCGCCCCCGCGCCCGCGCGCGCACGCGGATGCAACCGGTGGCGCGGTGCACGGGCCGGAGCTCCGCCCCCGCCGGCCGACGGCACATGCGGATGCGGCTAGTGGCGCCGGTGGACGAGGTCGGAGCTCCGGCCCCGCGGCCGGCGGCGCATGCGGATGCGCCGGAGCTCCGCCCCCGCGGCCGCGGCGCGGGCGGATGCGCCCGGAGCTCCGCCCCCGCGGCCGGCGGCGCGGGCGGATGCGCCGGAGCTCGCCCCCGCCGCCGCGCGCGCAAGCGGGCGACGACTGATGTTGGAGGGAGGAGGAGCAGGCGGATGGCGGCGGCGGAGGTTGGACTGAAGGGAGGCGGCGGCGGTATGGGACTCGGGAGGAGGAGGGGGCGGCTGCAACTGGGCAAGTTAGGTTTTTTTATTTATATGTAGCTTCATTGGTGGGCTTGGGGAGGGGAAGATGGGTTGTTGGCAGGCTGGGCCAGATTCGTGCCTGAGGCCGGGCCGCTTTCGTGCCGCCCCCTATCGGGCGTGCCTCGGGCCGCCCGCCGTGCCGGGGTCGCGCGGCCCGTGCACTAAAAGGCTATCGGGCCGTGCCGGCACTAAGCACTATTGATCGTGCCTCGGGCCGTGCTTGGACCGTGCTTTTTAGGGTCGTGCCTCGTGCCGCTAATCGTGCCCGGTCCATTTGGAATTCTATAGCCTCACCTTATATAGTCCGGGAGGCAGGGTTACAAGTCGGTTTGAGGAGAGAGTACTAGTCGTGTACGTCTAGGAGTTCTCTACATGGATCGGACATGCACAGCTTCCTATCCGAGTACTCCTCCACCGTATTCCTTGCATCCCACGCCATCAGGTGCTGTGTGGCCCAAGTCGAGTAGTCCCAGGGGCCCACTAAGTAGTCGGTCCCGGTACCCACCGAGGTAGTGGGCCCAGGGAGGTCCATACGACAAGCCCGAGTACATTGTAGTCGAGCAGGATAGTTTCGAGTAGTCTTGATGGCCTTGACGAGTAGTCCTCGGGCGTCCCCGAGTACTACAAGCTAAAAGTACTCAAGAATACTTGAAGCATCCCGAGGCTGTAAGGTACTCCAGCTGATCCTTGAGTAGTCTTGAAGTCTTCTCAAGTAGTTCCCAAGCATCCCCGAGTTCTCCTCTTGAAGGTCTTCAATAGTACTCAGGTTGTCTTGAAGAAGAACCCATATGGAAAATGCGATTCGAAGAATCGCATTCCATATGGAATGTAGCCCCTGAGCCTTAGGTCGAATCGTAGATTCAAGCTGAGGGTCAATCTGAAGTTCTGCCAAGCTTATCCTATAAAATCCGGAGAAAAAACCGAAGGACACGTGGCACGGAGCCCCCGAGCCTTGAGTCGAGTACTTCCTCTCGAATTGAAGGTTCATCTTGACTGTAGAATGTGTCCTGAGTGGATCTTGAGTCTCTTCATCACCCATTAAATCGGACGGATATAGCCAAGCCCCCGAGATGGGCTGTATTGAGTACTGGAAGCCGAAGGGTCACACAGCCGCCGCTGAGTCAGCCACCGATACTTATCCATCCGTCCGTTGCAGTGTTGCTTGTTAGGTTATAGATAGACGTCGAAACCCTTAGGGGTTTTCATTCCCCGCAGTAGTAGCCGCTGGAATAGATCTGTTAGTGTTTCCATCCCACTGTTGCCTCCACTGCCGCGCTAGAGATTAAAAGTCCACGCGCGCCGCCACCACTTGCCACCAGCGTAGCCCCCGAGAGGATGTGAGTGAAGACCCCTTGCTCTTGGAGGATGAAGCCGTCTCCATCCAAAGGCTCGAAAGCTGGCGCCGGTAAGAAGAGGTCCCGTAGCGAAGCGGAGGGATCTGCTCAGGGATCGTCGCCGCTGACATCTCCCTCGCACCCAATCTGGCCAAGGAGTAGAAGAAATACAAGATGAAGACAGAAGATCTACTGGCCCTGGTGAACAGTGGGTTCCTGTGGGAGAAGGAGATGGACATGTGGTGCGCCACCGCGGGCGACCCGTACCCTATGGAGAAGAATCCAGATGAAGTCCCATTGTTCGCCAGGTTCGTGGAGCGCAGACTAGCACTCCCGGCCAGCGATTTCTTCAAGGGTCTTCTTAAGTACTACGGTATCGAGTACTTGAACTTGAACCTAATGGTATTTTCCACGTCTTTGTCTTCGTGCACTTCTGCGAAGCATTCGTGGGAATCAAGCCCTACTGGATCTTGTTCCGGAAGTTCTTCCGTTTGAAGCCGCAACCCAGTGCCAACGACCCATGAGTAGTCGGAGGGGCTGGCATTCAGGTGCGAGAAGACGCGGCTGACCAGTACTTGTCGTACAAGCTCATTGATTCAAACCAAGACTGGAAGGCCAAATGGTTCTATATCAGTAATCACCATCCGGAGCTGCCGAAGCCAAGCGGGAAGCAACCAAAGCATCGGGTGTGGTGGAACACAGAGCCGACGATGCAAGAGGGTATCCAACTACCCGAGTTGATGCAGAAGATCAAGGCCTTGAGAGAGGCCGGGATGAGGGCCGAGCATGTGGCCTTCACCTTCATGAAGAGGAGGGTGCAGCCACTGAGGGTACTAGTACACGGGCGACGAAGACACGTCAAGGATGCCCGGCAACGAAGTCGACGATGATGACATTGTCGAGAGGCTGGGCAAGATATTCAAGGATATGCCATCGTACACTCCTTGCCCAGTCCCCGAGTACTCCGCGGCTCGTCCGCCGAACAAGGTTAGTAACAGTGACCTCTGCCTCCGAGTACTGATTGACTTGTAGTAATCGCGCTCACCCAAGATGTTTGCTGCAGGATGACATTGTGAAGTTTGTCTCCGACCCAGCTCCCCCTCCTCAACTTGTAGATATTCTAGAGGAGGGCAAGAGCAAAGTGAAGGAACGCCGTGAAGTCGGCGAAGGTGACGATACCGTCACCATTGAAGACACATCCGACGAGGAGGATGGGGAAACGCTCCAGGAGTGATTTCAGCTTTGGTCCAGGTTCAGCCGACCTGGGCTGCCCCATATCCCCCTCGTTGATGATCCACCGACTAGCTTGGAGGCTAGTCTTCCTGCGCTGCCGAGAAGGCCACACAATGTGGCACGAAAGCGTGTCGCCAAGAAGCTGAAGGTGACATAGACCACTTCCTACGAGGTGAGTTCCTCGAGTAGAGTAGTCGAGTACTTGTCTTGAAGCATTGCATGCTAACAGTGGAATTTTGAGTTGTCGCAGGACATTCCATCATCCGACCCCGTGAATCAGGGGGAAGAAGATGACTGGGACACTGTGGGGGGAGCGATTGAGAGGAGCCTCAGTCCAGCCCCCACCGTAGAGGAGACCGTGCCACAGATGGCGCAGCAGACGCCTGTAACTGCCGAGCTGCAGGCGTCGGCAGAAGAAAGCAGGCCAGAGCCTTCCGCGACTACTGGGACCGGAGGACCAGCAACAACCCTTGCTGAAGGACAGGCGCCCGCGGAAGCCGGGCTTGTTGATATTCCCAGTTTACTTGGCGCTCCGACCGTGACTGTCGTCCGGTCCAGCTTGTAAGTGAAGTCCATCTTCGAGTAGTACGTGTAAGTTGGTAATCTTGCTTGGCTGATCACCAAATTTGTACTGTACAGGAAGTCCACCGATCTGTCCTGGGAAGGGGTAGAACCTAGTGCAGCAGCTGCTGAAGACGACTCGTCGGCAGCTGTTGAGGAGTCCACATCCCTTCCTCAGGCTAAGACCGGTGCGCGGGGCGCAGAGGCTACGCCGCCGAAGGCCACCATAGTGGAAGGTACGTAGACCGTGGTGATGCCGTCTGCCCCGTGTAGTAGTCGTAGCCCCCAGGTTCTGACGTCGTATGCTTTGTGATGACAGAAACACAAGTCGATGGGACCACGATCCCTGAAGTCGTACCGGCCGAAGGCATCGTGCCTGAAGCCGAGGTGCTGGAGGGAACAGCTTCCGGACTTGAGGTGATAATAGCCCCCAAGGCCACGGAAGAGGTGCGTGATGACACGCTCCCAGAGTCGAGCATGGACGCTGTCCTCTGGTCGCCAGAGATCCAAGACGCGGAGCCGATCCGTCTGGCACCGATGTCAGAGGCTGCGGCAACTAGTCGTGGCGGGTTGGAACTTCTGGCAGATGACCTTATCGACCCGGCGATGGTGGCCCGCAACTTGGAGTCGATGCGTCGGGATGAGCAGTGGATGAAGGTACGCGACAGTACCCTTGAGTAGTCGATTTCTGCGAGAATTGAGTACTCGATGATGATTATTGCCTTGTTGTAGGATGTCGTGGAGAGATCCCGACAAAAATCCGATATGCTCCAGGGGTATGGCGACATAGTGCTCCGAGCGGAAGCGCTAGAGAAGGAACTCAATAAGGCCAGGAAGCACTCTGCCATGTTGCAATCCAAGCTGGATGGAGCCTTCGCCTAGTACCACAATGAGGTACAAGAGATGCAGGCGAAGAGTGATGACTTGATTCGCAAGAACAAGTCGCTGCGCCAGAAGAACAAAGGTATGTCACCGCTAGCTTGTCGAGTACTTATTGAGAGTACCTTGCAGTAGCCTGACATATGTTCTTAGACTTTTGCAGATCTCGAGGCCCGGGTAGACCAGCTGAAGGCATCGGAGACCGATCTGAAGAACATCGTCTACCGAGAAAAGGATGTCCGAGAGGTACTTGAATATGAATATAAGCAGTTGTCTCATGAGTGCGTTAAGCACATGGAGCTTCGAGAAGCCTCGGACCGTGACCTTGTGAACTACTATAAATCTCTGCAGAAGTTCAATGAAGATTGAGAGAAGCTGCAGGGCCAACTCAAGAAGCTTGAAGAAGTCGCGCTCCCCATTGCAAGACTGTTGGTGCCTCACCTGGGCGGGCCAAAGATAGCTCCGTTGGTTGATCGGCTGAAGGAAGCCCCCGGGCGTCTGGCAACTTATGTGAAGCATCTGACGAAGTCCATCCCCAACCAGGTCTTGGCATATATGAAGTCATACTTCCCCAAGGCTCCGGTGGGTGTAGTCGCGGGAGGACTAGCCACCAATTGCACAGACGATCAGTACAAGGAGCTTCTGGAGCAGATGGCGCCAATCGCGGAACAAGTCGCGGAGAAGCTGAACCTTCAGTAGTTGTCCTGTAGGGTTAGCTTTTGGTAGCATTTGTAAACAAAGTTGTAAATAACTTGTTTTAAGTTTGAATGAAAAAATCCTCCATGTGTGGAATGAGTACTCGTTGTCGCAAGTGCTCGTTGTCACTGTGTGTATGTGCGGAGTGCCCATCCATGGAGATGTTGCGAGTAGTAGTACTCGACAGTAGAACCGTTGCGGGAGACACAGTAAATGAGTTGACTGAGAATCAAACTTTATTACTGAAAAATAAATCTGGATGGCCAGGGCTGTTTACAAGTGTAGTCTCCAGGACCCGGAGGCCGCCTACGACTGAGGTAGTGCTAGGGCACGTGGCCGCTTACAGTTGTAGATCCGTTAGTAGCCGTATAGGCTGGATCTAAGATTACATGGTCTCTTGAGAGACCGCCGCTAGAGTCCTTGACGCTCTAAGCAGCCTGAGATCCGTCAGTAGCCGTTAACGCTGGATCTTGGAGTAGAATAGTCCGGAGAATAGTGCCTGGACCTGGAGGTCGCTTACGGCGAAGGGCCCAGGAGTAGTCATGTAGTCTTGAACCCCCATAGTAGTTGAGAGACTACGCGTAGAATCGACAGAGCTGGTCGATGTTCCACGAGTTGCTGACGTTGTTGCCTTCAAGTGTCTGGAGGCGGCACGAGCCTGATTCGGTCACCTTTGCGACCGAGAAGGGACCTTCCCATGGCGAGCTGAGCTTATGTAGTCCTTTCGTGTTCTGGATACGACGGAGGACTAGATCACCAACGTTGAAGGAGCGTTCCTTGACGTTGTGATCGTGGTAGCGTCGGATACCTTCAAGGTACCTTGCTGACTGGACGAGGGCGGCACAGCAAGGTTCTTCGAGTCCATCGATATCAACTCGTATGCTGTCTTCGGAGGTGCCTTCGTCGTATTGTTCTTCTGCCGATGAATCTCACATGACGTCGGCAGGTGGGATAGCTTTGGAGCTGTAGACCAGGAAATAGGGTGACTGTCCCGGAAATAGGGTGACTGTCCCATCATCTTGGTGGGTTGTGTACGAAGCCCAGGACATGATGTTTCTGTGCGAGGGGAACCCCACGAGGGGAATGGCAACCGGCGCAACCGACGTCCAGCTGCGGACCAACCGCACGTCCGCACACCCACGCCGCCGGCACGCAGGCCGGAACCCTACAACAACCGACGCGCCAATGGTGGCGCAAATGTCGACGCGAACACCAACGCACCACCACTTTTTCAGCGGGCATCCCAGAACCTTGCCGTTGCGGCCATGCTGCTGCGTGGCTGCCCGGAACCCGCGACCTCCGAGGAGCGACGAGTGCGCCAGCAGTTGAAGGCGTTGCTCGAAGATGCGGCGACGCAGCAAGCAGAGAGCTCCTCCTCAAGCAAGTGCTCGGAGCGTGGGCGGGCTGGAGCGCCGTTAGCCCACGGCCTGAATCCGCCTCCTTCCCAGACCAAGCGCGCAGGGAGGGAGCCGGGGCCGCGACATAGGCGGTCAAGAGTCGTCTCGGGCCCCACCGCGATGTCCGGAACACCATCGAGGCACGACGACGAGTGGAAAGCGTCGACAACAACCACGACAATCGCTCGCGCCACCACGACGACCGTGGACACGGACAGCACCAGGACAGCGATGACGACCGCGAGCGCAGCTGGTCACCGAATCAGCGGGGTCCGCGGGCCTTCGGTCGGAGCATCCGCGACACGAAGTTCCCCTTGCGCTTCTGGGCTCCAACCAATGTGCCAAGATACGATGGGGACACCAACCCCAGCGCGTGGCTCGAGGACTACCGGCTCGCATGCCACGCCAGTGGAGTGACCGATGACCTCTTCGTTATCAAGAA
The DNA here is from genome assembly GCA_947561735.1 of Cenchrus americanus. Classification (NCBI taxonomy): domain Eukaryota; kingdom Viridiplantae; phylum Streptophyta; class Magnoliopsida; order Poales; family Poaceae; genus Cenchrus; species Cenchrus americanus. The sequence goes on from OX387244.1 coordinate 14,822,388, forward strand.
CTTGCCGCTCTACCTCAGCAACTCTGCACGCACATGGCTCGAGCACTTGCCGCACGACAAGATCAACGATTGGACCGACCTGCATCGAGTCTTCATCGGCAACTTCCAGGGCACGTACATGCGCCCTGGCAAGCAGTGAGAGCTGCGCAACTTCAAGCAGCAGCCGGGGGAGAGTCTCCGCGAGTACATATGATGCTTCTCCAATTTTTGCATCGAGCTTCCTAGCGCGACTGACAACGACGCCATCTCGGCATTTCAGAACGGAACAACTTGCACCTCCCTCATCCACCGACTCGGACGTTGCATGCCATGCAGGACCCGTGAACTCCTCGACATCGTGAGCAACCACGCCGACGGCGAGGAGGCGGTGACTGCGACGCTGAACACCTCTTAGGGAAAGGGGAAGCAAGTCGTGGACCATGGTGAGGGGACGTCCTCGCGCTTCAAAAAGAAGAAGAAGAACGATAAGCACCGTCGTGACGACACTTTGTCGCGGTGGTGGAGCGCAAGGCGTCGCGCCCCAAGGGCAACCAGGGCAAGCCTTCACCATCCAGGGACCACTTCGAGAAGCTTTTGGATGCTCCGTGCCCGCACCACGAGGTCCCCGTCAAGCACACGCTTAGGGAGTGTCGGCTCATAAAAAACTACGTCAAGGGAACCCTCAAGTCGAAGACGGTGGACCAACCCGACAAGCAAGGCTCCTCCCACGACAACGATGATGGCGCGGGGGCTGTGTTCCCCGGTGAAGACGGCATGGTGCACATGATCTTCGGGGGGTCACCAGCAAGACCCTCACGACAGCGCAAGAAGCTCAGCCGGCGAGAAGTCCTCAACGCCGACGTTGCAAGGCCATCCTACCTAAACTGGTCAGAGGTTCCGATAACCTTTGATCGCAAGGACCATCCCGACAATGTGCCTCAGCCCGGATCCTACCCACTAATGGTAGCTCCCCTATTCAAATCCAGAAGGATCCACAAGGTCCTGATGGATGGGGGAAGCGGTATCAACATGCTCTACTCGTCAACGCTTGACGAGATGGGCATCCCGCGGTCCGCACTGAGGCCGTAGACGACGCCATTCCACGAGGTCGTACCTAGATTCGAGGCGCTCCCCTCGGGCAGATCGATCTGCCCGTCACGTTCGGGGATGTGCGGAACTTCCGCACAGAAACCGTCACCTTTGAAGTGGTGGGGTTCTTGGGGACGTACCACACGATCCTCGGGAGGCTGGCATACGCGAAGTTTATGGTTGTACCCAACTATACGTACCTGAAACGGAAGATTCCCGGACCGATGGGGATCACCACAGTAGGGCCAACGTATCAACGCGCATACGAGTGTGACGTTGAGTGCTTTCAGTTCGCTGAAGCAACCATCCGGTCCGAGAGGCTCCACACCGAGCCTCGATCTGAGGACCAGGATGTCACCAAGTCGTCCAAGCATGCGGCCAGCTCTTTCGAGCCCGCCAAGGACATCAAGGATGTGGTCGTATCTGACGATGGCCGTATGCTCTGTATCGGGATGACGCTCGATCCTAAATAGGAAAGCGCGCTCATCGACTTCCTCAAAGCGAACCTCGACATGTTCGCATGGAAACCCTCCGACATGAAGGGAATCTCGAGAGAGGTTGCCGAGCACAAGTTGAACATCAAGCCGGGATCGAAGACGGTGAAACAGTGCCTTCGCCACTTCAACGACGAGAAGTGCAAGGCGATTGGCGAGGAGATCCTGAAGCTCCTTAGTGCAGGGTTCATCCGTGAAGTCTTCCACCCCGAGTGATTAGCAAACCCTGTTCTTGTAAAGAAGAAGAATAAGAAATGGAGGATGTGTGTTGACTACACGAGCCTTAACAAGGCGTGTCCCAAGGACCCGTTTCCTTTGCCTTGCATAGATCAGGTAGTCGATTAGACAGCAGGGTGTGAGACCCTCTGTTTTCTCGACGCGTACTCCGTATACCACCAGATAGCGGTGTGCATAGCAGACCAACTCGCAACCTCATTCATTACACCGTTCGGCGAATACTGCTATCAAACGATGCCCTTCGGGCTCAAAAATGCGGGCGCTACTTTCCAACGATGCATGCGACGCGTCTTTGGGGAGTTGATAGGTTGCATCATAGAAGCATACGTCGACGACATCGTAGTTAAGTCAAAAAAGACGGGGGATCTAGTCCCCGACCTCACCGAGGTCTTCGCGAAGCTACGGCAACACGGGGTGAAGCTAAACCCCGAGAAGTGTGTTTTCGAGGTTCCGAGGGGCATGCTTCTCGGCTTTGTCGTGTTGGAACGCGGCAAAAAGCTAACCCCGACACGATCTCGGCCATCATGGACATGGGACCAATTAAAAACTTGAAGGGTGTACAGTGTGTCACGGGCTGTCTAGCAGCTCTAAGTCGTTTCATAGCATGACTCGGAGAGCGTAGCCTGCCACTGTACAAGCTGATGAAGAAGTTTGACCACTTCACGTGGACACCCGAGGCGCAAGAGGCACTCGACTTACTCAAGAATATCATCAAGAGTACTCCGATATTGACCGCTCCGACTACAGAAGAGTCGATGCTCCTGTACATCTCAGCGACAACCCAAGTGGTCAGCGCAGCTTTGGTGGTCGAGCAAGAAGAGCCAGGGAGGTCCCAAAAGGTGCAACGACCGGTGTACTTCGTCAGTGAGGTACTCTCCGACTCCAAGACACGCTACTCACAGATGCAGAAACTTGTGTACGTGATCTTGATGACCAAGTGCAAGCTCCGACATTGCTTCGACGCGCACCCTATCACTGTGGTGTCCAAGTATCCACTCGGGGAGGTCATCCAAAACCCCGAGGCCGAAGGAAGGATCGCCAAGTGGGCGCTCGAGTTGATGGGGCAAAATATCACTTATGTTCTGTGCAGCGCAATCAAGTCCCAAGTACTCGCAGATTTCATGGCCGAGTGGACGGAGATGCAAACTCCTCTAGCGAAGATCAAGCATGAGACCAGGATCATGTTTTTCGATGGCTCGGTCATGAAGGAAGGAGCCGGTGTAGGCCTTGTCTTCATCTCGCCTCTAGGCGTGCGCATGGAGTACATGGTGTGACTACATTTCCCGGCATCAAACAACGCCGCTGAGTACGAAGCCCTGATCAATGGTCTTCGGATCGCCGTTGAGCTCAGGATCAAGCATCTCGAGATCAGGGGCGACTCAGAGCTAGTCGTGGGACAATTCATGAAGGACAAGAATTGTGTTGACCCGAGGATGGTGACGTACTGTCAAGTCGTGCGTGATCTGGAGGGCAAGTTCCACGGCCTCGAGTTGCACCATGTGTTGCGCGACAACAACAAGGCGACTGACGTACTCGCGAAGGCTGCATCCAACCGAAGCCCGGTTCCCCACGGCGTTTTGCAAGTGATCAACATCAGTCGTCCGTGCGAGAAGAGGGCGAGAAGCCACCCGAGGAGCCAGAGCCCGAGGTCATGCCGATTGACCAGCCTCGAAGATCCCGATTGGCGATTCCCCATCCTCGAGTGGCATGTCGAGGGGAAGCTCCCTTCCGACCAGACGGAAGCCCAGCGCATCACCCACCGACCAAAAGCTTTTGTCCTCATCGACGGCGAGCTCTACAAGCGCGGGCCTACTGGCATACTCATGTGGTGCATCCTCGGAGATCAAGGCCGCGAGCTGTTGCAGGAAATACATGTTGGCACCTGCGGCCACCATGCCGGTCCGAGAATACTTGTTGGGAAGGTGTTGACAGTGAATTTCCGTCAACCTAGAGTACTTGTTATACATTGGTTTCGATTATGATTTGCAACTAACCCGCCACTAGGCATACTAATGATGTAACAAGTTCACACTTGCATGTCGATTTTGGAGTTTGTTGTTTACGCAGGAAATCTATGCTAAAGAGGAGACTTTCGGGATAAGTTCACCAAGCACTTTGGAAGAAGATCATGAAGCCCGACAAGAGTCCTTTACCATCTAGTTTAACCCTAGATTTGTTTGATCAACTTAACTTAGATTAACTTAGGTTAGATTGTTTTACCTTAGGATTAATACTCTTTCAAAGGTTTTCCATTCAACTAGATTAGTACTTAGTTAAGCGCTAGTAATCCCCTTGCTCCGCGGATTGACAAGAACCTTGGGAATCCCATGGTGAAAACGGTGTGGGTCCGTACGCTTGCGGATCGTAGGTGGATACGAGTTTTATCCGTCAACAAGCCCCTTTTTCTGGTGCCGTTGCCGGGGAGCAAGCCAGTTTGCTACGTTTAATCTAGTATTAATTTTGTTGATTACTAACATCTAACCCTTATTTTCTAGAAAAAATCCTTTTTTTGTTTTTTTGTTTTCTTTCAACTTTTCTTGTGCCTATATGGATTTGTTCACCTCACCATTGGAAGACGAAGAGATGTCGCTAAGGGAGCTAGCAATGCCGTCAATGGAGGACATTGAGATGCAAAAATCAGATTTGACGCTTGCTACAACCCACTACGAAGTGAAGCCTGGAATCATCAAGTTAGTGGCGACAAAACCATTTAGAGGATTGGAGGATGACAACCCATATAGACACATTAAGGAATTCATGATGATATGCAACACGGTGCAACAAAAAGGAGTTCTGGCCGCTTGGTTCAAGTGGAATCTTTTTCCGTTCTCTCTCGAAGATGAAGCGTGAAGATGGTACACACTTGCGTCCGTTGAAGCAAAAGGAAATTGGGATGAGCTAGTGAAGAAGTTTCTTTTGAAGTTCTTTCCCATAAGCAAGGTCCAAGACTTAAGGAGGCAAGTGCTCACTTTCAAGCAAGGAGAGGATGAAGGAATTGATGAAGCATGGGACCGTTTTAATGAACTACTTGAGCGAGGCCCGAACTTGGGATTTTCCGGTGACTTGATGTTGCATACCTTTTATTTTTCACTAACCCCTAACTCGTCTCGTTTTGTAAGCATGTGTGCAGGAGGTGATATAATGGATAAAACAATTAGTGAAGCCGCACAAATCTTACAAAGGATAAGCAATGGACAAAGAATGCAATGGTATTAGCAAAGACGTTGTCGAGAGGAGCAAAATGACAAAAGCAAGCCCAAGGTGCTTGCTGAAATTTCTGAAAAAGATGAACTGGAGGTCAAGGAAGATGAACTGACCATACAAGAAATTGAAGATCCACTTACCAAGGTAAGAGAATTCATTTCGGATGTTAAAAATGTTGAAACTAACATGAATGTAAGCCGAAGTATGTGGAATGCTAGACCATTGGCGGAGTTCAAGCAATCCGGTTGGGTTCAAGTTGATTTCGCCCCACTAATCAACTACCGAAGGAAGGAGGAACGCCGACACGTTGCCAAACTAGTTGAAGATATATTTGATCAAGAGATGAGTGGAGAGTCGATCCAAAATATGTTTGAAGAAGAAAGAGAAGAAGGAGATGAAGGATGGATCGACCGGTTTGACAACTCAAAGATTTGCAATAAAGGAAGAGAAGAGTACAACCGTGATGAGCCTAGTGAATTAAAGGATAAATGGGAGGAGATAGGACTCAAGCTAGAAGATGAATGGGAAGGGGTTGACATAGATCAAGTACTCCAAGAAGGCCCCTCCCCACAAGGTGATAGCTTGTGTGCTATTGAAGCCTACACACACTAGCAAATCAAGACATGGAAGTACTCAAGGATGACGGAAAGAGTGAATCAACAATGAGCGTTCTTGACGACATGTGGTACATGGAAGATAAAGAAAGCAACATACAAGACTTTGAAGACGAAGATTGGGATGACAATGAAGACTTCAAAGAAGAGACAAATCCAAGTGTAGTTGATGGATTACACGTTCCACATGATGAGATAGAGGGGATGCAAAAAGGTAACAAAGAGACACCTTCACTCGTTGAGATTGATTCGCCTTCAACACCGCTAGATGAACCAAATATCACTCTTGTTCAAAAGGCTCTAAGGCCAAGGTACGCGCTGAAATCTCAAGATATTATTGGTATTGATGTTAATAAATTCAAATACTCATGCTCAACCAATAGTATGAATGATAGTTTAATGTCTATGCCTTGTTCCAATAGTGATCATGTTGATAGGCTAGATTTTCTTGAGAATGAAAAAGAGGAAACATTTATGTTTGATCCAATTAATCTCACACCTAAAGAACCTTTGCCTAATGATGAGCTAAGTGCTATGCATGAAACATATGCTTCTTTTATTTACACCTTGACTTGCTGCTACAATTCGCATGTGGTGTTAATTATGGATGCGTATGTTTACAATAAGTTTTGTAAATCTCGATCATGCTTTGCACTTGGTAGAGCTAATGACCTTAAAGAAGAACATGTCGGGAGAAGGCCTGATTTTCACTAACCATGTAGACAAGGCTTGTATAGTGAAAAGAGAAGTTGTGCTTAAAGAGTTGCACGATAAATCATCGACTTCTCCAAATCCCGCAATGGATGCTGCTGTCTTTATAAATTTGAGAGCTTGTTTAGAGGTGTACAAATGGAGAAAATGAGATATCCAGAAGCTCCATCAAGTTACCATTCCAACACATCAAGAACCAACAAGTTTGAAGACCCGTGCAAGGAGTTATGGAGAAAACATTGAGCGTTGCGCGTTCTGAAATTTCAGGACAGATTTCATCGCCGAAGTAAAACGGACGTAACTCTCTTGTCCGGAGTCCGATTTGGGCAAATGAAGACTCGTTGGAAAGGCAATTTTGTGCACTGTGCAATGGAGTAGAGCTTGAGTATACTTTCTGTTCTGGACATAAAAAATTCATGGAGTGAAGGCAGCACCGAAGGATGATAAAGAAGGAGATAACGATGAAACAAAAGGATGCTTTGGAAAGTCTTCTATAAGTGATCAAGCACAACATGGGAAGTAAATTAAAGCTGCATTGGTACCTTTTCTTCTTGCGTGAAGGGCCATGGCAATGCGATGAAAAGAAGGTATGTGAGAAAGTCGAGCTTTATGACTTTAAATGAAGCGCTTTTCGGGAGGCAACCCGTTTCTTTATATTTTTACTACTTTCTTAGAGAAAATGGCATTATCTTACGATGATCAACTTATGGTTATTAATCTAAGTTCAGTTTTCCTTTTTAGAACTACCATCATGTTCATGATCATATTTATTTGCATGCATCGCATTTTGTTATCAATGTGATGTTTCTTTGTGTATACATGTTTTGCACATAGTTGGCTTGGTTGTTTTATATACTTAATGATGTATGCTTCTTTTTCCATGTTAATACTTCATAAGTCATTATGAGTATTTTCCTTTTGTGATCTTGTGTAAACGTGGTGTTTAAACAAGATTGCGGACCATCATCGTTAAGGTCGATAAACCTAGCTAGCTTTTCATATGTTTTCATGTTGCTTTGGTTAGTTTATAAGCCTTGCAATGCGCGTAATTTTTCTTGTGCTATAAGAGTTATTGATTTATGGATAGACATGGTGTTTTAACCCTTGATAGATAAACCTTTATGGCTATGGAGAAATTCGGCAACCTAGTTGTAAACATGGTGTTTAGAACTCGGTGAAATCATTGTCTTTGTTTATATGCTTTCCTATCATGTGCATACACACCTTGCACCACGTGCACTCATTAGGTTTTTATTCCTCATTAGACTAATTATGCCACAAGTTAAGAATCTTAGGAGACATTGTTGGATTGTTGGCAATTCTATCTACTCCCAACCGTCACCTTGGGGGTAGAATGTGCGTTTAAAATGTCTTGCAGGCAAGATAAAGACTCTCACTACAAGGAAATTGAAGGATGGATAAGAAGTGCTTTGTCTTCTTCTTCCATGACTAGCAAAATGCTAAGCATGGGGGAGATTCTGAATCTTCAACACGGAAGTGCAACATGACACTCTAGAAGATAGAATGATCAAGATCGTTAACATCTCCGGATCAATGAAGCCACCAATCTCATCAAAATTCTGCATGGTCTCGAAGGAAAAACACTAGATATTTTTAGATATTTAGAAGCCTGATGAAGTTACGATTCCAACAAATCAAGAATCAAGACAATCGGAGGTTCCTACAAGCGGTTATGCCCGAATCAACGAGTGCAACACGTCCTGAAATCAGTTTTGGACAGCACACAGCGCTGAAGTAAAACAGACATAGCTCCCTTATTTGAACTCCGTTTTCGATGAATGACCACAAGTTGGAAAGGTAATTTCATAAAATTTTCAATAGAGCTATATTTCGATATATTTTTTGTTCTGGACAGAGGGGGAAATCCATGAAAAAGAGACAGCAAGGAGATGATGAGAACAAGAAAAAGGAGATGGTGATGACAACATTGAAGAGAAGGGCGACCAATGACTCCATTAAGCATACAAGATTAAATTCAGAAGTTTAGGAGCATTGATAAATCAAGACAAAAGCAAAAGCCACATCGATACATGGAGATGTCGGAAGAAGGCAATGAAGAATTACAAAGGATGGTAACATCTCCATGGACCTTCTCTTTTCCAAACACAAATGCTTGTAAGTATGCCTTCAACCTCAACTAGGTGCAACCTTTTGTTTTTCTCTTCAAACAATAACATGGCTACTAGGAGGACGACCTAGTTTTCTTTTTACTTTCAATAGATAAGCATGACCATGTGTTCACCTCGATGTTCTATATTGCCTATGCTTACGGAAAGATGATGAAAGTTGCCGCTTTGTTTTACCTACATGAAGTTATACATGTCTTGGCTAATTGCTCTCTATAATATGATCTGAAATTAATTTAAATGCCGGCTCTTTTATTTGTGGAGGTGAAATGACTATGCTCTAGACCCACATACATATCTTTGCTCTTTGATTTAAGTTTATGGATAGCCGGATAACTTGTTGTTTTTATGAAAACTTAACTTTTATGCTATCTACATATTTGTGATGCTCTTGCAAAGTTCTACCTACCAAAGCCATATACATATATGTTTTATGATAATAAAACACGTAGATTGCAAACATATGTTTTGATGAGCTGGATTAGGATTGATTTCTATGGTTCGAGACTAAGAAGCTGGTCATTCCTTTGTGTAACTTTTTCATGCTAGCCTTTTTGTCCATGCATTGTTGGTTTCACATCGAAAATTTCACAAACTTCGCTGGGCATCCACCCTAAACCAAAAACATCTTTTTGTGATCACCTCCTTGTCCACAACCCAATTTGAGTATGGAGTAAAATTCTCGATGGAGATTCAAATATTCCGCAAGATTATGGAATTTATACTTACTTTAGGAGTCATTTCCCCTCTCTTTTATGCTCGAGGACGAGCATCGTTCAAGCATGGGGGAGGAGTCATTCTCTGACACAAATGCTATGTAAGTATTATGTTGCAAAAAGTTTTGAGGAGCAAAAGAAAAAAAAGAAGAAAAAAATGAAAGAAGAAAAAAATTATTATGATGAGAAGAAAAGAAAAGTAAGGTAAAAAGGAAGAATAAAGAAAAAAGAGAAAGAAAGAAAGAGAGAAAATGAGAAGGAAATAAAATAAAAGTAAAAAAATAATAAAGATGCTCCTCGGATCTTTTTGCTTCATAAGTTCTCAAGTGCCTTGATGACAAATCCACACTCAAATCTTCCAACCATGTGCAATCTGATAACGAGGACTTCACTCGTGCCTCGGGATCATCCATTTGCCACTTGCACATGTCCACTTATCTAAATGTGTGTGTTTCGTCCCTCTCTCTTTCCAACATTTATTTTCCTTGACCTTTTTGATGAGTCTCGGTAATTCCAATAGACCTCTCTCTTAATTTGACAATATTTCGGATATATATTTTGCTAGGATTGTTTTTAACCTTCCAAGCTCCACATAAGCCTTCCACTATCACATATGAGTAGAGTAGGTTGAAAATAATCTAGTATAGGCTTGAGTGACTTGATAAGATGAGTGTTCCATGAGCTCTTGCAAGAGATTTTCACTTATGTTGGATATGCATGTTTTTGAAAATCTTCCATGTGACAAGGCAATGGTTTGAAGTTCACTTAAGTTTGAGAGCATCGTGTTAAATGTGGCTTGTTCTTTATTGTTAGTCTATCTTCCATAATGAAAAAGAAGTCGGTCACAACTTGAACTTTAAAAATAAATTCTTAAGAGAGAGCAATTTGCCTCGTCATGAATGACTAAGTGCAGGGACAACATTGGAAGGCAACACTGATTTCCCTTTTAAGCAAGGATTACTTACTCGAGGACGAGCAAGGTTTAAGCATGGGGGAGATGTTGGCGGTGAATTTCCGTCAACCTAGAGTACTTATTATACATTGGTTTCGATTATGATTTGCAACTAACCCGCCACTAGGCATACTAATGATGTAACAAGTTCACACTTGCATGTCGATTTTAGAGTTTGTTGTTTACGCAGGAAATCTACGCTAAAGAGAAGACTTTTGGGATAAGTTCACCAGGCACTTTGGAAGAAGATCATGAAGCCCGACAAGAGTCAAGACACGCGATGAACATGACTCCAAATGACCCGAGGACCGAAGCGTCAACGTGCAAGTCTTCAGGGACTCAACCAGAAAACAGCGAAGCTTGCATAGCAAGGATTCAAGCCTTAACCGTGAAGGAAACGATGTCAAAGGCCCACATGCAAGTGCACACAAATAAGGGATCACGCGAGAAGCAACCGAGAAGGAAACCGGGGCCGAACCGGGCTGAAATGGGCCTGGGCCGACCGGCCCAGCCCACTCCGGGGTCGGTTCGGTGCCCCCTTTGCCCTAGGTGTTCGTCTATTTATTGCTTCTGCCGCCGTCGGCCGCCACATCGAACAAATCATCCTACCGACGCTATTCATCAGAAAACCGCCGCCGCAAGATGAGGGAGAGAGTTAGATGAGCTCGTCGCAAGGATCAACACCAGCGGAGAGAAGGAAGCAAGAGGAGGACTCCAAGCCGCTGGCCTAGGAGTGTTCCCAAGCTTCATCGCCGCCATCTTCATCGACGACGTTCTCCGGATTCTCCATCACCCCTATGTGCTTCAATCCGTGTAAGATGATGGGGTAATGTCTCCGTTCATCCCTAGGATTAGATGGATACATGCTATGTGATCGCTACTCGATTCGTGGTTTCAATCTATTGTTTTCATGTTGATGATGCTTTGATGGTTAAGGTTAGCTACCATGTTTTTCGGGCGTATGATATCCGCTACTCCCATAGATTCCATCAACATATCGTGTCCATCATAGGTCTAGTCACGAATACCTTCGCGTAGTCACAATACGAGAGGAGGGAAAGGGCGAAACTGTGGTCACAACCCCAAGTACATTGGTTTACCACTCTCGTGTAGTAGATGCGTACCATGTTATCCGAGATCCTAGGGAGGGAACGCTTATCTTTCTTAATCACTCTCTTGTGTTCATCCTTTACCATCTAGTTTAACCCTAGATTTGTTTGATCAACTTAACTTAGATTAACTTAGGTTAGATTGTTTTACCTTAGGATTAATACTCTTTCAAAGGTTTTCCATTCAACTAGATTAGTACTTGGTTAAGCGCTAGTAATCCCCTTGCTCCGCGGATTGACAAGAACCTTGGGAATCCCGTGGTGAAAAAGGTGCAGGTCCGTACGCTCGCGGATCGTAGGTGGATACGAGTTTTATCCGTCAACAGAAGGCTTTCCGACAAGGTTTCTACTGGCCCACAGCGGTCGCCGACTCGAAGAACATTGTGCGGCACTGTGAAGGATGCCAATTCTACACCAGGCAAACTCACCTCTCGACGCAAGCATTGCAGACAATCCCCATCATGTGGCCATTCACAGTATGGAACCTCGACATGGTGGGACCTCTCCGACAAGCGCCCGGGGGCTTCACCTATGTCCTCGTAGCGGTCGACAAGTTCTCAAAGTGGATCGAGGCTCGACCCATTGTCAATGTCCGCTCCGAGGAGGCGGTCTCATTCTTCACCGACATCATCTATCGCTTCGGCATGCCCAACACGATCATGACCGACAATGGCACCCAGTTCACGGGGAAGAAATCCCTCAACTACTGCGAAGACAACCACATCCGTGTGGACTAGTCTGTTGTTGCTCACCCGAAGACGAACGAGCAAGTCGAGAGGGCAAAGAACATGATCCTACAAGGCTTGAAGCCAAGAATTTCAAGCGGCTCGACAAGTTTCGAGCAAGATGGGTAGCCGAGCTGCCGTCCGTGTTGTGGAGTCTATGCACCACGCAAAGTCGGGCCACGGGGTTCACGCCTTTCTTCAAGGTGCACGACTCCGAGGCGGTCCTGCCGACAAACATCGACTATGGCAGTCCTCGAGTACGAGCATACACCGAAGAAGGGAAACCAGTCATGCTCGAGGATGTGATTGACCAACTCGATGAAGCGCGCGACGTGGCACTGCTGCGGAGTGCTAAGTACCAGCAGGCATTGCGACGCTACCATGAGTGTAACATGCGCCCACGTGAGTTCCACGTTGGAGACCTCATTCTCCGATGAGTTCAAAGTAGCAAGGACAGGCACAAGCTATCGCCACCTTGGGAGGGGTCATTCATCATCCACGAAGTGCTCTGACTAGGGACGTACAAGATACAGTACGAGGATGGGAGGGTCGTCACCAATGTGTGGAACATTGAACACCTGTGCTTGTTTTATCCTTGAAGTAAATGTTCAAAACTCGTGTGTCAATAAATAGATGCTGCATGCCTTGTTCACATGTCTTTAAGTTCCGAACTTATCTTTGGTTGTGTTCTTTCCTTTGCGGCAACTTTTAAGCTTGCGCAGAGAGCGTCTTTGCACCCAAGCAAAGACGCTCCCTGCTCGGGGGCTACCAAGGGCACGATGCACTCATGCTCTCATCAGTTTTTCAAAATTTTCAAAAAAACTCCCGACAACTTTGTCGAGACCGATCGCACGGGCGAAAGGTTTTTTAATGGGAACTCAAACTCGCGAGAAGTAAGGATGACGGCTTGCATGGGATGACGGGTTGCTATTCGTTCACAGCTCCTAGTGTTAACGCCCCCACGGCTAGGGCACAAAGACTTGCGAGTACTCCTTAAGTTCCAAGTCTTCATCCGATCCCTTTTCAAGAGCACCCGAGTGACCGCCAGGACTCCAGTTCGAAAAAGGTTTTCACAAGCAAAATCTCAGCAAGTTATCTCCCGAACCTTTCGAGTTCTCGGGGGCTGCAAACAAGTGGTTGCGCTTAGTGGATTGAAAAGGCGAGGCATTCCGACTCCTACACCTCCGCGGCTCTCGAGTACGGCCCGATCGTTTCGATTCTCCAAGTTCGACTGCGCGTTGCTGCAGTCGTCCTCGAAAGCTCGGAAGTAGTCGAGGGATAACACAAGATAAAGGGCCTAGCTACACGGTAGCCTTACGACTTGTTTAAATTATTACAACAAAATAGTTTGTGGCATGTTTAATTTGGGGGCCTGGAACTCCTGGGGCCTCTGACTCGTCTTGTGGCAGCAGCTCCAGATCCTTCAGGGCGGCGTCAGGCATGTCACGAGCAAAGGCGGCATAATCCACTTCCGGCTCATTGCACTGCTCGTCGGAGATACCTGGGGCCCAGCCGCTGCTCAGCACCGTGCGGTTCAGCCCTTGGTAATGCGACTCGAACATGGCGAGGACCCGGTGCACCGCACGACGAGCCGTCGACAACTCGAGTTCCCGCACCACGCCGAGAAGGCGCCCGACCTCTTCGATCAGCGTCTCGGGTGTTCTCGGACCAAGCGACACGCCGAGCCCGGCCATGGCCGAACTCATCGCCCTCTCGACCTTGGCGATGTCCCCGATGGCCTTCTCGCTGATGGCCTCCGACTTGCGCCGGGCGTCGCGGGCCTGGCTAAGGGCAGCTGCGTCCTGCTCCCAGGATGCTCGAGACTGCTCCAGCTCAGCCTGGACCTCTGTAAGACAAACAAGGACAAGAAGTTATGGTGGGCTCGAGAAGAAGAAGAGACCGAGACCAAGGTTCGACGCTTACTCTGGAGATGCTCCGACAAGAGCCTGACAGAACCCTCCTTCTCGATGACCTTGAGGATAGCTGCATTCCGCTCCTGCTTGACCACCGCCAGCTTCGCCACCATTCCAGCGCGGATCACGCACACCCCTGCAACCATGGCCAACGAATCAGGGCCTGACAAGGACCAAGTGGAAAACCAGACAAGGAGATGAGGGGACCGTCCAACTTACCATCAAGATCCTGCGATAGCTTGGCGTTGGCGTCACGAAGTCGTGCCGCCTCCTCGGTGGCCACCTGGAGTTGGTTGGTGACCTGGGAGAATTGGTGACTCGTCGTCGCCAAGTCCGATGTGGTCGTGCCCAGGTCGCGCTCCAGCTCCAACACCCTTGCTTCAAGGGTCGCCTTTTCATGAGTGGTGACCTGGGCGGCATCTCGGGCGGCGGGCTCGGTCGTGGCCGCAGCGGTCTTGGCCCTCTCGGCGGCCTCCTCCGCGGACGCCACAGCTGCTCGGAACTTCTCAACCTCGGCCTTGGAAGCACAAGCCTCGATGCCAGCGGGTCCCGCTCAGTGGCAGCCGTTGCGGCGGCAGTCTCGGCGGTGGTGGTGCGATCCTCCGCCGATTGGCGGACGGCCTCAAGGGACGTCCGCGCGGATGCTTCGCTCGCCACGAAAGCGGTCGCCGCTACTCGGGCCACGACGAACTGCATATTCAGCTGAGTCTGTTCCACACGGAGCTCTCACACCTCGCGGGCACGTCTCCGACCTGATGACTCGAGGGTCTGCCGCCAACAAAGTAAAGATAAGTGGCGCATCTCCAAAAGACCAAGGAATTGAGGACATGACCTTCAAACAAGAGAACTTACCGAGGTCGCGGGGAGGATGAGCTCATCGAAGGCGCGACGCACCCAGTTCAGCCCACGCTCCAAGGTGTTACGCGCCGCAACCTCCTCGTCGTCCTCGGAGTGGTCGCCAAGCCCGGAAGTGGCCGCCCACGAGGTGCAGGTGAGCTCGAGGGCCTGGGCTTCATTGCCCACCGCGCCCTGCGACAAGGACGCCCCCATCTCCTCGGTCTCTTGGATCTTCGGGGAGGCGGCCCTTGTTGTCATCTCGGGAGCGACTCACTCTTGGACATCGGCGGTAGGCTCGTCAAGTGCATGAACCTCGTCGGCACCAGCGACAACAGGGTGGGGCGGCGACTGTCCCGCCTCTCCGACAACAGCCTCTACCGCACCGGTCGCTGCAACGGCGGCAGTGGCTCCGGCAGCTTCCGCCGACTGGGGGAGGGACGACTCCCAACTCTCCCTGGCCGACCGGCGGCGCAGACGCATCTGCAGCTGGCTCCATATTGGCCGTGGGCGCCTTGAGAGCCGCATCCGTCGTCTCCGCTGTGATGGCGGGAGCGAAGCCACCGGCGCGCTCATACTCGTGCAGCGCCTTCGAGACCGCTGTGATGGCTCGATGAACATCCGCTCTGTCGCCACCTCCAACACCTTCTCCAGAAGTTGGGGCGCTTCAAGGTCGATAATCCAGACACTAGGGAAGTCAATGTACCGGCACGTCGCCAACTCCATCACTTCCTCGACGGTGACGGCGCCCCGGGCTGAGGAAGACTCCGCCACCTCCGCGGACGGGGAAGGACCCGGGACCCCAGCCGCCGGAGAAGGCTCGGGCACCTCCGTGGCTGGAAGAGAATCCGCCGCCGCCACTGCTGGTGTAGGCTCCGACGCCGGGGTCATCACGACATCGCAGCTTCTCGACGGCGGGGGAGGCATCGAGTCCTCATCTAAGACCACCACCACGTCTCCGCCGCTCAGGCCGGCCTCTGCCGGTGGCTCCAGGGCCGCCTGAGAAGCGGTCACCTCCCCGGACGTCTCTCCCTCCTCGACAACGGCAGCAGAGACTGGTGGCGGAGGCGCGATCGACGCCTCCTCCGCGGAGACCACAACCGGCTCGTCCTCTGCCCACGCTGACAACAACTCGATGCTCGGGGGCTGGGGACGGGGCTCAAAAGACACCACCCGGGCGCTCAGCACCAGGCGCTTCAAGGGTGCAAGGCTAAGCACCCCGGTGTCAGCATGCCTACGAGAAGACAGAAAGCGACGTCATCAAACAAACAAGTTGGAAAACCCACGACAAAGAAGACTGAAGTCGGGGAACTTACATCTTGGAGCGCACCTGGGCTTTCTTCACCGGGTGGCCCACCGAGCCCTACTCGGGAGCTGCGCGCTTCGAGCCAGCCAACTCGGGGGCTGCCCCGCTTTGGACCGCCGCCTCGACGGCGGCAACACGCTCCCCCTCTCGCTCAGGGGCTGAGCCCCCAGCCTCTGTGACGGCTCGGGTTGGATCGCGGCCCCCGCCCGCAACAAGGGACACGTGAACATCCGGGGCCCTGCCGGCCCGGATAAGTAGTGACTATAAGTGATGCGGGGCAGCACTAGGCTCCACCGCCACCGGCGCGCTCGGTGTCGACACTGAGTCCGGCGACCTCCCCCGCGATCGACGTCTCTGCAGGGAGTCAGAGTTGGGACGGTCGGAGCCGTCGTAAAGCTGGCGAGCGGACGTCGGCCGCTCCTCCGACCATCTCGGGGGGTCGGCTTGGCGGGGCGTGGGTCTTTGCACCTCGGAGGCGCCCGTCCCGCTGGGCACCGTGCGAGGGCGGACCGTCCACTGGTCCTCTCGGGCGGGGCGAGCCGCCTGTCGCGAGCTTGAGCTCACGGTCTTGTCGCGCCTGGTCACCGCCGGCTGGCGCGATGATGACACTTCAGTGCCGCGAGGGGGCGACGACGAGGACGACCCCGACATGTTGCTCCAGTCGACCGCCGCACTTGCGACATCGCCGCTCCACGACGGCTCGGGCGGCGGGTCTTCATCGGAGGAGACACCTAGCTCCCCCGCCTTCCGCCTCTTGTTGCGGTTGTCATTACGATCGCGCTTGGCGATCTGGCGCTTCTTGTGTTGCGCCTTCCGTGTAGCACGCCTCTTCTCCGCCGCCAGTTTCTAGTTAAAAATCACCTCCTCGGGGAGAGGCGCCTTGGCCGGAACAAGGTGGGCGCACTTCAACTGCGACAACAATAAAGCGTGAAGGTTAGCCGGGGAAGGCAAACTCCGAGAAGATCGGCGCCACGACAAAAAGCAAAAACGACATGATGAGAAGACAACAACTTACAAATTTTTCTGTCCCCACGTTGGGGAGCATCGGGAGTAGCCGCGATGACGGCCACGAGTAGGTCGATCTCCCGATCACCTGCGCCACGCGACACTGGACCTCGAGGGACGACGGGAGCGACGGTGCGGTCACGGTCCCCTCCCAGAGGGGCCGATCAACCGTCATCTCGAAGAGGCGAAGCGGTCGCCTACGGAGCGGCACGACTCCTCGGGCATGGTACTGCTCAATCACCTCTGCCAGGGTGACTCCGGCATCTCGAAGACGCCCCAGCGCGGCCCAGTGGATCTTGAGCATCTTCTCCTGTTCTTTCTTGGCAGGGCCATCTGCCCAGTTCCTCTGCGACTTCGCGATGGAGTTCCAAGTGTACGACGGGAGCGCGAACTCGGGGTCGTTTCGCAAGTAGAACCACCCCTTGTGTCGGCCACTATTTGAGCTGGTCAGTGTCACTGGGATGTAGTCGTCGCCGCGACCTTGCTTCATGCGGAGATTGGCGCAGCCGATTGTCGCCGCACGGGAGCCGTTCCTCAGGTAGGTGAACCTGAAGAGATACTGGAAGAGGTGCTAGTGGGAGCCGATGCCGAGGTACCCCTCGCACATCACTTCGAACGCAACCATCTATTGGATGCTATTCGGGTTGAGGTGCTGGAGTTGCGGCCCATACGCGAATAGCACCCCGGGGATGAATCGACCGGCGGGGGCGGAGAAGCCGCACTCGTGGAAGGCCACGAACGACACCATATACCCCTTGGGAGGGCGCGGCACAGACTCGTTGCCGGGAACCCTCCACTCGACAGCGTTGGTGAGTGGAGGAAGCTGGCCCGCCTCGACAAGATGGAGGAGCTGCTCGCGGGAGACGTTGGAGCCCGTTCAATTCGACATCACGGTAGCGAGGTCTTGGGCGGGCTAGGAGCACAAGCAGAGGCGCTACTGCGGATGCGGAAGAACTCGGAGCGCAGAGGGTAGGCACGGAGGAAGAAGAAAACGATGGGAAGGCAAAGTCCCAAACCAGCGCCCGGCGCGCGGTTTTAAAGGGGACCGGCGCGTCCCCTCATCTTCAACTCCGGACCCACCATGTCAGGGAGACTTTCGCCCGCTCGCGCGTGTGCCCCGGTGAAACAACCGCCCACTCGCGCGACGCCTCGGTTTCGGCAATGTACGTACTTGCAAAGTCTGTGCGCGGTCATGATGGAGCGGTCACGTCCGTCACGTCGGCCGAGATGCCCGCGCCCATAACTGCGCCCACGATCACCACGACGGCCATAAATGCCTCGACGAAGTGTCCCCGGACTACAATGGCTACTATTACGAACAAAAGCTCGCGAGCGAGACTCCAACTCACTCACGAGCTCGGGGGCTACATCCGACGGATGCGCTCGCGCGCACCCACTGAGAACGTGAAGAGAAACAACAACACCAAATCCATCCAACTAAGCCAGAACGTGACTCCTCGACTCCCTCTCGGGCTCGGGGGCTACTGACGAGGGCCTGGATTGGGGCCCCCCTTTGACGGCGAGATTACCTCCCTTAAAGACAACAAGACATTCCGACACCATTGACAATGTGAAGGCCAAGATCGACAATTTCAAGGCAAAGATTCGGGAGAAGGAGGAGAGAAGACCCTGGTCAAGACCCTCACTGGCAAGACGTCCAGTCTTTGGCCAGTTGGCTGCATCTCCGACCAGTTCCCCGCTAGAGGAACCCCCGCGACAAGTCTCCGCCTCGCACGACAAGTCTCCGCCTCACACGAGGAGTCTGGTCTCGACTGGTGCGTGGGCTCAGACGCACGGCACGGGCATCGCCATCGACGCATGTGGAGGAATGAATCTCCACGTCACGCGAAAACAACAGCTGGCGGCCATGCAGGCGGCCCGCCTCGACAAGAGCCTTAATGTCGGTCTGACCAGCTGCACGGCCATCACATCACCATCATCTCCCACTCTGCCACACGCAAGCACAGCCCGAGGCACTCAAGCACCCTCTGCGACGCGCACAAGCCTAGACTTAGGCTCGGGCGTGGCAAGCTAGGCAAGAACTCGGGCAGACCGAGACAAGCCCAAACTACTCGGGGAGGAGGCCAAGCGTCCCGGAGTGAACAGTCGAACCCGGCCACGCGGCGGCTCCCCCGACACGGCACACGACTTGGCTTCAATGCGCCTCAACGGACAGCAACATACGACGGGACGTGCCAGCTGCCAAGCACTGTAACTCTTTTTTACTTCCCCTTGTGCCCCTCCCCTTGTGACTATAAAAGGGATATGTGGGCAACAATTACAAGGGTTAGACCTTCATAGGATCGAACACCATCTCCCGGGACTTGGGCTCGACACCCACTCCCGACCAGCTTGTAATCCCTACTACGAGCACACCTAACTCAGGAACACGGCAACACCGCACTGGACGTAGGGTATTACTCCTCGAAGGCCCGAACCAGTATAAATCCCGTTGTCTACTGCGCTAACCATCCGAGCCTGACGCACGATCGATACAAATTTACTGCCGACTGTAGAGAACCCCGACACTTGAGAACAAGTTCCAAACCCGGACGGAATGCCCAGGGCACCTCTATTAATTGAGGAAACACACAGTCATCACTGCAGACACTACATGTTGGTCTTGTCGTTTGGCTGGTGGCTAGTGCTGATTTGTTCTGAGAGAAAAGTACTGCTGACTAATTGCTGGTGGCTGATTTGTTCTTAGAGAAAAGTATTGTTGGCTCTTGAGTGATAAGCCAAGCGAAGTAGGAGGTGTGCTACTTACCTTCTCAAAGACATAGCAATAGTGCTTTTCATGGGCAAGTGTACAAATCACGTACTACTTCATTCTCAAGTGTCCACCACGCATCTGAAATCTATACTTCGTGGAATGCATCGACCTTGTAGGATTTTCTTCGTTTCTTCACCCTCCTAAAATTCCTTTTGTAGTCTGCTCTATAGCCAAACATTTATTCCTATGAAATTTTCCCCATATTTTCTACAACCCCTTTGCACCGACCGGTGGTGTGTGATAATTGAAGAACAATATTTACCAAAGTCGCAATCGTGCGATTTTCCTACCCCTTTAATTTGTCACGGCTATGCTAGAAATAGCTTGGACTAATCTATCGGCACACGAAATTCTTCCATCATACAACCCGCAACCATCAGTTTTTAATGCCTTATCCAAATCAAAGCCATTCTTCGTTTTCTCTCTTAAATAAGCATCACACGCAATACCTGGCCTATCAGTGGAAGACTGTACGTAGACCCTAAATTGACGTTTCACGCCCTATCATCCGATCCTTTTGTATCAAATCAAAGATTTTCCAATGATACCAACTGATCATCAAAGTGGAGGGTAATATTCCCAACATTCCCTATTCTGGAGAATTCGCTTGTGGCTTAGTACTATTATTGACTCCACCCTGTTGTTTTCCGCACCTACATATGCTCATGGAAACTAAACATAGACCCCGAATTTTAAAATGCCCTGAAGAAAGACGCAAATCAGGTCTCCGATCAAACCACGAACCAGGCTGATGACCTTTCTGCTTCATATCATGAATTAATTGGGAGATATGGTTCTTCGATCGGATCCACCGATCCTGCCTATAGTTTCTTCCCATGCTACACACACCTTCCAGCGTTTCCACGGAACCAGTTCCTGGATCGTACGCCTCGCCTCACACTAGTTCACCGGTCACTGCCACGCCCTTAGGACAGCGACGTGCATGCATCCCATCGCGATTGGCCATGCCTGCAGGCTGCACACTGGTGGCTAGCTCCTAAGCTAGCTGCCGATCGAGATGGACATGGAGCGTGACATGGGCGACAATATTCCCAGAGTACCGTCGCGAGATATGTTATTCATTGATTCCTTCTCGCCCCTGTGGTGTGTGTTGATTAGTAACACGACTGGTAGCTGGTAGCTTGATTAGAAGGCCATTAGGGACAGATAAGCACAAGGCTTGGCGCCTAATCCGTGGCACGATTGGTAGGAATCTAGGACAAAACCACATCCAAAAAACACCGTACCTCAGGAAAAGGGGGTTAGTTGCTGCTTTTCGAGGGGTTTTTCTCCGTCGCGGCCGGGTCGCGGCATGGGATCGGAGGAGACCGGCGAGCCGACGAGGCGACGACGCCTCCCCGTCCCCGATACGTGAAGCCATGCTCGCGCGCGACGCCACGGCATGCATCTGCCCCCAGCCCATACGGGATTTGTCGCTTGGGTGCGTCTTCTTTTAGGGCCCCGTGCGTAGGCGCGCATGCACCGGCCAGCTGTAACCCTCCTTGTATTTTTCTGCAAATCCACACAAAACGCTAAGTCTTTTCGAATTTGGGTCAAACGATCCTGCAATCCTGCTAACAAACTCTGTGATGCTTGCTATGTTAGCACTAGCAGACCAAGGATCGTTCGGCATGATGATTGTGTGCACGGCATATGCCCTGAAGATGCTATAGCGCCACTTTGTCAGATGAACTCGCACATACTAGTAGGCATGATCGATCAACAGTTGAACCAAGACCCATTTGTACCTTGAAGGCCTTTTTTGGTCCTTAAATACCGAACGAACTGCATGTGTTTACCTACCTAGTGATTTAGCAACTAACCCCGGTCTCTCTAGTGATTTAGTGAACATGCATACTCTAGTGGATAGTACCTGACGATGAGAAAAATATAAACCTATACCCACCTATCTCTAGTGGAGACGAGATACAGTAGTAGCTAGCGATCTAATTGATCCAGCTCCAACCACGGGGAAAAAAGTATTATCGATCGCTTTGCTAGTGGATGGGGATCTGCAGCTAGACAGTGGCGATCGCCCAAGCGTGAGGCACCAGCTTCCGGCCGGCAGGCTAATCCGGCGTGGAATGATTACGCGGTGGACTTTTGGCTCCGCCGAGCTCGAAAGGGGGCGCCTTAACCTGCATGATTAAGCAACTGCATGCTAATAGTAAGCTCATCTCCCGGCCCCAATCATCATGTCATGTGCACACGGGTGGCCTGCGCTGTCCTTTTCCGCTTGGCAGTCGGCCGGATCCATCGCGCAACAGTTCAGTTCGCACCGAAAAGGGAAGGAAAACCAAAATGCAGCCCATCAGAAATCAACACATCTCTGCTAGCTGATGGAAAATCCAAGAAATCCATGGGTTTCCAGCTGGTTTTGCATGAGCGGAATGGGATTGGGATGGCCGGAACCGGAAGGAAGGCTGCATGAATTATGAGGCGACACTGTTCTGAGCCGCCGTACAACTGTCTCGTCATGGACATGCAGGCATGCAGCGCAGCGGTAGCCTCGCAGATTCGGCGCCGGCCCCTAGCAGAAGAAGACTTTCTCGCTCCCTGCACACGGAACAGGCCACTGTGCGGCATTTAATCAACGCGTGCATGCGCGTCGATCGGAGGCGATCGATTCGTACCTTCCACATGCCGAGACATGTTCATGTAACTTCCAAAAAAAAAAGTTCATTTTCATGCATGCAATTGGTAATCGGCAATTTGGCATGGATGGATTTCTTGGGCGGACGGCGGCGACGACGACGACGAGCCTCACCGATCGATTCTCCCTTGGGACCCCGGGAACCCCAACACGAGATCCGATAAAATGTGGTGCGGCCGGCGAATCCGATTTCGAACCACGCATCCGGAAATTTGTTTCCTACGTGACTCCCCAAGCCTTAGCTCCAACTTGGAAAACGTACGTGCTTGTAGTGTTGCTCCCAAAGTCCAACCTTAACTGATCGCGTGATTAACAGGCAATGGCTATAGTACTCATTACCCCGACTTGGAGCCCGATACGCTGCTGATAAAAGTTAAAACAAAAACACAATATAACACATTGTTCAAATTCCTAGTGTATTCGGAGTACGTGTGAGATTTTCATGAGTTTTTTATACTTGATTTTTCATGAGTCGTTTAAGGCATGCAAATAATTCATGTACGTAGAAAATAGCAAGTTGGCCCGTGCTAATACCGCGGCTAGATTTGATAAACCATATTTTTTAAATGCTATGTTAGCATCGTATTTTCTTTATCCATCTTAGTTTATTATCCATCCTCTTGAAATCACTAATACCGATGTAAATGTTGGAGCTCAAAATTCAGAACCGATATTGATACACTCGAATTTTGTTATTGGATGGTGTTTTAATTGGTGGATGAAATCTGACCTAATAACGAATGTTATTCGATTCGTTATTTGACGCTTTGTTGCACCCTGCATACTATGTCAACCTCTGAGCTCTGTATTGGACAGAAATTGTTGTTCATCCTCTCACCACTTAGTCCTCGTCTCAACCGATTGAGCCTCTTACTCCTCACTCTCGATGATCGAACTCTGCCTTGTTGATTATATGGCTCCTAAGTTTGGCTCGGTTGTTGACCTCACACGGAGTCTGGGTTCTCCACTTTCTGATGCACAGTTCCAACTCCTCCAGCGAGCTCGTCGTACCTCGTGGCACCGTTGGTTGTCGACGTAGGTAACCTTGAAGCTTGATCTGGGGTGGGCTCAAGCAACGGTAGCGTAGGTCCTCTTCTCTTTCCATATGGGTGCACCCCCTTCTTCATCTCATCCAATGGTATCTTCTTCCTCTCGTCTGAAAGTTTCTCTTCCTTACGATCAACGACGGTCGATGCTCCTTTCTTTTTCTTCATCCTGCTCATCGATGACCCCTCCTTCGTTGATGGTGCATGGCGGTCGGCTCTCTCTCTTCTAACTTGTAATCCCCATATATATATATATATATATATATATATATATATATATATATATATATATATATATATATATAGACACACACACATTATATCATGTTTCCTAGGATATATATTTATTGCTTAAAATGATATATCCTTATTCATTATTAAATATACCTTGTCTTCTAAAATGTAACATTATGTTTGACACTACTTTATAACTTCCAAGATAACTACTGATCATCAATAGTAGGTAACGTTATTCATTATGGGCATACTTGTGTTCATCATTGTGTTCATTGTGTTGTTTGGTTCTTCACGCATCACATACCAACATATTTCAAAAAATTGAAAAAGATTAGAAGATATACAACAAACCAACTTGATATCATCACTTTCATTCTTATTTGGAAGTTTACTATGCTTATAGATATGTGTAGTCGAAGAATTATTTCTATTTATTTATTATAGAGGATCTCATGTCACTAACAGGTGGCCTATTCGCAAGCAAGCCCATGTTCTAGGGACACAAAGTCCCTCTACTGCAGAGCATGCTTATCCTAAATGGTGACATCATACTGATAATTCAATTATCTCCCTCATGTCTATTGTGCAAGATAGATATTTGCATTGGGTAACTTCAATTTTTCCGCACATCGTGATAACTTCTCAGATGTATCACAATACTTGTTCATGTTACAATGCTTATGTTTTCTCTTGTTGTCTTCCCTCTTTTGTCAACCTTACACCTTCTTATTTTTCAAGCATTTTGCCAATTTATTGTAGCCATTTATAGCCACCTGCTTTGTCCACTATTGTTGTCTACTACCTTAGAGCATCTCCAAGAGTTTGCCAAAATTTACTTGGCAAATCCTGTGTTTTGCCAACTTCTAAAAAGCTATGCAAAGTAAAAAAAGAATTCATCTCTAACAGTTTGGCATAATTCACTTGCCAAATCCAGATCTAACTTACATCAGGAATCCTGAGAGAAACAAAATTATGTATGTGCCCTTCCACCTCTTGAAAAACTTACATCGGGAATCCTTCTCTATTCTTTATTTCTTTTTCACCCTCCCACCTAGAGGGAAACAACGATGGCAACCACGATCTGCGCGCGCATATATGCGCGTGGGGAGGTGAGTTTTGCCAAGTTGGTTTGCCAAACTGTTGGAGGCCAATTTTTCTTGTTTTGCCAAAATTATATGGATGTCAAGTTGGTTTGCTAAACTGTTGGAATTGCTCTTAGTTCTTCTCTGACCAAAGCAGTCGTATCGCGTTGGTTGCTATCTAGGAAGCCATTATCTCGCTTTTGGTCTCCAAACCCCATATGGTTAATGTCAAACCATACTTAACATCTTCTTTATCAAATTACTGCTATGCAAACCTACATGAATTGTTCATCAAATCTATCTTATTTTATCATCTCTTGTGGCATTTGATTTTTTGTCTCCATAAAATCCAACGGTGTATATTCTTCTCTTTTTCTATTAAACATTAACTGCTATTTTTCTTATTTTTAATTCCGAATTTATGTATTTATTAATTGTATTTGTATTGAATACGGACTCTTTGGATTTTCTTATTTTAATTCCGAATTTATGTATTCTTTGGATTAATCTAGACCTTCAGATCTTCATAAAAGCCAACGGTGTATATTCTTCTTTTTTTTGGATTAACGTGGGAATTTCTAGACTCTCACAGCGAATGTGATGGCTTTTTTAACACTCAAGTATAAATATAATAGATAGGGTACAGTCTGCATTGCAGAGTGCTCCGCAGCTATCTTGAAGAATAAACTAAGGACACTTGCCCGAGGCATTGAACAAGCAAGAACGGCCTATCGATTTGAAAAATGTCTCCCAGGTTAGGTGAGGAATTCGTATGTGCAGGGTGCTGCGAGTAGGGAGGGGGTTTATGATGAGATTACGAGAGTTGCATAGAGTATTTGTATTTGGGACGGCCGGTTCCCGTGGATTCAGGGTGGTGCATGGCAGTAGGTGGCCAGCAGAGAGATCACACACTTGCTCAAATTTTAATCCGACGGTCAGATAACATAATGTACTCGACACGTGCGGTTGCTTCACGATTTCGGTGGATCTCATCTGCGTACGTACGTAAGACAGCGAAAAAATACTTGTGCTTAGTCTGCTCTCTAAAGCAGACTCCCCCTACCATCGTGAGTGGCTTCTGATTTGGGTGACTTAAAGTGTTCAGTGTCCTATACTCAATTTATTTTTTTGTGGAATATGCAGAGGAACGAAGGAGTTTTATGAGGCAGTAGTGCATATAGTTTTTTTTTACGAATGTGGGTTAGCCACTTGACAAAGAAAAATAACCAACAAATTTGAGAAACAAATACTTTCATCTGCTCGCGTTCCAGGATGCATGTGGCGTGTTGCTCCTCGATCCATTTGACCTAGATATAAGAAATATTAATCCTTATTGTGATTTTTTCTCTTCATTATTAGCTGATTGTTGGGGAACTCGGTAAAACCATGTCACCCTCGAAATGTCGGATTATCGTAATTCATGAAACAGGTTCGCAAAACGGCTGTAAGAAAAAGGTTCAGATTTATGAAAAGGGTGAAATGAAGAGTCCTAACGAGTTTCGGATGTTTCACAAGTTTTTGAACAAACATGGAAATAATGGTCTAGGCCCTTGTATTCGAACTTTCAATCTGTTTCAGGATGAATGATTCTCGCGGAAGTCTGGAATCAGGAAATCGCAGAAGTCTGGAATCAGGAAGTCGCGGAAATCTGGAATCATGAACCGGCGAAGCTCTGGAATCACGGACCTGCGAAATTATGCGTTCAGATCCCCGAAATTCGGGAGTCATGAATGAGAGTTTGGAAATCAGAAAGAAGCCAAGTCAAAGACGCTACCTCAAAAAGTTCTAGTGGCAGGCTTGTAAATGTATGAAACCAGCCCCGCAAATCACGGAATGTAAAAGACATTTATGTACATGTTCACACTATGAATATTCCCTAGGTTTGAGGGTATTTTGGGATGTAAAAAGTCCCTTTGTCTCCCTATAAAAGAGGGTGCGAGGTCACGTGTAAAGAGGTTCGCAACTTTTGAGGCGAGAACAGACATTTGAAGATTCTTGTGCAACAGTTCTTACACTTGTGTTCGGGGATTCGCTCTGATTTTTCGGACCCCCAACATTGATTGTTTTTTTATACTCTATCTGCGGTTGAAATACGACAAGTTGAATCACCAATTGCCTATTGACAAATCATTTTTATTACACAAAACTGATATTATTTTATTCGACTAAACATACTCAGGACTATAATTTCCTATCAAATAAACAAATTGTTTAATAAAGTGATTCTAAATTAATTTTTTTATCAACAACAATGTTTTTTAATAAAATAAAATAAAACAGGGGTGTGAATTGCGGGAACCTTCATTAATTTGCCCCAAATAAAGGGCTAGCACCAGGAAGCAGCAAAGATCAGTTCCCATACTATACGTTGCATCTTATGAACGTTGGAACAGATGTGCTAGTACAAGCAACTTGAATTTAATTTTATTCAGGAGTCAACTGAAGAATTGATGGAATATACTCAAGTAATTAACTTATCAAAGCATTAATGAAATGCTCAGCAGTCAGCACTGAGCCACTGAGGTAGTAGTATTTTCATATTGCGCCACAGGTCTGTTATGTTTCTTTGGAAATAATCAAGGGGAGGATCCATCGGGTGGTTGATCGACCATTATCCCGTTGCCTGATTCATCCGTGATTGTATTTCTTGATCAGATTATTAACTACTCCTATTCCGTTGCAACGAACAGAGAGCATGCGGTCCGGATGGGGCAACTGATGAGCAAGAGTTGACCTCCGCACGAGCGTCCAGGCTCACACTAGCCGTTGCATAACAGAACAGCAGTTGACCACCACGGCTTCCATCGCATCAATCATAGCGAATTGAATCAACCGACCGAGATATCTTTTTCGCGGCTGACCATGCATTAAACTATGTCTATTGGCTAACTAGTGTGCAGCAATGTTTTTTCTAGAAACAATCAGCACGAGATAGTGCCCATGGTACTGAGTACAAGAGCACGTACAACAATATTCTGATTTTTCTAAGGAAACTAACACTTTGAATTTCATAAGGACTACTCTCTCCGTCCAAAAAGAATGATGATTGTCTTAGGCCAAACGTTCTCACCAAATTTTTAGAGAAAAGTATTATTGTTTATGATACCAAATATATGTAATTATAAAAATAGATCCCACGATGAATCTAAGTATATTTATTTTATACCATAACTATATGTATTTTTCTATGTAATCTTTGTCAAAGTTAAAAAAATTTTGACGTAGGGCAATCCTAATATAACATTCTTTGGGACCGAGGGAGTAAACAATCAAGATTTGTACTACCTCGCCACCTACGGTTTGGTGCACACTAACGAACGAACGAACTACGGGAGTGTGTGAGCAGAGGCTAAGAAGCGGCGGCTTAAGATACCCGCCGCCAGGATAGCCAAAAGTTGTGGGTCGGGTTGTTTAAGAAAGGAAACGTTCAATTTTCACATTTAAACTAGCACAAAAGTCTGGTTTTGAACTTTAAACTATAAAACTAGAAAGGTCATCCAACTATCTAAAAAAATCAATAAAAACTACTAGAAACACGAACATATAATTTCCCGTCAAAAAGAACGTGAACACATAATATAAAAAAAACTCCAAATAGTGCACCAAAAGATGGTGACATTTTGATAAAAAAACAGGTGTAAGTTTCATATTTTTCTTTGAAATGAATTAGTTATGGTTTTTGGATGAAACCATTTAACATTTTCACAAAATGAAAACCACCTCCAATACCATTTGAATGGTCAAATTTGCCGGGTTTCGATGGTTGGATGGACTTTTATATCTGATTTCGTAGTTTAAATTTGAAAAATAGACTTGTGTGCTGGTTCAAAAATGAAAATTAAACTTTCCTTTAAAAAACTAGTACTAGCAGCTAACAGCGCGCAGACACCCACCGCCACCGGTCCGGCGCCGCCCCGCACGGCCCCAAGCACCCAACTCGGCAACTCCCTTGGTCCTCACTCAGTCCTCACGAGTCGGCAAGACGAGGAGGATACGCACGCACGCAGTTCCGGTCGCCTGGCGGCCTGCGGCCGGCCCCGCGCGTCGGCCGCCGGCCCGGGGTCGCAGATGTCCCTGTGTGTCCGCGAGCCCTGCGCGCGCGATCTTCTCGGAAAACGCGCGATCGAAGCGAGGCGGCACATGCCGTACGTCGTGCCGACGCGAGGCGGCGACCCTTCCCGTCCTCGGACGGGGCGACGACGTCGGGCACTCGCGCTGCGCAGCCGGTGGGAAGTCTTCGCCTTCACGTCGGGGGCATGCACGGGCCGCGGCAAAACCGACCCGAACGCAACTCCCCGGACGGCCGTCACCGTGTGTGTGTCTGGCAGCCAATCCCACGGTGCGCGCGGCTGACGCAGCACCAGCCGGCGGTGGGTGTGTCGGATTATCGCTTCGGTGCGCGCCGACACGTGACGCGCGTCTTCAATTCCCGGACACGCACAACAGAACTGCCGTACTCCTTCCTGTTCAACGAAACTAAACAAAGTCCGAAAACATGGCTTCAAAAGAATTATTTATGATATCACGCCCCGTTTAGTTCGTAAGGTAAAATTATTTTTGGTCTGTTTTCAAAATCTATTAGGAGTATTACTAATCTATCAACCTGTGCCTCGTCACGGACTAGTTAGAAATACTCCTAATTAGTGTCTCTAACTAGTTAGAAATTTATTAGGAGTATTACTAGTGTATCAACCCGTTTTCAAAATCTACTAGGAGTATTAGGAGTAACTAGATTGGTCTTGAAAATTAAGATAGGAGTTGGGATTGAATTTTATCATTAATATACATTTAATACTCCTAGTGTCCGTATATTGATGTGACGGGTGGTTTGTAAAATGGAATAACTAGTAGCGAGATGCATATATTAATATAAGTGTAATTAGTTCATGATTTGATAATATCCTATAGTAACTATGTGCTAATGATATAGTTGCTGGATTAATGAAGTTTTAAAAAATCATCTCACGGTTCTCGGACTAGTTTTGAAATTTATCTTTTTATTACCATATACGAACATCACTTTCGATATCATCCTATAAATCATTCGATGTTATGTTGCAATTTTTTTCACCAACAGACTAAACAGAGACCTAAGCTTTCATTACCGTTGGATTAGACCTTGATTGTTTTTTAAGTAAACTTGATTGCCGTTTTTTATTATGTGCCTCGTATAGTCACCTCATCATGTGCTACAGTAACCATAGGTCCAATATATGTATAGTACAAGCTCAAATCCTCAAAAGTCAAAGATGGAATACCGAGCTTGCTACAATGATATACTTAGAATACTACCCCATAGCCTTTGTTTGCTGGCTGCATGGGTGCCAATTGCTCCCGCCGTTCCTGTAGCTAAACAAAAGGCCCAGAGGCTGGGGGTACTAGGGTAGTAGTATCTCGGAGCTAGCTTACCACTAGTGGGCAGCCCGACCAGTGACCAGGCCGGTACAAGTCCCACCTAATTCGCAAGAGTCACCAGAAGGGGTATTAGGAGTATTAGGAGTAACTAGAATGTGTTTTCAAGACGTGTACTCCGCGGGGACGGCACACCAACCTTCGGAGACCGATTGGACCTCAAAGCTCCCTCCAACATCAGACCAAAACCATTTCGGGTTCCTTTCGGAACCGCGACGTTGCGCGCGCGTGCGTGAACACGATCTGACGGGCAAACAGTGACGACGGGAAGAAACCATCTGCTAATTGACAAGCGTAAAAAGATCCCTCCCAATCACGATGAATGTGGTCGCATATAGCATTATTGCAGCGCAAGCCACCCGTTTTACATGATCGAGTGGCCACCAAACCAAAGATATTGATCGCTTTGCACCAGGGGTCCTGTCTAGTGTCTGTGTCTCCTATGGCTGCCAGCGATCCTGCTAGTTGCTCTGTTCCTTTTCCCTTTCCACTAGCCGTGCGATGGAAAAAAGACTTCTGGAGCTGCCTAGATTTCCTCCACACCCTGGGCCAAATCCAGCGCACACTTCACGCAACCAGGGCGCAGGAAGGTCATGCTCATGCACGAGCGAGTGGCTGGCGAGCTGCCTCTCTGTTTGCACGCACGGCACGGTGCGCCAGCGAGTGGCGCGCACCGACAAGACACCACCGGATTTAACAAGGGCGATATATGGCCATGCATGCCCGCTCGCGCTGGTTCTTCGTCAAACAAATGAAAGGCGCCCCTCATGACCTGCGGGGCGGAGCGCGACGACGACGGGGACGCTGCTCCACCCACTTGCGGAGCTCCCGGCGGCAATGCCAATGCCAATGCCGACGGCCAGAGGGTGTGCGGGCGTCGGCACGACGGCACGGCACACATACGGCACCCGCGCGCTCCACTACCGTCGCCTGTCCCCCTCTTGTCTGCCCCTGGGGGATCCCAGTGCTTCCATGGTTTAGACCACGGATCATTGCCTGCACTATCCTCGCCGGACACGAACATGTCACCTCCACTGGCCTGGCCCTGGCCGGCCGGCCGCGCTGCCCACTGCCCACTAGCTGCCGCCATCCAGCGCGCCGTCGTGGTTCTCCGTGCCGTGGTAGTGCCTGGTAGGGCATGCTGCCGCCGCTACGTCGTCAAAGCTGTTTGCAAAGGCCAAAGGCCATCGATCGATCCATCGGTCCGTGGGTTTTGGTAGCAGTATACGCGCGCACCTCGGCTCCACAGTGCTGGGGGTTCGGGGTGTAGACGGGCCAGCCAGGCTGCATCAGTCCGGTGGCTGTACGAGCCTCGGGGCGCACCGGCGCAGCAAAACGGGGGAGGATAGGATAGGCCAGAGTGCCGCCAGTGCTGTGTAGTGCGTGGTTCGGTGCTTGCTCGCTGCGCCGGCGAGAATCCGGCGGCCGGCGAGCACCAGCGGCGCGCGCTAGCTGGGGCACGCGCGGCTGGTGGTGCGTGTCGGCTCGTCTTTTCCCGCCACGAAACGACGATAACGAGATCGATTATTCGATTTCGGCTGCGGCTGCGGATGCGTTACACGTAACTATATCCGAAAATTAGTTTCCCATGAGGAATTTGCTTACTTGCAAAGTTCAGAGAATAGATGTCACCGTCGAGAAAAAAACCTCCAAATATTCGGAGAAAAATAGGAATTTCTCCGATAGTACTGTGCTGTGACTCACCTGATGTGGACGAGCGTAACGGTCTCCCCGGCCGGAGAAAAAGCTATACTGTTGGCGCAAGAAATAAAATTGCCCAAAAGCGAGTGCACGTCTGTTAGCCTGCATGCCGCCACGCCGCGCTTGGACTAGTGGTTATCCTAGTATAACTTCCCGTACCCTCCAAGGTATCTGATGCCGTAGGACGAGCTGATGGTGAAAAAATTTATGCCCACCACTGGCCACTGAAACGAACGCGTTACGTCGTGGCCAAAACTCCGAACTGAAACGACCGATGTTGCGTCACCTTCTGATCCGCGCGGATGTCAAAACGGGGGCTGAGTGCACGCCATGGCATCTGCACAAGCAAGCGGTAACAGGATTTGACTGAGGCGATGTGAAGAATCCCGCCATGGAAACCAACCCCCAGGAAGCAAGCGCTAATGGCAGAGGTGAAACCGTGAAAGTGACGGTGCGAGGTGAAAGCAGGCTGTGGCTTTCAGACTTTTTGGGGACTTGGTTTTCGTTTTGACAGCAACCAAATTCTGCTGGTAATTTGAGAGCCTCCGGTCATTTCGGCCGCTAATGGAGAATGTTTCGAGCTTTTCATGGCCCCCAGTTCTGCTCTTTATGCGTCGTGCGCCTCTCTCTTTTTGAGCTGGTGACAAGTTGGATTGGGCCGGTCCTGTCCCGGTCACAATGTGGCCCATTTCCCGTGTTGGGATAATAGGGCAGTGCCCGCGACAGTTGCATCGTCTCGTCACCATGCCCATCATGCATGGATGCAGTAAAATGATTCACATGCGTGACCGCATATGGCTTGTTCCGTTTGATCCGTTTCGTTTCAGACATCAGCTTCGGGTTCAGGCTGTTTCGGTGGGGGGAAGATTCTGGTGCTGAAGATGGATGTGTCGAGTTGCTCTGTTGGGGAGTCCGAATCTCCAGCTTCAAAGTGCACCCCCTGTCCAGAGAAAATGCATCTGGGGATCATATGATAGACGTCGAGAAATCCACTCCCTACTCAGACAGACGTCGCTAGCGAGTTTGGACGTTCTCATAAAAACGGGTTTGGCTGTGGACTGCTCAGAAAAGGACGAGTGATCAAACAAACAGCCAGCTACTACAGTCAAAGTTTGGTAAGATAGGAGTAGTTCTGAACCCCAAAAATTTAGGCTGCCTAGATTGCCCCACCACCTGCATAATCTATCGTACTGCATTTGGTCCCTAATGTCAATTATTCTACCAATAGTCCCATGTTTAATGAGAGCAACCGATAATTAATCACACTCGGAATCTTGTGGGTAACTCCTCACACATATTCACTACAGGAAACGCGTACTTCGCCAACGAACTTAAAGCCGTTGGCGAAGACTCAAACCCCGTTGGCGAAGGCTTTCCCAACGGGGTTTCCGAGTTCTGTTGGGAAAGAGCCGTTGGCGTTTTAAGTGATGGGAAAGAGCTCTTCGCCAACAGGAATTCCGGCCCTGTTGGGAAAGCTTCGCCAACAGCCATGTGCGCCGTTGGCGAAGAGGGGACGCCGTCAGCTCGGATGACGTTACCTTCGCCAACAGGGAATCGACGGCTGTTGGCAAAGTCCTGTTGGCAAAGGGAATGGCAGCTTTGCCAACAGCTAGCTTTGCCAACAGCATCGGGTGAAGCTGTTGGCAAATCCGCTGGCTTTGCCAACAGCTTTGGCCCACTTGTTGGCAAAGCTGGGCGCGTGCTTCAGGGGAAGCCTATCTTTGCCAACACCCGGCCCAAAGCTCGTTGGCAAAGCCGGGAAGGCCGTTGAGGAAAGCCTAGCTTTGCCAACGGCTTTGGCCTATGCTTTGTTGGCAAAGCCGGGGATCCCCCCCCTTTTTTTCTCTTTTCTAGCATTTAATTCACATATCAAATCCACACATCGACATATGAACCGAATACCACATATATATCAACAATATAGCATATAAACCACATTTCGACATCGGTTTCGATCTCAACATGAATCCACACATCAAATCCATCGATACATGTCCATAATACACATAGTCCCGAAACGAGTGCATACATGTCCAACATACACCAGGATTTTTCTTCAGGTACTAGATGTTTAACATAAAAGTGTCAACAACCTACATGCTTACGATCCCCAGATGCAACAGTTTCAGCTAGTACGCTGAGGTTCTTGGGTACTTCATTCAGCTAAGCTTCATATGCTTCTTTAGCCTCCTTAACCAAGGAGGTTAATAATTCAAAATTCTCCAGTCTAGCGTTATGAGCAAACACTATCTATTTCTTTGTAAATCCTCAGACATGGATACTTCAAGAATTTGTTATTGTAATCATCTATACCTTCCTGCAATTTCAATCGCTCAGCATCTGTAAACATCTGAAAATCTGAAAGAAAATGCGTCGGCCCATTAACATGATTGACAAGTTTGCATCGAACACAGCTTAGTGCAAACAATTTACAAAACATCACCATTTACCTCTTTAGGGTTTCCAGCTACAATACTTTTTTCAGGATAAAATATAATCATGAGAGCTGTTGCAATTTTCAGTAAGGTCCAACCCGTTGTGTTGATGCCGGACATGTCCTTAATGATCTCTCCAGCCTCTTTCAAGGCCTCAAAATGATTCTTCTCAATAACTTCACAATCAAGCAAGGTACGGCTGCCCCGAATAATCTGCTCATTAACTCCGGGCATAGAGCATTGCTGAATTAATAAAAGAAAAGATGCAGAGGCAACAATATCTATAAAAACATTGCATACAAAAAACTTTGATATTATCTGTAGCAAAACAATACTAATTGACAAAGAAAGAATAATTTTGTATCAGATATATGGTGTCAAAAAAACGGATCAAATTTCAAACGCATAGCATAATAAAAATATTGTAGAATCACTCACTCTAGATCCACTGTAATAGTAATAATTATGAACATTGAACATGTGCAAGTAAAGGTACCGTTACCGTCATCATGGTACGGCGCTATAGCCAAAGGTACCTTACGTAATCATCCATTTCATTTTTTTCACACAAATGATTTGGTTTAAACTCACAAGCATAAGCAAGTATAGCTCCTACCAAGGAACAAATCTGGTCAAATATCATCCACAAGCTTGGAGTGTGTGCATACAGAATGTAATACATGTGGCAATTATATATGGCGCCCAGTTTAAACATTCAATTCATCCAAAAATGTGGTACCATACAAAATTTCTTTTGTGCATTGAACAAAATTATTTCCAATTAGCTAAGTGTGAGCATATGCTTTCGGAAAGATGGGATTAATAAACTTTGATGACTATAAGGATACATATCAGTGCTAAAAAAAGCCAATTGGTACTTCTTTCTTTGCTGCTAGATAATTTTCATCCAATCTGATATTATATTGCGCAATATGGAAGTCTTAAAGATTTAAAAACTAAGATGCACATATACTTGTGGAGCTATTAAATTGCCTCACGCCAAGCACTACGAAGCACAATGTTCGGAAATTCAAGATGCTCGCTCACCCAGGGTAACAAAACTGAGAAAAAGGTTCGACCAGAGTTACTCGCCTTTCGAGTCCTGCTTGAGGGAGCTCCTATTGGAAGATGAGATGTGTAGAAAATCCAATGCATTCCTTTGAAAGCTGGGCTTGTTCTCGCATAAATTGCAATTTGATCGCATTTAATCGTCATATATCAAGCACAGGGTAGCGGAAGAAAAAAATCACATCATTCGGACAATAAATCGAGAACGGATTGAACAAAACGGAAAGTTTCCAAGTTAAAATCAATCGAACGACTATATATGTTGCATAGTATGATAGGTTGAACGAGGCATAAATTTTCGTAAAGATATAATACTTTGACATGCTCAAATAAGATATACACTAGCCGAGTAGTACTTGATGCTTAAGCAACATAAGGCATGATCTATTCGGATTACCCTTCTCGTACATGCAACGAAAAATTGCCCAATTAAATGTACGCTACTACGGCAACTAGAGGGAAAATAAGTGCTACAACCGGAAGCGAGAGAAGAGAGGTGGGGGGTTGGCGGGGAGGAGGACGATGAGCGAGGGGGCCGCGCGGGGAGGAGGAGCAAGCGGCGGCGTGGTGGCGGCGGCGGGGGCGGGGGCGGGGCGGCCGGCGGGGCGGGCGGGCGGGACCGGCGGGCGGGGGCCGGCGGGCGGAGCGGATCCGCCGCCGGTGGCGGCGCGCGTGGTGGCCGGGCGGGCGGGGCCCGGCCGGCGGGACGGGCCGGCCGGCGGAGCGGATCCGCCGGCCGGCGGCCACGCGCGTGGTGGCCGGGGCGGGCGGGGGCGGCCGGCGGGGGACGGGGGCCGGGCGGGGCGGGGCCGGCCGGCGGGGCCGCGCGGCGCGCGCGCGCGGGGTGGGCGGGGCGGGACCGGCGGGCGGGGCCGGCGGGCGGAGCGGATCCGCCGGCGGCGGCGCGCGCGTGGTGGCCGGCGGGGACGGGGCGGGCGGGCGGGGGCCGGCGGAGCGGGGCCGCGGCGGCGGCGTGCGGGGTGGGCGGCGGCGTGCGAGGTGGGAGGAGAGGGCGGCGGCGCACGGGGTTGGGTGGGGAGGGAGGGGCGGGTCCGGTGGGAGGGAGGGGGGGGTCGTCTTGTTTTAGGGTTAAAGTTCTTTGCCAACGCCCTATCGGTGCGGGCCGTTGGCAAAGCCTTTTTTAATTTTTTTATCGCGCCATCCTTCGCCAACAACGCGGTATTAAAGCTGTTGGCGAAGACACCTTTGCCAACAA
Organism: Cenchrus americanus; assembly: GCA_947561735.1. NCBI lineage: Eukaryota > Viridiplantae > Streptophyta > Magnoliopsida > Poales > Poaceae > Cenchrus > Cenchrus americanus. The sequence goes on from OX387244.1 coordinate 14,859,046, forward strand.
GATCACAAGGTCGTTGGGAAAGAATTTTTGTATTTTTGTTTTTTCCTTTCAACTTTTTTGTGGGTCCTTCCTATTATAACCGCATCTCAACTTCAAAACTTGGGAATGTTTTGAGTTATTTAGCTATATTTCGTTAATTATTTTCGTTCACTAGAATTTTCGGCATAATTCAAATTTGAACTACGGTGCGTGAAATAATGAAACTTAGGCATTCGAAAAATGATATTCATGTTGGGGAGTGTGTTTTGAGGCCGTGTCCTAAACCTCACCCGAAATTCCGAAGTCCTTGTCCACGTAACACGATGGTCCGGGCGTGGTACAAGCGTTTTTTTTAATTATATAAAATCCAAACGAAGTCGAAAAATCACGAAACTTGTCGAGGTGTCTTGTTATCGCATGTGGAGGCTACGATACGAGAAAGTTTGGAGCAAGTTGCCGCGTCAAATGCTCAAAACCTAGACATCTCTACCATGTGATCACTTGTGAGCACATGTGGAGATGTCTAGGTTTTGAGCATCCGACGTGGTAACTTGCTCCAAACTTTCTCAAATGTTTATCGCAGCCTCCACATGCGATAACAAGACACCCCGACAAGTTTCGTGATTTTTCGACTTCGTTTGGATTTTATATAATTAAAAAATAGTTGTACCACGCCTGAACCGTCGTGTTACGTGCACAAGGACTTCGAAATTTCGGGTGAGCTTTGGGACACGGCCTCAAAATACCCTCCCCCGACATGAATATCATTTTTCGAACGCCTAAGTTTCATTATTTCACGCACTGCAGCTCAAATTTGAATTATGCCGAAAATTCAAGTGAACGAAAATAATTAACGAAATATAGCTAAATGTTAAAAAATGGGCCCACATTTAACAATGTGCTTCTAAACAATGTAGCAAGGCTACCAAATAAGTTTGAACTCAAAATTCGAAAAAAATAATAATTCTTTGCCAACGACCGCAATCTTCCCCAACGGCCCTCGCAAGGCCGTTGAGAAAGAAGGCTCTTCGCCAACAACTTGGTAGCCCCGTTGGCGAAGGGCTCGCTCCCTTTGCCAACGGCTAACGGCGAAGCCGTTGGCGAAGCGGACGGCGGCGGCACCGTTTGGCCGCGCGGAGCTTCGCCAACGGCTTTTCTTTCCCAACAGAATGCCGTTGGGAAATAACCCCTTCGCCAACAACGGACTTTGCCATCGCTCATTGGATTTTGGGCTGTTGGCGAAGATTTCTTTCCCAACAGCGGAATTTTCCCCGTTGGGAAAGAGTTTCTTCGCCAACGGCTCGAGTCTCGACTGTTGGGAAAGCGTGGGGTCGTTGGCGAAGCCGCAGCTTTCTGTTTGTAATGAGTAAAGTGCAACTCCGATCCATAAACTTTCTTAGCTGTGCGTTCATAAACTTTTAAAGTGTGTCAAAAATGTACCTAAACTTAATTCGGGTTTCTAATCTGCCCCTAACATATCCATGGTGCTATTGCATATTTACAACTGGAACTCTATCTCCTTTTGTTAATTCATTTTCCATCATTCCTCCTTCCTGTGTTGATTCAGTTGCCCTCCCAAAACTGCCAACTCCCTGCATCACGCGACAACTAGACTGTATCGCGTGACGGTGCGTCCGCGGCGGTCGGCTGTACTTCTACGCGCAACGGTGGACGTCCCGCAACCGGCTACGGCGGCACGATTGACAGAGTGACAGTTATTTTTTGAGTAGAACCCGTGATGTGAAGATGGAAAAACGTGGACGGCGTGGATTGACCGGAGAGCATAGCACAAAGGCAGAGATGCTGTAGCCTCCGCCTCCATCCCGTCTGTGTCGTCCACCATTTGTCGCTTCTCTTCTCTGCAGTCCATCGTCACCACCATCCACCTCGGCTTCCCCAATTTCCCCTCGGGTTGGCCGCGGCCAGCGCCTCCGAGATGGAGCTCCGTCTCTGCCTCTGTTTCCATGCGCGCCTCCCACCAGCCACACTGCCGCCTTCACGGCACATGCGGTGCTCCTCGTGTCTTACCAAATTCGGACCGATAAGGATTTGCTTCAGCGCAATCAGTCACGGCTTCTCTGTTTTTTTCGGGCGCTTGGATCCATTGAAATGCGAGGCCGTGCGCAACCATCGCCGTGCGAAATTCGAGAGTTCGATGGGACTGCTGATAGATGCTAGGAGTACTTTGACTTCCTCCGGTTTGGTAAAAGAAGTCGCTTAGGACAGTGACACGGTCTCCAAAACACAACTTTGACTTCTCTTTTCTATCAGAATATTCATTGAAAAGTTATATATGTATACTTCTATAAAAATGATTTTTAAAACAAATCTATTGATATGATTTTTACAGTACTAAACTCAACGATTTAAAAGTTATTCATCACTTATATTCTTAATGTTTGACCAAAACCTTGTCCAAAACGACTTCTTTTATCAAACCGGAGGAAGTACCTTCATTTGAAGCCATGGGGATGCGAGCACTGTTGAGAGGGGAAGCACTGACATCTGCATTTGTTTCGCCAGGGTGTGGCTGTGAAGGAGAGGAGTGTCTCGGTGATCATCCTCTTGGCCGGAGGCTAGGGAAAGAGAATGGGGTACTACATCTCTTCTCCTTTGAACTAGCAGTGGCTTCATGTTGAATTAACGTGATCCAGAAAAGAAAAGGGCGGCGGACATGTTCAAAGCAGCGGGCGGCGACACGAAACAGTAAACGTGACCCATAAAAGGATGGAAAATGAATTAACAAAAGTAGATAGGGTTTTAGTTGTAAATATGCAATAGCATCATGGACCTGTAAGGGACTGATTAGAGACTCGAGTTGAGTTTAGGTACCGTTTTGACACACTTTAAAAATTTATGGACCGGATGACACAACTCAGAAAGTTTGTGGACCGGAGTTGCACTTTACTCTATTTACTCTATTGTAATAGTGCCGGTGCTAATCATGGTTTGAACGCTATCTCAGACTCATCTGCGGACTGCACTGACTGACTTGATGACCAGCCAAGTGCGCACGGTTCAAGAGGCTCTAGCAGTTTCGCAGCTCAGTCTACGGAGTGGTAGCACCACTACCACCAAGAGCAAGCGCCAAGGAAGAATTTTTTGCGGTTCTTTTTCCAGGGTTTCAGCGTCCTTTTTCCAGGTGCCCAATAATTGTGCCGGTGGAGAAACTGGCAGAGACGAGGCAGGACTCAGGAGGAGGCGAGGAGCAGGGCCACGCGGAGGGATCTGGAGGCAGGACTCAGGAGGAGGCGCGGAGCAGGGCAACGCGGAGGGATCTGTCCATCCGTCCATGCATGTGTGTGTGATGCCCACGACTCCAAGGGGACAGAGGCACGGCACTGATGATGAAAGGAGCTTGGGACTTGCAGCAGCCAGCAGGGCGATGGCTGCTCGGCGCCAGATCGCCCCCCTGACCTGAACCAGCGTGTCAATGCATGTGGCGTATGGCACGGGCAAGCAACCGATTGAGGCTGCTCGATCGGAGTTCCGATCGTATTGTGTTTCCAAAAACAAATATGAAATTGTACATGAGCTTAAACAAAGCGCCTCCATAAACCGCGAGCTGTGGATTTTGGGATGTGTTTGTTTTCAGGGTACAGGGTTCTCGACAGGTGCAGCGGCGTGCGGACAAACATTCGTGTGGCGCGGACGCCGACCCCTCGTGCCATTCACGTGCGGGCCGCACCCATTCTACCTACAGTGACGGACGGGGCCATCATGATTGGGAGCTAACGTGACCCATCGCGCCGATTTGCGCGAGCCCCACCCCCCATCTTCGTTTCCTCGTCACGATTCCGGACATGCTACCGGCGCGAAGTCGCTGCGGATTTGGTGCCCGATCCGTGAGATCGACGGGCGGCGGCCTCGGTCCCGAGCGGCGAGGCCGATCGAGAGACGCTGTGGCCGCCACCGCATCCGCGCATGGGCTCCGTGCCGCGCGTGATCCCGGGGTCACCGCGACGAGGGGAGAGGGCGACGCCACGCCTCACCACCCTCCCGACTAGACTGCAGTCTACTGCTGCTAGTAGTAGCATCGACGGGGAAACTTGGGATCCATGCCGCTAGTGCCCACGAAAGCGAGTGCACGGGGGCCGCAGCACGCAGGGCGAGCGCGATCCATGCGATCCGCAATCATGGGGCACTGATATGATAATCAAGGACGATCGAGCCTCGCCTCGCCTGGCCATGATGGCCGCTCAGCCATCCCAGTCTCGGGTTGCTTCCCCTGCCCCTGTGCCCGATCTCTCGATCTTCTCCTTCTCGTTCGGGTTGGGAGTGCTGGGAGGACGTAAATAACAGAAAATCCTGTGCTTTCGAGTTTTCGTCGAGCTTTCGAGCGCAAAAGATAGATAGAGCTAATCATCATCTTTTGGCAAAGCAGGACCAACGTTAAGGCCTAATTCGTTTCCAGCAGATTAGATTCCGACCGGAATTGATGAGGGCTTGTTCGCTTCCGTGGGATTCAATCCGTAGGAATAATAAATGTATGAAGAAAATTATGATATGGACTCGATTTATTCGGATCAAAAATTAATTTACCATGATAGGTAGAACAAGAGACCGTAGAGCGGATTGGTTCCACACCTCTTGACTAGTGGATTGATTCCGAGCCTTTCGAAAGACCTATCATGAGCAAATTAATTTTCGACCGGAATAAATCCGGATCTCTTATAAGTAACTATCATGATTTTCTTGTTGTATTTATCCATTCCGATCGGAATTGATCCCGTGGAAACGAATGAGGCCTGAATATAACAAGAAAATCATGGTAGCTAGTATAAAAGATCCGGATTTATTCCGGTCAACAATAAATTTGCTCATGATAGATAAAAAAAGACTCGGAAGTAATCCACTAGTCAAGAGGTGTGGAACCAATCCGAATCCCATTTCTTCGTGTCTCTTGTTATGATGAGTAAATTAATTCTTGATCCGGAATAAATCCGAGTCTCTATCATAATTTTCTTCACACATTATTATTCCGGTCGGATTGAATCACTATGGAAGCGAACAAGCCCTAAAGTTTTTTTTAACCTGGAAAAGCACGGGTTTGTCCTTTTGGAAAAGCGCCGTGAATCCGCTTTGCTGAATTTCTCGATTCCTTTTCGGAAAACCTGGAAAGGCACAGTTCGAGTCTGGTGACACAGTGGAAGGGGGTACTACTACCTGGCGTTGATCAGGATTAACAGTGACCGTCGTTTCGAATTGAAGGCGTCGTACCACGTTGAGCCCGACTAGGCGGCGGCATCGAATGGCGGGTGGCCAAGGAGGTGATCTGTGTGATCCGTCTGAGCTGTGATGAGGAGTGATCATGACGGCGATGGCGATGCTGATGATGGTCTCGGCCAATCCAATTCCGATCCCCGGCGAGGTGTCGTGTGGTGTGGCGATAGATAGATGCTGGCCGCGGAGGTGGGTGGGCCTCGTTGGGACTTGCGATCCTGCGTCCTGACATGGACCAGCGCAGCATCTATTCCCCCTCGTTCACACTAATAACCTACTCCTAACACGGTGTTTCAGACGATGATGCCCTTTGCTAATCTTGTTTTTTGTTTACTGACGCTGCTTTCGACCACAAGCAGTTTACCTGCACGTAAAGAGACGGGGTTGCATTTCAGACTATTACTTGTTGACCTGAATATCACATCCTGCTCGAACACACCTTTCAACTCTGGCGCACTGAAATTGTAAAGACTATTGAGTGGCGAACTGTGCTGATTTTATTTCTTCATCCTACAGTTTGAGACTTTTGAGCAGGAGTATTGATTTTAAATAGGCCCATGCAAGCTCAGTTTGCCCAGTTTCTTGGAGAAAGTTGGGAACGACGAAGTTGGGCTTGGGGAGTGCGATCCGAAGAAGACCATCTCACTACGGACCACAATTTGGAGCCCAATCACTCACCACAATCCATTTCTAATCCTAAAAAAAAAACTACAATCCATTTCAAAACATGTGCAGAGTAAATAAATAGAAAAGGCCAGACACAGATAAAAAACATTGCGGATGAGATCGACTGACAAAGTGCTCGAAAGCATGAGATATCTTGTAACGCAAAACAGAGACGTGCCTACCTCTTGAGCTTTGCCTTATGCTACGGACAATTGAATTATAAATGAAGATTTTGTTTTTTCCTAGAAAGAAACAAATTCATTATATATTTATGAACGGAAAGTTGATGAAAACACAACAAATTCATGATTGTCATTCTTAACCACAGTAATTATCCCTCATAATATACACTTGATAAAAAAATATTTCAAATAACAGGACAACTGATCAGATTAAAATTCACCACATATAAAAAGCAACCTGTTCTTATGGGGTCCATGTTCGTGCTAATCGCCTGAGACCATATTAGCAACCAGCTGGAAACTTGGAATGTTTGGTACTTAGAATATATAAAGTTCAGCTTGAGCCAACCTCATTGAACGTCCGGCATCACAAGGAGAGACATTGAGGAGCTTCCATCCAACTATCCAAGCATCTACTTATGTAGGAATCCCTATATGCATTTTTGTTGGAACATGGTGCGTTAGTTTTCTTGGTAGAGCTCGTCTTTAGTGTCATTTTGCTTATTAGAAAACCTAACTTTCATTGCATATTTTCACTGTCACTTCTGTTGCAAGAAAACTAAAAACACACATAAGCCAATATTCTTAGCTTGCAATATTTTTTAAAAAAGTCAATCCAAGTAGCTACTATTATTAAACTGAAGTAACATCTAATAGAAATAACAATTCCAGGAAGAAAGTGCAACCTCAACACCGGAATTTGCAATGTTTGTTTCTGAAGATCTTTCTGACAGATCAAAATAGCATGCATATAAATTTGGACAAACCTTTGATGCAAAAAGAACTGATCCATAGTCATCTCATCTCTCAAAGCCTTCATCTCATTTTAGTCTAATCTAGTGGTTTTCCTTCATAACAAATCAAATGCACATGCTGATCCATAAGAAATATTTTGAAGCTAGCCTATTCAAAGAATAAAATCCTGCCTTATCCTCAAATGGATATCATGGTAACAAGGACGTGGGGGGGGGGGGGGGTGCAAAGAAAATTACGCATCATGGAAGTCAGGGGCTTTCAGATTCTTACCATGGAACAGGTGGTGGATTATTCAGACAGCCTTTGATGCGAAAGGAACTGATCCCATCCCAACTAAGGTAATTACATAGTCTGAATATCCTCACCAAGGTACTGTAGACACCTCCACATGCAGGAAGCATATAGCTGGCAAAAATCATACAACTCTTTTCAATACTTGGGTATGACTTTATAACAAATCAGCAACACTACCAGGTAACCAAATTGGAAATCAACAAAGGAATAGGCATGTGATACAATTTAGCATGTGCAAGCATAATTAATAGGATCTCATCATGAACCTAGATCATACATCTTGCTAATCTTAATTACTTACTGTCTGATCATGTAAACATATATTAACTATCACAAGGTTTCATTCAGAGCACAGGTTGGCATTACATAGCAATGTTAATTCCATTATCTTCTTACACAACAATGCATGTAATTGCTAATTCTGAAAACATCCTAACAATGTGTGAGCAAAACTGTCATACTAAAGAAACCAACGCCTGAGTGCACCTGGAACTGCAGAATCTATGCTAAAACACGCATATAGGCAAATAGACGCATATACCAAAGGATACTGATGCTATTTTCTTCCAAAAATACATTGAGACATGATATATGGATATAAGAAATCACACCATATAGACACCATATATACGTATATATGTCACAGATGTACTAATTATTAATCAGGCATCTACAAACACTCACTAATATATAGGTGTTTCTTTTAAGCATTGGTAGGTGTGACTGAGATCCATTCCTCTCATTTTTCTAAGAGCTTCACAATCCTTTGAATAAATTCCTTCGCACAAGTAGTCAGTACAGGTTCCCAACAACTCTAATTTTACATGCTGCGAAACATCCAACATTTACTGCCTAGTGAGCAACAAAGCACAATGTTAATGTACGTGACTGAGATCCATTCCTCTCATTTTTTCTAAGAGCTTCACAATCCTTTGAATAAATTCCTCCGCACAAGTAGTCAGTACAGGTTCCCAACAACTCTAATTTTACATGCTGCGAAACATCCAACATTTACTACCTAGTGAGCAACAAAGCACAATGTTAATGGACAAACTAATTCCAAGAAAAATAATTGTTTACTTTTCCAAACTACAGAATTTTAGATGCGACATTAGACTCGAGAATTTTTTATGCAATTTCAGACTCTAGAATCTTAGATGCGAAAAGACAATAGAGTCAGGGAATGAGGGACTACTGCATTACTGAAGATTGGGGGTAGCACCTGCAAATTATCAGTACAAGAGTGTTAAGGAGAACCTGTTGTTGTTAGCATGCTGGTGTAGAAATGTGCATAATAACTTTCCATCTTATTCAATAGAAACATTACAAATTTTAGAAGTGTATTATTTAGTACTTACCAAAAATGTGAAGTAATAAACATTTTCTCAGTTTCAAATTTTGCGACCTAAAATAACATTTATGACACCAGACAGAATGGCCAGCTTACTGGCCTCCTTATTTCTCAAAGTAGCTTACTGTCATACTTATTTCTCTACTTGTTTCTATCACTGCACACTGCAGGATCTTCAGATGTCGATATCCTACAACAACAACAACTTAGCCTTTTGTCCCAAGCAAGTTGGGGTAGGCTGGAGATGAAACCCACAAGAAACAAGGGTAGGAGAAGAACAAAGCACAAAGAAAAAAGAAAAGATCATATCTCAGGCACATTGATTGCAAGTCTCCAAGCACTTCTATCCATAACTAACTCCTTGGGGATGTCCCACTCCTTAAGGTCTCTCTTGACCGACTCATCCCAAGTTAATTTAGGTCGATCTCTACCCCTACTTACACTACCGACCCGGTCTAGCACCCCACTACGCACCGATGCCTCGGGAGGCCTCCTCTGGACATGACCAAACCATCTCAACCAGTGTTGGGCCACTTTTTCCTCAATTGGTGTCACCCCAACTCTATCTCGAATGTCTTCGTTTCGAACTCTATCTCTTCTTGTATGCCCACAAATCCAACGCAACATACGCATCTCAGCGACACTCAGTTGTTGGATACGTCGTCTCTTTGTAGGCAGATGTCGATATCCTACAAAGAACAAAATTGAAATAAGGGAAGCAGGTAAATATAATGATATACATAGGTGCACCATCCATCATTTTGAGATTCTCATGTTCAGAAATTAGAAATAATTTTATAGCACGGGATGAATCATTGTAAGCATACAATATTGAATAAGGAATTAGATCCCAAATTGATTAAATCAGAACAAGAAATCAAACAAATAAATGGAGGAACATATAACACAAATCAATCGATTTCATGCACGGAGTTGAAAAAATCATCTCACAAAAGGATGGGTGGAGGGTTGGTCCGCAGCATCTGTCCTCAGGACAACGCCGCCCTTGGTCCTCCCGCCACCGCAAGGGTCCTCTGCTCCAGATCGAGGGGCCGTCGGGGTGGGGAGTAAGAGGGGGTGGCGCCACAAGAGTCCCCTGCTCTTCCGGCGGCCTCGCACCTCCCCGACACACCACCGCCCCGTTCGCTTGGCTTATCAGCCACCAGCCAGCAGTACTTTTCTCTCAGAACAAACCAACCACCGAAGAACCGGCCCGGCGGTACTCTTCTCTCTGAACAAATCAACACCAGCCATCAGGCACCAGCCAACCGAACAGGCTGCACGATTCAGTCATACAACAAGGGCAGCACCATGTGCACGAGAGCAAAAGATCGATCGATTGAGAGAGCGCCGGCAAAAATAATATACATAGTACATGATGCGAGGAGCACCGCGAAACCCATCCATCCAGCCACAAACACTTTGCAACGCGCAGGAGCACAGACAGAGCTCACCACCGCCGAACCCCAACACCACCACCCCATCCATTTACAGTTGAAGATCTCGCCACATCCACCGTTGGTGAAGTTCTATGATGCTACAACTATAGATTGCTTTATTTTTGAAGTAGGGATTGTACTGTTTTTACTTTTGCTTTTTTCTGAAATTGTACCATTTTGTCTGCAAGGTTTAATAGGGAACTCACCGCGGTATCTGATATATTCTCAACACGATCTTCTTTTGTGGCTGTTGCCAAGATTGCCTTGATAGCTCCTATTGAGGCTTCATCCGAAGTCTTTGTGGCCGGGATGCTTTCGAGTAAACCTTGCAGTAGGTTGTTGTTTGACACCATTGTCTTCAAGAGATTGGTTATTTTTGCTTCCATGCCTGCATCTTGAAGGTCACCACCAACGGATTGTTGTAACAGGGTGCAAGCAATTTAGACTAGTCAGTGTTCTACCCATTTTTAAAATTACATCTATTTGAGTGCTTCTCAGAATTACCACCGGATTGTGTATTTTGTTGGAATGACATCTATATCCTGTTTGTCAGAAGTATATACTATATTTTAACTAGCTATTCAATAGACTTTATATCAGATATGTTCTTTGTCCTCGTAGATTTTTTTTGTTATTTAAATGAGGTTACACGAAATAATATTGTGAATAATATTGGCTTACCAGCATCAGCATTGGCTTACCGACATGGCATGGTCGCAGAAGTCGCAGCTACTGAACTCTAGGGAGGGATCAATTAGGCGAGATGGTGAGGAACATCTGGAGACACGCATCATCAAGAATTTAATCTGACAGAAATGTCACTCGCATCATCAAGAATTTAATTTGACAGGAATGTCACTGAAGTTGGAGATTGGGGGTAGGTCGAGTAGGGGGGCAGAGACCTTTATACTCGTGGGGTGGAACCTTGTCGATGAGGACGTCAATGTCGCGGTAGACCTGCGTGGAGTTGGTGCTTACCACCTCGACGCCGGCGAAGTGGGCGGCTAGGTCGATGGCTAGCCGCGACTTGACGACGCCCGTGCCGCCCATCACAATCACCACTATGCCCCTCCTTTAAGGCCGCGACGATGGGGACTCCTCACTGGCGTTTGGAGCCAGCGGTGTGGAGGCGATATGATGGAAGAGGAGGGGAGGAGGTCTTCCCATCGATCTTTGTGGTGGCGCTCGGGAAGAGAGGACGGCGGGGGTCGAGATAGGGTGACGGTGGGATCACCACGATGGGGGCGCCTTCGGTGGCAGTGGATAGAGCATGGGGACGACCGGTCGATCCGGCGGCAGTGGAACGAATCCATGGGGGTCCATGGGGGGGAGCGCAAGCAAGGCGAGAGGACGAAGGGGGATGGCGTGGTCGACAGACGAAGTCGAGTGAAGGATCCGAGGATGGCATCGTGAGGGATCGAAGGACAACGGCGGGGATGGCATGGTCGATGGCGACGTCGATTGGAGGACAACAGCTTGAGGCGACCCGACGGCCGAGCGGTGGGAGGGAAAGGGCAGCGACGGACACCCGGGAGAGATGTGGGCGGATCTAGCGCTCGAGGAATTCGACTATTTCCCATGTGTGAAATTTTCGCAAAAATTTAAAACTTTTTGTGTGAACATGTGAGCTACCAAATTTGATCCCAATTTGCTAGCCTCTCATCTCAAATTCCTTATAAAGTAAAACTGTATAAAAGATATTTTCAAATTATGGTTTAAATTGTGAGTTGGATTTTACAAATGGATCTTATTTGGATTTTGAAGTTGTGTGGAGTTTGAATTTGAACTATATTCAAACTCAAACTAAATATAAATTATTTTGTTTAAAAGCTAAACCTTGTTTTACTAACTCTAACTTTGCACCCGAGCTAACACTAGCCAAATAGCTCGGCTTGATCTGCTAACATCTTCCTCAGCTCGATCCGCTAATCTCTAAGCTCACAACCTTTTTCCGAGCCTTCCGAAGTGCTATGGAATTTATTAAGTGAATTATATAATATTTTCCGACCTTTTCAATTAATCTTTTGAAATTGGTTCAATCTCGGAAAATAGGCTAATTCATTTGGATTAAATTCCTCGGAGCTCATTTTGAATCACGACAATATTTTTCAGCTTCTCGAATTAATACTTTGCTATTTGATTCATTCCGGAAAATAGTCTAATTCATTTGTTGCAGTCCTAAATCACCGGGCTCATCTCAAAGCCCATCTATCTAACCCTAACTACTTTCCTTAAATACCCTCACATCCCCTCACTTCTCATCTCTTCCCTGCCTCCTTCCCAAGCCGCCGCCGGCCTCTGTTTTTCTTTTTGCCGCCGCTGCACATCCTTTTTGCTTGCCTCTTCTATTCTGTTCTTCCACGACGTGGGCAGTTGATTCTTTTCTTTCGATGCCAAGACAAGCACCTGCAGATGATCCTTTCTCCACCAAACAACACTACCTCTCTTTTATTTCCCCAATCGAGCAAGCAGACCTGCAGCGGTCTCCTCCCTAATTCGAAGGTCACGGCCAGTCAACCACCAATCCAAGCGGCACTACCGTGCCACTGGCCGTAGGTGCCGCTACCACTCTGGAGCACCACCACCACCGCAAGAAGCTGAAGCCGTGCACCCCGACGCACTCGAGGAGGTCATCGTGGGCCTCTGCACCGGCGCACGCGCAGGATTGAACCTGACGCCACATGGGGGATGGAAGACGCCATGCCGCACCTGGAGCACCACAGACTGGAGGAGAGGCGAGGTCACCCAAGCCACCGTCGACGTCGTCGCCACGGAGGAGCCAGAGCCACGGAGCGCCGTGTACACCGACGTGACGCCGACGTTGCTGCGAGGACAAGCACGCCGTCGACGCGTCCAGGAGCGCCACCGCCGTCTGGCCGCAAGACGGACCGCGACCACCAGCCTGCCTGCACTGCACCAACCCGCCACGACAACGACCTCTCCCTGCCACGCCTACACCTCTGACGAGCCATCGGTGAGCAGCACGCACCTAGCTGCCCTCTTACCTGCTTGACTGCCTGTGTTGGTCGGCCGTCGAGTCGTGACAACTGGATGCTCAGCTCTCTATCGAACGCAAGTGCTCAAGCCGCCTTGCCATAGCTGCACTTTTGCATGCACACAACCTGCTCGATGTTTTGGCTGAAACACGAGATGATGCTGTCGCCGCCGTTCTTCTGTTTCTGAAGTCGGCCTTCGTGCCGTGTATGTTCCTTGCAAGATCCAACCTAGCTGTGTTGCCCATCTTCCAGTTGCGACCTTCTATCCTCGACCAAGGCCACGCACACCAGGTGCTCGACACTATGTGTCAGCCAAGCTGCGACCTTCTTCCACGTCGCACTTGTCGTCGAAATGCCTGGACGGCCACAGCAAGCCTTGCCACCGTGGACCGTCAGCAGCTAGGGAGAAGATTGAAGGGAGCCGGATGCCGCTCTCGCCAAGGACGCCGTCACCCCCGACCCGTGTCGTTGTCGCCGTCGGGAACGTCTACATCCAGACCAAACCACCGCTCTCTTTTGTTCGATGCCCATCACTCGTTCATTGTTATGCCTGAACACCAGCTTCGAGATCTCGGTGAACTACCCTTCCAAGCACCCATCTCGCCCTCTAAGTGTTCGATGATATGCATGAACCCATCCTGAGACCAGAGCCTTCTCCTGTGATCATGCCTGTGTTGCCAACCATCGTGTTGTGCCTGCTATTTGCCTCCTCTTTCGTATCAGCAACCATAGTTGTCTGGTTGAAGCTTCATCTTTGTCATGCCCTCCACGTGTTCGATGTTTTGCACAAATGAGTGCAGCACGCGCTTCTTCCTCTTTCTTGCACCGACCCATGTCCGGCCTTCGAGCCGCATGTCTCTTGTAATCATGTCGCGCTTGCGTTGCCGTCGCCCGCCTATCCGGCCTTCGTGACGTAAACGTGACCTTGCAGGTGCCTCGCCGGAGCCGCGGATCTTTTCCTTGCCCTTTTCGTCGCCTTCGCGGCGTGCTCTTGGCGTAGTTTCATGGTCGTTGCTTGCCACCGAGCTATTGTGGGTCTGGGACGCCGGAGCCCCGAAACTAGCCAGTGGCACGCCGCGGACAGGAATCCTACCCCATTATCTCATCGCCTACCTTTTCTACACCTTTGCCTTCCCTCTTTGCTGCTTCGCGCATATCCACTCTCGCTCTACTTGGCTTCGTGTAGTGAAGCGTGTACCGTGCCATGTGCTTGAAACTAGGAAGCCGCACGTGATGGACGGCCGTGTCGTGAGCAGAGGCCTCTGCTTAACGCTCGGCAACCCCGGGCCGCAACCTAGCTGCCTAGCCATGGTCGTTGCCGCATCACTAGTACATGTCGCGTGGCGCCCTTAAGCATGCCCTGTCACATCACCCCCAATATCGGTCACAAGTTGATCCTTTTATCTCCTCTGAGCTGTCGCCATATATCTTGGCACGATAATGCCTTTTCTAGATATCTTTGCCTCACTCTGCTATCGTCATACTTTGCGCTACTACTTTGATCATCCGAGTGCTAAACCTTGCAAGCGTTAATCTCAACCTCTCCGCTTTCTACCTTGCAAGCTTGTCCACCTAAGATCTTAACCGTGAGGCCCATAAACTAACTTTGAACTAACTCTTGTTTCTACCATGTTTACTAGTATATAAAACTAGTTGCTTAAACTACTTTTGTTTTGAAACCAATTGCTTTATTTTCACTATCTAAAACAATGTTGCATGCATTTAATATGGAGTTTATTTGGATCTTCTAAATTGGTTCTTATTGATGTTTTTGCATTAGATGAATGCTCGTTATTTATTTCCGTGTCGCATCTCGTGTAGGCTTGTGTTCTTGTTGAAGACCCGAGCTGCGACGACTAAGGAGACGCGTCTACCCCGACTTTGCCCGAGAGGATGCTCAACCTCTACTTCTCTACGTCGACTACCGCGCAGGTGTCATGTCACTCCCAACCATGTAGAACCCATGCATGCTATTAGTTGCTAGTGCTATATTTATGTTACTTGATTTGATGGATTGCATAGCCATTTGATTAGCCTTGCCTTGTTATTTGATATATCCTGATTACTTGCTTTACCTACCTCGGGACTAGCTACAGACCCCTAGCTAGTCCCATATACTTACTATCCATACTTTTGTTGCTTGATTATGGATGGTATTCTGGGCTTGGACTGAGATGTGGGAGATCTCAGTGTGTTCTAGCGTGAGTTCTGGGTGGGTTCCCCCTTGACGTGTTTCTGGCGGGAGCGAGCCGTTTGGTTACTTGAGAACGCCTACCTCGGGGAGATGCGATCTGGCCTCTCGCCCGAGCGGTGTGTCGGACCGGATGGAGATGGTGAGTGCTCGCTCTCGGCCCTTAAGGACCGATCGTCAGTTGACCTTGTTTCAGTGGACTTTTACCGTACAAACCGCCCGCCTTGTATTGGGCGGGGGTGCGAGGTGAGACTCGTAATGGATAGCACCCCTCCTGTAGGCGGATCGGTGTGATCGTGTCGGGAGACGGCTTTCCTCCTTAGAAGACTTCGCCCCGGCGAGGCCGGGGAAGGGTTCCCACGGCTTTGAGGGACCTCTCGCCGGCGGTATGAGCTCTACGGCGGAGGGCCGCGCCGGACTCGGAGACGCAGGAGGGTACTATCCACTTACTTGGACTCCAGCCGTATGGTAGGGTTTCGGGTGGTTCGCTACCATCCGGGCTCTATTCGGGCGGGTACAGTTGTACAACCTCTGCAGAGTGTTAAACCTATAGCTATAGTCCGTGTCCACTGGTTATGGACAGTCTTCTGATCTCTCACCTGGCTAGACTCCTTTCTTGTGCTTCTTCTCTTCCCCGAGTGTGTGAGCCCGGCCTGAGGCCGTTGAGATGTGGGGATAGGAGCAGTGGGCCCCACATCGCAGATGAGAGTTGGGAGCTGGATCGTGGTTGTGATTCAGTGCTTTGGTGTGGTCTTCCCTTGTTGAGGGGTGTGGACCCCAGAGGTGTGGACCTCCCGGAGGTGTGGACCTCGCTGCTTATTCTGCATACCTTGATTGTTGCTTCCGCGTTGCTGCATGCATAGCTTTCTACAGCCAAATGTAGGTTTTATCCATGCATATTAGATTCAACCACCGCTTTTGCTCTTTGTTGGGAAACTGACATGACCTACCCGCTTATCGGGTAGATGCGACGTTTCGTACTTGGTAACCGTCTACGACTACAACTTCAACGACGAAGGTGTGAAGACTAGAGCTGGTCCTATGCTCGAGTTTGCCTGTGGAGCTGGAGACGCTTCGCTTCGATAGATCCGCTGCGTAGGTGTTTTACCTTTCTTGATTTAGTCCTATCGGACTTGTACCCGACATGTGCCGAAGAGTTGTACTCTGATGTTATAATGAATTTGTACCACTTGAGACAGGGATTGCACGTGTTAGCCTCTTCCTGGGACTATCACAGAGGTGCAGAGTCGGGTTTCCGTTCGCGGAAATTCGGTTCGTTTCAGCGGGGATGGGGGTTGGGGGTGGATGCTCATGAATGAGGGAGGACACGAATTGGGGGAGGGCGGGGCGGATGCGGGGCGCGAGGGGAGGCAGACTGAAGGGGTAAAAATGGAAAGCGGAATGACATAGAACCGCAGTTGTCCGAGGGGCAAGTATATATAATATAATATAAGAGATATCTGATCCACACAAAAAACATCTCCTAGTTTAATCGACTGACAACACTTCATGCAATTTACACCATCAACAATAATGTCATGTAATATATGACGAGTACAATTGATTTGGCAAAGATACACTACTGACTTCAATTTTCAGCAAAAAAAATGTACCAATATATGTTATTCATTTGCTAATGATTAGTTACATAATCAATTGGTTTTAGAAGAACAAAAAATGGAGAAATAAAACTACAGTCAACCAGTCAACTATCTTTTGAAAATTGTGTCAGATAATACTATCATAACTCATCACATGTACACTTCTCTCCGAATTCCAAGAAACAGTTCTCATAATTTCACCATGGGTTGATACTGCAGAACGAAAGGACCTGAAACGAGGACAGCTCACTGAATGCAGTAAACTGCAGTTGCTGAATGCATGACCGAAAGCAGACGGTGCAATGATGGGGTTGTATACTTGTATCAGTCAGGCACGTCAGGCACGTGAGCGTCGCGCTATGGAGTCTGGCTAGCACCTCGGCTGCTCCAGACATTTTTGAAAGAAACGATTTCCCTGTATCATTGAATGAACTAATAAATAACCCAGAAGGCAGAAAACTTACTATGTTGCTAAATATTTATGCTTTAGAACCTTTATCCCCACCTTAAATGCAAAACCAATATCTGAAATGTCAATTTGAAGAGTTACTCTCCTAAGCTTATCTTCCTTGGATTGCCCTAGCTTCATGAATCCCTAGAATGTAAAATCCATCAAACACTAAACATTTGGATTGCTTTCCGTTTGATTCCAATGCACCAAAAGATTGAGCATATTTGCATACCTGATCGCTCAAAACCATGCACATGTTAGAAAATTCAAGCATTCCAACTGCTGGGACTTGGGTTGATCTACAGATTTCAATGTATGATTTGTTGAGCTGAAAAGGCATGCTTAGGTAGGTTAGAATAAAAACAAGATGAGGATCAAGTGAATTATTTCAAGATGGCGTGAAGTGTTACCTCTCCTAGAGTGGTTGCCTTTTTCTTGCAATGCTGGAAAGTATTTGCCAATGCACACAGTACCATCTGTCCAACAGTTCGTACATAAGAACGAGGCAGACTACAATTAAAGGAACAAGGAGGGCAGGAGGAAAATGAGTAACAAAGCTCTGAAGGCTTCTAAAGAATTGTAACCTTACCTGTTGGTGTTGGGGAAGACATAGTATACTGTCTATTACTGCTGA
Source organism: Cenchrus americanus (assembly GCA_947561735.1). Classification (NCBI taxonomy): domain Eukaryota; kingdom Viridiplantae; phylum Streptophyta; class Magnoliopsida; order Poales; family Poaceae; genus Cenchrus; species Cenchrus americanus. The sequence continues at coordinate 14,876,809 of OX387244.1, forward strand.
TTTGAATGCCTTTGACAAGGCTATATCCATATGGTCAAATGTTACCTGTAAATAAAAATGTCAGGCCTCCGAAACTAAACAAAATCATGACAAAGTAAAGTTCGTTGTAAGAATCTATTATATCAGTATAAGTAAATGTATAAAGGTTATCTAGTAGAAGATAAAGAGACAATTAGCGGCATTCAAACCTATTGATGATTGTACTGTCAAATGAAGTACAACACCAGATTTATGTAATTAATCATATAGATCACATAGTTGGCCAATGAATGTTTATGACGAAAGCCAGAGCCTCAATTAGATAGATCGTTATACTTAGAACTATCAATCTAGTTTGATGTGATGTCTGCCTAGAAATCACTAGTCAATTTCCTGATAAACTATAAAAGTATCATGCCAAAAGCAAAACTTACTATTCCCAATTCTTGATCAGAATTTTGTAACCTTGCTTCAAGAACCTCCACAGCACTCCTGGAATTCATAAAATAAAATGTTATACTCCAAATGGCTCACATTGCTGAGGCACACAACCTTAAACAGTCATAATTGATTAACACGTACAAAAGTTTCTGAATTTGTTAGCAGAAGCATCAACACTATTTAGAATTCCTTTGGTTACATTTTTTTAAAAAAAATCATGTGCCCAACATTCTGGAACTAGTCTACAGAGAATATCATTGTTTCAACAAAAACCAGAAGTGATTACCTGCAGACACCTAGTGCTTTTCTCATGTCACCAGTGGCTGCTGCTACTTTCTGATAAAATAACGTTCACAAAAACATTATAAGAAAAACATAGACTACAATACTTATAATACAAATGATGATTTCTGACAATAAAACTATAGAACAATTGTTGCTGGATGAATGCACTTACTCTAGCACAAAACTCAAGGGCCAGTGGTTCAAAAACATCATACTCAAGAACCTGTATAAGTGGCGACAGCAAGCAATTGAATGTATAGCATTAAAAGATAGATACATAGAAATCTGAATTGGCAACATGGCGAGATATTTACCTTTAGTCTATGTTTAATTATGTCAGAAATTTGATCCTTGGAATAAGCACGGAAAGTTACAACAAGAGGTTTGCCTATCAATTAAATAAAGTAGTAAAGGGAATATTAGTTTACTTCATATCAGAAAATGCAGCATTTGACATTGTCGGCGAATGCATACAATTTAAGGATTCAAGCTTTGGAAGAAACCGATCTGCTAGGTCTATGGCATTCGCAATCCCTGAAAAAATAAACATCATCAGTCAGAAAAACTGTAATGATTAGTTCATTGGCATAAACATCTACTAGTGGGTGTAAGTGTCCTACAAAACTTCACCTATTAGTATGCATCTTGAATATGGGCAAGTTGTAAGCATGAAAAGATCATGTAGCACAGCCCGGTCTCTAGTTATTAAATAGTCCATCTCATCCACAATGACCAACCTGGCAGTAGTAGCATGGAATTCAGATAACAGGACCAAAACAGCAAGTAAACCCCAATTGTTACAATGGATACTAGCAGTTATTACATCATTCTTCTTGGAGCTGATTCCTCGTTGGAAAACATGCTCTGAAGTTGCTGAAGTGGCGACAGTTTGCTGCTTCCCCTCTTACGGTTCTGAAATTGTACCAGTATCTGCATCAAAAAGTCACTTAGCAACTACATTTTTTGGTTGAATTGGACAGGCACAAATAAATCAGAGTCTATGACTGGATAGCAGTTAATACCTTGCTAAAAATCTCGGATGTGTTTGCTAGGTTTGTACAATTGATTGCTAGTGAGTCAGGCGTCTCCATTCCCATCTGCATTCACACAAAATTAACACAGCAAATCAATACAAGAGCACTCAAAATTTGGAAACTGCGGCAGGACATGAGATGTTGTCAAAGCCTACCTCATCTGCCCAACGCCCCAAGCTTTCCTTGACCTTATTAACAGATAGTGTCTTCCCTGTGCCGGGGCACCCACAGATATACAGGCTCCCAGCCTTCTCCTGCTCGACGCAAGCCTTACAGAACTCAAACACGCGCCTCTGCTCATTGTCCCGGCAAACCAATTCACACGACGGCACCGTTGCCACGTGCAGGGCCTCCTTGACGGCCCTCATCTGTGCGGGATCTGCGTGGCACGACCAATTCGCCGTCAGGCACCAACACAAACCGACTAATAAGTGAAAACATTGGCCGGCTAAAATGGAAATCGAGAGGCTTGCCTCGGGGGTTCCACTTGGGCTTCTCAGCCGCGACAAGGTCCCCGTAGAGCCGCTTCCTGGAGGACTTGGGCGACGCCGACAGCATCTTCGGCGTGAAGGCCTGCAAGATCGAGCAGTTGGCGTGCATTGCAACGGGGGAACGGGTGGAAGAAAGCAAACGGCCGGGCAGATCCGCATCGGAGGCCACCAAGTACTAGTAGAGCAGTGGATCTTACCGTTCCGCTGCCGGCGTGCGGGGATCGGTGAGGGGAAGTGTGCCGCGACGTGCTCGGCGGCTCGCCGGCGCGGCCTGGCGTCAGCCGGCGCTTGACGCTGCGCGGCGTGCTCGCGGCGGCAGGGGAGGGGGTTGCGGCGGGGGACAAGCTCGCCGTGGCGCTGCGGAGAGTCGGCATTGCTGCTTGGAGGGACGGGAGATTGACGGTTACTTGGGAGATGGTGGGAGAATTGCCGAATTGGGGATGGCTCGTGGATGTGGATTGCGGGGGAAGGGGAGAGGGGTGGGGAAGAAAAGGGCGGGCCATGGAGAGGGCGCGACCGCGCGCAGAGCGCGAAAGGGGTTTTCGGCTTCGCGCGGGAACGCGAGATCACGAACGTGGCCACTGGCGGTCTGGCCTCTGGGACCGGGCGGGGTAGGTCGCCCTTCGAAAATTGTAGGCGCGGCAGCGCGGGCTGCGCCGGCGCGTGCCGTGCGCGTGACTGCGTGTGAACTGTGAGTCTGTGACTGCGCGAAAACAACCGGCGGAGGATCGAAATCGAAGTGTTCGGGTGGGTCTGGGCTCTGGCAGAGCTTCACAGAGTTTGGTTCCTTGCTTATTTCGGTACTAGAATCGTGTCCGTACGTTGCTACGGACAATTTGAAGAACATGTTATTTTGCTGAAAGAAACAATTCATTGTATATTTATGATATGGAAAGTTGATGAAAACACAACAAATTCATGAAAGCTAAACAAGCCAAAAGCTACTGTGTAACATGATTGTCATTCTTAACCACAGTATTTATCCCTCATAATATGCATTTGATATCCCTCATAATATGCATTTGATAAAAAATATTTCAAATAACAAGACACTTAAAAATCACCACATATAAAAAGCAACCTTTTATTATGGGGCCATGCTCATGCTAATCGCCTGAGACCAAATTAGCAACCAGTTGGAAATTTGGAATGTTTAGTACTTATAGAATATATAGGATCATGCCCGTGCATTTAATATAAGACAACAACATATGGCAAAGAACCGAAATATTGCTAACACAATGAGAGGAGCATATAAAGACATAAGAATTTTGAGATCACAACATCTTAGCAATTTGTTGTCACCATTGGGATAAACAAAGATCATAAACGTCAAAGCAAATATGATCCATTTTAAGATAAACAACGATCAATTTTACATAAGCGTCATAGCAAATATTTAAACACATAAAGTGACTCATATCAGAGGCTTGAATTATCTAGAAGTATAAAGGACTTAAGTAAGAAGGCATGAAGCATTTAGAAATTACAACTACTGATCCTTCAACTTGATTTGAGGATAGAAGGAAAAAAATAGTACAAGCATGCTACTGAATTTCATTGATAACTACTTGTATACTACCATTTGCTTCAGAACTACAACCTCAATCCTATTGGCGTGGCTATCTAATTTTGCACTGTTGACTTCACAATCCTAATCCAAATTATTCATGGTCATGCAAAGTATATGTGCACCTCCAAAGAGCTCTGGCTCTATGGTCACATGATTAGAATTGTCTTGGTGGTTGTAGAGTGAGGAGAATACAAGCACTCAAGCTGGTACGGTGAGGCCTAGCCTGTAGCCAGAGAAAAACTTGTGATTACTAAACATTGAGAGCAAAATACCATAAACCGAGAGGGATTTCTTTATTTGCATCTCTGGTCTAGACTACCAACCATGTTTGATTAAAAAATCTAATTTCTGGTGGCAGGGAATGAACTATCACTGTCTAGTGTGATCTATAGAACCGAGAATCAACATGACAGAGTTATCACGCACCAGCTACTCATATCTCAACCAATAGCTAATGACAACACTATTTTAGAATCTTTAAACATTGATTGTACCAACCGGTCAATAAACATGTAATAAAAAGAGAAAAGAAACATGGAATGGAAAATTTACCAAATTTATTCTGAATAAGGGGAGGCATACCTCACAAACCACTTTCCTCCATTATCACATATTCTAAGCAGAGGAGGCGACATCATATAAGTATGGTAGCAAAGACAATCAACAACATAGATTGATATAATGATTTATCCGCTTGAAGTGTCATTTCATCAAACACTTAAAGTGCAAGCATTAGAAGGACAGAGGATCAAGCACAACCACCATTGCTCATCGAACACTTATCAAGTAGTTACCTTCTACTCACTTGAAGCACACCCTGCATAAACAACAAACAACAACTCCAACGTTACCTTCTGCTCCCCTCAAGCAAGGCAACAGTTCTAACTCTGTTTATTGAACACCTGCAGTGGGTGCGTCAGACAGGTTTGCCAGGGCTGGAAGCAAACCAGAACTAAATCATTGTGATCAGCAAGCATTGATTAAGAATTTTTTTTGATTTCTTATTCCCCCTTCCTAATTCATTAGACATCAGCATTTATCATCCTTTGTTCCATAAAATATCTGGGTTGAGGAGGCCTTTGCGACGACGGAGTCGACGGCGGCCCAGAGCGCGGTGGAGTCGAGGTCATTGTCAGGAGATCACGTGGTGCTCTGCTGTTGATGAGCGCGGATGCCAGCATGGCGCTGGTGGCGGTGAGATGGCGACGGCTCAACCTGCAATAGCAACTGCACGGTCTCGCCGTCGAGATCCAAGCAACATAGAGCGCGGGCATATGGATCCGGCGGCCCCGGCTGTCTACCTTGGTGTGGCGATCGTTGTTGGAGCTCCCTGCAGGCGCTGCCACCACCAGCGGTGGCTCCTTCCCGGTGCCTACGCCACCGACAGGTTGGTGGCCGAGCGAGCACGGCACCGTATTGGAGGCGAGTGGCAGCAAGGAAAATGGGAAGGGGAGGGAATAAACGGAATCACCTCGAGGAGTGGTGCCGGCCGGTGTGGAGGAGGTGGCCATAGGGTGCCCGATGTAGAGACGGAGGAAAAAATGGAGGGGGGAGCGGGATTTGGGGACGCACAGATGGGGGAGAGTGGACGACGCCTGATTGGGGAGGAGCGGACGACTAATCGACGGGGTCGATTGGACAGACGGTGCGGACGCGCGTTGTTGCGGAGGCAGATTCACGGAGAGCGGAAAAAAGTAGGAAGAATTTTTTATCTCCACTTCATACTTTTTATATTTCATTTCAGTAAGTAGGCCTTTAATGACTGGGTAGGGAAATGGGGGCTAATAGAGTTAGACCCACCCAATAAGGCTTTTACTTGGACTAATAATCAGGAGAACCTGATTATGGCTAGGATAGATAGAATCTTTGTGACTACTGACTGGGAGGCTGCCTTTCCTCTGGCTAGGGTTAAGGCTCTAGAAAGACCTCCTAGTGATCATAACCCTCTCCTACTAAATACAGAAGATAACATGCAGTTTGGAAAGAGAAAAATTAGATTTGAAAAGTGGTGGTTGAGTAAAGAGCCCTTTAATGAGGTGATCTCCAAGGCCTGGGAAACCAACTGCTCTGAACCTAGGCCTATAGACAGATGGCAGTTTAAAATTAGAACTCTCAGAAGGATTGATAGGGGTTGGGCTGCTAATGAAATAGCAATCCTAAATAAGACCAAAGTTTCCTTAGCAGAGGAATATAATAAGCTAGATGAGAGAGCTGAAAGAGAGGGTCTGCCAACCCAGGATTTGAGCAGGCTTAAAGAAATCTCTGATGAGTTAAGTAAAATATGGGCCCTTGAGGAAATCAAAATTAGGCAAAGATCTAGAGAAAGAGATATAGTTGAAGGGGATAGGAACACTGCCTATTTCCAGGCAGTGGCTAACCAGAGACAGAGGAGAAAGCTGGTCTATGGGCTCATGGGCCCTAATGGGTGGGTAGAAGATCAAGCAGGGATGATTAAAATTGTTGTTCAGTATTATAAAAACTTGTTTGCTGAGGAAAAAAGGAAAACATTTTCCTCAAACCTGATTTCTGGGAAAACAGCGATTTGGTTACCCAGGAGGAGGATGAGTTGCTCTGTAGACCTTTCACTATAGAAGAAATAAAGGAGGCGGTTTTTAGTAGTTATTCAGATGGGGCCCCTGGTCCAGATGGGCTGCCTTTTCTTTTTTATCAGAAGTTTTGGGAGGTTCTGAAAGGTGATCTTGTAGCCATGTTTGAGGACTTCTATAGAGGGAAGTTGGACCTTTGTAGACTAAATTGTGCTATGGTGACCTTAATTCCTAAGGTAGAGGATGCCAAGGAGATGAAACTCTTTAGACCTATTAGCTTGATTAATTGTAGTTTCAAGATTTTCTCAAAAGTCTTGACTAGTAGACTGGGGAAAATCTCTAATAGGCTCATTTCTTCAAACCAGTGTGCTTTTATTAAGGGCAGATATATTTTGGAGAGTGTGGTAGTGGCACATGAATTAGTTCATTCCTTACACAAGAGCAAGGACCCTGGCCTCATCCTCAAACTAGACTATGAAAAAGCCTATGATAGGGTTAGTTGGGATTTTCTTTTTGACATCCTCCACTCTAGGGGCTTTAGTGAAAAGTGGGTTAGCTGGATTAAATGTCTAGTCAAAGGAGGTCCAATAGGAGTGAACCTTAATGGAGAAGAAAGTTCCTACTTCAAACCAGGAAAAGGATTGAGACAGGGGGATCCCATCTCTCCTCTTCTTTTCAATCTAGTGGGTGATGTTCTGACCAAGATGCTGAGGAAAGGGTCAGAGGGTGGTTTGATTAAGGGTCTCCTGCCACAGTTTAGAGAAGGTGGGGTAGTGTCTTTGCAGTATGCAGATGATACTATAATTTTCTCGGATCCCTCTGAATAATATCTGAAAAATCTGAAATGTAGCTTGGTGTGGTTTGAAAATATGTCGGGGATGCGGATTAATTACCATAAGAGTGAGCTTATTCCTTGCAATCTTAGTAATGACCAAATTCATAATGCTGCGCACATCTTTGGGTGCCCTGTAGGATCCTTCCCCATTAAGTATCTGGGTGTCCCTCTGCATTATGATAAACTTAGAAGAGAAGATATCCAACCTTTAGTAGATAATATTTTGAAAAGGGTAGGAAGTTGGAGAGGGAAGCTCTTGTCCCATGCTGCAAAAATTACTCTAATTCAGTCTTGTCTTGCAAGTGTTCCAGTTTATTTACTTTCCTTTATCAAGTTTCCCAAGTGGGCCATCAAAGTTATGAATGCCCATTTTGCTAACTGCTTGTGGAGTGATTCTGAAGGAAAGAACAAGTACCATTTGGTAAACTGGGAAAATGTTAGTATGCTCAAAGAGTCTGGGGGTCTAGGCATCCCTAGTCTGAGAGACCTGAACACCTGTTTGTTGGCCTCATGGGTTAAGAGACACCAAGCCGACAGGGGTAAAATCTGGAGAGATCTTATAGACTTTAAGTACAAAACAGATAGGCCTAATATTTTTGACACTAAGGATGCTAATTGCTCTCATTTCTTCAAAGGTTTCCTGTGGGCAGCAAGGGCTGCTAAGATGGGTTTTAGATGGAAAGTAGGGGATGGGAGGAAAATAAAGTTCGGGAGGATAATCTGGTTGGGTTCTTCTAGTCTTGCTATTCAGTTTTGGGACTTATATAGTATTGTGAATGAGAAGACTAGCACCATAGCTGAGCTATGGGATGGGCACAATTTGAAATGCACTTTCAAGAGAACTGTGAGTGAGAGGTTAGGGAGAGTCTGGCTGGAAATAGTTCAGTTAGCCTCAACTATCACCTTTAGTGAGGAAGAGGATGCTCTAATCTGAAGCTTCTCCTCAAATGGTATCTACACCTCCCAGTCTTTGTATAGAGTCATTAATTTTAGAGGTGTTAAACCTGTTTACACTCCTAGTGTATGGTCCTTGAAAATCCCTCCAAGAATACATTTCTTCCTTTGGTTGCTGTCCAAAAATAAAAATCTCACTAGAGATAACCTGGCTAAAAGACAGAAGGTTGAGGACATGAGCTGCCTCTTCTGTGAAGAGCTAGAATCTTGTAATCATGTGTTTTTTGAGTGTGTGGTAGCTAAAGAGATGTGGAGTAGAAACTCTAGTGCCATAGGAAGAAATCTTGGGAACTCTTTTGAATCTATTGGCATTTGTTGGCTTAGTAATAGGAAGTTTGCTGCAATTAATATTTTGAGCTCTGCTGCACTTTGGGCGTTGTGGAAGCTAAGAAATGCTCTGTGTTTTCAGAATTCTCTTTGGCAGGATATGAGGAACCTCTTGATGAACATAGTGGTAATGGCACAAATTGGATAATTTTGTGTCCACCAGAAAAGAAGAAAGAGTTGGAGTGTTATATAAAGGAGCTGATCTACTTGGCAAAAAGGCCAGAAATGCTGAAGAACTGATGAAAGAAGGAGATTACATGTGTTTGGGAGCTTGGATGAATCAACTTCAAGAGCTAGAAGAGTCTATCCTTCTGGAGGATGCGGCCGGAGCCGAAGAAGCTCCGAAGGCGGGGACCAACGGGGCGGTACAAGGAGTCCGAAGATAGGAGGGCGGGAAGATGCTATTGAAGCTGGTGGTTTCTCAAGCTGAAGAGCAACATGGCAGCTGCATTGTTTCGAGGAAAATGTTGGGTGGCTTCACGCGTGACCTGGAAGCTCCTTTCCCTGTTTGTGCACTTTTCAGTTTTTAGTCTATGTCCTTGGCTACCTTCGAGTTTTTGTCTTTGGTCCTTTCTGGTCTGCTCAGTTGGGTAGTAGTTCAGTCTTGCCCCGTGAGCAAGGGTGCAGGTCCGTTTGTCTGTGAGGCTTCGCGCGTCCCTGTCTGTTCGAGTGCTCGAGTTTATACTTGTAAACGCTTAAAACTCTCTGTCTTTTAAGTAAGGCTGGGGCAATGCCCTTTAACTCAAAAAAAATTCAGTAAGTAGTAGTTTTGTCTACATAATTTTTCAGAGATAAGTAACTTTTTGTAGATTCTCTGTAGTGATCCTATCTTTAAAAGGGGTAATTTTTACCCTCCTGTTACGCCACATCACTCGTAAATCGTGAACGTTCGATCGCGTGTTGATGGTTAGATCCATCCATGAAGCTTAACAGTTTTAAAAAAACCCTCACACTTTATCGAAATTAAAATGTACTCCAACCCACACCTAGGTAATATTATGAGAACCACCTTAAACTTTGCATAAATAGCATTTGCACAAGCCACCTCTCAAGAAGTTTTTTTGAAACCCCCTCGTGCTTTAAAAAAAATGCCAAGATGGATGTCAATTTTAGGAAATTCCCCTCTAACTTTATCGAAATTAAATTATACTCCAACCACTGTTCCGATAATTTGATGAAGCCCCCTCAAGTTGTACATAATTATCATTTATTTAAGCCACCTATTGGATAATTTGATGTCATCTCCCTCGATTGACGGATTGAGGCACCAACTTTTACGATAATCAACTCACGATCCATGCATCACTCACAAACCATAACTTTAGAAAAATAACACATGGTCCACAGACTTCTAAGCAAAATATCCTAAACTTTTTGCAAATCTACTCACTGACCAAAATTTGCAGAAAATTCCCCCAGCTTTGTCATGATCAATCCACGGTCCCTGCATTCAACTGAAAATACCCTGAAGTCTTAAGAAATTAATCCACAGCCTAAAATCCTGAAAAAATATTCCAGATCTTCCTACCAATCACTGGGCTATATCTTATAGGTCATGGTGCGGCAACAGTGCAACGCGCGCCTGTCTTTCTAGTGAAATAAACTAAAAGGTTCTGAGCTAAAAAGGTAATTTCTTCTAATTCTGTGAAGAGATTCTGAGTTCAAAGGTTTATGCTATAGAATCAAATAGAATCACTTCTATCAAAGAATTGGCTCTAGTAGAGAATCAGAATAAGATCAAGTCCTACCAACACACCCTCGTCTAAACAAGTGTGTTGTAAATATGTGTTTTAAGGTAATACGATACATGTGTTCAAACGAAGAGCGTTAATTGTACTTTCTCCTTTCAAATTGTAGATTGCTTTAATTTTTTTGGAAGCAAATTTTTTGTATACATTTATATACAATACATTAGATGCATAATACTATATTTAAAACCGAGGGATAATTTAAGATTTAGTTGATAATTAAATGCTAAACATGTGCATAGATTGTCAACTTGGCCAAAAAAAAACTGCAAATGGTAAAATTAAACGGCAGCTAAACGTGTGAGAAACATATTTCGAATGAATAATTGGGCATGGGCCCAAGAATATTGGCCCACAAGCAAATATTGGAGGAAAAAAATACAAGTATTAGTGAATATATATAGCTATTACATATTACATGAGAATGTCATAATACAATGCCTTAAATTATAATTTTTTTGAATTACACGGTACAACGCAAACCCTCACAACACACACTCACCCATATGAACACATACACAATTCCTATCCCTATGAACACATTCTTAGAACTGAACACCCGTCAGATTTGAAGATTTCTGAAACTACTGTTGGCATCTCGTTGTGAACGGAGATCCTTCAAATTTTAACCGGTGCGACGCAGCAACTCGCGTGGGTACATATTTGCGGGATTTGCCGTTGTTGTCAAGCCACCTGGTTTTCGCAAGCTGGGCCGCGTACGGTTGGCGAGACGGCCCGGGTGGCGCCCATGTGGCCGACGGGCCATCGGGCCCACGATCTTTTATAGCATCTCTTTCTTTCTGACGTTCTCTCCTCCTACTCCCTCCTGCCCCCTGGCGGTGGCGATCCAATCTCGCGATCCGCCGACGGCCGGGCCGACCCCCCCACCCAGACGGCCAGACCCCAGCCAGTCTCCGGCGCACGTGAAGGCGCGTCCGGTGGGGGAAGGGAAAAGCACACATCCACCTAAGCCCAGCTGCCTTCGTCGGCCCGGCCGGACACGCCGTGCCCTGCCCTGCCCTGCCGCCGGCCTAACTCACATCACGCACCGACCGCCGGCGACTGGATAAACTTGCTGCTGCTGCGCACGATCGTTCGCGCACAGCTTTGCCGCCGTCCCCGGCCGCCCTGTTCGCCACTGTGGCGGACTAGCTCGTGGGGGCGTCATGGGATTGCCTCCCTCCCTTTCGCGCCCAGAACACGTCGCTCTCGATCGAGACCTGGCGAGCGTGTTCCGTTCCGCCGGAGGTTGAAGCGGTCCGACCCGCGCTGCCCATCCGCTTTTGCGGCGACGGCGACGTCCGGGGCGTTTGCGTGGAAGCCTCTACCCCGTTCGTCTAGAAACAAATCCCCGGCGGCGAGCGGGTTGCTCGGATACGGTCGACGGCTTTACCGGTCTCCACACGCGATCGGGGCGCGCGGAACGGGACGGTCAGCTGCTGCGTACCTAGCTCGAGTGAGCGCTGGCTCAGCTCAGCTCAGCTCAGCTCTTATCCGAAACTTTGGATGAGACGAGAGAGATGTGAGATGTGGCGGCCGTAATCTTGGTCTCGTATCCATGGACATGGACTGGCACGCGCGTCCGCGTCCACCGCCCGGGGATGTCACGCCACGGACTCACGCATCGGCGCGTGCCCACTGACGCACGGAGGAGGAGGAGGAGGATCATGCCCCTTGCCGGAATGCTCGCGACGCGATTGGCGGATTCGACACAAGTGCCGGGATTCTCGTACCGGGCTGGCGCGGGCGGGTAATGTTAGGCTGCGTGCTATAATGCACGTGCTTGATCGTGCTGATTTGGCGGAGCGATGCATATGCACCTCCTCTACTTCTGGTGGGTGCCTGATGATGGTGCCAAGCACTAGTTTGTTCACTAGTAGTTTGTTCTGCCTAAAACACTGGATCAGCTCGCATGATAGGGAACCGCAAGAGGGAGATCAGAGAGCTAGGCTAGAGTCCGAGGCTCTCAGGACAACCGTGCATGTGTTGTCGCGTGCGCGTCCACAGCTCCGTCGCATCGCACCAACACTACTAGTGGTGGCCTTCGATCCCGTGTCTTAACATGCCTTGCGTTCTGAGATGAATATGTTCCGGGAGAGATTCAGAAGCAAAGCACCCCTTCTGAATTCTGGCTTCCTCGATCGCTTCGGTAATAGGAGTATTCTGAGGCAGGGATCAGTTCGTCATCCGGGCGCGAGTGGGTGAGAGGCGAAGTCATCGCTGAGCTCGGTCTCCGCTGCCGCGCCGATCAACTACTGCTGCTCGCTCACGGTCGGTTCGTCGTCGGCGCACGTCGTCATATCATATCCCGGGGTGTCCTGGCGGGTAACTTAGGGCCTGTTTGGGAGGGCTGGGCTCCAGCTCCACCTAAAACGGCTCCGGCTCCGGCTACTCTGGTGGAGCGGCTTCTCCGGTGGAGCTGGAGGCGTTTTAGAAAACGTTTGACAAAACGGCTCCATGTTGGTTTTATGAATAGAAAGAAGAGGTGAAATGTCCAGTATGCCCTTGCTATGTGACGTGTTTATTTGCTCAATTATATGTTTGTATTGAGTTTAAACCTTTATGTCATGTGAAAATAAATAAATAAATATGTAAATACATAAGTAAATGCATAAATAAATAGAAATATTGGTTAGCTAATAATAATTTGTCTTCTCATAATAGTAGGGTAATTTTTTTAAAGAAAGTCAATTCTTACATAAATGAGACAACTATGGATACATGCTCATGACGATATAGAGATAAAGAGGCGCTGTGGCCTGCGGGACAGGGACGAGCCGCGCTATGGCCTTGCGTTGGGTCACGGGTGTGTGCGGTTGATTTTTTTGCGGTGGCAGTGCTTGTTATTTCTTCCAACTCTGATGGCCAACACAGGAAGCAATGCAAGTGGGAGGGTCTGGAGCCGGGAGAAGCCAGGGGCTGTTTGGCTCCTGGCCAAAGCTCGCCATGCCACAATGCGCCCCGCCACAAAACAGTGTCATGAGTGTGGTGGTGGAAATGCTGGCCACTGGTTGTGGCGAGCCAGACCTTGGCGTGGCGATGTGTGGCGGGCGTCCAAACAACCCCCCAGTGTTTCGTGGCTCCTGCTGGCCAAAACAGCTATAAAGAGCGCAAATTAAGGGGCTTCAAGATTGGAGCCGCTGCAAAATTACCGTTTGGGAGGGCTCCTAGCGAAGCTGCACATGGAGCCGTGTATGAAGCCCTCCCAAAGGGCTCTTAATTAAGCAGGTTATCCGCCGGCCGACCTGCTCATCTGCACCCGCTTGCATCACCTCTCGCTTGCCGCCTTAACCATGTCACTTTCACAGCTATATAACTAAACTGTTTTCCTGCTGTGTGCCACACCTCTTCATGGATAGGCACCAAGACCAACATCATAGGAACTAACCTATCACCCTTATTTTATCACTTTGTTCTTGTACTGTATATCCATTAAGGGCGTCTCCAACAATCTAGCTCTAAGCTAGTGAAATTAATTTTTTAATCATGAAACATTGCGAAAGACAAAAGACTAACCAGGAGAGAAGAGATAAGCTCGCTCAATTCCCAACACACTGCGTTCTCTCACCGCACAATATTCAAAGCTTTAGTTGTTCAGACTCTTTTCTCGTTTAAATTCATCGAACTTTGGTAGTCTTGGCTAACATACGATTGGAGACGCACTAAAAGAAAAGGATATGAACGCCAGTTGCAGGTCAGCTTAAAAAACCCAACTTGTACACCTCTGATCTCATAGTAGTTATCGCGGTGAGCCGAGTTTGGCTGAGGCAGGTAATGCAGCACAGGTCTCGCTGGTCCAAGGGGTTATACTAGGTCAAAACGAAGAACCAAGCTAAGGGAATTACGTGCAGGGTTGACTGGTTAAGATCGAGATAAGCACCGAGACTAATGGCTGCGCTGCGCAGTCGCGCCACCTCCCCGGCCCTCCTAAAACGTCGACAGCCTTCCCGGCTGCTTCTGCGGACCGGAGCAGACTCACCTGCCGCGGCCGCGCTGCGCAGACGGTCTCTCGCGCGGGTGCAGAGACGTGCGGCGGCCAATGGTAATGGATACGCGCGGAACGCAGTGTTGGAGGCTTTGGAGAGCCTTTGGCGCTGGTCCAAGTTTTCGAGCAGCTGAATTCAACGCTCTACGATTTGCCCTACGCGGTGACCGGTGACCCGGAGACAAGCTGGAACGTTCCGAGTCAAGTGGCGAGCAGAGCCGATCGGAGCAGTGAACTCGATCACCAGCAGCTGGGAAATGGCCAAATATACACCCGAATGGCTGGGTTGTTGTTGATCATTTGGTGCTGTGGTGCATGCCGCATCAGCATTGCACGCCCTGCACTAGGAACTAGCAAGTGGCCTCCTTCAGATCGACAAATACGAACACATTAATTCATGCTCACCAAGCTACCTTTTTTTTTGAAATAAAGCTCACCAAGCTACCTATATATGCTAATTCCGGTCGTGATCTGGAATTACAATAGTGTGTACAGAAGAGAACAAAACTAATTAGGCAATTTTCAAACACTTGACCATAACGTAAAAACCCAAGAACGAAGCGCGAAGTCAACCAGCAAAAATCCAGCAAGAAACTGCCGGCCTCTTTATGCGTGCTTTACAGTCACTAGTCCAGCTAATTCCACTCCCACCCGCAAAATCAAATTCACGCCCTCACGGCATTGCCGACCAAAGCTACATACACGCCAGCATGTAAATTCAGAAGAAACTCCACGCTTTCTCTCGCGCCGAAATTGCCTGCAAGTGAAGGCGAGTAAAAGGAGTTTATACATGTCGCCCTTTCGCTTCGCTTTATCACCACCGGTGCCCGATGATTTTCTCTCGAACAAATCACCACCAAAGAACGTACCAACAAGATTTTTTCTCCGAACAAACCAAAGACTAAAGTCACCACCGAACGTAACGAACAGGTTGTCGGTATATCATTCGCACATAACAAGAATAATAAAGAATGAATAAAACATGCTTTGCTTAGTGAGAAGAAAGGGGAACCTTGTGCCTGCCTGCCGGCCTATGATGGAAATGGAGGACGACGCCGGGATGGTGACGGCCGCGTTGTTCCTTGCATAGAATACAACAGCGGAGCGGCGGCGTGCGCGGGCCGAACACGAGAAAACAGCGTCACCCGGGGCGGCAGAAAACGCATCATCTCCTTCCTGCTGCGGATAAGCTCGGGCCCTTTCCGCCCTAATTTATTTATTGCCTTCCAACGGGCCCCATCCCAGCCCACGCTGGCACGCGCGCCCACCCGCGGTTTCCCGGACTCCCCCGTTTTCAAACCCACGCCGAGGCGCGGGTCCACACGCCAGGCCACGCTGGCACGCTCCTCCTCGACTCGTCTTCCCCGTCGAACTCACCCGATCGACCACGCACGCCCTATAAAACACGAGGAGCCTTCTCATTCTCGAGTTCAAACTCAAAACCAAGCCGAGCAGAGAGAACTTCGTTCACAGTCCTGTAGATACGTACGAGTAGAAGAAAGGAATTCGAAAAGCAAACATTGGAGAGAGCTCAACTGGAACCGTAATGGCGACGCCCAAACTGTCCCCGGTCTCGCCGGTGCGTCGGGACGACAAGCCGTGCGCGCACTCACCGTCCTCGTCGTCGGCAGCGGCTGTCCTGAGGTTGCAGGACGCGTCCGCAGCGGAGGCGTACGAGCAGTACCTGCGCCTTCCGGAGCTGTCGGCGCTGTGGAAGGCCAGGTGCTTCCCGGAGTGGTCGTGCGAGGGCCTGGTCAAGCCGTCGCTGCAGGCGCTCGAGATCACCTTCCGCTTCGCGTCCCTCGCGCTCTCCGACCCGCGCGGCTACGCCAGCCGCCGCGAGCTCGCGCGCCGGCTCGAGTCCCTCGCGGCGCGGGAGGTCGAGCTGGTGGCCGCGCTCTGCGAGGGCGACCGGAGCGCGCCGCTCGCCGAGATCACCGCCTCCGGTGGCGTGCTCCCGCGGGGAGCGCAGCGGATCCGAGGTCTGGCAGCTGCCCGGCAGCGCCGCCGCCGTGGTGTGCCAGGCCAGCGAGGCCAGCCTGCTCCCGCGCCTCGCGGCGTGGGACAAGTCCGAGGCGCTCGCCGCCCGGATCATGTACGCCGTCGAGGGCCAGATGCAGGGCTGCGCCTTCACGCTCGGCCTAGGCGAGCCCAACCTCGCCGGCAAGCCGGTGCTCGAGTACGACCGCGTCGTGCGCCCGCACGAGCTGCACGCGCTCAAGCCCAAGCCCAAGCCCGCGCCGGAGCCCAGGTCCGGCTACCGCAACCGGGAGAACGAGACGCTCGTCACCATGTACCAGATACTCGAGTCCTGGCTGTGCGCGGCGTCCCAGCTCATCGCCCGCCTTAACGAGCGGATCGAAGCCAAGGACTGGGAGGCGGCGGCGAGCGACTGCTGGATCCTGGAGCGCGTGTGGAAGCTGCTCGGCGACGTCGAGGACCTCCACCTGCTGATGGACCCCGACGACTTCCTGCGGCTCAAGAGCCAGCTCGCGGTTCGCGCGGCTCCGGGGTCCGACGCGTCCTTCTGCTTCCGGTCCAGGGCGCTCCTGCACGTCGCGAACGCCACCAGGGACCTCAAGAGGCGTGTGCCCTGGGTGCTCGGCGTCGAGGTGGACCCCAACGGCGGGCCGCGGGTGCAAGAGGCGGCCATGAGGCTCTACCACAGCCGGAGGCGCGGCGAGGGCGAGGACGCCGGCAAGGTGGAGCTGCTCCAGGCGTTCCAGGCCGTGGAGGCGGCCGTGAGGAGGTTCTTCTTCGCGTACCGTCAGCTGGTGGCGGCGGTGATGGGCACGGCGGAGGCGTCGGGCAACCGGGCGCTGTTCGTGCCGGCGGAGGGGATGGACCCACTCGCCCAGATGTTCCTCGAGCCGCCCTACTACCCCAGCCTGGACGCGGCCAAGACGTTCTTGGCGGACTACTGGGCTCAGCAGATGGCGGGGGGCTCTGCTTCTTCCCGGCAAAGCTGAAACGACGATATGGCGCGGTTGGACAGTGACCGGATCGCAGTTTTGCAGACCTTCAGGCATCCTAAATCCTAATTTCGGTGGTGTGATAGAGTGTGATTCATTTCCATATAGCGATTGTGTACTACGTGTAGCACCGTATTCTCTTTTTCTTGTGCCCTGCGTTGTGTTTATGTTGTACCGAGAAAGCTAGATTGATTCAGTTAGATGTCATTTGTAACTCTAGGCAATACTTTCAATTGAAATCCTGTATATATCGCACTTTGTAAATACTTTTTAGATAGTTTCATGTTTTGGATCGACTGAGTGTTGTTTCAGGGATCAGGATACATGCTTACACTGAAGAACGGTGCAGGAATCAAATCCTAGGAACACCATTGAAAACCTATTTGTTGCCCTGCAAGTGTCGAATTCAAACCTTGTTTGCTACGAGTTCAATTGAATTTCGGGCTGAGTCAACTGATAACCTGATCTGCTGCTGCACTCTTATGTTTGAAAACCTGGTAAGGTGGCTGCATTCGGGGTTAAACCTAACCGAATAACCAAAACTGAAGATACTCTATCTACTTTTAGCATTCACATTCCACAACCAGCTATGTGGTGGGGTCCGAAAATCGAAGGGAGTCCCCGAACACAAGAGTCACGAACAAAAGCTCACAAGTCGGCTGAGTCAACTGATGACCTGATCTGCTGCTGCACTCTTATGTTTTAAAACCTGGTAAGGTGGCTGCATTCGGGGTTAAACCTAACCGAATAACCAAAACTGAAGATACTTTATCTACTTTTAGCATTCACATTCCACAACCAGCTATGTGGTGGGGTCCGAAAATCGAAGGGAGTCCCCGAGCACAAGAGTCACGAACAAAAGCTCACAAGTCACGAAATATAGAGAGACAAGGAATCTCCGAAAGCCTGTACTCACCTCAAAAGTTGTGAATCTCTTTACACGTGCCCTCGCGCCCCCTTATATAGGGAGACGAAGAGAGACTTTTACATTCCGAGAATACTATCGAATCTAAGGAATATTCCTAGTGTGAACACGTACAAGAATGTTTTTTACATCCCGTGATCTGCGGGACTAATTTCATACATTTACAAGCCTGCCACTAGTTCACGCTTTAAACCCGGACTTTTGAAGCGACGTCTTTAACTTGGCTTCTTCCTGACCCCCGAACCTCTTATTCATGAAAATCACCTCTCCCTGTGGTTTCTGAATCAAGACTTTACTAGATTCCCGAATTTCGCAGATTCCTAATTCCCAGAACTTCGCCAGTTTCCAACCATCCTAAAACAGACAACAGATTCGCGAACAGGAGCCAACTTCGGCTATTACTTTCGCATATTATCAGAAGGTTAGCATGGTGTATGAGATTCATCAGTATTTCTTCATGAATGTTTCCTTCTCACGAAGAAGGGCACTCCACTCCGAAGGTGACTCACGAACTTCACGATTTCGGCAAATCCGACGTTTTGAGAGTGTAAGGTTTTTGCCTAAGTCCCCAACACTAGCCCCTCGGGGAAGCAGGTTGACTTCGACGATCCGATTCCACGGAAATTCTCAAATTCTGGTAAATAAACGTCACCCTCGGAACGTCGGAGTGGACACGCGTCCTCCGGAAAACTCTCAACGGTCATATCGAGGCATTTCTTGAAACTGCCCTATTACCCCTATAAATAGAGCGCTTGCGCTGTAAGTTTTTTTCACCGATTCGCCGCTTTCTTCAAAAGTCTACGAGCATTTTCGCAGAAGAGCTCTTCGTGACAAGAAGTCTGAGGTTTGAGACTTCCTCAGTTTTCAAAGGTATTGTTTTATTTGATTTTTTATTGTGTTCTTTCGATTTCGAACATCCTTTTTCGTAACTTTTGTTTCGTCTGAATCATCTTAGGATTTGTCTTCGTATTATTCTTAACTAAGTGGCTCGTGTCAAAAGCACAGCTAGACCCATGACTTCCGAAGAATTGGCCGGTGCTGGTGTTTCGTCCACCGGGGAAGAGGTTCGCGAATCTGGGATCATTCAACCTCGAGAGGATAACCGAGTTCTTGACATTGCCCCCGATTTTGGGAATCATAAGGATGGGGAGATCAGATCCGAGGGTACATCTGGTGCTGAAGAAGATCTCACAGACGTTGATGCTGACCCTAGGGAACTTATTGCAGCAAAGAGCTCTAAGTCATACCCTCAATCCTTCGTCTTCGGCAAATCTAAAGTTACTACAAATCTAATCAGAGAATATGAGGCAGCCGAGTTTTTTCCTGCTGGCGACGGTCGCGCTCCTCTTGATGAGCAAACCCCTACTACTGAAGCCAATGAAGTTGTCGTGTTTCGCGACTTCTTTACTTGCGGACTGAGATTCCCTTGTGATCCGATTCTTCCTGCAATACTGGATAAGTTTTCTGTAAAAATTCATCAATTATCACCGAACTCACTTCTGGAGCTGTCCAAGTTCTTCTGGATCATGAAGACTTTCAGATGCAACTTCGGTGCTGATGTTTTCGCGCGGTTGTTTGAACTGGTCATTGAGAAAGACATCATCAAACTCGACGACGACCAGTACTACGAGGCGCACTACACGTGCTGTACCTTCAACACACGTAGGCAGAATTCGCGAAAAGGCCTGACGCGAATTCAGATCGCGCCTTACTGCAAGACCAACTTCTCCGAAGATTGGAGTTCTTTTTGGTTTCATGTGAAAGTTGACATGTCGAAGATTCCTGGCTACACCGGACCGGCTTATCCTCTCTATTCCCTCATAGAGGCGATGACTACCACTTGCACTGCTCCTTATAATCATCAGGCAATTGGTTTCAGGAATTGTGAGAGTGCATTCCACTTGGCCAACACGATTCTTGGTGGCCTTGATGTTACTGAGGAGTTCGTTGCTGCAGAGACTTGGCCAGCACGATTCAGGTTTTTTGTATTTTTACAGAATGTAAACTTACGAAAAGAAATACTGAAAAATAAATCTAACTAACTTCGAGATTCTCAAGGGTAATACTGTCATATGGACCTCCCTGGGCCCACTACCTCGGTGGGTACCAGGACCGACTACTCGGTGGGCCCCTGAGACTACTCGGCTTGTGCCATACGACACGTGATGGCGTGGGGCGCAAGGACTACGGTGGAGTACTCGAATAGGAAGCTATACATGCCCTATAATGTGCAGAGAACTCCTAGACATATCCGACTTGTACCCTCTCGCCAAACCGACTTGTAACCCTGCCTCCCGGACTATATAAGGCGAGGCAGGGACCCCTATCTCTCTCATACGCATCATCTTGTAAACACACCCAATCAATCCAGAGCTACGCAACATACAAGACGTAGGGTATTACGCACCTCGCGGCCCGAACCTATCTAAATTGTGTGTCACGTGTCTTTTCCTTCGAGTTACCGATCTCGGCGAGGCCACATTCATCTACCTCGGGTACTCCCCTTGGTAGCTTGCCGGTCTAAAACACCGACAGCTGGCGCGCCAGGTAGGGGAACTCACTGAAGATCTCATGGCGAACTCGACGGCTTCAATCTCCATCAAGCCAACCGTCGCCTTCAACCGCGGCGACATCTTCGTTTTCGGGTCTTGGGTTTGCACCGCTGACGGCACCGCATCTTTCCAACGCCGCCTCACCATAGATCCCAACCCGAGCACCAAGCTCGTGACGCTTCCTGAAGTGATCACGGGCAACCTCGCTGGAAAATTCGGTGAAATTTCGCTCTACAACCAACATGCTGACTTTGAGTTTGGATCCGCCTCCAACTCGAACTCGACGTCCCCGTGGGCCATCGCATGCGAGCCGGCTACCGAGCCAACGTGTGCGGACTTCCCACTCCATGAACACTTCCTATACGGCCTCTGCAACGCTAGCAAGGCCCATGCGAAGGCTCTCACTGCGCGCCGGGCCGGCAAGGAGATCGTATCCGACTACACCTCAGACTCCAACCCCGCCTCCAGCTACTAGTTGGACTCCTCCTACGAGTTCGACTTCAGATCAGACCCTGACGAGCCTGAGTCCGAGAACTCCACGACCGAGCAACCACTGTCAGGACCAGCTACCGGCCTGGTTATAACATCTACACCCGTCGGGAGATTCGTCTACTGGCCAGACCGCAAGCCTGAAGACCTGACAGACGGGAACTCACGCTGCGTTGCCTACCTCGACTCGCTTACCTTCCAGGAGGGAACACCACTAGCTCCAGCAGAGGAGCACACTCCAACAAAGGTGGCGACTACCGACTCCGGTCTCGGCACCCCTGATCGCCAAGTCTTCATGGCTGCCAGCGAGATGCCGGGACCCTCAGGGACCCGCCCTGACCGTTACTTCTGAGATATCTTAGCAGACGAGTTGTCTGCCAATGTACCCGTCGATGAAACCAACGACGACAAAAACGCCCGACGTGAGCGCAACAGGAAGCGAAACGAACAGCGTAGACGTCTCCGTGAGAACCTTCCCATACAGAATCTCAAAGAGGCCCTTGACCAAGTCGAAAGCCGGGTGCACACAACCCCAGAACAGTGCCTCATGTCTATCACCACGATAGCACGTTAGGCTCAGGGGATGCGCGCGGGAGAAGTCATCGCCAAGCTCGCGGAGGACGCCTACTTCATGAGAGTCGACAACAGAGTCGCTCAAGTGCCTCCCCTCAGAACTCGCGAACCCGACAACCATGAAGCCACAAGTCGCAGTCCAGCGGACAATGGACGCAACCGTACTCGAAGAGAACTACCGCAGAACCCCAACCGTACTAGGGCATCAGCTGGTGGACCTTCTCAGGGCGGCAACAGTGCCGGTGGCGCCGGTGGTAGTCGCGACGCTGCTGCTCATGGTGATGCTGGCGGCGGAGGCAGCAGCGGCGGGAGCTCCTCACACGGGGCTGGCAGGAGAGCCGGTGGCAGAGGCGATTGCGGAGGCCGAGGCCACGCAGACACAGACAGCCACGTCACTGGTGTCTCACGCGGTGGCTACGATGCCCGCCGCAGAATTGAAGAAATACGACGCAAAAAGTCCTCCACGGCAGGCGACAACGACGGCTTCCCCGCCTTCTCTGCTCGACTTTGCAATCTGCTTCTCCCAGAGAAATTCAAACCTCTGGGGATCACTAAGTACGACGCAAAGCAAGATCCAGTCCAGTGGCTCAGATGCTACGCCCTCTCCATCGAAAATGTTGGCGACAACAATGATACAAAGTGCCTCTACTTTCCCTTCTGCCTGGACCAAGCTCCACTCACATGGCTCGAGTCACTCGAGAAGTACTCGATCAACAAGTGGGACCAGCTCAAGGATCAGTTCACCAACAACTTCGCGGGCGCTATGGGTCGCTCGGGTACTCGCATGGACCTGACAATGGTGAAGCAGGAATAGGGTGAGGCCCTACGCAAGTACATGCGACGCTTCTTCGACAAGAGCGCTATTGTAGTCGATGTCACCGACAAGGAGGTCATCGACCTCTTCCAAGACGGTCTCTACCATCGTCGCACCTTCGAAGACTTCGGTCGCCGCCGCCCGAGTTCCATCACCAAGCTCAAGGACATGATCACTTCATGGGCTGATGAAGAAGACAAGGCAAACGCTAAGTACGATGCTATTCGCGGCAAGAGCAAGCAAAACGCAGGCGGCAGCAACAACAACAGGGATCAAGGCGGTCGCAACAACAACTACTCGGGTCCTAACCGCAAGCGCAAGCCAGACAACACAGTCGCGGCTATCCAGCGCCATGCGAAAGACAACTCGAAGAAAACCTCCGGCGGCTTCAAGGACATGCTGAAAGAGAAGTGCCCGTGGCATCTGGAGGGCAACCACACTACCGAGCAGTGCTACCAACTCCGGCGAGCACTCAAGGACTCTCCAGACCCTCGGCCTCCTCACGACAAGAAGGGCAAGAAAAAGTTGACGAAGGCAACGACGACTTTCAAGAACCCGACAAGACGGTGAACGTCCTATTCGGTGGACTACCCACCAGATGGGAAGTCTTAAACATTGAACCAGCGGTTCCGACCCCTCTCAGCTGGTCGGAGGTACCCATCACCTTCTCCCACGCGGATCAATGGACTAGCTTCTCTGAGCCAGGGTGGTTTCCACTCGTCCTGAAGCGGGTAGTCGCGGGCTCCAGACTCAGCAAGGTACTCATCGACGGTGGGAGCGGGCTCAACGTCCTTTTCACCAAGACCTTGAAGAAGATGAAGCTCGACATCACTCACATGCTCACCAAGAGCACATCGCCTTTCTATGGCATCGTCCCCGGGAACGCGGCTATCCCACTGGGCTCAGTGGTCCTGCGAGTTACCTTCGGGGAAACTAGGGAGAACTACCGCACCGAGTACATCAAATTCGAAGTCGCAGATTTCGAGACTTCCTACCATGCCATTCTCGGTAGACCAGCTATCGCCAAGTTCATGGCGGTACCCTACTACACGTACTTGGTACTCAAAATGCCAAGTCCGATCGGTGTACTCTCGCTACAAGGGGACTTGAAGATATCCTTCGACTGCGACACAAAAGTTGTGGAATTCGCAGCCACCAATCAAGTACCCAATGCCATGATGGAGATCTATGTTGCATCTAAGAAGCTCGCCCCAAGTGAACTCGACATTCAGAGAAGTCGGACACAGCCAACAAGCCTCAGCCATCTGAGGAAGTGCAAGTAAAGGCGATCGATCTTGGGATAGGTGACAACAGCAAGACTACCATGATCGGGGCGGGCCTTGACCCGAAATAGGAAGACGCGCTCGTCAGCTTCCTCCGGGCCAACCGAGACATCTTCGCGTGGAAGCCAGCAGACATGCCAGGGGTGCCCAGGAGGCTGATCGAGCACTCACTCAACGTCGATCCTAAAGCTACCCCGAAACGACAACACCTCCGCCGTTTTGCCGACGACCAACGGGACGCCATCAAGAAGGAACTCGCCAAACTACTCGCGACCGGATTCATCAGAGAAGTCTTCCATCCTGAGGGCCTCGCCAACCCTGTCCTCGCCCACAAGAAGAACATGAACGAGTGGAGGATGTGTGTCGACTACACCGACCTCAACAAGCACTGCCCCAAGGACCCCTTCGGGTTGCCATGGATAGATCAAGTCATTGACTCCACGGCGGGCTGCTACCTGCTCTGCTTCCTCGACTGCTACTCCAGATACCACCAGATCGCAATCATGGAAGAAGACCAGGAGAAGACCGCGTTCATCACCCCGTTTGGCGCCTACTGCTACACGAAAATGTCGTTCGGGTTGAAGAACACCGGCGCCACTTACCAACTATTGACGGTGTATTTTGGTACACCAAACATGTTCATTACACTTTGGTTTGAATTTGATTATGGAACTAACCCGCCACTAGGCACACTAATCATATAACAAGTTCATCTTTGTGCATGCATTTGGAAGTGTTGTGTTCACAACAAGTTCAAAGGAGCATTTACGGAGTCTTGTTCGTGTTCATGAGCTTGATGAAATCACTTCCAATGGTGGTGAGGACCGAAGTGCTACGTAGGAACACCCACGGGGATTGAAGCGTAAAAGACCGAACTTCATGCACGGAGAACCTCCATCTTGGACGCGAGGATGTCATCGTCAAAATCATGCAAGTGGAAGGGGCAAAGTGCATAATCACCCGAGGACCCACGGGAGCGAAGGGGCGACCGAACTGGGCCAAAATAGGTCTGGGCCAGTCGGCCCAGGCCGGCCGGCCCAGCCCACTTCCGGCGTCGGTTCGGCCCCCCTTTCCTTGCACTCGAAGGATCTTCAACCCTAAAACCCTGGAGGCGCCGCCATTCGCAGGGGAGTGAGCCATTCACACGAGGAGACCATCCACAAGCTAGAGAGAGAGGAGGGAGATCTCCGGAGGGGGATCGACCACCTTGAAGGAAGCACCCACAAGTGGAGAAGAAGGAAGACACCGTCGGAAGGGTGACCATGATCAACGGTGCTATGTCTATCACCTTGATGGGGTAATCTCCTTATTCATCCATGGGTTGTAATCGATCTTGAGATGTAATCATACTTTGTTGGATTATCTATCTATCATCTTGTGTTGAATATACTTTATTGCTTAAGGTTAGCTACCATGCCATAAAGGGAGTAGAGCTCCAATTCTTCCTTGGATCCATTCAATACGCCGTGTCCATCATAGGTCTAGTCACGATTACCTTCGCGTAGTGAAAGTACGAGAGGAGGGAAAGGGCGAAACCGTGGTCACAACCCCCGATAGATTAGATTGGTTTTCATGTTTAAAGCGATTGCATGTTCTAGTATCGTAGACCCATGGGCGAGTGTCTCTTATCTTGATAGCTTAATCATTCTCTCTAGTGTAGTTTAGTTATTTTCTAGTTTAATCGCAGTTAGGGTTTGATTAGCTAGTGTGTAGAGGTAGATCAAACGCTTGTAATCCCCTTGCTCCGCGGATTGACAAGAACCTTGGGAATCCCGTGGTGAAAAAAGTGTAGGTCCGTACGCTTGCGGATTGTAGGTGGATACGTCTTTTATCCGTCAACACCAACGAGCTATCCAGAAGTGTTTCAAGAAACAACTCAACAAGAACGTCGAGGCTTACGTGGATGACGTGGTCATCAAGACCTGAAATTCCGACACGCTCATCGCCAATCTTGAAGAGACTTTCGTAGCTCTGCGGGAGTACCAATGGAAGCTCAACCCGAACAAGTGCGTCTTCGGTGTACCTTCAGGAAAACTACTCGGCTTCATCATCAGCCATCGCGACATCGAAGCCAACCCCGAGAAGATCTCCGCCATCACCAAGATGAAAGCTCCCACCTGCATCAAAGACGTGCAGAAGCTCACCGGGTGCATGGCGGCCTTGAACAGATACATCTCGAAGCTTTGAGAACGGGAGCTACCCTTCTTCAAACTACTCAAGCATCAAGAGAAGTTCGTGTGGACCCCGGAGACAGATTAAGCTCTCGCCCAGCTCAAGGCTTTCTTATCCAAGCCACCAGTCCTCACGGCTCCTCACAAAAAGGAGCAGCTACTGCTCTACCTCGCCGTGACTACTCATGTGGTCAGCACTGCTATCGTTGTCGAGCGGCAGGAAGACGGCCACGCCTACCCAGTCCAGCGACCAGTCTACTTCGTCAGCGAGGTCCTGTCGGAATCTAAGCCACGCTACCAACCAGTACAGAAGCTACTGTATGCAGTGCTCATCACCTCGCGGAAGCTACGACACTACTTCCAGGAGTACTCGATATCCGTTGTCACTGACCACCCGCTTGGTGACATCCTGCTGAACCAAGATGCTACTGGAAGAATCTCTAAGTGGGCAGTCGAACTCAGCGCCCTCAACATCGACTTCAAGCCACAAACAACCATCAAATTGCAAGCACTAGTTGACTTCATGGCAGAGTGGCGGGAAAATCAGCTACCAACTCCAACCGAGCAACCAGAGCATTGGGTGATGTACTTCGACAGCTCGCTCAAGCTCGAAGGCGCGGGTGCAGGGGTACTCCTGATTTCTCCAACGGGCGAACAACTCAAGTACGTCCTGCAGATCTTCTGGAAGGTCTCAAACAACGAAGCCGAGTACGAAGCCCTGCTACATGGGCTCCGCCTCGCAGCATCTCTGGGCATCAAGCGACTACTAGGCTACAGCGACTCCACAGTGGTCATCAACCAAGTCAACAAGTCTTGGGATCGCAACAAGGAGAACATGGACGCCTACTGCCTAGAAGTCCGCAAGCTCGAGAACAAATTCTATGGTCTCGAGTTCCATCACGTCGTCCGCGACAACAACGTTGCAGCAGACGTCTTGTCGAAGCTTGGTTCTACTCGCGCTCAAGTACCAGTGGGTGTCTTCATCCACGAGCTTCATGCGCCATCCATCCCGGAGGCGGCGCCCACGACCACTGACCTAGCGTCTTCCCCAGTTGGCCGGGAGGTCATGATGATAGACGTGGACTGACGACAACCTCTCATCGACTACATCCGCGAGCAGAAGGTCCCCACAGACAAGAACTCGGCTGAGCAAATCATCTACCAGGTCAAGTCCTACGTACTCATGAAGTGCGTTCCCCGAGAAGAAGGCAAGGACATCTTGGAGGAGATCCACAAAGGCATCTGCGGCAACCACGCGTCTTCACGAATGCTGGTCAGCAAGGCCTTCCGACGAGCTTTCTACTGGCCCACAGCTCTGGGTGATGCCGAGAAACTCGTCAGAAGGTGCCAAGGGTGCCAGTACTTCGCCAAGCAACAACACATCTCGGCCTACAAGCTAGTCACTATACCACCAACTTGGCCTTTCGCCTGCTGGGGGCTTGACATGATTGGGCCTCTCCCGACTGCGCTAGGAGGATTCAACAGAGTTCTGGTGGCCATCGATAAGTTCACCAAGTGGATCGAAGTCAAGTTGGTCACCTGCCCTAAGGCTGACACAGTACTCGACTTCTTGGATGAACTCATGCACCGCTCGGACTACCCCATCGCATCATCACAGACCTGGGTTCCAACTTCAACAATCACCAGTTTTGTGAGTACTGCGAGAACAGCAGGATTGACGTCCGGTATGTCTCAGTCGCTCATCCACGGGCCAACAGACAAGTCGAGCGTGCCAATGGGATGGTACTCGACGCTCTCAAGAAGCGACTGCACGATGTTGCTAACACAAAAGGAGGAAAGTGGATCAAGGAACTACCCAGTTGTAACGCCCGCGTTTTTAGCTCCAAATAAATCACCTAATAAATTGTGCGTATTTTCAAAACTGTCCAGCTGAGCTCAATTACCCCCCTTCAAACCCTAGTCACCGTCCCTCCCTCTCACCCCGGCGCGCGTGCCGCGAATCCCGCCGGCACCGCCCCGCACCCGGCCAGCACCCACGCGTGCCTTCCCAACGCCGCGGTTGGCCACCGTGCCGGGAATCCCCGCGCACGCCGCGGTCCCTGCCGGCCGGTCCGCCTCGCCATCACCGCCGTCCCGAAGAAAACACGCCGACGCCTGGAAATCAGAAAATCCCGCAAAACCCTTCCCCTAATTTCCTAACAAATTTTCCTAATTTTTCCTTATTTCTTTTCCTTTTCTATTTTCCTTCCCTTCCTTTTCTTTCTTCTCCTTTTCTTTTTCTTCTTTCCTTTTCCTTTCCCTTCTTTTCCTTTCTCCCTTCTCTTTTCCCCTCCTCCTTCTTCCTCCCGCGGCCAGGACGTGCGCCCGCGACGCCCGCGCCCCGCGCCCGGCGCCGTTCACGCCCGCACCGCTCGGGGCCCGCGCGCCCGTGCCCGACCACACCGCCCCCGGCTCCCCCTCCCCTTCGCACGCCACCGCCCGCTCCCTCGGCGGCGCCGCACGCCGCCCGGCCCGCGCGCGCCGGCAGAGCCCGTGCCGAGCCGACAAGCGACGACCACCCGACCGCACCGCCCCTCGCCACCACCAGCACGCCACCCCCGGCCCCGCGACGCGACCACACCCCGGCACACCGCCATTACTCCGCATCACACCGGTGCCTCGCCGCCGGCCACCCCGCGCCCGCCCCGTCGCCCGCCACCATCACCACCACCGCAAGCCGCCGGGCCCGCTCCGCCCCCGGACGCGCCGTCCCCCGCACAAGTTGACCCGCCGCTGCTCGAGCCGTCTCGTCACCGGTCGCCGCGAAGTCCGGCCGGACATCGAGAAGCCGCGCGAGCTCACCGGCGACCTCCCGCCGGAAAAATCCTCCCACCCCCCGAACCGCCTTAGGCCGCCTATAAATAGGCCCCGGGCCTCCTCGCCGCTCCACACCGCACCACCGAGCTCACACGAGCCTTCCCCAAGCTCCACAGCGCCGCCGCCCCTTGAGCACTGCCACCGAGCCGCCACCCTCTCGCGGAGCCGCTCCTTCGGGCCGCCCTAGAGCAAGGTAAGCACGGAATAGGACCCCCTCGGCGCCCTCTCCGTTTTGCCCCACCGCCCGTCCGCCGCCGTGGCCCGGCTTGCCGGGATTTGGCGCCGGCCGCCGCCCCCGCGACCCCTCCCCCTTCCTCCTCGTCCGAATCGCGGGGGGGGGGGGGGGGGGAGGAAGGCCTTTTGGCCGAAACCCCCCCACCTTTCTCCTTTTGCCCCACCAAACCGTGACCTTATTCTCTCTCTCTCTTTCCCTTTCAAATAAACCCCTAGGTTAAGGATTAACTGTAAATTAAATACTGTCAAGCCCTAAACAATTCACAACCAGGCCCTAACCAAGTTTATATTATCATAATCACCCCCTTTACCCATTAATAGAAATTAGTAATAGGTCCTTAGCCCTTATAACCCCTCTTTAACCCAACACCTTATGCACAATTTTATTCCCGATTAAATCCAAATTTCACCACAACCTTCCCAGTAGTACCCCCGCCGAAACAACCCCCTCCCTAGGACTTATATATATTCCCTCTCCGCTCATCTTCCCCTCCTCGAGCTCGGCTGGTAATACGTGTGCTTATATTGCTTGCTTGCCTATGTGTGCACTATAGCCGACGGAGTAGACGAAGGAAGGTACCTCGAGCCGGAGACCGGAGCCGACTACTGCGAGCAGGAGCCCGAGGTCCCGAACGCCGAGCCGGCACTCCCCGAAGACTTCGAAGACGGCAAGTTCAATCTCACCCTTTGATGCATGCTTCTGTCCTAGTTTTATAAATAAAACCCTATACCCATTTTATAAATTGCATATTGTTTTACTGCAAAACATGGTAGGATGGCCACCCTTGATTGCTATGATTGAACCTTGTTTTGGCCTAAATGTTTGCTCTAAAAATGTGTGAGTGCTTTCAAAATGTGTGAGTGCTTTAAAATGGAAATGGGGTACGTTTGGAAAAGGAGTAAAGAGCTGGGTAGACGGGATGGACGTGTGTGTCCGGAGTATGGGTGAGCTCGTACCTGTGTGGTTGAGCGTGTTGGGAGTTGTCCATCTTGTAAATTAAGGACCGGGTTGCGTGACATCTCACCTGACCCAAATCACCGTACAACCACTCGACCGTTGTATGTGGCAACAGCTTAGCATAAACCCCACTAGTTAATCTACTTGCCATCTGGTGTGCGGGTGAGCAGCGGGAGACCAAGGAGTAGGGGTACGCTCTGTGTGAGGTACGCCCTGGTTATGTGAGATAACCCCTTGGTTGCTTCCGTGGTGGCTCGTAGCTTTAGCTAAGGTGGGTAATGGCTTTGATAGGATCCGTACCGCACCGAGGTGTCCGTGTGACGCGTACCCTACTTGTGGGTAAAGATGTACAACCTCTCGCAGTGTCAAACCTATTCGAATAGCCGTGTCCACGGTATTGGACGAGTCACGGTGTGGTCACAAAAACTAGTGTTTGGGATGGGATGTTTTCTGGCGTGAGTTGTTTTCTGGGTGAAGAGTGTGTGGCTGTGTGCCTGGGCTACGACGGACGGGAAGTCCGGTAGTTCCATAGTGGTTTTCCCAAAACAATTGAGTTACTTTGGTGATGAAAATGATTTGCGAAAATCTTTTTTGAAATGAACCCCTGCATGAGTGAGTTTGCAAAATGAACCTTAACCTGATCCTTGTTATACTTTATGCATGATTCTGCTTATAAGCCCCTCTGTGGGTGGGGTTGGATATGCTGAGTACGTATGTGCTCACCCTTGTTTTACTAACTATTTTACAGAGGAGGATCCCGATTACATTCCTGAAGACGTCGAGTAGGTCGCTGCCCTACACCCAACCGTGCCTGTGTACCCAGGGCCCCTACCGAAAGCTTCCATGGTGTGGTACTCTGAGGAGGCTATGGAAGCCTTTGCTATCGTAGTGTGGTCGATAGCGTTTGTGTTATTCCTTGTAGCGTTGGCACTACCGTGCCCTCTGTGTCGCCGTGATGTAAAAGACTGATCCACCTGTTGTAATAAATGTGTTACCGACCTCCCGGGACCGGTATTTGTGTCACATTTAGTCACCTCTCGATGACGGGACGCTTCGGTGGTATCGTAGCCGTAGGTTGGCCGTAGGACACGACCCCTAGGATACGAGACCTCCTCTGGCCCTCTCTAACCTTTCCTTTGCTAAGCTCATCCTTTCCCAAAGTCCTTACCTTGATTCTTGCCTGTTTCCAGATGGCTAACCCCGAATGGAACGGAGGAAGCTGCCCCGTCCAGCCTGGCCTCCCTAACATGTTGCTACTCAGCTTAGAGCGTGTCGGAGTAAGGGATCCGCCGGAGTTCGTCTATCGGGAGTATGAACGCTACGGCACCCTTCGGTGTAAGTTGCTGATCTTTGTGGGAAGAAGCACGCTTTACCCCGACATAGAACCATGGTTCGTCTCCGCCACTGGATTTCGCTTCGCCGACACCTACCCCAAGGCTGCTCGGAAGGCCCTGCGACAGCTACGAGTGGTTTATAGGCAGCACCTCCGAAGGACTCCAATGGGATTCTTTCCACCCTCTGGAGGAAGAGGACGCTCGTGGATTGATCGCATGAGAGGACTAGAACGAGAGGAAGAAGACTTAGAAGAGGCAGTTTCCCACCTATCCATCTACCTTAGAGCCCTAGACCACCTTTATCAGGAGCAAGCCCAAAGAATCGAAGCAACATATTGACAGAGCAGAAAGAGCGGAGCAGAGGATAGAACTGGAAAGGATAAAGACAACCATGGCAGAAGTTGAACTACACAACACGAAGCAAGAGTATCTTAGGGAAAGGGAACGCACTCTATTAGCCCATAAAGCCCTATGGGATGAACTAAAGGAGCGTAGAAGCAGAGAGGAAGAGGCTGGAGTAGAGGAAGATGAACCCGAAGAAACTCACTGGGACAAAGGGACCCAGACCGAGGATGAGATACTGGAGCAAGATCTCCCACTGAAGAAGCGCCGTATCCATCTAGAGGAAGAATCACCATGAGGATAAAACTAGGGTGTTTAGGCTAGAAGCTGAGTCCTAGTGATAATAAGTGTACCCCCGAAGAATGTACCCCATTGCTACTAAATAAAGTTATCCATCTCTTGTACCCCACCACAACCTGTTCAACTCTACCTTTGTTTTCAGATGGCGGAAGATGGATGGACCCAAGGCGTGTGCCAGGAAGAGCCTGGTTTTGCTCGCCTTCTCATCAACTCCCTGGAGCGCCTCGATATCGCTGAGCGCCCTAGGTACTACAACAGAGAATACGGGCAACTCGGCACTCTTCGCTGTAGGGTGGTCCTCTCCGTCGCTAGAAGTAACCGCCACCCCAACATCGAGCCGTGGCACGTGACCGCCACAGGATTTCGACACCAAGACACCTATCCTTTGGCCCTCAGAAAAGCCCTCCGCTACCTGTGTCGGATCTACGAGGAACACCTCGTCCCCACACCAATGAGGTACTTCCCTCCCGCCATCGAACCCCGCCATGGTGGCCCGCATGAGGAACCTGGAACGCCGCCGCCACCAAGAAGACCTGCTGTACCACGTAGTCGCCTACCTTGTCTCCCCGGATAAGCTCTTTGATGACCAAAGCCAGGCACTTGAGGGAACAAATTAGTCGGGGCCGAGCAAGCTGAAGTCACGGTGAGGATGCACCAAGTCCGAGTGGCTCAAGCTGAAGCAAGGACCGCAGCCGCCATAAGCGAGTGAAGCGCTTGCCCAGGAAAGCCTCAGGAGAATCCAGGACCAACGCATGCAAGAATGGACCAACGGCGGAACACCCGTTCCAGCCATTGGAGAAGCTCAAGTCCTGCTGGGAACACCCCTTGTAGGATGGGGGGAACTATCGAAGTCCCGCCAGCACCACCAGCAGTCACCGAACCCCCAACAACGACCGCCGAAGCCGTAGCACAGCCTCAGGAAGACAGAAACCCCGAAGGCGAGAATGATGACGGGCTGCTCATTCCGCTGGAAGAACACTCGACCCCGGAAGATGGCTCTCCTCGCGAGTAGCGCGCCCCAGTGACCCTGACCCAGGGAATGAAGCCGTACTGGTCCAAGTCGCACCCTTAGTCCTTAGTCGTGTAGTGTGTCCGCGTAGTCGGGATGTATCCTCCTCGCTGGTTTGTAATAAAAACTTGTTTGTGCTTGCTTGTTTGCTATGTGCTTGTTGAGTGCTTACCGACAGGAGTAGACCCTGCCTTTTCAAAAAGAAATCCAATATAATGCACTTAAACATCACATAAAAGCTAGATCTCTTAGAAAACCCGTTTCTTTACAGATGATTTCCAGGCGCCCTGTCAGGACCCACCAAGGCCCCGGCCGTTCGGACGCTGAAGGATCGCAAGCCGACGGAGGGAGCGTCTTCACGACCGGAAGTTAACCAAAACGAAGATGGAGGAGAGAACGTGGTCCTGCCACCGCCACCCCCTCCCATTGACTTGGCACAAGTCTTGGCCAACCAGACTGTCCTGATGGAGGCCATTTTCAACGCCGTCAACTGCCCGAGACCCCGAGTTCTGGGCATGAACGAGAAGCTGATAGAATTCCTCAGGACTAAGCCGCCCACCTTTGGCGGGTCGGTGAATCCTTTGGATGCTGACGATTGGCTAAGAGCCATCCTGAGGGAACTAGAGCCCTTCAACTCTGAGGACCGCGACAAGGTTCTCTCGACGCCTCACCCGACTCACCGGACAGCCCCTAGCTCGGTGGGAGAATTACGCGCGCCAGCCCAAGGATCCCTCCGCCATCACCTGGGATGAATTCGTGGAAGAGTTCCGCCTCTACCACATCCCAGAAGCCACACTGAAGCGGAAGTTGGATGAGTTCCGTGAACTCCGCCAAGGTAACATGTCTGTGGAGGAGTACACGTACCAGTTCATAGAGCTGGCACGCTATGCCCCCGAGGAAGTGGACAAAGATTCCAAGAAGCAGGA
Organism: Cenchrus americanus; assembly: GCA_947561735.1. Classification (NCBI taxonomy): domain Eukaryota; kingdom Viridiplantae; phylum Streptophyta; class Magnoliopsida; order Poales; family Poaceae; genus Cenchrus; species Cenchrus americanus. The sequence goes on from OX387244.1 coordinate 14,910,706, forward strand.
AATGTTCAAGAAGGGGCCGACTCGAACCGAGGACCCCGCCGACCCCTCGCATCTACCCGGACTTCAATACCCTCATGAACATGGCAATACTCACGAAAGAGCAAGGGCCGAAGAGAAGAAGGAAAACAAGCGCAAGTTTATGGAGCACAAGGCCAAGCAAAGAAGAGCGGTCCCGGAGGCCGAGAAACTTTGGACACCCCATGTCCAGGTGTTCCAAGCTCCCATGCATTACGGAACCCAATCCCAATCCACGAGCTCGCAAGACCCCGCAACCCGCTCAAGCCCTACAACAACCGAGTGCCATGAAACCCCCACGAACAACACCGGCCCGGATCACCGCCAACAACAACAACAACTCTCCCGAGTGTGTTTCAACCGCCGAGAACCGGACACTTCATCGCCAACCGCCCGTATGCCAAAAAGCCAACCACCACCACCTACTCCAATTCGGTGAACGGGCCAAGGCCACTAGCGTCCGGAGCCAACCGCATGCCGTGCGCAAAGAACAATAACTTCGGCAACAACAACAACAACCGGCGGAGATGAGGCAGCCCCCGGCGGTCGTATGGACGAGCCCGGTCAACCACATCAATGCGCGGGAGGCACAGGGAAGCACAAGGCGTAGTGCTCGCCGAGTTCCCCGGTCGCCCCGCTCTTGGCTACCATACTATTCGATTCGGGAGCATCGCACTCATTCATATCCTCAAGCTTTGTGGAAAAGCATAGTATACCCACGGTACTACTAAAAGCACCCCTATTAACTCGAACACCGGAGGTGACATTAAGTGTCAACTCGGGATGCCCCCGGTAAGGATTATTTTAAGTGGGGTAGAGTTCCTAGCGTACCTGGTAGTACCGAAGTCCAAAGGGATAGATGTGATCCTTGGGATGGACCGGTTAAGCCAACACCATGGCCTTGTAAGTTGCGCCGATAAAGTAGTGCACCTAACCAACCCGGACGGGATACAAGTGACCCGTCACACCCGAGGACACAAAGCGGACATAATGGTTTTCAACATAGAAGCCAAGTCCATAGAGGATGTCCCAGTAGTGCGAGAATACCCAGATGTGTTCCCAGAAGAACTCCCCGGAATGCCACCAGATAGGGACATAGAGTTCGTCATCGACCTTATCCCCGAAACCTCTCCCATAGCCAAGAGACCCTATAGGATGGCAACACCTGAGTTGGCAGAATTGAAGAAGCAGCTAGCAGAACTCCAGCAAAGTGGGTTCATCAGACCAAGCTCATCACCATGGGGAGCCCAGTGCTTTTCGTGGAGAAGAAGGATAAGAGCATGAGGATGTGCGTGGACTATCGTTCGCTGAACGAGGTCACTATTAAAAACAAGTACCCTCTCCCCAGAATAGATGACCTGTTTGACCAGTTGAAGGGAGCCAAGTATTTCTCGAAGGTGGATCTAAGGTCAGGATACCACCAACTCAAGATTAGGGAAAGTGACATCCCCAAGACTGCCTTTGTCACTCGCTATGGGCAGTATGAGTTCACCGTGATGTCCTTTGGACTCACCAATGCACCAGCATATTTTATGAACCTCATGAATAAGGTGTTCATGGAAGAGCTGGACAAGTTTGTTGTAGTTTTCATTGACGACATACTTGTTTACTCCAAGAGTGTGGAGGAGCATGAGCAACATCTTAGAGTAGTGCTGGGGAAATTGAGAGCACACAAGTTGTATGCCAAGTTCAGCAAGTGTGAATTTTGGCTAGAGAAAATATCCTTCCTTGGGCATATTCTGACCGCAGAAGGAGTAGCTGTAGACCCCAAGAAAGTTGAAACAGTCTCCAACTGGCAGCAACCGACCAACGTGAGCGAGATCCGGAGTTTCCTTGGTTTAGCAGGGTACTACCGGAGATTTATCAAGGGATTCTCCAAGATTGCCCGGCCCATGACAGAGCTGCTCAAGAAGGAGAAGAAGTTCAACTGGACGGAGTCCTGCGAGAGAAGTTTCCAAGAATTGAAGAAGAGGTTGACCACGGCCCCAGTGCTGACCCTGCCAGACATTCAACGGGACTTTGTCGTGTATTGCGACGCCTCCCGACAAGGGTTGGGATGTGTTCTCATGCAAGATGGGAAGGTAGTGGCATATGCTTCCCGTCAGCTCAAACCCCATGACCGTAATTATCCCACCCATGATCCGGAGTTTGCGGTACCGTAGTGCATGCCCCGAAGATCCGGAGACACTATCCGATTGGGAACAAGTGTGAAATCTACACGGACCACAAGAGTCTAAAATACATCTTCACCCGGCCGACCTCGAACCTAAGGCAAAGAAGGTGGCTAGAGATAGTCAAAGACTATAACCTAGAGATTCACTACCACCCAGGGAAGGCCAATGTAGTAGCAGATGCCCTAAGCCGGAAAACCTACGAGAAGGCAGCACCCAAGAGTGTCCAGTTGCAAGAGGAGATGGCGCGGCTCAACGTACACATTGTTCCCCAAGGCTACGTCCGCCAGCTAAGTGTTCAACCCACCCTAGAGGAAAAGATCCGGAAGGCCCAAGAGACCGATGAGAATCTGATGAAGATCCGCAAGCATACCGGAGAAAACAAGGCCCCCGACTTCAGAGTGGATGACCAAGGCACCCTGTGGTACAAAAATAGGATATGCGTGCCTGAAGGCGGAGATTTCTGACAAACCATCATGGACGAGGCACACAACTCGGCATACTCCATTCACCCGGGATCCACCAAGATGTACATGGACTTAAAACAGAAGTATTGGTGGAATGGGATGAAAGCAGATATTGCCCGATTCGTCGCCCACTGTGATACTTGTCAGAGGATCAAAGCCGAACATCAGAAGCCCGCAGGACTGCTGCAACCTTTACCAATCCCGGTATGGAAATGGGACAAGATAGGTATGGATTTCGTAGTAGGGTTGCCAAGAACTCAGAAGGGACATGACTCCATATGGGTGATGGTGGACCGACTCACTAAAGTCGCTCACTTCCTACCTGTACGGACCACCTATGGCGGAGAGAAGTTGGCAAAACTCTACATAGAGAATATAGTAAAGCTGCATGGAGTGCCTAGCATAATAGTCTCGGATAGAGGGACCCAATTCACCTCTAGGTTCTGGAAAAGTCTGCACAAAGCCATGGGTACCAAGCTAGATTTCAGCTCAGCGTACCACCCGCAGACAGACGGACAGACCGAAAGGGTCAATCAAATTTTGGAAGATATGTTGAGAGCATGCGTCCTCACCTATGGCAAAGATTGGGAGCAGAGCCTGCCATATGCAGAATTTTCCTACAACAACGGCTACCAAGCAAGTCTGGGAATGTCACCATTCGAAGCACTATACGGGAGAAAATGTAGGACACCCCTGATGTGGTCAGAAGTAGGAGAGCGTGCCCTGGTTGGGCCCGCACTTATAAAGGAAGCCGAAGAACGAGTAGCCGACATCCGAGAAAAGTTGAGAGCCGCCCAATCCCGACAGAAGAGCTACGCAGACAAGAAGAGGCGTGAGGCAAGCTTCAATCCGGGAGATTTCGTTTACCTTAAGGTCTCACCAATCCGAGGGACTCGGAGATTTCAAGTGCACGGAAAGTTGGCCTCTCGGTACATCGGACCGTATAAAGTACTAAAGAGGGTCGGAGTAGTAGCATACCGGTTGGAGCTACCCGAAGAAATGTCAGATATACACCCAGTGTTCCATATCTCCCAGCTACGCCGATGTTTGAAGGTTCTTGAAGAAAAGCGAGTACCGGTGGAGACCATCGATCTACAGCCAGACCTTAGGTACCAGGAGGTGCCCATCAAAATTTTGGACACAGTGGTCAAGCGGACGAGGACGACAGAAGTACGGGTGTGCAGAGTCCAATGGAGCAAACACAGAGTGGAAAAAGCTACGTGGGAACGAGAGGACGCATTGAAGAAGGAGTTTCCCCACTTATTCGAAACCTAGCCGAATCTCGAGGGCGAGATTCATTTTAAGTGGGGTAGGTTTGTAACGCCCGCGTTTTTAGCTCCAAATAAATCACCTAATAAATCGTGCGTATTTTCAAAACTGTCCAGCTGAGCTCAATTACCCCCCTTCAAACCCTAGTCACCGTCCCTCCCTCTCCCCCCGGCGCGCGTGCCGCGAATCCCGCCGGCACCGCCCGCACCCGGCCAGCACCCACGCGTGCCTTCCCAACGCCGCGGTCGGCCACCGTGCCGGAATCCCGCGCACGCCGCGGTCCCCGCCGGCCGGTCCGCCTCGCCATCACCGCCGCCCCGAAGAAAACACGCCGACGCTCGGAAATCAGAAAATCTCGCAAAACCCTTCCCCTAATTTCCTAACAAATTTTCCTAAATTTTCCTTATTTCTTTTCCTTTTCTATTTTCCTTCCCTTCCTTTTCTTTCTTCTCTTCTTCTTTTTCTTCTTTCCTTTTCCTTTCCTTTCCCTTCTTTTCTTTTCTCCCTTCTCTTTTCCCCTCCTCCTTCTTCCTCCCGCGGCCAGGACGTGCGCCCGCGACGCTCGCGCCCCGCGCCCGGCGCCATTGACGCCCCGCACCGCTCGGGGCCCGCGCGCCCGTGCCCGACCACACCGGCTCCCCCTCCCCCTTCGAAGCCACGCCACCGCCCTCGTCCTCGCCGCGCGCCGCACGCCGCCCGACCCCGCGCCGCCGGCAGAGCCCGTGCCGAGCCGACAAGCGACGACCACCCGACCGCACCGCCCCTCGCCACCACCAAGACGCCACCCCCGCCCCACGACGCGACCACACCCCGACACACCACCATTACTCCGCATCACACCGGTGCCTCGCCGCCGGCCACCCCCGCGCCGCCCCCGCCGCCCCGCCACCATCACCACCACCGCAAGCGGCCGGCCCCCGCTCCGCCCCCGGACGCGCCGTCCCCGCACAAGTTGACCCGCCGCCGCCGAGCCGTCTCGTCAGCGGTCGCCTCGAAGTCCGGCGGACATCGAGAAGCCTCACGAGCTCACCGGCGACCTCCCGCCGAAAAAAATCCTCCCACCCCCCCCGAACCGCCTTAGGCCACCTATAAATAGGCCCCGGGCCTCCTCTCCGCTCCACACCGCACCACCGAGCTCACACAAGCCTTCCCCAAGCTCCACAGCGCCGCCGCCCCTTGAGCACCGCCACCGAGCCGCCACCCTCTCGCGGAGCCGCTCCTTCGGGCCGCCCTAGAGCAAGGTAAGCACGGGAATAGGACCCCCTCGATGCCCTCTCCGTTTTGCCCCACCGCCCGTCCGCTGCCGTGGCCTGGCTTGCCGGGATTTGGCGCCGGCCGCCGCCCCGCGACCCCTCCCCCCCGCCTCTCGTCCGAATCGTGGGGGGGGGGGGGGGGAGGAAGGAGAAGGCCTTTGGCCGAAACCCCCCCACCTTTCTCCTTTTTCCCCACCAAACCGTGACCTTATTCTCTCTCTCTCTCTCTTTCCCTTTCAAATAAACCCCTAGGTTAAGGATTAACTGTAAATTAAATACTGTCAAGCCCTAAACAATTCACAACCAGGCCCTAACCAAGTTTATATTATCATAATCACCCCTTTCCCCATTAATAGAAATTACTAATAGGTCCTTAGCCCTTATGACCCCTCTTTAACCCAACACCTTATGCACAATTTTATTCCCGATTAAATCCAAATTTCACCACACCCTTCCCAGTAGTACCCCCGCCGAACTAACCCCCTCCCTAGGACTTATATATATTCCCTCTCCGCTCATCTTCCCCTCCTCGTGCTCGGCCGGTAATACGTGTGCTTATATTGCTTGCTTGCCTATGTGTGCACTATAGCCGACGGAGTAGACGAAGGAAGGTACCTCTAGCCGGAGACCGGAGCCGACTACTGCGAGCAGGAGCCCGAGGTCCCGAACACCGAGCCGGCACTCCCCGAAGACTTCGAAGACGGCAAGTTCAATCTCACCCTTTGATGCATGCTTCTGTCCTAGTTTTATAAATAAAACCCTATACCCGTTTTATAAATTGCATATTGTTTTACTGCAAAACATGGTAGGATAGCCACCCTTGATTGCTATGATTGAACCTTGTTTTGGCCTAAATGTTTGCTCTAAAAATGTGTGAGTGCTTTCAAAATGTGTGAGTGCTTTAAAATGGAAATGGGGTATGTTTGGAAAAGGAGTAAAGAGCTGGGTAGACGGGATGGACGTGTGTGTCAGGAGTATGGGTGAGCTCGTAACTGTGTGGTTGAGCGTGTTGGGAGTTTTCCATCTTGTCAATTAAGGACCGGGTTGCCTGACATCTCACCTGACCCAAATCACCGTACAACCACTCGACCGTTGTATGTGGCAACAGCTTAGCATAAACCCCACTAGTTAATCTACTTGCCATCTGGTGTGCGGGTGAGCAGCGGGAGACCAAGGAGTAGGGGTACGCTCTGTGTGAGGTACGCCCTGGTTATGTGAGATAACCCCTTGGTTGCTTCCGTGGTGGCTCGTAGCTTTAGCTAAGGTGGGTAATGGCTTTGATAGGATCCGTACCGGCACAGAGGTGTCCGTGTGACGGTACCCTACTTGTGGGTAAAGATGTACAACCTCTGCAGAGTGTCAAACCTATTCAAATAGCCATGTCCACGGTATTGGACGAGTCACGGTGTGGTCACAAAAACTAGTGTTTGGGATGGGATGTTTTCTGGCGTGAGTTGTTTTCTGGGTGAAGAGTGTGTGGCTGTGTGCCTGGGATACGACGGACGGGAAGTCTGGTAGTTCCACAGTGGTTTTCCCAAAACAATTGAGTTACTTTGGTGATGAAAATGATTTGCGAAAATCTTTTTTGAAATGAACCCCTGCATGAGTGAGTTTGCAAAATGAACCTTAACCTGATCCTTGTTATACTTTATGCATGATTCTGCTTATAAGCCCCTCTGTGGGTGGGGTTGGATATGCTGAGTACGTATGTGCTCACCCTTGTTTTACTAACTATTTTACAGAGGAGGATCCCGATTACATTCCCGAAGACGTCGAGTAGGTCGCTGCCCTACACCCAACCGTGCCTGTGTACCTAGGGCCCCTACCGAAAGCTTCCATGGTGTGGTACTCTGAGGAGGCTATGTAAGCCTTTGCTATCGTAGTGTGGTCGATAGCGTTTATGTTATTCCTTGTAGCGTTGGCACTGCCGTGCCCTCTGTGTCGCCATGATGTAAAAGACTGATCCACCTGTTGTAATAAATGTGTTACCAGCCTCCTGGGACTGGTATTTGTGTCACATTTAGTCACCTCTGATGAGGGGACGCTTCACCAGTGCACTCTGGGGGCTGCGTACTGAACCCACCAAGCCGACGGGATAGTCACCCTATTTCCTGGTCTACAGCTCCGAAGCTATTCTACCCGCCGATGTCATGTGGGATTTGCCGACAGTAGAGCAATACGACGAAGGCATATCTGAAGACAGCAGACGAGTTGACATCGACGAACTCGAGAAGCTCGCTGCGCCGCCCTCGTCCAATCAGCAAGGTACCTCGAGGGTATCCGACACTACCACGATCGCAACGTCAAGGAACGCTCCTTCAATGTTGGTGATCTAGTCCTGCGCCGTATCTAGAACACGGAAGGACTACACAAGCTCAACTCACCATGGGAAGGTCCCTTCACAATCGCAAAAGGTGACCGGACCAGGCTCGTATCGCCTCCAGACACTTGAGGGCGACGACGTCAGCAACTCGTGGAACATCGACCAACTCTGTCGATTCTACGCATAGTCTCTCGACTACTCGGGGGCTCAAGTCTACATGACTACTACCGGGCCCTTTGCTGTAAGCGGCCTCCGAGTCCAGGCACTAGTCTCCGGACTACTCTACTCCAAGATTCAACGCTAACAGCTACTAATGGATCTCGGGCTGTTCAGGGCATCAAAGACTCTAGCAGCGGTCTATCAAGAGACCATGTACTTCTAGATCCAGCCTATACGGCTACTAACGGATCTACAGCTGTAAGCGGCCACACGCCCTAACACTACTCCAGTCGTAGGCGGCCTCCGGGTCCTGGCGACTACACTTGTAAACGGCCCTGTCCATCCAGGTGTATTTTTCAGTAATAAAGTTTGATTCTCGATCAACTCATTTACTGTCTACTGCTGAGTACTACTACTCACAACAACTCCATGATGGGCACTCCGCACATACATACCGCGACAACAAGTACTCATTTATGAATGATCTTTTCATTCAAACTTCAAACAAGTTCTTTACAACTTTGTTTATATTACAACTACTGCCAAAAGCTAACTCTACAGGACAACTACTGGAGGTTCAGCTTCTCCGCGACTTGTTCCGCGATTGGCGCCATCTGCTCCAGAAGCTCCTTATACCGCTGATCTGTACAATTGGCGGCTAGTCCTCCCGTGACTACATCGACCGGAGCCTTGGGGAAGTACGACTTCATGTACGCCAAGACTTGGTTCGGGATGGACTTCGCCAGATGCTTGACATAAGTTGCCAGACGTTTGAGGGCTTCCTTCAGCCGATCAACCAAAGGAGCTATCTTTGGCCCGCCCGAGTGTGGCACTAGCAGCCTTGCGATGAGAAGTGCGGCTTCTTCAAGTTCCTTGAGCTGGCCCTGCAGCTTCTCGCAGTCTTCGTTGAGCTTCTGTAGAGATTTATAGCAGTTGACAAGGTCACGGTCCGAGGCTTCTCGGAGCTCCATGTGCTTGACGCACTCATAAGACAGCTGCTTATATTCATACTCAAGTACCTCTCGGGCATCCTTCTCTCGGTAGATGATGTTCTTCAGATCGGTCTCCGATGCCTTCAGCTTGTCTACCCGAGCCTCGAGATCTGCAAAAGTCCAGAGAAATAAGTTAGGCTACTACAAAGGTACTCTCAATAAGTACTCAACAGGCTAGCCGCGACATACCTTTATTCTTCTAGCGCAACGATTTGTTCTTGCGAATCAAGTCATCGCTCTTCGCCTGCATCTCTTGCACCTCGTTGCGGTACTGAGCGAAGGCTCCATCCAGTTTGGATTGTAGCATGGCGGAGTGCTTCCTGGCCTTGTTGAGTTCCTTCTCTAACGACTCCGCCCGAAGCACCGTGTCGCCAAATCCCTGGAGCAAATCAGATTTCTGTCGGGATCTCTCCACGACATCCAGCAAAAGGCAACAACCATTACTCGGGTACTCAGCTCTTGTGGAAATCGACTACTCAAGGGTATTGTCACGCACCTTCATCCACTACTCAGCCCGGCACATCGACCCCAAGTTGCAGGCCACCATCGCCGGGTTGATGAGGTCATCCACCAGAAGCTCGAGCCCATCACGACTATCCGCTGCGTTCTCTGACATCAGCGCCGAACGGATCGGCTCCGCATCTTGTATCTTCGGTGACCGGACGACAACGTCCATGTTCGACTCCGGCAGTGCGTCATCACGCACTTCCTCTGTGGCCTCGGGGGCTACTGTCACCCCCGGCTCGAGAACTGCTCCCGTGGGCACTTCGGCTTCAAGCACGACGCCTTCAACCGGCACGACTTTGGGGATTGTGGTCCCTCCAACCTGTGCCTCTATCAACACAAGGCATACGACGTCAGTACTGGGGGCTACGACTACTACTCAGGGTAGGTGGCATCATTGTAGTCTACGTACCTTCTACTACGGTGGCCTCTTGCGGCGTAGTCTCTGCGCCCGGCGCCACGGTCTCGCCCTGGGGAAGGGAAGCGGATTCCTCGACAGCCGGCGACGGATTTTCCTCAGTAGCAGCCGTGCTGGGTTCTTCTCCTTCCCAGGACAGATCGGTCGACTTCCTGCATAGTACAAAATTGGCGGTCAACCAAGTAAGATTACCAAGTTACAAGTACTACTCGGGAATGGTTTTCACTTACAAGCTAGACCAGACAATAGTCACGGTCGGAGCGCCAAGTATGCTGGCAATGTCGACGAGCATGGCTTCCGCGGGCACCTCCTCTTCAGCCTGGGCTACTACAGGTTCTTCGGCCCTAGTAGTCGTGCTAGGCTCTGGCCTGCTCTCCTCCGCCGGCACCTGCGGCTCAGCGGTACTAGACGTCTGTCGTGTCATCTGTGACACAAGCTCTTCTACGTTGGGAGCTGGACTGTGGCTTCTTTCAGTCGGCTCGCCCACCGTGTCCCAGTCATCTCCCTCCCCTTGATCAACAGGGTCGGACGACGGATTTTCCTGCAACAACTCAGAATTCAAATGTCAGCATGCAATACTTCAAGACAAGTACTCGACTACTCTACTCGAGGAACTCACCTCGTGGGACGTAGTCTCTGCCACCTTCTGTTAGCACCAAAATTTGGTAGACTAGTGCTTTGGGCCTATGCATGCTTGTTCATTACATGTTTGTAATCATGCTTTACTTCATTTATTGTTCATTGTTATTTATTCTCGAGGATCGGTCATGGTCTTGTGCACGTGCAATTTTGTCCAAATAAAGACCGATCTATCGTCATGCTTGCATCATCCGTTTGGCTATGTTCTATTTTATGCTTTAAAGCTCTCGAATGGTTTCTAATCTGCTGGCAGATAGCTTCTCATAGCTCTATGTCATCTTACATGGCTTTCTAGCCGTAAATATGGAACTGTCTGGTACCACCCGGCAAGTTTCAAGCTTTGGTATTTAATTACTTTGTCTTTTGTTAGTTTTCAGGGAAAATTGACTGGCACACTTTTGGAATCTGCTCGTGTGTGAAGCTAGCTTGTTCGGCTTGCTGTGTGCTTGGCGCAGGGTGCGGATTTTGCATCAACACACTTTTTGGCACGCCTAGTGGGACATATAGCTGAAATCAAGATGCCTGAAATCGGCGACATTCTGGACGTCAGCGTTGTTGACCTTTCTCCAGAGCAACTGCAACAGTTGAAAGACGCTACAGATCAATTCCAGTTAAAGTGCTTGATGTCGTTCAAGAAGAACAGAAGTGGCGTTCCATATCTTAAAAATGAAATGCCCAGGGTTCTGCTGTCAAGAGAGACTGACGCCACATCTCTTCAAGAGAAAGAAGAGGCTCTACAGGCATTTTGGGATTCTGCGGAAGCTGTGCTGGGTAGGCATCATAAGGCTTTCCTGAGCATGTTCAAGCAAATGATGGTGGGTGTGTTTGTCCCAGGCATGGAACAGGTTTTTAGTCGAGTATCCCCTCATGCATATTCTGCAGAAGTCGGGGAAACCAGTTCTGCTCAACCAACAAGAGCCCAACCACTATTGCAGAGCCAGCCAATCCAGCCTCCTCCACAAAGCGTTGGGGGACAGCCGATCCAGCTGCCTCCACACAGCGCTGGAAGTCAGCCAATGGAACCTCCTCTACGGGTCGCGGGGGGACAGCCAGTCCAGCCGCCTCTACAAGGCAATGCAAGTCAACCAGTTCAACAGCCAAATCCATATCAGCCTACGTATGGGGAGATGGCGTTCGGCTCGTCTGGAGTACCGCCCAATTCCACTTACAAGATAGCCCCAGCCAGTAACAGGCTGCAGAAGAACATGTACGGTGGAGGTTACCACGAGGTCATGGATTATGGCGCTATTGACGCCCTCTCGAATCCTGGGTAGGACACAGCTGCAGGAGTGCAAGAAGATGATATTCTGGTTCAGAAGATGGCTGATCTGATGCAAAATCAATTCGGCCTCAAGCCTAAAATGTAAGGACCAGCTTACACGCCTCCCTTCCCGAAATGGTACTACAGAGTGATCCTGCCGCCAAGGGTGAAGCCTCCTACGGAGTTTACGAAGTTTTCTGGGCAAGATGATACAAGCACGGTGGAGCACATTGCTCGATATTTGATGCAGCTTGGAGAGGCCTCAGCTGATGAGGCGTTCAGGGTTAGATATTTCCCCCTGTCGTTGACATGCCCGGCGTTCCAGTGGTTTACTTCTTTGCCTCCCCAGTCAGTTGGCACATGGAGAGAGTTAGAGCAAAAGTTCCACGCCCATTACTTCAGTGGTAGCACAGAGAAGAAACTGATCGACCTGACCACCTTAAAACAGAGGCACAATGAGACGCCTCTGGAGTTCCTCAGGAGATTCAGGGAGGTCAAGGGCATGTGCTTCTCGTTGACTCTACCAGATGATCAGTTGGCTGATATGGCCGTTGCAGGAATGTTGCCGGCTGTACGGGAGAAGTTGTTTGGCATGGAATTTGACAATCTAGGTCAACTGTCTCAGAAACTGTCGTTAATGAGCAACTAGGCCTATGGGTTCAAGAAGGACACCAGATTTGCCAAGCACAATGACATAGCTGACATCTACAATCAGTTCCTCGAGAGGGCTGACCAGATGGGAGATTCTGACGATGATGAGGAAGTGGCCGCCGCTGAGATCATGTGGGGCATGGAACCTTTGACTATGAACCAGCGTTGGATCAAGCAAACCAAGGGCACATATGACTTCGACGTCACCAAAGCTGACAAACTTTTTGAGTTCTTGGTAAAAGAAGGCCGAATCAAGCTGCCTGAAGGGCATTCTATGCTTCGACCTGATGGGGTTAAAGAGAAACGTTACTGCGGCTTCCATGATAGAAACTCTCACTCCATCAATGACTGCAGGGTCTTCAGGATGAGGATCCAAAAGGCTATCCAGGAGGGACACCTGAAATTTGACAATAAGATGAAGCTGGATGGCCATCCTTTCCCTCAAAATATGATTGGCTTTTCTATTAACATGGTGACTGCTGAGGAGAAGGGGAAGGTCAAGGTCCTGACGTCAGCTAGAGCAAAACAAGGTGGAGCAGTGGATCCAGCGCGACAAGTGACGTTGGAACAGGTCCACGGAGAAGCCCCTCATGTCCTCAAAAGTCATGTTGAAGTTGGGGAATCATCCAGGACCAAATCCAGGGTCACCACGCGCATCCTCCTCAACAAATGGCAGCGTCAGCAGGAGAAGGAACGCTACCAGAAGCAAAGACACGAGGAGGAGAGGCGCAGGTTTGAGGAGGAAGCGCGCGGGAAGGAACTGGAGCAGTACACGTGGGAACAAGAACGTGCACATTGGGGGTGCGCATTCTTCAGACACTGCTGGAATGAGGGTTTGAAACTCCCCAATTGAGGAACTGCCCTGAGTGCAGTGACAAGTACTTTGAATATAGGCAGGAGACTGTCAATCGTCGATCCGTCCATGAGAGAATTGGAAGGATGCATCCTAATGACGATCGGCGTCAAAAAATAATTGAGGTCATTGATCACCCCGTGTGAGGCAAGCCGACCGAGAGATGGGCCGATCAAGAAGAAGAAGAACACGAGTACATCTGGCAAGAAGGACAGTGGTGCCCGCCTGGCTTGAGGAAAAGCCAAAAGAGAAGGGTTCAGCGCTTGAGGAACCAGGAATTGAAGCAGGCGGGGATCCAGAGAAAGCAAGTGTGGCGCCCAAAAGACAGGCCTGAGGGATCGGGTCGTTCGGCTCCGGCGTGCATGGTATACTTTTTGCCGAATGAATTCATGGATCCCGCTAACCAAGTTGTGCAGGAGGAAATGTCCCTGGATATCAATGATGATGAACAGCTTGGAGGATTGATGGCGCAACGGTATTAGCCAAGCAGGCCACCTTCGACAAACCGGCCAAGAATCGACACATGAGGCCGTTATACTTGAAGGGATACGTCAATGGCAAGCCATTGACTAAGATGTTTGTTGATGGTGGGGCTGCGGTCATCGTGATGCTGTACACTACCTTCAGGAAGCTTGGCATGGGCCCCGGGGATTTGACGCCAACGAGCATAATTCTGAATGATTTTGCTGGAAACCCTTCAGATACCAAGGGCTGCGTGCACGTGGACTTGATGATTGGATCCAAGACATTGCTCACGACCTTCTTTGTCATCGAAGGCAAAGGAGCCTATAGCTTACTGCTTGGGCGGGACTGGATCCATGCCAACTGCTGCATCCCATCTACCATGCATCAACAGCACGTTCAGTGGGTAGATGACGATATCGAAGTGGTCCAAGCGGATGTTTCAGTGAGCGTTGCAAACGTCGAACCAACTTTCTAGGAATATCAAGGCATCGATTGTTTCTCAGGAAAAGACTGGGGTGAAGGTCCTGTTGAACCTGTCAGCAGTGATCAACAGCCGATTCAAGCAGTCGGCTCTTATAGTAATTTTTAATGGACGATCCTGTCGATGGAACCGATGGAAAGTTGGGGCGAGGATTCATGTCGGCTGACAAATTGGAGGAAGTTGATATTGGAAACGGTGACAAGCCAAGGTCGACATTTATCAGTGCTAACTTGGAGTCAGGTTTCAGAGAAGAGTTAATCAAGCTGTTAAAAGAATATAAAGATTGCTTCGCTTGGGATTATTCGGAGATGCCTGGTTTGGATGGTTCCATTGTTGAGCATCAGTTGCCAATCAAGCCCGGTTTTAGACCTTATAAGCAACCTCCCCGGAAAATCTACAAAGACGAAGTATTGGCCGATGTGAAGAAGGAAGTTGAGAGATTACCTGATGCAAACTTCATTCGGCCATGCAGGTATGCAGAGTGGATCTCTAACATCGTCCCTGTCTACAAGAAAAATGGGAAGATGAGAGTTTGCATAGATTTCAGAGATTTGAATAGAGCTACTCCTATGGATGGATACCTGATGCCTGTTGCTGATTTACTGCTTGACGCTGCTGCTGGACATATGGTTATCAGTTTCATGGATGGTAATGCAGGGTACAATCAAATCTTCATGGCAATAGAGGATATATCGAAGACAGCCTTCAGATGTCCTGGTCACATAGGCCTGTTTGAATGGATAGTCATGACATTTGGGTTGAAAAATGCTGGTGCAACTTATCAACGAGCCATGAATTATATCTTTCATGAGTTGATCGGCAAAATTTTTGAAATTTACATTGATGATGTCGTGATCAAATCTTTGAATCATGGCTCACACTTGGAGGACGTGAAGAGAACCCTGGAATGCACTCGAAAGCATGGGTTGAAGATGAATCCAAACAAGTGTGCTTTTGGAGTATCAGCTGGAGAATTCTTGGGATTTCTGGTACATGAAGGGGGGATTGAGGTTGGCAAGAAAAGCATGAAAGCTATCGATGAAGTTGTCCCTCCAACCAATCTCAAGGAATTGCAGTCATTGCTTGGCAAGATCAATTTTGTGAGGAGGTTCATTTCAAATCTGTCGTAAAAGGTTTTGCCCTTTTCTCCGTTACTAAAGCTCAAGAAAGACCAGAAGTTCATATGGGGTGACGAACAACAAAAGGCTTTTGATGAGATCAAGAAATAGATGAAGGAACCACCTGTGCTGGTCCCTCCGCAATTGAACAAGCCTTTCAACTTTGAAGGATCATATGGCGACTAGAGAGGGGGGAGTGAATAGGAGCCGGTAAAAATTCTTCTCAAAGAGCCCGGCCTATACCCTAGTGAAATCCCGGTCACACACAAGCGATGGATCGAATCACACACCAATCGCCAAGACAACGAGGTTATGGATCAACCTCTAGTCTTAGGAACGATTCCTTGAAGCACACACGGAAGCACGAGAAAGGAAGGGAGGAATCGAACCAAGAAGCAAAGCACTCAGGCTCTGGTGGACCGTCCGGCCAGGAGGGGCGGACCGTCCGCACGGGCCACACGGACCGTCCGGCCTGCCGCGCGGGACCGTCCGCACACACACCGCAGACTGTCCGGCCCTGCGCCGCGGACCGTCCGGAAAAGCAAACAGAACCTCCAGAGACGACCCTGAATAACGGACCGTCCGCGGGGAGCACGCGGACTGTCCGCCAAGCACCCACGGACCGTCCCCCCGCTGCTGCGGACTGTCCGAAACCTTGCCCAACGAAAACTCAAAGCCACGATGAATCGAAAATGAAACCGAGCAAGAACACGAAGAACACGGGAAGAACACGCTCCTCGCGGACCGTCCGCCGGTCCCTCGCGGACTGTCCGCGCCGCACGGACAGAACAGAAAACAGCCTGACCTCGAAGGTCAACTCCCCCAAATCATCATCGGATTTCCCAAACGGTAGAAGCTGTGGAGACAAGGGTTTGGGGACTTGAAAAGCGTCACACAAGGATGCTATAGCCCAAAAATCTTGCCTCCTAACTCCCTAAAACACCGGGAATCGCGAATCCTTTGAGCACCACCAAAAGCTAGAGTTCCGACCGAAAATCCTTGAATCGAAGTGGTTTCCTGGCGTTTGAGGGCACAAGATCAATCACAAAGGTGCACAAGGCATCCATACATCTTTCCCTCAAAGAAATCTGGGGAGAAACCCACTCAAATCCGCAGAATCACGCCAAGAACAAAGGCACGAAAACAAGCACAAAAAGACCACGAAAAACACAACTCCGAATCTTCTATACAAACCAAGAAAGATTCACAAGGTCTAGCATGCCGCCCTAGCATCCATCCCTCTCAATAAATCTCACATGAAGCTCTCATGCTAGCCTAGAGAAAATGGAGAAGAAAATAGCTACGAAAAATGAGAAATGGGAGGGGAGAAATGAAACCCTAAGTCGCGGAGACAGAGAGCCATCCACACACACTCATGGCTTATATATCGGGTCCCGCCGGAGTGGTAAATGACTCGACTACCCCTAACTCAACTACTGGCGATACAACCCACGCAGGGGCATTTAGGTAATGTTTGTGGGTCTTCCCATCGGACGGCCACGCCTTTGCCGCACCCCGCGTCCCCCCGACGCAAGCCATGCGATCCCGCCGCGTGTCCTCCGCTTCGAAGCTTCCTGACACGCCCGGATCCCGTCTCCATCGTGTTGGGCCCTCGGACTTGGTTTTGAGGCCCAAACCAAGAAACCGTCCTCCGATGGTTTTGTGGGCAAACCACCAAACCTCGCGTGCTCAGTCCGGCCTCCCGCCAAACCACTTGACTCGACCTCCACCGTGCACCGGCTCGATTGTTCATGACTTCGTCTTGCTCGTATCGCCACCATGTGGCCCGCACCTAGTCCCGCTGTCCACCGGGTCCCTCGAACCGAGCCTAATTGTCTCTCCATCTCCGGAGGCCCCTCAAGGCTGAAGACCTTTCGCGCCAGTTCTTCACCTGCAACAACACGAACTAGGTCGCAGCCTACACCTACACACTGAGCCAAGAGTCAGTCCAACACCCGTTGTCAATCACTCATCACTGAGGAGCGGTCATCCATCGACCACCTGGACGCTCCTGGTCCTCAATCTCCCCCTTGATGAGTGCATTGACAACACACAACGCGAAATGAAATTCAGAGAAAAGAAGAAAGGAAGAAGAAAGAAAAACAAAGAAGCGCAACTCATGACCAAAACCGAAGAAATGCACAGAAAGGTCACAAGCCAAGCAAAGCACAAACTCCACACCGAAAACAGCAAGAGAGCCCCCCTGAACAAATGCAAGCTCCCCCTGAACATGTGGATGCAAACTTCCAAATTTTAGCTCACCTCTTCTGAATTTTCATTAAGCTCACCTCTTCTCCCCCTTGTTGACAATGTATGAATCAAGGTGAAAATGCAGAAATGCAAAACAAAGCATATAAACATCTACATGAGCTTCTCAAATAGGCCAAATCTAGTGTCAAAGGCTAGAAATGAGACAAAAATCACACATATGAATCATAGCATAGACAAAGCATTGCCACAAGTAATATATGAAAATACAAGCATGTGACGAAGCAAATTTTTCAGATTTAGGCAGTTTTACCAAAAGAAGGCTCGCTTCACATGTGAAAGCCTATCCATGTCACACTCGAGCCACAAACATGCATACCACTCCGAGATCATACAAGGATATCAAATGCTCAACAAAAGATCATTGTAAACACCTATAAAGCAAAGCTTGTCATGTCAAATCTCATGAGCCATGTGTCCACTTCGGGGAGACTTCTCCACTGGTGAACATCATGCAACATGTTTTGCACCCATATGTGAAAGATAAGACATTTTAAGCATAGACATGATGGATGGAGCATTTTTCAAGCATACACACTTCTTTTCAAGATTAATTCATTTCATGGTACATGAAGTGCCTTTGCGGCAAAAAGAAGCTTATGCTCCCCCATGAATGCAACATAGGCTAAACATTCACAATGATATCGGCCTTCGGCCCAAATGCAAGAAAAAGACATCCAAGCACAATCTAAGCATGAAAAGCACATTTAGACCAAAACGTGACATGGATACACTACTACACATGAGTGGAGCACATTTCACCAAAAATTAGTCAAGATTAGCATTTATTTCAAAAAGAGCTATCTCACCACACATATATCTCAAATATTCCAAGAGCATAGCCTCACATCACCATTTCTCCACACATATGACCAATATCTCACAAATAGCCAAAGAGACTCAAATAAGGCATATGAAAGAAGCTCATCATCCTAAAATGCAATATGATACAAATGCGACATGATATATGACAAGATGACTATCCTACCATGGTTTATACATCAAGCAAAGCATGTATATACATCAAAGTAAACATGGTATGATACATATGGTACAAAAGTAAATCCTCCAAGAATCAACTAGAAAGGGCAACAAACCCCAAGTTCCCCCCGCAAGCGCACAAATGTAGCTTGGTCGAGAGGCTTTGTGAAAATGCCTGCAAGCTGATCTTGGGTAGGGACATGACTCAACACAATGGTTCCTTTTTCCACATCGTCCCTCAAGAAATGATACCTCACTTCTATGTGTTTGGTTCTGGAGTGAAGCACTGGGCTTTTGGCTACGCTTATGGCACTGGTGCTGTCACAAAGAAGTGGGATCTGGGTGCACTCCTCACCAAAGTCTCTCAAAGTGTATGAAATCCACAACAGCTGGGAACAACAACTCGCGGCTGCAACATACTCTGCCTCGGTGGTAGACTGAGCTACACTAGACTGCTTGCGGGAAGACCATGAAACCAATGAAGACCCAAGAAACTATCAAGTACCAGAAGTAGACTTCCTCTCGACTCGACAACCAGCAAAATCCGCATCGGAAAAACCATGAAGAGAGAGAGTCGAGGAGGAAGAATACCAGAGGCCAAGACCGAGGGCGGACCGTAGGTACACGAAAATCCTCTTGACGGCTCGTCGATGTGATGTCCTCGGCGAAGCCTGAAAACGAGCACACAGACACACACTGAACTGTATGTCTGGCCTCGTCGCCGTCAAGTAGAGGAGGGAGCCGATCATGCTCCTGTACTCCCGCTGGTCCACTGGTTCTCCATCCTCGTCCGCATCCAAAGTGGCCGTACTCCCCATGGGAGTCGACATCGGCTTCACATCTTGCATCCGGAACTTCCTCGACATGTCTTTCGTGTACTTGGTCCGGTGCACAAAAGTTCCGTCCTTCACTTGCTTGATCCGCGGCCCCGAGAAAGTACCGCAACTCGCCCATCATGCTCATCTCGAACTCCCCGCTCATCTCATCCGCAAACTTGGCAACAAGGTTATGTGACGAGCCACCAAAGACAATATCATCCACGTATATCTGAACAATCAACAAGTCATTTCCATGCTTGAGGAGAAATAAGGTCCTATCCACGGTACCCATCACAAACCCTCTGCTCAACAGAAAACCTCTCAATCTCCCATACCAAGCACGGGGCGCTGTTTCAACCCATACGAGCCCTTTTCAACCTATACACCCCGTGTGGGTACAACTCGCTCTCAAACCCGGTGTGGCCGCTTCACATACACCTCCTCCTCTATGACCCCATTAAGAAAGGCACTCTTCACATCCATACGAAACAACTTGAACCCTTTAGCCACGGCAAAGGCTAGAAGGATCCGAATTGCCTCAAGATGGACCACGGGAGCAAAGGTCTCCTCATAGTCGATCCCCTCCTTCGACTAAACCCCGAGCAACAAGTCCGGACTTGTTCCTCACAACCATCCCATTCTCACCCTCTTTGTTCTTCCAAACCCACTTGGTTCCTATATGATGGCAATTTGGAGGTGGTTCAACTAACTCCCACACCCCGGTTTCTCTCAAAGTTTTCCAACTCCTCATGCATAGAATTGACCCGGTTTGCATCGGATAAAGCGTGTCCAATGTCCTTGGGCTCAAAGGTGGCAACAAAAGCGAAGCATGAGCAAAATGAGAGGAATTCCCGGACCTTGACCGTGTAGTACGTTCGTCGATGTCCCCAATGATCTTCGACGGGGGATGCACTTCTTGAATCCGCCGGGAGCCTCACGCCTCGAGACTACCTCCCCCTCAACTTCGACCCGTTGCCTCGGTCCTCTTGTCGCACCGTCGTTGTCCATGAAGTAGACGGTCCACGCTCCGTAGTGGTCGTAGGGGAAGTAGTGGGTACACACTCAGCTTCAGGCGCATGGTTCTCCCCATCATCATCTCCAGCTTCATCCTTCTCCCGTTCAAAGAGGTCCTCGGCCATCTCCTCTTCACCTGCACATTCAAAGCCAAGAGAGGTACATGGAATTGTCTCGTCGAAAGTTACCTTGCAAGTCTCCATGATTTTGTTAGTCTCAAGGTTAAGCACCCTATAGGCTCTAGAATGGTTAGCATATCCAAAGAAAATACCATCACTAGACCTAGCCTCAAACTTGTCGAGTTTTCCCTTCTTAAGAATAAAGCACTTGCAACCAAAAACTCGGAAATGACTCACCTTGGGTGCCCGACCATGCATCAGCTCATAACAGGTCTTCTTCTTGAAAGCTCGCAATAAAATCCTGTTAGAGACATGACAAGCCGTATTGACCGCCTCGGCCCAATACCTCCTAGGAGTCTCGTGCTCATCGAGCATCGTCCTAGCCATCTCACAAAGAGTCCGATTTTTCCTTTCCACGACTCCATTTTGAGGGGGCACATAAGGGGTCGAATACCGATGCTCAAGACCTAAATCACGACAAAAGGCATCAAAACGAGAGTTCTTGAACTGCGAGCCATTATCCTCGCGGATAGCTCGAATAGCATTCCCATGCCTCTCGTTTTCAACCTCACGATCAGATCTCGAACAAAACCAAATGTCTCACTCTTATCCTCCAAGAAAAACACCCAGGCATAGCGAGAGTAATCGTCCACCACAACAAGGACGTACCACTTCCCACCCACCGAGCGAACTCGAGCTGGCCCAACAAGGTCCATGTGCAACAGCTCTGTCGGACGCTCGGTCATGACATCGGTCAGGGGTGGATGGGGAGTGGCTACCATCTTGCCATGCCTACACGGAGCACAAACCAAATCCTTCTCAAGCTTCAACCTCGGCAATCCTCGGACAAGGTCAAGACCACTCAAGCGGGAAACCAAATCAAAGCTCAAGTGTCCCAACCGCCTATGCCATTTCCACAAATCGAAGAAGGACCGGCCATCAAACGGCGAGCGAGGACCCAAAGAACGAGAGAAATCGGCCACGAAAATCGACCCTCGGGGATGATCATACAGACAAGATCACCTCGAGAATCCAGCAAACGAGACTCGCCAGACTTGAAACGCACCTCAAAACCCTCATCAAGCAACTGAGAAACCAAAAGCAAATTGAAACCCAAAGACTTCACAAGAGCAACTCTCTTCAACGTTACCTTGTCACTCACATGCACAACACCCTCAGAAATCACCCTTCCTCGTCCATTGTCCCCAAAAGTGATGTACATCTTTTCCTTCACTGGGGTGAGGCTCGAGAACCACTTCTTATCTCCAGTCATGTGTCGGGAACATCCGGAGTCGATCAACCAAATGTTCTCCAAGCCTCCCCGCCCGTAGTCGAAACAAGAACGAGAATGAGCTAACGACTCGACAATGGGGTTAGCACAAAGAAAGTTGAACCAGTGTCGAGCCATCTGCTCAAAAGAGGGGTTAGCAAACATCATTCCCTTGCCACCAAGCTTCCCATGTCCCATGGAAGGAGTACGAGCACCACGAGGGGGAAAACGTGGTCCGTAGTTCCTCTGGAACCCAAAGCTGCGATCATCTCCCCTAGACCCGTATTGAGGACAAGTAGGGGGACGTCCAGCAAAACCACCACGAGCCCGACCAAACCTCTCACCAGCACGCACACCATCATCTCTCCTCTCAAACCTCGCACCACCACCTCTCTGTGGGAACCTGCCAACACTTCTCACACTTCCCACACCTCGTGGAAGTGACACTCTAGGCTCAGGAATACCATGAGACTAGTGATACCTGTCCTGGTTTGCTTGCTCCCTAGCAAGCCTCTCATCCCTCTTCCTCTTGTAGCAAAACTCTGCAAGATGCCTCTCCTTGCCACAGTACTCACACCTGAAGGGGATGGGTTTTGGTTTTGGCTCTGGCTTCTCTCTAGGCTTCTCACCCTTCTCACTCACAAACTTCACCGGTTTCTTGAAGTCATGTGCTTTTGGTGGAAATTTGGGTGGATCTTGGGTTGTATCAAGCTTGTTGCAAAGGTGGTTGGGCTTTGGTGTGAAAGAGTTCTTGGGTGCTTTTGGAAGTGGGACTTGGATGTCTCCGATCACCTCAAACTCTGGGTTAGACTCAACACACTTCTCATACACACTCTCCCCACTGTTCTCTCCCACTTTCTCACCCAACTTCTCAAAACCTAAACCACGACCATCAGCTCTCTTGAACTCCTCAATCATGATTTTCAATTGAGGTTCCTGCCCAGACAACCAACCCAACACCTTCCTCAAATAGTCATTCTCCTCGTATATGACATCCAAACGGGAAGTAAGTTCAAGATTGCGCAATGTAACTTCATCACAGCTAGTGCATGCATTGACAACAGGAGGTTTCAAAGAAGCTTCCAAAGTGCTAATAGTAGAACGAGCATCAACACTTAGCATGCATAGTAGGACATGATTTACAAGCACCAAGCAAAGTGGGTCTGGCCTTAAGCTCATCATACTCAGTCCTAAGAGCATCTAGTTTAGCCAAAGTGGAAGCATTCTTCTCATTAAGCAACTTGATCTCATTCAACCACGCATCACACTCAAGACACTCAACATCATCAGGAGTAGTAGGAGCAAGTTTCAAAGAGTCATTCTCAAGTTTCAATTCAAGCAATTTGGACTCTAACTCTCCTACTTTCTCACTAGCATTCTCAAGTTGAGCCCTAAGATCTTTCCTCATCTTCTTAGCATCTCTCAACACACTATCACGATTGTCAATCAAGCCATTCAACCTAGTGATCTCAGCAAGCAAAGAGTCGAGGCCAAGATTTACCTCATCCTTCGAGTCGGAGTCGCTGTCTTCCTTGTCGCTCTTCTTGCTGCTCGAGCTGTGGGCCATGCCACAAAAGCCTTTAAGCGCCACACAACTCAATCCACTGAGGTTCCGGCTTGCACTCTTCTTGCACTTGCGCCTCCCGGCGTCTTCATCTTCACTGCTTGAGCTTGACTGCGCGTCGCTTGAGCTTGAGTCGACGTCGCTTGCACCGGACACCATGGCTCTTGCCTTGTCCTTCTTGTAGCCGCCCTTGCTCGGTCGACGCTTGTCCTTGTCCTTGCTCTTGGACTTGCTGAAGTGCTTGCCCTTGGAGGAGTACTTGTGTTCACGCCTCGGGTGCGCCTTGTACTCGCTCATCTTGTACTTGTTCTCCTCCGCTTCCGGGCACTCGGCGATGAAGTGACCACGCTTGCTACACTTGTAGCACATCCCTGAGCTCCGCCTTGCATTCCTCCGACTCTCGTGTAGTCGATCAAACATTCTTGAGAGCAAGGCCAGCTCCTCCTCGCCCAGCACATCAAACTCCTCATTTGGAATAGACATAAGAGAAGACAAGGAAAACTGTCGACAGGAAGGGTTAGTGTTGGCTTTGCCCTTTGATCCGCCCACAAGAGCAAGACTATGATCAGTCAAGCCCTCATGCTTGGATTGCAACTTCCTGTCAACCTCAGCCGACTTGAGCTTAGAAAAGAGGTCATCCAACTCAATGGTCAAATATTGCCCAGACTCCTTGATGGCCTCAACCTTAGCACCCCATACATTTGGGTCCAAGACATGCAAGAGCTTCAAAGCACGATCATGCTTGATGTAAGGAAAATCCTCAACATTAGCCTTCATGTTGTTCACGATGGCGGTGAACCTCTGAAACATCGCATCAATGTCCTCACCAGGAAGTTGAGTGAAGTTCTCATATTGCATCCGGTAAGAGACAAAGAGGCGAGCCTTCACATGGTTATCACCACCGTGAGCAACCAACAACTTCTCCCAAATTTGCCAAGCAAGATTCAAATGGCGAACACGCTCAAACTCAGGATCACACGGGCTCGGACCAAGTGATCAACGGCTTTTGCATTTGCCTCATACTTGGCCTTAGCACCGGCATCGGTCACCATAAGAGTATGGATGTTGACCGGAATAGCATAGGTCTTGTCAAGCACAATGAAATCCAACAACTTGCCACGAAGAAAGATCATCATACGAGCCGCCCACTTGTGGTAACCCTTGCCATCGAAGTGCGGAGGACCGCCCCGCTCAACGTACGCCATCTTAGGATTCAAGATTTGTCAAAGTCGCAAAGAATCCGGCACCAAGCTCTGATACCAATTGAAGGATCAGATGGCGACTAGAGAGGGGGGGAGTGAATAGGAGCCGGTAAAAATTCTTCTCAAAGAGCCCGGCCTATACCCTAGTCAAATCCCGGTCACACACAAGCGATGGATCGAATCACACACCAATCGCCAAGACAACGAGGTTATGGATCAACCTCTAGTCTTAGGAACGATTCCTTGAAGCACACGCGGAAGCACGAGAAAGGAAGGGAGGAATCGAACCAAGAAGCAAAGCACTCGAGCTCGGTGGACCGTCCCGGCCGGAGGGGCGGACCGTCCGCACGGGCCACGCGGACCGTCCGCCCGCTGCCGCGGACCGTCCCGCACACACACCGCGATCGTCCGGCCCCCGCGCCGTGGACCGTCCGAAAAAGCAAACGGAACCTCCGGAGATGACCCCGAATAACGGAACGTCCGCGGGAGCACGCGGACAGTCCGCCAAGCACCCGCGGACCGTCCGCCCGCTGCTGCGGACTGTCCGAAACCTTGCCCAACGAAAACTCAAAGCCACGACGAATCGAAAACGAAACCGAGCAAGAACACGAAGAACACGGGAAGAACACGCTCCTCGCGGACCGTCCACCGGTCCCTCGCGGACTGTCCGCGCCGCACGGACAGAACAGAAAACAGCCCGACCTCGAAGGTCAACTCCCCCAAATCATCATCGGATTTCCCAAACGGTAGAAGCTGTGGAGACAAGGGTTTGGGGACTTGAAAAGCGTCACACAAGGATGCTATAGCCCAAAAATCTTGCCTCCTAACTCCCTAAAACACCGGGAATCGCGAATCCTTTGAGCACCACCAAAAGCTAGAGTTCTGACCGAAAATCCTTGAATCGAAGTGGTTTCCCGGCGTTTGAGGGAACAAGATCAATCACAAAGGTGCACAAGGCATCCATACATCTTTCCCTCAAAGAAATCCGGGGAGAAACCCACTCAAATCCGCAGAATCACGCCAAGAACAAAGGCACGAAAACAAGCACAAAAAGACCACGAAAAACACAACTCCGAATCTTCTATACAAACCAAGAAAGATTCACAAGGTCTAGCATGCCGCCCTAGCATCCATCCCTCTCAACAAATCTCACATGAAGCTCTCATGCTAGCCTAGAGAAAATGGAGAAGAAAGTAGCTACGAAAAATGAGAAATAGGAGGGGAGAAATGAAACCCTAAGTCGCGGAGACAGAGAGCCATCCACACACACTCATGGCTTATATATCGGGTCCCGCCGGAGTGGTAAATGACTCGACTACCCCTAACTCAACTACTGGCGATACAACCCATACAGGGGCATTTAGGTAATGTTTGTGGGTCTTCCCATCGGACGGCCACGCCTTTGCCGCACCCCGCGTCCTCCCGACGCAAGCCATGCGATCCCGCCGCGTGTCCTCCGCTTCGAAGCTTCTCGACACGCCCGGATCCCGTCTCCATCGTGTTGGGCCCTCGGACTTGGTTTTGAGGCCCAAACCAAGAAACCGTCCTCCGATGGTTTTGTGGGCAAACCACCAAACCCCTCGTGCTCAGTCCGGCCTCCCGCCAAACCACTTGACTCGACCGCCACCGTGCACCGGCTCGATTGTTCATGACTTCGTCTTGCTCGTATCACCGCCATGTGGCCCGCACCTAGTCCCGCTGTCCACCGGGTCCCTCGAACCGAGCCTACTTGTCTCTCCATCTCCCGGAGGCCCCTCAAGGCTGAAGATCTTTCGCGCCCGTTCTTCACCTGCAACAACACGAACTAGGTCGCAGCCTACACCTGCACACTGAGCCAAGAGTCAGTCCAACACTCGTTGTCAATCACTCATCACTGAGGAGCGGTCATCCATCGGCCACCGGGACGCTCCTGGTCCTCAAAGTTGTACGTGGCGGCCGATACCCAAACCATTGGATCGGCCCTTATACAAGAATTTGAAGGAAAGGAGCGGTAGTAGTGTACCTTAGCCGAAAATTACTTGATCCCGAGACCAGGTATTCGGCTGCAGAGAAACTGTGTTTATGCGTGTACTACTCGTGTACAAAATTTCGGTACTACTTGTTGAATGCCGAATGCGTTGTATACTCCAAGTTTGATGTAATAAAACATATGCTATCTATGCCAATTTTGAATGGAAGGATTGGCAAATGGATCTTGGCCTTGTCTGAGTTTGAGTTGAAGTTCGAATCGGCAAAAGCTATAAAAGGTCAGATTATTGCCGATTTTATAACTGAGCATCGTGATCCATCGATTGATTTGCTTGAAATTACTCCTTGGGCTTTGTTCTTTGATGGATCATCATGTGGTAAAGGTGGGGGAGTAGGGATTCTATTAATTTCACCCAGGGGCGAGATGTTTGAGTTTGCTATCCCTATTCAGCCCACTGTTACAAACAATCAAGCTGAGTACGAGGCATTGCTTAGAGGGCTTCAATATCTGAAAGAGGCTGGGGCTGTTTCAGTTGAGATTTATGGAGATTCAGAGCTGGTTATAAAGCAATTAAACGACCAATATGAGTGTAAAAGTGATGCCCTGAGGAATTACTACGATGAGTGCAGGGAAATCTTAAAGAGTTTTCAGCTAGTAATTCTACAACATATTCCTAGAGAACACAATGAAGAGGCAAACAGGTTAGCTCAAAGTGCTTCAGGTTATAGAGAAAATCAAGAAGCGTTTGCTATGGAGGTATGTGCTTTCGGGAGTGATTTTGCAGAGGATGATTGGAGGAAGGAAATTATTGACTACCTTGAAGATCCATCCCGAAAGGTTTCTAGGAAGCTCAGGTATAAAGCCATAAAATTCGTTCTTCTGGATGGAAGTCTATTTTACAAATCATTGGATGGAGTGTTGCTACAATGCTTGGGTCCGGAAGAAGCAAAGAAAATGATGAGTGAGGTGCATGATGGGCTATGTGGAGCACATCAATCGGCCTATCATATGAAATGGGTTATTAGGCCGGCTGGATGTTTTTGGCCGACGATGATGGAAGATTGCTTTGAGTATTACAAAGGATGTCAAGACTGTCAGAAGTTTGGAAATATTCAAAGGGTTCCAGCGTCAGCACCGAATCCCATTATCAAGCCATGGCCATTCAGAGGATGGGGTATAGACTTGATTGGCCAGATTAACCCACCATCTAGCAAGGGGCATAAATTTGTGCTTTTAGCAACAGATTACTTCACCAAATGGGTTGAGGCGATTCCACTAAAGAAAGTAACATCAGAGAACATGGTTGAGTTTGTTAAGGAACACATCATCTATAGGTTTGGAATTCCTCAAACAATCACAACTGATCAAGGAGCCCAGTTTGTGTCCTTGGAGTTCAGGGAGTTTGCCGAAAGCATGGGGATCAAATTGTTTAATTCTTCTCCCTATTATGCCCAGGCTAATGGTCAGGCAGAGGCTTCTAACAAGATCATGATCAAACTTATACAAAAGAAGACCGACCAGAAGCCAAAGAGGTGGCATTCGGTACTCAACGAGGCTTTATGTGCTTACCGAATGGCTCCTCATGGAGCTACAAAGACTTCTCCTTATGAATTGGTTTATGGGCATCATGCTGTTTTACCTTGGGAAACACAGTCAGATTCTAGGAGGGTAGTTTTGCAAAAGGACTTAAGCTCCAGAGATTATAGTGGCTTAATGATGGATGAGTTAGAAGACTTGCATATGATCTGTCTCAGAGCCTTGGAAAACATCGAAAAGAACAAGCTGCGAGTTGCTAAATATTACAACAAGAAAGTAAAGGTCAGGCAATTTGCAGAAGGGGATTTGGTTTGGAAAGCATTATTGCCGATTGGAACCAAATACAATGCATTCGGCAAATGGTCCCCAAACTGGGAAGGACCTTTTTGGGTAGTCAAGTGTGTGCCTGGTAATGCCTACATGTTAAAGACTTTACTAGGAGAAGAATTTTCTGCTGCAATAAACGGAAGATATTTGAAGAAATATTATCCTAGTGTTGAAATTGATCGCTGATCACAAGCATCAGGCTCACAAACATTTGACACAGAGACAACCGGTGTTCAAGAAAGAAGCCGCCTTTAGAACAAAAATCCTAAACAAGGGAAATGGCCAATACTCAGATGTATTGCCCTTAGCACAAAACTACATTACAGATGCTTCTTGCAGGTTCTTTATTTAACAGCCCAATTGCTCAAGATTACAAGGGAGTGGGAAGCAGAAGGCCTGGCGTAAGAAGCGAAAGTATGCTTCAATCCTTTTTTCTTTGCTTCTTCAGCTCCTCCCTCTTCAATTGTTCCAAGACCACCGTGACAACAACTTGGAAGCTTTGGGAGTGACCATGGTTCGCAGCTTCCATTAGGCTGTCCCAAGCAGCTTTCAGGTTACTATACGTGTCAGAAACATCTGAGACAGGAGAACAATTGTTAGAGACAGAGATCTGAGCATAAGCATGGAGTCGAAGTAAAGATGAAAATTTTTACCTCCTACCAACGCCTCCAAAGCCATGCGACGTTCGCGTTCGGCCTGGCAGCGAGTGGTGAGTGGTTGATCCTCTATTCTGGCGTGGCGTCCTCTGCTTCGAGGGAAGAGTCAGAGGAGATGTACTCAGGCGTTTCTTCGGTCCCAAAGATTTTTTTTCATGAAGCAGATCAAGGCTAGAGAAAACAAAGAGGGGGTAAAACGCGAGATCACACACGAAAGCAAGAAGCAGGTTAAAGGAAAACTCACTCTCGAATGGTGCGCTTCCTTGGGGTGCTGTCCTCCCTGATGGGTTGCTTGCCTTTGCCATGGCCTTGGGGTTTTCTCTTCTGGAGCAGGGGGAAGATGTGAAGTGATGGATGAGTGTGCGAGTGGATTTGCAGGGCATCCCAGGGGGCTATTTTATTGACCGAGAGAGCGCATTGGGAGTGATGACTGGTTGGCGTGCGTTATTGGAATACCAAGCGACAGGGTTTTTCTCCCGAATGCGAGGGGTTTTCATTGAACAGTGCTAGATTCCCGAGTTGAGGATTTTCTGCAGGTTTTACGCCAAGGGGCATTTATTTTCGCGTGTTCGGCTCAAGCAAAGTTCCCGAATGCATTTGAAAAGAATAAGGCTCGCAGTTGCAAACACGAAGGAATCATCACAATACAAGCATGGAAATTGGAATTCTTTATTTATTGCCGAAGGTCAAACATCCCTAGTACAATCTAATCGAAAAGCCTGTTTAGCACATACTGGGGATGAGTGAGTTCGGCAATGGCGTCGCCGTGGCCATCGAGGCCCTCCAGGATGACCTCGATCTCGTCGATGTCTTCTGGTGCGCCGCCCTGGAAGCCGCGTGGCTGGATGGAGTAGTCAACGCCGGTGTGCGTCGCCATGGCGGCCAATCCCAAAGTGGTGCCCAGGCGGATGCCGTGAGTAGCCACCTCATCCACGCGGATTTCCACCGCGGCAAGGCGCTCCGCCGGCGTGTCTCCACGGGCGTTCACCTTGTCAGCCAATTGCTCCACTAGCATTTTCAGCTTGTTGAGCTCGGCGTCGCGGGCTGCAAAGTTGCAAAACAATGGTGATCAGTATCAAAAGCCGAATTGGATTGGGGGGCAATCTAAGGGGTGTACCATCGATGGTTGCCAGCAATTGTTTGCGCTGGTCCTCCCACTCGATTTCAGCAATGCAGGCCTTCTTGGAGACTTCTCCCAGCACACACCGGGACTCGTCGCGCTCCGCCTTGAAGTGAAGGGCGTCTTCCTCCCTGTAGGGCACCGGGGAGTAGCTGTTCGACTCCGAGGAGTCGCCCGGCAGGGCCGGGTTCATGGCCGGCGCAAGGGATGGGTTCCATTGAATAAGCCTAAGACAAAGAAGACCGTGAGAAGCAGAGGCAAATCTAAGACAAATCATGGAGAAAGTTGGGGATCACTGCCTCCGACGCGTGCCGGTGCGGCTTCCTTCCGCCTCGTCGGCGGCGCGGCGCCTGTTGTTGTTACCCGCCATGGTTCTTGGGGCTGCGCTGGTGATTGGAAAAGAAAGCTTGAGGCTGGTAAAGATTTGAAGGCTAAAAGGCTTGGTAAAGAGCTAGGGGCACCTACGGTTTTATTTATAGGACTGGTGAAAATGATCGTGGCCTTAGATCGTGGTGCATATCCCGAGAAACTTGGAAGGTGGAGAGGTTTCCTTAACCGATTCGCCGTCAGGTCGTTTGGAATTCAAAGCTGAGTCATATTCGGTTAACTGGCTCGGCTGAGTTGCGGTCGGAGTGTTGTTCGGGTGTAGTACTGTTTGACCGCTAGTTACCGAATGGATCGTTCAGGATTGCAATCGAGATCATGCAGGCAGAAGGAAAACGAGATTTATAGAAGGCAAATATTACAAGGACGGTTAATTTGGTTACACATTGCTCAGTACAACTAAATGTTCAAGTACTTTGCAATTACGTTAGAGGCATTTGATATTGTCTGATTAATGTTCTTCATCCGTTCCTGATAATCTTTTTGAGTGTTGGACAGGACGATGAGCTCTGCCTCGCACTGGTTTACTTCAGTTATGGCCGATGATGCTTCCTCTTGGGTTTTCTCTATCAGTCCAGGAAGCTCGGTTATTTTCTTGTCGTCAGCTTCTATTTCAGCTGACAAATTCTTCAGCTCTGTCTCCAATGCAGTCTTTCTGGCAATTTTCAAATCGCGAGCAGATTGCAGATTGGTCAACATTTCCTTGTGGCTCTCGGTTTGGGTTTGTGCTCCCTTCACAGCTTGTTCAGCTTTGGCTTTCTTTTGCCCAACAGCTGGTCGGGTAGATTGACTTTTCAAGGCTCGCCTTATTGCCACGTAATGAATGTCCAGACCAGAGATGGGCTCCAATGAAGCCTTGATGTCTTCGGGAAGCTTTTGGCTGATAGGTTCAAGCATCTCTTCAAAGTTATCAACATCTCTGATTTGATCTCGGGTGTCCTTTTGCAGCCAGGCAAAGATTTCTTTGAGCCTTGCCTGGATTTCCTCTGATAAAGCCTGATTTTGAGTTCCTCCATCTCCTGTTTCGGCAGCTGGGTCATTCACCACTAATGGGCTTGATGATGATGGAGTTTGATCCTGAAAAAGTAAGATTGCCGAGTTAGGAGTGGTTCATTAAAAAAGGGATAACAGAATTGAGTGCATGCGCTTGCCTCATGCCTGATTCCCTGAACTGGGGCAAGGTTTTGTTCAGGTTCAGGGGGGATTTCTTGGGCAACTGGAGGAGTAGGAATTTGAGGAGCCCTTGGCAAAGCTGAAGCTTCTACTTGAGGGAAAGCTGGTGCATTCTCTGGCAAATTTGAGGCTTCTGGCTGAGGTGAAGGTGGATTTACCTCTGTTAAGACTGGGATTTCTGCTTGGCCAAGGGGAGATTGAACCCTTAAAGGGCTTGAAGCTTCTGGTTGAATTAATGGAGTCATCTCTGGTGAAGCTGACACTTCTGTTTGAGAAGGGGGTGACAGGGTCCCTGATGAAGATAAAATCTCCACTTGAGCAAAAGATGGTTCAGCCCTTGGTGAACTTGCATGCTGAGGGGAAGAGGTTTCCACAGGGTGATTCACCAATATTTCTTCTGCAAATGCCAGATTAAGGGTAAATGCCAGTGTGGATAGTGATCTTTGGAGAAAAAGTAAGGTAATAAAGGTCATACCAATAGATGAAGCATTGGCAGGTTCTGAAGCTGATGGCTGCTGGGTTCTAGTCTGAAATTGCACAAGATGAAATTTGTCAGAATAAGAGTAATCTTGTGATCGAGAAAGGGGGAATCTTACCTCAACAGGGACCTTTTTTGTGGTTCTTTTCCTCTTGGCAGCTGGAGGTGCAATCAGGGATAGGCCTTTTCTCTTATCAGCAGTAGAGCTGAAGAGAATTGGGTCCATTGTAGCATACCTGGCCATCAGCTGAGCCAGAGTTGGGGATTTAAATCCTAGACCTGAAATTGGATATACCACATTATAAGCAATTGTCCTGACTCGAGGGGCAGGCACTGTATTCTGCAGGGAATGATCAAGATCATGGTTAGTGGTGAAAGGTATGTCTGATCAAAGGGAAAAAGACAAGTGTGTTACCTCTGAGGTTGGCTGAAAATCAGGCATCAGCTCCAAGCAGAATGAGTGCACTGGCTCGCTTAAGATATGGTCATGAAATTCTTGCCACCAGGGGATGAAGGTAGGATGAACTATTGTTATGGGTGTGAAAGGCCAGGTGTAAAGAGTTGGACTGCATTCATACTCAAAAAACCTTCTGGCTTGTACACTGTCCTTGATTTCCTCTCTGGGTTTGAGGAATTCATGAAGAAATAATCTTGAGGGCGTTGGCAATTGGAGTCAATTTCGGAATAAAATCACTTTTATCCCGTAATTGAAGGGGCATATGTTAACACCAAAATTTGGTACAGGAAGGAGTCTGATTTGTGGGCCCAGCTTGGTAAAAAAATCCCGTCCAGAGAAGGAAGGTTTCTTCAAAAGGATTTGGCGAGAGGAGCTTGCGGTCGGCAGTTTGCTTCCGTTCGGCAAAGGGACTGTTTGCGCTGATTTCGCGGGATTGCGTGGTGACGCGGCCCGAGCGGAAGGGACGAATGGATGGATAAGCATTCGCACTTGGAGATAAATTAGGTATCAAATATTGTGCTCGTAGTCCACCAGGAATCATGCTGCGACAGGGTATAAATATGAACCCTGGATGTATGTAATTGCAATCAGAAACATTCTCATAACAAACCGGCTTTACGCCAAACCCTTGAGTCCTTTAGTCGTGTCGTTGAGTTCTTCGAGAGGGTTCATCGATCCGTCGACCTTCGTAAGTACCGACAACCTTGTATCATGTCTAGTATCATGCGGTGGATTTAGATCGTGATGCAAGTAGTCTTGTTACCATGCTTAGTATCATGCGGTGGATTTAAGCTTGGTTCAAGAGGGTTTCTTGTTAGATCATGAGCCATGCGGTGGGCTAGATCTAGCTTGAAGCTAGTTATCGGCTCTATTGGATTTTGGCAAGATCCAATATATTCATTAAGTTACCCCGTGTTGCTCTAAGTTTTTACTTTATGTTTAAATTCATGTAACACCCTTTTGCCCAATTTAGATTGATTTGGATCGGCTTTATCTCGTTTGGTGATCTTTACATCGCACGTTCATATCTTGCTTCAAAAGGCACGTGGATCACGTGTTTTCCAAATAGCCGAAACCGAACCAATCTAGGTTACGTGTTGCGGGTTCAAGCTTGTCAATTTTTCCGTAAATCTTGACAGAACCGGGCATCATGCGGTAGATGTAGGTTTTTGGGTTGTTTTAGAGCTAATCATCCGGTGGATTAGATTTTTAATTCGATCTGATAGGTTTATCATCTTTGGCAATGTTTGTTCCTTCTCCATGGACCCCGATTCAGCTGTTCAGCCGTATTCGGTTATGTTTTCACGAGTAAAACGTGTTTATAAGTTATATTTTAAACAACGTGTGCTTTTAGCTTTCCATATTTAGATTGTATCATGCGGTGGATAGATCTATTTGTGGTTGGTGGTGTGATTTCAAACAAGTTGTATCATGCGGTGGATAAACTTGTTTGGCCTCATGCTTGACGGGTTTTGAAGTACCTAGACATGCAGTAGACTAGTGCTTTAGGCCTATGCATGCTTGTTCATTACATGTTTGTAATCATGCTTTACTTCATTTATTGTTCATTGTTATTTATTCTCAAGGATCGGTCATGGTCTTGTGCACGTGCAATTTTGTCCAAATAAAGACCGATCTATCGTCATGCTTGCATCATCCATTCGGCTATGTTCTATTTTATGCTTTAAAGCTCCCAAATGGTTTCTAATCTGCTGGCAGATAGCTTCTCATAGCTATATGTCATCTTACATGGCTTTCTAGCCGTAAATATGGAACTGTCTGGTACCACCCGGCAAGTTCCAAGCTTTGGTATTTAATTACTTTGTCTTTTGTTAATTTTCAGGGAAAATTGACTGGCATGCTTTTGGAATCTGCTCATGTGTGAAGCTAGTTTGTTCGGCTTGCTGTGTGCTTGGCGCAGGGTGCGGATTTTGCGTCAACACCTTCAACTTCTTGGCAACATGTTTGCGCGCCACATTGCGCGACCTCCTCGGCGGCGCAGGGAGACTAGCCTCTAGGCTAGTTGGTGGATCCTCAATGAGGGGGATATTAGGCAGCCCAGGTCGGCTGAACCTGGACCGCAGCTGAAACCGCTCCTAAAGCGTCTCCCCATCCTCTTCATCGAATGCATCTTCAATGGTGACGCTGTCGTCACCTTCGCCGAATTCACGGCGTTCTTTGGCCTTGCCCTTGCCCTCCTCCGGAATATCTACAAGTTGAGGAGGGGGAGTTGGGTCGGAGACATACTTCATAATGTCATCCTGCAGCAAGCGACTGGGGTGAGCGTGACTACTCCAATTTAATAAGTACTCAGAGGCAGAGGTTATCAGCTACTAACCTTGTTCAGCGGACGAGCCGCGGAGTACTCGGGGACTGGGCAGGGTGTGTACGGTGGCATATCCTTGAAAATCCTGCCCAGCCTCTCGGCAATGTCTTCATCATCGACTTGGTTGCCGGGCATCCTTGACGTATCCTCGTCGCCCGTGTACTGGTACCCGAGGGTGTCGCGTGCCATCAGCGGCTGCACCCTCCTCTTCATGAAGCTGAAGGCCACGTGTTCGGCCCTCAGCCTGGCTTCTCTCAAAGCCTTGATCTTCTCCAACAGCTCAGGTAGTTGAATACCCTTATGCATCGTCGGTTTAGTGTTCTACCACGCCCAATGCTTCGGCTGCTTCCCGCTGGGCTTCGGCAGCTCCGGGTGGTGGTTCGTGGCATAAAACCACTTGGCCTTCCAGTCTTGGTTTGAGTCAATGAGTTTGTATGCCAAGTACTGGTCGACGACATCTTCACGCATCTGAATGCTGGCTCCTCCGTCTACTCGAGGGTCGTTGGCTCTCGGCTGCGGCTTCACACGGAAAAACTTCTGGAACAAGATCCAGTGGGGTTTGATCCCCACGAAGGCTTCACAGAAGTGGACAAAGACGGAGACGTGAAAAATGCCATTAGGGTTCAAGTTCAAGTACTCGATACCGTAGTACTTGAGGAGATCCTTGAAGAAATCACTCGCCGGGAGTGCTAGTCCGCGCTCCACGAACCTGGCGAACATGGGGACCTCGTCGGGGATCTTCTCCATGGGGTACGGGTCGCCTGCGGCGGCGCGCCACATGTCCATCTCCTTCTCCCGGAGGAACCCGCTGTTCACCAACGCCACCAGATCTTCAGTCTTCATCTTGGACTTCTTCCACTCCTTGTTTGGATTGGGGCGCAGGGGAGACGTCAGCGGCGTTGACTCCTGAGCAGACCCCTCCGCCTCGTTGCGGGATCTCTTCTTCCCAGCACCGGCACCAGCCTTTGCGCCCTTGGACGGAGAAGGCTTCATCCTCCAAGTGCACGGGGTCTTCACTCGCATTCACTCGGGGGCTTCGCTGGTGGCAAGTAGTGGCGGCGCGCATGGGCTTGCAAACTACGGCACGGCGATAGAGCACGAGTGGATGATTGGCTAGATCTACTCCAGTGGCTGCTACTGCGGGGAATGAAAAACTCTAAGGGTTTTGAACTCTATTTATAACCTAACCTGCGGCGCTGCAACGGCCGGATGGATAAGTATCGGCGGCTGACTCAGCGACAACTGGCTGACTCTTTGGCTTCCAGAGTTCCAGTACCTGATGCACTCCATCTCGGGGGCTCGGCTACATCTGCTAGACTTCCTGGGTAGCGACAAGACTCAAGAGCAACTTAGGACACATTCTACAATCAAGATGACCCTTCAATTCGAGAGGAAGTACTCGACTCAAGGCTCGGGGGCTCCGTGCCACGTGTCCTTCGGTTTTTTCTCCGGATTTTACGGGATAATCTTGGCAGAACTTCAAATTGACCCTCAGCTTGAATCTGCAATTCGACCTAAGGCTCGGGGGCTACATTCCATATGGAATGCGATTCTTCGAATCACATTTTCCATATGGTTTCTTCTTCAAGACAACACGAGTACTATTGAAGACCTTCAAGAGAAGAACTCGAGGACGCTTGGGAACTGCTCGAGAAGACTTCAAGACTACCCAAGGATCATCTGGAGTACCTTCCAGCCTCGGGATGCTTCAAGTACTCTTGAGGAATTTTGGCTTGTAGTACTCAGGGACGCCTGAGGACTACTCGTCAAGGCCATCAAGACTACTCGAAACTATCCTGCTCGACTACAAAGTATTCGGGGGCTTGTTGTATGGACCTCCCTGTGCCCACTACCTTAGTGGGTACCAGGACCAACTACTCGGTGGGCCCCTGGGACTACTCGGCTTGTGCCATATGGCACATGATGGCGTGGGGCGCAAGGACTACGGTGGAGGAGTACTCGAATAGGAAGCTATACATGTCCTGTACTGTGTAGGAAACTCCTAGACATACCCGACTAGTACTATCTCCCCAAACCGACTTGTAACCCTGCCTCCCGGACTATATAAGGCGAGGCAGGGACCCCTATCTCTCTCATACGCATCATCTTGTAAACACACCCAATCAATCCAGAGCTACGCAACATACAAGACGTAGGGTATTACGCACCTCGCGGCCCGAACCTATCTAAATTGTGTGCCACGTGTCTCTTCCTTCGAGTTAACGATCTCGACGAGGCCACATTCATCTACCTCGGGTACTCCCCTTGGTAGGTTGCCGGTCTAAAACATCGACAAATACCTCTTCAAGCTATCGACATTCCACGAATATGGCAACTCTTCACCAGTTTGATTAACAAACGAAAAGCCCCTGACATGTTTGTTTCCTTTGCTATGTATGGCCCTTCCCATGATTCCTGAAGTTTTTTAGGGTTCTCCTAGTTCTTCTTTCTTTTCAGGACTAAATCACCAGTCTTGATGTCCTTTCTAACCACTTTTCTATCCTTCCATGTCTTAGTTTCTTTCTAGTACTTCTCGATGTTTCAGCAGCTTCGAGGATCGTTAGTTCGATCATATCTTTCTCTACTTTTTTGTCAACTTCTTCGATTTCTTTTGCCTTTAGCACTCTCATGATTTCATTCTTGATTTCTTTTGGTGTCATTGCTTTAGTCCCAAAGAGTAAGCGAAAAGGTGTGAAACCCATCGCTCTTGATACTGTGGTGTTACGAGACCAGATTACTTTCGGCAGTTCATCGGTCCACTTGCCCTATTTCTGGTCAAACAAGTACTTTTTGATTCCTGAGAATATCAGCCCATGCTCTTTCGACAGCCCCATTAGACTGTGGATGATATACTGACGAAAACTTCGTATGAGTGCCGAAAGTTTTGCAGTATTCTTTGAAGGAATAACAGTCGAATTGTTTTTTCTCTTGGAACCCCAAATATGCAGACTATGTTTTGCCAGGAGAATTTCTGAATTGTTGGTGCCGTGATATTCGCCAATGCTTTCGCTTCTACCCATTTGGTGAAGTAGTCCACGACCACAACTGCGAATTTGCAGTTTCCTTGAGCTGTTGGCAGCAATCCAACTAGACCCATTCCCCACCTTTGCAAAGGCCATGACGGGGGAATTAGGTGAACTGGCATGGATGGCAAGTTTTGCTGATTTGTTGTTTTTTGACATGCTTCACATTCCTGAACTAGTTTCTTCGCATCAATGTTTATGGTAGGCCAATAAAATCCCTGCTTTATTGCTTTGCCTGCTAGTGCCCTTGTGCCTACATGTGCACTGCAAAATCCAGTGTGGATTTCCTTGAGAAGTTCAACACCTTTTTCAGAGGTAATGCATCTTAGCCATGGTTCGGTAACTCCTGACTTGTACAACTCTCCATTGATTACCGCATAGCCTCTTGCTCTTTGCTTCAATCTTTTCTCCTCCAATTCATCTTGTGGTTCATAGTGACCCCTCAAGTATGCCATGTTCTCAGCTCTCCAATCGGGAGTTTCTACAATATTCACGATTTTCGACTTTGTTTCCTTGATTGACGGTTCTTTGATGATTTCAAAGAACACGTCAGGAGGCATTGCTTGATTTCTAGCTGCTGCTTTGGCCAACTTGTCTGCTTCATTGTTGTCATCTCTTGGTATGTGTTGCACTGAGTAGCCCTTGAAATGCCTTTCCATTTCCCTGACCTTCTCAAGGTATTTCATCAAAACAAGATTTCTTGCTTCGCTCTCTTTTTTGATATGTTCCTGAATAACTTTGGAATATGTCTTGATAATGTTGGTTTGCTGACCCAGAGCTTTCATCTTCCTTAATGCCAGAAGTAGAGCTTCATACTCGGTTGTGTTGTTCGTGGAATGCTCATCATTCGCGAATATGAGCCGAGCTGCATATCTTATCACGATTCCTGTTGGAGATGTTACAACTGTTGAAATTCCAACCCCCTTATGGCACTAAGCTCCATCACACTGCACTACCCAAGGTGCGAGCATTTCTTCACCAGGATTGTGAGTTGGTGAAGTCCAGTCTACGACAAAATCTGTCAAGACTTGCAATTTAATTGTGCTTCTTCTCTCGAAATCTACAGTGTATTCTGATAGTCAGCACCCCACTTGATGATTCAGGTAGATGGTTCTATGTTCGCGAACAAGTCATTCAGTGGTTGATTCGTGATAACTCTTATCCTGTGACCCTCGAAGTAGTGCCTTAGTTTTCTCGCAGCCATTACGACTACATATGCTATCTTTTCTAACTCGGAATAGAAGAGTTTTGACCCTGAGAGAGCTTGTGAAGTGAAGTATACTGGGATTTGCTTGAGGTTTCCTTCTTCTTCTTTCTCTTGTACTAGGACGACACTTACATCCGAATTTGAAGCAGGCAAATATAACAGAAGTAGTGATTTTGGCTCAGGAGGGCACTACTTAGTCATATTCGACAGATAGTCTTTAAGTTATTAAAAAGCTTGTTTCTGAGCTTCGGACCACTGAAAGTTCTTGGAACTTCTGAGAACTTGGAAAAAAGGCAAGCTTCTTTCTGCAGCCCTAGGGATGAACCTATTGAGAGCAGCAACTCTTCCTGTTAGCTTTTGCACATCCTTCACTGAAATTGGGTCTTGTCAGATGGTGAGATCTGGACAACCCACAGGGGTGTTAATCCCTATGGTTTATTTGTTCGGGGGGGGGGGGGGAGGAGTCTAAGGCTAAGAACTCGAAGGTTGCGCACGAGCACACGGAACATAGAGAACACGGTGAGTTTATACTGGTTCGGGCCTCCGGAGAGTAATACCCTACGTCCAGTTGTTGGTCGAGGTGATGATGTTACAAAGGATCGCCTCATCCGCTTTATATTGGCCAGCGGATGAGGTCAGTTCCCAGACTCTTGGTCGGTTACGACCAGGAGACCTAAGTCTACATTACACATCTTGCCATATCCCGTCGATCTGCTTTGGTCATAATCCACCGAGGTCTTGTCTTATCTTGTACACCAAGTCTTGAGGTTGTGTTGGGCTAGGTCGTCTGGAGGAATCTTTCGGAAGGTCTTCAGGAGGTCGTGTGGGCTGCCAATGAGGTCGGTTGGGCCCACTAACAGGTCGGCGGGTCTTCTAGTAGGCCGGACCCACTTGTCGGGGACGGTCGTGAGCCTGGTCGATGGGGACCCAGGGGTACCCATGTCTCACAGGTCTTGCATTTCAATCAGCACTTTGATCTTGTCGGGATTTGCTTCTATGCATTTTGTTGAAATCAGACATCCAAGAACTTTTCCCTTGTGAATGCAAAAGACGCATTTCTCAGATTCAACTTGATATTCGCCGCTCTGAGGTTCGCGAAAGTTTCAGCCAATTCGCCAATGTGATCTCTTCTTTGGACGCTCTTGACTACTATGTCATCAACATATGCTAGAATGTTCCTCCGAAGTTGAGGGTGAAGAACTATTGCTATCATTCCCGAAAATGTACACCCTGCATTCTTCAGTCCTTCTGGCATCCTTACGAAGCAAAATGTTCCGAAAGGAGTGTTGAAACTTGTTTTCTCTTCGTCTTCTCTTCGCACTCTTATTTGGTGATATCCTGAGAACATATCCAGGAGTGAGAGCATTTCGCTGTTGGTGGCATCATCTACGATTTTGTCCACCCTTTCCAAAGGAAAATCGTCCTTCTTGCATACCTTATTTAGATCTATGAAGTCTACACACATTCTGCACTTCCCGTTTTTCTTCTTTACTGGTACAGTGTTGGCCAGCCAAACTGGATACAAGATTTCTCTGATCACTTTCGCGTCTTGAAGCCTTTGTACTTCAGCTTCTACTACCTTCACTTTTTCTTCGAACATTTTTTTTAGTTTTTGCCTTTTCGGGGTTATTTTTTCACTTGTTTCCAGGGTATGCTCGATGATGTCTCTGTCAGCACCTTGCAGGTCTTTGGCTGACCAGGCGAAGACGTCTTTGTTCTTGTTCAAAAATTGTATGAGCTCGTTTTCTTCTTCGGGGCTAAGATGAGCCCCTATCGTGACTGCTCTATCAGGCATGTCATCCAGGTATACTTTCTTGGTCTCGCCATCAGTAGCTATCTCGATTTTCTCTTTGTCTCGCTTGGCCTCGATGTAAGGTTCTTTCTTTTCTTCAGAGGAATTTAGCAGATACACGTTGGTCTGTCCTGAGGTATGACCCTTTTCTATGTTTCGAGCCTCCTGCTGATCACCGGATACGGTGATAACTCCTTTGGGTGCTGGCATCTTCATGCACAGGAATTGTTGTAAAATGACTGCGTCGAATTTGTTCATGAAGCCTCTACCGAAAATCGCAAGATATGGATGATATATATCAACCACATCGAAAGTGAGAGTTTCTGTCCTGGCGTTGTCAAGATCTCCGAAAGATACTGGAAGAGATACTTTTCCAACTGGCTTGATTGGTTTTCCTCCGAAACCCTGCAATGGGTATTCTGGTGGATGCAACATGTGCTGAGTCAAGTTCATCTTCTCGAAAGTTTTCAAGAATAAGATATCTGCTGAATTTCTGTTATCTACTAGAATTTTTCCGATGACCCATCTAGCTATGTTCACCTCGATGACCATGGCGTCATTGTGGTTCGTGGACTTCAACCTGAAATCTTCTTCTGTGAATGTTATCGACACTTTGTCCCATTCTGATCGTGCAGCTGGACCATCGTTGATGATTGTGTTCACAGATCTGAAATAGCTGTTTCTCTGTCTTTTGGTTTCGAACTCCATGGCTGATCCTCCTGTGATGGGCATAATTTTTCCGAAAGAAGGCAAGACTTTTGGGTTATGAGTTCTTGAACTCGATTCTGGTCTTGACGAATTGTCAAGTGGTGGTGGTAGTATTTATTGGATTGGCTGCGGCTGTTGAATTGATTAAATTGCTTGTGATCGAGGGAAGAACTGCTGAGAAGGCTGCCAAGATGGCTGTGGTTATACCTGAGCATTTTGATCCCGGCCCGGCCTGGCCCGCTGGCCCGGCCCGGCCCGCACCAGGCCCGCCCACGAACCTTACGGGACGGGTGTGGGTAGAGATCTTGAAGCCCGCGAAATTTTTTTTTGGCCCGAGCCTGGCCCGAAATGCTGTTTTTAGTTGTTTTACACTATAAAATGCATGGGCGGCCTGCCCAAGCCCGGGCCCGGCCTGAGCCCGACCCGGAAATTAAGGCCCGACGCGTCCAGTGGGATGGTCATGGGCAGGATTTTTTCGACCCGAAATAACAGAAATTTTTTCGGCCTGGCCCGAACCGAAAAATGCTCACCTCTAGCTGTGGTTGTTGAAATTGCTGCATTGTGACTGGATTTGTCTGGGAATTCACTAACTGTGGCTGCCAGAAGCTTCGGCGAAGTTGATTTGGCATTGTGGAGGCAATACTCATCATGGCTTTCTCTTGCTGAATTCTAGCAATGTTCTTCTTGGTTTCTGGGCACCCTTTAGTGCTATGACCTCTTCTGTGATATTGGCAGTATAAGTATGGATCTCTTGGGTTATGGTTTGTGAGTTTCGGGGGTCCTCTTCCCCTTCCTCTTCCCCTGGGTTCAAAGCCTCCTCTTGTGCTTGGTCTATTGTTCTGATTGGACCGAGGATTTTCCACGTTATTGATATTTCGTGGATTCTGGAATTGAGGTCTCCACGTCATTTCTTTGTTGCCTTGTCTTGTTTCATTTCGTTCGACAACTCTTGTGCGGTGATCTTCATCAGATATGATGTATTCTTCAAGTTCATGAAAAAGTTCATCAATTGTTTTGGGTTTCTTTCGTGTCAGATGCGAAGCTGTTGGTCCTGGAGTCAGACCCTTGATCAGTGCTTGAATTGTTGTTTTATCATCCGCTTCGGGAATCTGGGATCTCTGCTGCATGAACCTTCTTACGAAGTTCTGCAGTGGCTCTCTATCTTTCTGCTTGCAGTTGTAGAGATATGATGACTGGGCCATTGTTTCATGAAATATTTGGAATGCTTGAATGAACTTGGTCTTAAGATCGACCCAGCTGCAGATTGAGTGTGGCTGTAGCAGAGAGTACCAATTCAGAACTAGTCCTTCGCAGGCACTGATGAAGAACTTGGCCAATGCGACATCATCTCCTTCTGCTGAATTCACGGCTGATTCATACCTCATGAGGAACTGTCTAGAGTTTCCGAAGCCATTGTATTTCGGGAGAGATACTAGTTTGAACTTTGGTGGCCATGGTGCAGTTTGCAACCCTATGGAGAGTGGTGATTCAGGATCCACGAATTGTGAGATTACATTACCTGTGAGGAAATTTTCTTTCGGGGTTCTTCTGTTTTGACCAGAATTCTGGTGTGGTGAGTCTTGCCACAATGAGATGTTCTCTTGTTTTTTCATTTCTTCAATTTCTCTTTGCATTTTTTCGATTTGTTTTTTTGCTTGATTGAGTTTCTCTTGCTTTTCTAAAGCTTTTCTTTTTACTTCCAGTTGGTTCGCGAATCTTTCTTTCTCTTTCTTAAGCTGCTGTATTTTCTGTTGTACTATCTCCAGTTCTCTGTCGACAGTCTGTTCATCATCTTCATGATCATCTTGTTCCGTGAATGGTTCTAGAGCGTGTGTTGTCTTCTTAGCTCTTGCTTTCTGGAGAGCCTCAAGTTTCGCCCTTCGTTCTTGATCTGTGTTGTGTGAAGGTTCTGTAGTGAGAGAGATTCCGTTGTCTTCGTCATGGTGGTGCTCTTCTTGGTCGGTCTCAGTGGGAACATTCTTCTTGGACTTCTTCTGTGGTGGCATCGTGAGCTGTTTTTCTGCTGAAACCACGGTGGGCGCTTGTTGGGGGTTCGAAAATCGGAGGGAGTCCCTGAACACAAGAGTCACGAACAAAAGCTCACAAGTCAAGAATGGCAGGGAGACAAGGAATCTCCGAAAGACTGTACTCGTCTCAAAAGTTGTGAATCCCTTTACACGTGCTCTCGCGCCCCCTTTTACAGGGAGATGAAGGGACTTTTACATTCCGAGAATACTCTCAAATCTAAGGAATATTCCCAGTGTTAACACGTACAAGAATGTCTTTTACATTCCGTGATTTGCGGGCTAATTTCATACATTTACAAGCCTGCCACTAGTTCACACTTTAAACCCGGACTTTTGAAGCGATGTCTTTGACTTGGCTTCTTCTTGACCCCGAAGCTCCTATTCATGAAAATCACCGTTCACTGTGGTTCCTGAATCAAGACTTCACCAGATTCCCGAACTTCGCAGATTCCTGATTCCCAGAACTTCGCCAGTTTCCAACAATCTTGAAACAGACAGCAGATTTGCGAACAGG
The DNA here is from genome assembly GCA_947561735.1 of Cenchrus americanus. Taxonomy (NCBI): domain Eukaryota; kingdom Viridiplantae; phylum Streptophyta; class Magnoliopsida; order Poales; family Poaceae; genus Cenchrus; species Cenchrus americanus. The sequence goes on from OX387244.1 coordinate 14,954,678, forward strand.
AGTCAACTTCGGCTGTTACTATCGCAAATTATCAGAAGGTTAGCATGATGTATGAGATTTATCAGTATTTTTTCATGAATGTTTCCTTCTCGCGAAGAAGAGCACTCCACTCCCAAGGTGACTCACGAACTTCTTCACGATTTCGGCAAATCCGACGTTTCAAGGGTGTAAGGTTTTTGTCGAATTCCCTAACACTATGCAAATATAATGGATAAGGAATGCTCAAATTATAATAGAAGGTGATCGAGAAACTGGATAGCACGGAGCCACATGGACTCGGCCGTTTGTTAGAAACAGCTGCTGCACTGAGGAGTGACCAACATGGCAACATGCTTTCCTCGAGAGCGCGGCAATGCATGCTGCCCTTGCTCACATGGCGGGCAATCTGCTTTCCACCACGAGCGCACGATAGACGAACGTAATCAGTGGGCGATTATCCCAGGTTCATTGTATCTGCAGTTCTGCACATTGCACAACTGGACAGTAATCGATGGGGGCATGGGGCTGCGGAGCCATGCCTCTGCCAGCCATGCTTGTACTCCCCATACACGTAACCAAATACAAAAACACACAGAGGACTAGAAGTGCAAAGTGTGAGCTGAGCTGAGGAATGTCACAAAGGAAATGAAAAAGAAAAAAACAATTATTCAGGAATCAGAGCGGAAAAGATACGATGGGATAGCTGGATGGGCCTTCTTCTTTACGACACACACATACTTATATTTATTTAAGCGGGCCTGTAATTTTAGTGGTCTACCAAATCGGTAGGCTGGGCCTCCAACCATGCTTGCAAGATGCCGGCGTAGAATAAACCACTACTAGCACATTTACAACCAGGCGTAAGCATTTTCAATATGCGCCGCATCTTTTTTAAATTAAAATGCTCCAGACTCCATGTACTACCCCGTTACATACATCCGACTACCATTGCTTGCAGGGACGGATCATTGTAATGACCAAAGTAAAACCGTGGACTCCTTAGCAAATCAGGCAAGATTTCAGCTTTTTTCTTGAGAACTGTCCTGTCAAATGGCCACCCCTCCCTCTCTGATCCCTATGCACACTGTGGTGTGGCCGGCCCCCTCTTACAATTGGCTCTAAGCTCTGCCACTGATTGCTTTGCCTTTGCAGTAGCTTCCACAGGAGCTCAGGCTGTCCAAATTGCGTATGGCTGCAAAGAAGGATTGGATCGGTTGTATGCACACCAGAGAAGGCATGAATATTTACTGGCCGGAGAGGAAAAGGGAAAGCGCTGCAGCCACACCCTGCTTCTATTTATGCATGAACTGTGTGCAGTTGTGTTGGTGGAAATCGGGCCCGAAGGGTGGACGCCGACACAACAGCCCCCTGAGTTCTCTCCCTTCCTTCGCTCACTCTCGCAAGGTTCCTACTTCTACTTGGGCGGGGAAAGGAGACGCTGGAACTTAATGAGACTGAAAAGGAAATAAGGGAATACTCAGTAGACCGAAGGCCGAAGAACTGGCGAACGCCTTCGGTGCTCTCTTCTCATTACAGTGTGTCCGTTTCATTACAAGGGGTTCACTATTTATAGGAGACCCCCGGGCATAGTCATTTGCCTCAATTACACCTTTTCCGTCCCCGACAAACCACTTTAAACACTTTACAAGGGCATAACGGTAAGTCCCCGCGCCGTACGGGCCTCCGGCGTGTCTTCGTACGGCCGTAACGCCTTTACACGCGGCCGCCCTTGTCTCCGCCCCCCGACCGGAGCCCACTTTACACGTCGGCGGTGGCCACGTGTCCAAGATCGTCGGCCCCTTCGGGGCCGAAGTAGCGACCCCGGGCCGGGGTCGTCGGGACTCTTCGGGCGCTTCGTCGCGCCGCCGCCGCCCCCGCACGCGACGTCCTCGGGCCGGCGCTCTCGGCCCTCGCTTCCCTTGGGCCTTCATTGCCGAAGCACCGTTGCTGGCGCCTTCGGCGCCGAAGGTGAGCGCAGCGATGATGGATCTCCCCTGCACAACAAAACTTATAAGGCAGGGGCGGCATTAGTGTTTCGTTAGTGCTCCTGCAGCGAAGGGTCTCCCTGCGAGACCGAAACCGTGCACACGCCGAAGGTTTTCAGCGTGGGCGGACGAGGGCGATGCTTCCGAAGACCGACTCCCCCAACAGTAGCCCCTCGTCAGTGAGGGCCGTCCCCGACACCGCGCGGGGCCGAACTTACGATCGACCTTGAATCGGGTGAAGGCCGGTCTTCGGAACTCCCCGGACGGCTCACGCCGACAAGGCGTCTTGAAAAAGACATGTGCTGCCCTTGGACAATTTTACCGTTGAGAGGGGCCGTCATCGGGTAAAAAGGTAATTTTGATCGAGGCCGGCGCGATTATCGGGACTCGTTACTATATAAGGGGGGGGCCGTCCTTTGGGTTACCCCACCCAGCGGCTTCAGCTCAGAACTTACGACGCGCAAGAGCTCCGAAGGCCCTCCGTAAGACTTGCTCCGCCCCCTTGCTCCTCGCTTTTTCTTCGTGCATAGCTAGCGTTTATGGCGCCGAAGCGTAGACGCGATGCTTGCCGCGAGGGAGATCGCGAAGACCTATTCATTCGGTCGAAGCCGCATTGACAAGACCGACGTGGAGGCGTTGGTGAAGAACCGTATGGTCGGGGCCGGCCGAGCCCCCCGGCCGTGAGACCGTGCCGCGACCGCGAGACAACGAGGTTGTCATCTTCCGGGACCTTCGTACGCGGGGCTTCGGTTCCCCGCTTCACCCCGCTCGTCATCGACATATTGCGGTACTTCGACGTCTACCTTCATCAGCTTACCCCTAATGCCATCCTTCGGCTGTCGGTATATATGTGGATATGCCGGACGACGAAGATCAAGCCCTCCGCCGAAGGCTTCGCCTCGGCGCATCGGTGCATCACCAACGACGGACGGTATTCGAGGAGGAAGGGGACCAGTCCGTGGAGAAGGACTGTCAATTTGGCTGCCTCAATTTCTCTTATAAGGCTGGCGTAGTGAGCCCGGTCACCGCGTACAGGAAACAAGTGGCCTTCGGATTGGCGGCGGCAAAGATCGGTTCTACTACGCCTTGAGTCCGCCTTCATCCGGAGGCACTCACCCGCTGGCAACGAAGGAGCTCCCGCCCCCGCACGAGTCTTATGCGAAGAACCCTTCGTGTCCCGGAGGGGGACGAGTTCGTTATGATGCTTGCGTCGGTTCGCGCGACGGCACGGTACTCGCGACATCGTAGAGGAGTACCGCAGCATCCCCGTGTGCCCGCTGGTCGACGGCTGGTCCGTGGCCGAAGACGAGTGGGCGGAAGACATCGGCGGCATCCCTTGCCCCGATTGGACGAAGGTCTTCGGCTTCACAGCCGATCGTAAGTTACTCTGCAACCTTGAATAGAATCGCCTCTCGCCATGTACTTAGTAAACGAGAAGCTAACGGACTTGGCTGTTTTGCCGCAGTTTTGAGGAAGAGGAAGGTGGAGGCGCACGGGGACTTCATTCTCGGCCCCGTCTCGCCGAAGGAGTACAAGGACACCGTTGCGGAGGCCGAACGGGTCCCGACGAACCGTATTTTTGAGTTTTTCAAGGTCACGCCGCCCGAACGCGTCGGCTTCGCCAAACACCGCGAGGCGGCCGAGAAGAAAGCCGCGGCGGTCGCGGCCGCCGAAGCGGATGCGGAGGAGACGGCGACGTCGCCGCGCGCCGCTCCGCCGAGAGCCGGCCGAAGGGCCGCACCCGCCGCGGCCACCGGGGCAGCCGCCGAGGGGAAGGCACGGAAGAAGCGGGGCGGGCGGCTCGCGCATTCACCCCCGTCCCCTAAGAGGACCCGCGTCGTGGACGTGGAAACAGGCCTTGTTGCGGACGTGATAGCCGCCGTGCCGCCGCGCGCGGCCGCGCCTTCGGATGTACCCTCCGGCGCGGCCTCCGCGAGGGCCGGGCCGGGGCCACCGGGCCGCCGCTTGTTCCCCCTCGGCCCCGCCGAGAAGGATAGCGACGATGACAAGTGATGTACGCATCGTGTCCTCCGTTGGCGATGCGCCACGCAAGCCAAGCCCCGTCGCCTTCGGCACCGAAGCCCCCCAAGGCAAAGTCGGGTCCAGCTCCACCTCCGGCAGCTCGTCGGACACATCCTCCGATGGCACCGAGCAATCCGCCTCCCCCTTCGGCCCCGGCCTCCGAGAGGCATGATGTCGTCCCCGAAGAGGAGGAGGAAGAAGATGATGGCCCCCGAGAGCGTAGCTACCGGTGACGCCCGAAGAGCCCCCGGCCGCCGCCGTTCGTCTCCCGCATCCCCGCCGAAACCAAGTTGATTGGCGGGAAGACACCCGCTTCCTTGGGCCGACGAGCGGCGGTCATGAGCGCCGCTTCGGAAGAGGCGGGGCAAGCTTCGCGATACCTCACGAAGAGGAGTACTTCGGGAAGCCGACCGCCGCGGAGCTCACGACGGCGTGCGGGGACCTATCCTTGAAGGCCTTCATCGCCTCTCGGTGCCTCTCGCGAAGGTTGGAGCAGGGAGAGCAAGGAGGCGAAGGAGAAATCGGTAGCCTCCGTCTCTTCGCTTGAGAGCGAGTGGCGGAGCCGGAGGGGCGTCCGGGGCGCGGAGCGAGAGCGCTCCCGAAGCCGCAACAGAGAAAGAAAATGCCACGAGATCCTCCGAAGCCGTCCCCGCACACCTTGCGTCGCGATGTGGAGGTCCTTAGCGAGTGCCAAAGAAGACATGCGCGCTCAGCTTGCCGACAAAGAGGTCAAACTGACCGAAGCGCAGACGAGGTTAAGCGAACCGAGCGCAACGCCGGACCGATGCGCACGGACCACATCCGTGGCGCCGAAGCCCTCCGCGACAACATACTGCAGTTGCTGGAGCAATGCAACTTGGATGCTCCTCCTGTCCCGCTTCCTCGCTGCACCGTTGAGTCATTTTACGAATGGGTGAACGCCTGCTTTGACGTCATCTCGACGAACGTAAAGATCTTCGGGGAGCTTGGGGCTGCGGTGGGGGTTCGTACCCTGGCGTATGCGGTGTGCTCGCTGGTGCCGTCAGATCGCCCCTCTTCGGAGAAGACAATCAGCAAGGGCGATCTTCGTCGGCTTACGAAGGAAAACTTCGAGTGGCCTAGCGACGCGGAGCTAGAGGTTGGACAGCTTCCCGTGCTGCCGAAGAATCTCGCAAAGAACTTTATGAACACCTTCTTCGCCCGGCGCGGCTATCAGCTTACCTTGGACGAATCGGCTCGCCCTCGCCGCCCGGGGTACGCCGGAGCTGCTTCCTCCCCTTTGCTTACACCTCGGTGAGAAAACGTCATCGTCGGTATTTTGACACACTTCCCTTGACGCTTTTGCAGATAGGATCGCAGCTGCAGGAACGTATTTACGCCCGGCTTGTGGCTCGGTATGGTCGTGTTCCGCCCTTGCCCCAGTTCATGATGGATGGAGACTGGATCGCCATGCCCGGCGTTCCCCTTATCACCGCCGCAGGCCCGGAGCCGCGGCACGGAGGAGGGGGCGGCCGCCGGCCCCGCCGGGGGGCGAAGCCGGCGTTGCCGAAGGCGCGATGGCACCCGACGCCGAGGGAAGGCACGAGGACGCGACGGGGCCCTCCACCGAGGAAGAGCGCGCCGAAGCGGCCACGGAGGCCGCCACTTCGGCTCCCGCCGTCCCCCGAAGTTGCTCCCGCTCCGAGGGAGGGGCCGCACCCGAAGCCGGAGACGCCGAGGGGGCAAGGGGCCCTGCCGGGGACGCCACGGTGGAGGCTTCGGACGCGGCGCACGCGGCGGAACTTGAAGCTACCTTGTTGGCTGCCAGCTCTCCTGGCGGGGAACGCCCGGCCGAAGCGGTTGTCGAGGCCACCGAAGCGAGCGCCGTTGTGGATGAAGCCGCCGTCGTCACCGAGGGTGCCGAGGTGTGAAAAACGCATCGCCGCGAACTTTGTGACGGAGTGAACTATTCTCCCTTCCGAAGGGATGGAATTCTTGTAATATGAACTGATGCACGGTGTCTCTGCGCAGGTTCCTTCGGTGGTTCCTGCGCAGAGGGCCGAAGGTGCGAGCAACTCAACTTTGCCCCTTGAATCGCTTTTTGTCGCGCCTAACGTGTGGACGAAGTTTAGCATTCGGCACCCTAACGTCTCATATGCGGAGTTTTTGTCGTACCGAGCGGAGCGCTATCGCCTTCACAACGAAGCGGCTAAGCGCTTTTTCGCCGAGTTTTCGAGGGATCCCGCACGCCGGGATGCCACTCTTAGAGAGCGGGGGCGCCCGTAGGGCGGCCAAGCGTAGGTTAGTGGACCCCTTCGTGGCCGAAGGGGGTTGTTCCGAAAACGGAGCCGCTTGAAGAGGGGGTCCTTGGGCCGCCGGAGTATGTATACTTAATTCCCGACACCTCGTCGGAAAGCTTCGCCGCGGTGAAGGTGGAAACGGAGGGATCTCCTTCGTATAGAATCCGACCCGGACTTCGGCGCAGGCGGATGCCTACCGACGCGAGCTTCGGGAGATGGCTTTGGAGATCATAGACATGGCACATCTTCGGCCGATCGACGAGATCCGTGAAGAAGTACTAAACGAGGACCGATCGTTAAACGTGGCCGCGGGCCGGCGCGAAGACTTGAAGCATAGGACTTCGGAACTCCCCCCCGAAGTGTTCGCGGCGAGGCCGAAGCCAATGTTTAAGTGCGACTTTGTAGAACTATTGTTCGAGGCGGTATGTGTTGTAACTACACCGTTGTTCATTTTATAAAGTTATGTTGTTTTCCATGATGGATGTTGTAAGCCGAAAGTGTGGACAAGGGGTGTTTTTGCCCGACTTTTCGTGAAAACACCCTACGTTCGTTGGACGAAGCGGCATCGCGCTTCGTCTTTAGAATTAACGCGCGATGTCTTGGCTTTGAGTGTACGCGCACTTCGGCCCGTACGCGGCCTCGTTTTGTACGCCGCCGTTAACGTGCGTTTCCCCGGTCGTATTGTGGACTTGTTCCGCATCGGCGGTTACTCTTCGGTCAACTCACGAACGACGCATCGCTCGAGGCGTGCGCTTACTTCGGCCGACCGTGGCCCCGACCCGCTTCGAGCGGTTTCTCTTCGGTCAACTCGAGACCGACGGTCAACTCGCGACCGACGCATCGCTCCGGGCGTGCGCTTACTTCGGCCGAATCATGGCCCCGACCCGCTTCGAGCGGTTTCTCTTCGGTCAACTCGAGACCGACGGTCAACTCGCGACCGACGCATCGCTCCAGGCGTGCGCTTACTTCGGCCGAATCATGGCCCTGACCCGCTTCGAGCGGTTTTCTCTTCGGTCAACTCGAGACCGACGGTCAACTCGCGACCGACGCATCGCTCCAGGCGTGCGCTTACTTCGGCCGAATCATGGCCCTCGACCCGCTTCGAGCGGTTTCTCTTCGGTCAACTCGAGACCGACGGTCAACTCGCGACCGACGCATCGCTCCAGGCGTGCGCTTACTTCGGCCGAATCATGGCCCTGACCCGCTTCGAGCGGTTTCTCTTCGGTCACGCCAATAAGTGACAGGGTTGGCGCGCGTGCCCCCAAGGCATCCCGCACCAAGGCCGTTACTTACCGCGCCGAAGGCCACTTCGGAGACTAGGCCCCCCCGAGGCGGTGGCCTAGCTTCGAAAACATTCTTTGGAAAGAAATGCAACCGCACACGAAAGAGATGGGGGAGAACCGACTTATATTACATGTCGAAGTCGAAGGGATACAAAGGGCCTCCTCATTAAAAACCTCACACTTCGTGGGTCCGGAGGGGAACCACGAAGCTTCCCCCGTGAGGAAAAGAGTACGCCCCCCACTACTTTAATGTACATAGGATACAAGGCCAAAAATCTTGGTCTAAAGGAAAGAGGAACTAAGAAAAGTCGAGACTATGCTAAGAACTCGTAGTTGCTTCACACGAAGTATTTCGAAGCATATCCACATTCCGTGTACGGCTCTTCGTCGCCCGACAACCGACGCAGCTTGAAGGCCGCTTCGTTTGCGGTGGCCGTTGCTATGAACGGGCCTTCCCATTTCCCGTGCATCTTACCCTTTAATTTCCCCTTCGGCACCTTGCGTAGTACTAGATCTCCCGACCGAATGAGCTTCGGTTTGATTTTCTTGTTTTTCCACCTCCGGTCTCGTCTTGGTAGGCCAAGAGGTTTTCGGTCGCTCGTAGGCGGACCTCCTCGATGTTCTGAACCGAAGCCTTGAGGTCTTCGTCTCCGGAGGGTGTACTCCTCCAAGTGCCCGAGCACAGTTCTTCGGGCAGCATGGCTTCCTCTCCGTACAGCAGCTTGAAGGGGGAAAACTGGGTAGTTCTGGAAGTGGTGGTGTTGTGGGACCAAATTACCCTCGGAAGCTCTTCGGCCCACTTGCTCTTGGGCAAATCAGTGATGTTCCTCTTGATACCGGCGAAGATGATTCCGTTGGCTCGCTCGACTGCCCCGTTGGACTGTGGGTGATAGACCGAAGCGAAGCACAGCTTCGTTCCCGTGTATGCGCGAATTCCTTGAACTCGTGGCCGTCAAATTGCTTGCCATTGTCGACCGTGACCTCGTGAGGAACACCGAAGCGGCACACTATGTTTTGCCGTAAGAACTTCGAATGGTCGCCGAGGTGATGCTTAGCAACGGCTTCGCTTCGACCCACTTGGAGAAATATTCAACCGCCACAACCGCGTGGGTGTAGTTTCCGTGTGCCGTGGGTAGCGGGCCGACGATATCAACACCCCATCTTGCGAAGGGCCACACCGGTGGTAGCAACCGTATCTCGTTGGAGGCAAACTTGCCGTAGGGCGCGTGGCGCCGGCACTCGGGACGCGGGCGCACAATGTCGTGGGCGTCCGCCACCGCCGAAGGCCGCAGAAACCCCCGACGGAAAGCTTTCTCGCACCAAAGCTCTGGTGCCGAGGTGGTGTGAGCACATGCCGCTGTGGATTTCGTGCAGTAGCTGCTTCCCCTCGGTGACTGATATGCACTTTAATAATGGAGCGCACACCCCTCTTCGGTACAAGTTGTCGTCGACCAGGTGATAGTTCCTCGCCCTGATTGCCGCCCTTTTGGCGGTGACTCCATCTTCGGCCTCATAATATCCTTTGAGCGCCGCCACTATTGGGGCACGCCAGTCCTCGCTCTGAATTGCGTTCACAAATTTGGGGGGTGCTGCTTCGTCGGCAGCGGACCTCGAGGTGATTGTCTCATAAAAAACATCTGGCGGCAAGGCTTCAAGTAGTGCAGCTGCCTTCGCAATAGCATCGGCCTCCTTGTTGTGATTTCTGGGGAAACTTCGTACTGTGATGCCAATGAAGAATTTTTCCATGCTTCGGACGGCTTGCAGGTACTTCATCATATCTGGGTTCTTTGCCTTGTAGGTTTTCCCAATATGGCAAGCGACAAGCTCAGAGTCCGTCAAGATGACGAGCCTCCTGGCACCTACAGCCCTGGCCTTCCGAAGGGCGAGCAACAGGCCTTCATACTCTGCCACATTGTTTGTACAGTTGTCGTAGTTGAGCCGCAGAGCGTATCGGAGTTTGATGCCCGAAGGGGATTTTAAGACTGCTGCTGCCGCCGAACCGAGGTGGCAGTAGGCGCCGTCACACTGGACTTCCCATACTGGCTCTGTGACTACTGGTTCCCCCTTCGGCGCCGAAGGCGTCCAATCAGCTACAAAGTCAGCGAGGACTTGAGATTTTATTGCGCTGCGGGCGACGAAGCTTATGACGTGCTCCGCCAATTCCGAGGCCCACTTGCCCATCCTGCCTGTTGACTCCTTGTTCTCGAACATGTCCCGGAGGGGGAAAGCTGTGGGTACCGAGACATTGTGGCTCTGAAGTAGTGCCGAAGCTTCCTTTTTGCCATCACAACCGCATATGCCATCTTTTCCATTTCGGAGTAGAGCAGCTTTGAGCCGCTCGCAGCTTCGGAGACATAGTATATTGGAAATTGCCTCGGGACATCCGCCTCCTCGCGCTCTTCCACGAGCACCGCACTAATCGCCGTGTCGGTTGCTGCAATGTACAACGACGCAGTCGGCCTTCGGCGACGGCTTGGTCATGATTGCGGCATCTTCAAGGTATTTCTTGAGTTCATCGAAGGCTTGCCGCTGCTTCCGGGCCCCACCGAAAAGCCGAGTTTGCTCGGAGAACCTTGAAGAAGGGCGAGGCTTCGCTCTCGCAGCTCTTGAGATAAACCGGTTCAACGAGGCGATTCCCGCCCGTGAGCCTTTGAACTTCCTTTCGAGTGGCCGGAGGGCCGCATCCTTCGTAGGGCCTCGATCTTTTGGGGGTTCGCCCGAATGCCCCCGCTTGGAGACCATGCAACCCAACGCCGCCCCCTTCGAACGCCGAAGATGCATTTCTCGGGGTTAAGTTTGAGGCCATTTTGCCTCATGTTGTCGAAGGTTTCGGTTAGGTCCGCAATGTGATCTTGCTCTTTCTCGCTCATGATGACGATGTCGTCAACGTACGCCGAGGCGTTGCGCCCACGGTCGGTCGCCCGAATCGCTTCATCATGCGGTTGAAGGTGGACCCGGCGTTACGCAAGCCTTCGGGCATTCCGACGAAGCGAAGACACCGAAGGGGGTTGTAAATCCAGCTTTTTGCTTCGTCTTCCCTTCGCATCCACACTTGGTGATAGCCGGAGAAGCAATCTAAGAGGCTCAACATGTCGCGGCCGGCGGACCGATCAATGATGACGTCGATCCTTGCGAGGAAAAGGGTCCTTCGGGCATGCCTTGTTGAGTTCGGTGAAGTCAATGCACATTCTCATATTGCCGTTTTTCTTCGGTACCATGACCACATTTGCCACCCGGATGAGGTATTGCACTTCTCTCGATAATTCTTGCGTCGAGCGCCTTTTGCACTTCGGCCTCCGCAGGCCTTGACTCTATCCGCCGACATGGGCCGCCGCCTCTCGTAGCTTCGGTTTGACTCTCGGATCGGTATTGAGTGCATGCTCGATGACCGAGCGGTGAACGCCCGTCGGTCGGACTTAGACCATGCGAAGACATCTTGGTTGTTGCGAAGGAACCGCAAGAGTCCGGCTTCGTCTTCTCGCGCCGACCTCGGCACCTATCAACACGGTTCGCTTGGCACGTCCGCGCATAAGGGAACCGTCTTTGTGACGTCGACGGCCTTCATGCGTTCGGCTTCGGCCCCTTTCAAGGACCGCCTCATCCGGGCTTCGGCCTTGTGTTCTTCGGCCGCTGCGGCTTCGTTGCTTTCGTCCTCATTGATGACATGGACTTGTCCGTTGTGTACCGAAGTGTTGCGCTCGGCTCTTCGGGCCTCCTCCCCGGCTGCCGTAAACCGATATTACTCCCCGCCGCCGTTGGTATCTTCATCAGCAGGTACCCTTGGTGGATAACCGCGGCGAATTTGTTGATGGTGTTGCGGCCGAAGATGGCATTGTACGGGTATGCGAAGTCCACAACATCAAATGTTATGATCTCAGTTCTCATTGTGGCATCTTGGCCGAAGGATACATTGACGTCAATTTTGCCCAGGGCTTCGATTTTCTTATTGCCGAAGCCGTACAGCGGGTGCTCGCCTTCTTCGTGTCTTCCTTCTTGAACCCCATGCTTTGGTGAAACATTGCCAGGTCAAAATGTCCGCCGAACTGCCGTTATCGACGAGGATCCTCCCTACGTCGTTGCCGAAGTAGTACTTCGTGTTCTTGCCAATGTTGGCTCTTATAACGAGCGGATCATTGTGGGGGTAGTGCCGCAACCGGATGTCGGTCGCCGTGAAGGTTATTGGGACATGGGACCATGGTAGGTGAAAATACTTGCCGGAGCAAATGTGTGATACGCTTCGGTAGTAGTCTTGGCGCTGCCTCTTTGTTTCATGGGTCGGCTCATTTGATCCGCCGGAGATCGCATTAATGATGTTGAGCATGCCCGTCATCCCCGAGCTGCTTGAGTCAGGGACCTCTTGCTTTGGTGGTGGCGGGGGCGGTGGTTGGGTGTGGGTGTAATGCACTTGGTGGTGGGGCGGGCGGGTTCGGCCACGACGGCACGAACACCGAAGGTTGTTGCGCGAGCGGGGGAGGAGGTGGAAGCAGCTGCGGCGCGGGAGGTGCGTATGGCTGTGGTGGGTGGAAAGCATGCGTCGGTGCCGAAGGTTGGTAAGGCTGGTGGCGGTAGGGTGGTGGCGGTGGCCTTGAACCGACCCGCACTCGGTACTTCATGACATGGTTCACGGCCATGCCGCCGCCTTTGCCTTCTCCTCCGCCTCCCACTCCATCTTCATCTTGACCGCCGAAGGGCACCGGTGCGTGTGGTGCCGGGCATCGATCCCGTGGAGCCGGCGGAAAAACGCTCGCCTCCGGCCTCTCGCCGGTTATCTTTGCCGCGGCTTCGGCCCCTTGGTATGTTTGTATCCGCCCTTGTGCCCACCGCCCCCGTTCGGTTTTGGTCCGGGGTGCGGACACGTTGTTGATCTGGCGGTTCGCCGGCTTCGGCGGCTGGTTTTGCCATCCCTTCGGCTGGTCCCATTGGCCCTGTTGTTTCTGCTTCTTTGCCGCGTTTGCCCGGTCGAGCCTTCGGCGGCGGCCTTTGTCTGACTTGCAGTATTCTTGCATGACTTCGAACAATTCTTGCACGGACTTCGGCTTGACCCTGTCGAGCACATCTTGGCGCTTTCCAACCCGCGTGGGCCACCGACGATAGCGTCGATGATGCGCTTTCGGACACGTTGGGCGCGCGTGCCGTCGCTTGACAACCCCGTGCATGTACTCTTGCGGTGACTCACGGTCCCCTTGGACGCACATGTTGACGAGGTCGTTGGAGTCTAACTCTTCGACCCGCATGCCCTTGAAGCCGGACGCGCCTTGTTCCGCACCGGAACCATGATGTGATGTACCCCTTCGGTATGTTGGCGTACCGCATCTGGACTTCTCCCTTGAGCGCGAGCACGAGGGCCTTTGCCTTTGTCGTGGCGTCACCTCCGTTGGACTCAACCGCTGCTTCAAACTTCATTAAAAACTCCTTGGGATCGTAGTCCCCGTCGTACTGGGGCAGGGTGTTGGCGTTGAACCTACGAGGCCACGGCGCACTCTCCAGCTCAACCGAGAGCGGGGACACCGGGACCACGTTGCGAAGTGGGGCGTCGTCGGGAGCGAGGTGCTCGTGCACCTGCCCCCTGTCTTGGCGGTGCCCTATGCTTTGTCCTTCGGAGGCGTCCTTTTGCTGCCTCCACTGATCCAGCTGAGCCTGCATGGCCTGCAGGGTGAGCCAGGCTTGTTGCTGGGCCGCCGGCGCAGCATGCGCGGCGGGTGTCGGTGGCGGTGCAGGCGGCGTCGGAGCAGCTTGCTGTGGCGGCGTCGCGCCCGCGATCCGGCTTTGCGGCATGGCGAGGTAGCGCTCGCCCTGCCCGATGTTGAGGTCGATGGCGTCGGAAGCGATGTGTGGTGGAGCCGCATCCCGGTGCCGGGATGGCCGCATCCGCGAGGAGGGTGGGCGCGTCTCCCCGCTCAGCCGAGCCGGCACGGACTTGCCGGCGATGAGGGCCCGAATCCTTCGGAGGGCCTCGATGTCTTGCGCCGAAGCCCCCGCCCCTCGAGGCGACTTCGAACACCCCCGCAGCGGTGTGCTCTACCTCGGGCGCGCTCGGCCCGGCGGCGGTTCCGCCGAAGGCCGGACGGCCGAAGGGGATGGGTTGGTGGGCTCCGGCACGAGTGGGGTGGTCGCCGCCCGAGCCGTCGCCGCTTCGGCGCCCGCCGAACGTGTCCTAGCCATGTGGTCCCGAGATCTTCCACGAGGTGGGCGCCAAACCGTTGGTGGAAATCGGGCCCGAAGGGTGGACGCCGACACAACACGCCCCCCCGAGTTCTCTCCCTTCCTTCGCTCACTCTAGCAAGGTTCCTACTTCTACTTGGACGGGGAAAGGAGACGCTGGAACTTGATGAGACTGAAAAGGAAATAAGGGAATACTCAGTAGACCGAAGGCCGAAGAACTGGCAAACGCCTTCGGTGCTCTCTTCTCATTACAGTGTGTCCGTTTCATTACAAGGGGTTCACTATTTATAGGAGACCCCTGGGTATAGTCATTTGCCTCAATTACACCTTTTCCGTCCCCGACAAACCACTTTAAACACTTTACAAGGGCATAACAAAGAGGTCCCCGCGCCGCACGGGCCTCCGCCGTGTCTTCGTACGGCCGTAACGCCTTTACACGCGGCCGCCCTTGTCTCCGCCCCCGACCGGAGCCCACTTTACACGTCGGCGGTGGCCACGTGTCCAAGATCGTCGGCCCCTTCGGGGCCGGCGTAGCGACCCCGGGCCGGGGTCGTCGGGACTCTTCGGGCGCTTCGTCTGCGCCGCCGCCGCCCCCAGACGCGACGTCCTGGGCCAGCGCTCTCAGCCCCTGCTTCCCTTGGGCCTTCATTGCCGAAGCACCGTTGCTGGCGCCTTCGGCGCCGAAGGTGAGCGCAGCGATGATGGATCTCCCCTGCACAACAAAACTCATAAGGCAGGGGCGGCATTAGTGTTTCGTTAGTGCTCCTGCAGCGAAGGGTCTCCCTGCGAGACCGAAACCGTGCACACGCCGAAGGTTTTCAGCGTGGGCGGACGAGGGCGATGCTTCCGAAGACCGACTCCCCCAACAAGTTGATCGGAGCAAATCTTACACTACGGCATCTCAGGTGCTTTGAATTGCTACCATACAAGCAAGAAACAATGAACCAAAAGGGACAGAACCACAGAAATAGAAATGGTTTTCATGCTGATGAATGAAACAGTCTATTACAGCACATGTTCTTAATGAAAAGCCACATCCACGGTTCACACACCAAATTTAAAATGCAAATCGTTCAAGGGAAATTGTATATAGTCCGCGTCTCCGCGACATGCGCGAAGATATTCTTACCGGAATGCAAATGCAAAACAGCTACGCAAATTCGAACCCTTGGCCATTCTCACCCGAACCTGGAGAAATCAAGATTCACGTCATCATTGGAGATGAAATCCTCGGACGTCGCCGGCCGAGCGATGTTGTCATTGTCAACAGCTGGTTCGCCGCCACTGCCGCCGGCATTGCTGGGCCCTGCTTCACTGTAGTAACTGTTTGCGCAGGTGTTGCTTGGCCCTGCAGCTTCACTGTAGTAGCCATTTGCACCGGCATTGCTAGGCCCTTCTTCACTGTAGTAGCCATTTGCACCGGCATTGCTAGGCCCTTCTTCACTGTTATAGTATCCACCAGTATAGTAGTACGAGGAACCAATTGCAAACTCTGGGTTCAGTGCATTGTGGTATTCAGCAAACGGGAACCAGCTAAAGCTGGCTTGCTGAGGGTCTTGAGTAACGATCTGTTGCGGCGGCGGCGGCGCGGGAGTGCACATAGGATAGCTCAAGTGGTACTCCTCTTGTGGATCATAGCTGATGTTCAGGTCTGGCAGCAACGGCATGTTGGAATTAAGCATCCCCTGCAGGTGAGGAGATGCTGGCCCGGGCGGGTTGGCGGCATTGTAGTTCATTTCCATCTGGGGAGCCAGTGAGTGAACAGCCTCAGGATCGACGACGGGCCCATTGTACGCTAGGCCTTGGGGCGGCGGGGACACCGGCGGCGGCGGTGATGCAAACTCGGAGAGCGGGGACACGCTGAGGATGTACTCCTCCAGGATGGAAAGCTGACCGGGTGGCACCTGTTCGCTCCTCTTCTTCTTCAAGCGGCGCTTCGACTTCAGACTGCGTTCGGTTGCGTTCCAGCGATTCTTGATGGCGTTCTCTGATCGGCCTGGGAGGAACCTTGATATTGACGACCAGCGTTTTCCAAAGTTTCTGTGAGCTCCAATAAGGATCCTGTCCTCCTCCTCTGTCCACATGTCGTTGGGCTGTGAAAAATCAAATGAACGAAGAATGCTTAGCATAAGTGAAGATCAATTCTATAATTGAAGGACATAGTAACCCTTCTGGTTGCTCTTTCATCTGAAATTGAGAAATCATTCTATCGGCATTAAATTTGCCAGTGAGATAGACAATTTTGTTTTGAGAACGGTTAACTGTGGGGGAGCAGAGTCCCCGCAACACTTAGTTTTCGATTTTAGAAATCATATAAAAAGGACGTACAATCAGGTCGGAGAGATTTATCATCGTTGAAGGGTTTTTAGTGTTAGCGTTTCGGGTATTTTCAGAACTCTTTTAGGATTCGCGATGGCAACTGGGCTTTAGATCCAAGGGAGTCTAAATAGTAGAATTGAAAAACTTTCAAGATGGCACCACGGTGAGGGTGCTGATGTCCAAGAAGGTGAATGGTGAGGACATCGTCATGCTGGACGCACACACGCCACAATCTTCTCCAAGTTGTACTTCGTTCACAACTCAACTGTCATGTCCGATTCGGATTCACCCTACACCCCCTCACAGTTTTGGTGATATCTCCATGATTTAAAAAGTCATTTTAGTCCTCAAACCTTGCTCAAAGGTTCATTTTAGTCCTTGAACTATCAAAGAGATCAATTTAGTCCCTCAGCTATTATTTATGATCCAATCTCACCCTTTGTCTTAGGTGGTAGGCCACGATAGCATGCCATGTCAGCAGTCAGCTGGTCTGGTTGCAACCCGCAAGATGCAGCTTACGCTAGGTTACCATGCGGACGTCTAGGGTGGCGGTACTCGGTAGAAATGCATGCATGAGACCATTTTCACATTTGAAGGTACAACAAATTGGCACAAGACCAGAGAGTTTGTGCTGGCTACTGGACTACACGCTCCGTTCCAGAAAGAGTGTCACTAGAAAATTGTGTTTCTCTCACAACGCGCTTCCCGGACGACACTTTTTTGGGGACGGAGTAGTAGACTTGTTACTCCTACCACGTCTGTACGCTTGTTTATGAACAGATTTTAGAAAAGATACTTACTCTCATGCATCAAGAAATAATAAATGTAATGCCTCGTTTGCAACCAAGTCCATCAGGGTTATTACTTTACATGATGAATTTTACTTGCATGAAAATGATTTGATCATGTATTGTTGGTGGGAAAAAAAATCCCCTGGAGCACGTCCATACTAATGCTTTGCCATGAAGGGACCAGACTAACTGACATGGCGTGCCAACATGGAATGCCACCTAATAACAGAGACTAAACTAGAAAAAAAGAGTTTGCAGACTGAATCCAAGCGAAAACAAGTTGTACCACAAACCTTATATGATTCTATAAAAGCAAGGGGAAATCCCTTTATAAAAAATGGCATTAAGCCTATCTCCATCATACGACGTCGAAATGAAGCATGCAAGGACGTGTTGCAAAGGGGCCACAACCGCCGTCGATTTGGTTCTGGTCCTAGCTCTAAAACGTTTGTGGATCATGACGTGTGACCACAAAAAAGTACCGCGTCACCTACTTTTGGGCCAACTTGACCTTGTATCGAGTCGGACCCGTGGTCCATGTTGTGGGGGTCCCCTGGTGCGATTCCATCCCTAGGTCACCCCCATGTTATTAGATCTTAGTAGCCATATCCAATTAGACATGGGGTTTTGCTTTAGAGTTTTTCTGTCTTCGAACAATCATTGATTTCAGTTTGTGAAACCCCAACTTCGTGTGTTTAAATAATTCGTCTACTGATCATCGCTACTTTGAGAGTTGTGTTCCTTTTGAGTTCTTGCTTGTGTTCTTCATTTCGCGAGCAGGGATTAGCCTTCGCAGCGAAATCAACCAGATCGTGACATGGGTGATAACCAGAGGAGTTGCCGTGCTAAGATTGCAGAGATTCGGGTCTTTGGATCTGAAGCCGGATGGGTGCGTCATGCTCCGCCCAAAACAAAAGTTATCCTTCACCTGACGGAAGATCAGGTCCCTGTCCCATCAAGTGGTATTAGAGCTAGACCCTTAGTTAACGGGGTGGGAATGATGAGGACATCTTCCTCTCCTATTACTCGCTGGCAAAGACAACAAAAAATGGGCCAAGTGACCCAGTTGTAGTTGACTGACGACCATGTGAGGCTCCGAATAATCCCACCTTGCTAAGCTTGGGAGGAGGGAGCCACCTTAAAAAGGACTCATCCTTCCCTATTTGACTAATCTTTAGAGAGATTGTGCCTTTCTCAGAGTGTGTGAGCCTAAGAACCGTAGGGGTCGGGCAACCTTAATTTATTGGGCCTCGGCCAACTCCACCTGGGTCGGATGCATCAGTGAAGACCAATAGGGGGCCGAGCAACCTTAATTTATTGGGCCTCGGCCAACCCCACCTGAACCGGATGCATCAGTGAAAACCAACAAATTTTTAGCATGTCGCGTGTAGCGCACAACATGCATAGTGTGGACACAAAATCAAAGCCACCAAAGATAAATGTAATAGCACACCATGTGAAATGACAGTAGCACTTGAAGAGTATAAAGGAACTTACTTGGGGGGGGGGCACACAACTTAAACCAAATTTTGATTGCACCATAATATTTTTTAGCTGAGATCTTCCAAACAAAATCATTTTGGATGGAATTTTAGAACAAGTACTTCTCTATGTGAACAAAAGATGCAATGGTGTGCATAATAACTTAACAATGTGAACAACTTAGTTTACGAAGGGTGAACAAATTGGTTTACAAAGGGTAGAAAAAATAATTTACACCTGGTGAACATGTAAGCATATGAAACAAACGAGACAAAATAACAAAAAAGAATAAGATTTTTGCAATAATTTGAAAAATTGACAGTCGCCCATCTAGATAAATCGTATGGTGAAAACTGCAAAGATAGAAAGTAGCTAGATATACCTAAAGGAAAGTATAATGAAGTATCAAATAGGTTGGACTAAGAAAAAAACAATAAGACTATATTTAATTTAAGTTATTGCTTTTAACTATCTTCCTCGTCCCAACAACCATTGATTTTTTAAAAAAAGTAATTGAAAGTATCAACTAGTATCAAACTTGTATAATCACAAAAAATCCATATGTTGGACAAATAAATAGATAATTATAAAAAAAATAACAAAATAGAAAAAAGATAATGAAGCAATAAATAAAAATAAATTTAAAGAAACTGAAATAGAATTGTAGTAGTGAAACAAAGTGGAAGAGAAAATAAAACTAAAGGCAAGGTAAGTGAAAGGAAAATGTGAAAACCGTCGTATGAGCTGTAACTGGAGTACTAAACCATGATGTCCATGTGTAGGAGGCCAAAGAAGTCTTGAAAGATCAAGATTTACACCACCCGATTGCGTGACATATAGTTATATGTAACTTTAGCGTCACATAGTTCTACAGGAGCATGGTGGATGAGCCTCTAAAGCAAATGCAGTGTAGGAAGAGGAACCCAACTAGGCGGGTACTAAACAACTAACTTGTGAAGAAAGAAATGAAAAGAACGTGATCTATATAGGGAATAAAAACTGCCAGCTAAACAATAAATGTTGCTCTAACGTTTCATTCTAATCTAGTTGAAAAGATAGAAAAAAGGAGCATGTTGTACATGCAACTTTTTCTACTTTCACATTTTCCATTTCTTTACATGCAAACCTATGCTATAAAAAGTTGGATGATATTTAAGAAAGATAACAACATTTAATCAGTACTAATTGGTGCCTGAATCTCTAGTATTGAAAATAGTTAAATGTGCTGGATATTTAATATTTAATTACTGCTAGGTAAATAAAATCTTAAGTGGGATGCTCAATACCATAAACTAATTTTTGAATATGAGTTTATTGCAGGTTAAAAATTCATTTTTCACTCAAAAACTTGTTTTGACAATCACCTTCCCGTCACAATCCAATTTTATGTGCAACAAAAAGGGGAAGTAAAGGCTTGGAAAAATACACTTTAATGATGTAGTGCCTCTGATAAGGAAGAATTAGATACGCTTATAATTAACAAGAAACACATGTAACATTACTACATTAGAACAAATCTATGCAATCTACTCTTTTCCTTTCAAGTGACGAGGCAAAATTTTCCACGTTGCTCATGCATAAAGATCATATGAGAATCCCTAGATTAAAAACTTGCTACAAGTAAATAAAGAACAAGAAAGACATAGGACCAGACCTTAATGTCAGGATGTAAATGGTTGATCCATCGCTCACGACATTGTTTTCCAATCCGACCGGGCAAATATTGTGCTATCACCGACCAACTGCGCTCCCCAAGTTGCACTACCATATCCTTCAAAATTCTGTGGATTTCAGAAGCAAGGATCCAAGATCAAACTACAAAATTAAGGGATCTGAACCATGCTAAAGGGGAAAAGTTCTGATTTGGGATTCTTACCTATCTTCTTCCTCTGTCCAAGTTCCCTTGAAGGGCGCTGGCTTGACGTCGTTTCCGATTTCCAACTGTGGAGCCACCGCAACATCAATCGGAACACCACCAAGAGCATTGTAGTTGTCGGCCGTAATATCCCCTTCTGGCATTTCAAATCCGGTTGGAGTCATGCCTATACCAGCCACAAGGGAGCTCACATCGTGGTAGCTGCCCATGGATTGAGCACCACCAACTTGAATACATGAAGGTGCCACCAGATTGTGCTCGAATCGAGGACCACCATGGCTAGATCTCGCAAGGTAACTCAACGCCACTTCATCCCCTGCCAACACTGATGCAATCACGCGGTTGAAGACAGCGGACTCCTCAAACGCCATGATCGGTAGAACCTCCAAGTTTGGAGGCAAGATTGTGAATTGTAGAGACTGGAATTTCAGAGTGGGTGAAACAGGGGAAACAAATGGGGGAAAGATGAAAGAATGAAGATGAAGATCCAGACCCCTGGTAATATAGAAAAGAAGGGAACAAGATCACCCGTTCACGTCCTTGGCAGTTTCACATCTAATGGACAAAAACTATATAAAAATATGACGTTACAACTCTTGTTTTCTCACTTCCACGGCCCATGGAAGGGGATTACTTTGGTATGGGCGTCCACTATGTTTGGTCCATTGTTTAACTCCTTTTATTACTTGGGCCAAAATATTCCTTGCCCAAATTAATTGTCAGCCCAAGGTGTATGTCAAAAATTAGCGTCCCTGGAGATGTCTTCTATAGGAAGCTAACAAGACTAGAAGTTGGGCCAAGCTTTAACGGGGACAAACGTGATACATGTTTGGCCTTTTGCATCATGTATTAATAACTCAATATGTCATGTAGCATTTGCTCATTATCTCTTCCTTCCCAAACTACAATTTCACATGAGTTCATCCTTGCCTTGGGCCCAAGCGTCTTTCCTTGTTTTGTGAACCAATGATTATTATTATAAAAATGCAACTAACCATGGAATTAGGATTAGATAGCACTAGAAAGCCTCGTGACATTGCCGCGGATGGCCAGTGGCCTTGCAACATTACTACAGATGGACAATGGTGGAGCGGTTTCTTATAGAAGTTGAATTTTACGTTGCATGTGTGAATCAGTTTAATGTTTGGATTATTAGTGTCTTTATCTTCATTTCTTGCAACGTGCTATGGAAACGACAATTTTAATTTCATGCCACTTGATTTGATGGGTCATATATGTGGTTGCATGGCTGATGAAAACATTATATTTTAGTGGTTACCAATTTGGATTCAAATACGAAGCGATGTGCCGAACTTTGATCAGCACCTAATCTAGTAGGACGACAAATTTGATTTAATTTGATTTTGCACATGTTAGAATTTAACTAATTTTTGTTACATTCTTACACAATTGATAAGGATATGGAGCTTATGGCTACATCTGTTGTTTGTTGTGTTGTCAACATAATTTTGTTGTTGTCCTTTTTTCCTAGTGGGCTGCCGGCTTGTATATTCTTGATTTTGTCTTTCTGTAGTCTAATGCACATTCATGGTATGTTGTCATGTCAACTTTTGTCAGCTTTGATTAGTTGTAGATGCCAATGTTCGACTTGAGCTCCTGTGTTAGTGTATATGAAATGTCTGTAGTTATTCAAGGCCATCATAGATCAGCCATTGTCAGGGTTCTCTACCGTCGGCAATAAATTTGTATCGATCATGCGTCAGGCTCGGATGGTTAGCACGGGAGACAACGGGATTTAGACTGGTTCGGGCCTCCGAGGAGTAATACCCTACGTCCAGTATGGTGCTGCCGTGTTCCCGAGCTAGGAGTGCTTGTAGTAGGGGTTACAAGCTGGTCGAGAGAGAGTGTCGAGCCTAAGTCCCTTGAGATGGTGTTCGGTCTTTCGATGGTCTAACCCTTGTAACCGTTGCCCTCCTCCCCCTTTTATAGTCACAAGGGGGGGGCACAATGGGGAAGTAAAAAGAGGTACAGTGCTTGGTTGCTGGTACGTCCCGTCGTACGTCGCCGTCCGTCGGGATGCATTGAAGCCAAGTTGTGACGCTTAGTCGTGGGAGCCGCCGCATGGCCGGGTATGACTGTTCATTCCGGGATGCTTGGCTTCTTCTCTGAGTAGTTTGCGCTTGCCTCAGCCTGCCCGAGTACTTGCCTAGCTTGCCACGTCCGAGCCTAAGTCTAGACTCATGCGCGTCGTAGTGGGTGCTTGAGTGCCTTGGGCTGAGCTCACGTGTGGCAGAGTGGGAGATGATGGCGATGGGATGGCCGCTCAGCCGGTCATACCAGCATTAAGGCTCCTGTCGAGGTGAGCTGCTTGCATGGCCGCCAGCTGTTGTACTTGCATGGAGTGGGGAATCGTTCCTCCACACGCGTCGGTGGTGGTGCTCGTGCCGTGAGCTTTTGTTGTGCGTCCGGGCCCATGCGCCAGTCGGAGCCGATCTTGTTGTGCGAGGCGGAGACTTCTCGTGTGAGGCGGAGACTTGTCGTGCGAGGTGGAGACTTGTCGTGCAAGGCGAAGACTTGTCGTGGGGGTCCCTCTAGTGGGGAACTAGTCGGAGGCGCAGCCAACTGGCCGAAGACTGGACGTCTTGCCGATGTGGGTCTTGACCAGGGTCCTTACTCCTCCTTGTCCTGAATCTTTGCCTTGATGTTATCAATCTTGGCCTTCACGTTGTCATTGGTGTTGGATTGGCTTGTGTTTAGGGGAGATAATCTCGCCGTCAAAGGGGGCCCTAATCTGGCCCCTCGTTAGTAGCCCTCAAGCCTGAGAGGGAGTCAAGGAGTCGCGCTCAGGCTCAGCTGGACGATCTCAGTGTTGATGGTGTTCTTCACGTTCTCGGTGGGTGCACGCGAGCGCATCCACCGGATGTAGCCCCCGAGCTCGTGAGTGAGTTGGAGACTCGCTCGCGAGGTTTTATTTGTGATTGTATCCATTGTTGCCTGGGGACGTTTCGTCGGGGTAGTCATGGCCGTCGTGGTAAATGTGGACACAGTAATGGGTGCGGGCATCTCGACCGACGTGATGGATGTGACCGTTCCATCATGACCGCACGTAGACGTTGCAGGCCCGTATTCTGCGGGAACTGAGGCGTCGCGCGAGTGGGCGGCTGTTTCGCCGGGGCGCGCGCATGTGAGCGAAAGTCCCGCTGACACGGCTGGCCCGGCGTTGAAGGTGAGGGGCCGCGCTTGCCCCTTTAAAACCGCGCGTCGGGCGCAAGTTCGGAACTTTGCTTTCCCATCATCTTCTTTCTCTTGTGCTCGCTCCCTGCTCTCCGAGTTCTTCCGCATCCACAGCGCCACCGCTTCTTGCGCTTCCAGCCCGCTTGGGACTCCGCTACCGTGATGTCGAACTGGACACGCTCCAACATTTCCCGCGAGCAGCTCCTCCGTCTTGTCGAGGCAGGCCAGCTTCGTCCGCTCACCGCTGCCGTTGAGTGGAAGGTTACCGGTGACGAGTCCGTGCCGCGCCCCCAAGGGGTTCGTGGTGTCGTTCGTGGCCTTCCACGAGCGCAGCATCTCCGTCCCCGCCGGGCAGTTCATCCGCGGGGTGCTGTTCGGGTACGGGCTTCAACTCCAGCACCTCAACCCGAACAACATCCAGCAGATGGCGGTGTTCGAAGCGATGTGCGAGGGGTACCTTGGAATTAGCACCCGTTGGCACCTTTTCCAGTACTTCTTCAGGTTCACCCGCTTGAAGGACGGCTCCCGGGTGACGACGATCGGGTGAGCCAATCTCCGGATAAAGTAGGGCCGGGGTGACGACTACATCCCGGTGTCCCTGACCAGCTCGAACAGCGGCTAGCACAAGGGGTGGTTCTATTCACGGAACAACCCCGAGTTCGCGCTCCCGGCGTTCACCAGGAACTCCATCGCAGAGGCGTGGAGGAGTTGGGCGGATGGCCCCGCGAAGAAGGAGTAGGAGAAGATCCTCAGGGATCACTGGGCTGTGTTGGGGCGTCTCCGAGGAGCTGGAGTCACCTCGGCGAAAGTGATCGGGTAGTATCATGCCTGAGGAGTCGTGCTGCTCCGGAGGCGGCCGCTTCGCCTCTGCAAGATGACGGCCGACCGCCCCCCCTGGGAGGGGACCGTGACAGCACCGTCACTCCCGTCGTCTCTCGAGGTCTAGCGCTGCGTGGCGCAGGCGATCGGGGGGTCGACCAACTTGTGGCCGCCATCGCGGCTGCTCCCGATGCTACCCAGCGCGGGGACAGAAAAAATTATGAGTTGTTTGTCTTCTCGATGCATCTTGTTTGCTTTTGTCGCGACGTTGATCTTCTCGGAGTTCTTCCTTGGCTGACCTTTACGCCTTCTTGTTGTCACAGTTGAAGTGCGCCCACCTTGTTTCGGCTAAGGCGCCTCTCCTGGAGGAGGTGATATACAACCGGAACAAGGCTACGGGCGCAGCACAAGGAATGCCAGATTGCCAAGCGCGATCGAAACGATAACCACATCAAGAGGTGGAAGGCGGGGAAGCGCGGCGTCTCCTTCGATGAAGACCCGTCGGCGGAGCCGTCGTGGAGCAGCGATGTCGCCAGCGTGATGATTGACTGGAGTGATATGTCGGGGTCGTCCTCATCGTCACCTCCCCACACAGCCGAAGTGTCGTCATCGCGGCGGCTGCAGACAGCCGCACGCGACAAGAATGTGTGGTCGAGCTCGCGACAAGCAGCTCGCCCTGTCCAAGAGGACCAGCGGACGGTCCGTCCTCGTGTGGCGTCCAGCGGGCCAGGCGCCACCGGGTCGCGCAGTGCCGCGCCCCCGCCAAGCCGAGCCCCCGAGGCGGTCGGAGGAGCGGCCGACGCCCGCCCGCCAACTCTACGACGGTTCCGACCGCCCCGACTTCGACTCCTTGCAGAGGCGCCGGTCGCGGGCGAAGTCGATGGACTCTGCGTAGATGCCGAGCACGCCGCAGGCGGCGGATTCTGGTGCCGCCCCGCGGCGCATGCAGTCGTTACTTATCCGGGGCGGCGGAGCCCCGGATGTTCACGTGTCCCTCGTTGCCGAGAGGGGCCAAAGTCCAACCCCAACCGTTGCAGAGGCCGGAGGGTCAGCCCCCGAGCGGGCGGGGGAGCGTGTTGCCACCGTTGATGCGACGCACCGAAACGGAGCAGCCCCCAAGTCGGCGGGCTCAAAGCACGCAGCCCCCGAGCAGGGCTCGAAGCGCGTAGCCCCCGACCAGGGCTCATCGAACCGCCCTGCGAACAAGCCCCGGGTTCGCTCCAAGATGTAAGTTTCTGACTTCAGATCCTCTATCGTAGATTCTTCGACTTGCTTTGCCTATTAACCTTGTTTCTGTCTTCTCGTAGGTACGCCGACACCGGCGTGCTCAGCCTTGCACCCCAAAAGCGCCTGGCCCTGAGCGCGCAGGTCGTATCTTCCGAGCCCCGTCCCCAGCCCTCGCGCACTGAGCTGCTGCCGGCGCAGGCTGTAGAGGGGCTGCCCGTGGCCTCTGTGGTGGAGGAGTCTGGTGTGCCGCCTCCGCCGGCGACCGTTGCCGCCGTCGAGGAGGAGCAGACGGCCTTGGAGACGGCCGCCCCCAAGCGTCACTGGAGCCGCTAGTCGGGGCCCGCTCGGGTGGCGCAGATGTGGTCATGGTGCCCTCGAACGAAGATTCAGAACCTCCCCTGCCGGTGGGGGATCATGACGTCGCGATGTCATGAGCGCCAAAGCATTCTCCCGCAGTGGAGGTGCCGGAGCCTTCTCCTGCCGTGGGAGCAGTGGAGACTTCCTCGGCCGCGGTCGTCGTGACCATCGAAGAGGTGATGAAACTGGCGACGTGTCAGTATGTGGACTTCCGCGGCATCGGGGTCGTCGACCTTGACACCCCTGAGATTTCGAGCAACGACCGGGAGATGCTGGAGGTGGCGACGGAGCGGATGTTCGCCGAGTCGTCCATCTTGGAGACGATTGTGTCAATTTCGCGGGCACTGCATCAGTACGAGCGTGCCAGAGGCTTTGCTCCCCCGCCGTGTCGGAGGTGGAGGAAGTGATTCCTGAGGAGCCCGCTACTGGTACAGATTCGACCGCGATCGTGTCCACGCCACCACTGACCAGTGAGGGCCAGGAAGCGTCCCTCCCCTAGCCAGCAGAGGCAGCCGATCCTACAGCCACCGCCATAGCGGCCGGTGCTATGGAGGGTGTTGTCAAAGAGGCGGGGTCATCGTCGCCCCGCTCGGTCGCCGCCGACGCTGATGAGGTCGTCGTGCCAGATGAGCCCGCCACGGCCCTTCAAGAGCGTGTTGCTCCTGAGGACACGACAAGATCCGCCTCCCCAGAGATCCAAGAGGCCGAGGAGGGCGCGGGCGCAGCCTTGCTGCAGGGTGCAGCGGGCGGTGAAGCCCAAACCCTCGAGCTCGCCTGCACCTCGTGGGCAGCCACTTCTGAGTCCAGCGACGATGCCGAGGATGATGAGGAGGTCACAGCGCGCAACACCTTGGAGCGCGGATTGAATTGGGCATGCCGCGCCTTCGATGAGCTGATCCTCCCCGCGACCTCAGTAAGCCTTCTCATTTGAAACTTGTCTCTTCAGTTCTCTGGTCTTTTTCGAGAAGTGCCACTTATCTTGGTTTTGCTCGGGGCAGACCCTCGCATCATCAGGTCGGAGGCGAGCCCGCGAAGTACGCGAGCTTCGTGCGGAACAGGCCCAGCTGGAGATGTAGCTTGTCGTAGCCCGGGTGGCGGTGGCCGCTGCCGTGGCGAGTGAGGTGACAACACGAATGTCTCTTGAAGCCGCCTGCCAGTCAGCGGAGGATCCCACCACCACTGCCCAGACCGCTGCCGCAACAGCTATTACCGAGCAGGACTCACTGGCGTCAAGGCTAGCACTCGCCGAGGTCGAGGTCGAGAAGCTTTGCACGGCCACGGTGTCTATTGAGGACGCCGCCGAGAGGGCCAAGACCGTTGCGGCCGCCACCGAGACCGCCGCCCGGGATGCCGCCTAGGCCGCCGCTCGCGAGAAGGCGACGCTCGAGGTGAGGGTGTCGGAGCTGGAGCGTGACCTGGGCATGGCCACGACGGACTTGGCGACCGCGGGTCGCCAGTTCTCCTAGGTTACGAACCAACTCCAGGTGGTCACCGAGGAAGCGGTGTAGCTGCGGGATAACAACCCCAAGTTGTCGCAGGATCTTGAGGGTGAGTCGCGTGGTCACTTTCCCTCTTCATTTGGCTCGTTGCTTGCTCCTCGTCACATCCTGATCTGTTGGCCATGGTCGTAGAGGCGCGCATGATCCGTGTCAGGATGGTTATGAAGCTGGCAGAGGCGAAGCAGGAGCGGAACACCGCCCTCCTCAAGGTCATTGAGAAGGAAGGCGCCATCAGTCGCCTGTCGGAGCAGCTTCAAAGTGAGTGTCGGGTCTTGACTCCGTGTTCCCCTTTTCCACGAATCCAACATAACTTCTTGTTCTCGTTCGCTTTTTAGAGACCAAGACCGACCTAGAGCATTCGTAGGTGTCTCGGGAGCAAGACGCAACGGCCCTGAGCCAGGCCCAGGACGCCCAGCACAAGTCGGAGGCCATCAACCAGATGGCCATTGGAGACATAGCCAAACTCGGAAGGGCCTTGAGCTCGGCCATGGCCGGGCTTGGTGTGCCGCTTGGGCCGATGATGCCTGAGACGCTGATCGAAGAGGTCGGACGCCTCCCCGGTGTGGTGCGGGTGCTTGAGTTGTGGACGGCCCGTCGTGCGGTGCACCGAGTCCTCGCCATGTTCAAGTCGCACTACCAAGGGCTGGATCTTATGGCGCTGAGCGGCGACTGGGCCCCTTGTAAGTGCAATCAAGCCCTAAGTGGGTTTTGGTGAATTAAGTGACAACTTGATTAAAACGCTAACATTCTTGTGAAGCATGTGAGCAGGTCATTGATTATTGATAAATAATATTTATGTGTAAATTCATGCATTTGGCTCATATTGCAAATAAGACAAGGGTGGATCATGACAATATACTTGGAATAATTATAAGCATGCTAAGAGTGAATGTCATGATAAAGAAAGGATGTTCTTCCCATTGGACTTTACATAAGGCATACAACAAATGATCCTAAGCTAAAGAAAAGCATATATAAAGGCATGATTAGATGTGATAACTGGTTGACCTTTCTATGTTGGGCAAAACACATTATGAAGAAAGGAGAAGCTTGTGATATAATAATGGGGGAATTAAATCAAAGTTGAATGTGGCATCATGGGATTTCACCACCAACACATGATAAAGATTGATGACTAATATTGTGAGATTTATCAAGCAAAACATCAAGGGATTTCACTATTACTACAAGATGGAACTTGATGACCTAAACAATATGTTTACCAAGTTCAATATCAAATGGTTTTCACTCTTACCTTTATGAAGATTATTGACTTGTTCAAAGAAGCTATTTGCGAGTCTTCAAGTTGAGTTTTGACAAGGGTCATGTGGTTATCTATATTACTTTGGACCTACAAATGGAAGATTGCAAAAGCAAGAATATTTGATATCAATTAAAGGATAAACAAATTGAGTGGCATCTCAAATAGGTTTATCTCTATGGTGCAAGGCTTGACTCAATTGTAGCAAGGATAAGTGATGAAGAGATCAAGATGGCTAAAACGAGGAACTAAGCTAAGGCTATGGATAGCGACCATAAGCGAAGTGGCTAGGGTGAAGTTGAGAGCATCAAGGATTTCGAAGTATCATATCCAAGCCTACCGAGGAAAGTGATAAATTGCATCTAACGTCATGATTGATAAATTCAAGTGGCTTAAGAATTCAAAGTGATTAATCTCTACTCTATGGAAGAATTCTAAGTCACGAGCTCAACGTGGACATGCTCCAGCACATGTATATATTTATTCATCTACAACATGTGCTCAGTCGGTACACATCATTGGAAGCCCTCAAATCATTGAAGATCAATTACTGCGTACCTTGGAGTTCAAGCTCAAGTGGATTAATTAGGGTTTATCTTTTATCTTGAGTTTAGGTATGCCGTACTATCAAGAGGGATGAATCATTGGTTGGACAACAAACATCAAAAAGTGCTCAAGTGAAATGTAGAGAGACTAACCCATGAGATCAAAACCTTAGTTGAGCGCTCTGGCCAAAACCGGCCTGACCGGTTTTGGAAACCGGTCTGACCGGTTTTGGGCACTGACACCGTCCAACGGCTAGTTGGTTTGAAAACCAGTCTGACCGGTTTGGCAAACCGGTCTGACTGGTTTTGTCTGACAGACTAACGGCTAGTTTTGAGTGAAGTGGGTATTTATACCCATGAGCTCCTCTTTTTGGGGCTGCTGGTTCTCTTCACTCCTAACACCTTCCTGAACCATAGCAAAGCTTTCCCCAACCTCTCTAAGTGAGATTTAAGCCTCTAGTGCCATATCCTTGATTTGGGTTAAGAGAGTGACTAGTGTGAGAGCTTTGGAGAGCTTTGAGAAGCCTAGTGAGCATCCCACATTTGAGCACCTGCTGATTACGTTGAAGATCTTTGAAGCATCTTTTTCTCTTGGAGCATTTGCTCCTAGATGGTTAAAGGTCACTTGGAAGCTCCAATCCGAGATTGTGGAAGCTCCAAGAAGTTTGTTTTACCCCTGTGAATCTAGTGGAAACCCTCTCATCTCAAGAGTTCATTCTCTTGACTTGAGACCGAGGGAAAGGGCAAACCTTGTGTGGCGAGTCTATCCTTGTGTGGATACCTCAACAACGTGGACGTAAGCAAGCCTTTGTGGCGAGCTGAACCACGAGATAAATCCGTGTGTTAATTGTACTTTTACTTCATATATATCTTTCTAGCATATATCTTGTGCTTCCGCTTCGATCTACTTTGGTGTGCTCGTGCTGTCTGCAGGGACTTTGTTGGTACACCTGAAAACCCCTGTGGAAGTCCCACACCAAGTTTGGTTTGTGCTAGAACTCGTAGAGGGGATTTACATATTGTCGGTTCTGTCTGCGTAAAACTGGTCTGACCGGCTTTGGAAACCGGTCTGACTGGTTCCAGTACTGACAGTGGGTTGAATTTTTATAAGTGTGCAGATTCGCCTATTCACCCCCTCTAGGCGACATCAATATCCTTTCACCCCTGGCATCTCCGACGATCAGTGCGACGAGCTGGAGGAAGACTGCAACGCCGTCGCCCGCAACGCGCAACTGCAGCAACGCGCAATCGGGCTTAGAGAACCGAAGCAACCAAGCCACACTCTGGAGCCATGGAGGCGTAGGAGTCGGAAGGCCTGTCCTCTTCAGTCCACTAAGTGCAACCATCAGTTGGCAGCCCTCGAGAACTCGGAAGGTTCTGGAGGTAACTTGTCAAAATTTTGCTCGTGAAATAATTTTTTCAGACCAGTCCCGGCGGTCACTCGAGTTCTTTTGAAAAGAGATCGGATGAAGACCTAGGAATTCGAGGTGTACTCGCAATTCTTCGTGCTGTAGCCGCGGGGGCGTGAGCACTAGGAGCTTTGAACGAGTAACAAACCGTCATTCCACGCAGGTCGTCATCTTTACTTTTCGCGAGATTGAGCTTCCGTCAAAAAACTTTCTCTCGTGCGAGCGGTCTCAACACAGTTCTTGGGATTGTTTTGAAAAATTTCGAAAAAACAAGGAGGGCATCGTGCCCTGGGTAGCCCCGAGAGGGAGCATCTTTGCACTGGTGCAAAGACGTTCGCTGCTCAGCCCCAAGCGTTGTCGCGAACATGTGAACACAGCCAACGATAAGTTCAGAACTTAGAGACATGTGAACAAGGCATGCAACATCTATTTATTGATGTACGAGGTTTGAACATTTACTAAGGATAAAATGGGCACAGGTGTTCGATGTTCCATGCGTTGGAGACGGCCCTCCCGTCCTCGTACTGGATCTTGTATGTCCCTGGTCGATGCACCTCGTGGATGGTGAACGGTCCCTCCCAAGGTGGCGATAGCTTGTGCCTATCTTACTGCCTTGGACTCGTCGGAGCACGAGATCCCCGACGTGGAACTCGTGGGGCGCACATTGCGCTCGTGGTAGCACCGTAGCGCCTGCTGGTACTTGGCACTTCACAGCAGTGCTACGTCGCGCACCTCGTCGAGTTGATCGATCGCGTCCTCGAGCGTGACTTGATTTCCTTCCTCGGTGTAAGCCCGTACTCGCGGGCTGCCGTAGTCGATGTCCGTGGGCAAGACTGCCTTGGATCCATGCACCATGAAGAAAGGTGTGAACCCCGTGGCTCGACACGGTGTGGTGCACAGACTCCACAATACGGACGACAGCTCGGCTACCCATCTTGCTCGAAACTTGTTGAGCCAATTGAATATTCTTGGCTTCAAACCTTGCAAGATCATGCTGTTCACCCCTCTCGACTTGTTTGTTCGTCTTTGGGTGAGCAACAGCGGACCAGTCCACACGGATGTGGTTGTCGTTGCAGAAGTTGAGGAATTTCTTCCCCGTGAATTGGGTGCCATTGTCGGTGATGATCGTGTTGGGTATGCCGAAGCGATAGATGATGTCGGTGAAGAACGACACCGCCTCCTCGGAGCGGACGTTGACGATGGGTCGAGCCTCGATCCACTTTGAGAACTTGTCGACTGCTACGAGAAGGTGGGTGAAGCCCCCGGGCGCTTGTCGGAGTGGCCCCGCCATGTCGAGGTGCCAGACGACGAAAGGCCACGTGATGGGGATGGTCTGTAGCGCCTGCGCCGGGAGATGAGTTTGTCGAGCATAGAACTGGCATCCTTCACAGCGCCACACGATATCCTTTGAATCAGCGACCGCCGTCTGGCTCCCTCCTTCATGACTGAGCCGTCGAAATACATGGTCCAAGTCTCATGCTCGATCGACGTTGGGGGAGTTTGAATCTCTGTCCACTCGGCCATGAAGTCCGCGAGTACTTGGGACTTGATGGTGTTGCGCGGTGCGTACATGATGTTTTGTCCCATGAGCTCGAGTGCCCACTTGGCGATCCTTCCTTCAGCCTCAGGGTTCTGGACGACCTCCCCGAGCAGATACTTGGACACCACAGTGATGCGCGTCGAAGTAATGCCGGAGCTTGCGCTTGGTCATCAAGATCGCGTACACAAGCTTTTGCATTTGGGAATATCGCGTCTTGGAGTCGAAGAGTACTTTGCTAACAAAGTACACTGGTTGTTGTACCTTTTGAGACCTCCCGGGCTCTTCTCGCTCGACCACCAACGCTGCACTGACCACTTGGGTTGTCGTCGAGATGTACATGAGTATTGGCTCTTTAAGGGTCGGAGTAGTCAGTATCAGAGGACTTTTGAGCATATTCTTGAGAGAATCGAGTTCCTCTTGCGCCTCGGGAGTCCACGTGAAGTGGTCGGATTTCTTCATCAGCTTGTACAGTGACTGGCTGCGCT
The DNA here is from genome assembly GCA_947561735.1 of Cenchrus americanus. Lineage (NCBI taxonomy): Eukaryota > Viridiplantae > Streptophyta > Magnoliopsida > Poales > Poaceae > Cenchrus > Cenchrus americanus. The sequence continues at coordinate 14,987,172 of OX387244.1, forward strand.
CTTCGAGTCGTGCTATGAAGTGACTTAGAGCCGCAAGACAGCCCGTGACACGCTGCACGCCCTTCAGGTTCTTGATCGGCCCATGTCCATGATGGCCGAGATCTTCTTGGGATTAGCTTTGATGCCGCATTCCGACACGACAAAGTCGAGGAGCATGCCCCTTGGAACCCCGAAAACACATTTCTTGGGGTTTAGCTTTACCCCGTGTTGTCGTAGCTTCGGAAGACCTCAGTGAGGTTGGGGACCAGGTCCCCTGTCTTTTTCGACTTGATTATGATGTCATCGACATACGCTTCTATGATGTAGCCTATCTGTAATATACCAGAAATTTGAATGACTTACCATGTGTGAATTTTCGCAAAAATTTAAAACTTTTTGTTTGAACTTGTGTGCTACCAAATTTGATCCCAATTTGCTAGCCTCTCACCTTAAATTCAATATAAAATAAAACCATATTTAAATTATTTTCAAATTATGGTATAAATGTGAGTTGGATTTCTTGGATTTTATTTGGTGTTCAATGGTGTGGAGTTTGAATTTGAAAGTAATTCAAATTCAAACTATATTCAAACTATAATGAAATCTAGATTCAAAACTATTTGCAAAAGCTAACCGCTAACATGGGCCGCTACTCGGCCACGAAGTTCTTCGCAGGCCCCTCAACCCCTTCACCCTTAACCGACTCCACCCCCGAGCCGCACCACGAAGCCCAACAGAAGCCCAACCTCGCGACCCGGCTAAACCCACCAGCCATCCTCCTTTTTTCTCTCCCACCGACGCCCCGGGACCCACCGGTCGGCCACACACCATGTTTCCCTTTCTCCTACCTTCGTCCGTACAGTACCACGCCGCGCCGCGCGTGAGGGATCGATGGGACGGGCTCGACGGGCGTCCGCACCGGCGCGCACTCCTGCGGCCGCGTGCGCACCCAAGGCCTCGCCCTGCTCCCTCGCTGTTGTGCTGGCCCTTTTGGATGCCCTCCACGTTGCCTCGCCAAGCCGCGACACCATCATGACCGTCCGCCGCTGGCGTCAAGCCGTGGTCGCCCTAACCCTAGGCCGCGGCGCGACCTATAAATCTCACGGCCGCTGCCGCCCCTCGCGCAGCTGCCCCCTTGGGGTTTTCTCCATTCCCCCTTTTGCGCCGCCACCAATTTTACAGAAGAAGAGAGGGGAAAGGCAGAGGAGGTGAAGGAGGAAGAGAAGAGGAAGGCGCCCATAGGAGTAGGCGCCGGTCGCCGTCGTGCTGAAGACGACGCTGTGGACGCCATCGCCGACTGGGAACTCCGCGGCATCACCCTGGAGCAGGAGCCAGTAAAGCTCAGGAACGCCACCTGGGAGCTCTATGCCATCGTCGTGCCCTCGTCTTCATCACGACCTGCTGGAGAAGGAAGAATGCGTCGTCATCGAGAGAAGCTTCATCAAGTCGTCGCGTTCATCATCCGCTTCATCTCCTCGTGGACACCGTCGCCGCGTCGTCAACAGCAAGCCACCATCGCCATCCAGGAGGAAGCTGCCGCTGGGAGTTGAGACGCACAGCACCGTCTAAAAGCCGCGCCCACGAAAAACGCTGACGCCCGGCTCCCCTGTTCCACACTTCACGGCGTCGCCGCCATGCTGAGGAGTGAGGACGAAGCCGGGGAACGCGAGGTACACCGCCGCCGCTCGTCAACGCAATGCCTAGTACACCGTCGTCCCCAAGAGGAATAACGACCATCGGCCACCTGCCGTGTCTGCCTTGCCGCCGAGCAGGAGACCGCGCCGTCGTCGACCCGGAGCGCCGAGACGACGTCCTGGAGCTCGGCGCCGCGCTGGAGTTCGGGAACGCGCCAACTCGCCGCCACTCCGCTGGGCCTGTTGCTGCCCTTGGAGACCGCGCGCCCATGGAGGTCGCCGTCTGGAGAAGCCGCGCCAGAACTGCTAGTCTTCATGCCGAGCACCACCACGACCTTCACCCCCGCCTCTCGCTCGCACCCGCACGAGTGAGCAACATCAGTAGCTTTGGCCTTGCCCTGTAGGTGTTCGATCAAAGGTATGAGCAAGCCTTTGAGTCCTCAACGACCCTAGCTTTCTCCTTTTTGATGTCTCTGCTTTGCTGGCCAGCGTGCCGTGATCATCTCCTGCAGGTCACGACTAGCTGCACAGCCCATCGCCCAAGGTTGCAGCCTATCCTTCCTATGCCTGCAACCTGTTCGATCTTATGCCTGAACCACAAGTTATCGCCATTCTTCTTGCTCTCCACCAAGCACTACGCCATGACGATCTCTAGCTGAACCAAAGCTGCTACCATGTTTGTCGCCGACATCCTCAAGGCAGGAACACGTTGCCACAAGCCCGTCACATTGGTCGCCCTCGACGTGTTCGACAGAATGACCTTCATGTCAACGAGCCCGTTGGTGAGCCCTCCAGCCAAGCCAACTTCTTTATTACCCTCTGATGCATGCCTGTGTCGCCAGCCTTCGTGCTGTGCCTGCTCCCTGTGAACATTAGTGACCTTGGATGCCTGTTCTATAGCTCCACCGTGGCATGCCCACCACCTGTTCGATGTTTTGCCTAAACGAAACCTTTCGCACTTAAGTGGGCTGAAGCTTTCACCCTTCATTTTGTCTGTGCCTGACCGGCCTTCGAGCCGCTTACTCCTAGCCGTGGCCATGCCACACTCACCTCCGCCGCATCCCTCCATCGCCTTGTGTTGCCGACCTTCGAGTCGTGCATTTTCTTGCAGGTGCCGCTCGCTGTCGCTTGCCTCTTATCACCTTGGCCGTTATCGTCCGAGAGGTTGTGGCCCCGTCATTGACTCATTTCCGCTCGTTGTTTCCATGCAACGTGTGCTGCCTTGCTCGCTCTCTACCTTGTCTTTCCCACACTACCGCACCTACCCTCTCGCGGATGCCGGTCAACAAGTCGTTGGGCGTTGCGCGGGCCCTGGGACGCTAGTGCCCCGCGCACGCGGTGAACACGTCATGAACATGGGACGCTGTGGACACGCACGTGTGAGCGACCTTGTCGCCCAGACAAGCCACAAACTTTTGTCGCCTCTCTTCGCACCTGCTTTGCTACAAACCGCATGCTCGCTCTCGCTCAATCTTGTTTCGTGTTGCGAAGCGCGTGCCATGCCATGTGCTTGTAATTAGGATGCCGCGCGTGATGGACGGCCGTGCCGTGAGCAGAGGCCTCTGCTTCACGCACGGTAACCCCGCGTTGCAACCTAGCTACTTCGCCATGGTCAACACCGTATCGCCAGCACATGCATCGTTGCGCACCTGAGCATGCCTTGTCGCTCCTTCACCCCCTTTTATCAATCACTAGTTGATCCTTTCATCCCTTCTACGCTGTTGCCGCATATCTTGGCATGATAATGCCTTTCCTAGTTTATCTCCATCCCGCCTTGCTATCATCATCTGTTGCGCTAACGCTTCAATCCTCTGTGAGCTAAAACCTAGCAAGTGCTTGATCTCATCCTCTCCGCTTTCCGCTTGCGAGCTTGATTCCCTAAGATCTTAGTTGTGAGATCCTTAAACTAACTCTTTCTCATATCTTGATATCTAGTATATAAAAACTAGTTGCTGAAACTACTTTTGTTTTAAAACCATTTGCTCTATTTCATTAATTAAACCAATGCTGCTTGCATTTACTCTAGAGTTTATTTGGATCTTCTAAATTGGTTCTTATTGATGTTTTTGCATTAGATGAATGCTCGTTATTTATTTCCACGTCGCATCTCGTGTAGGCTTGTGTTCTTGTTGAAGACCCGAGCTGCGACGTCTGAGGAGACGCGACTACCCCGACTTTGCCCGAGAGGACGCTCAACCTCTACTACTCTACGACGGCTACCGCGCAGGTGTCATGTCACTCCCAACCATGTAGAACCCATGCATGCTATTAGTTGCTAGTGCTATATTTATGTTACTTGATTTGATGGATTGCATAGCCATTTGATTAGCCTTGCCTTGTTATTTGATATACCCTGATTCCTTGCTTTACCTACCACGGGGCTAGCTACAGACCCCTAGCTAGTCCCATATACCAACTATCCATACTTTTGTTGCTTGATTATGGATGGTTCTCTGGGTTTGGACTGAGATGTGGGAGATCTCGGTGTGTTCTAGCGTGAGTACTGGGTGTGTTCTTCCTTGACGTGTTACTGGTGGGAGCGAGCCATTTGGTTACTTGTGAACGCCTACCTCGGGGAGATGCGATCGGCCTCTCGCCCGAGCGGCATGTCGGATGGGATGGAGATGGTGAGTGCTCGCTCTCGGCCCTTAAGGACCGATCGTCGCTGACCTTGCTTTAGTGGACTATTACCGTACAAACCGCCCGCCTTGTAATGGGCGGGGGTGCGGGGTGAGACTCGTAGTGGATAGCACCCCTCCTGTAGGCGGATCGGTGTGATCGTGTCGGGAGACGGCTTTCCTCCTTAGAAGACTTCGCCCCGGCGAGGCCGGGGAAGGGTTCCACAGCTTCGAGGGACCCCTCGCTGGCAGTATGAGCTCTACAGCAGGGGCTGTGCCAGACTCGGAGATGCAGGAGGGTACTATCCACTTACTTGGACTCCAGCCGTATGGTAGGGTTTGGGACGGCGGCCACCGTTTTCGGCTCTACTCGGGCGGGTACAGTTGTACAACCTCTGCAGTGTTAAACCTATAGCTATAGTCCGTGTCCACTGGTTATGGACAGTCCTCTGATCTCTCACCCGGCTAGACTCTTTTCTTGTGCTTCTTCTCTCCCCCCGAGTGTGTGAGCCCGCCCGTGGCCGTTGAGATGTGGGGTTAGGAGCGGTGGGCCCCACATCGCGGATGAGAGTTGGGAGCTGGATCGTGGTTGCGATTCAGTGCTTTGGTGTGGACATCCTTGTTGAGGGGTGCGGACCCCGGAGGTGTGGACCTTAGAGGTGTGGACCTCCCGGAGGTGTGGACCTCGCTACTTATTCTGCATACCTTGATTGTTGCTACCGCGCTGCTGCATGCATAACTTTCTACACCCAATATAGGTTTTATCCATGCATACTAGATTCAACCACCGCTTTTGCTCTTTGTTGGGAAGCTGACATGACCTACCCGCTTATCGGGTAGATGCTGGCATTTCAGACTCGGTGACCGTCTACGACTACAACTTCTGTGACGAAGGTGTGAAGACTAGAGCTGGTCCCATGCTCGAGTTTGCCTGTGGAGTTGGAGACGCTTCGCTTATGTAGATCCGCTGCGTAGGTGTTTTACCTTTCTTGTTTCAGTCCTGTTGGACTTGTATCCGGCTTGTGCCGAAGAGTTGTACTCTGATGTTGTAATAATAATATTATGTAATTCTTCTTTTATTCCCGTGTTGTATGGATTTGTACCACTTGAGACAGGGATTGCACGTGATAGCCTCTTCCTGGGACTATCACGGAGGTGCAGAGAGTCGGGTTTCCGTTCGCGGAAATTCGGGTCGTTTAAGGTGGTATCAGAGCCGTACTTGACCATAGGACGAGCCCTAGCAACGACCGATAGATTAGGACAGCCTAAATATCCTTGATTGAGTATATTCTCCTTAACTCTTATATAAACCCCTTGAAATCTGCTATTACCTCCTTGAATTCTCACTAACTGACTCACTAACAACCCCTCTACACGATTGGTGACCTAAGGAGAACAACTGATGTCACATGCTTGCAACTCTACGGGACGATGTCTGATACAAGGGAAAGACAACTACGACAGTGACAACTATGGAGATGGAGTACGGGGACGAGATGAAGCTGAATCTACAGGACTCAATTGGATTATCCCTGCTGACTCATCAGTGTCATGTTATGTCAACATGGTTGTCTCTACTTTGGAACTAAATCCACCGGGGAATGATTAGATTGCCTCGTGATACGTGAAGTCTGCATACAGATGAATCTACAATAGACAGGCGACACCCTTCCACCTTTTGCTCGGAACAGAGCTTGGATAACCCAAGATGCCCAACTCCGAGGACAATGAGGAGTTAAGACTTTAAATTTTAGTGTGCCAACATACACAAATTGGATGCACTATATGGAACTGGCACACATAAGCTTGGATGCAGGAGTCAAAGATTCCTGAGATGCCGTAGCTCGCCAGCTTGGATGAAGACCCAAAGACTCGAAGTGATATGGATAGCCAAGTCACATAGGATTAAGATATTATAATTAGTTGTAGCTACATGAGGCAACCAATGGATTGAACGGTCAAATTAGCACCAACTTACAAGCGAGCACCACATACTCGGAACAACAGCTTGATAATAGACCCGATGGAATTCCCCCTAGGTAAGAAGTGTGAAACGTGGATGCTAGCTATGGGAACAAATGAGAAACATGGGGGCATAGATTAAATTAGACAGAAAGCACCCCCTTCTGCAAGGATAATCCCATAAGAGTCAGCACGAAGAAGAGTTTCACCAACTTACTTCGAATGATCAGTGCCGAAGCAACAGATGACATGTGTTCTTTCAAATGTTGTATCACTAACATTAGGAAAAAAATCCCTCAAGTGCCCACGATATACTAGTATGCTTACGTTGGTGTAATCTCGTAGGTCTTAGGAGTCAGCCTCGAGGTACACATTTGAATGGTGCATTGCTTGAGTGATTGGATCTTTATGGTTTTATGGTTATTATGCTTCTTCATGATTGTGTGAAATTGTATTGAGTGCTTATGCTTGCTAGATCTTTAGATGACTTCTTTAGAGACCGTATCTCCCCATGCCGCGAGATCAAGCTAACGGAGCGAAGATCGATGTGCTCAAGCCAACTTAACAAGGTCAAACTTCGAAGACATGAAGGATTTCTTGCAACCTCGGCCAATCAGACCAATACTTTGGATGAGATGTCCTAAAAACATTGGACTCAAGTTCGTAAACCGAAAAATGAGTACCTTAAGAATTCGTAACTTTTGAAGCTCGAAAGTGCATGTACCTCTATGGAAGCATATATTGGTTAAGATCAATTGAGTACCCTAAGATGTCAGCGATGCATTTTGGATAATTTCAATCGGAACTCAATTATCGGATAAAGATGAAGTACTCCATATGGAACAACAATCAATACGAGAAATTTTATTGGAGTACTTTAGCTTCCGTAAGGTACCTTATGAACGTCCGCCTTTGGAATTTGCTGATGGAATACAGAGTTTGCTTATAAGGTTCTCCGCCTAACCGCGAATAGACCCATGTGGAGACTCAAAAGAACATGGTAACCTCATATCTTGGTAATGGATCCATCAATGAGAGCAACTAACACATCGAAGAAAACCCAAGATAATGAGGAAGTGGATATAAGCGCATTAATCTCTCCACAAACCGGACAATCACACATGTTTATGGAATTGCGCCCCGACCATGTAATCGGAAGTAACAAATCCTTGCATAAGGGATCATCCCTAAGTAGATCGTACCTCGACCTGGAAGGTATTGTTGAGGTTTTGGATTTGATTCGGATGACTAAACTCAAAGGATATAAGATTTGCACTACACGAGCAGTCATCCTAGAGTCATCCTTACTGGATTAACCCCTCTTACGCCCCTAGGTAGTTGACTTGTGATTACTGAGGAAGCAGTAAACAGCTACGCACCACAAGATGTGCTTTTGGAATAGGATACCTGAAGGGTAACTAAAGGAATCACGAGGTCGATAATTGGAGTAAGATGTGAAGATCAGTCGATCCAACTTTTAGAATAAACAAGTAACGAAGAAACTCTACGCGACACTACCTTTTGGATCGGTGGGAAGGAGAATTTCTCCAACAACCACTGGACTCAAGTGATCAGTTCGACCTCGCAGTGGAACCTACCACCCTAATGGAAAAGAAGTAATAAGAGGTTGTGAGCAAAAGTGAGGAAAATTGCTCACCTAAATGGGTGACATTATTTGGAATTGTTGAATAAGCATGGCAAGCCATGAAGCTATGACTATTTCCAGGATACCTAAAGTGAGAATACCATCATGAGGAGTCAAAGGAATGGTAGAGATCTTGGTCTACACTAAAGTTGCCCAAGTGAACCGATCCTTCCTCAAGTTATGATAACTACGGACATTCTGAGGAATTAATTAAGCTTTGATGGTATTCCTAAAAGTTAACATCAACTGTGTATCCTGAGTTTGCTAAATGTGCATGAGTAAAGCAGATGTGACTTCGTCGAGAAGGTCAATCTGAAGAAGTTGGAATCAAAAGGACTAGTGTGAGATTTCGGATGGATAGAGCCCCTCACATAGTCGAGGGTGTTGTAGACGACCCCTCTTAACATGGACTATCATGAATGGGAAGTAACCATTCATAGAGTTCATGACCTTGGACATGTCTAACATTGCTAGCACCCTAACGAGAACAGTAGCAGACGTGCTGAGCCAACAAATAGATTACAACGTAAAGGACATACGAAGTTGGTAAGGATTACTGGACCCTCAAAGAGGAAGGAAGTTATGTTCACCCAGGTTCTGAAAGGTGGTGAGAGTGCACGCCATAAGAGGTGCGATAGCACTAATACTTTGGAAAATCATGATATCTACCCATGGATCAAGAGATGACATCATACATCTTCAACCATCCCAGGTGGATATGGCTTCAAGAAGATTCATTGAATCAACTAGTAAAACCAAGAGAATGTACGACTCCCTCATATGGAAGGAAGTGGGAGAATGATGCCTATTTGGATTTAAAGTACTTAACGGATGTCATGAGAGTATGATCAATCTCGTAGGCAATGATTTCGGAATAAGTTAATTGATACGAAGGATGTGACCTCAAACGCGAGGATTGGAATAATATGAGAATGTCACATTCCACTAAACCTGTGTGAAACGGCTAGATGAGAAGGACTAAGATGAGGGGAATTTAGGCCGTAGTTGGAATTTCTCATGTATTTGAACCAGAGAATAATCTTGGGACATATATGGATGATAATACGAGGGTCTTATGGATGCTACCGATAGAGGACATATAATACCACTCTGCATTGGAGGCCCCCAACGGGAAACGAGATATGTTGAGATTAAGCACAAGTGTATCCTTGGTATAAAGACACGGCCAATGGATACCCACGTCATCAGGTCATCGACATTTGGTACCTGAACTTAAAGAAGAAACGGAAGGCATACTTAAGTGAAGACCCTCACCACCCCTGGTATGAGCTTAATCTCGAGGACGAGATTCTCGTGAGGGGGGTAGAATGTAACATACCAGAAATTTGAATGACTTACCATGTGTGAATTTTCGCAAAAATTTAAAACTCTTTGTTTGAACTTGTGTGCTACCAAATTTGATCCCAATTTGCTAGCCTCTCACCTTAAATTCAATATAAAATAAAACCATATTTAAATTATTTTCAAATTATGGTATAAATGTGAGTTGGATTTCTTGGATTTTATTTGGTGTTCAATGGTGTGGAGTTTGAATTTGAAAGTAATTCAAATTCAAACTATATTCAAACTATAATGAAATCTAGATTCAAAACTATTTGCAAAAGCTAACTGCTAACATGGGCCGCTGCTTAGCCACAGAAGTTCTTCAGAGGCCCCTCAACCCCTTCACCCTTAACCGGACTCCACCCTGAGCTGCACCACGAAGCCCAACAGGAAGCCCAACCTGCGACCCAGCTAAACCCACCAGCCATCCTCCTTTTTTCTCTCCCATTGACGCCCGGGACCCGCCGCCGCCACACACCATGTTTCCCTTTCTCCTACCTTCGTCCGTACGATTCCGCGCCGCGCCGCGCGTGAGGGATCGATGGGACGGGCTCGACGGGGGCGTCCGCACCGGCGCGCACTCCTCGCGGCCGCGTGCGCACCCAAGGCCTCGCCCTCGCTCCCTCGCTGTTGCGCTGGCCCTTTTGGATGCCCTCCACGTTGCCTCGCCAAGCCGCGGCACCATCATGACCGTCCGCCGCTGGCGTCAAGCCGTGGTCGCCCTAACCCTAGGCCGCGGCGCGACCTATAAATCTCACGGCCGCCGCCACCCCTCGCGCAGCTGCCCCCTTGGGGTTTTCTCCATTCCCCTTTTTGCGCCGCCACCAATTTTACAGAAGAAGAGAGGGGAAAGGCAGAGGAGGTGAAGGAGGAAGAGAAGAGGAAGGCGCCCATAGGAGTAGGCGCCGGTCGCCGTCGTGCTGAAGACAACGCTGTGGACGCCATCGCCGACTGGGAACTCCGCGGCATCACCCTAGAGCAGGAGCCAGTAAAGCTCAGGAACGCCACCTGGGAGCTCTATGCCATCGTCGCGTCCTCGTCTTCATCACGACCTGCTGGAGAAGGAAGAATGCGTCGTCATCGAGAGAAGCTTCATCAAGTCGTCGCGTTCATCATCCGCTTCATCTCCTCGTGGACACCGTCGCCGCGTCGTCAACAGCAAGCCACCATCGCCATCCAGGAGGAAGCCGCCGCTGGGAGTTGAGACGCACAACACCGTCTAAAAGCCACGCCCACGAAAAACGCTGACGCCCGGCTCCCCTGTTCCACGCTTCACGGCGTCGCCGCCATGCTGAGGAGTGAGGACGAAGCCGGGGAATGCGAGGTACACCGCCGCCGCTCGTCAACGCAACGCCTAGTACACCGTCGTCCCCAAGCGGAATAACGACCATCGGCCACCTGCCGTGTCTGCCTCGCCGCCGAGTAGGAGACCGCGCCGTCGTCGACCCGGAGCGCCGAGACGACGTCCCGGGAGCTCGGCGCCGCGCCGGGAGTTCGGGAACGCGCCAACTCGACACCACTCCGCCGGGCCCGTTGCGCCCTTGGAGACCGCGCGCCCATGGAGGTCACGCGTCCGGAGAAGCCGCGCCGAACGCTAGTCTTCATGCCGAGCACCACCACGACCTTCACCCTGCCTCTGCTCAGACCCGCACGGTGAGCAACATCAGTAGCTTTGGCCTTGCCCTGTAGGTGTTCGATCAAATGTATGAGCGAGCCTTTGAGTCCTCAACGACCCTAGCTTTCTCCTTTTTGATGTCTCTGCTTTGCTGGCCAGCGTGCCGTGATCATCTCCTGCAGGTCACGACTAGCTGCACAGCCCATCGCCCAAGGTTGCAGCCTATCCTTCCTATGCCTGCAACCTGTTCGATCTTATGCCTGAACCACAAGTTATCGCCGTTCTTCTTCCTCTCCACCAAGCACGACGCCATGACGATCTCTATCTGAACCAAAGCTGCTACCATGTTTGTCGCCGACATCCTCAAGGCAGGAACACGTTGCCACAAGCCCGTCACATTGGTCGCCCTCGACGTGTTCGACAGAATGACCTTCATGTCAACGAGCCCGTTGGTGAGCCCTCCAGCCAAGCCAACTTCTTTATTACCCTCCGATGCATGCTCGTGTCGCCGGCCTTCGTGCCGTGCCTCGCTCCCCGTGAACATTAGTGACCTTGGATGCCTCGTTCTATAGCTCCACCGTGGCATGCCCACCACCTGTTCGATGTTTTGCCTAAACGAAACCTTTCGCACTTAAGTGGGCTGAAGCTTTCACCCTTCATTTTGTCTGTGCCTGACCGGCCTTCGTGCCGTTTACTCCTAGCCGTGGCCATGCCACACTCACCGCCGCCGCATCCCTCCATCGCCTTGTGTTGCCGACCTTCGAGTCGTGCATTTTCTTGCAGGTGCCGCTCGCTGTCGCTTGCCTCTTATCACCTTGGCCGTTATCGTCCGAGAGGTTGTGGCCCCGTCATTGACTCATTTCCGCTCGTTGTTTCCATGCAACGTGTGCTGCCTTGCTGCTCTCTACCTTGTCTTTCCCACACTACCGCACCTACCCTCTGCGGATGCCGGTCAACAAGTCGTTGGGCGTTGCGCGGGCCCTGGGACGCTAGTGCCCCGCGCACGCGGTGAACACGTCATGAACATGGGACGCTGTGGACACGCACGTGTGAGCGACCTTGTCGCCCAGACAAGCCACAAACTTTTGTCGCCTCTCTTCGCACCTGCTTTGCTACAAACCGCATGCTCGCTCTCGCTCAATCTTGTTTCGTGTTGCGAAGCGCGTGCCATGCCATGTGCTTGTAATTAGGATGCCGCGCGTGATGGACGGCCGTGCCGTGAGCGAGAGGCCTCTCGCTTCACGCACGGTAACCCCGCGTTGCAACCTAGCTACTTCGCCATGGTCAACACCGTATCGCCAGCACATGCATCGTTGCGCACCTGAGCATGCCTTGTCGCTCCTTCACCCCCTTTTATCAATCACTAGTTGATCCTTTCATCCCTTCTACGCCGTTGCCGCATATCTTGGCATGATAATGCCTTTCGTTGACGGATAAAAGACGTATCCCTCTACGATCCGCAAGCGTACGGACCCCACACCTTTTTCACCACGGGATTCCCAAGGTTCTTGTCAATCCGCGGAGCAAGGGGATTACTAGCGCTTAACCAAGTACTAATCTAGTTGAATGGAAAACCTTTGAAAGAGAGTATTAAACTAAAAGTAAAGACAATCTAACCTAAGTTAATCTAAGTTAAGTTGATCAAACAAATATAGAGTTAAACTATATGGTAAAGGGTGAACACAAGAGAGTGAGCAAGAAAGATAAGCGTTCCCTCCCTAGGATCTAGGATAACATGGTATGCATCTACTACACGAAAGCGGTAAACCAATCTACCGGGGGTTGTGACCACGGTTTCGCCCTTTCCCTCCTCTCGTACTGTCACTACGCGAAGGTATTCGTGACTAGACCTATGATGGACACGGTATGTTGATGGAATCTATGGGAGTAGCGGATATCATACGCCCGAAAAACACGGTGGCTAACCTTAATCATCAAAGCATCATCAACATGAAAATAATAGATTGAAACCACGAATCAAGTAGCGATCACATAGCATGTATCCATCTAATCCTAGGGATGAACGGAGACATTACCCCATCATCTTACACGGATTGAAGCACATAGGGGTGATGGAGACTCCGAGAACGTCGTCGATGAAGATGGCGGCGATGGAGCTTGGGACCACCCCTAGGCCGCGGCTTGGAGTCCTCCTCTTGCTTCCTTCTCTCCGCCGGCGTTGATCCTTGCGACGAGCTCATCTAACTCTCTCCTTCATCTTGCGGCGGCGGTTTTCCGGTGATTGGCGGCGGTAGGATGATTTGTTCGATGTGTCGGTCGACGGCGGCGGAGGCAATAAATAGACAAACACCTAGGGCAAAGGAGGGACCGAACCGACCCCGGAGTGGGGGCCGGGCCGGTCGGACCGGGGCCAGCCGGCCCAGCCCACTTCGGCCCGGTTCGGGCCCGGTTTTCTCCCCGGTTGCTTCTCGCGTGATCCCTTATTCGTGTGCACTTGCATGTGGGCCTTTGACGTCGTTTCCTTCACGGTTTAGGCTTGAATCCTTGCTATGCAAGCTTCGCCGTTTTCGGTTGAGTCCCCGAAGACTTGCATGTTGACGCTTCGGTCCTCGGGTCATTTGGAGTCATGTTCATCGCGTGTCTTGACTCTTATCGGGCTTCATGATCTTCTTCCAAAGTGCTTGGTGAACTTATCCCGAAAGTCTCCTCTTTAGCGTAGATTTCCCGCGTAAACAACAAACTCCAAAATCGACATGCAAGTGTGAACTTGTTATATCATTAGTATGCCTAGTGGCGGGTTAGTTGCAAATCATAATCGAAACCAATGTATAACAAGTACTCTAGGTTGACGGAAATTCACCGTCAACATCTCCCCCATGCTTAAACCTTGCTCGTCCTCGAGTAAGTGGTCCTCGCTTAAAAGGGAAATCAGCGTTGCCTTCCAATGTTATCCCCGCACTTAGTCATTCATGACGAGACAAATTGCTCTCTCTTAAGAATTTATTTTTAAAGTTCAAGTTGTGACCGGCTTCTTTTTCATTATGGAAGATAGACTAACAATAAAGAACAAGCCACATTTAATAAACATGATGCTCTCAAACTTAAGTAAACTTCAAACCATTACCTTGTCACATGGAAGATTTTCAAAAAGATGCATATCCAACATAAGTGAAAATCTCTTGCAAAAGCTCATGGAACACTCATCTCATCAAGTCACTCAAGCCTATACTAGATTATTTTCAACCTACTCTACTCATATGTGATAGTGGAAGGCTTATGTGGAGCTTGGAAGGTTAAAAACAATCCTAGCAAAACATACATCCGAAATATTGTCAAATTAAGAGAGAGATCTATTGGAATTACCGAGACTCATCAAAAAGGCCATGGAAAATAAATGTTGGAAAGAGAGAGGGATGAAACACATACATTTAGATAAGTGGACATGTGCAAGTGGCAAATGGATGATCCCGAGGCACGAGTGAAGTCCTCGTTATCGGATTGCACATGATTGGAAGATTTGAGTATGGCCGTGTCATCAAGGCACTTGAGAACTTATGAAGCAAAAAGAACCGAGGAGCATCTTTATTTTTTTTTCTTTATTTTATTTCCTTCTCATTTTCACTCTTTCTTTTTTCACTTTATTCTTCCTATTTTTCTTACTTTTCTTTTATTCTTATCATATTTTTTTTTCATTTTTCATTTCTATTCTTTTTTTTTTTTTTGCTCCTCAAAACTTTTTGCAACATAATACTTACATAGCATTTGTGTCGAGAAATGACTCCTCCCCCATGCTTGAACGATGCTCGTCCTCGAGCATAAAAGAGAGGGGAAATGACTCGCTAAAGTAAGTATAAATTCCATAATCTTGCGGAATATTTGAATCTCCATCGAGAATTTTACTCCATACTCAAATTGGGTTGTGGACAAGGAGGTGATCACAAAAAGATGTTTTTGGTTTAGGGTGGATGCCCAGCGAAGTTTGTGAAATTTTCGATGTGAAAACCCACAATGCATAGACAAAAAGGCTAGCATGAAAAAGTTACACAAAGGAATGACCAGCTTCTTAGTCTCGAACCATAGAAATCAATCCTAATCCAACTCATCAAAACATATGTTTGCAATCTACGAGTTTTGTTATCATAAAACATATATGTATATGGCTTTGGTAGGTAGAACTTTGCAAGAGCATCACAAATATGTAGATAGCATAAAAGTTAAGTTTTCATAAAAGCAACAAGTTATCCGGCTATCCATAAACTTAAATCAAAGAGCAAAGATATGTATGTGGGTCTAGAGCATGGTCATTTCACCTCCACAAATAAAAGAGCCGGTATTTAAATTAATTTCAGATCATATTATATAGAGCAATTAGCCAAGACATGTATAACTTCATGTAGGTAAAACAAAGCGGCAACTTTCATCATCTTTCCGTAAGCATAGGCAATGTAGAACATCGAGGTGAACACATGGTCATGCTTATCTATTGAAAGTAAAAAGAAACCTAGGTTGTCCTCCTAGTAGCCATGTTATTGTTTGAAGAGAAAAACAAAAGGTTGCACCTAGTTGATGTTGAAGGCATACTTACAAGCATTTGTGTTTGGAAAAGAGAAGGTCCATGGAGATGTTACCATCCTTTGTAATCCTTCGTTGCCTTCTTCCGGCATCTCCATGTATCGATGTGTCTTTTGATTTTGTCTTGATTTATTAATGCTCCTAAACTTCTGAATTTGATCTTGTATGCTTAATGGAGTCATTGATCACCCTTCTCTTCAATGTTGTCATCACCATCTCCTCTTTCTTGTTCTCATCATCTCCTTGCTGTCTCTTTTTCATGGATTTCCCCCTCTGTCCAGAACAGAAAATATATCGAAATATATCTCTATTGAAAAGTTTATGAAATTACCTTTCCAACGTGCAGTCATTCATCAAAAACGGAGTTCAAACAAGGGAGCTATGTCCGTTTTACTTCAGCGCTGTGTGCTGTCCAAAACTGATTTCAGGACGTGTTGCACTCGGTGATTCGGGCATAACCGCTTGTAGGAACCTCCGATTGTCTTGATTCTTGATTTGTTGGAATCGTAACTTCATGGGGCTTCTAAATATCCAAAAATATCCAGTGTTTTTCCTTCGAGACCATGCAGAATTTTGATGAGATTGGTGGCTTCTTGCGCATTGATCCGGAGATGTTAACGATCTTTATCATTCTATCTTCTAGAGTGTCATGTTGCACTTCCGTGTTGAAGATTCAGGGTCTCCCCCATGCTTAGCATTTTGCTAGTCATGGAAGAAGAAGACTAAGCACTTCTTAGCCATCCTTCAATTTCCTTGTAGTGAGAGTCTTTATCTTGCCTGTAAGACATTTTAAACGCACATTCTACCCCCAAGGTGACGGTTGGGAGTAGATAGAATTGCCAACAATCCAACAATGTCTCCTAAGATTCTTAACTTGTGGCATAATTAGTCTAATGAGGAATAAAAAACTAATGAGTGTATGTGGTGCAAGGTGTATGCACATGATAGGAAAGCATATAAGCAAAGACAATGTTTTCACCTAGTTCTAAACACCATGTTTACAACTAGGTTGCTGAATTTCTCCATAGCCATAAAGGTTTATATATCTAGGGTTAAAACACCATGTCTATCCCTAAATCAATAACTCTTATAGCACAAGAAAAATTAAGCGCATTGCAAAGCTTATAAACTGACCAAAGCAACATGAAAACATATGAAAAGCTAGCTAGGTTTATCGAACTCAACGATGATGGTCCGCAATCTTGTTTAAACACCACGTTTACACAAGATCACAAAAGGAAAATACTCATAATGCCTTATGAAGTATTAACATGGAAAATGAAGCATACATCATTAAGTATACAAAACAACCAAGCCAACTATGTGCAAAACATGTATACGCAAAGAAACATCATGTTGATAACAAAATGCAATGCATGCAAATAAATAAATATGATCACGAACATGATGGTGGTTCTAAAAATAAAACTTAATAACCACAAGTTGATCATCATAAGATGGTGCCATTTTTTTTATTTTCTCTAAGAAAGTAGTAAAAACATAAAGAAACGGGTTGCCTCCCGAAAAGCACTTCATTTAAAGTCATAGAGCTCGACTTTCTCACATACCTTCTTTTCGTTGCATAGCCATGGCCCTTCATGCAAGAAGAAAAGGTACCAATGCAGCTTTAATTTACTTCCCATGTTGTGCTTGATCACTTATAGAAGACTTGCCCAAAGCATCCTTTTGTTTCATCATTATCTCCTTCTTTATCATCCTTCGGTGCTGCCTTCACTCCATGAATTTTTTTTAATGTCCAGAACAGAGAGTATACTCAAGCTCTACTCCATTGCACAGTGTACAAAATTTCCTTTCCAACGAGTCTACATTTGCCAAAATCGGACTCCGGACAAGAGAGTTACGTCCGTTTTACTTCGGCGATGAAATCTGTCCTGAAATTTCAGAACGCGCAACGCTCAATGTTTTCTCCATAACTCCTTGCACGGGTCTTCAAACTTGTTGGTTCTTGATGCGTTGGAATGGTAATTTGATGGAGCTTCTGAATATCTCATTTTCTTCATTTGTACACCTCTGAACAAGCTCTCAAATTGATGAAGACAGCAGCATCCATCGCGGGATTTGGAGAGGTTGATGATTTATCTTGCAACTCTTTCAGACATGACTTCTTTTTTTTCATTATTCAAGCCTTGTCTACATGGTTAGTGAAAATCGGGCCTTTCCCGACATATGATTCTTTAAGGTCACTAGCTTGACCAAGCGCAAAGCATGATCGAGATTTACAAAACTTATTGTAAACATATGCGTCCATAATTAACACCACATGTGAATTGTAGCAACAAGTCAAGGTGTAAATAAAAGAAGCATATGTTTCATGCATAGCACTTAGCTCATCATTAGGCAAAGGTTGTTTAGGTGTGAGATTAATTGGATCAAACATAAATGTTTCCTCTTTTTCATTCTCAAGAAAATCTAGCCTATCAACATGATCACTATTGGAACAAGGCATAGACATTAAACTATCATTCATACTATTGGTTGAGCATGAGTATTTGAATTATCAACATCAATACCAATAATATCTTGAGATTCCAGCGCGTACCTTGGCCTTAGAGATTTTTCAACAAGAGTGACATTTGGTTCATCAAGCGGTGTTGAAGGCGAATCGATCTCAACAAGTGTAGTTGCCTCTTCATCACCATCTTGCAATTTCTTCAACTCATCATGTGGAACATGTAATCCTTCAACTATGTACGCATTCATCTCTTCTTTGAAGTCTTCTTTATCAACCAGATCTTCATCTTCAAAGACTTGTATGTTGCTTTCTTTATCTTCCATGCACCACATGTCATCAAGATCGCTCATTGTTGATTCACTCTTTCCTTCATCCTTGAGTACTTCCATGTCTTGATTTGCTAGTGTGTAGGCTTCAATAGCACACAAGCTATCATCTAGCTTGCGTCCTATCTCCTCCCATTTATCCTTTGAGTCACTAGGCTCATCACGGTTGTACTCTTCTCTCCCTTCATCATAAATCTTTGAGTTATCAAACCGGTCGATCCATCCTTCATCTCCTTCTTCTCTTTCTTCTTCAAACATCTTTTGGATCGACTCTCACTCATCTCTTGATCAAATATATCTTCAATTAGTTTGGCAACATGTCGGCGTTCCTCCTTCCTTCGGTAGTTAATTAGTGGGGCGAAATCAACTTGAACCCAACCGGATTGCTTGAACTCCGCCAATGGTCTAGCATTCCACATACTTCGGCCTACATTCATGTTAGTTTCAACATTTTTAACATCCGAAATGACTTCTCTTACCTTGGGAAGTGGATCTTCACTTTCTTGAATGGTCGGTTCATCTTCCTTGACCTTCGGTTCATCTTTTTCAGAAATTTCAGCAAGCACCTTGGGCTTGCTTTTGTCATTTTGCTCCTCTTGACAACATCTTTGCCAATCTCGTATTGTCCTTTGTCCATTGCTTATCCTTTGTAAGATTTGTGCGGCTTCACTAATTGTTTTATCCATTATATCACCGCCTGCACACATGCTTACAAAACGAGACGAGTTAGGGGTTAGTGAAAAATAAAAGGTATGCAACATCAAGTCACCGGAAAATCCCAAGTTCGGGCCTCGCTCAAGTAGTTCATTAAAACGGTCCCATGCTTCATCAATTCCTTCATCCTCTCCTTGCTTGAAAGTGAGCACTTGTCTCCTTAAGTCTTGGACCTTGCTTATGGGAAAGAACTTCAAAAGAAACTTCTTCACTAGCTCATCCCAATTTCCTTTTGCTTCAACGGACGCAAGTGTGTACCATCTTCGCGCTTCATCTTCGAGAGAGAATGGAAAAAGATTCCACTTGAACCAAGCGGCGGAACTCCTTTTTGTTGGACCGTGTTGCATAACATCGTGAATTCCTTAATGTGTCTATATGGGTTGTCATCCTCCAATCCTCTAAATGGTTTTGTCGCCACTAACTCGATGATTCCGGGCTTCAATTTGTAGTGGGTTGTAGCAAGCATCAAATCTGATTTTTGCATCTCAATGTCTTCCATTGACGGCATTGCTAGCTCCCTTAGCGACATCTCTTCGTCTTCCAATGGTGAGGTGAACAAATCCATCTAGGCACAAGAAAAGTAGAAAGAAAAACAAAAAAGATTTTTTTTTTTTTTTTAGAAAATAAGGGTTAGGTGTTAGTAATCAACAAAATGAATACTAGATTAAACGTAGCAAACGGCTTGCTCCCCGGCAACGGCGCCGTAAAAAGGGGCTTGTTGACGGATAAAAGACGTATCCCTCTACGATCCGCAAGCGTACGGACCCCACACCTTTTTCACCACGGGATTCCCAAGGTTCTTGTCAATCCGCGGAGCAAGGGGATTACTAGCGCTTAACCAAGTACTAATCTAGTTGAATGGAAAACCTTTGAAAGAGAGTATTAAACTAAAAGTAAAGACAATCTAACCTAAGTTAATCTAAGTTAAGTTGATCAAACAAATATAGAGTTAAACTATATGGTAAAGGGTGAACACAAGAGAGTGAGCAAGAAAGATAAGCGTTCCCTCCCTAGGATCTAGGATAACATGGTATGCATCTACTACACGAAAGCGGTAAACCAATCTACCGGGGGTTGTGACCACGGTTTCGCCCTTTCCCTCCTCTCGTACTGTCACTACGCGAAGGTATTCGTGACTAGACCTATGATGGACACGGTATGTTGATGGAATCTATGGGAGTAGCGGATATCATACGCCCGAAAAACACGGTGGCTAACCTTAATCATCAAAGCATCATCAACATGAAAATAATAGATTGAAACCACGAATCAAGTAGCGATCACATAGCATGTATCCATCTAATCCTAGGGATGAACGGAGACATTACCCCATCATCTTACACGGATTGAAGCACATAGGGGTGATGGAGACTCCGGAGAACGTCGTCGATGAAGATGGCGGCGATGGAGCTTGGGACCACCCCTAGGCCAGCGGCTTGGAGTCCTCCTCTTGCTTCCTTCTCTCCGCCGGCGTTGATCCTTGCGACGAGCTCATCTAACTCTCTCCCTCATCTTGCGGCGGCGGTTTTCTCGGTGATTGGCGGCGGTAGGATGATTTGTTCGATGTGTCGGTCGGCGGCGGCGGAGGCAATAAATAGACAAACACCTAGGGCAAAGGAGGGACCGAACCGACCCCGAGTGGGCCGGGCCGAAGTGGGCTCCGGGCCGGAGTCCTCCTCTTGCTTCCTTCTCTCCGCCGGCGTTGATCCTTGCGACGAGCTCATCTAACTCTCTCCTTCATCTTGCGGCGGCGGTTTTCCGGTGATTGGCGGCGGTAGGATGATTTGTTCGATGTGTCGGTCGACGGCGGCGGAGGCAATAAATAGACAAACACCTAGGGCAAAGGAGGGACCGAACCGACCCCGGAGTGGGCCGGGCCGGCCGGACCGGGCCGGCCGGCCCAGGCCCACTTCGGCCCGGTTCGGGCCCGGTTTTCTCCCCGGTTGCTTCTCGCGTGATCCCTTATTCGTGTGCACTTGCATGTGGGCCTTTGACGTCGTTTCCTTCACGGTTTAGGCTTGAATCCTTGCTATGCAAGCTTCGCCGTTTTCCGGTTGAGTCCCCGAAGACTTGCATGTTGACGCTTCGGTCCTCGGGTCATTTGGAGTCATGTTCATCGCGTGTCTTGACTCTTATCGGGCTTCATGATCTTCTTCCAAAGTGCTTGGTGAACTTATCCCGAAAGTCTCCTCTTTAGCGTAGATTTCCCGCGTAAACAACAAACTCCAAAATCGACATGCAAGTGTGAACTTGTTATATCATTAGTATGCCTAGTGGCGGGTTAGTTGCAAATCATAATCGAAACCAATGTATAACAAGTACTCTAGGTTGACGGAAATTCACCGTCAACACTTTCCTAGTTTATCTCCATCCCGCCTTGCTATCATCATCTGCTGCGCTAACGCTTCAATCCTCTGTGAGCTAAAACCTAGCAAGCGCTTGATCTCAGCCTCTCCACTTTCCGCTTGCGAGCTTGATTCCCTAAGATCTTAGTTGTGAGAGCCTTAAACTAACTCTTGCTCATATCTTGATATCTAGTATATAAAAACTAGTTGCTGAAACTACTTTTGTTTTAAAACCATTTGCTCTATTTCATTAATTAAACCAGTGCTGCTTGCATTTACTCTGGAGTTTATTTGGATCTTCTAAATTGGTTCTTATTGATGTTTTTGCATTAGATGAATGCTCGTTATTTATTTCCACGTCGCATCTCGTGTAGGCTTGTGTTCTTGTTGAAGACCCGAGCTGCGACGTCTGAGGAGACGCGACTACCCCGACTTTGCCCGAGAGGACGCTCAACCTCTACTACTCTACGACGGCTACCGCGCAGGTGTCATGTCACTCCCAACCATGTAGAACCCATGCATGCTATTAGTTGCTAGTGCTATATTTATGTTACTTGATTTGATGGATTGCATAGCCATTTGATTAGCCTTGCCTTGTTATTTGATATAACCCGATTCCTTGCTTTACCTACCACGGGGCTAGCTACAGACCCCTAGCTAGTCCCATATACCAACTATCCATACTTTTGTTGCTTGATTATGGATGGTTCTCTGGGTTTGGACTGAGATGTGGGAGATCTCGGTGTGTTCTAGCGTGAGTACTGGGTGTGTTCTTCCTTGACGTGTTACTGGTGGGAGCGAGCCATTTGGTTACTTGTGAACGCCTACCTCGGGGAGATGCGATCTGGCCTCTCGCCCGAGCGGCGTGTCGGATGGGATGGAGATGGTGAGTGCTCGCTCTCAGCCCTTAAGGACCGATCGTCAGTTGACCGTGCTTCAGTGGACTATTACCGTACAAACCGCCCGCCTTGTAATGGGTGGGGGTGCGGGGTAAGACTCGTAGTGGATAGCACCCCTCCTGTAGGCGGATTGGTGTGATCGTGTCGGGAGACGGCTTTCCTCCTTAGAAGACTTCGCCCTGGCGAGGCCGGGGAAGGGTTCCACAGCTTCGAGGGACCCCTCGGCGGGCGATGAGCTCTACGGCAGGGGCCGCGCCGCACTCGGAGATGCAGGGGAGGGTACTATCCACTTACTTGGACTCCGGCCGTATGGTAGGGTTTGGGACGGCGGCCACCGTTTCCGGCTCTACTCGGGCGGGGTACGGTTGTACAACCTCTCGCAGTGTTAAACCTATAGCTATAGTCCGTGTCCACCGGTTATGGACAGTCCCTCC
The DNA here is from genome assembly GCA_947561735.1 of Cenchrus americanus. Lineage (NCBI taxonomy): Eukaryota > Viridiplantae > Streptophyta > Magnoliopsida > Poales > Poaceae > Cenchrus > Cenchrus americanus. The sequence continues at coordinate 15,009,693 of OX387244.1, forward strand.
GATCTCTCACCCGGCTAGACTCTTTTCTTGTGCTTCTTCTCTCCCCCCGAGTGTGTGAGCCCGCCCGTGGCCGTTGAGATGTGGGGTTAGGAGCGAGTGGGCCCCACATCACGGATGAGAGTTGGGAGCCGGATCGTGGTTGTGATTCAGTGCTTTGGTGTGGACATCCTTGTTGAGGGGTGCGGACCCCGGAGGTGTGGACCTTAGAGGTGTGGACCTCTCGGAGGTGAGGACCTCGCTGCTTATTCTGCATACCTTGATTGTTGCTACCGCGCCTCGCGCACGCATAACTTTCTGACCCAATATAGGTTTTATCCATGCATACTAGATTCAACCACCGCTTTTGCTCTTTGTTGGGAAGTCGACATGACCTACCCGCTTATCGGGTAGATGCCGGCATTTCGTACTCAGTGGACCGTCTACGACTACAACTTCGTGACGAAGGTGTGAAGACTAGAGCCGGTCCCATGCTCGAGTTTGCCCGTGGAGTTGGAGACGCTTCGCTTATGTAGATCCGCCGCGTAGGTGTTTTACCTTTCTTGTTTCGGTCTCGTTGGACTTGTATCCGGCTTGTGCCGAAGAGTTGTACTCTGATGTTGTAATAATAATATTATGTAATTTTTCTTTTATTCCCGTGTTGTATGGATTTGTACCACTTGAGACAGGGATTGCACGTGATAGCCTCTTCCTGGGACTATCACGGAGGTGCAGAGAGTCGGGTTTCCGTTCGCGGAAATTCGGGTCGTTTCACTATCAACTCCCCGAAGACGCGTCGCATGCATTGTTGGAAAGTAGCGCCCACATTTTTGAGCCCAAAGGGCATCGTCTGGTAGCAGTACGCGCCGAACGGAGTGATGAACGAGGTTGCGAGTTGGTCCGCTATGCACATCGCTATCTGGTGGTACCCGGAGTACACGTCGAGAAAACAGAGGGTTTCGCAATCTGCTGTTGAATCGACTACCTGACTATACGAGGAAAAGGAAACGGATCCTTGGGACATGCCTTGTTAAGGCTCGTATAGTCAACACACATCCTCCATTTCTTATTCTTCTTCTTTACAAGTATAGGGTTTGCTAGTCACTCGGGGTGGAATACTTCACGAATGAACCCTGCACTAAGGAGCTTCATGACCTCCTCGCCAATTGCCTTGCACTTCTCGTCGTTGAAGCGGCGAATGCGCTGTTTCACCGGTTTCGATCTCGGCTTGATGTTCAACTTGTGCTTGGCAACCTCTCTCGGGATCCCCTTCATGTCGGAGGGTTTCCATGCAAACACATCGAGGTTCGCTTTGAGGAAGTTGACGGGCGCGCCTTCCTATTTAGGATCGAGCGCCGTCCGTACACGGAGCGTACGACCGTCGACGGAGATGACCGCATCCTTGACGTCCTTGGCGGGCTCGAAAGAGCAGGCCACACGCTTGGACGACTCGGGGACATCCTGGTCCTTGGATCGAGTCTCGGCGCCGAGCCTCTCGGACCGGATGATTGCCTCAGCGAACTGAAAGCATTCAGCGTCGCACTTGAATGCGCACTGATACGTTGGCCCTACTGTGTTGATCCCCTTCGGTCCGGGAATCTTCAGCTTTAGGTACGTATAATTGGGCACGTCCATAAACTTCGCGTATGTTGGCCTCCTAATAATCGCATGGTACGTCCCTGAGAACCCCACCACTTCGAAGGTGAGGGTTTTTGTGCGGAAGTTCTGCACGTCCCTGAACGTGACGGGAAGATCGATCTGCCCGAGTGGGAGCACCTCAATTCCGGGTACGAGCCCATGGAATGGCGCAGTCGACGGCCTCAGCGCGGACCGTGGGATGCCCATCTCGTCAAGCGTTGACGCGTGGAGCACGTTGATCTTCTTCCCCCATCCATCAGGACCTTGTGGATCCTTCTGGATTTGAATAGGGGAGCTACCACTAGTGGGTAGGATCCAGGCTGAGGCACGTGGTTGGGATGGTCCTTGAGGTCGAAGGTTATCGGAACCTCCGACCACTTTAGATAGGATGGCTTCGCGGCATCGACATTGAGGACTTCTCGCCAGATGAGCTTCTTGCGCTGTCTTGAGGGTCTTGCTGGAGATCCCCCAAAGATCATGTGCACCACGCCATCTTCACCAGGGAACACAGCCCCCACGCCGTCATGGTTGTCGGGGGAGGGGCCTCCCTTCTCGGGTTGGTCCGCCGTTCTTGGCTTGAGGGTGCCCTTGACGTAGTTTTTCATGAGTCGGCACTCCCGGAGTGTGTGCTTGAGGGGACCTCATGGTGCGGGCATGACACGTCCAAGAGCCTATCGAAATGGTCCCTGGTTGGTGCGGGCTTGGTCGGGTTTCCCTTGGGGCGCGACGTCTTGCGCTCCACCACCGCGACAAAGTTGTCGTCATGAAGACGCTTGTCGTTTTTCTTCTTCTTCTTGAAGCGCGAGGACGTCCCCTCGCCATGCTCCACGACTTGCTTCCCCTTGCCCTGAGGGGTGTTAAGCGTCACGGCGACCGTCGGGGACAGCCCTAGGGGTCCCCTTAAACAACGGGGAATCCTCACTTAATCCCGGTATCAAAACACGCTAAGCCTAACCGTGCAGGTAACTAACCATGCGGGACACGGCCCACGCCGGGATCCCGACGGCCCACCGAGACGGCCCACCGAGAAGACCCCTCGAGCGGGCTCCGCCCTCGCTCGAGGACGCGCTCCCCCCCCGGGCGGGCTCCGCCCCGTTCGAGAGGCAACCCTTTCCCTCGAGCGGTCCCGCCCCCGCTCGAGGGATCGCCCCCCCTCGAGCGGTCTCGACTCGCTCGAGGGTTCGCTCCGCCCTCGGCCGGGGCCCGCCACGCTCACGGCGCGCGCCGCACGCGTGCGCCGGCCCCGTACTTGGGCATTTAACGCCCGACGCCGCAGGACGGCGCCATCATGCGCCCTGGGCTCACGCCCCGGTGCCGCCGCACCAACTCCCCAGGGAGGAGCCCATCCCCGCCACTGTGGGGATGGACTGTGCGGTACGGCCGGTGTCAGTCCCGTGACACCGCGCGCCCACTACGCGCACGGCTAACGCGCCCGACCCTCGAAAGGGGGCCGGGCGCACCCTCGATTTCACTTTCCCGTGACCCTACAGGTTAGGTAGGGGGCGCCAGGCCGGTGGATGGCCATCCCGGTCACCGCGACGGTGCGGCCGCCGTACCCACGCGTGCGGGCGCACGCCCGGCACCGCAGCGCACGCCCGAGCACCGCAGCCAACCACTCCGCCGCCGCGAAGCGCATCGGGAAGGAACGCCGTTCGCCCGCGCCCGTTCCCCCGTACCGGCCATCATCGCCGCCTCCCCTCGAAGCCTATCAGAGGACACCACCGCCATCTGCCGCCTTCCTACCCTCGAACCGCCACTGTTCGGGTACGGGGTAGGCCATCATGGCCGGATCGCAGCGAAGATCGTTCGGACGGCCGCCCACTCTACACCGTAGCGCGACGTGCTCCCTCACGTAGCTAGGTAGCGCGGCGTGCATGTAACCCGTCGCCCCCTTGGCCTATAAAAGGGGGAGGCGAGCCCCCAGCCGCGGGGGGGAACAAGTTCAGAGGAACGAACACAGTGGAACACAACACACCGTGCACTCACTCTCTTATTCTCCCACAACATCTTCAGCCACTCTCCCATGGGACTTGGAAGCCACGCTTCCTCTCCCGCCTTGCTTGTACTTGCCCCACTACAAGCACCCCCCGTGCCGAGCAATATAGTGCCACGAGCACGCCCCCTGGCTGGACGTACGGCCCCCTCGGCCGAACCGGGATAAAACCTTGTGTCATTTGTTGCTTGGCATCGACCATTGAGGGATAGACCTAGGCGCTATCTACCGGTTAGTGTCGGGACCATATTCCGCACCGACGAGCGACCTCTTCCTCGCTGTCTGCGTGGTTGCTCGCGATGTCGAGGAGCTCGCGAGTCGTGCAAGGCATACGACGCCCGAGCCGGTGGATGAGGGATGTGCACGTCGTGCCGTTCTGGAACGCCGAGATGGCGTTGTTATCGGTCGCGCCGGGGAGCTCGATGCAGCGCTTGGAGAAGCGACGTATGTAGTCGCGGAGACATTCCCCCGGCTGCTGATTGCAGCTGCGCAGCTCCCATTGCTTGCCGGGGTGCATGTAGGTGCCCTGAAAGTTACCGACAAAGACGCGACGCAAGTTGGTCCAGTCGTGGATCTTGTCCCATGGCAGGTGCTCGAGCCAAGTGCGCGCGGAGTCGCCGAGGTAGAGCGGCAGGTTCTTGATGACGAAGAGGTCGTCGGTCACTTCCCCGGCATGGCATGCGAGCCGCTAATCCTCGAGCCATATGCTGGGGTTGGTATCCTCGTCGTATCTTGGTACATTGGTCGGAGCCCAGAAGCGCGAAGGAAGCGTCGCGGATGCTCTGGCCAAAAGCACGTTGTTGACGGTGTATTTTGGTACACCAAGCATGTTCGTTACACTTTGGTTTGGATTTGATTATGGAACTAACCCGCCACTAGGCACACTAATCATATAACAAGTTCATCTATGTGCATGCATTTGGAAGTGTTATGTTTATGTAGGAAAACATGGACATAAAAGACGGATTCGCAACAAGTTCAAAGGAGCAATTACGGAGTCTTGTTCGTGTTCATGAGCTTGATGAAATCGCTTCCAATGGTGGCAAGGACCGAAGTGCTACGAGGAACACCCCCGGGGATTAAAGTGTAAAAGACCGAACTTCATGCGCAGAGAACCTCCATCTTGGACGCGAGGATGACATCGTCAAAATCATGCGAGTGGAGGGGGCAAAGTGAATAATCACCTGAGGACCCACGGGAGCGAAGGGGAGACCGAACCGGGCCGAGATGGGCCTGGGCCGGTCGGCCCAAGCCCTCCGGCCCAGCCCACTCCGGTGGTCGGTTCGGCCCCCCTTTCCTTGCACCCGAAGGATCTTCAACCCTAAAACCCTGGAGGCGCCGCCATTCGACAGGGGGAGAGCCATTCGCACCAGGAGGCCATCCACAAGCTAGAGAGAGAGGAGGGAGATCGTCCACCTCGAAGGAAGCACCCACAAGTGGAGAAGAAGGAAGACACCGTCGGAAGGGAAACCATGATCAACGGTGCTATGTCTAGCACCTTGATGGGGTAATCTCCTTATTCGTCCATGGGTTGTAATCGATCTTGAGATGTAATCGCACTTTGTTGGTTTATCTATCTATCATCTTGTGTTGAATATACTTTAATGCTTAAGGTTAGCTACCATGCCGTAAAGGGAGTATGAGCTCCAATGCTTCCTTGGATCCATTCAATACGCTGTGTCCATCATAGGTCTAGTCATGAATACCTTCGCGTAGTGACAGTACGAGAGGAGGGAAAGGGCGAAACCATGGTCACAACCCCGATAGATTAGATTGGTTTTAATATCTTTAAACGATTGCATGTTCTAGTATCGTAGACCCATGGGAGAGTTTTTTTTATCTTGATATCTTAATCGTTCTCTCTAGTGTAGTTTAGTTGTTTTCTAGTTTAATCGTAGTTAGAGGTTTGAGTAGCTAGAGTGTGAAGGTAGATCGAACGCTTGTAATCCCCTTGCTCCGCGGATTGACAAGAACCTTGGGAATCCCGTGGTGAAAAAGGTGTGGGGTCCGTACGCTTGCGAATCGTAGAGGGATACGTCTTTTATCCGTCAACAAGCCCCTTTTTCTGGCGCCGTTGCCGGGGAGCAAGCTAGTTTACATCGTTTGATTTGCATTTAACTTAGTTTTATATTTAGTTTATCTTTTGTTTGCTATATCTAACATATATTATCTAGAAAACCACTTGTTTTGTTTTTTGTTTTTATCTTATTGTCTAGATGGCGTTCGTCAATCAACCCGTGGAAGAAAGGAGGTTTAACCGTGGTTAAGAATGAGAAGAACGAATTGTTACCACAAAGAACCGTGACCGGGTGGCGGATGTGTATTGATTATCGTAAGCTTAACAAAGCAACGAAGAAAGATCACTTCCCCCTACCGTTCATCGACGAGATGCTCGAGAGATTAGCAAACCACGCTTATTTTTGCTTTTTCGATGGGTACTCGGGGTTCATGCAAATTCCCATTCACCCGGACGATCAACACAAAACAACGTTTACATGCCCTTACAGAATGTTTGCATATAGAAGGATGCCCTTCGGTCTATGCAACGCTTCGGCCTCTTTTCAACGTTGCATGATGGCCGTATTTTCGGAATTCATCGAAGAAATTGTCAAGGTGTTCATGGATGATTTTTCCGTTTATGGGAAGACGTTCATGGATTGCTTGGCAAACTTGGAAAAGGTCCTCACGAGGTGTGCGGAGGTAGACTTGGTGTTAAATTGGGAAAAGTGCCACTTCATGATTAAGCAAGGCATAGTGCTCGGACATGTTATATTCGAGAGAGGCATTGAAGTGGACAAGGCTAAGGTAGAGACGGTTGAGCAACTCCTACCTCCGATGGATGTTAAGTCCTTAAGGAGCTTTCTAGGCCATGCCGGATTCTATAGAAGATTTATTAAGGACTTCTCAAAGATCACTAAGCCTTTAACGCATCTTCTTCAAAAGGATGTGGCTTTCGACTTTGATGAGAAGTTCCTAGCGGAATTCCGGACCTTGAAAAGTGCGTTGGTGAGTGCTCCCATTATTCATCCTCTGGATTGGAGCCAACCTTTCGAGATCATGAGTGACGCAAGTGACTACGCCGTAGGCGCGATTTTGGGTCTAAGAAAGGAAGGCTGAGTTCACGCCGTTTACTATGCTAGCAAAACTCTTAGTGGGGTGCAATTAAATTATGCCACTACGGAAAAGGAGTTGCTAGCGGTGGTATTCGCTTTCGAAAAATTCAGATCTTACATCGTGAACTCGAAGGTCATTGTTTACACCGATCACGCAGCCATCAAGTATCTCTTGGCTAAGAAGGAAGCTAAACCACGTTTGATTCGTTGGATCCTTCTTCTCCAAGAATTTGATGTTGAAATTCGTGACAAAAAGGGGGTGGAGAATGTTGTGGCCAATCATTTTTCTAGGATGAATCCTGGACAAGATGATAAAGATCCCATAGAAGATAAGATGAGAGATGACCACCTCTATCGAGTGCTCGATAAAGACACTTGGATGATTGATATCATTCGAGAGATTCGGAAGATGCCTCCCGATCATCTAGATAAAAATTCCCAAAAGAAAATAATCTCCGAAAGTAGAAAGTACTTTTGAAATGCACCATACCTCTTCAAACTTGGCAATGATGGAGTCATGAGAAGATGTGTGCCAAGAGAAAAGAGGGTAGAAATTCTGAGAAAGTGCCACTCGACGGAGTACGGTGGACACTATAGCCATTTTCGAACCCAAGCAAAAGTATGGTCAAGCGGATTCTATTGGCCGGAGATGCATGAAGATACTAAAAGATATGTTGCATCAAGCCCCGAATGCCAAAGAACCGGAAACATCTCTCATAGGAACTCTATGCCCTTGAATTACAATCTACAAATTGATTTATTCGATGTATGGGGTATAGACTTCATGGGGCCTTTCAAAAACTCATGCGTATATGAGTATATTCTAGTCATGGTTGATTATGTATCCAAATGGATAGAGGCTATGCCATGTCGTAAAGCTTCCACGGAGGAGTCCATTACTATGATCAAGAACGTGATTTTTCCTCGTTTCGGTACTGTTGGGGGATTCGGAATCAAGTCTTTCGTATACCAAAAATAAAGGAGTGTCTTTAGTTGCCCAAGTTTCTATGCGAAAGGCCCAGCAGCGAAACCCCAGGAGCCCTTGAATCCATTTTTGTCTTTCAGAATCTGTCTTTAGACCAATACCTTTCGTCACCAGCGCAGCCGCCTAATGAGCCCAGAATAACCCAGGGCGTTAGGGTTTCGGCCAGGCTGATTGTTTTCTTCCGCGACGAAACCCAGAGGCGAATCTTACTCACACAGGCAGTCTCGGCCTGGGATTCGCTTGGAGGGTTTCGTCGTCTCTAACGTCTAATGATTCCAGGTTTGAATGTGATTCCATGTTTCAGGTAACGAAATGTGCCAGGTGAAAGGGGAATCTCTAAAAGATCGAGGGTTTTCTCGCGACAGGCGCACGTGATGACAACAAGAAAGGCGCCGCGATTTGCGGCGTGACATCATGAAGCGCCGATTATGTGGAGACCTAATTGAAGACTTCCCAGAAATAGCCAAGCATATCCTGTTTTGATTTGTTTTACATAAGGGTGTTCTCGGAATGTAAAAAGTCCGTCCGCTTCCCTATAAAAGGAGACGAACGACGCTTGTAAAAGGGACCGGCTTTTGAGAAATACACTGTTGAGTAAAGAGCTTTTTGTCGTCCTTTGTTTTGAATTCTGGTCTTGGTTCTTGAGCTATTGTTTCCTCTCATTGTTTGTGCTCGGTAGCTTCGGCTATTGCCACAACAATTGGCGCCCACCGTTTGTGTTTGGCTCGAGTAACAAACCCAGAATGTCTACAAGGAAGAAGAGAACTACTGCCAACTCTACCAAAGGGGCGTCGTCATCCCTCGACGAAGAGCCAAACCATTCTACCTTGCTCACCCAGGGGGAGGCGCTCCCAGAATCTGACGCAGCACACGAGGCGGAGCTGGCTAAACTGCGCAAAGAGGCTGAAGAATTGGCTAGAACCAAGAAGAGGCTCCTAGCAATACAACACAAAGCTGAGATCCAAAAACAAAAAGCAGAGATCGCTAGCTTGAAGGAGGAACTGCGCGCTTTAAAAGCAAAGCAATTGTTGACGGTTAATAGTTGTATCAAAGTTCGTTTAGACTTGCAAGCGGACAAGTCTCCCGTCGTAGACAAGGGACCCTTCTTCTCTCGAGTGGTGAACCCAAGGTATCGAATCCGTGGAACAATGTGCAACGCAAAGATTCAATCTAGTAAAGCAAGGTAATCTATCTTATGAAGAACAAGTTGCATTTAATCTACTAACTCATAAAGGAAACAAATATAATCTAATATACTAAAGAGGTAGCAAGAGAAAGCAAAATATAACCGATCTAGAGAGTCTAGATCATGCTTATGTTGTAGCTCCAAACAAGATAGATGAAGATAGAAAAGCGAATCTCATTAAAAGCATCTTTAAATCGTGGCCTCCCGTCCGACTCCGAAAACGCCCGCCTTTCGGAACCCCCGTTCTGTCACAATGTATCCCTATTCATGCGGGTAGTCTAGGGCGAGTTCGATAAGAACAAGTTGAAATCACTTGGCCGGTCCGGTATGCACCTCTAGCCACCGCGGCTACAAGAGCACCCTATGTAATCTATCTCAAGTATAGATCGTAGAAGAAGCAAAACCAAGAAGAAAACAAAATCATCGAGAAGGCACTTGATCGCTAGAAATCGGATTCACTATAAAAACTTCACCATGAATGATTACATGAACAAGATCACCACCAGGATCCTACCTCGATCTTGATCCTTGCTCCGGAGCTCCGACGTGGTCTTCCATGCAAGGTTCCCACGTTGGCTAGGGAAACCCTAGACAACTAGCACGACCCTCATCTCCGAGATGGTGTCCCTCTAGCTTCTCTATTCCTCGACGGCAGATGACGAATTAGTTCCTCCGTGGCTCTCGGTCAGGGGGGCTATAAATAGCCCGAGATGCATCTAGGTCAAAGGGGGGCCGACTGGGCCTCGAAATGGGCTGGGCCGGCCGGCTTGGGCCGACCGGCCTAGGCCCACTTCGACCCAGTTCGTGGCCTCCTTCGCCCGGTGTTGCTTCCCGAGTCTTCTAGATCCTCCCCACTTCTGTATGTGGGCCCTTGTTGTCAGTTTCTCTCCGAATTGGACGAAGCTCCTTGTCTCGCAAGATTCAACACTTTTCTGACTAGGTCCTCGGAGTTTGTCATCTTCTCGGGCTTGGTCCTTGGGCTCTTGGAGTCATGTTCACTTCATTGCCTGACTTGTACCGGGCTTCAAGGTCTTGTCATGAGGTGCTTAATGAACTTATCCCAGAAGTCTTGCTTTCAACGTTAAAACCCTGCATAAACACTTAACTCCAAAACCGACATGCATAAGTGAACTTGTTATACCACAGGGGTTAGTACCAATGGATAAGATACAAAAGTCATGCCAACACCGAAGGTAAACTCATGGCTAGGTTGACGGAATTTCACTGTAGCAATCCTTAAGTTTCAACCAACCCTCACCCGAGTACACTATTCCCAACCAGTCTAACTTCAATGAGTGCACTGAGTTTTTCACCCAACCCCCTCCGCACACCACTTTCAGTCGCAGCCCCTTCGTGAGCCCTTTCGAGTCAGGTCCTTCGACCAGGATGTTCATACCATTCGCACGAGATCTTGGGATCCCAAATCCCCCTTGTCTCAAGAAATTCAGATCACTCCATGGCCACAAACGTACAGGCCAGTGCCACTACCCAGATTCTCGGGCCAATCCGACCCAAGACAATTTCTAATGAGCTACGAAGCCACCATTCTATCAGCTGGTGGTGACGACTCTGTATTGGTGAAATCCTTCATCATCGCTGCTGACAAGGCGGCAGCGCAGTGGTATTCTCTGCTAAGCCTAGGTGTAATTCACGGGTGGGATGATCTGAAGCAGTGGATTCTCTCAAACTTCCAGGGTTTCCAACGTCCAGAACTCACAGAGAGCGACCTCTTCTCGTGCAAACAGAAGGACAAGGAGCCTCTCCAAAACTATTTCAGGAGATTCGTGCATCTCAGAGCCTGTCGGTGTTTAAACCTCTCGACCTCCATGGGAGGTACCCGCAGCAAGGTAGAAGGTGGGGATTGCCATGATCTGGAACCCGAAGGTACGCACGAGGACACAAGACACAAGATTTATACAGGTTCGGGTAGCCGGAGTAGCTGCCCTACGTCCTGTTTGGGGTAGTATTGCGCCCTGCGCTTGGTGTTGATCCCCAGAGGGATTGTGGATGTCCTCCTAGGTACCCGGCCCTCCTTTATATAGTCCAGGGGGCGGGTTCCTAGTCGATTACAAGGCAGGAGTCCTAGTAGGATTACACGGAGCGAGTCCTAGTAGGATTACAGGGGAATTCTAGTAGGAGTCCGTCTTCTTCCTTCCTTGCATGAGTACCCGGGGAGTATGCCCGACAAGCCCCCGAGCACATTGTAGTCGAGAGTAGTAGTTCGAGTAGTCTTGAAGCCTCTTCGAGTAGTTCTTGAGTGTCCTCGAGTACTGCTTGGAGAAGTCTTCAATAGTACTTGAACTGCCGCGAGGCTGGAAGGTGGTCCAGCTCATCAGTCTTGAAGTCGAGATTATATGGAAGTGCGATTGCAAAATCGCACTCCATATGGAGTAGCCCCCGAGCCTTAGGTTGAGTTGTAGACTCTGGCTGAGGGTCAATCTTGATTCTGCTTCCGTCTTGAAAAAATCAATTGATGGGTGTAGCCTAGTAGCCCCCGAGCCTTGAAATGATTAGGTAATCAATCCAAGGGTCTTCAGTGTTCGCGGAAGCCATCATCCAAGTACTCTTGCAGCGTTTAGCCCCCGAGCTTATCGCTAAGTGAGCCGTAGGAGCCACGTCGAGTAGTTGTTGGTGCTGAGCCCCTGAGCTAGAGAGCTAGCGGAGACTACTCGAGTTGTCATTGAGTAGTAATTTGGTGCATAGCCCCCGAGTTGGGAACTAGCCGCGCCGGTAGAGGTACGCGGAGCGTACTGGAAGTCGTCGCCGAAGCTTGACCTGAAAGTAGAGATGCGTACATTATGTAGCATTTTTGTAGAAATTGAATCTACAAATGACAAATACAAATATGAATATAGATGTAAATGTCATGTGTCATGCTCTTGTTGTGGTCGTGAGGCGTCGAGTAGTTAGCCTGATGCGGTTTAGCGCCCAGTCTCTGTGGTCGCTGTTTAGCCATAGCTGCTGGGGGCGTGGAGGCATGACAGGAGAGCTGGTTTAAGCGCCCGGTCTCTGAGGAGCCTATTTAGCCATAGCCGCTGAGGGCGTGGAGGCATGACAGGAGAGCCGAGGCTTTGCGCGAATCAAGGCGTGTGCTACTGTAGCGAGACCATTAAGAGGTAGGCGAAAGTAGTCGGCGAGGCGACAAGAGAGAGCGCGTTTGCTCGTTGTTCCGCATGGCGGAGAGCAAGATTGCGCAGTGCCTCCTCAGGGTGTAGTTGTGCACCTCCAGCACTCAGTACACGAAACGTCATGGCAAGAGCCTCCTAATTTGGTGCACCAAGCCTGTGGCAGCAGTCAACATCCCCAAGGAATAGCTGGCACGGTGTAGCTCTGCTGGCAGGTAGCCGTTGAGAGGCGTACACGAAGTAGTCTTTGGCATTGGTTTCTGTATGTGGAGAGCAAGCCAAAGAAAGAACAATTATTGAAATAAATCACTTAGCTTAATTCGCGGACGAGTGTCAACGAAGCCGTGGCGGTCGGTGATGGAGCCGCGACGGTTGGGGCTGAAGTCGACTAGTCGGAGGTGGATCCGACTAGTTGTTGATGTCGCGGGAGCCGTCCTCGACTAGTTTTCTGGTTGAGACTAGTCGAGGTAAGTAGTCGAGGTAGTCGTACGCCCAGAAGACGACGTCGCGGCGGTGTACGGCGTAGTCGATGTAGAGCCACTGCGGCAGGAAGATGAGTACTCACGGCGCACGGCGAGGTTGACGTAGAGCCTGTGCAACCGGGTGACGAGTAGTCGCGGCGTACGGCAGTGTTGAGGTAGAACCCGTGCGGCCGGATCACGAGTAGTCGAGGCTCACGGCGGTGCTGAGGTAGAGCCTGGGCTACCGGGAGACGATGTAGTCGTGCTCGTGTTGATGCAGCCGGATGTAGACGTAGTACTGCTTTTGTGCATGTTCTGTGTGCACCAAGCGATGATCTTGAATTTCTTGCTCCGAATCAAATTGGTATTGAACTCGGCAACTTCCTCTGTTGCACCGTGATGCATGAATCTCAGTAAGGCACGGTACCAAATCCATCTCGGACTTGATGCTGGAAACAATAGTTGCCTTGATTCGTTCCGTACTTGAATTCGAACTCGACGAGACAAAAATTTGCTTGAACTCGCCTAGGATATGACATAGTTGCATGTTGTGTCGCCGATAGACGGAAACTGGACAGCAACGTTGTCACTTCGTAGATTGACTTGGACGACAGTCCTTCGAATTCGCCGATGATCGTGACGATGGCCCCACGGTGGGCGCCAGCTGTCGGTGTTTAAACCTCTCGACCTCCATGGGAGGTACCCGCAGCAAGGTAGAAGGTGGGGATTGCCATGATCTGGAACCCAAAGGTACGCACGAGGACACAAGACACAAGATTTATACAGGTTCGGGTAGCCGGAGTAGCTGCCCTACGTCCTGTTTGGGGTAGTATTGCGCCCTGCGCTTGGTGTTGATCCCCGGAGGGATTGTGGATGTCCTCCTAGGTACCCGGCCCTCCTTTATATAGTCCAGGGGGCGGGTTCCTAGTCGATTACAAGGCAGGAGTCCTAGTAGGATTATACAGAGCGAGTCCTAGTAGGAGTACAGGGGAATTCTAGTAGGAGTCCGTCTTCTTCCTTCCTTGCATGAGTACCCGGGGAGTATGCCCGACAGAGCCCAAGCGCCAAATGTTTTGGACGCCGTCGCCATTACGCTGCAATCGTGGGTCTGAGAGCCGGCCAGTTTTGCTCGCACCTCATGCGCGAAAGGCCCAAAACTATCCAGCGCCTCTACGAAGAGTTCGAGAAGTATTGTCGCTCAGACAATGACTTTAGGATGTGTATGGAAGAGCAATCCCAGCAGAAAAAGTTTGCGAAAGCTAACCAACCCAGCGAGAGGGAATGGCACAACCCAAAAATGCCTCGCACGCCAATCCTCGGGGCGTTTTCGGTCTAGATGCGAAAACACCCAGGAAAACCCCAATCAACAGGCTGATTCACAGAGCTTGGTCCCTAACCCGCCTAGTCCACCTCCAATCAAGGGGGAGGCCGCAGGGGCGGGAGAGGCGGAGGCAGAGGCAGGGGTCGAGGAAGGGACTGAGGCCACAATGAGAAAAGGAAATGGTATTGTATTTTCCACAAGGAAAATGATGACCACAACTCAATTTATTGTCCGGACAAGAAAATATTCGAAGCCATCCTTGAGGAGGAAAGAAAGGAAAAGGAGAGAGTGAGTGTCGTAAACCACTCTGCTCCGGCATGGCAAAATCCTAGCTTTAGGAGAAACTCTTTCGCCAACCCTTTCCAGCCACCTCAATTCCAGCCACCTCAATTCCAGCCACCACTTTCCACTTATCCCCAACCTCCGCACTGGCAATCACAAACTTTCCAAGCTCAGAACATTGAGTGCAGGCCCATCGAGCAACACCCCATTGCTCCTCCGCCTCCTACTTACAAAGGCCCCCTCAGCTCCGCCATTGCCAGCCAAGCTCGAGGGCCAGAGCGATCCCCTGCCATCCGTCAGAACCATAATGCCTATTTCAGGGGACTCCGCGTTGGAGTTCGAAACCAAGAAGGAACGGAAGCATTACTTTTCGCGAGGTGTGAAACATCTGTGTGGAGGGAAGAGTCGAGAAAACAAGATGGTCTCACATCCCAATCACCTTCTCAGAAGAGGACGTAAGGTTGCAAGGCTTTCCCCACAACGACGCTCTAGTGATAGAAGCGAACATAGCAAGTTGGACTCTGGGGAAGCTCTTGGTGGACAACAGTTCATCAGCTGACATTATCTTTGCCGATGCCTTCGACAAGATGGGGCTCAACAGAGATCTGCTACAACCACCAGACACACCTTTGTATGGTTTCGGAGGGCGCGTCATCCATGCGCTTGGTAAAGTGGTTCTCCCTGTATCTTTCGGCATAGTCCAAAACGCCAGAACAGAATACCTATCCTTCGACGTTGTGGAGATGTACTATCCCTACAATGGCATCTTGGGCAGAGGGTTCCTCAACAAGTTTGAGGCAGTTATTCACCAGGCTTATCTCTGCATCAAAATCCCGGCGACGCTAGGGGTCATCACAATCTGGGGTCATCAAAACAACGGTCGCAACCTAGAGAGAGGCCGCACCCCGGGCCAGCGAAACGTGCATGCCCTTGACGAGGCGGTCTAGAGCAATGAGGTGGAAAAGCAGCCGAAAGCAGACAGAGAGAAAGTCAACATGCAGCCGGACTACAAAACCAAACGGGTCTTACTAGATGCGATGGTTCTGGATCAGACCGTCATCATTGGCTCCGACCTTTCGGCTGACGAGGAAGCAAACCTAGTTCAATTCCTCCAGAAGAACAAAGATGTGTTCGCCTGGTCAGCCAAGGATCTCACAGGCGTTGATCGAAGCTTCATCGAGCATAAGCTGAACATCGACCCTTTGGTCAAGCCGCGAAAGCAGAAGTTAAGAAAGATGTCCGATGACAAGGTAGTAGCTGTCAAGTCAGAGGTTCAAAGGCTGCTTGACGCCACCGTTATCCGCGATGTCATGTACCCTAAGTGGCTGGCCAACACGGTGCCTGTCAAGAAAAAGAATAGCAAATGGTGAATGTGTATCGACTTCACTGATCTCAACAAGGCCACGCCAAAAGATAATTATCCATTGCCATGAACGGATCAGGTTGTGGACTCTGCGGCCAACGCCGCGATCATGTCTCTGTTGGATTGCTTCTCTGGATATCACCTGTGTTGGATGGCGAAGGAGGATGAGTAAAAAACTAGTTTCATCACACCCTTTGGAACCTTCTCCTTCGTTCGAATGCCAGAAGGTTTGAAAAATGCCGGCTCAACATTCACCAGAATGACCGGGACAGTGTTTCAGCCGCAGATTGGCAAGAACATCCAGGCCTACGTCAACGACCTCATCGTCAAGAGTTCCAGCCGGGCCAGCCACGTAAGTGATTTGGCTGAGACTTTCGCCAACATGAGGCGGACCGGTTTGAAATTAAACCCAGAGAAGTGCGTGTTCGGGGTCACGAAAGGAAAAATTTTGGGATGCCTCATCTCCGCCAAAAGAATTGAAGCCAACCCCAACAAGATAAGAGCAATCAGAGAAATGGAGGAGCCTAAGACAAAGAAGGACATTCAGAAACTCAATGGTCGGGTGGCAGCTTTAAACAGATTCATCTAAAAATCTGCTGAGCGAAGCCTCCTGTTCTTCAAAGCATTGAAGGGCAAGGGCACGATCGAGTGGGGCCCTGAGCAAAGCAAGGCCTTCGCCGAGCTCAAGGACTACATCGAGAAAATGGCAATACTATCCCCACCCTCGCCATCAGAGCCACTTCTCCTATACGTGGCCGCCTCAAAAGCTGCAGTCAGCAGTGCTCTGGTTCGAGAGGTCGAGACCGAAAAAGGGAAGCTTCAACGTCCCGTCTATTTCGTCTTCGAAGCCCTGGCGGGCTCAAAGCTGCTCTACTCAGAGCTGGAGAAAATCGCCTACGCAGTGATCATGGCCACGCGAAAGCTCAGGCATTATTTTGAGGCACACAAGGTCACCGTGTTGGTGTTTTAGACCGGCAACCTACTAAGGGGAGTACCCGAAGTAGATGAATGTGGCCTCGCCGAGATCAGTAAATCGAAGGAAGAGACACGTGGCGCACAATTTAGACAGGTTCGGGCCGCGAGGTGCGTAATACCCTACGTCCTGTATGCCGCGTAGCTCTGGATTGATTGGGTACGATTACAAGATGACGCAATCTTACGCCGTGAGATGAGATGTTGAGAGAGGGGTCCCTGCCTCACCTTATATAGTCCGGGAGGCAGGGTTACAAGTCGGTTTAGGGAGAGAGTACTAGTCGAGTACGTCTAGGAGTCTTCCATACAGTGCAGGACATGTACAGCTTCCTAACCGAGTACTTCTCCTTTGTAGTCCTTGTGCTTCATGCCATCAGGTACCATGCAACGCAAGTCGGGTAGTCCCAGGGGCCCACCGAGTAGTCGGTCCTGGTACCCACCGAGGTAGTGGGCCCAGGGAGGTCCATATGACAAGCCCTCGAGTACTTTGTAGTCGAGAAGGATAGCTTCAAGTAGTCTTGGTGACCTTAATGAGTAGTGCTCAAGCGTCCCCGAGTACTACAAGTCAAAAGTCCTCAAGAGTAGTCGAAGCATCCCGAGGCTGGAATGTACTCCAGCTGATGTTTGAGCAATCCTGAAGTCTTCTCGAGTAGTCCCAAGCGTCCTCGAGTGCTGCCCTTGAAGGTCTTCAAAAATGCCCATGTTGTCTTGAAGTCGAAGCTGATATGGAAGTGCGATTGCAAAATTGCACTCCATATGGAGTAGCCCCCGAGCCTTAGGTTGAGTTGTAGACTCTGGCTGAGGGTCAGTCTGAAGTTCTGACAAGAATATCCCGAAAAATCCGGAGAAAAAACCGAAGGACACGTGGCACGGAGCCCCCGAGCCTTGAGTCGAGTACTTCCTCTCGAATTGAAGGGTCATCTTGTAGAATGTATCCTGAGATGCTCCTGAGTCTTGTCGCTTCCCAGGTAGTCGAGTAGAAGTAGCCGAGCCCCCGAGGTGAGGCGCGTCGACTAGTAGAATGCGAAAGGTCACGCGCGGCCGCTGAGTCAGCCGAACGCGAACTTATCCATCCGGCCGTTGGAGGGCCGTTTTGACTTATAAATAGAAGCCAAAACCCTTAGGGTTTTTACCCCACGCAGTTGTAGCCATTCCGAACAGATCTTGGCCAGGAATCGCCACCAGTGCACGCCGCCGCCGCTGAGTGAAGTGTAGATCTGAGTGCGCCACCGCGAAGAGCCACCACAGCAGCCCCCGAACGGATGTGCGTGAAGACACCGTGCACTTGGAGAATGAAGCCGTCTTCGTCGAAGACCGCGAAGGCCGCCGGCGGGAAGAAGAGGGGCCGTGAGGAGGCCGCTGAATCTGCCGCAGGGACATCACCACCGGTGTCCCCGCCGCGGCCAGATCCAAACCGCGAGTGGAAGAAGTCCAAGGCAAAGACCGAAGACTTGCTCGCCCTGCTGAACAGTGGATTCCTCCGCGAGAAGGAGGTGGACATGTGGAGGGCCACCGCCGGGGATCCGTACCCGATGGAGAAGAATGTAGATGAGATCCCAATGTTCGCGCAGTTTGCAGAGCGCGGACTCTCCCTCCCGGCGAGCGACTTCTTCAAGGGGCTCATGGGGTACTACGGCATCGAGTACCTCAACCTCAACCCCAACGGTATATTCCACACTGCTGTCTTCGTACATTTCTGCGAAGCCTTTCTGGGGATCAAGCCCCATTGGATTTTGTTTTAGAAATTCTTCCGGGTGAAGCTGCAACCAAGCGCTAGCAACCCGCGGGTAGTCGGAGGAGCGGGGATCCAGATGCGGGAGGACGCCGCCGAGCAGTACCTCTCGTACAAGCTCATAGACTCCAACCAAGATTGGAAGGCCAAGTGGTTCTACGTCACGAACCACCATCCGGGGTTGCCGAAGCCGAGCGGGAAGCAGCCCAAGCATCGCCCTTGGTGGAAGATGGAGCCGACGATGCAAGAAGGGATCCAACTACCTGAGTTGTTGGCGCAGATCAAGGCGCTGAGGGAAGTCGGGCTGAGGGCCGAGCACGTGGCCTTCAGCTTCATGAAGCGCAGGGTGCAGCCACTAATGGCTCGCGACACACTGGGGTACGAGTACACCGGCAATGACGACATGTCGCGGATGCCTGGAGACGAAGTTGACGACGACGACATTGTTGACATGCTGACCCAGATCTTCAAGGATATGCCGCCATACACGGTGTGCCCAGTACCGGAGTACTCCGCCGCGCGCCCACCAAAGGAGGTTAGTAGCCGCATCTATGTTCGAGTACCCATTACGCTAGAGTAGTCGAACTGATGAGTTGGTCTTCTTGCAGGAGGACTTGAAGAAGTTCGTCTCCGAGCCGCCGTCGCCTCCTCAAGTAGTCGAGATCCCAGAGGAGGGGAAGACCAAGGCCAAGGAGCGGCGTGAGGTCGGTGAAGGAGACGACACAGTTGTCGTGGAGGACACGTCCGACGAGGACGACGACGAGGAGACGTTGCAGGACCGCTTCCAGCTGCGGTCAAGGTTCAGCCGTCCTGTCCTACCTCATGTCCCTCTCGTTCAGGATCAACCGGTTAGCCTGGAGGCTAGTCTGGCAGCGCCACCTAGGAGGCCGCGCAATGCGTCCCGGAAGCGCGTGGTGAATAAATTGAAGGTCACTGAGACCACGTCTCAGAAGGTAAGCCGTCTTCACTGATGTGGTCGAGTACTCGTGTCTCAAGTTGATGTGTTGACGACTGAGCTTCCTTGCTTGCAGGAGTTGCCGCCTACGGAGCCCGTTGATCAGGGCGACGAAGGCGAATGGGACAGGGTGGGGGAGGCCGCTGGGAGTCGCAGCCCGGCCCCCACTGTCGAAGAACTCTTGGCGCAGATGGAGCGGCAGCCCCCCTCGCCGCGCGGAGAGCACGAGAACCCGCCCCGCGCGCCGCGGAAGAGGCGGCGGAAGGGGCAACGGCCCCGCGAGGCGCGAGGAGGAGGTGCTCGCCGAGGCCGGGGCCGGTGGACATCGCCAGCATCCTCGGTGCCCCAACCGTGACGGTAGTTCAGTCAAGCCTGTAAGTGTTGAATCTTCCCGAGTAGTACTTGATGTGGTAGTCGAACTTGATTGACAACCGGCTTGTGTACTCTGCAGGAAATCGACGGATCTCTTCTGGGAGGGGGATGAACCCGCAGCAGCGGTGGCGGAAGAGGAAGTCGCGCCGCCCACTGGGGAGTCCGCTCCCGCCCCTCAGGCGGAGCCCGAAGCGCCGGTCACTGAGGCTACGTTGCCCGAAGCCAGCGTAGTTGAAGGTAAGTACTCTGCTTAGGTTGAAGTATCCCCGAAGAGTAGTCGTAGTCGTCAGATATGACTGATGCATTTGTCTTCTTGTTGACAGGCGCTGAGGCCGAAGGGAGCGATATCCCAGCGGCGGTGCCCATGGAGAACTTGACACTGGAGACTCAGGAGGCTACCGGAGGAGCCCCCGAGCCGATGGAGGTGGCCTCCGGAGGAGCCGCCGCGACGACTGGAGGAGAGGAGGCTACCACGCTGCCAGAACCCGCTCTGGAGGTGGTCGTTCGCTCCCCGGAGATCCAAGACGCGGAGCCCATCCGCTCTGCACCGATGACCAAAGCCGCCACGAGTAGTCGTGGTGGCATCGAGCTGTTGGCAGACGACTTGGTCGATCCGGCAACGGTGGCTCGGCATCTGGAGGCGGTCCGCCAAGCCGGGCAGTGGATGAAGGTGAGTAGCTGTAACTCTTGAGTAGTCAATCCTGTAGCGTTGAGTACCCATTTAATGTGAATTGTTTGTGCAGGACGTCGCTGAGAGGTCCCGCTTGAAGTCGGAGATCCTTCAAGGGTACGGCGACGCTGTGCTTCGGGCCGAGGCGCTGGAGGACCAACTTGTAAAGTCCCGGAAGCATGCTGCCGCCATGCAGTCCAAGCTGGATACCGCCTTCGCCAAGTGCCACAACAACATCCAGGAGATGCAGGTGAAGAGCGACGACTTGGTGCGGAAGAACAAGTCGCTCCACTGAAGGACCGAAAAGGTGACCAGAGAGGGGGGAGTGAATGGGAGCCGATAAAAATTCTTCTCGAGGGAGATTGAAACTCCGACAAGATGAACTAGCACGGTCGAACCCCCGAAATCACACGCTCCGCACTTCAACCTCCCGTTTGCCAAAACCACGTAGCCACTGGAGTGCTACTGGTCCTAGGAACAAACTCTACCAGCAACCACAACACACACACAGCACCGACAGCGGAAACAACTCGAAAGCCGGCTAACCGAGGGGGGCGGTTAGACCGGGTATAGGGGGCGGTTAGACCGCCTCCACCTGGCAACCAAGAAATCCTCCGAAACGCCTCTTCCGAGCACCAAAACTCACCACGGTTTCACCAACAGAGATCACTGGTCAAGGCCATGCTACCTACCATAAAATCTTGGCGAAAACCAAAACTTCACCCAAGGGCCTAGGGGCGGTTAGACCGGCTATCTGGGGCGGTCTAACCTCCTGTACCCAGCAACGAACCCCGACCAAGAACACCTAGCAAACTGCACGAGAACGACCCCAAATTTCACCCAGACACTCCTCTGATCAAGGCGAACAAACTCACGAGGAAAATCCGGCGAAACAAAACTTTGACCCGGAAACACCCGGGCGGTTAGACCGCCCCCCGTAGGCGGTTAGACCGCCCCTTCCGAAAAACGAACCCGCGGGTCAAACCTCGATTTCCTCGCGCTCGATCTCCCGAATCACTCCACGGATTGCAGCCAAACTTCGGGAATAGCTGGGTTACCTCTTGGGCAACCTCTACCTCAAAGGAATCGACACGAAACGCTCACAATCAAGAGGAATCGAAGAAATCGCTTCTCTAGGTCAAGAACTCGCTCAACTCGAGAAACCACTAAAACGAGTCCGATTCAAAGGGGATTTGAGGGCAAAGTCACCAGCCAAAGAGGCACAAGAACCTCATACGTGACACCCACCAAAAACCCCAAGAAATCGTTCTCAAAACACCGCCAAAAAGAGCTCCGAAAATCAACACAAAGGAGATGGGAAAACCACCATGATGAACAACGCCAAACCTTCTATACATGCCATGAAAGGTTCGTACAAGGTCTAGCTTGCCACCCAAACATCCATCCCTCTCTCTAGATCTCACATGAAGCTCTCAAGCTAGCCTTCTAAAATCCTAAGGAAAATGGAGAACGAAAATGAAAAAAATGAGCTAGGGTTCCAAGAGTTTTCTGCCATCCACCCATCTAATGAGTATATATGGAGGCACCCAAAAGACTAAACTACCCTTCACTAATAACTAGGGATACATGCCCCTCAAGGGCGGATTTGGAATTCTTGATGTCTTCACCATCGGACGGATGCCCGGCGACCGCACCCTACGTAGCCTCGACGCAAGCCTTGCGATCCCGACGCGTGTCCTCCGCTTCGAAGCTTCTCGGCGCGGCGGCCGGGCGGTCAGACCGCCCCCCTGGGCGGTTAGACCAGCCCTGGGGATCCCGCCGACCGGCTCAAGGCGGTCCGACCGCCCCTCCCTGGGCGGTTGAACCGGCCCCGGGTGGCCGCACCTCCTCGTCGAGTCTTCGGCCTCGGTTTTGTGGCTCAACCGAGTTACCCGGTGGTTTTACGGTGAACCACCGTAAACCCTTCGAACTCGGTGTAGCCTCCGCCAATCTCCACTCATGACTCGGCTCCCACGTAGTCCCGGCTCACCCTTGGTTTTGAGGCTCTAACAAGAAACCGTCCACGACTTCATCTTGCTGTTCATGCCACCATGCGGCCCGCACTTGACCCCGCTGGCCACCGGGTCCCTCGAACAAAGCCTACTTGTCTTCTCCACACCTGGAGGCCTAACCGGCAACGACCTTTCGCGCTTGTTCTTCACCTGCACCAACATGAGTCAAGCCGCAACCTGCACCTGCAATACTTAGCCAAGAGTCAGTCCACACAACGTTGTCAATCACTCATCACACAAGGAAGCGACCATCCACCGGTCCTCGAACCACACATGGTCCTCAATCTCCCCCTTGATGAGTGCATTGACAACACACTCACATGAAGTAACACAAGAGTAAAGGAAAAGAAAAGACACAAATAAAAAGAAACCTCAACAAGCGATCGAAAGCCAAACAAAGGCAAAGAGCAAGATCACTTGAAGAAGACAAGTCTCGGACCCCTTAGGCAAGGGCAACGGCTCGACACATCCGAGACAAAACACAGCTCAAGCAAAGAGCGCAAACCACCAAAGCAAAGCTCAAACACCACAAAGAGCTCCCCCTGCTCACTCTGCCCAGGGCGGTTAGACCGCCTGTACAGGGCGGTCAGACCGCCTGCGCCTGATCTGACCGCTTGGGAGGCGGTTAGACCGCCCCAAAAGACCGGCCCTGCACCAAACTGCTCAAAATTTGCCCGAAACAATTGGAACACCTTCCAAACACTCCCAGGTGCCCAAAACATGCACAAACTTCTCCCCCTTGTTGACAATGCATGAATCAAGGCAAAATGCGAAAACTTTCAACATATAGCTTCTCGAATATACAAAATTCATCACAAGGAGCTACACAAGTCCAAATGAGCAAGTTAGATATTCGACAGGTTCATAATGACCTTAACTACGCGATCACCAAGTTTCACAACCATTGGACAAGGCTAAAAAAGATTTGAGTAATTTTGCGAAAAGTTACTCTCTCACAAGCAAATACCTAAACATGAGCAAAACATATCAAAATGGCAAAGCCACTCAAACTTCATGTTAGGACATCCATTCTAATCATAAGACCATCATAAACACCCAAAAGCACCTCATGTCATGTCAAAGCCACCGAGCCATGTGCCTACTTCTATGTATGAGACTTCTCATTGGTAGGCATCATGCAATGGTTTAGCACCCAAAGCAAATTAATTTCAGCACATATGACATGGGAGCATATTTTCCAAGCATTTTTCATTTCATTTTCAGATTTATAATTGGTACATGAAATGTCTTTGCGACAAAAAGGAACTTATGCCCCTCCACAAGATTAAGCAAGAGGGCTAAACATTCATGATGGCAATTGGGCCTTTGGCCCCATATGATCAATAAACTAGCTATCCAACCACAAAGTAAGCATAGCAAAGCCACTAAAACATGTCAAGATCATATATAGGCATTTACACATGAGAGAGCATATATGTGACATTTTTCAAAACAAATAGCCATCAACCATGGATCATTCAACAAGATCATCAAGAGCTAAGCCAAACTAACCATAGCATACCAAACAATCTCACAAGACATATATAGCAACCCATGGTAAACAATGTATATAGGAGAAGCTTTTCCTATTCAATGCATATGATACAAAATGCATGCAATCTAAGATACAAGGATGCCTATACATCATGTTACATATGCCATGCCAAATGCAAGGAATGCACAAAGGAAAGCTATACAAATGCTACAAACCGGCTCCTCGAGGGGAAGGCAAAACGGGCTCGACACCACCGGCAAAAGAGAGCTCCCACACACCCAACTCAAGAAATCAAACACACACCAAGTTCCCCCCTCAAACGAGTGAAAGTTGCTTGATCTAGGGGTTTGATGAAAATATCGGCTAGTTGGTCATGTGTGGGTACATGGATCAACGCTATCTTTCCTTTCTCAACATTGTCTCTCAGGAAATGATACCTCACTTCTATGTGCTTGGTTTTGGAATGAAGCACTGGGTTCTTTGCAACGCTTATGGCACTGATGCTATCACATTGAAGTGGGACATGGGTATACTCCTCACCAAAGTCACTCATGGTGTAGGTGATCCAAAGGAGCTGAGAGCAACAACTATCGGCGGCAACATACTCGGCTTCGGTCGTGGATTGAGCAACACTCGACTGCTTGCGGGAAGACCAAGACACCAAAGAAGAACCCAAAAACTCGGCAAGTCCCGAAGTGGACTTCCTATCCAACCGACACCCGGCAAAATCCGCGTCCGAAAAGCCATGAAGCGCCAAAGAAGAGGACGCGGAGTACCAAAGGCCGAAGTCGGGGAGTGTGACGCAAGTACCCGAAAATTCTCTTCACCGCTTGCCGATGCCAAGTCCTCGGAGACGCTTGAAAACGAGCGCACAGACACACCGAGAACTGTATGTCCGGCCTCGTCGCCGTCAAGTAGAGGAGTGACCCGATCATGCTCTGGTACTCCTTTTGGTCCACGTGTTAACCTTCCTCGTCCGCATCAAGAGTTGTAGTCGTACTCATCGGCGTCATCATAGCCTTGGAGTCCTCCATCTTGAACTTCCTCACAATGTCCTTGGTGTACTTAGCCTGGTGCACAAATGTTCTTTCCTTTGATTGTTTGATTTGTAGCCCGAGGAAGAACTGCAACTCGCCCATCATGCTCATCTCAAATTCCCTGCTCATATCATCTGCAAACCTTGCAACAAGAGAGTTAGACGAGCCACCAAAGACAATATCATCCACGTACACCTGCACAATCAGGATATCTCTGCCCTGCCTCAGCAAAAACAAGGTCTGATCGACCTTCCCCATCTCAAAACCTTTCTCAAACAAGAACCCCCTCAACCTGCCATACCAAGCTCTAGGCTCCTGCTTCAACCCATACAGCGCCTTCCTCAACTTGTACACCCGGTGGGGGTACTTCTCACTCTCAAACCCCGGAGGCTGTCTCACATACACTTCTTCCTCCAACACACCATTCAGAAAAGCACTCTTCACATCCATTTGGTGCAACTTGAACCCTTTAGCCACCGAAAAGGCTAGAAGGATCCTAATCGCCTCCAAACGGGCTACGGGAGTAAAGGTCTCCTTGTTGTCAATCCCCTCCTTCTGACTGAACCCCTGGGCAACAAGTCTCGACTTGTTCCTCACAACCTCACCCTTCTCTCCCTCTTTGTTTTTCCACACCCACTTGGTACCAATCGGCTTACACCCTGGGGAAGGGTCAACCAACTCCCACACCTGATTCCTCTCAAAGTTCTCCAACTCCTCATGCATCGAGTTAACCCAATTGTGATCGATAGTGCGTGTCCAATGTCTTTGGGCTCAAAAGAAGCAACAAACGCAGCATGAGCAAAATGGGAATTGTTTCGAACCCTCGACCGTGTAGTGCGTTCATTCATGTCACCGATGATCCTCGAAGCTGGGTGATCCACTTGAACTCGCCGGGGAGGTTCTCGCCTCGAAGCTACCTCCCCCTCAACATCAGCTTCTCCTTGTTCTTGATTTGTCGTCGTAGGTGTAGCAGAGGGTCCATCCATCATCGTAGTCGAAGTAGTGGGTACACGTTCAGCCGGGGGCACCGCACCGCCATCCTCATCATCTCCATGTTCATGCTCCTCCTCCTGAAAAATCTCCTCGCCAAGCTCATCATCACCTGCACACTCAAAGACAAGCTGACTACGTGGCTCTGTCTCGTCGAAGGTTACCTCGCAAGTCTCCACGATTTGGTTAGTTTCAAGATTGAGCGCACGATATGCTCTAGAATGAGATGCATAACCAAAGAAAATGCCATCGACAGACCTAGCCTCAAACTTATCCAACTTCCTGCCCTTCTTCGAATGAAACACTTGCAACCAAAGACATGGAAGTGACTCACCTTGGGTGTTCGACCATGCATCAACTCATAGCATGTCTTCTTCTTGTGCACTCGAGGTATATCTCGTTCGACACATAGCACGCGGTATTCACCGCCTCGGCCCAATACCTCCTCGCAGTACTATGCTCATCAAGCATCGTCCGAGCCATCTCGCACAAGGTCCCGTTCTTCCTTTCCACAACACCATTCCGGGGAGGCGTATACGGACTCGAAAACCGGTGCTCAAGACCCAAGTAATGGCAAAAGGTTTCAAAACGAGAGTTCTCGAATTCCGATCCATTATCACTTGCGGATAGCTCGTATGGCATCTCCGTGCCTCTCGTTCCTCAACCTCAAGACTAGATCTCGAACAAAACCAAACGTCTCCCCCCTTCTCCTCGAGAAAGAACACCCACGCATACCGAGAAAAGTCGTCCACCACAACAAGGACATACCACTTCCCACCCGCGGATCGCACACGAGCTGGGCCAACAAGGTCCATATGGAGCAGCTCGCATGGACGCTCGGTCATCACATCGGTGAGAGGCGGGTGAGAAGAGGCCACCATCTTGGCATGCCTACACGGAGCACAAACCAACTCTTTCTCAAACCACAACCGTGGCAATCCTCGGACCAAATTGAGTTTACTCAAGCGTGACAAAAGGTCAAAGCTCAAGTGACCCAACTTCCTATGCCACTTCCACAACTCACTCGAAGAACCGGCCAAGAAACAACGCTCCACACCCAAGGACCGAGAAAAATCAGCACGAAACACACGACCCTCGGGAACGACCATACAAACAAGGTCCCCTCGAGAGTCCACAATCCGAGAACCACCAGGCCGAAACAACACCTCAAAGCCCTCATCCAACAAGCCGGGACACGAAAGCAAATTGTACCCCGACGACGAACAAGAGCAACACGCCTCAGAGTGATCTTGTCACTCACTTTTATCTCACCTTCTGAAAGCACACGCCCACGTCCATTGTCCCCAAAAGTGATGTACCTCTTCGTCACCACTGGGACGAGACTTGAGAACCACCCCCTGTCTCCGGTCATATGCCTCGAGCAACCGGAGTCAATCAACCAAATGTTCTTCAAGTCTCCCACCTGAAATTCAAAAACAAGCACGTGAGCGAACAAACGACTCAGCACTAGGGTTAGTACCAAAGGAGGAAAACCAGTGCCGAGCCATTTGCTCGAAAGTGGGGTTAGCACACATCAAGCCATCTTTCCTACCATAGCTGCCACCACGAACACCACCTTGGTAACCACTCCGAGGAAACCACCCCTCACTGCCTAGAGGAGGACCAAAACCACGGAAGACAACCCGTGGACCGTCCCTCCTCTCCTTCTCAAAGCTACGACTCCTCCCATCCCCGTAGTGAACTCGAGGGTGAGAATGCCTAGCAAACTGACCACCTGCTGTCTCTCCAGACCAACCACCAGCAACTCCACCTCCAGACCTAAAACCTCTCGACTCACCACCTCGAAAACCACTCCGCCCGGAGTGCGGGGGGCGGTTAACCGCCTAGCCGGCCGGTCTAACCGCCCCCCCTGCGGGCCGGGCCGGCCCGACCGCCTAGCCGGGCCGGTCGACCGCCCCCTTCAGACCTGCTCCTCGGCTGCGGGAATTCGCATCTCCCCATGCCGGAACACTTCTCACCACAGCCTTACCCCTGGGCAGTGGCATGCGAGGCTTATGTACACCATGGGAAGGGTTGTACCTATCCTTGTTCGCCTACTCCTTTGCCATCCTCTCTTCCCGCTTCCTCTTGAAGCAAAACTCATCCTTGTGACCCTCTTTCCCACAATGGCCACAATGGAACCTCACGAGCTTAGGTTTTGGCTTGGATTGGGGCTGCTCGCTTGGTTTCTCTCCACTCAACTCCTCCACCGATTTCTCCTCACTTGCCTTCTCACTCACTTTCCCAAAGAACACTTTCCCAGAAGTGCTCACAAACTTGATAGGCTTTTGGAGATCATTTGTGGGTGTAGGAAATATAGGTGGAGCTGGGGTTGTGTCTAGTCGATTCCTAAGATGGTTGGGTTTTGGAGGGAAATCATTTTTGTGGTGAGTTTTTGGTGGATCCGGGATATTCTTTCCACTTCCCTCACCAATCTTGTTTGCCCCAAGTCCCTCACCATCTTGCCTCTTAAAGGCTTCAATCATCATCCTCAACTGGGGCTCATGGCTAGACAACCAACCCATCAACTTCCTCAAATCATCATTCTCATCCTGCATACGATCAACATAATGTGCAAGTTCCAAATTTTTCAATGCATGCATTTCACAGGTAGAGCATGATGTAGGCATGGGTTCCTTCAATTTAGCCTCAAGTGAACTAGTGTAAGCATGCATCTCATCAATCTTAGCATGCAAAACGGGGCAAGAAGTGCAAGCACCTAGCAAAGCGAGTCTAGACTTAAGCTCGGCCACTTCAACCCTAAGCACATCTAGTTCCTCACACTTGGAGGCATGCTTCTCCTTAAACAAAGCAAGATCAACAAGGAATATGGAGCAATCAGCACAATCATTATCATCCAAAACAACGGGGCTAGCCTTAAGAGAATCAATCTCAAGCTTGCTATCAAGCACCCGTGTCTCTAGCTCGGCCCACTCTAGTCCTAGCATCCTCGAGTGAAGCCCTAAGCTCTTTCCTCATTTTCTTGGCCTCTCTAAGCATGTCATCACGGTTATCAAGCAAAGAGCCAAGCCTCTCATTCTCCTGGCGCAAGAAGGGAAGTTCATCACGCACCTCGTCGTCGGACTCAGAGTCCGAGTCGCTCTGTGTGCTCTTCTTGCTGCCGGAACTCAGCGCCATGGTGCAGAAGCCATCTCTCGTGAAGTAGCTCAGCTCGCTCAGGTTCTTGGACGACTTCTTGTTCTTGCGGCGATCGCCTTCGTCTTCACTGCTGCTCGAGCTCGAGGTGGAGTACGCAGAACTGGAGTCGACGTCGCTCGCTCCCACCATCGCTCGGGCCTTGCCTCGGCTCTCCTTCTTCCTCGATCGTCGCTCATACTTGTACTTGTTCTTGTGCTTGCTCTTGTAGTCGCGCCTCGAACGGTACTTGCCGTCCTTCCTCGGCTTGTGCTTGTAGCTGTCCTTGTTCTCGGCCTTCTCCGGGCAGTCGGCGACGAAGTGTCCCGGCTTGCCGCACTGGAAGCACGTCCTCGTGTTCCTCCTCATGTTCACGCGGTTCTCGTGCAGCCTCTCGAACCGCCTCGTCAACAGCGCCAGCTCGTCCTCTCCAAGGTCATCAAACTCCTCATCTGGCATAGACAACAAAGAGGAAAACGAGAACATCCTGGTGGATGGGTTAGAGTTAGTCTTTCCTTTCGAACCACCAACGAGGGCAAGACTATGGGAATCAGTCGGTCCCTCGAGCTTGGCGATCATGCCCCTATCCACCTCGGCCGACTTGAGCTTCGAGAACGGCTCGTTCACCGTCGAGTATCATACCTCTCCGACTCGACTATGGCCTCGAAATTTCGACCCATATCGTACGATCCAAAGAGTGTAAGAGCTTGACCGCTCTATCATGATCATCGTACGGGAGCACATCCACATTGGCCCTCATGTTGTTCATCACCACCGTGAACCTCGAAACAAGGCATCGATGGACTCACCGGGGAGATGAGTGAAGTTCTCGTACTCTCTCCGTAGGTCGCATACATCCGTGCTCGAACACACGGGCGTTCCCAACATGAGCCTCCTTCAACACCGCCCAAATCCTACAAGCCAAGTGCTCGGTGTGCACCCGATCGAACTCGGTCGACACAAAGCATGAAACAAGTAGTCGACCGCCTTATTGTTGGCGTCGAATCCGTCCCTCGACCCCGGAGCAAGGAAATCCATCGGTGGACATAGCCCTGTGTCCACCGTGACATCCCAAAGAAGCCGACCCTTTCCGCGGAGGAACGCACCCATCCGCTTGCTCCACATCCGGTAGTTCTTGCCATCGAAGTGTGGAGGACCCGAACCCCCATCCCCGGTACGCCATCCTTGGATCTTAGACTGGTTAGAGTCAACAAAGACCCGAACCGGCTCTGATACCACTTGAAGGACCGAAAAGGCGACCAGAGAGGGGGGAGTGAATGGGAGCCGATAAAAATTCTTCTCGGGGGAGATTGAAACTCCGACAAGATGAACTAGCACGGTCGAACCCCCGAAATCACACGCTTCGCACTTCAACCTCCCGTTTGCCAAAACCACGTAACCATTGGAGTGCTACTGGTCCTAGGAACAAACTCTACCAGCAACCACAACACACACGCAGCACCGACAGCGGAAACAACTCGAAAGCCGGCTAACCAGAGGGGGGCGGTTAGACCGGGTATAGGGGGCGGTTAGACCGCCTCCACCCGGCAACCAAGAAATCCTCCGAAACGCCTATTCCGAGCACCAAAACTCACCACGGTTTCACCAACGAGATCTCTCGGTCAAGGCCATGCTAGCTACCGGAAAATCTTGGCGAAAACCAAAACTTCACCCAAGGGCCTAGGGGCGGTTAGACCGGCTATCCGGGGCGGTCTAACCTCCCGTACCCGAGCAACGAACCCCGACCAAGAACACCTAGCAAACCGCACGAGAACGACCCCAAATTTCACCCGGACACTCCTCGATCAAGGCGAACAAACTCACGGAGAGGAAAATCCAGCGAAACAAAACTTTGACCCGGAAACACCCGGGGCGGTTAGACCGCCCCCTGTAGGCGGTTAGACCGCCCCTTCCAGAAAACGAACCCGCGGGTCAAACCTCGATTTCCTCGCGCCCGATCTCCCGAATCACTCCACGGATTGCAGCCAAACTTCGGGAATAGCTGGGTTACCTCCTGGGCAACCTCTACCTCAAAGGAATCGACCCGAAACGCTCACAATCAAGAGGAATCGAAGAAATCGCTTCTCTAGGTCAAGAACTCGCCCAACTCGAGAAACCACCAAAACGAGTCCGATTCAAAGGGGATTTGAGGGCAAAGTCACCAGCCAAAGAGGCACAAGAACCTCATACGTGACACCCACCAAAAACCCCAAGAAATCGTTCTCAAAACACCGCCAAAAAGAGCTCCGAAAATCAACACAAAGGAGATGGGAAAACCACCATGATGAACAACGCCAAACCTTCTATACATGCCATGAAAGGTTCGTACAAGGTCTAGCTTGCCACCCAAACATCCATCCCTCTCTCTAGATCTCACATGAAGCTCTCAAGCTAGCCTTCTAAAATCCTAAGGAAAATGGAGAAAGAAAATGAAAAAAAATGAGCTAGGGTTCCAAGAGTTTTCTGCCATCCACCCATCTAATGAGTATATATGGAGGCACCCAAAAGACTAAACTACCCTTCACTAATAACTAGGGATACATGCCCCTCAAGGGCGGATTTGGAATTCTTGATGTCTTCACCATCGGACGGATGCCCGGCGACCGCACCCTACGTAGCCTCGACGCAAGCCTTGCGATCCCGACGCGTGTCCTCCGCTTCGAAGCTTCTCGGCGCCGGCGGCCAGGGCGGTCAGACCGCCCCCCACGGGCGGTTAGGCCGGCCCCGGAGATCCGACCGGCTCCGGGCGGTCCGACCGCCCCTCCTGGGCGGTTGAACCGGCCTGGGTGGCCGCACCTCCTCGTCGAGTCTTCGGCCTCGGTTTTGTGGCTCAACCGAGTAACCCGGTGGTTTTTACGGTGAACCACTGTAAACCCCGCGAACTCGGTGTAGCCTCCGCCAATCTCCACTCATGACTCGGCTCCCACGTAGTCCCGGCTCACCCTTGGTTTTGAGGCTCTACCAAGAAACCGTCCATGACTTCATCTTGCTGTTCATGCCACCATGCGGCCCGCACTTGACCCCGCTGGCCACCGGGTCCCTCGAACAAAGCCTACTTGTCTTCTCCACACCTGGAGGCCTCACCGGCAACGACCTTTCGCACTTGTTCTTCACCTGCACCAACATGAGTCAAGCCGCAACCTGCACCTGCAATACTTAGCCAAGAGTCAGTCCACACAACGTTGTCAATCACTCATCACACAAGGAAGCGACCATCCACCGGTCCTCGAACCACACATGGTCCTCATCCGCAACAAGAACAAAGGTACACAGCTTGTCTTGTTGAGTACTTGTTGAAGGTTGAGAGGTAGTCTAACCCGCTGTGCATTGTTGTTTGCAGAGCTTGAGAGTCAGGTAGAGCAGTTGAAGACTTCAGAGACTGATCTGAAGAATCTCTTGTACCAGGAGCAGGAGGCCCGCCAGGTACTCGAGTTAGATTATAAGGAGCTTGCCTACGAGTGTGACAAGCACATGGAGCTCCGTATTGCATCCGATCGTGACCTCGTCAACTGCTACAAATCTTTGCAGAAGCTGAACGAGGATTGCGAGAAGCTACGGGCCCAACTCAAGGAAGTCGAGGAGGCCGCGCTCCCCATCGCGAGGCTACTGGTGCCTCACCCTGGCGGCCCCAAGATAGCGCCGCTGGTGGATCAGTTGAAGGAAGCCCCAGCCGTCTGGCGGCCTACGCGAAGCATCTGGCGAAGTCGATCCCGAACCAGGTGCTAGCCTTCATGAAGTCCTACTTCCCGAAGGCGCCCGTAGACGTAGTCGCTGGCGGACTAGCCGCCAACTGTACCGACGAGCAATATGCGGAGCTGCTGGAGCAGATGGCGCCCATTGCGGATCAAGTCGCCGAAAAGCTTAATCTCCAGTAGTCCTGTAATAGTTAGCTCATAGCAGTAGATGTACAAAAACAATTGTAATGAAATTGTTTAAGTATTAATGAAGAAAAGTTTCCATCAATGAGTAGTCGTAGTCGCGATCTCAGAGTGCGGAGTGCCATCGTGGAGTTGTCGTACTCGGTAGTAGTCCCGTTGAGGGAAGTAGACAGTAAAGCAGTTGATGAACAATCAAACTTTATTATTGAAGAAGTACGCCTGGATGGCCAGGGCCGTAGTTACAGAGTAGTCGCCAGGACCCGGGGGCCGCTTATGGCTAAGTAGTGCTAGGGCGTGTAGCCGCTTACAACAGTAGATCCGTAGGTAGCCGTATAGGCTGGATCTAGGAGTACAAGGTCTCTCAGTAGACCACTGCTAGAGTCCTTTGTCGCTCGTCGCAGGACAGGATCCGTAGGTAGCCGCATGGGCTGGATTCTGGGGAGGAGTAGTCCGAAGACTGGTGCCTGGACCCGGAGGCCGCTTACAGCAAGGAAGTAGTCCGGAGACTGGAGCCTGGACCCGGAGGTCGCTTACAGCAAAGAAGTAGTCCAAAGACTGGCGCCTGGACCCAGAGGCCGCTTGCGGCAGGGGGATCTTGGTGTAGTCGTGTAGACTTGAGCCCCCAGAGTAGTCGTGTAGACTAGGCGTAGAACCGACAGAGCTGGTCGACGTTCCACGAGTTGTTGATATCTTCGCCTTCTAGTGTCTGAAGGCGGTAGGAGCCCGGCCCGGTCACCTTTGCGACTTTGAAGGGACCTTCCCAGGGGGAGCTGAGCTTGTGTAGTCCTTCCGTGTTCTGGATACGACGGAGGACGAGATCGCCAACGTTGAAGGAGCGTTCCTTGATGTTGCAGTCGTGGTAGCGTCGGATACCCTCCAGGTACCTTGCTGGTTGGACGAGGGCAGCGCAGCGAGCTTCTTCGAGTCCGTCGATGTCAACTCATCTGCTGTCTTCAGAGACGCCTTCGTCGTAATGCTCCACTGCTGGTGAATCCCATATGACATCAGCAGGGAGGATTGCTTCGGAGCCGTAGACTAGGAAGTAAGGGGATTGCCCCGTTGGCTTGCAGGGCTGAGTACGTAGCCCCCAGAGTGCATTGGGTAGTTCCTTGATCCATTTGCCTCCTTTAGAGTTAGCAACGTCGTGTAGCCGCTTCTTGAGAGCGTCGAGCACCATCCCGTTGGCGCACTCGACTTGTCCGTTGGCCCAAGGGTGGGCAACTGAGACATATCGGACGTCGATCCCGCTGTTCTCGCAGTACTCCCAGAACTGGTGGTTGTTGAAGTTGGAGCCCAGGTCTGTGATGATGCGGTGGGGTAGTCCGTAACGATGCATGAGTTCATCCAGGAAGTCGAGTACTCTGTCAGCCTTTGGACATGTGACCGGCTTAACCTCGATCCACTTGGTGAACTTGTCGATGGCCACCAATACTCTGTTCAATCCACCTGGCGCAGTTGGCAGTGGCCCAATCATGTCGAGCCCCCAGCAAGCAAAGGGCTAGGTTGGCGGTATGGTGACTAGCTTGTAGGCTGGGACGTGTTGCTGCTTGGCGAAGTATTGACATCCTTGGCATCTTCTGACGAGTTCTTCAGCGTCGCCCCGGAGCCGTGGGCCGCAGAAGGCTCGCCGGAAGGCCTTGCTGACCAGCGTATGAGAAGACGCGTGGTTGCCGCAGACGCCCTTGTGGATCTCCTCCAAAATGTCCTTGCCTTCTTGCCTGGGGACGCACTTCATGAGTACTCCAGAAGATGCACCCCGCTTGTAAAGCTTGTCTCCGACGAGGACGTAGGACTTGGCGCGGCGGATGAGCTGCTCAGCCAAGTTTTTGTCCGAGGGAACCTTCTGCT